>JAQPPZ010016999.1:45000-1461500 GCA_028583015.1 Wollemia nobilis
AGAGAACATTCCTTTACCTGTCAATGGGATGTTTTTAAAGCACTATTTCCATCCCTGAGATAGAAAGCACAATCATCACTTATATATATTCATATCTTGTTCATAGTTTTGGTTTTGCAAGTTTTGCTTGTGTATGACTTTGGTGTTTTGTTCTGGTTTTTGCTTGTACATAGTTTTGTGTGTGTATGTACCATTTGGATACAGTCATCTCTTGTTTGTTTATTTTGTTGTTTTTTTTTTTTTAATTCTGTTGGTTTCAATTTTGGTCTTGCAATAATACAACTTTATGCCAAATTTTGTGTTTAGGTTTGTGTTGGTATTTTGCTTCACTTTCAGAACATATTTTGGTTTTGGTCTTATAGTTTGTGGTATGGTTGCGTAGTTGTGATAAAATTTTATCACTTTGTTGGAAATGTTTCTTAGTCATGGAAGATGAATAACTTGTTTGAAATTGGGTGAAATTGAAGCTAAGGATATTGGATTGTTCAGTAGTTCTTGAATTATGGATTAGAATGGTGGAGATTGAAGTAATACGATATTTTTCTTAGGCTTCACATGTAACACTACATTAAAAGAATATTTTTTATCCTTAAGGATGAAATCATTATGTTTTGTTGATTAGGAAAAAAAATTATACACTCCATATTAAGCCTTAGATGATCTCTAACCCAAGAGGTACATATGATATTTACAAAGAAATCAAATCCTTATAAAAAAGAAAAGGAAAAATGCAAATCAATAAAAATCCTGGGTGGTTCAAATAATCTCTACCAGGGCTACAGATGGTTGGTTGGCAGTAGAGCAAGGTCTAAAAGAGATCAAGGTCATCTCCACTGGAGCTATGGATGATTGACTAGTAGTGGAGCAATGCAAAGGCAATTTTTTATGAGTAACATTTTTTATAGCCTAATTGCAAAACAAATGAGAAAATTATGATGGATTCAAAAATAGAGAATGAATTCAAAAAAATCACACTAAGCTGAAGCGAATGAGGTATTTACTTTAATTTAAAGCTATTTGAACCCCAAATTTTTTGGATATTACGGGATAATACGGGATAATTTTTTGGTTTTCATTATTTTAGATTGGGTTCTTTATCCAAAATGCTAAGGATAATTTTCTAGTAGAGTCACCATTTGTTGTTACCATTGCACAATTTACCCTAAATTTGGAGACCCACCTTAAAATTATCTGATGTTAATATGACTTTATTTTTCATTGCTTATTTTAGTTCATGGTGTCATAAAAGGTCAATAAAGTATGAGGGTTTATCATTGTCATGGTATCCTTCGAAGGGTTATTGAGAGATTAATTCTTCTCTTGTTTTGTCCATTCAGTTTTTCAAAAGATTGCCATAGGAGTGTCCCATGTACAAATAAAAACATGGTGGGAACCCTACATCCTTGTCATTATTAATTTTCTATTTACATTGTGAATCTCATAAAAATTTATAATTTAAACAAATATAAAACATTTAAAAATTATGAAAATAAAAAAAATAACAAAAGAAGAAAATTATATATATAGAAGTAAATCAAAATAAATCCATGGTTTAAAATTGTGCATCCTAAAGTAAAACATTAATGGACTTGTTTTGATTAATTTATTTTATGTATGAGTTTATTTTGGAAAGATTAATTTATGTTTTATTTGGTTACAGGTTACTAAAAAGAACATGTGTACAATTTTTGAGGTGAACCTCAACCTAGAACCCGATCAACCAGTGAATGCAGTGCATGAGCATGGTTAATATAGGACACAATTTTTGATGGTCCACATAAAACACAGTTTCCAAGGTTCTTACAAGTGGAACTATTTATCCTACCATGGAGTTCAAGGTGCTACCTCGTGGCTTTAGCTGTCATTTCTATTAATGTGATTTTGTGTTCATAAATTTCCCACTACGTCATCCCAGGATGCATGTGGGACTAATAAATTACCAAGTAGTGGTTTTATTCCTTAGACTATCCATTTCAAATATAGTGTAGAGACAAAAGTGTTGGGCATTATCTCTGCCAAAATGCAGATAAATTATCATGAATATGGTAGCAAGTTAGATGTCATATGGATTAAGTGGATACACAATGCTGGTGATGAGCATAGAAGATGGAATGAAGGAACTGAAAGCACGAGGATACGGAAACAAAAAGGAAAGTGCCAAAATGGATGCTTTTAAAATCCAACTTAACGCTTATAGCCTATGTATTGCAAAGTGCATAAAAAGAAAGAGCATAGACGAATTGACACAAGATAAAAGCAATATAAAATATGGCCCTTTTTATTGATATGCTTTTCAGAGTTGTGTTACAATACGTCTCCTTCCTTTTTAGGGAATAGGAGCGTCAAATAAGTTTCTTATCGCATCTATAAACAACAATCCTTCTTCCGCGTGCCCACATGTAAGATGGGCGGACCAAAATGTCGTTGCCACTTGTGTGTATGATTGTTCACTCCTTCCTGCTCTTCTGATGTCAAAAACCTACGTTCAAAGAAATAGAAAATATTAGTAGCACCTGCAGATAGAATAAAGCATGTATTTCCCAAGGCCTACTGTCAGTATATGCATGAAAATATTAAATCGATAATCAAATGACCTCGGATTGACCTAAAAATTTAACAGTAGCATAAATATGTTATCAGAAGACCTCTACAAAAAGAACAGTTGGGAAATTCCTCACAGATTTGTATTCGCTCCAGGGTGGGACGAATAGACCTGCAATAACCTGTCAGAAAGCACCCTCTTCAATGTCCTATCCCGGAAGCTCCAAATGACCTGCAAACTTGGGGTTAGCTAATTGGGGGTGTTTTGGGAAGACCCAGAAGGTCAGATTTCTCCAATTTTACCTCTATCACCCATATTTTTCTGGTGCCATCTGCAAGTTAGTAAAGGCGAGAAATGACAAAAACCTGGTCAAAATTGCTCAGAATGAAATGAAATTTGAACTGTAACCTATTTAGCATATCTAGAATAAAATGCAAAAGAAAAACTAAAGAAATATATCACATATTTCTAATCATCCCAGGGTGGGGCGAATAGGACTGTGATAGTTTGGGGAGCGCCCAGGGGCAGGACGCCCACCGTTTGGGACACTGTTTCAGCACCAATCCACTTGGGATGGGTCCAAAACTCTTTATGGGGTGTTGTCGACAAATTTTGTGGGATATTGTGGCCAAAAAATGGGTTTTGGGTCCGGATTCGTGCTTCCAATACTCACCCAATAACCTCCCTTTCGAATGAGAGATTAAGGATGTGAAAGCACAAATCGCAAGTAGGTATGTAAATTGGCAGCACTTCATTGCTCAAATGCTCCTTCTCTGTCTATCTTTTGGGTGGGAAAACTCCCCAATTTATAGACCTTAGGGTCTCCTTGTTTAAATTGCGCATGCGAGGGCGCTACTTGAGTTAACTGTCCTATTTTCAGAGAAAAGCTAGTTCCCTGATTTAGAATCTCCTTGCATGAGGTCTCTAAAATAAAGACATGCATGACTGAAGTCTCTCTTCTTGAATAAAAGCTATTCCTCGCAATTGCATGGCCTGAAGCCTCAGTTAACTGGCGGAGTTGCCGAGGTTTGAATTTTTTTGCCAGTCAAACCTTCTATTCGCCTCACCTTGGGGCGAATGCTGCTATTCGTCCCTGGGTGGGACGAATGCCAGTTTGTATTCATCCCGGGGTGGGACGAGCAGAGAGCAAGGTGCCAAAAAGGTGCCAAATTGACCTTTGACCTTCCAAACTACTTTTGGGAGTGGTTAGGACCACTTTTTAACCTCTGGGGGCTGCCTTGGGGGCTGTTTGTGTCAATGCGATCAGCGCTTGTTGTCACATAATCGGATTGGTGTTGTTTTGGTGTCTACAGATGCCCCTTTTTGGGAAGCGTTGTGCAAGGCGCAGCGTCGAGCAAAAATAAATAACCAAAGCACTAATGATTAGGGTTTCTCAGTAACCTAACCAACTCTTGATGCCCCAAGTATGGAAAGGGCACGCATTCTAGAATCCTTGTTGCGGACGAGCTAAGGAACTTAATTCAAGTGTTAACCTTTTTCGGTGAGGTGTTACTTGAGCTTGGACATTGATCAGTCATGAATAGGCAAAGGGCGCAACCTTTTGTCTGTGGGAACCTTGAGTTCATGATTCACGAATGCCAAGTGTTTGATCAGCTTGTGATTGTTGCTTGTTTGCTGCCCCAAGCAGGAGCATGATTGTCTTTTGCAATGATCCTTTGAATGCGTGTCATTTCCAGGATTGGGTATGTTGTTGTTGATTGGCGACTAAGTGTGACTACCCCCTCAAGCGACGAATCGATGAGGGAATGACCAACATGAGAAAAGCGACGAGTCGCTTGACCCAAGATGACTTAGGTAAGGGTGCCTTCAGTTGTTTACCATTAAATACGAAAGCAGTTTCCGAACATTCTGACCTATTTTTGGTGGGTTTGAACCCTTTTTGTGACGCATTTTGGAGCTGAAATTGGCAAAAATTCGTCTTCTCGTGGAGCGGTCCGGCTATGGTAGCCTTCTTAGGGAGTAGGATAGTGAAAATTTGTGACCCCAATGTCTATTTTGGATGCCAAGAATGTCAGGCGCAAATGCGCCTTCGTTCGGCAATGATATTGCTATTTTTGGGTGGGTTTTGACCCGTTTTGGTGACGTCGTTTGGGGATGAAAATCTCAAAAATCCGTCTTCCCGGGGAGCGGTCCGGCTATAGTAGCCTTCTTAGGGAGTAGGATAGTGAGGATTTGTGACCCCGACATCTATTTTGCATGCCCATAATATCAAGTGCAAAAGCACTCTGATTGGACAATTTTATTGCTTGTTTTGATGCATTTTTGTGCAGTTTTTGCTATTTTTGAAATTTTTGCTCTGTATTCATCCCAAGGTGGGATGAATTCCTATTTAGTATTCATCCCAGGGAGGGACGAGTGCTAACCAGAGTGCTCATCCTAGGGGGGAACGAATACAGGCTCAAAAAGCCTTTTTAAAGGCCAAAACTGAGTTTTGGGCTCATTTGCACTTGTTTTTCTTGGCGATTTGGAGCTCTGAGGAGGAGGAGGTCAATTCTACGAAGCGAAGCACTGCCAAACTATTCTTGTGACCATGAGTTCACACACCGGATCGAGCGGCGGAGCCGAAGTGATACCAGTGAGTGCCCGTCCTCTTTGTTAATTTGTGTCATAGTTGGAAAACCGCAAGTTGTTTATTTCTTGTGTTTTTGTTTATCTGGTTTTTCAAATTGTAAAAATGAAACCCTAGTCTATGAACACTTAGCAGAAAACTTAATTTAACCCTAGTTAAACATAGATCAAAATTTTAGTTGAAAACTGAGCTAGAAACTTAGTTTAGAACACAACTTAAAACATCGTTGAACCTGAATTGAACCAAGATCAGAACTTAGGTTAAAAACGTAGGGTAAAACTAAGTGAAAAGCGTAACTGGAACCCTAGTTAACTGTTGTTTTTGTGGTGTTAATTTTCCAGTTTAAAGGTAAAAACCCTAGGTCTGACAAATTATTTTTTGTGACTATTTTTGTTTGTTTTGCAGTTAGAGTTAAAAACCCTAAAACTGACCAATGATTTTTTTTTTTTTGTTAATTTATCAGTTAGAGTTCAAAATCCTAGGTCTGACAAATTAGGTTTTGTTTTTGTAAATTTTTTTGTTGGTAATTTATCAGTTAGAATTAAAAACCCTAGATCTAAAGAATTACGTTTTTGAATGTTGTTTTTTGTGTAATTTATCAGTTAAATTTAAAACCCTAAAACTGACAAATGATGATTTTTTTTTTTTTTTTTTTTTTTTTAATGTTTTTATGTTGTTTTCTTTTGCAGGTTGTGAAGAGCCGATACCGAGTGCCTACTATGTTCACTGAAGCACGTGCAACACTGAATTTGGTTGACTGGGATTGGCTTGACGCCCTTGGGCTCAAGAAGGTGACTCAGCTGGAGCCGGTGGTCGGGGATCGGGCCTATCTGATGGCCTTGATCAATCTGTGGGATCCTCGGACCAACACCTTCCATCTCCCAACAAGGGAGATGACGGTGACCTTGGAGGATGTCTATCGGATTCTTTGGATTCCAATAGATGGACTGCCGATCCGGACGATGTCGTGGGATCGGAGGACAACAATACTGATACGTTGTTTCGAGCATGGGGAGGAGTTGGGTGTGGAGAGCCCAGTGGAGAGGGCAGAGATTGACTGTCATATTGGTGGCATATTGGTTCGATGGTGGCTAGAGAAGGGGGTGTTGGGAATGAGGCACGCATTACTCATGGGCCTCATTTCCAACATGCTGCTCCCCGACTCTTCGGGCATGAGGTTCCCATGGAACCTGCTGGAGGTGGTGTTCAGGCTGGTGGAGTGTCCTACAGATGCATCGATGATCATGAGATGGGGACAGACTCTGCTGGCACAGCTTTATGATGAGTTGTACGAGGTCCGCTGCTAGAAGTAGAAGGGGATTAGTTGCAGCTACTTGTTGTAGTGCTGGGCTTGGCAGCACATAGCAGTGGAGAGGCCGGCGGGGCTGCCTTGGATGACTCGGGCAGAGATGGCAGACCGAGAGATTGGATATGGGGTACTGTGGTGGAGGTCAGAGGAGCAGGGTCAGAGTCGACGATGGGCAGGTGCGGTAGGGCACTATGCCGATGCCTTCGCTCGGCTTACTCTAGGGGAGGTGTTCTGGCACCCCTATCATGTCCAGCCTAGCCTGAGGCTGGAGAGTGGCTCGATGGGTACGGAGGGAGCGGTGGCTGATTGGGAGGCATGGGACTGAGCAGGAGTTGTTCCCATATGGCCGGGTTACATGATAGTTCAGGGTGCGCCAGGGGATGCCTGGTGAGCCCATGGTCTATCGACATCGAGGGGATGAGAGGACTCTAGACCGGCCAGTCGTTGCGCCACTTGGTGAGGATTCAGATACGGCTATTGACATCCCGGATGTGGATGATGTCGGAGTTACTACCGAGTATGAGCAGTGGTGGACCTTGCGATGGTGGCGAGGTGAGGGGCCTCTAGGTGGGGCAGAGGTGAAAGCAGTAGGGGATGAGGGTGCAGAGGCACCAGATGAGGGTTGGGGTGCTCCGTTGGATGATGCAGAGATGGTGGAGGTTGAGGATGCGGGCGGGGATTATGGGGTTCTAGACCAGCCAGAAATGTAGGACGCCCAAGAGCAGTGGGAGCTAGAGCAGGATGCTGTCCCAGATTCGTCGAGGCCTCAGGTAGTGTCGGAGGACATGGAGGTAGGGTTGCACACTGAGAATGCATGATTGATGGGGCTACTACGGAGGTGATATGGGGAGCTGGGAGAGGCTTTGCAGGAGAGAGATCTCCTACGGACTCAGCTGGCAGAGCGGGAGAATGCATGGGCTACGTCCCACCGATAGGAGGGGGATACCGATGCTGCACGAGAGAGGGATCTCCTACGGATGCAGCTAGCACAGCGCGACGACGTAGTAGCTTACTACCATCGGTGGGAGGTAGAGTGGGATCAGTGGGAGGCAGATTGGCATCGACGGGAGGTAGATTGGCGTCGATAGGAGGCAGATTGGCATCGGCATCGGATGGATATGGAGGGAGAGATCATCCGCCTTGGTGGGCGGTTACCTGAGCCTCCTGGAGGTGGCTCTTCACGTCGGACGAGAGACAGCGATACTGAGTAGTCAGCATCGTCTCATCGCAGGTGGCTAGATGAGGGGGGCACTAGTAGGCATGATGCGAGGGCGAGCAGCAGTCACCCTGAGAGGTCCCATAGGACCCACACCATGGGGGGTAGTTCCCGTCGCACCGATCCTGCGTGATCATGGTGGCCGATGCCCTAGGCTTGGGGGTTTTTGAGCTTTTTGTTTTTGTGGCGGGGTCAGAGGACCGGTTCATTGTAGCCTATGGGCATTTTTTTGGATGATATATATATAGATGATTCTTTTTTTTGGTTTTTATAAACTTTTCATGGTGTGTCTGTCTGTTTATGCACATTGATTTATAATGATGGATGCATGTGGGATTATGATTGCGATGTTGCTAATTATATGATGTATGCATATGGAATGAATGAAATGATGTGTTGATAACTTGTCGATGGCACCATAGATTGTACAAGATTTACTGGCTTGTTGTACTTATGGGATGACTTTGTGGAATGACGTTGCATGTGACAACTGTGTTTTTGTATTTTGCATTTTTTTGCTGATGGTGATGTATGGAATGAAATGGACCAGTTGTTTTTAAAATGTAGTTAAGCTTTTTCGAGATTCAGATATTTTAACTAACTAGCCAAGACTGTACATTTATCTCGCAAGACTTTTGAACAAGGTATAAATCCGACTTGGAGGTTAACCAAGTTATTTCACATCCCTGTGTGTGCAATTGAGTTCGTTTATGTGGTATTTGTCGGGATACCGCCAGTGCCGGATAGGCTATCAACCAAACCTGTATTGAGGATCACCTAACTAGCTCCACTAACTCCGTTGTTGTATTTAGCAAGATTAATCCATGGGACAATCTAAGGTACCATAAGCTAGCTCATCCACATGCAAACATTGGTCTGCTCACATGCAAAGCTAATGTGACAGACATATCGTCATGCGGGTAGGATACCACCATTGCCAGGTAGGTTGTCCACCAAACCTGTAATGAGGATCACCTAGATGGTTTTCGAATACTGAGAATTCCAGGGATTCAAGTTCAGGTTTTTTATTGGCTCAATGGTTTAGGATATTTGCTCGTATACAAAGTGATGAAAAATCACTGTTTATTTTGTTCTTTTTTTTTCTTTTGGAGCAAGGATGTTTGAATAGTGGTGAGAACCACTATTATTTGATTTGGATTTTGAGCTTTGTAAGGTTAAGCTGGTATGTTTGTGATTGGTGAATAACATTGATCCTTTTAGGCCTTGGGGATGACTACCCATCCTTGGCAAGGACGTGTAGTACGAATCCTTACGACTTTGGGAACCAAAGGGTAGTATGGAGATTATGAAGTAAGGGTATTGATCTTTTAGGCCTTGGGGATGACTACCCATCCTTGGAAGGGACATGTAGTACGAATCCTTACGACTTGAGAGACCAAAGGTGATTGTGATGATGGCTTGTGGAAATGGTGTTTTTGAATGGTCATTGATTCTTTTAGGCCTTGGGGATGACTACCCATCCTTGGCAGGGACGTGTAGTACGAATCCTTACAACCTTAGGGACCAATGGTGATTTTTGAATTTTTGTTAGTGATGAAAACCACTTGTTGATTAGAAGGAATGGATGGGGAAGAGCTTGTCCTTTTGTCAATTCTCAGCATTCTTGAACCATTCGCACAGGGGGATGAACAGGCTAATCTTTCACCTATGGTACTCTAGACTGCTTTGTAGTTTTCATCTTACGTTCACACAACTTAGGAATTATTTTATGTGTTTTAATTTGTGTAGGGATATTACATAACGAGGCGTGACCCAAGTAAAACTTTCCTGTGTAAAATCTGTTTGACTTTGTACAATTTTTGGCTAGAAAGTTAAAGACAGTTGAATGACGAAAACCCTAAATACATTAGGAGACAACTGACTTTGCTAAAAATGGGGATGGTGTGATGCGGGATGTATGCGTTGATAAAATTGATTTTATGTGAAAAATGAGAAAATTGTCGAGCAATTACAGTCTATGGTGCTTTTGACTTGTATGACCTAGCGAATATGCAATGTATGGAGGTGATGCCTAATGCAACCTATTTTTTTGTATTTTGATATTTAAGAGTATGCATGAAATGTGTTGTTTTTTTTTTTTGTGATTTTTGATGATTTTTATTGTTTTTGTTGGTTTTTGAATATTTGTGTTGACCAAGCGGTTATGGTAACCCTTGGAGCTTTTGGTTTGACCAAAGGGTTTATGGATACCTTTGGGGCATTTTAGGTTGACCAAGCGATTAAGGGAATCCTTGGAGCTTTTGGTTTGACCAAAGGGTTTATAGACACCTTTGGGGCATTTTGGGATTGACCAAGCGATTGTGGAAATCCTTGGAGCTTTTTGGTTTGACCAAAGGGTTTATGGACACCTTTGGGGCATTTTGGGATTGACCAAGCGATTGTGGAAATCCTTGGAGCTTTTGTGTGGACTATGGCTCTCTAAATGTAGAATGGCCTCAAATGACTGATGTTCAAGGGTTCTAGCTCCTTGATTCCTTCAAGAGAGGTGAGCCGGTATGTTCCAGGTCCTATCTTACTATCAATCACATAAGGACCTAACCAGTTTGCCGTGAACTTGTCTCGGAGATGGGATGAAAAATTAGAATTCTGTTGGTTCTCTTTTAAGACCAAATCTCCAACCTAAAAATCCCTTAGGTGAACCTTCATGTTATATGCTCTCTTAAGTCGCTCTTGATAGATACGCAAATGCTCGAGAGCATTGATGCGTCATTCATCAAGCAACGTGAGTTGATCTAATCGGGCCTAACGTGCAGTGTCATCATCGATGAACTCTTGCATTGATATGTGCAGCGAAGGGATTTCCAACTCAAGAGGCATGACTGCCTCGGAGCCATACACCAACGAAAATGGAGTTGCCCTAGTGGGCGTCCGAATGCTAGTGCGATAAGCCCATAGGGCAAGCGGGATCTGAATGTGCCAATCCTTATGATTATCTGTGACAGTATTTTTGAGGATGGCGACTAGCATTTTATTGGACGCCTCTGCTTGCCCATTTGCCTGTGGATAATAGGGTGTTGAAAAACTATGCTGAATTTTGTACTTTGTGGTCAAAGCACGCACGTCTTTGTTCTTGAAGGGCGTCCCATTATCCGAGAGGATCTTGGATGGAATACCAAAATGACATATGATGTTATGCAAAATAAACTCCGCAATGCGGGGTCCAGTCATAGAGGTTAACGAAATTGCTTCCACCCACTTGGTAAAATACTATGTGGCCGTTATGATAAATGTGTGATGACCCGACGATGTAGGGGAGATCTTTTCGATTAGATCAAAGCCCCACTACAAAAAGGCCAAGCCGATTGGATCGGTTGCAAGGCCTGAGAAGGTACGTGTGTCAAATTGGCATGATGTTGACACTTCACGCACTTCTTCACATATGCGCAACAATCTCGCTCTAAAGATGGCCAATAATAACCCATGCGAGAGAATGCGCTTTGCGATGGCCATACCACTGAAGTGGCCACCGCATGTACCATCATGGGCTTGGGTGATCGCCCAAGCGGACTCCTGCTGGTCCAAGCAACGGAGGAGGATTCCTTCATAGCTCTGACGATACAAAATGTCTCCTAGCAAGACATGTTTTGTCGCTTTCTGTTTGAATGATCTTTTCGTGGCTTGTGTCAATCCAAGTGGGAGAGTACCTAGCTTGAGGTAATCCCTTAGGGGTGTGTACCAATCCTGCTGATCAGAAACCTCGATGGTATGAACAACCAATCCCTCTTGAAGTTCATCCCGAGCAAAAGCTGAGCGGGAAAGAACTTGTAAAAATAGCGTTGTGTTGCTATTAAGAGGGGTAGGGGAGAACAAGGACCCCTAGTTGGCTTGAGTCAAACAATCTTGGATTCGAGAGAACCTATCCAGAGATGGTTCAATCTGGATCAAGTGGATTCCTGGCGTGAGGTCGAGCTTGCACGCTCCATCGCGGGTTGCGATAATGTCTTGACCTGAATAGTTGTCATCTCACCGGAAGGGTCTTGCGGGATTAGTGACCCCAAGGAGGCCATAGTATCCGCAAAATGATTCGATGATCGAGGGAGTGCCTCGATGTCATACCATTCAAGTTGTGCCAGAAATTTGTCCACAAGGGCTTTGTAGGCCTACAAAACTGGGCATTTACATTGGAATATCCCCTTAACTTGATTGACAATTAACAACGAATCACCAAAGATGTTCAATCATTTAATGTTCATGGTGATTGTTGTCTGAAGACCTATGAGCAAGGCTTCGTATTCTGCATTGTTATTGGTGCACGGGAAGTCTAATTTAAATGACAGAGGCATTGGAGCCCCTTGTGGAGTGAAGAATACAATTCCTGCACCACCTCCTTGCTCACATTTAGAACCATCAAAGAATAGGGTTATGTCAGCCTGTGACTCAGGCTCATCAGAATCTGGCGATTCTGAAACATGGAAGACCCCATCATCAGGTAGTTCGAAGGTCAGAGGCTGATCATCTTCAAGAGGAGCCTCTGCCAGTTGATCGGCGATGACTTGACCTTTTATGGATTTTTGTCCAATGAATTCTATGTCAAACTCCATCAACAACATGATCCATTTTTCCGTGCGGCTACTATGATAAGTACGACTCATCATGTATCGCAATGGATTCTCCTTAGACACAACATACGTCTTGTTGCTCAGCATGTAATGGCGTAGCTTCTTGGTAGCAAACACCACTGCCAAGTAGAGCTTCTCGACGTATGCATAGTTAAGTTCATAACTGACCAGGGTGCGGCTAAGATAGTAAGTAGCCTATTCTTTGTGCAATTCATTGTGTTGGGACAGCATGGCGCCCAGTGCCACCTCAGTAGCTGAGATGTATAAGTAGAACGACACTCCTGGTCTAGGTGGTGCCAATACTGGCGACGAAGCCAAGTACTATTTAATATCATCAAAGGTGGACTGGCACTCGTCATCCCAATGGAAGGCTACCCCCTTGTGCAATAATTTATTCATGGGTTGGCACTTGTCAGATAACTACGCTATGAAGCGTTTGATCGACGCAACCTTTCCCTGTAGACTTCTGAGCTGCTTGATGGTAGTTGGGGGAAGCATTTCAAGGATTGCCTTGACTTTGTTGGGATCCACCTCGATTCCTCGTTTGGAGACTATGAAACCCAAGAGCTTTCCAGATGTGATGCCAAATACGCACTTCTTGGGGTTTAGTCTGACTTTATGCTCAATGAGGCGATCAAGGATCTTGCGTAAGTCATCGAGATGATTGGGGCGCAAAAGGGATTTGGCCAACAAATCATCCATGTAATCTTCCAAAGTTTTGTGCATGTAATCATGGAAGATGTATGTCATGGCACGTTGGTAGGTGGCGCCAACATTTTTAAGGCCAAAAGGCATGACCTTATAACAAAATGTCCCCCAAGGCGTTGTGAACGCCATTTTTAGTTGGTCCTCGGGATTGATACGAATCTGATTGTATCCTGAGAAACCATCCATGAGGGAAAGCATTTCATGGCCCGTTGTAGCATCTACCAATGCGTCGATGCTAGGCAAGGGAAAATCATCCTTAGGACTCGCTTTGTTTAGATCTCAAAAATTGGTGCATATGCGAATCCTCCCGTCGGGCTTCTTGATGGGTACCATGTTAGACAACCATGGTGGATAATCCACGCAGATGACAAACTATGCATCCAACAACTTTTGCAATTCATCTTTGACCATTAAGGCCATTGTTGGGTGCATCTTGCGTAGTTTTTGCTTTACTGGCTTGATTGTCGGATCAAGCATTAAATTATGCGTGACTAGCTGTGGGTCTAGTCCCGACATGTCTTTGTATGACCATGCAAAAACCTCCTTCTTCTCCTTGAGAAGGGCAATGTAATCGGCTTGCTCTTCGGGGGAGAGACTTACCCCTAGCTTGAGAATCCATGGATTCATTGGATCTATGCCGATGTCTACGTCAGTCGTTGCCTCGACCGACATGTGGGATCCGTCCTCCAACTGGTGTGGAGTTGGGATCAGATGGATATCGTTTGCTGAATTAAGATCATCGTTAGGAACGTCGGGTTCCTCTTCAACATGGAAGACATCCTGAGTCTATCCTAGAGTGAAATGAAACATCCCACCGCAAGGCCAGTACTCTGATGGGGATGGTGGTGTGTCAATGCGATCCCAATCTATAGCCTCTATGTCTAGATGCAATGACCGTGTTGGGTCGGCTGGATCATGGATGGGGGCGGTCAAGTCAATGGAGATCATGTTGATGAAATGATTGTAACCTCCATTACCGCAGGTGTGATGACTATGACATTCTGGATGTTCTTGGTGCTTTGGATCTGGCTCTGTGGGCACTGGCACAAATGGATCAGCCCTATGTGCGTATAAGAGGATAGGATCTGCCCTAGGCACTGATGGTTTGATAGGGTCTCCAGGTGGAAGATGCTCTCTATGTACCTGGAGTGGCGGGTGTAGTAATTGCTATAACTGCATCGGGTTGAGGTGCCACCTATGTCTTGGCCCTATGTGTAGGTGTTCAAACATGTCATCTATGCCTAAGGGATATTGTTGTTGCATTTGTCGCATGTGGTTGAGATAGGCCATCTCGGTTTCGTCTTCATAATCACTGTCAGAGATCCAAAGGCCTTCATTTGCTGCAACAATGGTTTGCGACAGATGGGGCTCATCTTGTTCGAGCAAATTAATGTGGTCCCATCGAGGTTGTTCCGCTCTCTATGGGGGGACCTAATTTTCTTGAGGTGGCATATGCTCAATTGGATCATCCAATGGGAACATGGTCAGGAAGCTTTCTTGATAATCATCCATGGGATGCACGTGGGAATGATTGCTTCTCGACTCAAGAGGATCCCAAGGTGCTACCTCGTAATCTAACTCATCATCCGAAGACCCTTCTTGGTCTTGTCCATACCCTTCGTGGAGGTGAGTCCTTGAATTGTCTCCCGTTGCGACCGAAGGGAAAGGGGTGTTGAGGTCAACAAGGTTGTTTGTTTGTAATGGGAAATAATCCCCCAATGTATAAGTTGTATTTGGATTGGCATATGGATCTGATGCCAACCCATCCTTGTTGCCTATCCCTAGGCCTTGCATATTTTTGACCAAGATGTCTAGGGGCAAGGGGTGATTAAACCCTACTCCTGACTTGTCATAAGGCATTTGGTATCTTGGTTGGCACAAAACACGCACTCCTTGTTCATACCTGCCCAACCCATATCCATGCCAATTGCATTGGCTAAGATATCTCAATGCGAAGTCTGGGTTAGACAGATAATTGACATCCTCAACAAAGGGCTCTTCATCTTCCTCTTCTTGTAGGGAAGGTTCAACGCCATTATCCAGGCCCCCATAAATGAAGTTTGTCTGATTGGGTGGGTAGCCTAGAGGCACCACAGAGCCGATGGGGAGTCTAGGTCTCCCCATGTCTTGCATGGACTCAAGTGTAGGCGTTGCTATAATGTTTTGCACTAGATACTCCCCCAATCCTGTGTTGGCCATCTCAACTGTGATTGTTGGCATTTGAGGGGGAGCGAATGGAAGTTCTCCCTGAGTCCACTCCATGTGGGGTGAACTAGGTGTCTCGACTTCCATTCTACTAGGCTTCTCTTCTGTCGAGATGTTGGAGACTAAGGGTGGTTCCTCTTCCAGGGGCTTCTTTCCCTTGTCCTTTGGTGTGGCCACCGTAGGTGGCATCGTTGTGGGAGGACCAGATGAAGAAGATGGACCCGCCTGGGAATTTGATTGCCTTGGTAATGGAGATTCCTGCGTAATCAGACCCTTTTTAGATGGATTTAACTAAAAATCCAAATGCATTGATGGAAGGGTCGACTGCGGCATTAGTTGCACTGAATTGCAGTATTTGAAAGGCTCTAAATCTATGGGGACTACATGTACCTATCCTTCAAATGTATACTTCAAGCATTGATGAGCAATTGAAGGGACACACTTCATGTCCCGGATCCAAGGTCGCCCCAACAAGATATTGTAAGCCATCTCACCTTCTAATATGTGGCACAATGTATGAATGGTCTTTTGTCCCACTTGTATGGGTAGGACAATTGTGCCAACTATCGAGCATATCGCATCATTGAATGCTCGAAGAGTATAGGTGGAAGGTACGATGTGAGAGGTCGGCAACTTCAAATGTTTTAATGCGGTGGTTGTAATAATGTTACTGGACGAACCAGTGTCTACCAACACCCGCTTATATGGAATCCCGTTGACCCACGCAATAACGTGCAGGGGTGGATCCGCCACATCACCAACCATCGATTTTAATTCATCTTCTCTAAAGGTGATGACTAGTTTCGTACATTGTTTCACATGGCCCACGAAGTTGTTGAAAGAATTTGCTTCATGGGGATGCAGCTCAATTGCCTTTAATATCTCCATGAGAGCCTCCCGATGGGGCATTGATTGTTGAATAAGCTCATATATGGAGAGCCTAGCCGGCGTGGTCCTTAGACTTTGAGTAAGTCTAGTTCGAATCATGGCCACTGGTCTAGGTGGGGGAAGCTGTGTAGGGTTCGGTTGAGGTTGTGACGTTGATGGAACTTCTCTTGTGGTTGTTGCGGGGGCAGCTCTTGGGTATCTCTTGTTCCTTGTCACTATGCTTATCATCCCTACATACCCCTCCATGGGGCAATTCTGTTGCACCTCATTGACGTGAAGGGGTTTTGCTTGTGCATCATGTGCGGGCAAAGGGTCTCTAAAAATGCCCATTTGTTGGTTGTTGGGTGCTATGGGGTTATCCACTACCAATGTATTATTGTCAATGAGGTCTTGCACCAAACCTTTGAACTTCCAACAGGCATTAAGGTCATGTCCCTTTCATCTGTGGAACCTACAGTACAAGTCCTCCCTATACCCCTTAGGCTTTGGTGCATTAGGATCTATCGTTTGAATCTCTGGAAGATTAATCAAGTTTGTCGCTGACAAACGGTCAAACAAGGAGTCCCTGGACTCTGTGTATGGTGTAAATTGTCGCCTAGGGTGATGTTGCTGATTTTGTTCCTGCTTTTGGTTTTCTCTATCATAATTGTTTGGAGGCACCACCTGATAATTAGCCTTCTGAGGTTGTGTTGCTTGGGCAGGCTTAGGGGCATTGATAGCAACTTGATTGACCGCGATGGGTTTTTGTTGCGTAGTCCCTATTTTAGTGCTCTTGTTCCATTCTTTTTTCTTAGGCTTGGCAATTTTGCCATCCTGTATCTTGATCTCTTCGATGATTCTGGCTTGCGCCAGAGCTTCTTCTAAAGTGGCATATTGCTGCAGCTGCAATAGCACAGAGATCGATCACAAACAGCTCTTTGCGAACATTTGGGTCAAGTCAGACATAGGAGGGAGGTAGGGTAGCTTTGAAAGCAACGTCCTCCATCGGTTCCCATATGCCACCATAGATTCCTCCTCATACTACTTGAGGCTAGCTAGATCGCTTAGTGATGCATTTTTCTTTGTGTTGAAGGTGAAACATTCTAGGAACACGTCCACTAGCTGATCCAAGTTACAGATGCTATGCTTTGGTAATTGAGTAAACCAATCCGAGGCAGGGCCTACGAATGTGGTTATAAATGTTCTTAATAGCAAAGCATCGTTGTCCTGAATACCGAAGCATTGGCTCAGGAATCGAGTCACATGCTCTTGAGCATCTTCCTCCCCTCTAAAGAGTGCCAACTAGGGCAACTTAAAGTGTTTGGGGTATGGAGGTGCTGACACTAACGGATGCACAGGATGACTATGGAGTTGGCGTAAAGTAGGCTTTTGGGGCCCAGAAGTCTTGAGCTCCATAGTCTCTAAGCGCTCTAACAATGCTTTGTATGCATCAGAGGACTTGATCTCCTCCTCCTTGGTTTGCTCCCGTTGTGGGTTGTGGGGAACTTGAGGCCTTTGGAGGGATAGCTGGGTAGCACCCCTTCTACCTTGATAGGGCATTTCAGCCCACTCTTCTTCTTGTTCATAATCCTCATAAGCTTCTTGAGGAGTGTCTGGCCTAGGCCTGTAAACATTGATGGGTGCCCGCGGAGGGTGCCCATCGTAGTTTCTGGGAGTGGCCTCCCGCTCAGGTCTAGGAGGTCTTAGAGGCAGTGCTTGATGAGGTCGCGGAGACCTATCTCGCACTAAGGGGTTGTGCCTCTCATACATCTTAGATTTATGTGCGCGAGGTGCTGGGACCTTCTCAGGCACATTGTTGTGAAGCAATTCAGTTGTCTGACGTTGAATGCGCTCTTGGTTAAGGTGACACAAATGTTCTAATTGTTGTTGGTCTTGCCTGAGCCGCGTGATTTGCGCTTGGTGGGAGGCTAGTTTGGCAAATGCCAAGTCAATTTGTTCCATTGTTTCTTGTTTAGGAGGCCTAGATGCCTCTCCTACATGTCTTTCTTGGTCATGGTGATCTGAGACCCTTATGGGCTGCTTCCCTCTATCGAGGTTAGCGACATTCACTTGAGGCTCTGGCTTCAATGAGTGATCCTGATACATAGCGGGTGCGGATGTGCATCGTTCCTGCATTGTGTATCACTCTTGAGGAACATAATGGTCTTCCTCACACTCTCTATTATATGCATAAAAGGTGCGGGCAGAATTGTCTTGCCCTGTATGGAAAGCCTGATACTCTGGATATGGTCTAGTGTTTCTAACAGTAATCAGGGGTAAATCAGGAGTAACAAAATCATATGGTTCCTCCTTGTGGACCCTATGTTGTTCAAGCACTTCATCACTAGGCCACCCATAACGAGTTTCCAAGGGGGGCCTCATATCTAGGTTGAGTGCTACATGTAGGTTTTCCTCTTGAAAGGATCTTTGCTGAGTGGGGGTACCCCTCAAGGAGGTGTCTCTATGTTGAGTGGGTGTGCCCCTCAAAGGGGTGCCTCTATAGTCTTGTTCTGTAATGGCATGGTGTGGACTAACTTGTGTATCCTGCCGCCAAGGTGGGATGACCAAGTCCTCAAGACTATATCGGAGGTGACTTGTCCCCCTTGGTGCACTCTCTGCAGCTTCTACCCGTGATCGGGCTCGGCTATGGGTGTACACCATGGTGATGCTTACCTAAAGATGCGTAGATTCTTTTTTTATTTTTCTTTTTATGATTTTTTTTGATATACTAAATAGAAAATAGCACACACACACAAGCAATGATTATCTCTTTTAAAGATTAAAAGTGTGCCCTAAATCTGGTTTAGTGTGTTTTGTTGTTTGTTTTTGAAATATTTTTGTGAAAACCATTTAAATGCAATTATGAAGGCTCTTATGACTCCCAAAATGGTCGCCCCTTCAATATACCATTGCCGAACCGATATACCAACCTCTCTATATACCCGCCCTTACGTGAGGGAGACTATAGGTACGTGAGAGCAGATGATACGTGGAACATAGGCGGTATGGAAGGGGAATCACTCTGTTTATGACACCTACCATAGAAGACTTATCCTCATGCACTGGGAATCACCCCAAGCTACACTTGGTCAGCTTTCATCAGGATTTACGTCTAGCAATAGTCGCGATCGGGGTTATGGATGCAATATCTCAAGCCAAGGTGATGATGAAATCCACCGTTGGTCTTGCTCAAGGGTTGGGGTTTTACGACCAACTCCTTGTGTTTAAAATACCACGTGGTGTGTGGGGTTATTTTTAAATTGCAAAATTGAAACAAGCAAGCATTTACACTCTCCTATGCAAGCAAAAATTAGAGAACAAAAAATTGACAAAAGGTGTTTAAAACCCCTACCTCTTCTCTGCCTAAATCGGATGTCTCTGAATTTCTGCCTGAAACAGTCTAGCATTTGAAAACTTGGTACCTGCAAGCAACAAAACAAGCAAATTTAATCAGAAATTTAATCTTTAAAATCAAAGGACACAGGTCCCACCGTGATCGCCATTGAAAGCACGAGGATACGGAAACAAAAAGGAAAGTGCCAAAATGGATGCTTTTAAAATCCAACTTAACGCTTATAGCCTATGTATTGCAAAGTGCATAAAAAGAAAGAGCATAGAAGAATTGACACAAGATAAAAGCAATATAAAATATGGCCCTTTTTATTGATATGCTTTTCAGAGTTGTGTTACAATACGTCTCCTTCCTTTTTAGGGAATAGGAGCATCAAATAAGTTTCTTATCGCATCTATAAACAACAATCCTTCTTCCGCATGCCCACATATAAGATGGGTGGACCAAAACATCACCGCAACTTGTGTGTATGATTTTTCACTCCTTCCTGATCTTCTGATGTCAAAAACCTGCGTTCAAAAAAATAGAAAAGATTAGTAGCACCTGTAGATAGAATAAAGCATGTATTTCCCAAGGCCTACTATCAGTATATGCATGAAAATATTAAATCGATAATAAAATGACCTCAGATTGACCTAAAAATTTAACAGTAGCATAAATATGTTATCATAAGACCTCTACAAAAATAACAGTCTAGAAATTCCTCACAGATTTGTATTCGCTCCAGGGTGGGACGAATAGACCTACAATAACCTATCAGAAAGCACCCTCTTCAATGTCCTATCTCGGAAGCTCCAAATGACTTAAAACTTGGGGTTAGATAATTGGGGGTGTTTTGGGAAGACCCAGAAGGTCATATTTCTCCAATTTTACCTCTATCACCCATATTTTCTAGTGCCATCTGCAAGTTAGTAAAGGCGAGAAATGACAAAAACTTGGTCAAAATTGCTCAGAATGAAATGAAATTTAAACTATAACCTATTTAACATATCTAGAATAAAATGCAAAAGAAAAACTAAAGAAATATATCACATATTTCTAATCATCCCGAGGTGGGGCGAATAGGATTGTGACAGTTTAGGGAGCGCCCGAGGGGCAGGACGCCCACCATTTGGGACACTATTTTAGCACCAATCCACTTGGGATGGGTCCAAAACTCTTTATAGGGTGTTTTAGACAAATTTTGTGGTATATTATGGTCAAAAATTAGGTTTTGGGTCCGGATTCGTGTTTCCAATACTCACCCAATAACCTCCCTTTCGAATGAGAGATTAAGGATGTGAAAGCACAAATCGCAAGTAAGTATGTAAATTGGCAGCACTTCATTGCTCAAATGCTCCTTCTCTGTCTATATTTTGGGTGGGAAAACTCCCCAATTTATAGACCTTAGGGTCTCCTTGTTTAAATTGCGCATGCGAGGGCGCTACTTGAGTTAACTGTCCTATTTTTAGAGAAAAGCTAGTTCCCTGATTTAGAATCTCCTTGCATGAGGTCTCTAAAATAAAGACATGCATGACTAAAGTCTCTCTTCTTGAATAAAAGCTATTCCTCACAATTGCATGGCCTGAAGCCTCAATTAACTGGTGGAGTTGTCGAGGTTTGACTTTTTTCAGTCAAACCTTCTATTCGCCTCACCCTAGGGCGAATACTACTATTCATCCCTGGGTGGGATGAATGGCAGTTTGTATTCATCCCAGGGTGGGACGAGCAGAGAACAAGGTGCCAAAAAGGTGCCAAATTGACCTTTGACCTTCCAAACTACTTTTGGGAGTGGTTAGGACCATTGTTTAACCTCTGGGGGCTGCCCTGGGGGCTGTTTGTGTCAATGCGATCAACGCTTGTTGTCACATAATCGGATTGGTGTTGTTTTGGTGTCTAGAGGAACCAAACACCATGGAGAAAATGAAGAAATACTACATCATCAGCTAGTTCATCAACATAGATTGGTATGATGGGATGTGATTTTTTAAATAAAAAAAAAGGATAAGAATTACATGTTTATTAATGATTTTTTTAGCATAAGTATATTTTGCTCCATAGATTAAAATTAACCCATGATAATATCAACCTTCTCATTTATATGGATGAATTGTCCACATAACTCATTGATGCATAATTTATTAATAAGACACGTTGATGGATATCTTTTACGTCACCTTTACAATTGGAGCATTCCACTATATTCGCTTTCAATACAACATAATCAATTTTCTTTTATATTCTAATCAACACTAAAACAAACCCATGCAGGAAACCAAAAGGGCGGCAACAAAATAAACAATATTGCATCATCCAATATTATGTGATGATGAGAAGTGTCATCTAAGGGACCATGAAGGAAGGTCTAGTATCACTTTTGGTTGGCTATGTCATGATTTATTGTGTAGCTGGTGTTATTTCTACTAGAACCAAATAGCGGTCTCCAAAATAAAGGTAGTAGCGTTTACCATTAGAGGGCTATGCAAGGATTATTATTTCAAAGATAATTATATTTATAAAAGTAAAAGTGTGGAGCATGATTTTCTTTATGGTCCATCTCAAAAATAAAAGTAATAAGTACATGGTTCAGATTTTATGTTTCTAGTGTAATGGATTGGAAACGTTAGGCAAGATAAATAATTATTGATGATGAAAGGTGTTACACTATGTTACTTATGGTGATTATGCAAGATTTCCCACAACATGACTCTATATTTAATGATTGCATCGATAATTTAAAAATTGAAGAGTTGAAAATGAATCGTGGTATTACTACACTGTGGCTCTATTTTTAATGATTACATTAGTTTTAAATCGAAGAAGTGGAAATGAATCATGGCATTCCCATTACAATTTGAACTATTGGAAGGTAAAACAAAGGGTTATCTTTGTTTTTGGGAATTTTAAATATCCATTCAAATGCATAGGAAAAATATCAAAGAATATTAGCAGTGAGTGCATGTTTTGGAAGAACATTTCATCCCTTGTTGCTAGTCTACACCAAATTTCACCTATTGTAATCAATTTAAACAAGGTATTTTGAAGGAGCATTCATTAAAATTCATTCATTTTGGTAATATATTGGAAATTTTATTAATTTTTATGCATGTGGATGGTAGAATTATTTAAATTATTTAATATATTATGTTATTCCCTTAGAAGCTTGCATCACATTAATTCTGGGTTGTGTGAAGACTAACCAGTTTAATGTCAATTTTAGATCGAAATATTTGTTTATGTAGATTCGGGTTGAAATTTTAGAAGTTACGGTGACTTTTTATTTTATTTTATTTTTTATAACCCTAGCCTTTTATTTTTGTTAAATTTTTATCAAAAAAAATCAAAACCCTAAATAAAAAGAAATACGTCAATTGCAAAATTAAATTTCAAATTTTCATTTTATGTAAGTTCACATTTTAAATGAAAATTTTAGGTTTTAAACTTTGCACAATTTTTCCAAATAATCAATTAGTTTCATTTTATGAAAATTGAAATTTTAATAAATTCCAATATTTCATTAAAGTGAATAATTAATATGAGATTCCAAAGTTTTTACAGGGTAAAGTTACATTTAGTCATTTTATTTTTATTTTCAAGCAAATCTTAACAATCGAAGATAAAATTGGCTTAACAATTGAAGATAAAATTGGCTTAACAATCAAAGATAAAATTGTCTTAACAAGCGAAAATAAAATTTGGCTTAACAATAAAAGATAAAATTTGATTAAAAATCGAAGATAATTTTTTATTAACAACTTGAGATAAAATCAAAATCAAATTTTCAAAGGTTAAAATCGAATAATTATCATATTTCGAAATTTGTTAGTTGATCATTAATTTCACATTTTTACAAATTCCATGAACAAAATCATTGCAAATCAAATCAACCTAAAACATGCCCCTTGTTAATAGGTATATGCAACACTGAGGTATCCCATTAATTTTTGGCATTTCACATTTTTTCACTAAGCATTGTAAGCAGATCAATACATTAAACAAAACCTTGGGTAAATCACAAATGCTTCCTTGCAAGAGAGGTTATCCAGGTAGAATCCTTAATTTGAGTATATTCTTGTGATTGGAAAAAAATATCACTGAACAAGTAGAATTATTCAAACTATGCAAACAAACTTTATTATTGTCAATGATTGAATGAATTCTTCTACGATCAATCTATAATATTACAACATGGAGCTTTGTCTCCATTATATAACCTTATAAACATGATTGTTGAACTCTTTATATATTGCTCTCCTCATATATATTAGAGATGCATCTTTTCATATTCCACACTTAAGTCTCTCATGTTTTTTGTCTTCTCATTTTTCCACTTGTATACATGACTCTTGATTCTCTATTTACTCTTTCACTCTTTACTCAATGACACATTGCACACCCCTACATGCATACTCTATTACATGACACTTGTGCACATCCTACACATGAACACTTACATAAAAGGGAAATATAAACCAAGCTCGTAAACTATAGACTAACATAGTAATCTATTACATATTTACAATTGTACAATAAAGGTACCATAGGGGTATATTAGCATGTACCAAATAATATAATATTATCTAACAATAATATTGACTAAATGTATAAGTTTAGTGAGTGTTCTTCTTCTTCTTATAGCCAAAAGTAAGACATTGTATCTATGGTGCAAAAAATAGATGACATTATGAAGTATCGACATCATAGACATGACCATATTAATTTACGATCCTTGGGTTTCATGAGTCAAAATCAAATGGTACAAGATATTCCATCTATTTATTCCTTTAATAGATTTTACAAGTGGTGTCTTGGGAAACATCATCATTATTCCTCTATAAAATATAAATTTAAGCATGCATCCCAAACATTGGATCTCATTATTAGTGATATTTATTGGATGATATGATATCTCGTTATTTCCAATAATATATAATTTTCTACACTAATTGATGATTTTTCCATACATGTATAGCTTTACACTATTGGTAATAAGGATGAAGCTTTGGAAAATTTAGAATTTTAAATACTATTATGAAAAAAAAAATTGATAGAAAAATCAAGTGTCTTGGGAATCATGGGGGAGGTGAGTTTGACATAATTCTTTTAGTGATTTCTTATTTCATGATAAGATTGCTTTTGAGAGGAATGTCCTAGATAACCTTAAATAGAAAGGGGGTTTGAACAAAGAAATATGTTTATTATGGAGATTACTAGATGTATGTTGTATATCATATATATGGAGCCCAAATTTTAAGATTATGTAGTAACTTGTGTAACACATATTATCAATAGGATCCCAAAATGAGTCATCTAAGCTATAACATCACTTGAGATATTAATAGGAGATATGCATGATATTTCTTAATTTTATATTTTAGGTTTAGATTCATGCAATCGTATGTCCATAATAAGACAACAAAAAATTGATGTGAAGAATCATTATGAAAAATTTTAAGCGTATTATAATACATCTAAGGATTACCATTTCTATTATCCAATTAAGTAGTGGATTGTTGTTTGATATGATGTGATTTTTTATGAGGTTCTACAATCAACTCATAATCCACTTCTTATCATTTTATAATATTATTCTCTCCTTAATGTAATTCATTCTCCTCTAGAGGTTCTATTGTTTCCATGTTATCTATAGATATTATTGTAGGATTCATTTAAATAGTTGCAGTTTCTCAACCTAGTAGTAATATTTTCTTAATGGATCTTAGTGATTTGGATACTTTTGCCTTTTAATCTCTATCAAATTTTATTTCAATCATAGACCTTACATCTAATAATATTGATTCTCATATGTACTTTATGAGCAAATTCTACGTGTCTCTAATGATTTAATTACATAATATGTATCCCACCCTTTCATGAATCATCTAATGCCTAAGTGGAATAGAACCCTCCCTTAGGAATATTGACCATTATCTCTTAGGAGAATTACTATAAGGCCCCTTATACCATAATATTAATGGTTGATAATTTTGCATACACTATCACTTACTCTCAAGCTAAGGATTTCCTAGAGTGAAAAGATATTATATTGGTAAAATGTAAGTCATATATGAAGAACTAGACTTCGAAGATTTTTCATTTACTCAAGTATAAAAATACCATCAGTTATAAATTTTACTATATAAATTACATTAGATGACAATATTTAACTTTTATGTTGACATTGAATCAATATTTTGGTTTTGTAAATTATAGTCCATTATATTCAAATATTTGATGGATATTGAGTATTGTGCTATGAATGAGGCCACCAAACAGCTCCAATTGATGCTCATGATTCTAATGTAGTTGGGTCTTCCATAGTAGTTTATACCTTTCCATGCCCCATATTTATCTTGGGAAGGAATTTTATAATATGTGTTATTAAGCTTCACTTAAGGCAACAAATTTTTTTTCTATTGTACTTATTTGCATAACACTATTGTGTATTGTACAACTCATAGAGATGGGTCTAGTTTTTAACAATAAAATTTAATGTTATTTCTTTAACCATGATGTAATATCACTTATGATTTGGGTATTTACACCCATTGATACTATTTACTTGGTCATCAATATATTAAAATGTATTTCCTTTAATAATTTTATATAATGTCTAAGGACAACCTTCATATGATGTACAATTTTGTATCATATCATTTCCTTTATTAGTGATGTGTTAGTTTTATTTATTTCTATAAAGTATTATAAAATATAAAATATATAGGAATTCCATGAATATATATTCATAATATTTGCATATATATTATTGGTACTAATGAATGGTGGTGCCATTTTTCTTTCTTTTGGTGTTTATAATGATATAAATATCATTTTTTTTCCAATGTTTTTTCACTTTATAGATGTGTTTGAGAATGGGGATACAAATCTTAGACAAGTAGTTGTATGATAGTATTGAGCACTAAATGAAGAAACTATAATTATTCAAACTTCTATGTTGTGGGCTCAATCCAAAATGCTATCATAGATTGTAATTTTTTTTTATTGGATATAAGAAAAGGTGTTTAAAGGTCCCCAAAATTTGTAGAAAATAATAAAAAAAGAACTAATATGAGCATTCCAAGTCTTCAGAAAGAGTATCTAGCCTTGTACGAAAAACCACTATGGAGAAAAAACAACAAGCTCCGAATATTACCTGGAAGAGACAACAAGAATACAAATATTCAAGACTCAGGAACCAATCAGATTGAAAGGTTCTTGAAAATTGTTTAAAAATGAGAAGAAGATACCTAAGATAATAGTCAAGGACCTTAGAAATAAAACCAACCTCGTCATACAAACCATAATATATCCACCAGGGCAGTACAACTACCACAACCCATGAGGAAATATTCCTAAAACTTTCTGCTCATGTTGGATAAAATAAATTTAAAAATTTAAAAATAAAAATTTAGGTTCCCAGTCAAGCTAGGAATCATGGAATTGATCCAAAAAATGATGGAGATATTCAAAAAATAAATTCTTACCCACACTAGGATCATGGAAGAAACTCAAAAATGCAAATATGCACCAAAATTACAAGCACACATCTGAAAATAAGCATAACACAAAACCAACAAACCAAAAATTGAGTAGAAGTCTAAACTGCAACCAAAAAATTACTTGTGAAATATAATATTTTTAATAAGCAAGTAAAATATTTAATTGATAGTGGGTCTACAAATAGGTTTATTTCTTCTAGTTTAGAAAGGGATATGCTAGAAAGGCTATGATATTTGGCCCATGGTTGGAAGGTCAAGTATGGTTTGAGGTAAACCTACTTAGTAAACTAGTGTTTCCCAATGCAAGAGATTACTTTAGCTAGTGGTACCACCGAAGGTTATTTACATGTAGATCCACATCACACCTTTGATGTGATCCTAGGAATGGAATGGTTTCAGGTTCATAAAGCCTTGATAGATGGATCAAGTATTTAGAGGAAGGCAAGGAAAAAATTAGAATTCATAGTGAACAAGTGGTATTTAAAACCTAGATGTTGTTAGCTATGCAGTTGAAGAAAGTCCTAAAGAAAGGAAGGATAGTTTATGTTGTAAAACTCAATGAAGTGGAAGATGATCAGAAGAGAGAGGTGCTATGGAAGTACCCAATTTTTTAGGACTATAAGGATGTATTCCTAGAGGATTTGCCTAGACTTCCTCCTGTACAAGAATTTTATTTCACAATTAAACTTATGGCAATAGTAGAACCTATTCATAGATATCCATATAGGATGAATCCTATCAAAATGTAGAAACTAAAGGTTCAACTAAAAGGGCTATTAGAAAAGGGATTGATAAAACCAAGTGTGTCACATTGGGATGCACTGGTATTATTTATGAAGAAGAAATATGGTTCCTTAATATTATGTATTAATTACATAATTTTTAGTAGGGCTACAATCAAGAACCGATATCCCCTACCTAGGATCGAAGATTTATTTTATCAATTGAGATATGCCACAGTGTTCACCAATATTGACCTAATATAATGGTATCATGAGTTAAGAATACATTAGGAGGATACTCACAAATTACATTTAAGACTAGGTATGAGTATTATGAGTTCATCATCCTACCCTTTGGACTAACTAACACCCTAGCTGCATTCATGAATCTAATGAATATTGTGCTCAGAAGACACTTGGACCAGTTTGTCCTTATATTTCTAGATGATATCTTAATATACACTTAGAACAAGTAAGAGCATGATAAACATTTCAAGACGGTGTTAGAGTTATTGAGAGAGAATAAACTCTATGGAAATCTAGCCAAAACTAATTTCTATGTTTTAGAGGTATGATATATTGGGCATATAATATCAGTAGAAGGAATTGCTGTGGATCCAAAGAAAATTGAGGCCATCCTAAACTAGCCACCCCCTACTAATGTGACTAAAGTGCAAATATTCATAGGTTTAACGATCTGCTATAGACATTACATAAAGGATTACTCCAAGATTATTGTTATAATAACTAATATTTTAAAAAAGGGAAAGGAATTCAAGTGGTCAAAGAAGTGTGAAGTTGCCTTTGCATTGCTAAAACATAAACCCACTATCGTACAAATACTAAAAATTTCTAATCCTCAAGGGGAATTTTTAGTATGCATGAATGCATCACTAAAAGGGTTAGGAGGAATACTCTCTCAAGAAGGTTCAATAGTAGAATACACTTCAAGGAAGCTTAAGAAGGATGAGGTTGATTATGCTACGCATGCTTTTGAGCTAGTTATTATGGTGCACACTCTAAATATTTTGTGCCACTACTTGGTGGGAAGGCCTTTTGAATTGAACTCTAACCATCAAAGCCTAGGGTATATTTTCATCAAACCAATACTCAATGCAATATAAAGAAGATGGGTTGAGTTTCTTGTTGAGCATGACTTTGAAATTGTGTACTTAAAAGGAAATGAGAATAAGGTTGTTGATACCTTGAGTAGAAGTAGACACATAGTAGCCATAACTATAATTCACATGAAAGTAATGGACCAAGTGAGACAAGAACAATCTCGGGATGAGCATTACTAGGAAATTCGAGCTCGAATGGATGTAGACCTAGAGGGTAATAAGGAATTTGGCATGATAGATGACATTTTGTGTTATAAATGTAGGATCATCATACCAAAAATGGATGATCTAAGAAAGTTAATAATGCAAGAAGCCCATATGTCCCCTTATTTTGCTCATCCTAGAGGGGCAAAAATGAGGAAAAACATGAAAAGAACCTTCTTTTGGGTAATAATGAAGAAGGATACCACTAATTGTATCACTCGATGCCTTGAATATCAAAAATTTAAGGCTAAATGCAAGCATCTTGTAGGAAAATTGTATCCACATGATGTACATACTAAAAAAGGTAGGTAATATATGGATTTTAACCAAGTATAAACATGATGCAATCCTTGTAATAGTCGATAGATTGGCTAAGATTACATATTTCATACTAGGAAATATCAAGGATGATGCTCTAGTGATGGCTAATAGATTACCAAAGAGGTATTCCGATTGTATAGATTTCTTGAGGTAATCACTTTAGATAGGGATTCTAGATTCACTTCTAAATTTTGGAAAGCCCTTTGTCATGCAGTATGCACAAAATTAAATATGAGCTCGACATACCACCCTAATATTGATGGTCAAATAGAACAATTAAAGCAAGTACTAGAATACATGCTACACATGTATTGTATAGATCATAAGTCTCATTAGGAAAACTACCTATATCTTATAGAGTTTACCTACAATAATGAACATCACTCCTCACTAGGAATGGCTCATTTTTGTGCTTTGTATGGGTGGAAATGTAGAACACCATTGTCTTGGGATAACCTAGAGGATCGAGTTGTGATTGGGCTAGATATAGTTAGAGATATGGAGTATCATATCAATGTAATAATAAAAATACTTAAATAAGTTAATAGAAACAACAATTGTGTTTATCTGAATAAGATTCTAAGAGAGTACTCAGTTGGAGACAAAGTGTTCCTAGAGATTAAATCGAATAAAAGTGCAATCACATCCAAAAAAATAGATCTTTGAGTTTTTGGGCCCTTTGATATCACTAAAAATATTAGTTTGGTTGCTTACTGACTTGCTTTACCTCCCAACCTATCAAAAATCCATGACACCTTCCACATATACTTGCTTAGAAAATATGTTGCGAAACCTGAACATGTATGGCATATTTCTAAATTGGAGATGGCAAATCCAAAGTCTATTTAAGTGATGCTAGGAAACATTCTTGAGTTTTTTTTTAAGTCTATGTGGAATCAGACTCTTGAACAATGTAAGTTCCAATGGGACCGATTTTATGAAAGAAATATCACTTAGAAAAAGGTGGATGATATGCAAAAATATTTTTCCTTTTTGTTTGAAAGTATATGATGTAATAATTTTATTTTTGAACTGGAAACACCCAGGACAATGTCTAGTCCCAAGGGGTAGGATTTCATGACCCTCCTTGGTGGGATTTTTGTTATAAAGAAATAATGTATTAATTGATGATGCTTGTATACTTAGTTTATGCAAATGAATAACTATGCAATATTTAGTTTAATTTTTGAATAACATGGTACTACTGACATATTATTGATATGTAGGATCAGGTTCACTCGTAGGTGGAAGAATTATAATCATCCACCATAAGTGAGGGTACTTGATGTTGGGGAAGTGATGACTAAGGTAACTTAAGGGTAACATGGATAGATACCTTCATATAGGTATGAATTATAGGTAAGAGATAATCATCAATAGTTATCCACCTTGAGCCTTAGTTGATAGCCTAGTAGTTATTATAAACTCTAAGGCTGAGATATGTGAATGGGTTGATGGAAAGATTCCATCTTTGTCTATGCATATTGTTGATTTATCTTTTACTTCATCACTTGTTGCATCAATGGTCTAGAAAGCATGCATAAATTGGTTGTCTTTGAAAAACTCCTTGTGTCGCTTAAATCCATTTAGCATGATTTTAGTATTTGATACAAGAATCCTTCTATCTTTTAAAATATGTATATAAAAATATATAATAAGAATTTATTTTAAACGATAATTGAAATTTATTTTAAAATTATAATAAGCTTTTATTTTAAATAGTAAAGGTACTTTCGTTTAAAAATAATAGTGAAATTATTTTAAATGATAAAGGAACTTTAATTTAGAAGAACAAAGATTTTATTCTATATTAGATATTTTAAAGATAAGATATATTTTAATTTAACAAATTATATTTTCGTACTAAGATATTAAAGCCTTGTTCTGAGTAGTAGTGAACCATGAGAGATCTTACTTTTATATTGCAAAAATTGGTTTTATCTCTCCTTTGGGATGATCGGAGATCGGATTTTATCTGAGAAACTTTCGACTAATTTGGGGAATTGCGATTATTTTAAAAAATAAAGTTGTCTTACTCAACAATTAGGATGATAAGAAAGAAATAAATTTGGGTAGTTGGGAAGTAATGGAGGATACAAAACAAGTGGACAAATATGGAAATGAATATTTCTTTCCTTTAAAAGTGAGGAGGAAAGGGAGAAGGAGGGTTGTTGTTGGCTCAATATGAAAAAGGAGGGTGAAGTGAAAACTAATGATACAATCTAATGTGATGAAAATACCTCAAGGAAGCTAGCATTGCCTCTTGAAGGAAACTACCAAATTGGTACTACAAGTTTAGCCTTCTAGCAATGTTATATCTTTGTACCCTCTTTTCCTTTGGTTTTTTTATCCTCTCAAGTTTGTGTACTCCTATGACTAGTTTGTAATTCATCAGTTCTTAGACACCTACAATTACCACTATTATCCTATCACTATGTGTTTGTAGTTTCATTGGGTTTGAAACCCTTGGTAGCACCAAGGTGAGCACTGTAATTATTTAGTGCTACAAAAGTTAAGTTAGAAGGACTAACACTACATCATAAAATATCTAGACCTTAGGTTTTTCATTAGAATTTTACTTGTAGGATTTCCCTATGCTCAATACTACTATGACATTGATTACCATGTCTGCCATGGACCTAGATTAGTAAGGTGTTTGTTATTGTTGTTGGAATTTTGTTTAAACTTTGTTGTCTTTTTGTTACATCCACAATAGTTTCCTTAGAGGAAACTCGTTCTCTTCCTACAAGAGTTGTGGGTTTCACACTCCTTGGATACTAGATAAAATTCCTTATGTTTTCTATTATAGATAACGCCCTGGGGGGTATGTCCATTTTATCATTGTGTCTTGTGTGTAGGGTTGACCATGTTATGATCTCCCCTTGAACCCAGTGGTTTTCCCTTCTACATGTTGCCTTGATCATTGAGGAACCCTTTGTTATTGCATGGGTGGTCGAGAAGATCTTTGCTTCTCCTTCATAATCAGATAGTGACTTGTGTATGATTATAGGACTACAGTGCCCTTATGGTCTTTGTTAAATAGAAAACATTTTATTTAAGCATTAAGATGAAACCTTGATTTATGGGTTCAGGGTCTTGTTATCCCCTTTGGTATGCATTGAAAATGTATGTTGCTATTATGGGAATATTCATGGAGCAAGTGTTAATTGACCTTTGTTTATAAGTTGCTTCATGTATTATTTATTTAATTAGAGTAATGGTACTTTAGTAAAATAAATAAAGTAACTTCATGTATTATTTATTTAATTACAGTAATGGGACTTTAATGAAATAAATAAATAGCTTCATGTATTATTTATTTAATTAAAGTAATGGGACTTTAATAACATAAATAAAGTAGATTCTTGTATTATTTATTTAATTAGAGTAATAGTACTTTAATGAAATAAATAAATTATATTTGTGTATTATTTGCTTAATTAGAGTAATGGTACTTTAATAAAATAAATAATGGGACTGCCTTTATTATTTATTTAGTTAGAGTAATGGGCCTTTAATGAAATAAATAAAGTAGCTTCATGTATTATTTGTTTAATTATACCAATGGGATTTTAATGAAAAATGATATATGAAGCTACTGTATTTATTTCATTAAAGTCCTGTAGACACCAAAACAACACCAATCCGATTACGTGACAACAAGCACTGATCGCATTGACACAAACAGTCCCTAGGGCAGCCCCCAGAGGTTAAACATCGGTCCTAACCACTTCCAAAAGCATTTTTAGAGGTCAGAGGTCAATTTGGCACATTTTTGGCACCTTGCTCTCTGTTCGTCCCACCCAGGGACGAATACAAACTGTCATTCGTCCCACCTAGGGATGAATACAGAATTCGTCCTAGGGTGAGGCGAATAGAAGGTTTGACTGGCAAAAAAAGTCAAACTTTGGCAACTCCGCCAGTTAACTGAGGCTTCAGGCCATGCAATTGCAAGGAATAGATTTTATTCAAGAAGAAAGACTTCAGTGATGAGTGTCTTTATTTTAGAAACATCATGCAAGAAGATTTTGTTAACAGGGAGTTAGCTTTTCTCTGAAAAATAGGACAGTTAACTCGAGTGGCACCCTCGCATGCACAATTCAAACAAGGAGACCCTAAGGTCTATAAATTGGGGAGTTTTCCCACCCAAAAGATATACAGAGAAGGAGCATTTTGAGCAACGAAGTGCTGCCAGTTTACTTACTTACGATTTGTGCTTTTACATCCATAATCTCTTAATCGAAAGGGAGGTTATTGGGTGACTTTTGGAGGCACGAATCAAGACCCAAAACCCAATTTTTCTGGCCACAATATCCTACCAATTTGTCGATAACACATCACAATAGGTTTTAGACTCATCCCAAGTGGATTGGTGTCAAAACAAAGTCTCAACCAGCGGGTGGTTTGCCTTCGGGCACCCCCTGCCTTATTGCAGGTTTATTCATCTCACCCCGGAATGAATACCAAACTGTTGTAGGTTTATTCGTCCCACCCCGGAATGAATACGGATCTGTATCGAATTTGGTGACTATTTCTTTTGCAGTATTTTGCTAGTTACATGATTATGCTTCTATCAAATTTTTAGTCTATTTAGATTCATTTTAATCATCGTTATATTTATCTTTTATATTCATTAACAATACTCTTTCAGATTTGCGAGTTTCATTATCATACACAGGTGCTACTGATGATTTGTTGTTTCTTTGAATGCAGGAGGAGTAGCAAGGATTAAATATTTATCAATACCAGCGGTGGCAACACTTTGGCCCACCCATTTCACATGTGGGCATGCGGAAGGAGGAACACTAAATCCATGATTGTAATTGAAACTATGTTAACGCTCCTACCCCCTAAAAGGGAGGAGACGTCTTTGTAACCGAATTGGAAGAGTATAAATAAAAAGGGCTGTGCTTTCTATACTTCCTTTTATCTCATTTAAATTCATCTCTTTTCTTTCATTTCATGCATTTCACTTTATAGGACCTTAAGCGTTAACTTTGGGTTTTGAATACATCGCATTAGTTTTCCTTTCAATCTTCCGGAATCTCGTGCTTTCAATGGCGATCACGGTGGGACCTCTATCCTCTATTTTTTTTTAGGTTAGATTTCTGATCTGAAATTGCTTGTTTTGATTACAGGTACCTATTTTTCAGTCATTAGACTGTTATTCGTTTTGGTCAGCGACGATTACAGAATTGGGATTCGTCACACCCAGGGATGAATAGGCATTTTTCCTACCCTGGAACGAATACGGTTCTGATATTCGTCTCACCCGGGGACGAATAGAGTTCTATGCATTTTTTAGAGTAGCAAATCAGAAACATCCTTTTGGGCAGAGAAGAGGTAGGGGTTTTTAACAAGCCTCTCTCAAAATTTTGTTTTCTGTTTTCTGATTTTCAATTTTTGTATGGCTTAGGGAAAGTTTCCTTTTGTTTGCCTGTTTCATTTTTTGCAAATTAAAATGAACCCCACACATCACGTGGTTACTTAAACCAAGGACCTGGTTGTAAAACCCCAGCCCTTGAGCAAGACCAACAGTGGATTTCATCACCACGTTGGCTTGGATATTTGCATACATTACCCCGATCGCGCCTGTTGCTAGACGTAAATCCTGATGAAAGCTGACCAAGTGTAGCTAGGGTGATTCCTAGCACATGAGGATAAGTCTTCTATGGTAGGTGTCATAAATAGAGTGATTCCCCTTTCGTACCACCTATGTTCCATGTATCATCTGCTCTCACGTACCTATAGTCTCCCTCATGTAAGGGCGGGTATATAGAGAGGTTGGTATATCGGTCCGACAATGGTATATTGAAGGGGCGACCATTTTGGGAGTCATAAGAGCCTTCATAATTGCATTTAAACGGTTTTCATAAAAATATTTCAAAAAAAAAAACAACAAAACACACTAAACCAGATTTAGGGCACACTTTTAATCTTTAAAAGAGATAATCATTGCTTGTGTGTGTATGCTATTTTCTTTTTAGAGTATAAAAAAAAATCATAAAAAGAAAAATAAAAAAAAAAAGAATCTCCGCATCTTTAGGTTAACATCACCATGGTGTACACCGATAGCCAAGCCCAATCACGGGCAGAAGCTGCAAAGAATGCACCAAGGGGGACAAGTCGCCTCCGATATAGTCCTAAAGACTTGGCCATCCCGCCTTGGTGGTAGGATACACAAGTTAGTCCACACCATGCAGTTACAGAACATGACTTTAGAGGCACCTCCTTGAGGGGCACTCCAACTCATGCCATCACTAGACAAGACTATAGAGGCACCTCCTTAAGGGGTACTCCCATTCAACAAAGATCCTTTCAAGAAGACAACCTACATGTAGCACTTGACCTAGATATAAGGCCTCCCTTGGAAGCTCGTTATGGGTGGCCTAGTGATGAAGTGCTTGAACAACAAAGGGTCCACAAGGAGGAACCATATGATTTTATTACTCCTAATTTACCCTTGATTAATGTCAGACACACTAGACCATATCCAGAATATCAAGTTCTCCCGACAGGGCAAGACAATTATGCCTGCACCTTTTATGCATATAACAGAGAGTGTGAGGAAGATCACTACGTTCCTCAAGAACAGTACATAGCACAGGAACGATGCACGTCTGCACCCGCTTTATATCCAGATCGCTCATTGAGACCAGAGCTTCAAGTCAATGCTGCTAACCTCGATAGAGGGAAGCAACATATAGGGGTCTTGGAGTACCATGACCAAGAAAGACATGTAGGGGAGGCATCTAGGCCTCCTAACCAAGAGATGGCAGAACAAAGTGACTTGGCATTTTCCAAACTAGCCGCCCGCAAAGCGTAAATCATGCGGCTTAGGAAAGACCAACAACAATTAGAACATTTGTGTCGCCTTAACCAAGATCGCATTCAATGTCAGACAGCTGAATTGCTTCACAACAATGTGCCTGAGAAGGTTCTAGTCCCTCGTGCATAGAAATCTAAGATGTATGTGAGGCACAACCCCTTAGTGCGAGACAGGTCTCCGCGACTTCATCAAGCACTGCCTCTAAGACCTCCTAGACCTGAGCGGGAGGCCACTCCCTGAAACCGTGATGGGCACCCTCCACGGGCACCCATCAATGTTTATAGGCCTAGGCCAGACACTCCTCAAGAAGCTTATGAGGATTATGAACAAGAAGAAGAGCGGGCTGAAATGCCCTATCAAGGCAGAAGGGGTGCTACCCAGTTATCCCTCCAAAGGCCTCAAGTTCCCCACAACCCACAGTGGGAGCAAACCAAGGAGGAGGAGATTAAGTCCTCCGATGCATACAAAGTGTTGTTAGAATGCTTAGAGACTATGGAACTCAAGACTTCTGGGCCCCAAAAGCCTACTTTATGCCAACTCTATAGTCATCCTGTGCATCCGTCAGTGCCGACACCTCCATACCTTGAACATTTTAAGCTGCCCCAGTTGGCACTCTTTAGAGGGGACGAAGATGCTCAAGAGCATGTGACTCGATTCTTGAGCCAATGCTTCGGTATTCAAGACAATGATGCATTGCTATTAAGAACATTTATAACCACATTCGCAGGACCTACCTCGGATTGGTTTACCCATTTACCGAAGCATAGCATCTACAACTTGGATCAGCTAGTGGACGTGTTCCTAGAACGTTTCTCTTTCAACACAAAGAAAAAGGTGTCACTAAGTGATCTAGCTAGCCTCAAGAAGTATGAGGAGGAATCTATGGTGGCATATGGGAATCGATGGAGGACGTTGCTTTCAAAGCTATCCTACCTCCCTCCTATGTCCGACCTAACTCAAATGTTCACAAAGAGCTATTTGCGATCGATCTCTGTGCTATTGCAGCTACAACAATATGCCACTTTAGAAGAAGCTCTGGCGCAAGCTAGAATTATCGAAGAGATCAAGATACAGGATGGCAAAATTGCCAAGCCTAAGAAAAAAGAATGGAATAAGAGCACTAAAATAGGGACTACACAACAGAAACCCATCATGGTCAATCAAGTTGCTATCAATGCCCCTAAGCCTACCCAAGAAACACAGCCTCAGAAGGCTAACTATCAGGCGGTGCCTCCAAACAATTATGATAGAGAAAATCAAAAATAGGACCACAATCAGTAGCATCGCCCTAGGCGGCAATTTACACCATACACCGAGTCCAGGGACTCCTTGTTTGACCGTTTGTCAGTGGCAAACTTGATTAATCTACCAGAGATTCAAACAATAGATCCTAATGCGCCAAAGCCTAAGGGCTATAGAGAGGATCTTTACTATAGATTCCATAGAAGGAAAGGGCATGACCTTAATGCCTGTTGGAAGTTCAAAGGTTTAGTGCAAGATCTCATTGACAACAATACATTGGTAGTGGATAATCCCATAGCGCCTAACAACCAACAAATGGGCATTTTCAGAGATCCTTTGCCCGCACATGATGCACAAGCAAAACCTCTTCATGTCAATGAGGTGCAACAGAATTGCCCCATGGAAGGGTATGTGGGGATGATAAGCATCATGACTCGGAACAAGAGATACCTAGGAGCTACCCCCACGGTAGCCACAAGAGAAGTTCCATCAACGTCACAAACTCAACCGACCCCTACACAACTTCCCCCGCCTAGACCAGTGGCCATGATTCGAACTAGACTTACTCAAATTCTAAGGACCACGTCGGCTAGGCTCTCCATATATGAGCTTATTCAACAATCAGCACCCCATCGGGAGGCTCTCATGGAGATCTTAAAGGCAATTGAGCTGCATCCCCATGAAGCAAATTCTTTCAACAACTTCATGGGCCATGTGAAATAGTGTACGAAACCAGTCATCACCTTTCGAGAAGATGAATTAAAATCGGTGGCTGGTGATGTGGCGGATCCACCCCTGCACGTTATTGCGTGGGTCAATGAGATTCCGTATAAGCGGGTGTTGGTAGACACTGGTTTGTCCAGTAACATTATTACAACCGCCACCTTAAAACATTTGAAGTTGCTAGCCTCTCACATCGTACCTTCCACTTATACCCTTCGAGCATTCAATGATGCGATATGCTCGATAGTTGGCACAATTGTCCTACCCATACAAGTGGGACAAAAGAACATTCATACATTGTGCCACATTTTAGAAGGTGAGATGGCTTACAATATCTTGCTGGGGCGACCTTGGATCCGGGACATGAAGTGTGTCCCTTCAATTGCTCATCAATGTTTAAAGTATACATTTGAAGGACAAGTGCATGTGGTCCCCATAGATTTAGAACCTTTCAAATACTGCAATTCAGTGCAACTAATGCCGCAGTCGACCCTTCCTTCAATGCATGTGGATTTTTAGTTAAATCCATCTAAAAGGGGTTCGATTACGCAAGAATATCCATTACCAAATCAATCAAATTCCTAGGCGGGTTCATCTTCTTCATCTGGTCCTCCCACAACGATGCCACCTATGGTGGCCACACCAACGGACAAAGGAAAGAAGCCCCTAGAAGCGGAACCACCCTTAGTCTCCAACATCTCGATAGAAGAGATGCCTAATAGAATGGAAGTCGAGATGCCTAGTTCACCCCACATGGAGTGGACTCAGGGAGAACTCCCATTCGCTTCCTCTCAATCACCAACGATTACTGTTGAGATGTCTAACACAGGCATGGGGGAGTATATAGTGTGCAATGTTGTAGCAACGCCCACACTTCAATCTATGCAAGACATGGGAAGACCTCGACTCCCCATAGGCTCTGTGGTTCCTTTAGGCTACCCACCTAATCAGAAAAACTTTATTTTTGGGGGCCTGGATAATGGCGTTGAACCTTCCCTACAAGAAGAGGAATATGAAGAGCCCTTTGTGGAGGATGTCAATTATCTATCTAACCTAGACTTTACATTACGATATCTTAGCCAATGCAATTGGCATGGATATGGGTTGGGCAGGTATGAACAAGGAGTGCATGTTTTGTGCCAACCAAGATACCAAATGCCTTATGACAAGTCAGGAGTAGGGTTTAATCACCCTTTGCCCCTCAACATCTTGGTTGAAAACATGCAAGGCCTAGGGATAGGCAACAAGGATGGGTTGGCATCCGATCCATATGCCAATCCAAATACAACTTATACATTGGGGGATTATCTCCCATTACACACGAACAACCTTGTTGACCTCAACAACCCTTTCCCTTCGGTCGCAATGGGAGACAATTCTAGGACTCACCTCCACGAAGGGTATGACCAAGACCAAGCAGAGTCTTCGGATGATGAGTTGGAGTACGAGGTGTCACCTTGGGATCCTCTTGAGTCAGGAAGCAATCATTCCCACATGCTTCCCATGGATGATTATCAAGAAAGCTTCTTGACCATGTTCCCATTGAATGATCCCATTGAGCATAGATTACCTCAAGAAAATCAGGTCCCCCCGTAGAGAGCGGAACAACCTCGTTGGGACCATATTAATTTGCTCGAGCAAGATGAGCTTCCCATGTCGCAAGCAGTTATTGGAGCCAATGAAGGCTTGTGGATCTCTGACAGTGATTACGAAGATGAAACCAAGATGGCCTATCTCAACCATATGGACAAATGCAACAACAATATCCCTTGGACATAGATGACATGTTTGAACACTTACACATAGGTCCAAGACATAGGTGGCACCTCAACCCGGTGTAGTTATAGCAATTACTACACCTGCCACTCCAGGTACACAGAGAGCATCTTTCGCCTGGAGACCCTATCAAACCATCAGTGCCTAGGGCAGACCCTATTTGCATGTCCGCACATAGGGCTGATCCCTTTGTACCAGTGCCTATAGAGCCAGATCCAACGCATCAAGAACATCCAAAATGTTAGAGTCATCACACCTGTGGTAATGGAGGTTACAATAATTTCATCAACATGATCTCCATTGACTTGACCGCCCCCATCCATGATCCAGCCAACCCAACATGGTCATTGCATCTAGACATAGAGGCTATAGATTGGGATCGCACTGACACACCACCATCCCCATCAGAGTATTGGCCTTGCGGTGGGATGTTTCATTTCACTCTAGGACAGACTCAGGATGTCTTCCATGTTGAAGAGGAACTTGACGTTCCTAATGATGATCTTAATTCAGCAAACGATATCCATCTGATCCCAACTCCACACCAGTTGGAGGATGGATCCCACATGTCGGTTGAGGCAACGACTGATGTAGACATCGGCATAGATCCAATGAATCCATGGATTCTCAAGCTAGGGGTAAGTCTCTCCCCCGAAGAGCAAGCCGATTACATTTCCCTTCTCAAGGAGAAGAAGGAGGTTTTTGCATGGTCATACAAGGATATGCCGGGACTAGACCCATAGCTAGTCATGCATAATTTAACGCTTGATCCGATAATCAAGCCAGTAAAGCAAAAACTACGCAAGATGCACCCAACAATGGCCTTAATGGTAAAAGATGAGTTACAAAAGTTGTTGGATGCACAGTTTTTCATCTATGTGGATTATCCACCATGGTTGTCTAACATGGTTCCCATCAAGAAGCCCAATGGGAGGATTCACATATGCACCAATTTTCAAGATCTTAACAAAGCGAGTCCTAAGGATGATTTTCCCTTGCCAAGCATCGACGCGTTGGTAGATGCTACAACGGGCCACGAAATGCTTTCCCTTATGGATGGTTTCTCAGGATACAATCAGATTCATATTAATCCTGAGGACCAACTAAAAATGGCATTCACAATGCCTTGGGGGACATTTTGTTATAAGGTCATGCCTTTTGGCCTTAAAAATGTTGGCACCACCTACCAACGTGCCATGACGTACATATTTCATGATTACATGCACAAAAATTTGGAAGATTACATGGATGATTTGTTGGCCAAATCTCTTTTGCGCCCAGATCACCTCGATGACTTGAGCAAGGTCCTTGATCGCCTCATTGAGCATAAAATCAGACTAAACCCCAAGAAGTGCGTCTTTGGCATCACCTCTAGAAAACTCTTGGGTTTCATAGTCTCCAAACGAGGAATTGAGGTGGATCCCAAAAAAGTCAAGGCAATCCTTGAAATGCTTCCCCCAACCACCATCAAGCAGCTCAGAAGTCTACAGGGAAAGGTCACGTCAATCAAGCGCTTCATAGCGTAGCTATCTGACAAGTGCCGACCCATGAATAAATTATTGCATAAGGGGGTAACATTTCATTGGGATGACGAGTGCCAATCAGCCTTTGATGACATTAAACAATACTTGGCTTCGTCACCAGTATTGGCACCACCTAGACCAGGAGTGTCATTCTATTTATACATCTCAGCCTATCGAGGTGGCACTGGGCGCCATGCTATCCCAGAAAAATGAACTTCACAAAGAATAGGCTACATACTATCTTAGCCGCACCCTGGTCAGTTATGAACTTAACTATGCATACGTTGAAAAGCTCTACTTGGCAGTGGTGTTTGCTACCAAAAAACTACGCCACTACAAGCTCAGTAATAAGACGTATGTTGTGTCTAAGGAGAATCCATTGCGATACATGATGAGTCGTACTTATCATAGTAGCCACACAATGAAATGGATCATGTTGTTGATAGAGTTTGACATAGAATTCATTGGACAAAAATCCATAAAAGGTCAAGTCATCGCCGATCAACTAGCAGAGGCTCCTCTTGAAGATGATCAGCCTCTGACCTTCGAACTACCTGATGATGGGGTCTTCCATGTTTCAAAATTGATAGATTCTGATGAGCCTGAGTCACAGGCTGACATAACCCTATTCTTCGATGGTTCTAAGTGTGAGCAAGGAGGTGGCATGGGAATTGTATTCTTCACTCCACAAGGGGCTCCAATGCCTCTGTCATTTAAATTAGACTTCCCATGCACCAATAAAAATGCAGAATACGAAGCCTTGCTCATAGGTCTTCAGAAAGCAGTCACCATGAACATTAAATGATTGAACATCTTTGGTGACTCGCTGTTAATTGTCAATCAAGTTAAGGGGATATTCCAATGTAAATGCCTAGTTCTGCAGGCCTATAAAGCCCTTGTGGACAAATTCCTGGCACAACTTGAATGGTACGACATCGAGGCACTCCCTCGATCATCGAATCATTTTGCGGATACTATGGCCTCCTTGGGGTCACTAATCCCGCAAGACCTTTCTGGTGAGATGACAACCATTCAAGTCAAGACATTATCGCAACCTGTGATGGAGCATGCAAGCTATGACATCACGCCAAGAATCCACTTGATCTAGATTGAACCATCTATGGATAGGTTTTCTCAAATCCAAGATTGTTTGACTCAAGCCAACTGGGGGTCCTTGTTCTCCCCTACTCCTCTTAATAGCAATACCATGCTGTTTTTACAAGTCCTTTCCTGCTCAGCTTTTGCTCGGGATGAACTTCAAGAGGGATTGGCTGTTCATACCATCAAGGTTTCTGATCAACAAGATTGGTACACACCCCTAAGGGATTACCTCAAGCTAGGTACTCTCCCACTTGGATTGACACAAGTTGCGAAAAGATCATTCAAATAGAAAGCGGCAAAACATGTCTTGCTAGGAGACATTTTGTATCATCGAAGCTATGAAGGAATCCTCCTCCGTTGCTTGGACCAGCAGGAGTCCGCTTGGGTGATCACCCAAGCCCATGATGGTACATGTGGTGGCCACTTCAGCGGTATGGCCATCACAAAGCGCATTCTCCGCATGGGTTATTATTGGCCATCTTTAGAGCGATATTGTTGCGCATATGTAAAGAAGTGCGTGAAGTGTCAACATCATGCCAATTTGACACACGTACCTTCTCAGGCCTTGCAACCGATCCAATCGGCTTGGCATTTTTCATAGTGGGGCTTTGATCTAATCGGAAAGATCTCCCCTACATCGTCGGGGCATCACACATTTATCATTACAGCCATAGAATATTTTACCAAGTGGGTGGAAGCAATTTCGTTAACCTCTACGACTGGACCCCGCATTGTGGAGTTTATTTTGCATAATATCATATGTCATTTTGGTATTCCATCCAAGATCCTCTCGGATAATGGGACACCCTTCAAGAACAAAGATGTGCATGCTTTGACCACAAAGTACAAAATTCAGCATAGTTTTTCAACACCCTATTATCCGTAGGCAAATGGGCAAGCAGAGGCATCTAATAAAATGCTCATCGCCATCCTCAAAAAGACTATCATAGATAATCATAAGGATTGGCACATTCAGATCCCGCTTGCCCTATGGGCTTATCGCACTAGCATTCGGATGCCCACTAGGGCAACTCCATTTTTGCTGGTGTATGGCTCCGAGGCTATCATGCCTCTTGAGTTGGAAATCCCTTTGCTATGCATATCACTACAAGAGTTCATCGATGATGACATTGCACGATAGGCCCGGTTAGATCAACTTACGTTGCTTGACGAATGACGCGTCAATGCTCTCGAGCATTTGCGTATCTATCAAGAGCGACTTAAGAGAGCATATAATATGAAGGTTCACCTAAGGGATTTTTAGGTTGGAGATTTGGTCTTAAAGGAGAACCAACAGAATTCTAATTTATCGTCCCATCTAAGGGACAAGTTTGCAGCAAACTGGTTAGGTCCTTATGTGATTGATAGTCGAATAGGACCTGGAACTTATCGGCTTGCCTCTCTTGAAGGAATCAAGGAGCTCGAACCCTTGAACATCATTCATTTGAGGCCATTCCACATTTAGAGAGCCATAGTCCAACCAAAAGCTCCAAGGATTCTCACAATCACTTGGTCAACCCCAAAATGCCCCAAAGGTGTCTATACACCCTTTGGTCAACCCAAAATCTCCAAGGATTCCCATACTCGCTTGGTCAACCCCACAAACGCCCCAAAGGTATCCATAAACCCTTTGGTCACACCAAAAGCTCCAAGGGTTACCATAACCGCTTGGTCACAATAAATCTTCAAAAATAAACAAAAAACAATAAAATCATCAAACAAATAACAAAAAAAAAAAAATTGCATCTTCATTCCATGCATACTCATAAAACATCAAAAATACAAAAATATAGGTTGCATTAGGCATCATATTCATACATTGCATATTTTTTGGTTATACAAGTCAAAAGCACCATAGACTATCCTTACTTGATAATCCCATCATCTTCCACATCACATCAATTTTATCAATGCTTACATCCCGCATCACACCATCCCATTTTTTTTAGCATTAGTCAGTTGTCTCCTAATGTATTTAGGGTTTTCGTCATTCAGCTGTCTTTACCTTTCTAGCCAAAAATTGTACACAATCAAACCGATTTTACATAGGAAAATTTTACTTGGGTCACACCTTGTTATGTAATATCCCTACACAAATTTACACACATAAAATAATTCCTAAGTTGTGTGAACGCCAAAGAAACCTACAAAGCAGTCTAGGGTACCATCGGTGAAAGATTAGCCTGTTCATCCCCTTATGCGAATGGTTCAAGAATGCTGAGAATTGACAAAAGGACAAGCTCTTCCCCATCCATTCCTCCTAATCAATAGTGGTTTCCATCACTTCCAAAAATTCAAAAATCATCATTGGTTCCTAGGGTTGTAAGGATTCGTACTACATGTCCCTGCCAAGGATGGGTAGTCGTCCCCAAGGCCTAAAAGCATCAATGACCATTCCAAAAAAAAAAAAACCATTTCCACAAGCCATCATCACAATCACCTTTGGTCTCTCAAGTCGTAAGGATTCGTACTACACGTCCCTTCCAAGGATGGGTAGTCATCCCCAAGGCCTAAAAATATCAATACCCTCATTTCATAATCTCCATACTACCCGTTGGTTCCCAAAGTCATAAGGATTCGTACTACACGTCCCTGCCAAGGATGGGTAGTCATCCCCAAGGCCTAAAAGAATCAATGTTATTCCCCAATCACCTTACAAAGCTCAAGCCAAATCAAATAACAGTGGTTATCACTACTATTTAACATCCTTGCTCCCAAAAAAAAAAAACAAAGAACAAAATAAATAGTGATTTTCATCACTTTGTATACGAGCAAATATCCCAAACCATTGAACCGATAAAAAACCTGAACTTGAATCCCTAGAATTCTCAGCATTCGAAAACCATCTAGGTGATCCTCATTACAGGTTTGGTAGATAGCCTACCTGGCAATGGCGGTATCCTACCCGCATGACGATATGTCTATCACATTAGCTTTGCATGTGAGCAGACCAATGTTTGCATGTGGATGAGCTAGCTTATGGTCCCATAGATTATCCCATGGATTAATCTTGATAAATCCAACAACGGAGTTAGTGGAGCTAATTAGGTGATCCTCAATACAGGTTTGGTTGATAGCCTATCTGGCACTGGTGGTATCCTGACAAATACCACATAAACAAACTCAATTGCACACATAGGGATGTGAAATAACTTGGTTAAATTCAAGTCGGAGTTATACCTTGTTCAAAAGTCTTGCGAGATAAATGTATAGTCTTGGATAGTTAGTTAAAATATCTGAATCTCAGAAAAGCTTAAACTACATTTTAAAACAACTGTCACATTTCATTCCGTCTATCACCATCAAAAAATATGCACAATACCTAAAAAAAAAACAAAGTTTTCACATGCACAAGCATTCCACAAAGTCATCCCATTCATATAGCAAGTCAGTCAAATCTTGTACAGTCTATGGTGCATCGACACATCATCAAAAACTCATTTCATTCATTCCATATGCATACATCATACAAATTAGAACCATCGCATTCATAATCTCATATGCATACATTAGTGTAAAAACACGTACATAAACACAAATCATGAAAAATGTATCAACATTAAAAAGAGTCATATGTATATATATATATATCATAACAAAAATGCCCGCAGGATACAATGAGCTGGTCCTCAGACCTCGCTACCACAATACAAAAACTCTAAAACCCCCCATCCTAGGGCGTCAACCACCATGATCACGTAGGATCGGTGCGACGGGAACTACCCCCTGCAGTGTGGGTCCTATGGGACCTCTCAGGGCGACAACTTCTCGCTCTTGCATCACGCCCACTAGTGCCTCCCTCATCTAGCCACCAACGACGGGATGATGTTGACTACTCAGTCCCACTATCTCTTGTCCGATATGACGAGCCACCTACAGGAGGCTCAAGTATTCGCCCACCAAGGTAGATAATCTCTCCCTCCATCTCCAGCCGATGCCATCACAATTTGACTCCCGTCGGCCCTAATATTCCTCTCATTGACCCCACTCTGCCTCCCACCAATGGTAGTAAGCTACTACATCATCGTGTTGTGCTAGCTGCACCCACAGGAGATCCCTCTCCCGTGCAGCATCGGTATCCCCCTCCTACCGGTGAGACGTAGCCCATGCGCTCTCCCACTCTACCAACTAAGTCCGCAAGAGATATCTCTCTTGCAAACCCTCTCCCAGATCCCCATATCGCATCCGTAGTAGGTCCTCCAATCATGCTATCTCAGCATTGAGCCTCACCTCCACATCTTCTGAACCTGCCTAAGGCATAGATAAATCTAGGACAACAACCTACTCTAGCTCCCACTACTTCGGGATGTCCTACATCTCTGGTTGGTCCAATACCACAAAATCCCCTCCAACATCCTCAACCTCGACCATGTCTACATCATCACGTGGAGCACCCCAACCCTCATCTGGTACCTTTGTACCCTCATCCCCTACTACTGTTGTTGCACCCCCTAGAGGCCCCTTGCCTCGCCATCGTCGTAGAGTCCACCACTACTCATACTTCATAGTCATCCCGATGTCATCCACATCTGGGATGTCAATCATCATATCTGAATCCTCGCCAAGTGGTGCAATGACTTGTCGATCCAACATCCTCTCATCTCCTCGATGTCGATAGACTACGGGCTCACTAGGCATCCCCTGGTGCACCTCAAACTATCGGGTCACCCGATCGTATGGGAAGAACTCCTGCTCTGTCCCATGCCTCCCAATCAGCCATTGCCCCCTTCGTACCCATCGGAGCCACTCTCCAGCCTCAAGGCCGAGATGGACGAGTCCGGTAGGGGCACCAGAACACCTCTCCAGGAGTAAGCCAAGCAAAGGCATCGGCATAGTGCCCTACGACACCTGCCCATCGTTGACTCTATCCCTGCTCCTCCGACATCTGCCATAATATCCCATATCCAATCTCTCGGTCTACCATATCCACCCATGTCGTCCAGGGTAGCCCCACCGGCCTCTCAACTGCTATGTGCTGCCAAGCCTAGCATTGCAACAAGTAGCTGCAACCGATCCCCTTCCACTTTCGATAGTGGACCTCGTACAACTCATCATAGAGCTATGCCAGTAGCGTCTATCCCCACCTCATAATCATTGGAGTATCTGTCGGACACTCCACCAACCTGAATACCACCTCTAGTAGTTTCCACGAGAACCTCATGCCAGAAGAGTTGGGGAGTAGCATGTTGGAAAAGAGGCTCATGAGTAATGCATGCCTCGTTCCCAACACACCCCTCTCTAGCCACCATCGCACCAGTATGTCGCCAATATAGAAATAATCGTCCACCCTCTCCACGGGGTTCTCCACACCCAATTCCTCCCCATGCTCAAAATAGCATATCAGTATCGCTGTCCTCTGAGCTCATGGCATCGTCTGGATCGAAAAACCGTCTATTAGAATCTGTAGAATCCGATAAACATCCTCCAAGGTCACCGTTATCTCCCCTATCGGGAGATGGAAGGTATTAGTCCGAGGATCCCATAGATTGATCAGGGCCGTCAGATAGGCCCGATCCTCGACTACCGACTCCAGGCGAGTCACTTGCTTGAGCCCAAGGGCATCAAGCCAATCCCAGTCAACCAAGGTCAATGTTGCATGCGCTTCAGTAAACATAGTAGGCACCTGGTGCCGGATCTTCACAACCTTCAAAAGAAAACAACACAAAAACATTAAAAACAATGAAAAACTGTACAACCCTAACATGTATATACAATAATGCATTAAAACTGTACAGCAAAAAACAAAGCAAAAAAATTAATTTGTCAGTCCTAGGGTTTCTAATCCTAACTGATAAATTCAAAAACACAACAAAAATTAAAAAAAATTAATTTGTCAGACCTAAGGTTTTTAACTTTAACTGATTAATTAAACAACAAAAACACTTACAAAATTAAAAAAAAAAATTAATTTGTCAGTCCTAGGGTTTCTAATCCTAACTGATAAGTTCAAAAACACAACAAAAATTCAAAAAAAATTAATTTGTCAGACCTAAGGTTTTTACCTTTAACTGATTAATTAAACAAAAAAAAAAAACAACAGTCAACTAGGGTTCACGCTACGCTTTCCGTTTAGTTTTACCCTACGTTTTTTAACTTACAGTTTAACTTTTGGTTTCATTCCGGTTCAACGCAGTTTGTAAGTTTTGTTTTAAACTAACTTTCTTAAGTTCAGTTTTCAACTAAAATTTTGATCTGCGTTTTCACTAGGGTTAAATTCAGTTTTCAGTTAAGTGTTCATAGACTAGGGTTTTTCATTTTAAACCATAAACAACCACAAAAAAAAAAAAACATAAGACATAAGCAAAATGCGATTTTTCAATTGCACCAAAAAGTAATAAAGAGGACAAGTACTCACTGGTGTCGCTTCGGCTCCACCACTCGATCCGGTATGAGCACTCATGGTCACAAGAAAATTTTGGCAGCGCTTCGCTTCGCAGAATTTACCTCCTCCTCAGAGCTCCAAATCACCCAGAAAAACAATTGCAAATGAGCCCAAAACTCAGTTTTGGCCTTTAAATAGGCTTTTTGAGCCTATACTCATTCCACCCTGGGACGAGCACTCTGGTTAGCACTCGTCCCACCCTAGGACGAATACTTCATAGGAATTCATCCCACCCTGGGATGAATACAAAGCAAAAATTTCAAAAACAGCAAAAAATGCACCAAAACATGCCCTAAAAGTGTTCGATCAGAATGCTTTTGAACTGGACATTTCGGGCATGCAAAACCGATGTCGGGGTCACAAATCCTCATTATCCTACTCCCTAATAAGGCTACTATAGCCGGACCACTCCACGGGAAGCCGAATTTTCAAGAATTTCATCCCCAAATGGCATCACCAAAACGGGTCAAAACCCATCCAAAAACAAGTAATAACATTGCCGAACGAAGGCGCTTTTGCGCCTAACATTCTTGGAATACAAAATAGACATTGGGGTTACAAATTTTCACTATCCTACTCCCTAAGAAGGCTACCATAGCTGGACCACTCCATGGGAGGACGAATTTTTGTCAATTTCAGCTCCAAAATGTGTCACAAAAAGGGTCAAAACCCACCAAAAACAGGTCAGAATGTTCAAAAACTGCTTTCGCATTCAATAGTAAACAACTGAAGGCACCCTTACCTAAGTCATCTTGGGTCAAGTGACTCGTCACTTTTCTCATGTCGGTCACTCCCTCATCGATTCGTCGCTTGAGGGGGTAGTCACACTTAGTCGCCAATCAACAAAAATATACCCAATCATGGAAATGACACACATTCAAAGGATCATTGACAAAGACAATCATGCCCCTGCTTGGGGCAGCAAACAAGCAATTATCACAAGCTGATCAAACACTTGGCATTCATGAATCATGAACTCAAGGTTCCCATAGACAAAAGGTTGCGCCCTTTGCCTATTCATGACTGATCAATGTCCAGGTTCAAGTAATACCTCACCGAACCAGGTTAATACTTGATTTAAGTTCCTTAGCTCGTCAGAAGCAAGGATTCAAGAATGCATGCCCTTTCCATACTTGGGGCATCAAGAGTTGGTTAGGTTATTGAGAAACCCTAATCATTAGTGCTTTGGTTATCTATTTTTGCTCGGTGATGTGCCTTGCATAGCGCTTCCCAAAAAGGGGCATCTGTAGACACCAAAACAACACCAATCTGATTACGTGACAACAAGCGCTGATCGCATTGACACAAAAAATCCCTAGGGCAGCCCCCAGAGGTTAAACAGTGGTCCTAACCACTTCCAAAAGCAATTTTAGAGGTCAGAGGTCAATTTGGCACATTTTTGGCACCTTGCTCTTTGTTCGTCCCACCCAGGGACGAATACAAACTGTCATTCATCCCACCCAGGGATGAATACAGAATTCATCCTAGGGTGAGGCGAATAGAAGGTTTGACTGGCAAAAAAAGTCAAACTTCGGCAACTCTGCTAGTTAACTGAGGCTTCAGGCCATGCAATTGCGAGGAATAGATTTTATTCAAGAAGAAAGACTTCAGTGATGAGTGTCTTTATTTTAGAAACATCATGCAAGAAGATTTTGTTAACAGGGAGTTAGCTTTTCTTTGAAAATAGGACAGTTAACTCAAAGTGGCACCCTCGCATGTGCAATTCAAACAAGGAGACCCTAAGGTCTATAAATTGGGGAGTTTTCTCACCCAAAATATATACAGAGAAGGAGCATTTTGAGCAACGAAGTGCTGCCAGTTTACTTACTTATGATTTGTGCTTTTACATCCATAATATCTTAATCGAAAGGGAGGTTATTGGGTGACTTTTGGAGGTACGAATCAAGACCCAAAACCCAATTTTTTTGGCCATAATATCCTACCAATTTACCGATAACACATCACAACAGGTTTCGGACTCATCCCAAGCAGATTGGTGTCGAAACAAAGTCTCAACCAGCGGGTGGTTTGCCTTCGGGCACCCCCTGCATTATTGCAGGTTTATTCGTCTCACCCCGGAACGAATACCAAACTATTGCAGGTTTATTCGTCCCACCCCGGAATGAATACGGATCTATATCAAATTTGGTGACTATTTCTTTTGCAGTATTTTGCTAGTTACATGATTATGCTTCTATCAAATTTTTAGTCTATTTAGATTCATTTTAATCATCGTTATATTTATCTTTTATATTCATTAACAATACTCTTTCATATTTGCGAGTTTCATTATCATACACAGGTGCTACTGACAATTTGTTGTTTCTTTGAACGCAGGAGGAGCAGCAAGGATTAAAGATTCATCAATACCAACAACGGCAACACTTTGGCCCACCCATTTCACATGTGGGCACGCAAAAGGAGGAACACTAAATCCATGATTGTAATTGAAACTATGTTAACGCTCCTACCCCCTAAAATGGAGGAGACGTCTTTGTAACCGAATTGGAAGAGTATAAATAAAAAGGGGTTGTGCTTTCTATACTTCCTTTTATCTCATTTAAATTCGTCTCTTTTCTTTCATTTCATGCATTTCACTTTATAGGACCTTAAGCGTTAACTTTGGGTTTTGAATACATTTCATTAGTTTTCCTTTCAATCTTTTGGAATCCCGTGCTTTCAAGTCCCATTATTCTTATCAAAATAAATAATACATGAAGCCACCTTATTTATTTCATTAAAGTCCCTTTAATATAATTAAATAAATAATACATGAATCTAATTTATTTATTTCATTAAAGTTTCATTACTCTAATTAAATAAATAACACATGAAGTAACTTATAAACAAAGGCCAATTAGCACTTGCTCGATGAATCTCCCCGTAATAGTAGAATACATTTTCAATGCATAGAAAAGAGGATAAATAGACCCCTAGGAATCAAGATTTTACCTTAATGCTAAAATAAAATATTTTATATTTAAAAAATACCATAAGGGAATTGTAGCCCTATAATCATACACAGGTCATTACCCAAGAAAAAAGGAGAAGCAAAGAGCTTCTCGACCACCCATGAAATAACGAAGAGATCCTCAACGGTCAACACAACATGCAGAAGTGAAAACCATCAGGATCAAGAGGATATCATAACACGTTCAACCCAACACATAACACACAATGATCAAATGGACACACCCCCAAGGGCATTATCTACAACAAAAATCATAGGGAAGTTTAGCTAGTATCCAAGGAGTGTAAAACCCAAAAATATCAAAGGAAGAGAAGGGATTTCCTCTAAGAAATTTTTTATAGATGTAACAACAATACAATAAAGTTTAAACAACACTCCAACGACAATGACAAATTTCTTACTAAGCTAGGTCCATGACAACATAGTTGTCAACATCATACCCGTAATGCACATAGGAAAAGCTTATAAGTGAACTGCCAATGCAAAACCTAAGATATAGATATCCAACAATACAACATCGATCCTTCTAACTCGATCTTTGTAACACTAAACAACTATAATGCTCATCTCAATTCTACCAAGGATTTGAAACCCAATGACACTACCAACATGCAGTGACAGGATAAGAGTGGGAGTTGTAGATGTATAAGAACTGACGATACACAAAATAGTCCTAGGAGTACACAAATCCAAGGGAAGCAATAAAAACAAAAGGAAAAGAGAGTACAAAGAAAAAAAAATTAGGAGATTGTATCTCCCTAAACCATAATGTTGCCAGAATAGTAAACTTGTAGTACCAACCAGGTAGTTTCCTCTGAGTAGCAGTGCTAGCTTCCTTGAGCTATTGTTGTCATAGTAGCTCATCTCTTTGGTTTTTGCTTCACTCTCCTCTTTCATAGTGAGCCAATAACAAACATCTTTCTCCCTTTCCTTCTAAATTTTAAAGTAATGGAGTATTCATTGCCATCCCTACCCACTTGCTATATATCCCCAATTACTTCCCAACTATCCAAATTTATTTCTTCCTTATCCTCCTAATGGTTGAGTACGACAATTTTATTTTTAAAAATTATCTCTCCTCATTTCGAGGTTCATCAATAGTGTAGATCCCCAAATCAGTCGAAATATTCTCAGATCAAATTCAATCTTCCATCATCCCAAAGGAGAGATAAAAACAATTTTTGCAATATAAAAGTAAGAGCTCTCATGACTCACTACTACCTAGAACGAGACTTTAATATCTTAATAATAAAATCTTGTTTTTTTAAATTAAAATATATCTTACCTTTAAAATATATAATATAGAATAAAATCTATTTTATTTTAAATGAAATTTTCTTTATCATTTAAAATAATTTAACTATTATTTTGAAAAGAAAATACCTTTATTATTTAAAATAGAAGTTTGTTATATATTTTTATATACATATTTTAAAATATAGGACTATTTTATCAAATAATAACATCAAGCTAAATGGATTTAAGTGACAAGAAATTTTTCTAAGACAACCAATTTATACATGCCTTCTAAACCATTAATGCAACAAGTGATCAAGTAAAATATAAATCAATAATATACACATATGGAGAGGTAATCTTTCCATCAACCCAATCACATTTCTTAGCTTGAGAGTTTATGATAGCTACTAGGCTATCAACTGAGGCTCAAATGGACTAGCTATTAATGATTATTCGTTACTGATAATGCATACCTATATAAAGGTATCTATCAATGTTACCCTCGAGTTGCCTTAGTTATCACTTCACCAACCTCAAGTACCCCTGCTTCTAGTGGATGATTCTATTTCTTCCACCTAAAATTGTACTTGATCCTACATATTGGAAATATGTCAACAGTACCTTATTCTTCAAAAAACAAACTAAATATCATATAGTTGTTCATTTGCATAAACTAAGTTTTAAAGCATCATTAATTAATACATTGTTTCTTTATGCCAAAAAACCTTCCAGGAAGGGTCATGATACATATGTCTTTATGTGATTTAATATGCACCACTGTAATTTTTGTCTTTAGCTCCCTTTTATTATTTCAACACCATTTTCCCTCCACATCTAGGAATAGTTAGTTGGGAATTCAAAGGAACTGACGTCCTCTAGAGATTGGCTGCTACATTTTATACAACTTCCTGGTTATTCAATGTTGTTCAATGTCTATGGGTTCATAAACCTTTTTGTTAGATAGATTCTATGACCAAAAAAGACTGCCTAGAAGATTGGGTTTATGTTAAGGTGACTAATACTATGTTAAAACAATTATTTTTAAAGAAAATATCCTTTGCTTCTTCAAATCATGATAATATTAGACAAAGGGTACATTAATATTATTATGATTGACTTCTCATTCGAATAGAGAAGCCAAAAAGAGGAAGAGAATATGGTGTAGCAGACAAGGATCCAACATTTTTAGGTTGATTCTTTTAGTTTATTCTTCATCTATGATAAAAATATGATAACTACCCGTCTTCTTTTATATTTTAGATTATATTGAATGATCAAATCAAATTCTCAATTATAATGTAGAGGATTTAAATAAGAACTTTGTGTGAGTCCTCCTTAACATAGTCACTATTTTTATGTGTATTCCACATTTTGGATGAATTGGCACCTAGTTATGAAGAGTCTTTATTCAATACTTGAAAACTATATCATAGTAATTATTGTTGTTCCTATAAATATTTTCAAATAATATTGTATACTGAATTTGGGTGCTAGCAAGGTGACCTGGTTGACCAAGAGGATAGTAATGTGCTTTGTCCCAACTTTATAAACCTAAAAACTATAGTTTAAATTTATTGTGATGTTCTAGTTCATTATCGAAATACCATTATGATAGATGCCTCTTTAGTAAGTATTTATATATTATATTATGTTTCTATTATGATATCAAAAATGTAACCAACTGAATTGAGCATAGAATTATGCTTTACAAGTTTAAATTTGTTGTTTAAGCTTATTGAATTTGAAATAAGGTAAGCATAACCTTTGAGATAGATTTATCTATTTAATTTGATTATGTAAATATTAAAATTTTGGGTAGATGGTAGTGGAGTGATACTTCCTTTACAAATTATTGAAGACATCACTTTAAATTAATTAGTTTTCGTCAAGATTGATTATGTTATTTTATACATGTGCCATCCTTCAAAACATCTTTCGTAGAATTCAAGTTGTTTTAGGGTATTTGGATGGTCACTAAATCTAACTTAGGCATTTTTGTTATTCTTTAGTATTCATGGTATGCAGAGTCGTTATCATCCTAAACCAGGTGAGAATATCATTTTCTACTGAAATTGAGGATTTTTGGATGTAAAAATGTAAAGGTCAGTGATCCTTTTCACAATACAAATGGTCAAAGAATGGATTAAAATATTGAGTTTTAAATTATCAAAAATCTTCAGTAAATGTTTTTTTGCTCTTCATCACTTAGGGTTAGCTTTTTATTAAACTTTTTATGATGCTATATATATATATATATATATATATATATATATATATATAGAGTGAATATTATTCATATAGATGTGATGTGTTTGACTTTTATATAAGTCCTCTTACCACTTTGAAATAATGGTAAATAGGAGTACATTTTTTTATAATTTTTTAAGATTGAAAAATATCTTAGTATTTTTTTGATTGGTAGTATAAGTGGTTTATAAAGGATTACCAAACCTATTACAAATAAAGTTTTGAAAGGCACCCCCAAATATTAGATATAACAATAAGATATCAAGAAAAACTGAGCTGGATTCTATGAATCCAACCCAAAAATCCAATGAAGCAACCTCATCACAAATAAGCTATAGATTTTTATCAAGAAAATACAAGAAATTATCACAATCAAATACCCAGCTGGCAAAAGTGGTCAACACAGGAGAAACCCACACCCAAAACAACATTCAAATTCGAGAATCTCTTAGTATTCAACATTGTTGCTATCACTTTATTTAAAGTGAAACTTTATATTTTTAAAGTTGGTTGATTTTAAATAAATAGACATATTTTATTTAAATATTTAATTTAGAATGTAAAGTATTTAAATTGTAGTTTTTTTATTAAAATAAGTTCTTTTTATGTATGAAGTATATGAATAAAAATATTATTTATAAAGCATTTAAATTATAGTTGTTATATTAATGAGTTCATTGAAATATGAAATTATAATCCTTAGAGGAAAATATTAACCTTAAGTGATCTCTAACCCAAGTGATAGGTAGATTTTGTAAAGCAATACAATGGTGATATATATTTAAAAAAGAAAGAAGCCAAATCAATCAAATGGCTTAGGGAATATCCACCGGGGCTATAGACACCTGGCTGGCAGTGGAGCAATGTTTACAAAGGATATAAATGCAAATTTAACTTGATATCTGGGTGAGTGAGGGCATATCCATCGGGGCTATAAATGCTTGACTGGTTGTGGAGCAATGCAAAGGCACATATTTTATGAGTAATATTTATAGCCTATTGTAAAAGAAGTGATGGATTCTTAAGAGTCTCTAGGAATTTCAAAATGAAAACACTTTCACACACTTAGTTGAAGTAATGGTTCATGTGTTTATGAGTAAAGTTATCTATTCCCATCATCTTTGGATATTGTTGAATAGATTTATTTCTTATCTTCAGTTTTTTAGAATTCAAAACCAGAGATTCTGGGTATTCATCTTGAATGCTCATGTGTATTTCCCAGTAGAGTCATCATTTTTTGTGGCCTCTCCACAACTATCCCCAAATCTTGGGGACCCACCTTTTTGTTTTATATTTTTGCTATTTTCGGTTTCTTTGAATGGCAATTTGGTTGAGTCCTTGCTCTTGGATTTTACCTTGTAGGCACCAAGGCTCATTTTGGTGTGCATATTTTTGGCTTGATCAAAATATCTTGTTTTTTGTTAGTAAAAGTTGATGTTTTATTTTGTTTGTTTAGTATCCTTTGTTAGTGTCTAGTGCCTTTCATTGTTATTTAGTTAGGGCGATTGTAGTGATATTTTTGGGTAAGAGTAAGTTATATTTTAAACGTTCCTCTTAAGACATTATAAAACAAAAAATTATATTAATATATAATATATATGAATATGAATAAATGAACCAAAATAATAATAATAATTTAAAATAAAAAATAAAAAAATAAATAAAGTGAAAATAATAAAGGTATACATATATTTGAGCATGTGTGCACTTTTTGGTTAGATAGTTGGCTATATTCATTTTTTTTAGAGTTATTATGTAGCCTATTTTATGTTAAGGTTTTGTTTGTAGTTTTGTTGTGGTAAAATATAGGTTTGTTTTATTTTATTATTTGGTGTTAATGCTAGAATTTTGTTTGGATACAGGAATGACACAAGGACTTTGACACCAGGCAGAATTATTAACCAAACATGATTCGACGGAGGAGACCCTCGATAATGCAATCATACGTGGGCAGATACCATTCAACACCGATGTTTGATGAGTAATCACGGAGAAGCCAAGGTGGCCCATAGTATACAATGCATAAGACTCGATAGTGACATACGGTAAATGGGACCCACACAACACAAATGAAGTTTGTAATAAGATAACCAGTGACAACATGATGATAATGGGGTATGCATGGAACTGATAGTGAGTTGTGTAGACACTAACAAATAATGAGACTAATCTATTTAGATGTTTACTATGACATGGTTCTCTACATCGTCCTGAGGAGGTATTGATGATAAAAATCATGACACTGCAGACATGTATTATAAGGAGGTTGTATTTCTATGGACGTATACCCGAGATGACACAAACCACACTAAAATGGATAGACAATGCATAGTGACACCATCAGATAGTTAGTAACATACTAATGTGGAGTTTAAGTCATCTTACAAGGGTAGATTCAACAAGTATTACACAAACACTATGGAATGTATGGCAACGTAGGTGGAGGTATGGGTCTGATGGTCTGACATTTGAGATGAACAAAGAGAGAATAACTAAATAAATTGTGATAGCATCACGTGGCGGTAGTCATAACAGATGAACAATTTTGTTACACCAAGCTCTATCAACAAGTAGATTTCCTAGATACGTTGGGTGTAGTAAACATGCATATAGGGTCATGGTGGATTGAATATCCAGTGTGACAATTTTATTTGGATATAACGGTGTATCATGAGTGTAATATAAATAAATTAAGCGGCTCCAGTTAGCAGATGTGATGACAGATAGGTTTAGACCGCACTGTGAGTTGGAGCGATGCTTGAATTAGAATTGTAATGTAATGGAAAGTGACAGCTAGTATGATCTAGAGGAATATTTGGTGGACCACCAAATATGGTAATTTCCTTCACAAAGCAGATTGATGATAGCGACCAAACATTATAGTCACAATAGCACCTTCAATTAAAATAGGATAGTGGTAAATTATATTCACTAAGAATAAAGTAAAAACAAATGAAGACAAAGAGCATGTTGCAAGTAATGAATGAATCTTGTGGTAGACGGATTGTAGTCACCCAACAGTTGAAGGATTATTAAATGCTTTACATGTATAGTTATAATGGTTACGGGTGAGATATCACTATCACAAGGAAGAGTAATAGAATGGAAAGGGGAGATGCACTATGTTAAATAGAGGAAGGAAAATATTGATAGAGATTGGAAACTATTGAAAGAAATATTGCATGCAATATGGGTCAGTGTTTAAATATTTTCCTCCCATTCTACTGGACTATTCATCTATTGTAAGTGTGGATGTTCTACTACAATGAATTATATTGCAAATATTTCTTTTGTGCCAATATATTTCAGATTGAAGGAGTTTTATGCATTTTTAATGGTTGACTTGTTTATTTTCTGTAATGTATTGCATCTCATTGCCATTAGAAGATTATACATATTTGAATGATAGATTACATGAATATAGATCCCTTAACACTTATAGGTTTTACGAAGATTTTTGAGTTACAACACCTTTTATTTTTGTTATGTTTATTCTTATTTTCTTCTAACCCTACTTTTCACTTTTCTTTAATGTATTTTTAAAATAAAATTATATATATAAATATAAAATCCAAAAATAGAGGTGTAAATTTAAAGAATAAGCTCTGAAGTCTCATCTACAGTAGTTACGAGTTCATTGGGATACAAGGGTAAAATTGTAAAATCATCCAAAGTTTGCAGTTTTCAAGGAGTTTATAATAGTTGTTTTACAGGTTTCATTTTGTGAAAGCATATTCAAACTCCAAGTTTCACTTATTTTATTTCAAATAGTAGATCATTTCTCCTTCCTGAAAATTATAATTTCATGAAAGGAATCTTGTTTTTTTTTATGAAACATTTCAAAAGTGATAAGTTGAACCTTCTTTATGAAAATAAAATTAATTAAATAAGATAATTTATAAAGCACATCCAAGGCTCTCATAGCTACAATGTTGGTCATTCAATATTATCTCTTTTTATTTTTGAAGCAACACAAAAGGAATACACTTATCATTTTCAGATTCACATGTTAGAGGTGTATTTTGATCTCTTACTTTATGCTTGAAGCAAGGCTTAATAAAGGATTAAAATGGTTTAAACTTGCTTAACAATAAATATAAAAGTTATCTAAAATCTTCCAAGCTAAAAAGAATTACACTTCTACATCGTGGTCATAGGAAGGCCAATAACATTTATTTTCCTTACAAGTTTCATGAACAATAATGGCATATCATAATAAGGTAACTCTAGCATAGGTCCCTTGTTAACTTTTATTTTACAGAGTACTAAGGTATTCCATGCACTCATTTGATAAGCATACATGCATATTTTTAGAGTAAAAGGAACCTTGGAGAAGTTTATACTTCTTTGCAAGAGAGGGTTTTCTAATAAAATCCTAACTATGAGTGTGGTTTTGCACTGGGTAAAATCACTACTCAACAAGTATGGGATGTCTTCTCTAGGTCATTGTATGAGTAGTACAATTATGAATTCTTGTAGAATTATGATTTAGAGTAATATAGTATGATAAAAGGAGCTAAACTAATGCATGACAGTTGGTATGGGATAACTCATCATTAACCATAATTTAGGAAATGATACCATGTATAGATCTAGAGAAATGACATAACCTTAGTTGACTTTAGGAAAGTGGACAATCAACTAGGCACTAGGCATATACATTAAATACCCTTACATGTTAAATTTGAAATAGGTGAGTATAATTAAGCTCAGTTTCCACATGTTAAGGGAAGGAGAATTATGCATCCACCCTCTAGGTGTTAAGCGTCCTATAGGATAACCTCAATCGTGGATTTGCACTCCCATACCATAACAAGAGGATGAGAATATAGACCCACTAAATGACACCATCTATGGGATTTGTCTAATCTCGTCTACTTGGAGGTTGTCTGTAGTGACCTAAGCCCAAAAGTGGTTGACTATTCCTCAAACTAATAAAACATTAGGTGTTCACTAAAACTAAATTAAATAAAAAATTCTCACTTTAGGTCATGTCTAGCCAATGAAACCAGCCAAAATTTCATCTTATTGACCTAGTGAGTTAGACTAGGTTGTATAATCAGGTGAGTTAGACTTGGATTGTTACAAAAGGACTCATGTTGTCTATATAGTGTAATATCGTAATCTAAATGTGTGACATGTATCTTGTGTGTATAAGTCTATCTATTCAACATTGTAGAATAGAATCATTAGATAAAATTGATTTTAGTATCAATTTACAATTATGACCACTAATATAAGTCTATCTATTTTATATTGTAGAATAGAATCATTAGATAAAATTGATCTTAGCATCAATTTACAATTACGACCACTAGTTGGGAATAAAAACTAGTCCACATAAATTAGTTGAGAGACAAAATATTATTAAAATTATGAGTGATTACTGGTAAAGTATGTCTATGTGAGAAATTGAAAAAAGCATATATATGTAAATTAAAAAGTAGAAAATAAAAGCATCTAAATTTCAAAAAGAGAAAGTAAGAGTGACATAAGAAAGTCATAATTTTAGAAAAATGACCAACCAGGTATAGTTTAGAAATTTTGATTTTGATACAATTTTAATTATAAATTAGCTACTAAACCATTATCTAGATGTTATACAAATATCATAGAATATGATTTTAATTTTTGGCTTTGTAAAATATCCTTTTATTGATTTTTTTATAACTATTTTAGTTAGACATAATTTTATGCATTACAACTAGTGTGAAAATGATCAACCTACTTTAAGTCATTAACTAGTACATATAAATTTTATGTTTTTTAAGTATTAAAATATGGAAATATTAAAGAAGAAATGATTTCCTCACATTATAATTTATTTTAAAGATACTTTTTGTTACAATGTAATCTTACCTAAAATAACCTTTTAATAGATGCTAAACTAATTGTACTAAGCATTTATTTTGAATCCAACCACAAAGGCTATATAAAGATCAAGATTGTGTGGTATCATGTACAAACCCATGACTGGCCATAATATTTGAATCCACTCCTCATCTTGTGAATCATTTAGAGCTTTAAAATTTAATCATTAAAATAATAGATGATAAATAGAATGATATGTTTATGATTTTTTAAATTACTTATGTTCTTTGAATTACCATTAAGAAATAACTACAAATGCAATAAATAATTTATTAAATAAAAGGTTGTAAACATAGTAATAATAACCGAAATGAATGCTTAATTAATAATTTAGTAGCATTTCATTGTATTCAATTATTTTTCCATAGAAAATATTTGAAGTAGATAACATTCACAACAGGTATTCAAATTCAAAAGAAAAAGTAGAACTATTTAACTAAGAGCTAAAAAAATTACTATTAATAGATTCATAGAATCTAGGGCTAAAAATTTATATTTATATTTCTCAATAATTTATGCATATATGTTTTTCTAATATGTTGATTTTAATATTACAATGTGATTAAAATAAATGTTTTACTAAAGGCTATATAGCAGTATGCTAATTCTTTTACTTTGAATCTATAGTGGTGTTATAATAGTGATAATCTAACATTTCAAAAATAATTTTTTGATATGCAATTGAAGTTAAGACAACACAAATAAAATGATACTATATAATGTTACTAAGCATTTAAAAAATTATTTAAGTGGAAGTGCCTATAAATGCTTCTATCATTTCAAAATATATTTTATTATTAAACTTTAAAAGTATTATAATAAAAATCACATTAGTAGGCACCCATGGGCAGTAACAAGGATAGTGAAAGAGAGTAAGATAAAACAGTGTCTTATGCGCTAATGAATTTTTTTTTGACGTGCATCATGAAAATTGTTCATGGAACAGAAGCTATAATTTCAAATCAGAAAAGAGATTTTATTGTCTATACGTAGTTCTTTATGAGGAATCATTACTTTCAGTTGCACATTTGGAACATTGTATTCGCGGGCTCATTCCCCTCTCGCAACATATTACGTATATGTAGAAGTGTACGTTAGGGCATGTTAAGATCATAATCAAGTGAATTTCAGGCAAAAACCCAATGAAAGCAAATTGAGCTCAACATGAAAAACTATCATTTCCCTCTCCCAACATAATTACATATATGTAGAAGTGTACGTTAAGGCATGCTAGGATCAGAATCGCTTGAATTTCAGGCAAAAACCCAATGAAAACAAATTGAGCTCAACATGAAAAGCTATTTGTAATTTAAAGAGGGCTCTGTGTTATTATAATAAGCGATCACAAACATCAGGTAGAGATCATGAGCTGGAACTGAATTACCCAATATACACTCTTTCAATGTTTTTTAAGTTACAATCTTTGAAAATTGTAGTATTGGAGAGTTAGAGGGTACAGAGGTTATTGTGAATAAAGTTATTTTTAAGGTTTTTAAAGTTATAGATTATATGAGATGTTGTTAATTTAATATATGATTATTTAATCATATTTTGCTTATTTTATATGATTATATTTAATCTTTAAGATTCAAATAATTTTAACTTAATTTTAGATTACTTATATTTTGACATCTAACATTTTAAAAAAACTTAACCTCGAACCTTTATTTAAAATTCTAAAGTATCTACTTTTTAAACTCTAAGAAAGCTCTTCAACAGAAAAGGCATCTTTATGGAGAAAATGGCATCTGTATGGAGAAAATTGAACCTTTGGAGAAATGGAATTAGTGGCCATTTACTTATAAATAATAGGCTGGAAAGACTAAGGTTTAAATTTAAAAGTTTAAGTTTGTATACATGAAGTAAATGTATTAAGGGTTGATATACGTATCCTTATTAAGGATTGGCTACCTCACGCACATTAAAATTAGAATTTTTTTTTTTTCCCACAAGAAAAAAACCATCCCCCACCACAGGGGGGAGTTTTTTTCACAAAGAGGTTGAGATTCTGGTCGTCTCATGATGTTCCCCTCCCGCGGCCCCCACCCCCCCCACTATACTTTCTTCCCCCCTCTCCCCCCCCCCCTTTTTTTTTTTTTAATTAAAAATTAAATTTTTTTTTTTTTTTTTTTTTTTATTTAATCCACCAACAAAACAAACCACACAAAACCCCCACCCCCACCCCCCCAAATTTAAAAACTTCTAAATGCTTTAGTCTAAGAAAAGCAGAGAAAGTGGAGCAACTTATAAATTAAGGAGAGAAATCTCACAGCATTAAATTCTACTTTTTCCACTATCCAACCTAACAGCACAGTCTCAAGTAGGACGGAAGAGTGGTAATACGTTGGGATGAACTAAGATGTGGATCTCTGTTTTTCCTTTTGATTACGTAAAAAGAAAACTAGATGCGTAACAGATAATACGGTGAAACCTCTCTGCATCCAGGAATCTTCTTGGCCATACTGAGTATAAATTTTTACAGAGAGCCGTATCAAGCAAGAAAACTTAATAAATGTATACAAAAAGACATTTAATTTATCCTTAAGACAATTCCTAATATAAACTATGCAATAGCAATGAGATTAAAAATAAGCAAGGCAAAGTCAAACCATCTCCCTGAGGCTGCTACTATTTATAAATAATAGAATGAATAGATCAGTGTTCTTAAGTCATAAGTCATATGGGGGACAGGCCAATTTGTTGATAATTATATATGGGCAAAGTTTGGTTATAGAATGAACTATGTCATCAAATATGGAGCTGTATGGTAACTTTATTTTTAATTTTTAATTATTCTTGTAGAGAGCTGTACTCTACGGAGACAGCTTTCTACAAGGGATTAATTAGCGACAACGTCATGTCTATGATTAAATTCTTGAGATTCGTTCTGAATAATGCATATCTAAATGGACATTTTATGTGACTAACCTCTGTTTCTCTGTTGCTAACTTGTCAGGGTAATTTTAGTTTTTAAACGTTATCAGGCGAACCAAAACTTTACCTTAACGTCAATCAATGCGATGACTTTAGAAAGAAATAAGAAGTATGCGAGATCCAGAAGGAATACTCCTCCACAAATGCGTGCAGCTAAGCTAAGAAAACAATTACTTGATATGCAGGTTACATAACTACATTTTTTTCATATCTTGTGTAGAAGTTTCTGACATTGACTTACCTGATATTCGTGCAAAATTAGTTGTACTCCACACGCATTTCCTCTTTATCGAACACTTTCACAAGGTTCAAAGTGCTTCGAGCTGGTTCTACGGGCATGTACTTGACGTCTGAAGAAACTGAAGCGCACGTTCGTCTAAATGTTTCTCAGGATCTATCATCCTTAATCAATCAAAAGCCTTCCTATAAACAAGAGGATAATGCAGTTTAGCACAATAAGGCGCTAACGACTGAATTACCTGTCTAGAACAACTTAACAACCCTTTCTTCTTTTCACTTGGGATACCCCATTTATGCAGAGGTATATTACTTTCTGGGTATGGGGAAGTGCCGCTTGAAATTATTGTGAATCCACTCGTAGCTTGAGAGGTTGTATTTAAAGCGGAGGTTGAAAGAACATCTGGAACTAACGAGTTACTCGTCTAAAGATGAGTTACAAATTGAAAAAGTTAAAGTCGAATATAAGATGGTTCAGGCAGTTCATCGATAGAAGCTTTTGCATTAGTCATAAGCCAATCTAGGGCTTTACTTGGCTGATCAAGGCCTAATCTATCTTGAACATTGTAAAATTTAAGAGCTGTAGAGACGGACAGCCACACCCTTCGGTCCCGAAGTCCTTTCGCAGTTTTCACTTTACTATGCCGATCTTTGGCTCCTGAAGAACGAACTCTCAGTGATTTTGAAGCATGAGGACATATGCTCTGACCTGATCTGCCATTGAAGCTATTGTTGCCCCTTGGATGGTTTGTTTCTCCTTTTGAATCGGTGGAGACTACTGGAGTGAAGGCACTTTGATCGGCAGATTTAACAAACCAGGATTTTGTCTGGTCATGAGGACATATCTCTTCTCCATCATTTTCTCCTAAATTTTGTTCACAACCTTGTCCCAAATAGCCAATTCTGTTGCAACGCACATTTGTTTCATTATGATACGATTGTTGTGGAGAAAGGCTTTTAAAATATGTAGAATATGTTGCATCAGTTCTCTCATGGGATTGATACGTTCCTCTGTCATAGCTTCGAAAGGTTGTTGTTTCAGATTCGTCATAATCAATGGCATTGTATGTGAAAGGGAGTAATGGATTTTCCTCCGTTATAGAAGTAGGACTGTCCCACAGTTCTCCGATATTTATCACCATTAATGTGGTCTGCAACAAACGATGCTAGTTAAAACAAAACCAGAGTCCACCGTATCTCATATATCATTTGCAAAATAGATTATTTGCCTGGATCGGAGGAGGGCGGGATTAGAATGAAAACAGAACCCTTTATCTCTTGGCAGGGTAATATATATTACATCAGAAGGAAATGGATTGCGAAAACTATATTTACTTCAAGCAGTACAGATTTGAGCAAAACCTAAGCAACATAATTAATGGAGAAGGAGATGGAAGTTATAGAAGAGGAATTCTAAAAAGCGAGGGTCTTCCTATAAGAAAATGCCATGAAAGAATAAGAAAACCTTCATTTCGTCGGTGCAAACCCTAAATCAGACTAGCGTATGCCTTAAGGAAAAAAAAAAACCGTCCATAACGCAAAATGCATACCTGGTTATGGGGTTCTCAAAAACGTTTGAGTTGTTCAACGCATGGAAACATAGATGGTTCCCGGGCCTTCTGCCATAAAACATCATTTATAGATCGGACCAGATCTTGATCATATAAAATTTACATCATTTATAGATCAGACCAGATCTTGATCACATAAAATTTACAGAATCAAGGAAATACCTTTTTTTAGAGACGACGCTTCATATGCCTTTTTCGAGTCCTGGTGCGTGGCATACTACATTCAAACCCTCAATCGATTCAGATATTTTGGCACCTTGTATCACTGGAAACGAGACCATCAAACCCTGAACATCCACCATTTGTTCCGTAAAGAAACAATAAACTGCCGATCGTCAAACTTATGATGAGAGTAGAGCCAACACGACAGTTGCGGAAAGAGATTTCTCGTAGGCGACCGAATACTGCTCGATATGTAATGATGACAGCAAGATTATTGATGACAAGATTGAATTGTTAATGTTTTTAATAAATGACCTTTCGTACATCAAATGAACAGTATCTAGTTAAACATTATTAATTAATTAACAGGCTTTACGGTGACATTGCTTAAAACCGTTTTTCCTGCCGAAAACAGTTAAACATCAGTGCTCGATATTACGGAGAATGTTAATTAAATATAGTCGATTCTTGCTCCTCTCCATATTTTATGTTGGGAAACACAAATGTCCGTAGCTGTAATTACCATAGCGATATTACTATTTGTATATAATTCCTTGCTAATTACACGGAAATTACGGATGTTCAAACCACTGAGGCAAATATACATATTACGAATGTCATGAGTGAACAGTAAGCGATTGCATGTTTTAGTAATAGATTGCAAAATTTAGCAATGGATCGAATGGTACGGATGGAAGCGCTGCAGCAAGAATCACGGAAGTACAAATACGTTCTAGGTATGGAATCAGATGTATTTGGTATTTGAAGACGTGTTTTATTACGTTTTAAACAGCAAACCAGTTTTACTATTTGTTTTTTATTTATTTAAGAATAAACGAGTTCTTCTGATTACAATGTTTAATATAAATCATCTAAATCCAACAAATAGATGTTCTTCATGATAGTAAGGTGCACATATTAACTGTTTACGAACCATTGAAAATATTAACTGTTTACGAGCCATTGAAAACAGTCTTTCTAATTTAACGGGAAAAAGTATATATCAAATTCCAGGCCTGCATATAGGGGTATTCGTATGATACTGATGAAACTGAGTGAAGGAACCATATAATGTTCGAAAGTTAGCCTACTGCACGTCAAACTTTTTCTAGGTATTTATTCCTGCTGTGTTAACTATGTACTTTTCTACTGCGAAACATAAAAGAGTTGATCAACTGCTATAAAGCAAATTAAGTGGAGACCGGGTCCCTTCTCTTTGCATGTCCCAAAATGCGCAAACATTTTTCAATGGAGTGTGTCCCACTTCGAACGGAATCATTCTCTCTCATGGCTTTGTCTATTGAAGAATCAATAAATGAATATTCTTCATGTTTTGTTTTTTAGGTAATATTTTATAATTGCGGTTCATTAAGCTTATTTTATAACTCGTAATTAAATCTTTTGGTTATGTTGATTTAGGTTAAAGTTTATTATGTAATTAGAGCTTCGATATTGGTATGACTATCTCATTCTACTCCTCATTTGATTATCTGTGTTGTGATTGTAAACTATAGATTGTATAGTGATTATGGATGGTGTGTATGGATTCCTTCAAGTTTTTATATTTTTTTGTTTCATTTTTTAATTATTTTTATATAAGTTTTGAGTGTTTTTCTTCATTTCTAGAAAATATTAGGAATTCGAACATGGTATTAGAATAGGTATGGAGCTACTTCACTTGGTCATGCAGAAGCACTTTTCAAAGTCTTTGATCCTTCTTTAAAATTCTAAGGCAAGATCGAAAAGAGATCTTTAATCTATCCAATTTCTCAAGAATTATAATTATTTTTTGTGAGAAATTCTCCTTGCTTTTCTGTTACTAAAGTAATTGTAATTCCCCATCCAAAATACTAAATTTGGATTAGAAATTCCATTATATCCATTTTTCCCTTAGGTGTGATAGGATTAAGGAAGAATGATAGCAAAATTTTGTATTCAATTTTTTGTCTTTTGGGATCATTCACTTATCATGTGTGAGGGCATGCACATCAAGCTAACAATCTTTTATGCTTCAACTCAACTCTAGTATTCTCAAGGAAACACCTACTCTTTTCACCTATGTCAGAACTATAGAAATATGGCTATGCTATTAGATGTTAGGATTTCTAGGTGTCTTTGGATTGAATCTACACATAATTATTTTTTAAGCCCACATTGATAGAAATTAAGGGACATCTAAGATTTTTCTTCTTGGTTACCAACAACACTCAAGGTAAAACAATGTGCAAAGGAATCCTGGCAACGAGAATGTAGTAAGGTTTTTTGTTCAAACCTCGATGGTGACTCCTTTTTAAAGAAAATAACCTAGTCTTCCTCTTCTATGGAACTATAGCTATGATTGTGCAAGTAGAGGTATGAAGATAACTAGGTATACAAAGCATCCTAGAGGCTAGAAGTCATGAGATCAAACCTTACCCTCTTTATTTTGCACCTACTATGCTTTAGGGCTAATATCACTATCGACATGGTGGCTTAAGCACCTAAAATGGTGTCTTGGTACCTTCGCTAGACTTAGAGTATTGGATGGAGAGTGGCTTAGTTTTAAATTATGTGAAAGCATATTTTGGTACTTTTAGATTCATGAAGAAGTTGGACTGACTAGGCAATTAACATAGCACTATTGTATACCATTAAATCCTATTTAACACAATTTAAATACTATTTTCTAGTAAATAAAAGTCAAGTGTCAAAGCCATATGGATTTAAAGGATCTAATGTGAAAAGCAATAAGTGAAAGACACAACTAAATCATAGATCACCAAGTGGCAACACATACTTGTACCTCTTTTTTATAAGGTTTGGAGCTTTCATTTTTTAATTTTTGGGATCCATTAGCATAAAATACCTAGAGGCCATAACTTTTGTATAAGGAAGCATTTTAAGCCTAGTTTTTTAAATGACATGTTCTTTTGGTTTCTATACACTAATGACATTAGGTCATGGACCTAGTCTAGTGTTAGAGATCAAATTATGTAAGATGAATCACAAAGCCCTAGTTATTCACCTTAATATATAAAATTAAAATATTCTTTTGATCTCTACACACTAATGGCATTAGTTCATATACCTAGTCTATAATTAGAGATCAAATTATGTAAGACAGATCAAAAACCCTAGTTACTCATCTTATTGAATGAAATTACAATATTTGGTCAACCTAAATTATTGGCCAATTATGTAGTAATAACCTATGGTGCATCTTTCAATAGGATAAAGTAATTATTCTTGTTGAAAAAACTTAGCATCAAAGAGAAGAGGATGTTAGGAGTCTATTTTCCTTATTGATTGAAATAGAGTTACTTTTTCATGCTAATGAAGAGAGTGATCCTATCAAATTATAGTTAAAATTGCATGAGCATATTTAAAAAGTAAGTGTTACTAAAGTAAGTCACATGGAATTAGATCTTTCTTCTTTTAAAAAGGATTACATTGTGAGATTCAAGGCTTTAAGGGTAGATATTACATCTCCTAGAGGTAAAAAATAAAGATGATGTAGAATGCATGAAGGTTATACTTTCTAATGGTTCATATGATTTGTATATTCATGTAATCTCAAAATATGCATCCTCTTGATCATATTCTTCTATCATAATTTACTTTTAGGTGGGAATCCACAAATATAGGTTCACACAAAGGAATTCAAATATAAGTAGGCTAAGAATAAAGGGCTTTGTAACGACCCTCCTCGCATGACATTTGATTAGAAATTAAATTAATGGTATGAACTTTCTTTTTCTTTGGAATGTGTTACTGCTAATGGCTTTGTTTATACAAGACTAGGGATATTTCTTCGATAGATAAAAAAAGTCAACAAAAAATATAAGTGGGGAAGTGATGATTTGGCTTGTGAGGACATGAAAGCTCATGTGGGTGAGCCTCATATAGGTGCATGGGAATGAAATATATTATATTTATGTGTGCCATTTTTAAAATAATCTATTTGTTGTTTTTTAATATATATATGTTAGGATGGTAGTGAAAGTGCCAAAGGCATGAGAGCCTTCATTCATGGAGTAGTAATGATTTAGATTTGTTGGTGTGTATTTATCAATAAATTTAATAAATAAATATATATATAAATAAAATATGCACATATGATTATGAAAAAATGTGTTGGATATATATTTATTGCACATGTTTACATGCTTTTTAAACTAAAAAAAAACAAAAGAGATAGCTTCATTAGTCATGATCCAACTGAAAGAGTGGTAAAATAATGGTGGAACAATCTACGAGTTAGTTGTGGAGGAAGTGATGGATTAAATAGAAATACCTTCATGTTTCTTCGGGAGTGAGAGGAGAGGTATAAAAAAATAATAGTAAAAACAACTAGCAAAAGGTATACATGAGAAAAGAACCTATGAGGGGATTTATTTTAGGGGACAATAATATATATTGTGTGTGCTTGACTAGTTTTTTTGATGTGGCTGATTTGCATGTGAATTAGAATAGCTAGAAAGTTTGGATGAAATAACTGGTAGAACGCAAATTGCATATTAATATTTAGCAATCGATTACCAGGTTGGACATTGCCTCTCATGTGTTGGTTTTGTTTGAGAAAAATTCATGTTTCATATAAGAGAAATTGATGTGGAATTTATAATATTTCTCTGTGAGAATTCTATGTGTGTATATTGTGCAACTATGACATTTGCTATGAAAAATAAAATGAGTTTTCGAATGCACAATTTACATTTGTTATATTCTAGATTTGAATCTACTTTACTGTGTGATTTCTTAAGCTATGCTGCAATCATGGAAGCTTATAATAAAACTGGAACAATTTTGAAATGTCCAAATTTGTTTTGTGGTTACTATTGCTTGGAAATGATGAAATGGTATTGAAACTATAAATATTTATGGTTTGAATAGCAATAGGATAATGTATAGTTAATTCTATGATTATTGGATTGTATGATTACATGTGATTTTAGCTACATTACTTAGTGAATTGCATTCATGAATGAGCAAATATTGATATCCTATTCTTTATAAACTCCAACGGTGATCACTCTAGTAGTAGTGGAGGATAGTTCATAGTGAGAATAAATATTCTTTCATATTTATGTTCTGAAGTATATTCTAGAGAGAATGTATGAACCAACAATTCCAAGAGAAATAATGAAATCCTTAAACCTGCTATATAATGTTGTGATAGTGGTTAAATTTCCCGAAAGGAACTTGATTGGGTTAATTACCATTTGGAATTGACTTATGATATTTTAGATGATGGCTAGCCATTCGTTTTACTATAAGAAAATATTTTAACACGTATGTGTTATCTTTGTATGAGATATGTTGGAAAACTAAAAATATTAAGGGATAGTTATATTTATTTTATAAAATTTTATTCCCTAACTAGTGAAACTTAGCCTCTATTCCTAATATTGGAATTACTTTATAATTAACAAAGAGTTCTCGTAGTAATTCAACATTATAGTTTTACTTTAGCTATGTGTAAGATAAATGGAACTCCTATTATAGTATCATTTGTTTGGGTAAATAATTTAAATGAATGAGAGGAGTCACTCATATAGTTATCATTATTATATTGTAAATGATCTGTTAATGTATTTTCTCAACACAAGATTTTATTATATTTTTAATATTTAAATTATGATTGCAATGTAATTTGATTGTTGTCTTTGAAAATAAGACTATCCTATTATGCGCTTGTTTGGTTTGGTGTTAAGGTAAACCTTGTTAGACTTTAAATATGAACATGAATTTTATTTGGAAAGGGTTTGTGGAGAAATCAGGTCCAAGGCGTCAGGTAGATACGTCTTAAAATAAGCAAGATAGGAAGATAATGATATGTACTTTTATAGATTTTATTTGATAAAGTTAAAGAGGCTAGCTCAATATCGTTAAAACCTTAGAGTATATCCTTAACTATTGGTGTGTTGTTTTGAGAAAGGAATAGTTAAGCTGAGCTATAGTGGGGTTTAAGTGTAGACTTTCACTATGTCTAGCTTCAACAACCATTGTTGATAAAAATATTTATTTATATAAGTAACTCTTGGCTGGAGTGTAAAATCAAATTACCAAATATCCTTCTAACTACTTGTAATATATTTATTATGGTAATTGTGTTAAAATAAAAAGAGCCAGTTGTAGTAAAATATTAGTTCTTCGAAGGGTTCAAACTTAAGATTAAGTTCAACCATGGAATCACTTTGAATTAGGTAAGTAACTTCTTTATTTTTTGGTAAAAGTGTTTTAATAAAAATTTTCCGATTTGTATAGTTTTTATGTGGAGTTTAAACGGTATACATATATCTTGGAGTGGAATATAAATGGTAGTGTAATTTCTAACTAAAATAAATTAGAGTAGATATTTATATTTATAAAGGTTTTTTTATATAAAAATAGGGATTTTAAGGAAGATTATCTTTAAAAATTTGATCTATGTATTTAGTTCCTTTATTTTTGTGTATAGTAAAATTAAGTGATCAAGTATATGTTATACTATAACCTTGGGCTTACTATAAGGGACTTATAGTACATGTTAGACAACAAAACCATTGGTTATCCAATATTATCTAGGGGATCAAACTTAGTAACCTTTGTATCCTTTAGGTAGATAGTTGGAAAATAGATCTTGTTGATAAAATATATTTACTCCTTAGTGTAGAGTTTATTAAACAATATTTAGAAACCCAATGATGTTGAGATGCATATATACATACAACATGTCTCGAGAGTGACTGTAGTCTAGTGAAATAGGTTGAAATATGAGACCTCACTAGTACTTATAATGAGAGTTAAAATAAGACATATTCTCTAGGTTACTATCTAGGAGTACAATGATAGGTTGATAAATCACTATGGTTATAGAGACTAGCACGACATAAATAGATATATCTACCACACCATTTGGTATGGGATAAATTATTATGAATCATGGTGGGGATTTTGACTAAGACTAGTATCAAGGTAAAGGCATAACTCTTATTGACTTTGAGTAGTAGGATAATCAACAAGAAACTTGGCATATGTACACTAGACTCACATATTTAATTGGAACAAGTTGATCAGTTGGATCAAGGTTTAATATGCTAAGGGATAGGAAATGTATGCATCCACCCTTTAGGTGTTATGGGCCCTAAATGATAACCTCTGCCATGGTTTTACCTCATGCCAGATCAAGAGGATTATAAATGAGGTAAGTCAATTTCACAAAAAGGTAATTCTCATGAGATTTGGCCAATATCGTCCTCTTGGGTAGCTTCTTGCAACAACTTTAGAACTCAAAAGTGGTTTGGTATATCGGTAATAATTTATCTATATGATAATGATTCATTAGGAAAAACAAAATATTAGTAAATAAGATAGTACTCTTAGGGTTAAAAATTTATTAAAAAAATAGATTTCCTTGTATTATTGCTTGGCTTATTTATTTGTGGCACAACCAGGATAGTAGACTTGGGTTGTTACATGTGCTATCATAGAAAAAGAGATCCTTGAGTTTTAGGACTTTGAATAAATGTTTGTTTTAGAAAAAATTAAACTATATATTAACTTGATCCATTTACTTATATGTCTGATGGTGCATAGAATGTAAGGTGGATATTCAAGAATCCTTGAGGGAGCTAGGGATTAAGAAACCATCACAAGACCACCAAGAGGAACGAGAACTAGGTTAAGGAAAGAAGGGACTCAAAGGGAAATAAGGATGAAATAAATTAATGAACCTCCTCTAAGTGAGTCTAGTGAGGAATATGATAGGGACAAAGAAAATATTGCAAGAATAGTACAACTATTGCAAATTCATATGGAATAGCAAATACAAGAAATGGCCCAATAGAAAACCCAAATGACCCAACAATAGTAAATGATAGTTCAACAACAAAAAATCATAGAAGACTTGGCCAAGGGTAGGGATAATATAGGGAGGATAGAGGAAATACCTAGTGGACCTATAAGATCCAGTACTAGTAGGGCCAGAGTAAGTATGGAATTGGCCAAAAATATAAGGAAAGTGGTAATATCTAAGTATAGTGGAAAATAAGATGATGATGTAGTGGAGATTTTTTCCCTAGAATCTAAAATTGCCTTGGCTATTATAACATGGCTGAAGTAGACTTAGACTGGTGGAATACCTTCAAGAGAGGGCAAGGTATTGAAACTGTAGATCTCAAATGATAAGATTTTGTTAAGGAATTTAGGAATAGATTCTTGACTAAGCAATATTATGTGCAAAAATTTAGAAAATTTACTAATCTGTAGCAAGAGGTTATGTCAATACATGACTATCATCAAAAGTATATTCAATTTCTAAAGTATACCACCCAATATGAGAGTAATGAAGAAATAAAAGTTCAAAAATTTATTTTGGGACTACATCTCAAAATTGGGATGGTGGTTAATATGCATAATCCAGTAGATATTCCTACCACTTTTGATTTGGTATGAAAATAAAAAGTAAATAAAGAGACCAAAAAGGTATACTTTAATTATCAAAAATTATCCCAAAAAGAAAAAGATGAGCTTAGGAAGAAGAAAAGCATTGGTTTTATGAAAGGGAAAAAATATCATAACAAGAAACCAAAAGTAGGAGATCAAAATAGGCAAGGAGGTAAGAACAAGAACAATTATCAAGGGAATAAGTTTAGGAAATATGGAAAAGGATATCCTAGATAAAATGATCAAAGGACATTAAATTAGGAGAAACCTAAAGATGCTACATCACAAGGTAAGAATGGGAATGATAACATAGGTGATAGAGCTCATACAAATTGTTGCTATGTATGTCAAGGACCTTATTTTACCAATAAGTTCCCCCACAAATTTGATCTTCACTAGAAAGCACCAGAGGAAAACACCCATATAATATTTGTAGTTATTGGTAGTCCCATTCTTGATGGTCAAATTACTTATTTTTTTATGAATGGTAAAATTTATAATAAGGATGTACATGTTTTGATAGATAGTGGATCAACTGATAGTTTTATTTCTACTAGATTAGTGAGGGACATACTTGTAAGACCTAGATTTTTTTCTAATGGTGGGAAGGTGTAGTATGGGTTAGGGTAAACTTATCAAGTAAATAAATATCTATTTCATCCTCACATAATTCTATCTCAAGGGGAAAAACAATTGGTATTTGTATGTGGTACCTTTGCATACATTTGACATCATTCTTGGTGTTGATTTATAAGATCCCATTAATATTTGACCAAGCTAATTTAGCCTCATTGTATGGTATGGGATATACAAATGGGGATTAAGGAACATGTGAGATGAAGACCAAGGCCATAGTATTGGCATGGATCTAATTGACTCCGAGAAGAGGATAATCAACTAGAAATTGAGTATAAATATGTTATTTTACTTTCATTTAGTATAGTAACATGTACAACATTTAGTTGAAAGTTCAAAATGATAAAGGGTAGGGAAGCAAGCATCCACCCTCTAGGTGGATGGACCTTAGAGGATAACCCATGTTGTGGATTGACCCTAATGCTACAAAATGAGAATGTTAAATGAGACAAGTCAATTCCACTAAGGGCACCATTACGGGATTTGGTTGATCTCATCCACTTGGGTGACTGGTCTGCAATAGTCATGAACCCAAATTAAGCTTATGCTAGTAAATATTTGGGTGAAGCAAGTTTGCTATAATATTGAATGTAACTTATGAATGAATAGTTGAATTTAAATATAAAATAAAAATCACAACCCTTAATTTATAATTCTTAGAGTGGTACAAGCAAGTGAGGCAATTTGGGTTGTTACATATGGTATCAGAGTGGAAGTAGATCTAAATGGTGAACTCTAATTATGGAATTGTATTAAACTAATAGATAACCACTTTTATATACAGGTCAAATGACACAAATTCTATGAGGTGGGTCTTCAAGAAATATTGCAAGAGGTAGGGAGGAAGAAACCATTGAAAGACCTACTAGAGGAAAAATATTAGGAATAAGATGAGAAGGTCCTCAACGTGAAATAAGGATAAAAATATTGAATGAAACCCCTCCTAATGAACCTATAAAATAAGGGAAATATCTTGCTAAAGTTTTTGATTTGATGCAAACTCACATGGAACAACAAAGGGAATATATGGTCTAAAAAAAACTCATATGGCCCAACAACAAGAATTTGTTACTCAACAACAGAGGGTTATAGAGGAATTAGCTAGAAAAAAGAGATATTAGTTAAGTAGGACAAATATAGAATCAACAGAACCTAAAGGATCCAATGCTGGAAGGGCTAGGGTAGGTAAATAATTGGATAGGAACCTAAGAAAGGTTGTAATATCTAAATTCAATTGAAAGGGTGATGGTAATTTAGTGGAAAATTGGCTTAGTGAACTAGATTCATATTTTTCACTAGTAGTTCTATCCTCTAAATCTAAGACTTCTTTAGCATTTATGAATATGACTGAGATAGCCCTAGATTAGTGGAATTCATATAATAAAATGGCATAAGATAGAATATTTGGACCTCAAATGGGAGAATTTTACTAAATATTTCAGGGATAGATTCCTAACCAAGCAATATTATGTGGAGAAATTTGGTGAATTTTCTAATTTACATCAGGAAAATATGATAGTACATGAATACAGCCAAAATTTCATTCAATTATTGAAATATGCACCTCAATATGAAAGTAATGAGGAAATGAAGACTCAAAAATTTATTCTAGGATTACATTTTAGAATCATGACAGTGGTAAATATGCACAACCCTAATAACTTACCTATTGCCTATGTATTGACAAAAAAAAAAAAGCCAATAAGGAAACGAGAAAGGCATATTTTAACTATCAATTTTTTTTGAGAAATAAAAATATGAACTTAGAAATAAAAATAAGTGTTGGATTTATGATATGGGAGAAGTATAAAAACAAGAAACCCAAAGGAAAAGAGCAAAGTGTTAAACCTAACTACCAAGGTGTTAAGTTCAAGCAGGATGGTAAAGAATATTTTAAAAGGTGGGATCAAAAAACAACGAGTCAAGATAGAAATGATAATAATAACAAATCAAATAGAGCTCCATCGAATGGATGTTATGTATGTCAAGGGGTTCATTCTTCTAGTAAATGTCCCCTTAGAGCTGATCGACGGTATAAAACTCTAGATGAAGATGCTCACAGGATCTTTGTAGCCATAGGTAACCCTAAATGTGATGGTCAAATTACCTTTTTCTTATTAAATAGAAATAATTTGGGCAAGTATGTATAAATTTTGGTGGATAGTGGCTCAAATGATAGTTTTATATCTACTAATTTAGTGAGGGACATACCTGTTAGACCTAGAATTTTGGTTAATGGTTGGAAATTAATATACGGGTCAGGGTAAACCTACCAAGTTAACTAATGTTTGTTTAACCCCCTCATTAATTTACCATAAGGTAAAATTAATTTGCATCTTTATATGGCACCTCTACATATATTTGATATTATTTTAAGGATTGTTTGGTTGAAGGCACATAAGACTCTTCTAAATTTTGAAGAAATGTGGGTAGAATTTATGAATGAGTCTAATCAAAGGGTTAGGATTTATTGTGGTCAAAGTGAAGATAAACCATATTTACTAATTGTAATGCCAATTGTAGAGTGGAAAAAATTGTGCACCTAGCAAAGAGAAATGAAATGCATCTATTGTTCTATTTAAGCATTCAAAAGCGACATTAAAGTAATCATGATGATGAAAAATAAGTGAAATAAAAGGGGGGTTATATTTATATTAATCTATTTACCAAATGCATTGTTACCAAACATCCCCTTGAGGTATCTTAATTGATACAACTAAGTACAATGTTCAAAGGATCTAATCCTTTTAGAAACTCAAGGTGCACTTTCAGTGTCTTCCTCGAACTTACGATTTGAAGAGCGGGATTTTGCTACCACTATGATGATCTATCCATGTTCAAACTTGTAGCTACTTCCTTGTGCACTAGAATACCTAGATCTACACATAATAAAATAGAATTTATTAATAGCACGTTCAGATTAAGATGAAATCATAAAGCTGCATGCAACATTGAATACAAAAAGTGCAATAGATGTTACAAAATTATTCCAAATTGTACCAAAACTTAGCATAATGAATATTATCTACTTTAGGAATGATCTATGCTGAAATTGAAAGGAAATTGTAAGCATAATATATGGTCATACCTGGGTTTTCCAATTGGTGCTATCATAATGAAAAACCAAATTGAAGGTCCAAAAGTGCTCCAAAATGCACCAAATTCTATTATTATTTATATAAAATAATTTAGAAATGATTTACACTAAAATTGAACCAAAATTGTATGACAATTCATGGCCATCCCTAGGTTTTCCAATTGGTACTATTAATCGTCCCTAGTGGGGATGAAAACCAAAACAGGTGGTTTTTACCACCAATTACTCTAGGATCTGGTTCAAAATACTTCTAGGGATGTTGTCATAAATTTTGGTAATATAATTCATAGAAACTGAATGGGTTTTGGAAAGTTTTGTGTATTTGGTATCACTTGCAAACCTCCTTCAATGGATGGAGATTTCAAGGGTAAATAGACAATGAATGGGGAGAGTAAATATTGGTAGCACTTCATTATGAATTATTGCAATGACATCCATCTAAAATTACATGGAAAGACTCCAATTTATATCCCAAGAGAACCACAATATCAAAGGAGAAATTTGGGGCATGCAAGGTAGGTGTTGCCACTTGTCAAAATCCTTGCCATGAGCTGGGTGGAAGATACCTCCAATTTGGGCCTCCAATTTATAGGTTATGATGGGTTTGGAAAGCCCTCAATCTATCATAGATAATTGGATGGGATAAATGGTAGAATTTGATTTCCATTTATACCACCCTTACATTTTTGAGGGGCCTAATCCATGGTTGTCCCACCCAGGGATGGTTGTCACTTGACCAATATGACTTGATTATGGTTCATTCAGTTTTACCATTGTAAAATTTATCAATTTTGTTAGGATTTTGATGATGTGGTTGATATTTCATGGAAGAAAGGAAGTGAATACCTCAGTCCCGTGGATTTATTCGACCACAATGGCCTTCTTGGAGATTGAAGTAGAGACTTTTCCATTCATAAATAAATAATTTTAGTTCCATATTGATATTTTGTGAATTTTATCATTTTTGACATGTTTTTGGTGGTTTTTAAGCCATTTTTCTTTGCATTTTCTTCTCTTTTTTGGTGTTTTTTGGTTTTCAAATTGTTTTTTACTTTTTTTAATTTTTATAATATTTCATAGAAGAAAGGAAATGAATACCTCCTTCCCATGGAGTAGTCTAGTCACAATGGCATTCTTGGGGATTCAATTCAACTATGAATAATTTGGTTCAAGTAGCCTTATGGTAATTTACTCATATTGTCGAATTGCATGGAGCACAAGTTGTTGCAACCGCCAAGTGTATAGGGTAAATAAATGGGTATGAGGCACACTTGATATTTTTCTTTATTTTATTTTTTTGTTGATTTTATGATTTTTGAATATTTTGGACCGGTAAATATGCTTAATTGTCCTTTATGAAGCTCCTTGTAGTGAGCAAATATGTTCATTTATGTGTGCTTCTTGATTTGCTGATGTATTTTTTGATGCAATATCATGGATGCATGTATTGTAATATGATTTTTGTTGATAATATGTACATGAGTGTATGCATAATGAAATGGATGATTTGTTAATCTATATTGATGAATTATGAGTACTATTTGACACACTAGATGCTAGCACCATGGATTGTACAAAATTTATTGATTCATGTCAACGTTATATTAAAGCTATGTGATGAATTATGAAAATATGAACTGATAAACATGTGATAATATGGTATGTAATGGAATGAATAGTAATATGTTATAGAATGTTCTTAAAGTTTTAATGAGACTCAAACACTCTAGTGACCTAGTCAAAAGTTGTATATTAACCATGCAAGACTTTTTGGCAATGCATAAATCTTCTAGGATGACCAAGATATTTAATATCCCTGTGTGTGCATGTGAGTTCATTATTTTTATAACGAATAAAGTTACCCTTGTTCCAAATAGAATTGATGCTGCCCATCTGTACTAAAGATCATCCTGTGAGTATCATGGTATTTAGTTTTGTATGTAGTTATATTAGACCATAGGTAATACATACTACCAAAATCTAGCTCATCCGCAAGAAAATATTTATCTATACAAAAGAAGGTTTCTAATGTGACAAGCATATCATCATGTGTAAGGATATCGCCATTTCCAGGTAAGCTTGATGCCTCCCAATCTGTAATGAGGATCACATTATGGTTATCAAATATTGAGAATTCTATGGATTCAAGTTCAATACTACCTTATTTTTTTATTTTTGAATTGCTCAAGGGATTTTCTCATTTTTGTTTTTATGAGCATGTGATTTTTGTAGTGGTGATAACCACTATTTATTTTTATTTTTGCTTTTGAAAGTGGCGAAAACCACTTTTTATTGTAAGGAATTTTTACTTTTGTTAGTGGTAAAAATCATTGTTCATTTTTCTTTTGCTCTTGGATACTTGCTCGGATAATTGCCTAGATTTAGCATGGGGTAAGGTATTTTGATTTCTTTGGGTAGAGATGAGCTTGTCCTTTTATCAATTCTCAGCATTTTTCAACCATTCACATAGGGGGATGAGCAAGGTAAACCTTTTACATAAGGTAGCATGGACAACTATGTAGGTTTCATCTTTCCTTGTGCAAAACTTGGTTTTATTAATGTGAATATGTGTTGGTATTATGATGCATACAAGGTACAATCAAAGAAAGACCCTACCTTCTAAAATTTAGGATATCTTTCTACAAAATTTGAAAATAAAACTAAAGACAGTTGAGTGAATAAAAATCCTAATGATTCGATATAATAAATGACTAGGTGAGGGAAAACAGACACAAATATGAAAGGTGGGGATGTAGATGGAAATGATAATTGTAATGTATACGGGTGTGAATAATAACTTTTGATAAATTTATTTTTGAAGGATGGCTAGTGTACAGACATAATGCTAGATATGTATGAGAAACTCTAAAATGTAAAATGCAATTATGGGTATACCTAATACAAGTGATTGTATAATGTTGTGATATGAAAAGTAATTCAATATTTTTGTATTTTTGTGATTTTAATGATGTTTTTTGATTGTGATTAATATATGTATACGCATTTGACCAATGGGCTTAGTGGATGCCATTGGGGCATTTTGGTTTACCAAAGGGTTTATAGGTACCTTTGGGGCTTTTTGGGTGACCAAAGGATTAATAAATACCTTTGAGGATTTTTGGGTGATGAAAGGGTTTATGGATACCTTTTGGGATTTTTGGAAGACCAAAGGGTTTATGGGTACCTTTGGATATTTTTGGGTGACCAAAGAATTTAAGGGTACCTTTGGAGATTTATGGGTGACCAAAGGATTTATGGGTACCTTTGGAGCTTTTTGTATGACCAAAGGGTTTATAGGTACCTTTGGGGATTTTCGGGTGACCAAAGGATTTATAGATACCTTTAGGGATTTTTGGGTGACCAAAGGGTTTATAAGTACCTTTTGGGATTTTTGGATGATGAAATAGTTTATGGATACCTTTGGGGCTTTTTGGATGACCAAAGGGTGTATAGATACCTTTGGGGATTTTTGGGTGACTAAAGGATTTATAGATACCTTTGGAGATTTTTGGGTGACCAAAGGGTTTATAGATACCTTTGGAGATTTTTTGGTGACGAAAGGATTTATGGGTACCTTTGAATAACACAAACTTGTACTAAGAGGGGTTTGAACAGTATAATACCACTTTTATCTCTTCTTTCCCAATCAATATTATGCAATGTAAAGATGGAAATATCAATAGCAGTAATCAAATCAATGCATAAATCACCACACACAATAGAGATACAAAATTTATGTGGTTCACCCAATGTGGGCTACTCCACGGAGAAAATATTTTACTAAAAATTTCTCAATCAATATCTTGGGAATCCTTTCCCTATTACAATGTTTATGGACCTATGTCCAAATTAGATACCAATACCCTAATCAATTTTGCGGATCTCTATCCACAGGAGACACCAATCTCCTATCTCTACTCTAGCTAGTGATTCTCTAGAAGACCTCTACCTCCACTACCCTTAGAAAATGGAAGTCTATCCACAGAAGACACTTGTCCTCCGTGCTCTAGATGGAGATATCTGTCCTCAACTCTATCAGCTCCAAATATTTATCTCAAATATATACTAAACATAGTCCTTCATTCTAGCACAAATCTATCCTCGATCTTTGTCTCAGGTCTAGCACAAACCTATCCTCAAATCTTCACCAAACTCTGTCCTCTAATATGTACTAAACACAATCCTTCATTCTAGCACAAATCTATCCTCAATCTCTATCCTCAAGCCTTAACTCAAATCTTGACTCAATTTCAAATCAAATCTGCTAGATCTGCCCCAAACCTTAACTCAACGTTTGAACAAATCAATCAATCAACTATGCTCTCAAGTCTTCTCAAAGAATTGTCTCAAATCTATTTTGTAAGCTTCCATAAAAACTTACACCAATCTATCCTCAAGTCCTCTCTAGAAATTTTCCAAAATGCTCAATAAGTTCTCATAAGAACTTATCCAAATCTACTCTGAATCTGTATTGTAATATTCCACAATAGCTTACCCAAATCTATCCACAAGTATTTTCAAAGACTTGCATCAAATATTCTCAACAAGCCCACACTAGAACTTGTTCAATCTCATAGACACAAAGAGAATTTTTAGAGACTCAATATGCTCTATACTCATCACAATGCTTATGCACTCTTTTAGAAACATACAGAGAATTGTTAGAAACTCAATATGCTTTACATTCACCTCAATACTCAATCACTTTCAATAAATATTTTATAAACATACGAATAATTCTTAGAGATTAAATATGCTTCAAATTCAACTCAATACTCAATCACTTTCTCAAATAAATTTAGAATATATAATATTTTGTTTTATAGAACTTGATCAATCACTTCACACATGCACTTGACTAGGCTCAACCAAATATACTCAACCAATCACTGAATGAAACAATCCTTTCTCACAAAACCTAGTCTAAGCATATGATCCTTCACTCAAAATATTTTCAAAAATGCTTATAAACCAATTTCACATAACAATGATAAACATGTTCTTTTTAAATACTAGTTCAAGTTCTTCACTCAAAAACTGACTTCAAAAACAATGCTTATAAGATAATATTCAAAGAACAATGATACTCATATTATTTTCAAACCCTAGTTCAAGTTCTCCAGTCAACCAATAGCTTCAACAACAATGCTTATAAAATAAGGTTTTAACAACAACTCTTTATTCCAGAAAACCTTGAAGCATTAACTCAACACACTTAATAAGGAAACCCTAATCAAGTCCTTTTCACTCTAATCATATTTTCTATAAAACCAACCAATCAACTCAACTATGGAAGAATGTAATCATACCTTTTTCTTGTTGATGAAGGAATATCAAACATATTCCACAACCAAAAACACTTATTTGCAGAGCTCAAAGAATGTATAAGATGATAAACTCTCTCAATGGTACAATGTAAATATCAAAACATACATACACCTTGTCACTTCATCTTAAAGAAAGCATCCACCAACATATACAAAAATATTTGACCAAATACACCTTATAATCTCTCAATTAAAAAATAATATTTACCACTAAAAATAATGTCAACAATATCACCTTCAAATAAGAAGTCCTCTCAAATTTAATCACTCTTCAATTCACGTTTTGATAAATAAAAAATCTCACAATCACTTTATTTAAAATAAATTTTAACACCTTATACCTTCATTTAGTCAAAAATTAATAATTAAAATAAACATCTTTTCATAACCCCTTGTAGCTCCTTAAACCTTATGTTTACACCTTAGGCAATTAAAATTAATGCAAAATTTATTACCTTCACCTAGGTGAGACTCAAACCCTCGACATCACCTCCTCATGTGTCCTAGTCATGGCCTGGGCTACCGCGAGAACTAGGCGCTCATTTGAAAACCAAATAGCACCATGTGATCTATATCTTCTTTGATGGCACCCAATTAAAGATAAAACATGTGTCCTTCCTCAACGCTTCAACCTTAACACTGCCAAAACTCTGTTATTGTGAATTTAACATGGACCACTCTGTAGCCAAGCACCTTAACTCACAACCAATTGCCACTAGACCATTCTTCCTGGTTGGTTATTGAATTTTTGCCCTCGATAAGTTTATCCCTTTTTTGTTGGTGCTTAAGACAAGAAGCTTGTCTTCTTCTTCGCACAAATTCTCACAACACAACACTTGCCTCTTTTATTTGTTTGAACAAATGATTATTTAAATGTGACTAAGATATATAGTTTATTGTAGACACCAAAATAACACCAATCCGATTATGTGACTGCAAACACTGATCGCTTTGACACACACAACCCCAAGGGCAGCCCCCAGAGGTTAAACAGTGGTCCTAACCACTCTCTGAGTAGTTTTGAAAGGTCAAAGATCAATTTGGCACCTTTAGGCACTTTTCTCAATATTCGTTCCACCCTGGAACGAATTCAAAATGGGATTCGCCTCTCCTCGAGATGAATTCTGGATTCGCTCCAGGGTGGGGTGAATTGCAGGTTTGACGGGAAAAAAGTCAAATCTTGACAAATGGTAGCTCAGATCCACTACTCAACACATCCATCATTGCATGGGAGTATGGGTGAGCATTTTTGAGTTTTAGAGGCATCTGTATGGTCAGTCATGACATCCCAATTCAGGGAGGAATCTCCTTCCCCCTGGGAAGGCATGATTGCCAAGTGGCGCCTCTACATGCCCATTTCAAGAGACCTCCAGGTCTATAAATTGGTGAGTTTCCTCACCCCAAAATATGGAGAGAAGTAGCATTTTAGAGCAACAAGGTGTTGTCATTTTATTTACACACCTCACACCTTTTGGATTTGCGCCTATCACATCCTTGATCTCCTTTAGAGGGGAGGTCATTGGGTGACTATTGGGAGGACGAATCTTGATCCCAAAACCTGAAATTTTGCCACAATATCCCACCAAATTTTCCAAAAATACCACACAAGAGGTTTTGGACCCATCCCAAGTGGATTGGTGTCGAAATCAAGCCTCAAACGGTGGGCGACCTGCCCCATGGGCGCCCCCTCCCACACTGCCACAATCCTAATCGCCCCCTTTCGGAGCGATGGGAATTCCATGGTAGATTTGATTTATTTAATTTTTGCATTCAATTCTATGATGTTTAGATAGGTTGTCATTTGAATTTCATCTCGTTTTGAGCAATTTTGATCATATTTCTAGCTTTGTTCGCTTTTACTAATCTGCAGGTAGCATCATCAAATTCCTATTGATGGAGGCCAAATTGGGAAAATATGACCATCTGGGTCTTCCCAAAATTCCCCCAATTAGCTAATCCCAAGTTTTTAGGTCTTTTGGAGCTTCCTAGGTAGGACATTGGGATAGTATCTTTTCGGCATTTTGTTGCAGGTGAATTCGTCCCGCCCCAAAGTGAATTCAAATCGGTGAGGAATTTCCCAGCTGTTATTTTTGTAGAACATTCCTGGTGGTATCTTTATGCCCCTATAAAATTTTTAGAGCATTTGGATCTATTTTAATATTAGTTTAATTCATTTTTCTCATTCACTTATCGTAGGCTTGGGGATTGCATGCTTTGTTTCATCCGCAGGTGCTACTGACCGTTTCTTGTTCCTTTGAACATAGGGTTTGGACATTTGAGGAGCAATGAGGAGTCAATACTCATCATTCCAAGTGGTGGTGATGTTTTGGTCCACCCATTTTACATGTGGGCACGCGGAAGAAGGAAAGGCACCCATGGATGTAACAAGAACTCATGCTTAAACTCTCCTAGCCCTTGGAAGGGGAGGATGCACATTGTAACCGAGTTTGAAACATATCAATAAAAGGATCTATCTTATTTATTCACATTTGTTTCATTTTGATTCGCTCATGCTTTTCCCTCTTTCCATGCACTTTCAAGTTTCTAGGATTTAGCGCTGAGTCCGATTTTTTGTTTGCATTTCGCATATTCGCTTTCCTTTTTGCTTTCGTATCCTCGTGCTTTCAGGTGGTGATTAGGGACATGAAGTGTGTCCCTTCGATAGCTCACTAGTGTTTGAAGTATGCATTTGAAGGGGAAGTACATGTAGTCCCGACAGACTTAGAACCCTTCAAATATTGCAATGCGGTGCAGTTGATGCCGCAATCGACCCTCCCATCGATGCACTTGGATTTTTAGTTAAATCCATCTAGACAGGGTCCGATTCTACAAGCACCACTGGTGATAAATCCATCAAAACCCCAGCTAGGTACATCTTCATCGTCCGGTCCTTCACCACCAACGCCACCTATCATGGCTAAATAGAAGGACAAAGGGAAGCAAACCCTAGAAGAGGCTCAACCCCTAGAAGAGGTGCTGCCAACAATATCAACCATCTCTACCAAAGATATGCCTAGCACAATGGAAGTTGAGGCTCCTAGTCCACCCAACATGGAATGGACTCAGGAAGAGCTTCCGTTCCCTCCCTCTCAATCGCCAACAATTACTGTTGAAATGGCCAGTACGGGCTTGGGGGAGTATCTAGTGCAGAATGTTGTAGCAACGACCGCGCTAGAGTCCATGCAAGACATGGGGAGACCTCGCCTCCCCATCGGGACAATTGTTCCTTTAGGCTACCCATCGAACCAGACAAATTTTGTGTATGGGGGCCTTGATCATGGTACTGAGCCATGCATGCAAAAGGACGAGGATGAAGAGCCTTTTGTAGAAGATGTCAACTATCTGTCTAACCCGGAATTCGCTCTGAGATATCTTGGCCAATGCAATTGGCATGGATATGGGCTAGGTAGGTATGAGCAAGGAGTGCGTGTCCTTTGCCAGCCAAGATACCAAATGCCTTATGACAAGTCGGGAGTAGGGTTCAACCACCCCCTGCCCTTGGACATCTTGGTGGAAAACATGCAAGGCCTAGGGATAGGCAACAAGGGTGGATTGGCATCAGATCCTTATGCCAACCCAAACACAACATATACATTGGGAGATTACCTCCCATGGTCAACAACCACCCTTGTTAACATCAATAACCCTTCTCCTTTGCTAGAGAGAGGCGAAAGTTTGGGGACTCACTTTCAAGAAAGTATAAATAGTGTCAAGAGGGATCTTCGGAGGATGAATCAGAATATGAACCAAGCATCATATGATCCCTTCGAATCTGATAGTGATCACTCACAAGTGATCCCCATGAATAACTGTCAAGAGACCCTCTTGACAATGTTCCCTCTAGAGGCCCCAAGCGAGCCAGTGTCGCGTCAAGAGAATCAGGTCCCCCCACGGAGCGTGGAACAACCACAATGGGGCCAGATTAATTTGCTTGAGCAGGATGAGCCTGTAATGCCTCAAACAGTTATCGAAGCCAACGAGGGCTTTTGGATCTCCGATAGTGATTACGAAGATGAAACATAAATGACATATCTTAATCACATGCGGTAGAGGCCACAACCATACCCCTTGGAGATTAATGACATATTTGAACAGATGGGCATAGTGCCAGGGCACGAGTGGTACGTAGACCCAGCAAGGTGGGATCAAGTGTTGGATCCGCTACTCCAGGTACACGAAGAGCACCTTCCACTTTGAGACCCTAGGGTGATATCAGTGCCGAGGGCAGACCCTATCCTCCTATTAGCACATAGGGCCGATCCATTCGTGCCAGTACCTCTAGAGCTAGATCCGGAGCACAGAGAACATCCAGAATGTTTGAGTCATCACACCCATGGTAATGGAGACCAAAATCATTTCATCCACATGATCTCCATTGACTTAACCACACCCATCCGCAATCCGGCCGATCCAACATGGTCCTTGCATCTAGACATAGATGCCATTGACTGGGATCACGTCAATTCACCTCCATCCCCATCAGAGTACTGGCCTTTCGATAAAATGCTTCATTTTACCCTAGGGACAACTCAGGATATCTTTCATGCTGAAGAGGAACCCGAGGTTCCCAACGTAGATTTAAACTCAAGCTAATGATATCCATTTGATCCCAACTCCACATCAGTTGGAGGATGGATCCCACATGTCGATCGAGGAGATGACTGACGTAGACATCGGCTTGGATCCAATGAATCCATAGATTATCAAGCTGGGGGTAAGCTTATCCCCTGAAGAGCAAGCCGACTACATTGCCCTTCTCAAAGAGAAGAAGGAGGTTTTTGCATGGTCATACAGAGACATGTCGGGGCTAGATCCATAGCTAGTCACGCATAATCTAACGCTTGATCCGACAATCAAGCCAGTTAAGCAAAAACTACGTAAGATGCACCCAACAATGGCCTTGATGGTCAAAGATGAATTGCAAAAGTTGTTGGATGCACAGTTTGTCATCTGCATGGATTATCCGCCATGGCTGTCCAACATGGTGCCCGTCAAAAATCCCGATGGGAGGATTCGCATATGCACTAATTTTTGAGATCTAAACAAAGCGAGTCCTAAGGATGATTTCCCCTTGCCAAGCATCGACGCATTGGTAGACGCTACAATAGGTCACGAAATGCTATCCCTCATGGATGGTTTCTCGGGATACAATCAGATTCGTATCAATCTCGAGGACCAACTAAAAATGGCGTTCACAATGCCTTGGGGGACATTTTGTTATAAGGTCATGCCCTTTGGCCTTAAAAATGCTGGCGCCACCTACCAACGTGCCATGACGTACATCTTCCATGATTACATGCATAAAACTTTGGAAGATTACATGGATGATTTGTTGGCCAAGTCTCTTTTGTGCCCAGATCATCTCGATGACTTAAGCAAGATCCTCGATCACCTCATGGAGCATAAAGTCAGACTGAATCCCAAGAAGTGCGTATTTGGCGTCACATCTAGAAAACTCTTGGGTTTCATAGTCTCAAAGTGAGGCATCGAAGTGGACCCAAACAAAGTCAAGGCAATCCTTGAAATGGTTCCCCCAACTACCATTAAGCAGCTCAGAAGTCTACAGGGAAAGGTCACGTCAATTAAGCGCTTCATAGCACAGCTATCTGACAAGTGCCGACCCATGAACAAATTATTGCACAAGGGGGTAGCATTTCACTGGGATGACGAGTGCCAGTCAGCCTTTGATGACATCAAACGATACTTGGCTTCACCGCCAGTATTGGCACCACCTAGACCAGGAGTGTCATTCTACTTATACATCTCAGCTACTGAGGTGGCACTGGGTGCCATGCTAGCCTAGAAGAATGAACTTCACAAAGAATAGGCTACTTACTATCTTAGCCGCACCCTGGTCAGTTATGAACTTAACTATGCATACGTCGAGAAACTCTGCTTGGCAGTGGTGTTTGCTACCAAAAAGCTATGCCACTACATGCTGAGCAACACTACGTATGTTGTGTCTAAGGAGAATCCATTGCGATACATGATGAGTCATACTTATCATAGTAGTCGCACGACGAAATGGATCATGTTGTTGATGGAATTTGACATAGAGTTTATTGGACAGAAATCCATCAAAGGACAGGTCATAGCCGATCAACTAGCAGAGGCTCCTCTCGAAGACGATCAGCCTCTGGTCATAGAACTACCCGATGATGGGGTCTTCCATGTCTCGGAATCGCCAGATTCTGATGAGCCCGAGTCACAGGCTGACATAACCCTATTTTTTGATGGTTCTAAATGTGAGCAAGGTGGTGGCACGGGAATAGTATTCTTCACACCGTAGGGTGCTCCAATGCCCCTGTCATTTAAATTAAATTTCCCATGCACCAACAATAATGCAGAGTATGAAGCCTTGCTCATAGGTCTTCAGACAACAATCACCATGAACATCAAACGACTGAACATCTTTGGTGATTCGCTGTTAATTGTCAATCAAGTCAAAGGGGTATTCCAATGCAAATGCCCAGTTCTGTAGGCTTATAAAGCCCTTGTGGACAAATTCCTGGAGAAACTTGAGTGGTACGACATCGAGGCACTCCCTCGGTCATCGAATCATTTTGTGGACACAATGGCCTCCTTGGGGTCACTAATCCCGCAAGACCTTTCTGGTGATATGACAACCATTCAAGTCAAAACACTATCGCAATCCATGATGGAGCGTGCAAGCTCTGACTTGACGCCAAGAATCCACATGATCCAGATTGAACCATCCTCGGATAAGTTCTCTCGAATCCACGATCATCTGAAACATGCCAACTAGGGGTCCTTGTTCTCCCCTACTCCCATTAATAGCAACACAATGCTATTCTTACAAGTTCTCTCCCGCTCAACGTTTGCTAGGGATGAACTTCAAGAGGGATTGGTTGTTCATACCATCGAGGCTTCCGATCAGCAGGATTGGTATTTACCCATTAGAGACTACCTCAAGTTAGGTAATCTCCCGCTTGGATTGACGCATGCCGCAAAATGAGCATTCAAGCAGAAAGCGGCTAAGTATGTCTTGATAGGAGACATTTTGTACCATCATAGCTATGAAGGAATCCTCCTTCGTTGCTTGGACCAGCAAGAGTCCACTTGGGCGATCGCCCAAGCGCACGATGGTACATGTGGTGGCCACTTCAGTGGTATGGCCATCGCAAAGCGCATTCTTCGCATGGGCTATTATTGGCCATATTTAGAGCGAGATTGTTGCGCATATGTCAGGAAGTGCGTGAAGTGTCAACATCATGCCAATTTGATGCACGTACCTTCCTAGGCCTTGCAGACAGTCCAATCAGCTTGGCCATTTTCATAGTGGGGCTTCGATCTAATTGGAAAGATCTCCCCTGCATCGTCAGGCCATCACACGTTTATCATAATGGCCACAGAGTATTTCACCAAGTGGGTGGAAGCAGTTCCGCTTACCTCTACGACAGGACCCCGCATTATGGAGTTCATTTTACATAACATCATATGTCATTTTGGTATTCCATCCAAAATAATCTCGGATAATGGGACGTCATTCAAGAACAAAGACGTGCGTGCTTTGACCACAAAGTACAAAATTCAGCATAGTTTTTTGACACCCTATTATCCGCAGGCAAATGGGCAAGCAGAGGCGTCAAACAAAATGCTAGTTGCCATCCTTAAAAATATGGTCATAGACAGTCATAAGGATTGGCACATCCAAATCCCACTTGCCCTGTGGGCTTATCGCACTAGCATTCGGACGCCCACTGGGGCAACTCCATTTTTGCTCGTGTATGGCTCCGAGGCAGTCATGCCTCTCGAGTTGGAAATTCCTTCCCTATGCATATCAATGCAAGAGTTCATCGATGATGACGCTACGTGGCAGGCCCGGTTAGACCAGCTTACGTTGCTTGATGAACGATGCGTTAATGCTCTCGAGCATTTACGTATCTATCAAGAGCGACTTAAGAAAGCTTACAACATGAAAGTTCACCTGAGGGACTTTCGGATTGGTGACTTGGTCTTAAAAGAAAACCAACAGAACTCTAGTTTGCCATCCCACCTAAGGGACAAGTTCATGGCAAATTGGTTAGGTCCATATGTAATTGATAGCAAAATAGGACCCGAGACGTACCGGCTAGCCTCTCTTGATGGAATCAAGGAACTAGAACCCTTGAACATCAGTCATTTGTGACCATTCCATATCTAAGAGAGCCATATCCCAAAAAAAATGCTCCAAGGATTCCTACAATCGCTTGGTCAATCCCAAAATGCTCCAAGGATTCCTACAATCGCTTGGTCAATCCCAAAATGCTCCAAGGATTCCTACAATCGCTTGGTCAATCCCAAAATGCTCCAAGGATTCCTACAATCGCTTGGTCAATCCCAAAATGCTCCAAGGATTCCTACAATCGCTTGGTCAATCCCAAAATGCTCCAAGGATTCCTACAATCACTTGGTCAATCCCAAAAAGCTCCAAGGATTCCCACAATCGCTTGGTCAAAAATAAGAAAATTCAAAAATAGTAAAATCATCAAAAACAACAAAAATTTGCATCTCATTTCCAGGCATGCTCAAATTCATCAATAAAAAGCTCTTCTCGCATCTCATCTTCATATTCACAAAAATCAATCCATCAAAAATACAAAAATATGTAGCTGCATTAAGCATCACATCCATACATTGCATATTTGTGGTCTTACAGGTCAAAGGCACCATAGACTGTAATTACTCCGCTAGTCCATCTTGTTCCACATTTCTCCATTTTATAAGCAGTCCATAAAAAATAAAAATGCCATTCACTTCTTTTTACCATACCAGAGTCAGTGGTCTTCTAATGTATCAAGAGTTTTCATCTTTCAGTCATCATGTAGCTTTCTAGCCACATACTGTACCAAGTCAGACAGATTTTACGAAGGTAGAGTTCTACTTGGATCACACCTTGTTACGTAGCATCCCAACACAAATTAAAACACATAAAAATTCCCAAGTTGTGTGAATGAAAGATGAAACCTGCACAAGCAATCCAGGTCACCATAAGCGAAATGGTTATCTTGCTCATCCCCCTGTGCGAATGACCCCAAGAATGCTGAGAGTTGGCAAAAGGACAAGCATCTTCCCTACCCAATTCCCCAAGAATCCCAAGTTCTCAAAAAAGTTGCAAACATCAAAATTTTGCAAAAAGTCAAAACTCCAAAAATTTGACATCACCACCAGAGTGCATACATCAAAAGGCACATACAATAGTGATTCTTATCACTCGAAATTCAAATCCCTTGCTCAAAAGAAAAATATATAAAAATAAACAATGATTTTTATCACTACAAAAGAGCAAGTATCCCAATACAATTGAAGAAAAGAAGGGAGTCAAACTTGAATCCCTGGAACTCTCAACATTCCGACAGGTCATGAGGCAAACCTCAGTACCGGTTTGGTGGATAGCCTATCGGTCACTGGTGGTAAACCTCCCGCATGATGATATATCTGTCACATTAACTCGTGTACAGATCAATGTTTGCATGTGGATGAGCTAGCTTATGGTATCCTAGATAGCACCGTAGATTAATCTGACTAAATACAACAAAGGAGTTAGTGGAGCTAATTAGGTGATCCTCAGTACAGGTTTGGTTGACAGACCTATTCTCGGCACTCGGCGGTATCCCGACAAATACCACATAAATGAACTCAATTGCACACACAGGGATGTGAAATAGCTTGGTCAAAGACAAGTCCGATTCATACCTTGTTCAAAAGTCTTGTAAGATAAAGTACAGTCATGGCTAGTGAGTTAAAACCGTCTGAGTCTCAGAAAACCTTAGCTACATTTCTAAACCAACTGCGCTATCTTTCATCCTCGCATTGCCATCAACAATCGCCAAAAAAAAAACCCCACAAAGTTCTAAATAGTCTATGGTGCTCTCGCCAAACAACACAAATTCAATTCATCCATTCCATTTTGCATATCACATAAAATTCAAAAACATTTGCATTCATCATAACATATGCATCCATCAAAATAAATTAACATGCATACATCCATACTCATCACTCATCATGCATAAAATCAAATCATCACTCGCATAAACAAAATAAAGTCATCTCGTATATATCATCAAAAATGCCCGTAGGCTACAATGAACCGGTCATCTCGACCCCGCAAACAATCCAAAAGCTCAAAAACCCCCAAGCCTAGGGCGTCGGCCACCATGATCACGCAGGATCGGTGCGACGGGAACTACCCCCCATGGTGTGGGTCCTATGAGACCCCTCAAGGTGGCTACTGCTAGCCCCCGCATCATGCCTACTACCCCCTCCCTCATCCAGTCGCCTACGACGAGAGGATGTTGACTGCTCAGTCTCACTCCCCTCATCCAGTGCGATGATCCACCTCCTGGGGGCTTAGGTAACCGCCCACCAAGGTGGATAATCTCTCCCTCCATATCCATCCGATGTCGAGACCAATCTATCTCTCATTACAACCACTCTACCTCCCACCAATGGTAATAAGCTACTGCATCATCACACTGCACCAAAACCCTATCCCTCTTCGCTAGCTACGTCCGTAGGAGATCCCTCTCCCATGTAGCATCAGTACCCCCATCCTACCGATGGTAAGCAGCCAATGCATTCTCTCACTCCGCTAGCTGCATGCGCAGGAGATCCCTCTCCTATAACGCATCCCCCAACTCCTCATCATGCCTCCACAATAGCCCCTCCAACCATGCATTCTCAGCATGTAACCCAGACTCCATGTCCTCCGCATCCGCCTGAGGCATGGGCATCTCTGGAACAGCAGCCTGCTCTGGCTCCCACTGCTCCGTGATGTCCTACATCTCCGGCTGATCCGAAACCCCCAAATCCACATCCTCATCCTCCACCTCCACCATGTCTGCATCCTCCCGAGGAGCTCCCCAATCATCTCCTGGTGCCTCGGCACCCTCCCCACCCTTGCTACCACCTCCATGCCTCCCAGTGGCCCCTCTCCCCGCCATCACCGTAGTACCCACCACTGGTCGTACTCTACGGTAGTCCCGACGTCATCCACATCCGAGACGTCGATCACCGCATCTGAATCCTCGCCTAGTGGCGCGATGACCGATCGGTCCAGAGTTCTCTCATCCCCTCGATATCGATAGACCACGGGCTCACCAGGAAACCCCTGGCACACCCCAAACTATCGTGTCACCCGACTATAGGGGAAGAACTCATGCTCGGTCCCATGCCGCCCAATCAGCCACCGCTCCCTACGTACCCATCGGAGCCACTCTCCAGCCTTCGACCAGGCTAGACAGTCCCGATAAGGGCGCCAGAACACCTCCCTTGGAGTAAGCCGAGCGAGGGCATCGACATAGTGCCCTACGACACCTGCCCACCATCGACTCTATCCCTACTCCCCAGACCACCGCCATAGAACCGCATAGCCTATCTCCCTATCCTCCATCTCCGCCCGAGTCATCCACGGTAACCCAATTAGCCTCTCCACCGCTATGTGCTGCCAAGCCCAGCTCTACAACAGATAGCTATAGCTAATCCCCTTTCGCTTTTAGCAGTAAACCTCGTACAACTCACCATAGAGCTATGCCAGCAACGTCTGTCCCCACCTCATGATTAGCGGTGCCTCCGTCGAGCACTCTACCAACCGCCAAACCAAATCCAATAGGTTCCATGGGAACCTCGCACCTGACGAGTCAGGTAGCAGCATGTTGGAAATGAGGCCCATAAGGAATGCGTGCCTCACTCCCAACACCCCCCTCTCCAGCCACCATCGGACCAAAATCCCGCCAATCTGGCAGTCGCCCTCTGCCCTCTCCACTGGATCCTCCACACCCAGCTCCTCCCCATGCCCGAAGCATCACATCAGTATAGCTATCCGCTGATCACGCGGTGACGTCCTGATCGGCAGTCCATCTATCGAAATCCATAGAAGCCGATAGACATCCTCCAAGGTCACTATCATCTCCCCTATTGGGAGATGGAAGGTGTTGGTCGGGGATCCCACAGATTGATCGAGGGCCATCGGATAAGGCCCGATCCCCGACCAGGCTCCAGTCGAGCCACCTCTTGAGCCCAAGGGCATCAAGCCACTCCCAGTCAGCCATAGTTAGCGCCCCTCATGCTTCAGCAAAAGTAGTAGGTACACGGTACCGGATCTTCACAACCTGCAAAAGAAAACAACACAAAAACATTAAAATCATAGAAAAAAATTGTACAACAATAACATGAATATACAACATTGCCTACCAATGTACAACCAAAAACAAACAAAAATTCAAAAATTTAATTTGTCAGTCCTAGGGTTTCTAATCCTAACTGATAAATTTAAAAACAAAACAAAAATTCAAAAAATTAATTTGTCAAGTCCTAGGGTTTCTAAACTCTTAACCGATAAATTAAACAAAAACAAACAAAAATTCAAAAAATAAATTGACCGCATTGTATTAGGATTTCGTATTCTAAGTCTAAAAAGTCTGCACAAACAAAATAAAATTAAAATAACAATTTTAAACCTAGGGTTGTAACCTACGTTTTAAAACTGACCAGCTCAACCTAAGAACTAGGGTTTTACGTTCCGTTTATCCTAGGGTTTTAGTTAAAAGCAAAATAACAATTCTTTACCTAGGTTTTAACTACGTTTGTCATTCAGTTGTAAACTAAGTCTTGGTTGTGTTCAGCTCAGTTTCAGGGTTTCAATTTTAAATTTTGGAAAACATCATCACAAAGAAAATTAAACAAAACACTTGCAGTTTTAAAACGTATAACAAAAGCAATAACACTAAGGAGCACTTACTGGTCTCGCTTCGGCTCCGTCGCTCGATCCGGTTTGTGCACTCATGATGTCAGGAGAAATTTGGTAGCGCTTCGCTTCGTAGAATTAACCTCCTCCTCCCCAGAGCTCCAAATCGCAAGAAAATTCGAATGCAAATGAGCCCAAACCCTAGTTTTGACCTTTAAATAGGCCTTTTGAGCTTATATTCGTTCCCCCCTGGGACGAGCGCTCTGGTTAGCACTCGTCCCACCCTGGGATGAATACTAAGCTGGTATTCGTCCCACCCTGGGACGAATTCAGGGCAAAAATTTCAAAAAACAACAAAAATTGAACAAAAATGCACTAAAACAACTAATAAACTTGCCCGATGAGAGTGTTGTTGCACTTGACATCCTGGGCATGCAAAACAGATGTTGGGGTTACAAATTGTCACTATCCTACTCCCTAAGAAGGCTACCATAGCCGGACCGCTCCACGGGAGGACGGATTTTTGCCAATTTCAGCTCCAAAAAGCATCGCAAAAAGGGTTACCACCCACCAAAAATAGGTCTAAATGTCGAAAAACTGCACACACTTAATGCTAAAACATCTAAAGGCACCCTTGCACAAGTCATCTTGGGTCAAGCGACTCGTCGCTTTTCTCATGAAGGTCATTCCCTCATCGATTCGTCGCTTGAGGGGGTAGTCACACTTAGTCACCAATCAACAAGCACACACCCAATTAAGGAAAATGGCATGCATTCAAAGAATCATTGACAAAGACAATTACGCTCCTGCTTGGGGCAGTAAACAAGCAATAATCACAATCTGATCAAATCACTTGGCATTTCGTGAATCATGAACTCAAGGTTCTCACAGACAAAAGGTTGCGCCCTTTGCCTATTCATGACCGATCAATGTCCAAGATCAAGTAACACCTCACCGAAAAAGGTTAACACTTGAATTGAGTTCCTTCGCTCATCAGAAGCAAGGATTCAAGAATGCATGCCCTTTCCATACTTGGGGCATCAAAAGTTGGTTAGGTTACTGAGAAACCCTAATCATTAGTGCTTTGGTTATCTATTTTTGCTCGATGCTATGCCATGCACAACGCATCCCAAAAAGGGGCATCTGTAGACACCAAAACAACACCAATCCGATTATGTGACTGCAAACACTGATCGCTTTGACACACACAGCCCCAAGGGCAGCCCCCAGAGGTCAAACAATGGTCCTAACCACTCTCACAGTAGTTTTGAAAGGTCAGAGATCAATTTGGCACATTCAGGCACTTTGCTCAGTATCCGTCCCACCCTGGGACGAATTCAAAATGGGATTCGCCCCACCCAGGGATGAATTCTGAATTCGCTCCGGGGTGGGGCGAATTGCAGGTTTGACGGGCAAAAAGTCAAATCTTGACAAATGGCAGCTCAGGTCCGCCACCCAACGCTTCCTTCATCGCATGGGAGTATGGGTGAGCGTTTTCGAGCGTTAGAGGCATCTGCAAGGTCAGTCATGAAGTCCCTATTCAGGGAGGAATCTCCTTCCCCCTGGGAAGGCATGATTGCCAAGTGGCGCCTCTGCATGCCCATTTCAAGAGACCTCCAGGTCTATAAATTGGTGAGTTTCCTCACCCCAAAATATGGAGAGAAGTAGCATTTTAGAGCAACGAAGTGCTGTCATTTTATTTACACATCTCACACCTTTTGGATTTGCGCCTTTCACATCCTTGATCTCCTTTAGAGGGGAGGTCATTGGGTGACTATTGGGAGGACAAATCTTGATCCCAAAACCTGACATTTGGCCACAATATCCCACCAAATTTTCCGACAATACCACACAAGAGGTTTTGGACCCATCCCAAGTGGATTGGTGTCGAAATCAGGCCTCAAACGACGGGCGGCCTGCCCCATGGGCGCCCCCTCCCACACTACCACAATCCTAATCGCCCCCTTTCGGAGCGATGGGAATTCCATGGCAGATTTGCTTTCTTTCATTTTTGCATTCAATTCTATGATGTTTAAATAGGTTGTCATTTGAATTTCGTCTCGTTTTGAGCAATTTTGATCATATTTCTAGCTTTGTTCGCTTTTACTAATCTGCAGGTAGCATCATCAAATTCCCATTGATGGAGGCCAAATTGGGAAAATCTGACCATCTGGGTCTTCCCAAAATGCCCCCAATTAGCTAATCCCAAGTTTGCAGGTCTTTTGGAGCTTCCTAGGCAGGACATTGGGACAATATCTTTTCGGCATTTTGTTGTAGGTGAATTCGTCCCGCCCCGGAGCGAATTCAAATTGGTGAGGAATTTCTTGACTGTTCTTTTTGCAGAACCTTCCTGGTGGTATCTTGATGCCCCTGTCAAATTTTCAGAGCATTTGGATCTGTTTTAATCTTAGTTTAATTCATTTTTCTCATTCACTTATCGTAGGCTTGGGGATTGCATGCTTTGTTTCATCCGCAGGTGCTACTGACCATTTCTTGTTCCTTTGAACGTAGGGTTCGGACATCGGAGGAGCAGCGAGGAGTCAAGACTCATCATTCCAAGTGGCGGCGACATTTTGGTCCGCCCATTTTACATGTGGGCACGCGGAAGAAGGAAAGGCGCCCATGGATGTAACAAGAACTCATGCTTAAACGCTCCTAGCCCTTGGAAGGGGAGGATGCATATTGTAACCGAGTTTGAAACATATTAATAAAAAGGGCTGTCTTCTTTATTCCCATTTGTTTCATTTCGATTCGCTCATGCTTTTCCCTCTTTTCATGCACTTTCAAGTTTCTAGGATTTAGCGCTGAGTCCGGTTTCTTCGCTTGCATTTCGCATATTCGCTTTCCTTTTTGCTTCCGTATCCTCGTGCTTTCATTTATATACCAATTACCTCCTTTAATATTTAACATTGGAGCCTTCAAAATTTGAATAATTATTATTATTTTTTTTAATTCTTTAGAATTTAAATATTATAAATTATTTTTTAAATCCTTTTGGCTTTGTTAAAGCCTTCTTTGATTTTACCACTTTGTATAAATAATATTTATTTATAAAATTGAAATTAAATTTGAATTTAAATATTTTATAAAATAAATATTAAAACTTCCTTGGGCTTTTATGAAAAACCTTTTATTTTTGCTCACCCATGGTTTTAATAAAAACCCTTAACCTTTGCATTGTTCCTTTTGACATTTTTACATCAACGATAGCTTATTCCTTTACATCTAGACAACTTTGTTCCTTGAAATCAATGACAAATTTCACTCAAAATGTCCAACAACATTTAGGGAATTTTGGGTTACCAAAGGGTTTATAGGTGCCTTTGGGGGTTTTTGGGTGACTATAGGGGTTATAGATACCTTTGGGTCTTTTGGGTGACCAAAGGATTTATAGGTACCTCTGACATTTTTTGGGTGACCAAAGGATATATGGGTACCTTTGGGGTGTTTTGGATCACCAAAGGGTTTATAGGTACCTTTGGGGCATTTTAAGTGACAAAAGGGGTTATATATACCTTTGAGGCTTTTGGGTGACCAAAGGTTTTATGGGTACCTTTGGGGATTTTAGGTGACCAAAGGGTTTATAGATACCTTTGAGGTTTTTTGAGGTGACCAAAGGGTTTATATGCACATTTGGGGTTTTGGGGGATGACCAAAGGGTTTATCGATACCTTTGGGGCTTTTTGGGTGACCAAAGGATTTATAAATACCTTTGGAGCTTTTTGGGTGACTAAAGATTTTATGGATGTCTCTAGGGATTTTTGTGTGACCAAAGGATTTATAAGTACCTTTGGAACTTTCTGGGTGACCAAAGGATTTACAGGTACGTTTGGAGCTTTTGTGTGACTAAATAATTTATAGGTACCTTTGGGGATTTTTGTGTGACCAAAGGATTTTTGGGTACTTTTGGAGCTTATTGGGTGATCCAAGGGTTTATAGGTACCTTTAGGGATTTTTGAGGTGAGCAAAATGTTTATAGGTACCTTTGGGGATTTATGAGGTGACAAAAGGATTTATAGGTACCTTTGGGGATTTTTGGGTGACCAAAGGATATATGGGTATCCTTGGAAATCATATCTATGGATGGATGGATGATATCCATTGGATGGGTGGTTGGGTCTAGTGATAAGAGGTTGTTGCAAGACTCACGTGGGTGGTTGCGATGGAGGTGGAATGACCAAAGGTGGTCTATGTGGAATAGGGTGAGCTTGCTCCTTGAGTGGTAAAATTTATCGCTAGATGAGATGTTGTAATGGGAATACATGTAGATTGAACTCTTCTTCATCATCCAATGGGATGACCTATTCATATTCCTCATCTAAACAAGGGAATTTAATAGGTGTTATGTCGTAATCTAATTCATCATCAGTTGTCCATTCATTAGGATGACCTTGATCCTCTTCCTCATTATCGAATGGAAGAGCATACGAATATTCACCTTCTTTATAGGATTGGGTGAAATCATGAGATATCCCTTGATCTATCATATTTATGGGAAAATAATCCCCCAAAGAGTGGATATTATTAGTATTAGTGTAAGGATTATGCGCAAGCTCATTCCTATAGTTCAAACCTAGGTGTTATAAACTTTCAATGAGGACATCGAGAGGCATAGGATTATTATGTCCTAAGCAAAATTTATCATATGGCAATTGATATTGCAGCTGGAAAGGAATGCGGGTACCTTATTTGTACAACCCTAAACCATAACCATGCCAATGGTAGCAATGGAGATATTGCATGGCATAGTCAGGATTAGACATATGATTGATGTCCTCACAAAAATATTCTTCATCTTATTCTTATTGAGGAGATGGTTTTGTGCCATATTTAATACAACCATATATAAATTTTGTTTTATTGGGAGGTATACCTAGAGGTATGATGGTACCTATGGGAAGACGAGGTCATCTCATATTTTGTATTGTATCAATGGATGGAACTATTGTGATATTCCTTACTAGGTACTACCCTAAGCCCGTAGTAGCTAGGTGAACTATGACCTAGGATGGCGAGACTGGAGGAGATGGAAGTGAGGCTTGAGATGACTCAATACTTACCTCATGATATGGTTCCTCATATTTTAGACTAGGAATCTCTTCCATGGAAATGGTAGATATGATTGGAGAGATCTCGACAATTGGCCTCTTCGACGTGTTCCTCTACAAAGGATTTTGCAATGACAAAGGTGAATCTGAAGGTGCCAATGATGATGGTGGTATAGAAGAAAATCGTAATGGATCAATGGAATGTGATGGTGAAGGATTTAGACCTTGAATTGACGTATTTGGTTGGAAGTCTACATGATCTTATGGTAAGGTCAACTTGGGTATATGTTGTACCAAGTTGTAGTATTTGAAGGGCTGAAGATCTGCAAAGATAACATGTACTTTTCCTTCCTATTTGTACTTAAAACATTGGTGAGCTATGGATGGCATACACTTCATATCCCTAATACAGGGTCTAGCTTGCAACATATTAAAAGCCATTGCACCCTCAAAGATGTGATACAATGTTCATATGGTTTTACATCCCACCTAAATAGGTAAGATTATAGTGCCAACCATTGAGCATAGAATATCATTAAATGAACTGAGGGTATATGTGGATGCAACAATATGGGATGCTAGAAGATCTAGATGCTTAAGAGCATTTGTGGTGGTGATATTGCTTGAAGAACCAGTTTCAATCAAAACTCTTTTATAATATATTCTATTTACACACACAATTATGTGTAAGGGAGGATCAACCACGTAATTCAATATTGGTTTGAGTTCATATTCATGAAATGTGATTACTAGATATTTACACTACTAAACATGTCATACAAAATTAATAAAGGATTTAGACTCATGGGGTTATAGGTAAATTGACTTAAGGATCTCCATAAGAGCTTCTCGATGAACTAGATACTATTGGATAAGATCATACATAGAGATTTGGTGCGATGTTATTTGTAATCCTTGAGCGAGCTTACTCTTTATGGTGACCACTAGAGAACATGAAAGACTTTGCACTAGAGGTGGTGGAGACTATGACATTGAGGGAATATCATTTGAAGTTGTAGGTGGTGCAACTTGATTTGGATGATACATATTCCTTGTCATGATGCTAACCATCCCAGTAAACCCTTCTTGAGGGGGTGTCGTATGGACCTCATTTACCTATTACTCTTGATTTTCTTACACCTCGTGAGTGGGAAATGGGACTTTAAAGATACCCATTTGTTTATTACTTGTTGTAATAGGGTTATCAACTTGAATATCATTCCTCTCAATCATTTCTTGTACTAGGTTTTTGAACCCATAGCACATTTACATGTCATGCCATTCTACCTATGGCATCTAAAGTATAGGTCTTTATGATTTCCCATAGACTTTGGTTTACTCGTACTGGAATCTATAGGATAAATCTCAGGTAGAGTAATTGCTTTGGATGCACATAGATGATCGAATAAATAATCCTTAGACTCACCAAATTGCATAAATTTTCACTTAGGGCGATGTTGATTTTGCACTTGATTCACTTGAGTGTTTTTATTATAACTTACAGGAGGAGGTTGGGCTTGATAGTTTTTCTTCTAATGTGGTATTGGTTGCATAGGTCCTAGAATGCTAATGGTAAATTTATTAACTACTTCTAGCTTTGATTGTGCTAGATTGCCTTTTATGTTTTTATTCCACTCCTTTTTATGAGGTTTTGTGATCTCCTCCTCTTGAATTTTGATTTCTTCTATTGTTCTAGCCTATGCTAGAGCATCTTCAAGAATTTGGTATTGTTGGAGTTGTGGCAATAATGAAATTGGCTTTAAATAACTCTTGGAAAATATGTGATTCAATCCAAACACTAGTAGTAGATATGGTAGCTTAGTAAGAAGAATTTGCCACCTATTACCATAATTTATGATTGACTCATCCTCATATTGCTTCAACCCCATGAGGTCTTGTAGACACCAAAACAGCACCAATCTGATTATGTGACTGCAAACACTGATCGCTTTGACACACATAGCCCCAAGGGCAGCCCCCAGAGGTTAAACAATGGTCCTAACCACTCTCATAGTAGTTTTGGAAGGTCAGAGATCAATTTGGCACCTTCAGGCACTTTGCTCAATATCCGTTCCACCCTGGAACGAATTCAAACTAGGATTCGCCCCACCCAGGGATGAATTCTGAATTCGCTCCAGGGTGGGGCGAATTGCAGGTTTGACGGGAAAAAAGTCAAATCTTGACAAATGGCAGCTCAGATCCACCACTCAACGCTTCCTTCATCGCATGGGAGTATGGGTGAGCATTTTCGAGCGTTAGAGGCATTTGCAAGGTCAGTCATGAAGTCCCTATTCAGGGAGGAATCTCCTTCCCCCTAGGAAGGCATGATTGCCAAGTGGCGCCTCTGCATGCCCATTTCAAGAGACCTCCAGGTCTATAAATTGGTGAGTTTCCTCACCCCAAAAGATAGAGAGAAGGAGCATTTTAGAGCAACGAAGTGCTGTCATTTTATTGTCATACCTCACACCTTTTGGATTTGTGCCTTTCACATCCTTGATCTCCTTTAGAGGGGAGGTCATTGGGTGACTATTGGGAGGACGAATATTGATCCCAAAACCTGACATTTGGCCACAATATCCCACCAAATTTTCTGACAATACCACACAAGAGGTTTTGGACCCATCCCAAGTGGATTGGTGCCGAAATCAAGCCTCAAACGGTGGGCGGCCTGCCCCATGGGTGCCCCCTCCCACACTGCCACAATCCTAATCGCCCCCTTTCGGAGCGATGGGAATTCCATGGTAGACTTGCTTTCTTTCATTTTTGCATTCAATTCTATGATGCTTAGATAGGTTGTCATTTGAATTTCGTCTCGTTTTGAACAATTTTGATCATATTTCTATCTTTGCTCGCTTCTACTAATCTACAGGTAGCATCATTAAATTCCCATTGATGGAGGCCAAATTGGGAAAATCTGACCATCTGGGTCTTCCCAAAATTCCCCCAATTAGCTAACCCCAAGTTTGTAGGTCTTTTGGAGCTTCCTAGGTAGGACATTTGGGACAGTACCTTTTCGGCATTTTGTTGTAGGTGAATTCGTCCCACCCTGGAGCGAATTCAAATCGGTGAGGAATTTCCTGAATGTTCTTTTTGCAGGGCCTTCCTGGTGGTGTCTTGATGCCCCTATCAAATTTTTAGAGCATTTGGACCTATTTTAGTCATAGTTTAATTCATTTTTCTCATTCACTTATCGTAGGCTTGGGGATTGCATGCTTTGTTTTATCCATAGGTGCTACTAACCATTTCTTGTTCCTTTGAACATAGGGTTTGGACATCGGAGGAGCAGCGAGGAGTCAAGACTCATCAATGCAAGTGGTGGTGACATTTGGTCCACCCATTTTACATGTGGGCACGCGAAAGAAGGAAAGGCACCCATGGATGTAACAAGAACGCATGCTTAAACGCTCCTAGCCCTTGGAAGGGGAGGATGCGCATTGTAACCGAGTTGTGAAACATATCAATAAAAAAGGGCTGTCTTCTTTATTCACATTTGTTTCATTTTGATTCGCTCATGCTTTTCCCTCTTTTCATGCACTTTCAAGTTTCTAGGATTTAGCGCTAAGTCCGGTTCTGTTTGCATCGCATATTCGCTTTCCTTTTTGCTTCTGTATCCTCGTGCTTTCAGTGGTGATCATGGTGGAAGGTTCCACCCCCCCCAAAGAACCATATGAGAGGCATAATCCCTTGGTGCGAGATAGGTCTCTGTGACCTTATCAAGTTTTGCCTCCGAGACCCCCTAGACCCGAGAGGGAGGCCACTCCTCGAACAACGATGGGTACCCTCCACGGGGACCCACCCAGGGTCATAGGTCTCACCCAGAGACTCCTCAAGAAGTTTACGAGGAGTATGAACAAGAAGTAGAGCAGGCCAAAATGCCCTACCAAGGTGGAGGGGTTGCTATCCGGCCACCCCCCATAGGCCTCAAGTCTCCCACAACCCACAACGAGAGCAAACTAAAGAGGAAGAGATTAAATATTTCGATGCATACAAAGCGTTGCTAGAGCATTTGGAGTCTATGGAAACCAAAGCTTTTGGGCCCCAAAAGCCCATGTTACGCCAACTCTACAGTCATCCTGTGCATCCGTCAGTGCTTGCACCCCCTTACCCCGAACACTTCAAGCTGCCTCAGTTGGCAATCTTTAAGGGTGAAGAGGATGCCCAAGAGCATGTGACCAGATTCCTGAGCCAATGTTTTGGCATTCAGGACAATGATGCGTTGTTGCTAAGGACATTTATAACCACATTCATGGGCCCTACCTTGGATTGGTTCACTCGGTTCTGAAGCATAGCATCAATAACTTAGATAAGTTAGTGGACGCATTCCTCGAACACTTCACCTTCAACACCAAGAAGAAGGCGTCACTAAGTGACACGGCCGACCTCGAGGCAGTATGAGGAAGAGACCATGGTGGCCTACGGGAATCGGTGGAGGACTCTACTTTCCAAGCTACCCTACCTCCCTCCTATGTCTGACCTTACACAAATGTTCTCACGAAGTTGTTTGAGATCGATCTCTATGCTATTGCAGCTGCAACAATATGCCACCTTAGAGGAAGCTCTGGCGCAAGCCAAAATTATTGAAGAGATCAAGATACAGGATGGCGAGATTGCCAAACCTAAGAAGAAAGAATGGAACAAGAACACAAAAATAGGGACTACGCAACAAAAACCCGCTATGGTTAATCAAGTTGCTATAAATGTCCCTAAGCCTGCACAAGAAATACAACCTCAAAAGGCTAACTATCAGGTAGTGCCTCCTAACAATTATGAAAGAGAAAATCAGAAGTAGGAGCAAAATCAGCAGCGTCACCCTAGGCGACAGTACACCCCTTATACGGAGTCTAGGGACTCCCTATTTGACCGCTTGTCAGCGGTGAACTTGATCACCCTTCCAGAGATTCAAACCATAGATCCTAATGCTCCCAAGCCTAAGGGATACAGAGAGGACTTGTATTGTAGGTTCCACAGGTGGAAGGGACATGACCTGAATGCATGTTGGAAGTTCAAAGGATTGATACAAGACCTGATTGACAATAAGACATTGGTAGTGGACAACCCCGTAGTGCCAAACAACCAATAGATGGGGGTTTTCAAGGACCCCTTGCCTGCCCATGAGGCAAAGGCAAAACCCCTTCAAGTCAATGAGGTGCAACAGAATTGCCCCATGCAAGGGTATGTAGGAATGATAAGCATAGTGACTAGGAACAAGAAATACCCAGGAGTTGCCCCCGAGGCAGCCACAAGAGAGGTTCCATCGACGTCACAACCTCAACAACACCCTATGCAGCTACCTCCGCCTAGACCCATGGCCATGATTCGGACCAAACTCACGCAGAGTTTGAGGACCACGTCGGCTAGGCTCTCCATATACGAGCTTATACAACAATCAACGCCCCATCGGGAGGCTCTCATGGAGATTTTGAAAGCCATCGAGTTGCAGCCCCATGAAGCGAATTCCTTCAACAACTTCATGGGACATGTCAAACGATGCATGGAGCCAGTCATCACCTTTCGAGAGGATGAAGTTAAATCAGTGTCTGATGACATGGCAGATCCACCCATGCACGTTATCACATGGGTCAACGGGATCCCGTATAAGAGGGTGTTGATAGACACTGGCTCGTCCAGTAACATCATTACCACAGCAGCATTGAAACATCTAAAGTTGCCAGCCTCTCACATCATGGCTTCCACATATACACTGCGAGCATTCAATGATGCGATATGCTCGATAGTTGGCACAATTGTCTTACCCATTCAAGTAGGACAAAAGATGATACCTACATTGTGCCATATTTTGGAAGGTGAGATGGCTTATAACATCTTGCTAGGGCGGCCATGGATTAGGGACATGAAGTGTGTCCCTTCGATAGCTCACCAGTGTTTGAAGTATGCATTTGAAGGGGAAGTACATGTAGTCCCGATGGACTTAGAACCCTTCAAATATTGCAATGCGGTGCAATTGATGCTGCAATCGACCCTCCCATCGATGCACTTGGATTTTTAGTTAAATCCATCTAGACAGGGTCCGATGCCGCAAGCACCACTGGTGATAAATCCATCAAAACCCCAGCCAGGTGCATCTTCATCATCAGGTCCTTCACCACCAATGCCACCTATCATGGCTAAATAGAAGGACAAAGGGAAGCAAACCCTGGAAGAGGCTCAACCCCTAGAAGAGGTGCTGCCAACAATATCAACCATCTCTACCGAAGAGATGCCTAGCACAATGGAAGTTGAGGCTCCTAGTCCACCCAACATGGAGTGGACTCAGGAAGAGCTTTCGTTCCCTCCCTCTCAATCGCCAACAATTACTATTGAAATGGCCAATACGGGCCTAGGGGAGTATCTAGTGTGGAATGTTGTAGCAACGACCATGCTAGAGTCCATGCAAGACATGGGGAGACCTCGCCTCCCCATCGGTACAATTGTTCCTTTAGGCTACCCGCCGAACTAGACAAATTTTGTGTATGGGGGCCTTGATCATGGTACTGAGCCATGCATGCAAGAGGACGAGGATGAAGAGCCTTTTGTAGAAGATGTCAACTATCTGTCTAACCTGAACTTCACTCTGAGATATCTTGGCCAATGCAATTGGCATGGATACGGGCTAGGCAGGTATGAGCAAGGAGTGCGTGTCCTTTGCCAGCCAAGATACCAAATGCCTTATGACAAGTCGGGAGTAGGGTTCAACCACCCCCTACCCTTGGACATCTTGGTGGAAAACATGCAAGGCCTAGGGATAGGCAACAAGGGTGGATTGGCATCAGATCCTTATGCCAACCCAAACACAACATATACATTGGGAGATTACCTCCCATGGTCAACAACCACCCTTGTTAACATCAATAACCCTTCTCCTTTGCTAGAGAGAGGCGAAAGTTCGGGGACTCACTTTCAAGGAAGGTATAAATAGTGTCAAGAGGGATCTTCGAAGGATGAATCAGAATATGAACCAGCATCATATGATCCCTTCGAATCCGATAGTGATCACTCACAAGTGATCCCCATGAATGACTGTCAAGAGAGCCTCTTGACAATGTTCCCTCTAGAGGCTCCAAGCGAGCCAGTGCCGCGTCAAGAGAATCAGGTCCCCCCATGGAGAGTGGAACAACCACAATGGGGCCAGATTAATTTGCTCGAGTAGGATGAGCTTGTAATGCCTCAAATAGTTGTCGGAGCCAACGAGGGCTTTTGGATCTCCGATAGTGATTACGAAGATGAAACAGAAATGACATATCTTAATCACATGCGATAGAGGCCGCAACCATACCCCTTGGAGATTAATGACATATTTGAATAGATGGGCATAGTGCCAGGGCACGAGTGGTACGTAGACCCAGCGGGGTGGGATCAAGTGTTGGATCCGTCGCTCCAGGTATACGAAGAGCACCTTCCACTCCGAGACCCTAGGGTGATATCAGTGTCGAGGGCAGACCCTGTCCTCCTATCAGCACATAGGGCCGATCCATTCATGCCAATACCTCTAGAGCCAGATCCAGAGCATAGAGAACATCCAGAATGTTTGAGTCATCACACCCATGGTAATGGAGACCAAAATCATTTCATCCACATGATCTCCATTGACTTAACCGCACCCATCCGCAATCCGGCCGATCCAGCATGGTCCTTGCATCTAGACATAGATGCCATTGACTGGGATCATGTCAATTCACCTCCATCCCCATCATAGTACTGGCCTTTCGGTAAAATGCTTCATTTTACCCCAGGGACAACTCAGGATATCTTTCATGCCGAAGAGGAACCCGAGGTTCCCAACGTAGATTTAAACTCAGCAAATGATATCCATTTGATCCCAACTCCACATCAGTTGGAGGACGGATCCCACATGTCGATCGAGGAGACGACTGACGTAGACATCGGCTTGGATCCAATGAATCCATAGATTATCAAGCTAGGGGTAAGCTTATCCCCTGAAGAGCAAGCCGACTACATTGCCCTTCTCAAAGAGAAGAAGGAGGTTTTTGCATGGTCATACAGAGACATGTCGGGGCTAGATCCGTAGCTAGTCACGCATAATCTAACGCTTGATCCGAAAATCAAGCCAGTTAAGCAAAAACTACGTAAGATGCACCCAACAATGGCCTTGATGGTCAAAGATGAATTGCAAAAGCTGTTGGATGCACAGTTTGTCATCTGCATGGATTATCCGCCATGGCTGTCCAACATGGTGCCCATCAAAAATCCCGATGGGAGGATTCGCATATGCACTAATTTTTGAGATCTAAACAAAGCGAGTCCTAAGGATGATTTCCCCTTGCCAAGCATCGACGCATTGGTAGATGCTACAACAGGTCACGAAATGCTATCCCTCATGGATGGTTTCTCGGGATACAATCAAATTCGTATCAATCCCGAGGACCAACTAAAAATGGCGTTCACAACGCCTTGGGGGACATTTTGTTATAAGGTCATGCCCTTTGGCCTTAAAAATGTTGGCGCCACCTACCAACGTGCCATGACGTACATCTTCCATGATTACATGCATAAAACTTTGGAAGATTACATGGATGATTTGTTGGCCAAGTCTCTTTTGCGCCCAGATCATCTCGATGACTTAAGCAAGATCCTCGATCGCCTCATGGAGCATAAAGTCAGACTGAATCCCAAGAAGTGCGTATTTGGCGTCACATCTAGAAAACTCTTGGGTTTCATAGTCTCAAAGCGAGGCATCGAAGTGGACCCAAACAAAGTCAAGGCAATCCTTGAAATGGTTCCCCCAACTACCATTAAGCAGCTCAGAAGTCTGCAGGGAAAGGTCACATCAATTAAGCGCTTCATAGCGCAGCTATCTGACAAGTGCCGACCCATGAACAAATTATTGCACAAGGGGGTAGCATTTCACTGGGATGACGAGTGCCAGTCAGCCTTTGATGACATCAAACGATACTTGGCTTCACCGCCAGTATTGGCACCACCTAGACCAGGAGTGTCATTCTACTTATACATCTCAGCTACTGAGGTGGCACTGGGCGCCATGCTAGCCCAGAAGAATGAACTTCACAAAGAATAGGCTACTTACTATCTTAGCCGCACCCTGGTCAGTTATGAACTTAACTATGCATACGTCGAGAAACTCTGCTTGGCAGTGGTGTTTGCTACCAAAAAGCTATGCCACTACATGTTGAGCAACACTACGTATGTTGTGTCTAAGGAGAATCCATTGCGGTACATGATGAGTCGTACTTATCATAGTAGTCGCACGGCGAAATGGATCATGTTGTTGATGGAATTTGACATAGAGTTTATTGGACAGAAATCCATCAAAGGACAGGTCATAGCCGATCAACTAGCAGAGGCTCCTCTCGAAGACGATCAGCCTCTGGTCATAGAACTACCCGATGATGGGGTCTTCCATGTCTCAGAATCGCCAGATTCTGATGAGCCTGAGTCACAGGCTGACATAACCCTATTTTTTGATGGTTCTAAATGTGAGCAAGGTGGTGGCACGGGAATAGTATTCTTCACACCGCAAGGTGCTCCAATGCCTCTGTCATTTAAATTAAATTTCCCATGCACCAACAATAATGCAGAGTATGAAGCCTTGCTCATAGGTCTTCAGACAACAATCACCATGAACATCAAATGACTGAACATCTTTGGTGATTCACTGTTAATTGTCAATCAAGTCAAAGGGGTATTCCAATGCAAATGCCCAGTTCTGCAGGCTTATAAAGCCCTTGTGGACAAATTCCTGGCAAAACTTGAGTGGTACGACATCGAGGCACTCCCTCGGTCATCGAATCATTTTGCGGACACTATGGCCTCCTTGGGGTCACTAATCCCGCAAGACCTTTCTGGTGATATGACAACCATTCAAGTCAAAACACTATCGCAATCCATGATGGAGCGTGCAAGCTCTGACTTGACGCCAGGAATCCACATGATCCAGATTGAACCATCCTCGGATAAGTTCTCTCGAATCCACGATCATCTGAAACATGCCAACTGGGGGTCCTTGTTCTCCCCTACTCCCATTAATAGCAACACAATGCTATTCTTACAAGTTCTCTCCCGCTCAGCGTTTGCTAGGGATGAACTTCAAGAGGGATTGGTTATTCATACCATCGAGGCTTTCGATCAGCAGGATTGGTATTTACCCATTAGGGACTACCTCAAGTTAGGTAATCTCCCGCTTGGATTGATGCATGCCACAAAATGAGCATTCAAGAAGAAAGCGGCTAAGTATGTCTTGTTAGGAGACATTTTGTACCATCGTAGCTATGAAGGAATCCTCCTTCGTTGCTTGGACCAACAAGAGTCCACTTGGGCGATCGCCCAAGCGCACGATGGTACATGTGGTGGCCACTTCAGTGGTATGGCCATCGCAAAGTGCATTCTTCGCATGGGCTATTATTGGCCATCTTTAGAGCGAGATTGTTGCGCATATGTCAGGAAGTGCGTGAAGTGTCAACATCATGCCAATTTGATGCATGTACCTTCCTAGGCCTTGTAGACAGATCCAGTCGACTTGGCCATTTTTGTAGTGGGGCTTAGATCTAATTGGAAAGATCTCCCCTACATCGTCAGGTCATCACACGTTTATCATAATGGCCATAGAGTATTTCACCAAGTGGGTGGAAGCAGTTTCGCTTACCTCTACGACAGGACCCCGCATTGTGGAGTTCATTTTACATAACATCATATGTCATTTTGGTATTCCATCCAAAATAATCTCGGATAATGGGACGTCATTCAAGAACAAAGACGTGCATGCTTTGACCACAAAGTACAAAATTCAGCATAGTTTTTTGACACCCTATTATCCGTAGGCAAATGGGCAAGCAGAGGCGTCAAACAAAATGCTAGTTGCCATCCTTAAAAATACCGTCGTAGATAGTCATAAGGATTGGCACATCCAAATCCCACTTGCCCTATGGGCTTATCGCACTAGCATTCGGATGCCCACTAGGGCAACTCCATTTTTGCTCGTGTATGGCTCCGAGGCAGTCATGCCTCTCGAGTTGGAAATTCCTTCCCTACGCATATCAATGCAAGAGTTCATCGATGATGACACTGCATGGCAGGCCCGGTTAGACCAGCTTACGTTGCTTGATGAATGATGCGTTAATGCTCTCGAGCATTTACGTATCTATCAAGAGCGACTTAAGAAAGCTTACAACATGAAAGTTCACCTGAGGGACTTTCAGATTGGTGACTTGGTCTTAAAAGAAAACCAACAGAACTCTAGTTTGCCATCCCATCTAAGGGACAAGTTCATGGCAAATTGGTTAGGTCCATATGTAATTGATAGCAAAATAGGACCCGAGACATACCGGCTAGCCTCTCTTGATGGAATCAAGGAACTAGAACCCTTGAACATCAGTCATTTGTGACCATTCCATATCTAAGAGAGCCATATCCCAAACAAAATGCTCCAAGGATTCCTACAATCGCTTGGTCAATCCCAAAATGCTCCAAGGATTCCTACAATCGCTTGGTCAATCCCAAAATGCTCCAAGGATTCCTACAATCGCTTGGTCAATCCCAAAATGCTCCAAGGATTCCTACAATCACTTGGTCAATCCCAAAATGCTCCAAGGATTCCTACAATCGCTTGGTCAATCCCAAAATGCTCCAAGGATTCCCACAATCGCTTGGTCAAAAATAAGAAAATTCAAAAATAGTAAAATCATCAAAAACAACAAAAATTTGCATCTCATTTCCAGGCATGCTCAAACTCATCAATAAAAAGCTCTTCTCGCATCTCATCTTCATATTCACAAAAATCAATCCATCAAAAATACAAAAATATGTAGTTGCATTAAGCATCACATCCATACATTGCATATTTGTGGTCATACAGGTCAAAGGCACCATAGACTGTAATTACTCCGCTAGTCCATCTTGTTCCACATTTCTCCATTTTATAAGCAGTCCATCAAAAATAAATGCCATTCACTTCTTTTTACCATACCAGAGTCAGTGGTCTTCTAATGTATCAAGAGTTTTCGTCTTTCAGTCATCATTTTGCTTTCTAGCCACATACTGTACCAAGTCAGACAGATTTTACGAAGGTAGAGTTCTACTTGGATCACACCTTGTTACGTAGCATCCCAACACAAATTAAAACACATAAAAATTCCCAAGTTGTGTGAATGAAAGATGAAACCTGCACAGCAATCCAGGTCACCATAAGCGAAATGGTTATCTTGCTCATCCCCCTGTGCGAATGACCCCAAGAATGCTGAGAGTTGGCAAAAGGACAAGCATCTTCCCTACCCAATTCCCCAAGAATCCCAAGTTCTCAAAAAGTTGCAAACATCAAAATTTTGCAAAAAGTCAAAACTCCAAAAATTTGACATCACCACCAGAGTGCATACATCAAAAGGCACATACAATAGTGATTCTCATCACTCAAAATTCAAATCCCTTGCTCAAAAGAAAAATATATAAAAATAAACAGTGATTTTTATCACTACAAAAGAGCAAGTATCCCAATACAATTGAAGAAAAGAAGGGAGTCAAACTTGAATCCCTGGAACTCTCAGCATTTCGACAGGTCATGAGGCAAACCTCAGTATCGGTTTGGTGGATAGCCTATCGGTCACTGGTGGTAAACCTCCCGCATGACGATATATCTGTCACATTAACTCGTGTACGGATCAATGTTTGCATGTGGATGAGCTAGCTTATGGTATCCTAGATAGCACCGTAGATTAATCTGACTAAATACAACAAAGGAGTTAGTGGAGCTAATTAGGTGATCCTCAGTACAGGTTTGGTTGATAACCTATCTGGCACTGGCGGTATCCTGACAAATACCACATAAATGAACTCAATTGCACACACAGGGATGTGAAATAACTTGGTCAAAGACAAGTCCGATTCATACCTTGTCCAAAAGTCTTGTAAGATAAAGTACAGTCATGGCTAGTTAGTTAAAACCGTCTGAGTCTCAGAAAACCTTAGCTACATTTCTAAACCAACTGCGCTATCTTTCATCCTCGCATTGCCATCAACAATCGCCAAAAACCCACAAAGTTCTAAATAGTCTATGGTGCTCTCGCCAAACAACACAAATTCAATTCATCCATTCCATTTTGCATATCCTAAAAATCAAAAACATTTGCATTCATCATAACATATGCATCCATCAAAATAAATTAACATGCATACATCCATACTCATCACTCATCATGCATAAAATCAAATCATCACTCGCATAAACAAAATAAAGTCATCTGTATATATCATCAAAAATGCCCGCAGGCTACAATGAACTGGTCCTGTGACCCCGCAACAAAATCCAAAAGCTCAAAAACCCCCAAGCCTAGGGCATCGGCCACCATGATCACGTAGGATCGGTGCGATGAGAACTACCCCCATGGTGTGGGTCCTATGAGACCCCTCAGGGCGGCTACTGCTAGCCCTCGCATCATGCCTACTCGCCCCCCCTCATCCAGTCGCCTACATCGAGAGGATGTTGACTGCTCAGTCTCACTCCCTCTCGAGCGGCATGATGATCCACCTCCGCTGAATGTAGGGACCCACCCACCAAGGTGGCTAATCTCTGCCTCCAGCTCCAACCGCTACCGCACCGAGTCCATCTCCCACTGGCGATACGTCGCCAAGTTCTCCTCGCACTGTGCCAAAGCCCTATCCCTCTCTGCCAGCTACGTCCATAGGAGATCCCTCTCCCATGCAGCATCAGTACCCCCATCCTATCGATGGTAGGTAGCCAATGCATTCTCTCGCTCTGCCAGCTGCATGCGCAGGAGATCCCTCTCCTGTAGCGCATCCCCCAACTCCTCATCGTGCCTCCGCAATAGCCCCTCCAACCATGCATTCTCATGCGTAACCTGGACTCCATGTCCTTCGCATCTCCTGAGGCATGGGCATCTCTGGAATAGCAGCCTACTCTGGCTCCCACTACTCCGTGATGTCCTACATCTTCGACTGATCCAGAACCCCCAAATCCACATCCTCATCCTCCACCTCCACCATGTCTGCATCCTCCCGAGGAGCTCCCCAATCATCTCCTGGTGCCTCGGCACCCTCCCCCACTGCTGCTACCTCCATGCCTCCCAGTGGCCCCTCTCCCCACCATCGCCGTAGTACCCACCACTGGTCGTACTCTACGGTAGTCCCGACGTCATCCACATCCGAGACGTCGATCACCACGTCTGAATCCTCGCCTAGTGGCACGATGACCGGTCGATCCAGAGTCCTCTCATCCCCCGATGTCGATAGACCACGGGCTCACCAGGAAACCCCTAGCGCACCCCAAACTATCATGTCACCCGACTGTAAGGGAAGAACTCATGCTCGGTCCCATGCCGCCCAATCAGCCACCGCTCCCTACGTACCCATCGAAGCCACTCTCCAGCCTTCGTCCAGGTGGACAGTCCCGATAAGGGTGCCAGAACACCTCCCCTAGAGTAAGCCGAGCGAGGGCATCGACATAGTGCCCTACGACACCTGCCCACCATCGACTCTATCCCTACTCCTCAGACCACCGCCATAGAACCGCATAGCCTATATCCTTATCCTCCATCTCCGTCCGAGTCATCCACGGTAACCCGGCTGGCCTCTCCACCGCTATGTGTTGCCAAGCCCAGCTCTGCAATAGATAGCTACAGCTAATCCCCTTTCGCTTCGATAGCGAACCTCGTACAACTCACCATAGAGCTATGCCAACAGTGTCTATCCCCACCTCATGATTAGCGGTGCCTCCATCGAGCACTCTACCACCGCTAGACCAAATCCAAGAGGTTCCATGGGAACCTCACACCTGACGAGTCAGGTAGCAGCATGTTGGAAATGAGGCCCATAAGGAATGCGTGCCTCACTCCCAACACCCCCCTCTCCAGCCACCATCGGACCAAAATCCTACCAATCTGGCAGTCACCCTCTGCCCTCTCCACTGGATCCTCCACACCTAGCTCCTCCCCATGCCCGAAGCATCGTATCAGTATAGCTATCCGCTGATCACGCGATGACGTCTTGATCGGTAGTCCATCTATCAAAATCCGTAGAAGCCGATAGACATCCTCCAAGGTCACTATCATCTCCCCTATTGGGAGATGGAAGGTGTTGGTCCGGGGATCCCACAGATTGATCAAGGCCATCAGATAAGCCCGATCCCCGACCACAGGCTCCAGTCGAGCCACCTGCTTGAGCCCAAGGGCATCAAGCCACTCCCAGTCAGCCACAGTTAGCGCCCCCATGCTTCAGCAAAAGTAGTAGGTACACGATACCGACTCTTCACAACCTGCAAAAGAAAACAACACAAAAACATTAAAATCATAAAAAAATTGTACAACAATAACATGAATATACAACATTGCCTACCAATGTACAACTCAAAAACAAAACAAAAATTCAAAAACATTAATTTGTCAGTCCTAGGGTTTCTAACTCTACCGATTAATTTAATCCAAAAATATACAAAACAAAAAAAATCAATTTGTCAGTCCTAGGGTTTCTAATCCTAACTGATAAATTCAAAAACAAAACAAAAATTCAAAAAAATTAATTTGTCAGCCCTAGGGTTTTTAAACTCTAACTGATTAATTAACAAACAAAAAAAGAGCACAGTTGTCAGTCTTAGGATTTCTATATTCTAAGTTTAAAGTCTACACAAACAAAAAAAATTAAAATAACAGTTTTAAACCTAGGGTTTTAACCTACGTTTTAAAACTGACCAGCTCAACCTAAGAACTAGGGTTTTACGTTCCATTTATCCTAGGGTTTTAGTTAAAAGCAAAATAAAAATTATTTCACCTAGGTTTTAACTACGTTTGTCATTCAGTTGTAAACTAAGTCTTGGTTTGTGTTCAACTCAGTTTTAGGGTTTCAATTTTAAATTTTGGAAAACATCATCACAAAGAAAATTAAACAAAACACTTGTAGTTTTAAAACATATAACAAAAGCAATAACACTAAGGAGCACTTACTGGTCTCGCTTCGGCTCCGCCGCTCGATCCGGTTTGTGCACTCATGATGTCAAGAGAAATTCGATAGTGCTTCGCTTCACAGAATTAACCTCCTCCTCCCCAGAGCTCCAAATCGCAAGAAAATTTGAATGCAAATGAGCCCAAACCCTAGTTTTGGCCTTTAAATAGGCCTTTTGAGCTTATATTCGTTCCTCCTGGGACGAGCACTCTGGTTAGCACTCGTCCCACCCTGGGATGAATACTAAGTAGTATTCGTCCCACCCTGGGATGAATTCAGGGCAAAAATTTCAAAAAACAACAAAAATTGAACAAAAATGCACTAAAACAGCTAATAAACTTGCCCGATGAGAGTGCTGTTGCACTTGACATCCCGGGCATGCAAAATAGACATTGGGGTTACAAATTGTCACTATCCTACTCCCTAAGAAGGCTACCATAGCCGGACCGCTCCACGGGAGGACGGATTTTTGCCAATTTTAGCTCCAAAAAGCGTCGCAAAAAGGGTTAACACCCACCAAAAATAGGTCTAAATGTCAGAAAACTGCACACACTTAACGCTAAAACATCTAAAGGCACCCTTGCACAAGTCATCTTGGGTCAAGCGACTCATCACTTTTCTCATGAAGGTCATTCCCTCATCGATTCGTCGCTTGAGGGGGTAGTCACACTTAGTCACCAATCAACAAACACACACCCAATTAAGGAAAATGACATGCATTCAAAGAATCATTGACAAAGACAATTACGCTCCTGCTTGGGGCAGTAAACAAGCAATAATCACAACCTCGATCAAATCACTTGGCATTTCGTGAATCATGAACTCAAGGTTCTCATAGACAAAAGGTTGCGCCCTTTGCCTATTCATGACCGATCAATGTCCAAGATCAAGTAACACCTCACCGAAAAAGGTTAACACTTGAATTGAGTTCCTTCGCTCGTCAGAAGCAAGGATTCAAGAATGCATGCCCTTTCCATACTTGGGGCATCAAAAGTTGGTTAGGTTACTGAGAAACCCTAATCATTAGTGCTTTGGTTATCTATTTTTGCTCGATGCTGCGCCATGCACAGCGCATCCCAAAAAGGGGCATCTGTAGACACCAAAACAACACCAATCCGATTATGTGACTGCAAACACTGATCGCTTTGACACACACAGCCCCAAGGGCAGCCCCTAGAGGTCAAACAGTGGTCCTAACCACTCTCACAGTAGTTTTGAAAGGTCAGAGATCAATTTGGCACCTTCAGGCACTTTGCTCAATATCCGTTCCACCCTGGGATGAATTCAAATGGGATTCGCCCCACCCGGGGACGAATTCTGGATTCGCTCCGGGGTGGGGCGAATTGCAGGTTTGACGGGAAAAAAGTCAAATCTTGACAAATGGCAGCTCAGATCCGCCACTCAACGCTTCCTTCATCGCATGGGAGTATGGGTGAGCGTTTTCGAGCGTTAGAGGCATTTGCAAGGTCAGTCATGAAGTCCCTATTCAGGGAGGAATCTCCTTCCCCCTGGGAAGGCATGATTGCCAAGTGGCGCCTCTGCATGCCCATTTCAAGAGACCTCCAGGTCTATAAATTGGTGAGTTTCCTCACCCCAAAATATGGAGAGAAGTAGCATTTTAGAGCAACGAAGTGCTGTCATTTTATTTACACACCTCACACCTTTTGGATTTGCGCCTTTCACATCCTTGATCTCCTTTAGAGGGGAGGTCATTGGGTGACTATTGGGAGGACGAATCTCGATCCCAAAACCTGACATTTGGCCACAATATCCCACCAAATTTTTCGACAATACCACACAAGAGGTTTTGGACCCATCCCAAGTGGATTGGTGCCGAAATCAAGCCTCAAACGATGGGCGGCCTGCCCCATGGGCGCCCCCTCCCACACTGCCACAATCCTAATCGCCCCCTTTCGGAGCGATGGGAATTCCATGGTAGATTTGCTTTCTTTCATTTTTGCATTCAATTCTATGATGTTTAGATAGGTTGTCATTTGAATTTCGTCTCGTTTTGAGCAATTTTGATCATATTTCTAGCTTTGCTCGCTTCTACTAACCTACAGGTAGCATCATCAAATTCCCATTGATGGAGGCCAAATTGGGAAAATCTGACCATCTGGGTCTTCCCAAAATGCCCCCAATTAGCTAACCCCAAGTTTGCAGGTCTTTTGGAGCTTCCTAGGTAGGACATTGGGACAGTATCTTTTCGGCATTTTGTTGTAGGTGAATTCGTCCCGCCCCAGAGCGAATTCAAATCGGTGAGGAATTTCTTGACTGTTATTTTTGTAGAGCCTTCCTGGTGGTATCTTGATGCCCCTGTCAAATTTTTAGAGCATTTGGACCTATTTTAGTCATAGTTTAATTCATTTTTCTCATTTACTTATCGTAGGCTTGGGGATTGCATGCTTTGTTTCATCCGCAGGTGCTACTGACCATTTCTTGTTCCTTTGAACGTAGGGTTTGGACATCGAAGGAGCAGCGAGGAGTCAAGACTCATCAATCCAAGCGGTGGCGACATTTGGTCCGCCCATTTTACATGTGGGCACGCGGAAGAAGGAAAGGCGCCCATGGATGTAACAAGAACTCATGCTTAAACGCTCCTAGCCCTTGGAAGGGGAGGATGCGCATTGTAACCGAGTTTGAAACATATCAATAAAAAGGGCTGTCTTCTTTATTCCCATTTGTTTCATTTTGATTCGCTCATGCTTTTCCCTCTTTTCATGCACTTTCAAGTTTCTAGGATTTAGCGCTAAGTCCGGTTTTCGTTTGCATTTCGCATATTCGCTTTCCTTTTTGCTTTCGTATCCTCGTGCTTTCAGGTCTATTAAAGTCACCTTTCACTTAGTGTTAAAGGTGAAATATTCTAGGAATGCATCTGCAAATTGTTTAAAGATATGGATGTTGTGCCTTGGGAGTTGATTATACCACTCTATGGTTGGGACAGAGAGAGTAATAAAAAATGTTCTCAAAATTAAGGCATCATTATCTTCAATACTGAAGCATTGGTTCATGAACCTAGTGACATGCTCCTATGCATATTCATCTCCTTTGAATCTATACAACTTGGGCATTTTGAAATGCTATAGGTATGGATGGAAATGTATTTATGGGTGAAGTGGTTGACTGTGAAGCTGGTGCAAAGTGGGATTTTGAATATCGGACCCAGAGGTCCTTTTTTCTATGGTTTCAATGCATTCAAGCAATGCTTTATACACATCATAGGATTTGATCTCCTCTTATTTTATTTGGCCCTGTAGAGGAGGCCAAGGAATCTAAATCATATGGCATGTTGGTTGATTTTCATCAACCATACCTCCATAAGGTGCTTCTAAATATTCCTCTTTTGGTTCCAAATCATCATAGGCTCTATAAGGTGTTTCCTGAATTGGACTACAAGGAGGAAGAAATCCTTGTGGAAGGTGATATATGTTTAGTCTAGGATTAAAGTCCTGATTAGGTCTAGGAGGTCAAGGAGGCACCATTTGGTTAGGCCTAGGAAGCCTATTGTGATTAAAAGTAGATGTCCTTTGATGAACCCCCTATATGAGTGATTGGGGTAGCAATCCCATTGCATATAGTCTTTTGAATTTGTTGTTCAATTCTTTATTTCTATAACTAGTGTTTGTGATCCAAGCATTGTTTATCTAGATGAATCTAATTGAATTGATCTTGGTTGTCACTATATCTTTTAAAATTTTGGTTTATCTACTTAGTTTTACGAGGTCTATGAGCCCTAGCACTATTGTCATGATGTCTATCTTCTTTAGGAGGATCTAAAAGGTTGACTACAAGCTTCCCTTGATTGAGAGAAGTTGCATTCACTTGGGGTTCACTCCGAAATAGATATTCTTTATACTCAATTGGCACAAAAGCACATCGTGCTTGTGTAGAATAATACAATCGAGGATAATCAATATTATCCTCGAGTTTTCCTACTTAAATGAGGAAGGGAAGGGCTGAATTTTCCTACCTAGGGTGATGAGAATCATACTAATATTTGTACTTATACTATTGATACCTATTAGGGTGATTTAAGGGTGTATTTTGATAATTTATCCCTACCCATGGTGAATATTCTTGATCCTACACGTAGGTGTGCGAGGTATATCGAGAAGGTACATGAATGTGTGGTATTGCTCTATTTATTTGTGCGTTAATATGTGGTTTCCATTCTTGAAAGAATATGTTTGAAGTGTCTATATCTTGAATGTAAGTTCTCTAAATATCCTTCATAGTCAATATGGTTGTTTTTTATAGTCAATATAAATATCCTTCATCTCCCTTGAGGAACCAATAGTTATCACACCACTATATCCTATCTATATAATAGAATCATGACATATGGCTATGCTATAACCATGAAGTTGTCCACTATTGTTAATCAAAATATGATGATATTATGATCTATGTCATGTTGAAATTGGATCTATAATCTATTGTCCAAAATATAAGAAGTTCTAGTAAGCTAAATGATTGACTACATATATATGTGAAATATCATGTGAAAAATGCTCCATAAGATCCCTAAAAAATACATTTTTGTGCATGTGGTTTTGACCAAAAAAATATTTCCATAATGAAATTCTTTAAAGCTATACAATTTATAATGAAAGGAACTCAAAATATACCCACATGTTGTAGGTGAGTTGGAGAAGGTAGGGTAATATTCCAAGGGAGGTCCCTGGTCTAAATTTTCACTATACCAAACACACATTCGATACCTAAATCTAGTTGATTATGTTGGTGCGGTCAGGGCCGGTTGTGACTCCTAGGTGATTTTTATGGTGTAGAACCCCTGGTCACGGTTTCTCATACCAAGGTGGCCCTACAAGGGGTTTTTTATTAAATTAATAAAACAATGAAACGAACTCAAAATTCTTTCATATGTAATTGTTATCACCATATTAATAACTTTATCAACTAGGTTGGAGGTCTCTTCCACATATTAAAGTCTTTGTAAGATTTGTTTAGAAACAAACAATGGTAGAAAAAAAAACTTCTTCTCCGATAGATGAAAGCCATGCAAACCATACACTTATATGTGATGCATTAGTATCAAAATGTATAATGTATATAAGAAAATATTATTTTATAAAAATATAGAAAATACAACCAATATTTATTAATATGCTCAAAATATCCAATTTTCTAGCTAGATCATGTTGTTTCTCTCTTAGATGGTAGATATTTTCCATCTTAAAACATGTAAGGTTGAGTACAAATATCTAGGTGACACAATTTTGGGGCTCACATGCAATCTATGGCTTCCATTTCTCCTTTAATAAGGACCCTTTCTAGAAATGATGCTTGACAATTTAAAGTTCAAATTCTTTCTCTCAGTATACCTACTTAGCTTGCTAAAATAGTCATGTAATAGTGCTTATGAAGAGGATATATACTTAAAGGATGTTAAGAGGAAGATCATTGCTCTTAGCTCTATGGACATGATGAAGAGGGTAGAAAGAGTTGTAAGAGAACCAGGTTCTCCATAATCATATTGATTCTTGTTGGTTTTGTTTATGTTATGTAATGTTGGTGCATTATTTTTTGTTTTCTCTATAGTTTGAAGTGTTGTTCCTAAGAGATTACATGTTTATATCATGTAGTTTATTTTGTTATATTTTGTAATTCTCTTTTGATATTGCCTTGATATATATTTTGGTTGTAAATTTGTTGAGGTCCTTTACAAAACCCCTGCATAAAAAAATTAAAAAAATTATTACAACTATACTTCATAATATTTAATTTATCGATAAAGCATTGAATGTAATATGAGAAAGAATAAATAAATCTATCAATAAATATTTCTCTTTATCCAATCAACTTATTAATAATAAAATTATCATGATCCAAAAAGCTCCCAATCACATAAGGTATTCAAAAAAATACCATAGAAAAATATTTATTGGATTTTAAGGCTGATAATGGAGATTTAAACCTACTTGATACCATATTAGATTTCATAATACATTTGAAAAATAAGCATCATCAAAAAATTAACTAGAGAAGAAATGGTAGGTCACAACTAAGGACATGATATGAAGGGTATCTTTAGACACAAAATAATGTCACTAAAGAAAATAATTTGTATCACACTAGTAACCAATTAAATTTTCTCACGTGGTATAAATACCAAAAGTTACAAGTGACCTTAGGTCAAAGTTTATATAAAAGATATTCAGATTTATTGTTAAAATATTACATTAAACCTGCTTCCATAAGGAATACTATGATCCATATGGCTATATAAAGAAATACAATACAATGTATGGTTGTGGTATCAATTAAAGCTTAACAACATATATTCAAACAATATGAAGGATGTATTATGGAGGAGAGATCTATATTAAACTACTATGTAAATATATTTTTAATGCAATAAATATAAGGATAAAATAAAGTGGCCTACTAGGGTATATGGAGCTCAATGTTTGATTATATTGTTGGTCTCTAATGACATCAAGTTGCACTTTGAAGGTATTGATGCTCCACGAGCCACATGGAAGAAGTTTGATGAACCAGTTTGAAATCAAAGCATCATTTAGAGAACTAGATAATGTCTCTTTATATAGAGTAATTCCTTTACATTGAATATTTTATTGCTAAAATTAAGAAAATGCATATCCAACCCAATTGATATAAAATAAAAAGGTTATATGTGAAACTATTATATCTTATTATCTCTCAATATGAAGGACATTATTCTAATAGAGTTTTCACATTCTATTTTACTTGTAATGTATTTGGTGATACTCAAAAGATGCCAACTTTTGATAGCTTTTATGAGTAACTAACTTGTGAATAGGATAACCTCCTACACATTGGTGATATTGAGAATTCATGTTTAATAAATAGAGCCCTCATTTCTAAAAAGGATAAATGAATTAAATAGCATCCCAAAAGCATTCCAGAGAGTTCTATTTGATCTATATACATGGATATTAGAGAGTTATATTCTACTTTTCAAGAATTATAGTTGGTGGCTTGGTCCACAATGATGGTAGTATTTATGATATATATCGTAGTCTTCTTACACATATATTGGATCAACCATACATGTCATTGGATAGTTAATTTTTACCTTATCCAAAACATCACTTGTGTCAAGTTGTAATTAGAAGAAAGTCATGTTTTATGGGGGTGATGTGTAATTCCTCCTTCCATTTTATGCTTTATACTTTATCTTTCCTCCCAAGCTAAGGGTATTTTAATGTACTATGTTTTTTGTTATTTTTTGTATCTAACAAGATTTTCTACAACACTATGATTGAGATTTTGATGTATGGGAAAATATAATTGAGAATAATATTGTCTTGTAACCCAAGAATCTAAGAGTCATCCTACAAATTTAGGGATAATTCAAGAATTTTTTCATTGCCAAATAACTTGATCTTTCACATATCCTTATATGTGAGTGTTCTTTTATATTTTGGATGTGCTGGAATTCACAATATTTTATATAAAATAATAGAAGTAATCCATCCACTCAAACCTTATATAAAAATAACATGAGAATAAAAGAAAGGAAAAGAGAGATATAGATATTTGGGGGCACCTGTGGGAACCATAAATAATCATTGTAAAATCCATATATTACATTCATAACACTATGATAATCAAATAATGATTGGAAGGGAGTATTTATACAAAATACCAAGATCCCAATTATATAATAAACATTAACCTAAGCTAACATAACAAGAGTGATTAAGAATAATTACAAGTTATAAATTGAGTTTAACTATATCAAGGTGAACCATAGTCCATAGGGATTACATAATAAATATTAAGATAAATTAATAAATTATACAATGAAATACCCTTTGGCCTATGTAATATGTCATATAATATTGATCTTAGCTATGAACTAGATTACAATATTAACACCCCCTACACTTTGAACTAAAGTACCAAGGAGAAAATACAGTAGTGTAAATATTAGATTTCCCTATATAATGGATGTAGTATTGAGCCTCTATAGTTGAGGGAGATCCTTCAAAATCTTCCTGACCATTTGGAATATTTCCATTGATCTTTAGAAGCTCATTTTAATTCTTTGTAATTTTTAGGAAGCAATTCTTCATTCAATGTCCCTCACTCTTATAGTATCTCTAAGTGGTATTTTATTTCTTTGGAGACTTAGCCTAGCCCATAATACCCTGGGTGTTAGCCTACTTATATTTGAATTTCTTTATGTGAATTTATATTTATGGAGTCCCACCATAATTTTGCAATCCCACCTAAAAATGAACAACGATAATTTTTTTTATCAATATTTATTGTATTTTTAGATACCAAGAGTATAGGAATCATATGAACCATTAGAAAATATAATATTCATGTGTTGTACATAACCTTTCTAGAAGATGTAATATCTACCATCAAAAACTTGAATCTCACAACAACATTATCAAACTCAACTATTTTAAAAGAGGAAAGCTATAATTCTAATAGGATCACTCTCCTCTTTAATATGAAAAAAGTATCTCTAGTTCAATCATCAAGGAAAATAGACCAAAAGCCTCTTTTTCTCTTTCATGTTAAATTTTTTATCAAAAAAATTACTTTATCCTCTTCAATTATCCACCATAGGTTCTTACTACAATAATAGTCAAAATATTTAGGTTGACCAAATACTATAATTTCATCCATTAAGATGTATAACTAGAGCTTTGTGATCCATATTATACAATTTGATCTTTAACACCAAACTAGGTCTATGAACTAATACCACTAGTACGTAGAGCTCAAAAGAATATATTGTTTTAAAAATAGGCTTAAAATACTTATACAAAAGTTATGGTCTCTAGGAATTTCCCCTAATGGATCTCATGTTTTAAAATAAATCTCCAAAGCTTGTAAAAAATAAATCCAATTATGTGGTGTGACTTTGCAATCTATGATTTATTTATGCTTTCCAATTATTGCTTGCTACATCATCTCATTTGAACCTATATGACTTTGGAACTTGGCTCTTTTTGATAGGAGAATAGCATTTGGATTGTGTTAAAATGGCTTTAGTGACATACAATATATTAGAAAATAGGCCCAAAGATAACATAGGTTCAATTTTACAAGATTGTAAAAACTCTTACAAATAATTAGAATACACTCACAACAACAATATTCCGCAAAATATCTCTTTATTAATAACCAAAATCTCACAATAAAAAATGTATTTGATTACATACAAAATATTACATAACATGGAGCTTTATATCCAATATATAACTTTACATATAAACTCTTCAATACTCCTATCTATTACTCTCCTCAAACTCTTGGGAGATTCAACCTTTCATATGCCTCACATTACAACAAAGCTTATCATGATTACATAACCTTCCACTTCACATATCTCACATGACTCTTCACTTCCACACTTGAAACCTATCGCTCATGACTCTTCAGTTGCGCACTTGAAACCTTTCACACACAAACACTTCTCACTTTGTCACATACTTTAGGCAAATATTAAACACACTTTCTAAATTAAATATTTAAAATAGTACTCAATGGTACCAAATAATGCAATACCTTTAACATCCCTTGTATTACATTATTTAGTATGAAGACTCTTAGTCTTCAATATCTAATTTTTGTCTTCATCCTTCAACTTTGGATCTCGTATTTCTTAAAGTTTTGGTATTTTCCTATTAACTTGTTTAATACAATTTGTGAAAATTTCTTTATGTTCATAAAATCACTGTAACATGTCCTAGATCTTATTCCAATCTGATTTATTGATCTATCCATAATGTACTTCACTTTTTTTTTTGCAATCTATTCTTTGTTTGGTCTTCTCACAAATATTACAATTATGAAATAAAAACCTTATTTTAATCAATCTCTTTCATTTGTTCCTATTATCTCTTTTTTAGCTACTCTTTTTTTGTTATCTAAAATATCAGTACATTTAGAACTTTTTGAATCATTTGTATCATCATTCATCACACTCATTCTAATTTTGGTATTCATATTTATTATCCATAATCCTTCCCATAAGGGATATTTTATTTTCATATTCATTTTTATCTCATGAACTTCTTGAACTAGGTTTCCTTTTTTATTTTTTTCTTTTGGGCATTGTTGTTGTACATGTAGATATTGAGGTTGATATTGTATTGGCTAAAACCTTTTAAAAGATCTATTCATTTGATTTCTTTGATTCAAATAATTATATCTACAATATCTTGTAGTATAACCTTCTATATTACATGTGTGAAAAAAATTTCTTCTCCATTCATGTTGAGCTTGTGATGATGCTATAATATTATTTGATGTTTTTATTTGATAAGAAATGCAATATTTTTTTGGTACTATTAATAATAAAGAGGGTTTTAAAGGACTCCAACAACCTTTACAATCAAAATGCCACCCGAGTGAACAAGACCAAAACTAAACACCCCACCAGACAAAGAGGGATATACTAGAAATAAACTGCACAAAACCAAGACCCGAGAATAAGTACAGAGTGGAGAACTGAGGTGGTTCTACCCCAACATACCCACCCCTTGAGAAATAGTAGCAGCCAAATGGAAAAAATCCTTGGAGTAGTCCAACATCATCTTCAGCGAGCCCAAAATTTTCTTTGATAGGTGTCAATGAGCTTCAGATTATAAAAACATAGTGTTTTTTATCCTGGATGTCCTCCAGGGCATAAACCTCATCAACATATTTTTCCCTATGGCAATCTCTTGGAAGAACATCAAAATTAAGAGGGGGAGAGAGAAGGTAGGAGCCATCATCCTCATGCTTCTTGTTATGTAGATGTTTGGACTTGCGGGAACCACTACCCTCCACCACACTGTTTGGCATAAGGTCCACGTCCATAAGCCCAAAATAAGCTACCATAGGATATGAATTATTCCTAAGAGAGGGGTCAAATTTAGGAGCATGACTACCAACACTAGAAGCCTTACACCAAACACCTTTAGTAGAAAATTGAATCTTCATTAAAACCTTTTTGAAGCCTAAGACAAATGTGAATGAGTAAATATCATCACTACTTTTAGTAGCATCCTTCGAATCCACCTTAGAACCACCAACAACAGGGTAGGGAAAATTCCATGAACCAACATCAAAGAGGAAAATCAATAAATCTCGAGAACCAACAAGAAAAAAATAGGCTAAACCCGAGTATGAAGGTAGATTTCAAAGTGAGGAGCATCACAAAAAACCCACTCACAAGGAAACACAAACTAAACGTCAGGATCAAACAATGAAAACAACCAAAAATTATTCCAGGTAACAAGGGGGAGAACCAAAAATTCTCAACAACCATCGATAAAGGGCCAACCTCATAAAAATCACATGTCACCACCTCAATAAAACCTCTAATAGGAATGAGGATAATCTATAAAATATGATCAAACACACGGACACGAAGGTGCTCCCACTTAGAAAAAAGGAGGACATGAAAAGGCTTCCCATCCACCATGGGAAAGCAATGTCAAATCACTTCTAGACATTGATAAGAGTAATAGAAGACTCCCCAAGAAAAAACAATAAGGAAGCAAAAAAAATTATAATTTGACATTGACATAGTTAAGGAAGTTTCAAGAAACCAATGAACAAATACGGAGGTCCCCAAAACCAAAAAACAAGGGGACGTTAGAAGGAAGAATTTTGAAATTTTAAATTTGAAAGCCAAAGGAGGGGAAATCCCTCCTAACACCAATAGGAACAATCTTCATGCCAATAGAACTAGAGAGGATAATACGAGTGCCAAAAGTAAAGGCATTCTGCCACCAGGCTAGAGATAAGCAAACTCCACCACCAACCAAAAATAGGTAGATGCACTAAATGACATAGCACCACCTGATAGGCATTAAATTTTATCTTAATTAGCAAGGCAAAGGATCTCAGGTGGAAAATTTGAATGCCAAACTGACAGACCCAATGAGATACACAAAGATTTACAAGGGATTCAGACATCGCGTTCACTTCTCTATATCCATGCTTAATTAATACCTCCTCCAAAGAACTCTAATTGGCTCTGGATTCATAAATTAAATTGGAGATATGCCAACTGGGATGACAATATCCTTTAAGCATGTTTATAACATTTAAAGAATCTCCCTCAATAACTAATCTATGGATGCCTAGATCTTTGAGCATTAAAATTTCCAAAAAGGAAGCACGATGTTCAATAATATGCAAAGATTGGATGCCAATATCCTCTATGAAGACCAGGATCATGTCACCACTGCTATCACGAATCATACCCCTAACCCCATCCAAGCCCATATTTCTCATTGATGCACCATTAAAATTAAGCTTAAACCAAGTTGGAGGATATGGGGTCCAACGAATTGATCTTCTTAAATTAAGAGCTTGTGGGGGTCTTAACACTAGATGAAAACCGAGACAATTCTCAACTACAAATTTATGGTGGCCATGAGGTGTAGAGGAACAAGTATCTTTGGTGGCCACCAACACATTCTCTACCATCCTCCACATTATTCTCTGACTAACATGAAAGATATCACTCTCAGAATTTTTAAACACCCTAGCATTCCGCTCCTTCCATGCACCCCAAAGAAGATGGGGTAAAAAAAATCTCCAAAAGCATCTGAGTCAGGAGGAAGAGAAAGGCAATGTCCATTGTTGAATATAGTCATCAAAGGAATCCGACAATATCCAATAAACACCGATGCATTGGAGAATAAAATAAAGAATATCATGGAAAACCTAACACTTAAGAAATAAATGAGAGGTTGATAAGAAATGCATTACTAGTCATTTCATTTATAACTAGTTTTTCCACTTCATATTCTTGGAGAAAATTAACTATTTGATCAAAGGACATGGTATTATTTAGAACTTGAAGATAAGTGACTAAATTTTTAAATATTTTTGGGAATGCTCTTAATGTAATTTGGACAAGAAACTTGTCTTTCACTTTTTCTCCCATATTTAATAACATGGATTTTAATTTTGCTATCCTTCAAAGAAAAAGTTCTAGACTTTCTCCATTATAAACCTTTATAAACTGTAATTGGAATTGCAAATGCAAGATGGTATCTTTTGTCTTTCCTTAAAATATTTTACATTTATTTTCCTAGTAGCATTTGAAGTCTCTACTTCACTTATATATGGATGAATTTCATATGTTATGTCAAATGTGATTATCATAAGGGATTTTGCATCACCATCCTTCAATTTTTGTTTTCCACTTTCATATTTTGGCATATCCTTTGTTCCATTTACTATATCCCAAAAGTTTCAACAATGAAAATTGATTTCATTTACTATATCCCAAAGGTTTTAAACAATATTTTTATTGTATTTTTTGTAATAGAATTAATTCAAAAGTCTTCTTCAAGTCAATCAATTTCAATTAATTTTTCCTCTTCTTATAACTCCCAATTTATAATTTCAAATTATTCCCTCTTTCTCAAATTATCAATGAATTTTCAAATCTCAAATTTTCACTTCTTATAACTCCTAAATTTTAAAAGAAAATTTTTATTTTTCTCTAAATCCAACTTTTCAGATTTCACTTATGTCTCCCTCACTTTTCATTAATCTTCATATTTCAACAACCATTTTCATTTCATTTCAATCTACAAATGTTCTTCTCTAGTCTCTTATAGGCACTATCCAATATTATCTTCCTTTGTAATGTTCTTCAATCTCTCTCCAATGCACTTCTTTGCTGCACTAGGATAAATCATGCTAAATCATTCTTCAAAAAATTCTTCATTCTCCACCAATAAACTCTTATTCTTCCTCACAAATCTTCATCATGTTCTATTATTCATCCTTTTGTAATTCTCACATCTTACTATAATCATCGAGCATCCATAAATTTCAATCTCTTCCTTTAACTTCTCTTTAGCAATCCTCACATTTGTTTCCTTTTTTCCAATCTTCTTCTCCATCAACAATCTTCTTTTCCTCATACTTTCTCTTCACCTTGGATAGGACTTGCTAAAGTGTCCCTTTCACTCAAAGTGGCTATCATGATATCCACTCAATGTGGCTCTGAGACAACTATTACCAAATGGGCCTAAAGATAACATAGGTATAATTTACCAAGATCATAAATTCTCTTACAAATAATCACAATGTACTTACAACATCAATATTATATAAAATAACTCTTTATTGATAATCAAAATCATACGATACAAACTTCATTCGACTACATTGAAAATATTACATAGCATGGATCTTTATCTTCAATATATAACTCTACATAGAAACTCCTTAAAAATATTGACTATTGTTCTTCTTAAACTACCAAAATATGTAACCTTTTACATGTCTTACATTATGATAAAGCTTCTCATTATCCTACACTCAAATAGAAACACTCTCAAATTTTCACTTCTTATAACTCCTAAATTTTAATTTCACAATTTATTTTTCTCTAATTCCAAATTTTCAAATTTTACTTATGTCTCCCTCAATTTTCATTAATCTTCATATTCCAACAACCATTTTCATTTTATTTCAATCTATAAATTTTCTTCTCTAGTCTCTTCTAGGTACTATGTAATATTATCTTCTTTTGCAATGTTCTTCAATCTCTCTTCAATGCACTTCTTTGTTGCAGTAGGATACATCGCTTTAAATGATTATTATTCAAAATATTATCCATTCTCCACCAATAAAATCTTATTCTTCCTCACAACTCTTCATCATGTTCTATTATTCATCCTTTTGCAATTCTCACATCTTACTATAATCATTCACATATTACTATAATCATCGAGCATCCATAAATTTTAATCTCTTCCTTTTACTTCTCTCTAGCAATCCTCACATTTATTTCATTTTTTCTAATCTTCTTCTTCATAAATAATCTTCTTTTCCTCATACTTTATCTTCACCTTGGATAGGACTTGCTAAAGTGTCCCTTTCACTCAAAGTGGCTATCATGATATCTACTCACTGTGGCTCTGATACCACTATTACCAAATGGGCCTAAAGATAAGATAGGCCTAATTTTCCAAGATCATGAAAACTCTTATAAATAATCACAATGCACTTAAAACATCAATATTGTTTAAACATAGGCAACAAAGCAGGAATAAATACCTAGAAAACGTTTAACGTGCAGTGGGCTGATAAGCTAACTTTTGGACGTTATAGCCTTCCATCACTCAATTTCATGAGTATCATACGAATACCCATGTACATGAATACCCATGTACACATGTTTTCAAGTAAAATTAGAAAGACAATCAGAGTTTTCCGTTGCTCATAAACAATTGAATGTTTTCAATTGTCAATTATTTTACTTTCCATGTGCACCTTGCTATGATGAAGAACATCTATTTGTTATATTGAGATGATTTATATTGTTTTAGAGAAAACAAGGTGGTTTAAGGTTTAATTTTTTGGTGTGTGGTTTTGTGTTAAATTTTTTATTTATAAATTTAGGTTTCTTTTTTACCAAAAGTCGTGATGAGATGCTTACCAAAACTCATGATAAAATAAAGGTACATAACTTTAACAATTTTTTACACTAACCAAATCTAAAATAAAGAAAAGAATGGTGATTTATATTGAAGATTTTAATCAGTAGTCATTTATGATGAGAAATAAAATAATTAAACATTGGTCATGGAATATAAATAAAAATATTTTTCATATTTTTTTTAATAAAATAAATCAACGAGTTTTAAAAGGTGTCCAAAACTTTTTTTAAAGAGAACATTTACAAATTACATCAACAATCACCCTCAAGGGGTTTGAACACAAGACCACTTAAGAAACAACCATCATCTTAAGAAACAACCATCATCTTAGCCACTAGGACAACTGTCTATCGGCAAGGTGTCCCAAACTGGAATCAATCAATCAAAAAATATAAAGATCAACATAGCAAACCAAAAAATCCACAAGAAAATAAAAATCCACTAAACAAACAAACAACAAAACTATGAACATAAACCCAAACTAAAACTATTAATGTATGTCTAACAAGACGTTTGATGTTTAAAAAAATAATAAAATACGTTTTCAAATAACAAATATATGTGATTGCATACCTATCTACGGCCAAAGTCTTTTACTATTTGAATTGATATAGTTATTGACAGAAACAATGAACTCTGCATATTAAGACTTCCGTGATTCTTGCTGCACTTCCGTGATTCTTGCTGCAGCGCTTCCATCCGTACCATTCGATCCATTGCTAAATTTTAGGATCTATTACTAAAACACGGAATCGCTTAGTGTTCACTCATGACATTCGTAATACATATTACCTTAGTGGTTTCAACATTCGTAATTTCTGTGTACTTAGTAAGGAACTATATGTGAATAGTAATATCGCTCTGCAAATTAAGATGTCCGTAATATGGAGAGGAGCAAGAATCAAGTAATTTTATGAACATTGTCCGTAATATCGGCCACTGATGTTTTAACTGTTTTGAGCAGGAAGAACGTAATATTGGCCACTGATGTTTAACTGTTTTGAGCAGAAATTTAATATTGGAGGTTGCAGATAGAGTGATTGGTCAGAAACCTTAATTTTGCATTAAAGACATGTCAAAGGATAAACCTTATGCCCAGTTATATAAGGTGGTGGTGCCATTCAGAAAGATGCAATGAGAAAAAAACGAAGCAGGAGTGCACATTAGTGCAGAGAGTCGGTCAATCGTGAGAAATTAATATTGTCGATCAATCCTGAGAAATTAATATTGGCGGTTGGTTGCAGATAGGAAGAAACCTTAATTCGTTCCACAATTGGTCAGAAAGCCTAGTTTTGCATTAAAGGTTCCACAATTGGTCAGAAAGCCTAGTTTTGCATTAAAGGCATATGAGAGGAGGAAACGAAGCAGTAAAAACCCTAATTTGTTCAACGAGTCGGTCAATCGTGAGAAATTAATATTGGCGGTTGCAGATAGGAAGAAACTTTAATTGGTTTCACAATTGGTCACAAACTCTAGTTTTGCATTAAAGGCATGTCAGAGGACACAAAGTAGCAAGAAACCTTAATTCGTTCTACGATTGATCATAAACCCTAGTTTTGCATTAAAAACATGTAAGGATACGAAACAACAGTGTACATTAGTACAGAGAGAAGGAAGAGCCGAAACGAGGAGGTGAAGCATCAGCATTCACAGTCTCCCGTCTGAATTGAACCTACAACTTCGCTCGCAGATAAATATGTGAAACTATTCTATTTTAAATTGTAAAACTCCAGTAAGTTTATTTTCAGTGAATAAAATTTATTTGTGCAAGTTTTGTATAGGGTTATTCTCCCTCTAGATTGTTCTTGCCTTGTTTTTTACGAGGACATAGGTGAAAAAATAACATTTTTTAAGTTTTGTTTCGGGTCAGCGCATAGGCGTTGCGCGCCTTCTCCTCCGGAAAGCTTCCGAATTGCATTTTCAAATTAGCATTGCGCATTGATAAGACATATTTTATCTTTTTGCGTATTTCGTCCTTTATTACGTCCAAAACCCTAAGTCGAATGCTTTAATCCTTTTCTAAAAAGTGTTGCGCACTTTATTCACTGGGCAAATCATTTCCGCATCTTTTGTTTGCGCAATCAAGTTTGACCCTAGGTTAAAAGGTCAAATCGCTTCTCCCAAGAGCGTTTGGGTTTTGCGCCCCCTCCACAGTGCGCAATGTTTTTTGCGCTTCGTCCTTGCGCACAATCTATAGCACGCAAGACCCGGCGCAAGATATTAGTGCGCGTCTTTCAATTGGAAAAAGAGTTCCCGGTGTAAACGGGACAGAGTAGTTTCATGAAACAGGCAAGAATAGGCAGAAGAGGAAGGAATTCTTAGAATCAATAAGAAGATACTGTTCTTTTGAAGTACGAAAGGTCAGATATTAAGAACATCAACAGTTTAATCTTGTCAACATTATTTTGTGTCCAGAAATAATCTTGCCCTCATCATTACTTAGCGAAAAATTTCTTTCCCAAGCTGCCGTGTTGGCTCTAATCTCATCGTAAGTTTGACGATCGGCCATTTATTGTTTGACGATCGGCCATTTACTGAACAATGGGTGGATCTCCAGGGTTTGATGGTATCGTTTCCAGTGATACAAGGTACCAAAATATGTGAATCCATTGAGGGTCTGAATGCAATATGCTTACGCGAAAAGGTCTATTCAACTAACATACGTATGGCCACGCCCGGCCCAAAATAACTCTCCAAAAAAAAAAAAAACACCACCTCCCTACTAAATAAAAAAAAAAAAAAAAAATAACAAATCAAAAAAAAAAAAAAAAAAAAGAAAAAAACCAAACACAAACAAAAATAGCTACGCTAGTCTGATTTAAGGTTTGCACCCACGAAATGAAGATTTTATTACTCTTTCGTGGCCTTTTCCTATAGGAAAACCCTAGGTTTTTAGGATTCCTCTTCTATAAGTTCCATCTCCTTCTCCATTAAGTATGTTGCTTAGGTTTTACTGAAATCTGTACTGCTTGAACTAATATAGTGTTCGCAATCCATTACCTTCTAATGTAATATATATTACACTGCCAAGAGAGAAACGGTTCTGTTTTCATTCTAATCTCCCCCTCCTCCGATCCAGCCAAATACTCTACAAATGACATATTAGATACACAAGGGTGGACTGTGGTTTTGTTTTAACTAGCATTGCTTGTTGCAGAGGAAAGTAATGGTGATAAAAATCGGAGAACTGTGGGAGAGTCCTACTTCTATAACGGAGAAAAATCCATTACAGCCTTTCACATACAGTGCCATTGATTACCAGGAATCTGAAAGAGAAACGTATCAACGTATCAATCCCATGAAAGAACTATGACAGAGAAACATATCACTCAACCAGCCTTCACATCTCAGTAGCAGCCCCAACTAATAAAATCTAATACAATCCACATGTATATATATTCCTCTATTTTTGCCATTCCACCAAACGTTACAAAAAGATTACAAAACCCCAAAAAAAAGGTGGTCCCGGGCAGAAATATAATTTAGACAATATTCGGGTAGGGGAAGTATCTTTTTTTGAAAGGCAAGGTTAAGTTGCACTCAGGGCAATAAAATTTCCGGGTCTGGTTTCCTCCTCTCATGTTCACCCTCACGCATTGGCCGTGAAACCATCTAGCACACGTTTCACATAGAATCCAAAATTCACGGCGTTTATAAATTCTGTGACATTTACCACAATAGTTAGCTCTATCTTCCATGCATTCAACACAGTAATACTGTTTCAAATTAGAATGAATGAAGAACAAAAGTTTTCATAAAAATCAAAACAAAAATAAAAAAAACAAAAACCCACACAAAAAAAAAAAAAAAAAAAAAAAAAAAGGAAAAAAAAAAACAAAAAAGGAAAAAGGAAAAAAAAAAAAAAAAAAAAAAAAAAAAAAAAACAAAAACAACAACCACCCACACCCCCACACGAAAAAAAAAAAAAAAAAAAAAAAAAAAAAAAAAAAAAAAAAAAAAAACAAAAAAAAAAAAAAAAAAAAAAAAAAAAAAAAAAAAAAAAAAAAAAAAAAAAAAAATAAAAAAAACAAAAAAAAAAAAAAAAAAAACCAAAAACCAACCAACGGGAAACCACACACAACCAACAACAAAACAACCCAAAACCAAAAAAAAAAAAAAAAAAAACAAAAAAAAAAAAAAAAAAAAAAAAAAGAAAAAAAAAATAAAAAAAACAAAAAAAAAAAAAAAACAAAAAAAAAACAACCCAAACCAAAAACACAACCACCCCCTTACCATTAACCTTAAAAAATAAAAAAAAAAAAATATTTAAATTTTATTAAAAAATATTTCATAATAAAAAATCAAAATATCACACACCACCACCCACCCCACAAAACCACCCACCCCCCACGCCCCCCCCCCCCCCCCCCCCCCCCCCCCCTCGCCGCCCCCCCCCCCCACCCCCCCCCCCGCCCCCCCCCCCCCCCCCCCCCCCCCCCCCCCCTCACCGGCCTCGCCTCCCTTGTCTCTGATGCACCGCCCATGAAACTTTCTCTCGCAGACGTCGCACGCAACCCACGGCAGATCTTGTTTTTGGCTGTAATTGTTGGAACATAAGCAACACATGTCGTCACTGGTTAACTCCAACGAACTTACAAGCATTTTAAGGTACCCAAAATGAAAATAGAAAACAATAGCAAAGAAAAAGAGGCGATTGTATTTGGAAGTTGAGAGGATATCATCATATTATATATTAGGGTTAGTCCATACACGTTTTCTGATGTTTTAGTGTCATCTTCTATTTATGGTTGGTTCCTTCAAGTCACCACTACATGCCTTAAAAGCGCTTTAATCTATCCTAGTCATGTCGGCGTTACCTGGTTTAACTTGAAGTTTTATTTTTAATTTACGCAGTCCGGAGCGCAGGACGAAGGGGGCTCGAAGTAGGGTTGCGCTGCCGAAATTTGCGCAATCGGGTTGTGCAAGTAAAACTTGCACAGTTGGGTTACGCACAGAGTAATGTGCGCAGTCGGGTTGCGCACGAAAAATGTGCACAATCGTGCTGCGCACGGAAAAAGGTGCTAAGTGGGGGAGTGGCTGGTTAACGTCCGATTGCGCTGGTCAAAGGCAGTGTAGTCCGACTTCTCTACGCAGTTGGGTGGACAACTCTAGACTTAGGCAAATTTTTGCCTTGCGAATATTTTGCTGTTCGGAGGCTTGTGCGGCTGCCGCGATGGTTTCCTTGGCTTGGCAAGAACTGTATGGGAGGAGAGAAACATCGAATCTAAATGCAATGTTCAGGATCTGAGTTCAAAATTTTAGAACATGAAAATAAAAACGCTCTGAGGCGTTTGTACAAACAATAGTAGATTTTATGCAGACAAAGATAACTGCAAACCCTACAGATGCCTTAAGAAACAACAAATTTTATTCTTATAAGACGAGGGTTACAAAAGTCCTCAATTGAGAAGAAAAACTAACATCTGCAGACTAAAGCTGTAGGATAAACTGAGAGGAAAAATAAATGTTGAGTCTGCTACTCGGACATTAAACAGATGAGCTACATTGCTCACTGAAACGATATTGTCTACTACTCTGCGAATGACTACTTTTCTCTTGCCTATTTCTCCAAGTTTCCCCCACTCTCCTCTCCTTGTCTAAAGACCCAAACTGCCTTATATAGCCGTAGGGAGAGGAAGATAGAGGTTATCCTCTGATAGGTTCTGACAGACCCTGAACTAGGGTTTCTGACCAATCATCGAATTGGCATTAACTTCTACGGTGATCGGATCTATTAGACATCACATCTGTCAGAAGGCACGTGCGACGTCAAGTCAAAAATTTTTTGGGATCCCCGACTTTGCGAGCGTAGTCCGGCTTCACCCAAGTTTGGAGCATAGTTTGGGCGGAGGCATGAAATCTTGATTAATATTTCTAACACCCTCCTTTAAACCTGATTTGACGAGTGCTTTGACTCCAAGCTGCCCATGCAATCTGTTGAAATCTTCCTCCTTCAAAGGCTTCATGAAAATATCTGCCAACTGCTCCTTGGATCTACAAAACTGCAATTGAATTTCTCCGGACTTCATCAACTCTCTTATGAAGTGATAACGAATATCGATGTGCTTCGTCCAACCATGGAACATAGGATCCTTTGATAGTGCAATGGCCAAATTGTTATCACAAAAAATTGTTGTCGCACCTTTCAAAGGATAGTTCAGTTCATTCAAAACTCTTCGTAGCCAAATTGCCTGGCATGTGGTTGACATGGTGATGACATATTCTACTTCAACTATGGACAACGCAATGATGGGTTGCTTCTTGGACGCCCATGAGACTACCCTTGATCCGAGATGGAAAGCATACCTAGAGGTGCTCTTCTAATCATCGATGTTGCCAGCCCAGTCACTGTAAGTGAACCCCACCAGTTCCAACTGGTCCTATCTAGTGTAAAATAGATCATTGTTATGCATCCTGTTGACATAGCGCAAGATCCTCTTACCTTCTTGCTAGTGCATGTCCTTTAGAGTCTCCATAAAATAGTTGATCAGACTGACTCCAAACATCAGATCTAGATGAGTTGTAGTTAAATACATCAGACTACCAACTAGCCTTTTGAATAGCATTGGATCCACATTCCTCCTTGAATCTAGCTTGCTCAGCTTCAAACCTATGGCTACAAGTTTGATGGTAGGTTTGATGTCCTCCATCTTGAATCGCTTCAGGACATCCTTCACATACTTGCCTTGAGAAATGAAGATACCATTTGCCGATTGGTCAACTTCAATGCCGAGAAAATACTTCATCAGCCCTATGTCCATCATCTCGAACTCCTTCTTCATGGCTATTTTGAACTGGGCAAACAGTGTTGTGCTATTGCCAGTGTAAATTAAATCATCCACATACATGCAGACGATTATGAGCTCACCTACATCATTTGTCTTCATGTATAAGGTGTGCTCATATGGCCATTTTACAAACCCATTTTGCTAAAAATAATTGTCAATCCGACTGTACCAAGCCCGGGGTTCCTGCTTCAAACCGTACAGGGCCTTCTTTAGCTTCAGGACTTTGCCCTCTTGGCCTTCAATTTCATAACTTGGTGGCTGGTCTATGTAGACCTCTTCCTCCAACACTCCGTTGAGGAAGGCTAACTTGACATCCATCTGGTACATCTTCCAACCCTATTGGGATGCCAATGCCAGGATCATCCTGACTATGTCAAGTTGGGCTATAGGCACATAAACCTCATGGTAATTGATGCCTAACTTCTACTTGTAACCCTTTGCCACCAGTCTAGCCTTATGCTTTTCAATGTCTCCTTGGGTGTTGAACTTTGTCTTATACACCCACTTGACCCCAATGGTCTTCTTCCCTACTGGAAGATCTGTCAATTGCCATGTATCATTCTTTTCAATGGCTTCAATCTCCTCATCCATAGCCTGCACCCACTTTTGATTTTGACTTGCATCTTTGAACTCTACTGGATCAACTTTAGTAAAGAATGCAAAGTCAAAGTACTCTTCATCTACATGGGTTTGGGTTGCCTCATAGATTTCTTGTAAGCTCCTTGTCTTTGTTAGCATCACGAGGTTCTGGATTCTACTTACATGTGGATGCGACTAAGATGGATTGGATGTGCTACTGCTGTTGCTAGACATTGTTGGTGGCTACACACTTCCTTCTTCCAAGTCATTAGACTCTACCACTGCTGGCTCTAACCGGCTAGTCTTTGACTTCTAGTTCTAGGTTTCATCTTCAAGAAACTTCACACCACGGCTGATGATGAGCTTCTTCGTCATAGGGTTGTACAACCTATATGCCTTCGCCTGCTCACTATACCCAATGAAAATGCACTTCTCAGCTCTATCATCCAAATTTTAGTGCTTCTCTTCTAGAACATGTGCATATGCAATGCACCCAAACACACGCAAGTGAGCCACACTTGGCTTCACACCACTCTAGGCCTCCTAAGGGATTTTGTCCTTCACACTTTTGGTGGGACATCTATTCAATAGGTAGACTGCACATGTTATAGCTTCTACCCAAAATTCATGTTGTAATCCCTTCGCCTTCATCATTATTTGTGTCATATCTATGATGGTCTGGTTCTTCCTCTCAGCTATGTCGTTCTTCTATGGCGTGTATCTGGCAGTGAACTACCTTTGAATTCTATGTTGCTTGCAGTAGTTATGAAATTTTTTGGAGATGTATTCACCTCCACCATTTGTCCTAAGAGTCTTGATCTGATATCTGCTCTATTTCTCCACCAGAGCCTTGAACTCCTTGAATCTGGCAAATGCTTATGACTTCAGCTTGATGGCATAGATCCAAGTCTTTCGACTAAAGTCATCTATGAATGTTGAGAAGTATTTGTTGCAAAAAAATGTGTTGGTCTTCATCGGACTGCAAATGTCTGAGTACACCAGCTCCAGTGGCTGTGATGCTCTATAAGACTGATCGAAATAGAATGAATCCCTATGTTGTTTGCCAACTAAGAAGCCCTCACACACTTGATTTTACTACTCTATCAGGGGTAAACCCTTCACCATCTACTTATTGTGTAGTTGATTCAAGCCACTGAAGTTCAGGTAACCAAATATGAGATGCCACAACCAAGTAGCATCTTTCACAACTACACTCAGAGACATCAATGATTAGTTTTGAATTTGCAATAGAAACATTTTGTTCTTAGTCATTGACACGATAGCAATCTACCCATGTGACTTGTCTATGATGGTGCAAGCTCCGTCTTTGAACTGGACCATATGTCCCTTCTACACGAGTTATCCAATGCTCAACAGGTTATGCTTCAGGCTAGGCACATAGTAGACATCATAGATCTAATTCCATTCGCCATGCCTAGTGCGGATGAGAATATTTCCTTTCCCCATTATGGGAACCTTGTTGTTGTTCCCCATATTCACCTTATATTGGACTGTTTCATCTAGTTGGAAGAACATCTCCTTGTTCCTAGTCATGTGGTTGTTGCACCCGCTTTCTAAATACTAGACATTATTTTGGCACTCCTCAATTTTGTAAGTCAACAACATGTTTCCTCCTATCGCATATCCAGTTTCATCCGTGTAATGGGATTGCTGCTAGTTCTCCTTGGCCATCCATTTTCTACACTGTGAGATGTAATGGCTAAACTTCTTACAAAAATAGCACTGGACCTTTGACATGTACTTCTTCTAACTAGATCCAACTTGCTAATTTTTTGAACTACCTCTTCCACCTTGCTGATGGAAATTACATTTGGTCTCTCCTTCGCTAGGGTTTGACCATCCTCCTTGCTTGTTGCCTTTCCCACGTCTGCCTCTACCTCTTGCTTTGTGAGAACTAGAGGTGCCATGGTGGAAATCTTGTTTGTCGCTATCTTGGAATGAGACCTAAGCCTTGAATTCTTGGTCCAGAGAGGTCAAAGATGAATGGATCAACCTTTGTTCATGTGTCTGCAATGAACCCATGAGCTCGTCTGTCGAGAGGGTTGTCAGATCCCTCGACTCTTTGATTGCTATCACAACCGAGTCAAACTTGGCAAGCAGACTTCTGAGAATTTTCTCCATGATTCTTTAGATCTGCATAATTTCTCCTTTAAATCGTATCTGGTTGATAATATTTGTCGTTCGGGTGAAGAAATCACTCATGGACTCGAACTCACTCATTCGTAGATTTTCAAACTCCCTCCTGAGCATCTGTAGCTTCACCAACTTTACCTTATTGGTGCCCTGGTATGAGCTGGCCAGAATCTCCCAGGCTTGCTTCGCCTTGGTGGCTGATGCGATCCATAGGAAGATGGACTCCTCGACCGCTTGCATGATGTAGAAGAGGGCCTTCTGGTCCTTCTTCATGTTCTCTTTCAATAGGTCCTTTTCTGCTTGAGAGAGGGTGGCTAGTGTTGTTGCATCTACCGGTTCTGGGTAGCCATTCTTGACTAACTCCCATAGCTCCTGAGATCCAAATAGGATCTTCATCTGGATGCTCTAGTAATCATAATTATTCTCATTAAAGCACGAGATCTGCAACTACAAGTTGTTGCTATTGGAAGCCATTCTACTTTGGTCTTCGCATCAAGGTAACAGTAGCTTTGATACCAATTTTAAGTTTTATTTTTTATTTACACAGTCGGGAGCGTAGGGTAAAGGGGGGTTGAATTCGGGCTACACAACCAAAGTCGGGCTACGCACCCAAATTCAGGTTGCGGTCTTGAAATTTGTGCAATCGTGCTACGCAAGTAAAACTTGCATAATCGGGTTGCACACAGAGTAATGTGCACAGTCGGGTTGTGCACAAAAATATGTGCAATTAGGCTATGCACGAAAAAATGTGCTAAGTCGGGGAGCAGCTGGTCAACGCCTGACTGCATTGGTCAAAGGCAGTGAAGTTTGACTTTGCTGCACAGTTGGGTGGACATCTCTAGACTTCGGTAAATTTTTGCCTTGTGAATATTTTGCTATCTGGGGGCTTATTTTGTTGCTACGATGGGTTCCTTGGTTTGGAAAGAACTGTATGGGAGGAGAGAAACACTAAATCTAAATGCAATGTTCAGGATCTGAGTTCAAAATTGTAGAACATAGAAATAAAAATGCTCTAAGGCGTTTGTACAAACAATAGCATATTTTATGTAGACAAAGATAACCACAAACCCTAAAGATGCCTTAAGCAACAATAAATTTTATCCTTATAAGATGAGGGTTACAAAAGTCCTCAACTGAAAAAAAAACTAACTTTTGCGGAATAAAGCTGTAGGATAAACTAAGAGGGAAAATAAATGTCGAGTCTGCTACTCGAACATTAAACAAATGAGCTACACTACTCACTAAAATGATCTCGTCTGCTACTCTATAAATGATCATTTTTCTCTTGCCTATTTCTCCAAGTTTTCCCCACTCTCCTCTCCTTTTCTGAAGACCCGAACTGCCTTATATAGTCACAGGGAGAGGAAGATAGAGGTTATCCTCTGACAGGTTCTGAAAGACCCTAAACTAGGGTTTTTGACCAATCATCAAATTGGCATTAACTTTTACAGTGATCAGATCTATCGGACATCACATCTGTCAGAAGGCATGTGTGACATCAAGTCAAAAATTTGTCTAGGATCCCCGACTTCACAAGCGCATTCCGGCTTCGCCCAAGTTTGGAGCACAGTTTGGGCGAAGATGTGAAATATGGATTAATATTTCTAACATAACTAACCTTTCATGGTGGCTCTGAAATGTCTGACATGAGATATATTCAGTGTGTAGTGTATGCACATAACGCATTTAACAATTATCTATGGTGCTTTATTTAGTAAATATGTTTTGTCTTCACTGGGTCCAATGGACATGGCAGTCCTAGATACGTCGGAAGTCACCACTACATGAGGTAGTAACGGCATTCCTTTCGTAACGTGTGCGGCCAATAATTACAAATTAAATGGTGAAATTTAGCAGCCATCTTCCCCTGCGTACTTTCCCACACATGTTCTTTTTGTATATACAGAGGTATTATTTCTACATGTTAAGTAACTCACTGAGCAAAATATTTTTGCTAATCACACCTGTCCGTCGATGCTTGAAAATCCATTTTAGGCGTGAAGAAAGGAGGGACTGAGGGTGAGAAATTTATGGCTGAGGATTTGGCTTTACCTGCGCAGATATTAAAGCAAAGGTGAAGCGCCCAAGGGAAAAGGATAATGAAGAACAAAATAGTAGTGCTTTAACATCCACTTTAGGAACAAACAAGGGAGGGACGGAGGGTGAGAAATTTCTGGGTGTGGTTTTGGCTTTACCTGCTGAAATCGGAAAGATTAACCTTTCAAATATTAAGCCTTTCACATACAGTGCCATTTTACGACGAATCTCACAGATTAACCTTTCAAAGCTATGACAGAGAAACGTATGAATCCCATGAGAGTACTGATGCAACAGATTCTACATATTTTAAAATACTTTTTCCATAACAATCGTATCATAATGAAACAAATGTGCATTGCAATAGGATTGGCTATTTGGGACAAGGTGGAAAAAACATTCTAAGACAAAATTATGGAGAAGAGTAATGTTCAAATGACCAGAAAAAATCTTAGTCCATTGAATCTGTCGATCAAAGTGTCTTCACTCCAGTAGTCTCTGTTATAAATATTAATCCTGATTTCACGCCTCCTCCAAACTATGCTCCGAACTTGGGCAAAGCCGGACTACGTTCTGAACTTGGGTGAAGTCAAACTGCGCTCGCACAGTCGGGGATCCCAAAAAAAAAATTGACTTGATGTCGCACGTGCCTTCTAAAAGATGTGACGTTTGACAGATCCGATCACCGCATAAGTTAATGCCAGTTCGGTGATTGGTCAGAAACCCTAGTTTAGGGTCTGTCAGAACCTATCAGAGGATAACCTCTATCTTCCTCTCCCCATGGCTATATAAGGCAATTTGGGTCTTTAGACAATCTGGTGGAAAGTGGGTGAAATTTGGGGAAACAAGCAAGAGAGAAGAAGTCATTCGTAGAGCAACAGACGAGATCGTTTTAGTGAGCAGTGTAGCTCATATATTCAATGTTCGAGTAGTAGACTCGACATTTGTTTTCCCTCTTAGTTTATCCTACAGCATTAGTCTACAGATGTTATTTTTTTCTTCAGTTGAGGACTTTTGTAACCCTTGTCTTATAAGAATAAAATTCGTTATTGTTTAAGGCATCTGTAGGGTTTGTGGTTATCTTTGTCTGCATAAAATTTGTTGTTGTTTGTACAATCACCTTAGAGCATTTTTATTTCATGTTCTATAAGTTTGAACTCAGATCCCAAACATTGCATTCAAATTCAGAGTTTCTCTCCTCCTCGTACAGTTCTTGCCAAGCCAAGCAAAACATCACTATAGCTGCACAAGCCTCCCAACACCAAAAGTGTGTAAGGTAAAAATTTACCTAAGTCTAGAGCTGTTCACCCGACTGCACAGCGAAGTCGGACATTGTTGCCTTTGACTAGGGCAGTCAGGAGTTGACTTGCCGCTCCCCGACTTGAGCCCTTTATTTTGTATGCAGCCCGATTGTGCACATTTTTAGTGTGCAACCCAACTGCGCACAAGTTCCCCTATGTAGCCCGACTGCGCAAGTATTACTTACGCAGCCCAACTATGCAAACGCTAGGAGCACAACCCGACTTCAACTGTGCAGCCCGACTTCGGGCCCCACCTTTACCCTACGCTTCCAACACTGAAAAAAAAATTAAACTTCAAATGGTTATCAGAGCTACTGATCCCTTGATGTGGAGACCGAAGCAAAATGGCTTCTAGTAGCAACAACTTGTAGTTGTAAATCCCGCGCTTCAATAGAAAGAATTACGATTACTGGAGCATCCATATGAAGATCCTGTTTGAATCTCAGGAGCTATGGTAGTTAGTCAAGAATGGCTATCCAGAACTGAAATATGTAGTAGCACTGGTCGCCCTTTCTCAAGTAGACAAGGACTTGTTGAAAGAAAACACAAAGAAGGACAAAAAGGCCCTCTTCTACATCATGCAAGAGATCAAGGAGTCCATCTTCCCATGGATCGCATCAGCCACCAAAGTGAAGCAGGCCTAGGAGATTCTAGTCAACTCATACCAGGGCACCAATAAGGTAAAATTGGTGAAGCTACAGATGCTCATGAGGGAGTTTGAAAATCTACAGATGAGTGAGTCTGAATCCATGAGTGATTTCTTCACCGGATGACGGACATTATCAACCAGATGTGATTGAATGGAGAAATTATGCAGAGCCAAAGAATCATGGAGAAAATTATCAAAAGTCTGCCTGCCATGTTTGACTTGGTTGTGATAGCAATCAAAGAGTTGAGGGATCTTCCAATCCTCTCGATAGATGAGCTCATGGGTTCATTGCAGACACATGAACAGAGGCTGAGCCATTTGTATCAGACCTCTCTAGATAAAGCATTCAAGGCTCAGGTCTCATTCTGAGAAAGCGATAGAAAATATTCCCACCATGGCACCTCTAGTTCTCACAGAGCAAGAGGCAGAGGTAGGCATGGGAAAGGCAACAAGCAAGGAGGATGGTCAAACCCTAGCAAAGGAGAGACCAACTATAATTTCCATCAACAAGGTGGAAGAGGCAATTCAAAAAATTAGCAAGCTGGATCTGGTCAGAAGAAGGACATGTCAAAGGTCCAGTGCTATTTTTGCAAGAAGTTTGGCCATTACATCTCACAGTGTAGAAAATGGATGGCCAAGGAGAACCAATAGCAAGCCCATTACATAAATGAAACTAGAAATGCGGTAGGTGGAAACGTGTTGTTGACTTGCAACATTGAGGAGGAGTGCCAGAATAATATCTAGTATTTAGATAGCGGGTGCAGCAACCACATGACCAAGAACAAGGAGATGTTCTCCCAACTAGATGAAATAGTCCAGTCTGAGGTGAATATGGGGAACAAAAACAAGGTTTTCATAATGGGGAAAGGAAAGATCCTCATCCACACTAGGCACAATGAATGAAAGTAGATATGTGATGTCCACTATGTGCTTGGCTTGAAGCACAACCTACTGAGCGTTGGACAGCTCATGCAGAAGGGACATATGATCCAGTTCAAAGACAGAGCTTGCACCATCAGAGACAAGTCACATGGATAGATTGCTACAGTGTCCATGACAAAAAATAAAATGTTTCCACTATAGATTCAGAACGAATCATTGATGTCTCTGAGTGTAGTTGTGAAAGATGTTACCTAGATGTGGCATCTTAGATTTGGTCACTTGAACTTTAGTGGCCTGAATCAACTGCACAAGAAGTAGATGGTGAAGGGTTTACCCCTGATAGACCAGCAAAATCAAGTGTGTGAGGGCTACTTAGTCGAAAAACAACATAGGGATTCGTTCCCTTTTGGTCAGTCTTGGAGAGCATCACAGCCACTAGAGCTGGTGCACTTAGATATTTGTGGTCTAATGTAGACCAACACATTTTTCGATAACAAATACTTCTTAACATTCATAGATGACTTTAGCCAAAAGACTTAGATCTATGCCATCAAGCTAAAGTCATAAGCATTTTCCAAATTCAAAGAGTTCAAGGCTTTGGTGGAGAAATAGAGCAGATATCAAATCAAGACTCTTAGGATAGATGGCAGAGGTGAATACATCTCCAATGAATTCCATAACTACTACAAGAAGCACAAAATTTGAAGGCAGTTCATTGCCAGATACACGCCACACCAGAATGGCGTAGCTGAGAGGAAGAACCAGACCATCATGGAGATGGCACAAAGCATGATGAAGAAGGGATTATAGCATAAATTTTGGGTAGAAGCTGTAACATGTGCAGTCTACCTACTGAATAGATGTCCCACCAAAAGCATGAAGGACAAAATCCCTCAGGAGGCCTAGAGTGGTGTGAAGCCAGGTGTGGCTCACTTACGTGTGTTTGGGTGCATATGCACATGTTCTAGAAGAGAAGTGGCATAAGTTGGATGATAGAGCTGAGAAGTGCATTTTCATAGGGTACAATGAACAGGCAAAGGCATATAGGTTGTACAACCCTGTGATGAAGAAGCTCATCATTAGCCGTGATGTGAAATTTCTTAAAGATGAAGCCTAGAACTGGAAGTCAGAGACTGGCCAGTCAGATCCAGTAGTGGTAGTCTGTTGACTTGGAAGAAGGAAGTGTGCATCCACTTGTAACCTCCAACAGCAACAACGGTGCCAGTAGTAGCGCAACCACTCCATCTCGGTCACCTCCATGTGCAAGCAGAATCTAGAACTTGGTGACACTAGCGAAGACAAGGAGATTGCAAGAAATCTATGAGGCAACCCAAACCCATGTAGATGAAGAGTACTCTGAATTTGCATTCTTTACTAAATTTGATCCAGTAGAGTTCGAAGACACAAGTCAGAATCAAAAGTTGGTGTAGGATATGGAGGAGGAGATTAAAGCCATTGAAAAGAATAATACATGGCAACTGACAAATCTTCCAGTAGGGAAGAAGACCATTGGGGTCAAGTGGGTGTATAAGACAAAGTTCAATGCCCAAGGAGATGTTGACAAGCATAAGGCCAGACTGGTGGCAAAGGGCTACAAGCAAAAATCAGGCATCGATTACCATGAGGTTTATGCGCCTATAGCCCGACTTGACACAGTCAGGATGATCCTAGCATTGGTAGCCCAACAAGGTTGGAAGATGTACCAGATGGATGTCAAGTTAGCCTTCCTCAATGGAGTGTTGGAGGAAGAGGTCTACATAGACCAGCCACTAGGTTACAAAATTGAATGCTAGAAGGGCAAAGTCCTAAAGCTAAAGAAGGCCCTATATGGTTTGAAGTAGGCACCCCGGGCTTGGTACAATCGGATTGACAGTTATGTTTGTAAAATGCCCATATGAGCACACCCTATACATGAAGACAAATGATGTAGGTGAGCTCATAATCGTCTGCATGTATGTGGACAATTTAATTTACACTGGAAACAACACAACATTGTTTTCCTAGTTCAGAACAACCATGAAGGAGTTCGAGATGATGGACTTAGGGTTGATGAAGTATTTTCTCGGCATTGAAGTTGACCAATCGACATATGGCATCTTCATTTCTCAGGGCAAGTATGTGAAGGATGTCCTGAAGTGATTCAAGATGGAGGACAACAAACCTACCATCACACCTGTAGCCATAGGTTTGAAGCTGAGCAAGCTAGATTTAGGGAGGAATTTATATCCAACCTTTTTCAAGAGGCTAGTTGGCAATCTGATGTATTTGACTGCAACTCGACAGATCTGATATTCAGAGTCAGTCTGATTAGCCATTTTATGGAGACTCCGAAGGACATGCACTGGCAAGTAGGCAAGAGGATATTGCGCTATGTCAAAGAGATGGGGAACAATGGTCTATTTTACGCCAGACATGACCAATTGGAATTGGTGGGATTCATAGATAGTGACTGGGCTGGTAGCATCGATGATCGAAAGAGCACCTTCGGGTATGCTTTCCATCTCGGATTAGGGGCAGTCTCATGGGTGTCCAAGAAGCAACCCATCATTGTATTGTCCATAGCTGAAGTAGAATATGTCATTGCCACATTAGTCACATGCCAGGTAGTTTGGCTGCAAAGAGTTTTGAGTGAACTAAACTATCCTCCGGAAGGCACGACAACAATTTTTTGTGATAACAATTCAGCCATTGCACTATCAAAGGATCTCGTGTTCCATGGCCGGACGAAGCACATCGATATTCATTATCACTTCATTAGAGAGTTGGTGGATTCTGGAGAAATTCAACTGTAGTTTTGCAGATCCAAGGAGCAGTTCGTAGATATTGTCATGAAGCCTTTGAAGGAGGAAGACTTCAGTATATTGTGAGAGCATCTTGGAGTCAAAGTGCTCATGAAATCTGGCTTAAAGGAGGGTGTTATAAATATTAATCCTAATTTCATGCCTCTACCAAACTGCGCCCCGAACTTGGGCGAAGCCAGACTGCGCTCGCGTAGTCGGGGATCCCGAAATTTTTTTTGACTTGACGTCGCACGTGCCTTCTGATAGATCCAATCGCCACATAAGTTAATGCCATTTCGGCGATTGGTCAGAAACACTAGTTCAGGGTCTGTCAGAACCTGTCATAGGATAACCTCTATCTTCCTCTCCCCGTGGCTACATAAGGTAGTTCGGGTCTTCAGACAATCTAGTGGAGAGTGGGGGAAATTTGGGGAAACAGGCAAGACAGAAGAAGTCATTTGTAGAGTAGTAGAAGAGATCATTTCAGTGAGCAGTGTAGCTCATCTGTTCAATGTCCGAACAGCAGACTCGACATTTGTTTTCCCTCTCAGTTTATCCTGTAGCATTAGTTTGCAGATGTTAGTTTTTCCTCAATTGAGAATTTTTGTAACCCTCATCTTATAAGAATAAAATTCATTGTTGTTTAAGGCATCTATAGGGTTTGCGGTTATCTTTGTCTGCATAAAATCTATTGTTGTTTGTACAATCACCTCAGAGCATTTTTATTTCGTGTTCTATAAGTTTGAACTCAGATCCCAAACATTGCATTCAGATTCGGAGTTTCTCTCCTCCTCGTATAGTTCTTGCCAAGCCAAGCAAAACATCACTGTAGCCATGCAAGCCTCCGAACAACAAAAGTGTGCAAGGCAAAAATTTGCCTAAGTTTGGAGCTGTTCACCCGACTGCACAATGAAGTCGGACTTCGCTGCCTTTGACCAGCGCAGTCGGGCGTTGACCAGCCGCTCCCCGACTTGAGCACTTTATTTTGTGTGCAGCCCGATTGCACACATTTTTCTTGCGCAACCCAACTGCGCACAAGTTCCTGTGCGCAGCCCGACTGCGCAAGTATTACTTGCGCAACTCGACTGTGCAAGTATTACTTGCGCAGCCTGACTGCGCAAAATCCGGGAGCGCAACCCGACTTCACCCGACTTCGGCTGTGCAGCCCGACTTCAGGCCCCCCTTTTCCCTGCACTCCCGACGCTGAAAACAAAATCAAACTTCAGTCTCCACCGATTCAAAAGGAGAATCAAACTATCCAAGGGTCGATAATAGCATCAATGGCAGATCAGGTCAGAGCATATGTCCTCATGCTTCAAAATCACTGAGAGCTCGTTCTTCAGCAGCCAAAGGTCGCCACAGTAAAGTTGAAAACTGCGAAGGGACTTCGGGACCCAAGGGTGTGGCTGTATGTTTCTATAACTCTTAAATTTTATGATGTACTAGATAAATTAGGCCTTTTCAGCCAAGGAATGCCCTAGATTGGCTTATGACTAATGCAAAAGCTCCTTATGATGAACTGCCTGGGCCCTGAATCATCTTACCTTCGAATTTAACTTGTGCAATTTGTAACTCGTATTTGGACAAGCAACTCGTTAGTTTTAGATGTTGTTTCAACCTCCGCTGCAAATACAACCTCTCAAACTACGCGTGGATTCACAATAAATTTAAGCGGCATCAATGGTCCCGGAGATGCATGTTTGCAAGACTGCATTAGCATGACAAATACAGGCAGATCTAAAGTATACAATAGAGAGTGCATCTGGAATAAGTCATGTGTTTTATATTTCCATTATTCAGAATGGATCAGGAACATGTAAACCTTTTGTTCATGGCACTTCCCCAAACATAAATAATAAAAGGTCTTTGCAAAGGGGGAGCACAAGGAATAAAATGAGAAAGCGGGCTAATGAGTTGTTATAGGCAACACTCCCTCAAAGCCAAAAAACTATTAACCACAACACCTTAAAACACAATATAGTTTTTTTTATTTTGATGAAAAAAAAAAAAAAAAAAAAAAAAAAAAAGTAAAAACAAAAGAAAGAACAAAAAAAAAAAAGGAAAAAAAGGGAAACAAGCCCCCCCCCAAAAAAAATTTATTTTTTTTTTATATATGATTTTTATTTTATTTCTTACGTACCTATACTTTCCCAATAATCATGCATGATTTTCTCACGTGGACTAGTCTTTGTTGCCTACTCGTGGTCATAACTCTAAATTGATCCCAAGGTTACTTTTATGTGATAATTCTATTCTATAATATAAAATTGATAGATTTATGCACAAGATACATGTCAAACATTGAGAATAAGATATTTCACCATATAGAAAACATGATTTTTTTCACCAAATAGTTTTGGCTCATAAATCATGAACATCCAAAATATTTTATAAGTTTATCCATAATATAAAATTGATAGATTTATGCACCAGATACATGTCAAACATTGAGAATAGGATATTCCACCATATAGAAAACATGATTTTTTTCACCAAATAGTTTGGCTCATCAATGATCAACATCCAGAATATTTTATAAGTTTATCCATTACCAAATATTCTTATTTACCTTGCTGGACATTTTACTAAATTTATGATTGAATAGACTTTTCATTGAGTTTTTCATAATCTTAGATTTAAATTTACATAAATACTAACATAAATTTATTCTAACCCTTCACATAAGTTGTAAATGCATAAAATTACTTAGAAATTAATTTTAAGGTTTAAAATAAAATATTAATGTTAGTAGACTATTTGGTTTTTCATTGAGGTGGTTATACTAGTAGATTTCTGATGGAGATTTGTGATTCTCGGCTTAATAATAATAATAAAATAATAGTAATGTCAATGAATAAAATAAATCGATAGTTGATAACAATGGTACTTCCCAAATAATGTGAATGGTCATTAAAACCTTAAATTGGTAATGTGAACACAATGAGTTAATTCTCATATGGGTAGGAAAGTCTCTTCTACCATGAACACAAATAAAATTAAGTTAGTCTATGATCCCCTAATATTATTGCAATATAACAAGGGTAGTGGACCCTTCCTTTGATAAAATTGAATAAGTTTGAAGGGAATCAATGCTAGTATATGAGTTGGAATGATTCTTCCTATGGAGGTGTGTGACAGGGACAACAAATATAAGTTGTTTTAGTTACTTTCCATTCATGAAGGACCAATAAAATTATGGTGTCATTGTTTGATAGTTGGATGTTGGTAAGCTGCACATGCTTTTCTTTCAACACAATAAAAATTATATTTTCTGAGTTTTAGATAAAATATAATGAAACTATAATAAAAGTTAAATATAAAACTTTCTTTGTGGTGACTAAAGAGACTAGTAGTACAAAACATGGTATAGGTAGGCTGGCTTTTGAGGTGTTGGAGTAGACCCCAATCACTAAAACATGGTGGCAATTTTAGGAATTAAAGTAAAATGAAGGAAGAGAGGAATGATGTAGGCTAATAATAATTTCAACATTAAGATGAATATTGAGTGAAACTAATAATCAAATTTTATAATGCAATAAAAATTAAAATATATATAGGTATGTAGCAAGGCGATTCCTCTTAATCTTCTTTCACTTGTTTTTAATCATATTTAAAAATTTTAAATTTAAAAATTTGATCATGCTAAAATAAAATGAGTTAATTAAGTAAATGTAACTACAACTTGAGTGGTCTTCATAGGATACCATAATGAAAAAATACATTAGGCTTTGTTAACCAAGACCCAAGTTCAATTCATGGGAAGGGTGACCCCCAATTTTTCAAACTATTAAAAACATAAAAAATTACAACTTGATTAGGCCTAATGTTAAGAATTTGAAATTCTAAATAAGAGGTTCAATGTTTGAATCCTATGGGGGTTAGAGTTGTAAGCCATACTTTCATAACTAAATTTTGGTTGCATAAACAAAATATTTTATGAATATCATCTCATATGACCTATAGAAGACATTAAAAACTACCTTATCTTATTATATTATCTTCAAAATTATTGATATAAATAAAATCATGCATTTTAAAAGCTTGATGTTAAGCTACGGTTAAAATATTTTAAAAAAAGATACATAAATAAATTATAAGTATGCTAAGTAAAATAAAAAGATAAACTATCTATAGTATGTTTAGGTGGATATAAAATCCATTGGTTCTAAACATGAGGAAAGAGGTTAGCACCTCTTGCAAAGTCAAATTTAGCACATCATTCCATTTTAACTAGGTAATAAAATATTAAATTTAAGTTATTTTCTTAAAAATGTAACAACCCAAGTCCACTCAATTGGTTGCCCTACTAAACAGATAAGGTTAAACAAGAAGGTCTAATTTTTTTTTGTTTCCAACCTACGTTTTGTTTAAAGTATACCTTCAAGGTACATAGTAGGAATTGATTCACCCATTAATTCATTATCATGAACTTAAATTAGTATGACATATTGCACCAACATTTGGATTCAAGATTGTTGCAGACAGTCATCCAAGTGGATGAGATAGGCCACATCCCATAAATACACCATTTAGTGGAGTCAACATATCTCATTTATCATCCTCATTTTATAGCATGAGGATCAATCCATGATAGGGATTATCCTCTAGGTCCCATAACACCTAGAGGGTGGATGCTTGCTTCCCCATCTCGTATCATTCTGAACCTTCAATTTTTTTGTCAACCATGTTCTATAAATGAATATAAGGGTTCTAATGTAAATATACCCCATGTCTATCTGATTGTCCTCTTCCCAAAGTTATATAGAGCTATACCAATAACCTAGACTAGGTCTTAATCGCACATACTCATTGCAACTTATCACAACTTATCCCATACCAAACATCGAGGCTAGTTTAGCTAAGTTACATGGGTATGGGACTTATCACAATAATTTTGAGTAGTAATCTAGAGATGGCGTCCCATACCACCTTATCATTAAAGGTTTTGACTGAGTCATATATTTCGACCAATTCTATCAATCCAACATTTTCTCTTGAACACTATTGCATGCATACCCACACCTCAACATATTGGATGTCCTTTTAAGCATCCTCAAATATACATGTTGGATCTTTATGAGAGGTAGGATGTTCCAACTTCTAACTAAGGTTTAATGTTTCATCATTTCTAATTTTTTCCCTTAATAAGTTTCACCCTCCCTAAGTTCTAAATAGAAACCAATTGAAAATTTAGTTCACAAATGAAATCAACTACAAATAAAAATTTCATATTAAACACATTCTTTAATGAAAATCCACTCATTCTCCAGGAGGTTAATTCTCGGGTTACCATTATCATGTAAAACTAACATCTTTTAGGAGAAAGCTATGGTTTCAAATTTTTGAGTTTGATCACACAGGTGACACTAGTTTGCTTTGGCTACCTTTAGCTCCATAACAACCCTTATCCACAAGCAACGAAGAGTACTAGAGGTGCTTAACTAATATGCAAGTTCATTTACTACTCAATCGGAAATAAATAATTACATATGCATCCCATTCTCTCTTGTTAAACAACATCACTGCTATTTGTGCTTGTTGACCATTAACAAACTACTAGGTATTAATAGAGAATCCAAAAGGCTTAGCACCATTAATATGACAATTCTTTAATTAATATAGATTCATTTTTCTAGAAACACACTCTTTCTATCATATCCAAAATATTTTTTTGAATGATAAGAATATGAAGAGTTCACTAAAGAAAAATATACTTGTTTAACATTGCAGAGATCAAATAGTTTAACAACAATAATTAATGCATACAGGCTACACAATACTTGATCCCAAATGGATTATCATTCATATCAACTTCTAAAGGATGAATCATATCACTATGTTCTTCGGATATTTCAATTAAATTTGCACACAAAGCAATTCTCCCAGACTTCCTTTAGGATTTTCCAAGGTAGTTTATTAACAAGCTATTGGTCTTAGTTTACATAGTATCTAGAAGACCTTATAGTTACCAACACTTTCACTTTAACTTAAAAATGCACTTAAAACATATAATTCTATTTTCATATGTTAATTACATCTTTCGACCACTGTTGCATAGTGATGAATCCACTAAAACTTATAAAAGGAGATAAAATTTTAAATAATAATATAAAATTCAATGCATGGGCATTATAGGTTCTCTTTCAACTACAGTCTAGCTCATCCACCTCTAAAGTCACCAACCAAAACTATCCATTGCCAACTTGTGGAAAGTTGGGGTTTTAAGATAATGTGCGATGAGATTCTAGCTCTCATTTTTAATGAATGCATTTCTATATGCAAAAAATAATTATTACAATAATAAAATAATTATTCACACTGCATTTCATTAATATATGTATGCTTTTCAACATAGTTTTTCCACATTTTCCATATAATATTTGCCATACACGAAGTAGAACATATATTCTCTTCCATGTAGTAATTCAAATAAGCATAACCAACTATATCATATTTTTTGTTCATATATAGAATTCATTTTTCCTTTTCCTATACACACAACGAGCAAAGAAGAGATTTTTATACAAAAGCACAAAGAGCAGTTCATTCCTCTAAACTTGCAAATAGTAACCAAGGATACTTTTGGCACATATAGTTCTTTTTTATTTTAAATAAAACTATTAAGCAAAGTATATATATACAAGGAATTCCACCTAGAATTATTATTCACTAAAAATTTTCTTGAGTGCTCTCGCCATGCCTAAAACTTCCTTTCCAACAAGTCTTCCTCTCTATTTTTTTGGAAAATCCTCCTCCCTTCTCATTTCCTATTTCCTTTTTACTTAAGAACGTTTTTTCCTTTTCCATACTTTTCAGACGTCAGGTATGGAGGGATTTAAAAACCAATTTGGTATCACTCACCTAGATTTTGCATGATTAGGTCGACACCACTCTAATACATACTCACCATAATTTTTACCAAATATTCTTCAATGCAAATTATATATTTCCACATGGTTAAATTTAGGAAGAAGCTATATATAATTTCCACGTATGATTCCAATCAAGTATTTCTTTTAACAAACACACAAGGATATATTCCAATGATATGTTCATATGTACATGTGCTAAATAGTCTCACATTTATATCCTATTCTTATATGTATATATATGCCTTTGACCAAATATCATACGCATAACTAAAATAAAATAAAAAGTGGCTTCCATCATCATTGCCACACAAGACACAAGCGCATCCTACTCTATACCATCCAATAACAAATAAATATTCAAAACAAACATGTACACTTTTGATTCAATCAAAAACTCTACATGATATGCAAGTGTGTGAGCATCCATGTAATCATGAGCTGAATCATCACTTTCCTTTCTTACCCTTTTCTATTGACTAGCCTCTTTTCATTGACATCCTACAACTATCCTACACTCATAGAGATTGTTTGCAGTACCATGTTTCATAAGAAAAAGGTAAGTTTACTATTTGTTTATTTTCTTCCTTCATCATGTGAAGAGGGTCATTACATCCTCCCCCACTAGAAACAAATATAGTCCTTGTGTTTTAAACTAGTTTAAGCAAAATAAATATTTATGTACAATCATATATTTTACATGAATCAAAATATTCAAGCAATTCCATTGTTCCCATTTAGTATTAAATATTTCCAACAAGATGTCATCATAAAATCATATCACATTTTCATATGATTGGTATTTAATTTCATCATAGATTATGTCATAATTAAAACAATTAATCATACTTCTTCATATGTTCCAAAATATTTCACTTAGCAATATAAAACATTCACAAGCTAATCTATACAGTAATTCTACAAACATATTAAACTGTACTCAGTATCCAATTTCATATCCATATGCATATATACATATATCATAAAATTATATACAAGTTTATGATAAGGTATACATCTTCCTAAACAAATAAGAAAATTACCATTGCATATCTGCCATGTCTTCCCAAGTAGCATTTTTATCTAAGTAGTGGTCACATTGGACCCGACATTGCTCTATGTTTCTTTTCCTTAGATTCTTGGTTCTAAAACAAAGTAGGCGAACAAGTCATACATCAATATTTAATGGATAGGTCATCTACAATTTTGAAACATCCAACACATGAGTAGGATTAAAAATATACTTTCTAAAGAGGGATACATGAAAAATATTATGGATTTTAGATAAGCTAGGTGGTAGAGATAGTATTTACGCTACAATGCTTATCTTAGCTACAATATCAAATGAAACCACATATCTAGAGTCAATCTTGGATGATTTTATAGAAATTTTAGTTGGCTTCACCCTTAAGAATACTCTGTCTCCCACATAATACTCCCTTGGTGATCTTTTGAGGTCTACGTAGCTCTTCTAGCGATCTATGGCCTCTTTCAGCTTCTGTTGAATTCTCTTTAATTGTTCATCCATTTCTATCACCATTTTTTATCCAATCACTACTCAACCTTCCAGATTATCCCAAGATAATGGAATTATACACTGTCTCCCATATAGGGCTTCAAAAGGTGCCATACCTAGTGATGCGTGATAACTGCTACTATATGCAAATCTACTAGCTATAAGTAGTCTTTCCACTTTGTGTGCTAATCCATATAGTACATTCTCAACATATCTTCAAGTACTTGATTCACCCTTTTGGTCTATCTATATGCTTCAGGGTGATAAGCAATACTAATATTTAGTTTAGTCAGTAATGCTTGATATAATACCTACCATAATTCATAATTAAAATGAGAATCTCTATAAAATATTATAACTTTTGGAAAACCGTGTAGTCTTACTACTTTCCTGGTAAAATTACTTGCTACTATGGTTGTGTCATCTTGCACATTGCCTAGTATAAAATGTGTAACTTTGGTTAATTTATCCACAATTACTAAAATTACATTATACCTAAATCTTGTTATAGGCAATCCCACTATAAAATCCATTGATACCACTTATCACTTGTGCATAGGTATCTCATGTGGGTACAACTTTCCAAGTGGATGTAGATGTTGTGCTTTCACTCTTTGGTATTCCAAATATTTTCCACATAGTTGGTGATATCTTTTCTCATCCATGGCCAGTAGTAAAAGTTTTCAAATTTTTACACATTTTTTCCCCTTATGGATGTGCAAAATAAGGATTAGTGAGCCTCCTTAAGGATTGTTTCTCTCAATCCTCCTGAATTAGGGACTACGAATCTATTATTGAAAAATAACAAGTCACACTTGTAAACATATTCTACATCCCCTTCAGGTTTCTGTCCAACCTGTCCAACACACGAATGACAAAATTCATCTTTTTCTTACCATATTTTAATTTGATCCAATAGATCATACTAGCATTTTGTGATTATGTTAATATGCCCTCTCCTACTCAAAGCATCGATGATCTTATTTTCTTTACCCTTAATGTACTCAATGCCAAAATCATACTTTGCTAAGAATTCTATCCAACATTGTTTTTTGGAATTCAATAAGAGTTGATTAAATATATACTTTAGAATATGGTGATTTATCTTTAGCTCAAATGGTTTTCCCAATAAATAATATCATCAAATTTTTAGGGCATGCACCACCGCTACCAAGTCTAAATCATGAGTGGCATAATTGACGTTATGTCTCTTAGTTTTTTGGACTCATAGGCAATCACCACATCACATTGTGTTAAGATCCTCCCTAACCATTAAATTTATGCATTTGTACAAACTGGGAATTGCTTACTAGGATCAGGCAATTATAGAATCAGTGTAATTATCAATATTTATTTTAAAACCTAAAAAGCTTCTTCACATTGCTCTATCCATTTGAAGAATTTTTCTTTTCTTTGTAGATTTGTAATGGTTTAAGCAATTCTTGAGAACCCTATAATGAATCATCTATAATATCTTGTGATTCCCATAAAACTTCGCACCTCTATTACATTAGTAGGTGTTGGCCATTCAATAATTGCCTCAACTTTCTTGGGATCCATCGCAATACCTTCGATAGAGATAATATGTCCAAGATACTACACTTGAGACTATAAAACTCACATTTGGTTAATTTTCCATATAGTTTATTCTTTCTAAGAATCTCTAGCACTATTTTCATATGATGGTCATGCTCCTCGTCCTTGGAATAAACCAAAATGGCACCCAAAAATATGAGTACAAATCGATCTAGCTGTTCTCTAAAAATTCTATTCATGAGAATCATGAATATAGCTGGGGCGTTGGTTATCCCAAAAGGTAAAACAATAAACTCAAAGTACCCATACCTTGTTCTAAAATACGTCTTAGAAGAGTCTTCCTCCCGAATCCTCAACTAATGATAACCAAACCTTAATTCTATATTAGAAAATATGGTTGCTCCTTTTAATTGATCAAATAAATCATCAATTCTTGGTAAGGAATACCTATTTTTAATAGTAAAATTATTCAACATCTAATAGTATATGCACATCCTTAAGGTACTATATTTATTTTTAATAAACAAGATAGGAGTTCCCCATAGCGACACACTTGGCTTGATTAGCCATTTTTCAAGCAAATCTTGAAGTTGTGTTTTGAGCTCTTGCAACTCTATAGGTGTCATTATATACGGAGATCTAGCAACCGGTGCAACACCAGGTAATAATTCAATTGAAAAATCAAATTCCCTCTAAGGAGGTAACCCTGGTAGATCCTCTCAGAATACATCTTTGAATGCTTGCAAAATTGGGTGCTTCTAAAAGAGTTCAATTTTCTCTTTAGGCTCTTCTTTCCTATTCATCTTAACTATGAACATCATACCCCTATTTATAATAATATTTTAACTTGCATTGTAGTCAACAAATGTGGTTTAACTTCACTTGAAACACAAAATATTCTAATTCTTTGATTGGATTCATCCATAAATTCCACCCATCTCTCTTCAAAATTTAGAAGATCCTTATGCGCCTTTAACCAATCAATTCCCAGAATAATATAAAATTTATGCAAAGGGGCCACATACAAATGCCAATTAGTTTTCCTTGTGGCATGATGATGTTCGGGTCAAATAGGCATTGGCTAACATGGTAGGTTTACCCTGATCCATACTCTACCTTCTAACCATTGGCAAAAAATCCAAGTCTAACAAGTAAATCCCTCACTAATTTAGATTCAATAAAGCTATCTATTGACCCACTATCAATCAATAATTACACATTTTTACCATTTTTTTTCCATTCATTAAGAAAGGAGTAATTTGACCATTGAGTTAAGAACTAACTGTCGCTGCAAAGATTTTGTGGCTAGCTTATTTTGGGGCTTTTGGGGGTTGATCAGACCTAAGAGGATATTTTTTGGTATAATGAGCTCCTTGACACACGTAGCAACCCTTTGGTGGAGCTCTGTTTCCCTTGTTGTTATTCTCATTTATGTTCATAGGCACAATTTCCCTAGTCCTTTCTTGATCTATGAGTTTCTAGTCCTATCTTTTGGAAAAATACTTAGCATCTCTTTTGAACCTTCCACCTTGATAGTTAGGTTTATTTTTATCATATTTCTTATTATTATCTCCCCCCTTGGGTTTCTTACTTTAGTCATTCTCCCACCTTATAAAACCAACACTTTTTTGCTTTTTGAGTTCATATTTTTCCTTTTTAGATAGCTTTTGATGATTAAAATATGCCTTTCTCATTTCCTGATTAGCTTTCTCTTTTCTTGCCAAGTCAAATGTAGTAGGAAAATTGAAAATATTGTGTATATTTACCACCCTCATGATTCTAGGATGTAATCCCAAAATGAATTTCTAAGTTTTTATTTCTTCGTTACTCTCATATTGGGATATATATTTTAATAGTTGTATAAAATTTTGGTGGTATTAATGTACGAACATACTTTCCTACCACAAATTTGATAATTACCGATAATTTTCTATGTAATATTGCCTTTTCAAGAATCTATCTCTAAATTCCTTGAAAAACTTCTCCTATTTTAGGTCAGCAGCTTCTACTTTATTCCCTTTCTTATAATATTTCCACCAATCCATGGCTACTTCAGTCATATTTATAACTACCAAAGCAGTCTTGGATTTAGAGGATAGGACCACTAGATAGAAGTAGGACTCCAACTTACTTAACCAATTATTAGCCAACTCACCATTGCCCTTTCCATTAAACTTGGATATCATGACCTTTTTTAGGTTCTTGTCCAACTCCTTACTCACCTTGGCCCTTATGGTAACTAGATATCTTAGGTTCCCTTGGTACATCCCCTACCCTATCTAATCTAGTTCCTCTTTCCTAAGTTAAGTTTTATATTACCCATCGTTGTTGGGAAATGAATTTTTGTTGTTGGGTCATCTCTTCTCTTTGTTTCTCCATGTGTGTTTACAACAACTACATAAATTTTGCAAGGTTTTTACCCCCTCTAAAAGGTTCATCTGGAGGTGGTTCATTTAATAATTTCATCCATATTTCATGTTGAGGAACTTCTCACCTTAAATTCGTTCTTGGTCTCATTACAAGTCTTTCAGTGGCTTCCTCCTCTCTACATCTCACAAGATTTCTCGAGGACCCACCATGCACCATTGGTGCAATTTTAACCTATAGGTGAAAGAAGTAGTACATTAGTTTATATCAACTAATAAATTTCATATTTAGAGTCTACAACTTAGAATCATGTTTGCTCTGATACCATATGTAACAACCCAAGTCCACTCAATTGGTTCACCTACTAAACAAACAAGGTTAAACAAGAAGGTCTATTTTTTTTGTTTCCAAACTACATTTTATAAAATGTATACCTTCAAGGTAAATAGCAGGAATTGATTCATCCATTAATTCATTATCATGAATTTAAATTAGTATGGCATATTGCAGTAACATTTGGATTCAAGACTACTACAAACAATCATCCAAGTGGACGAGATAGGCCACATCACGTAAATGCTCCTTGATCAATTTTTTTTATCATAGTTTACTTTTAGGTGGGAATACAAAATATATATTCACACAAAGGAAGTCAAATATAAGTATGTTAATAACCAAGGGCTTCGTAAAATTGATCCTCTCATGTTCTTTTATTAGCAATTAAATTAATGATATGAACTTACTTTTTTATATGGAATATGGTATTGATAATGGCTTTGTTTATGCAAGACGAGGGATATTTCTTTGGTAGATAATAAAATTCGATGGAAAAGGTAAGTGGCAAAGTGATGATTTGGCTCGTGAGTACATGGAAGCTCATGTGGATGAGCCTCATATAGGTGCATTGGAATGAAATGCATTATGTTTGTGTGTGTCTTTTATAAAAGGGTCTATTTATTGTTTGTTACAATATATATATATATATATATATATATATATATATATATATATATATATATATATATATATATATATATATTAGGAGGGTAGTGAAAGTGCCAAAGGCATGAGAGCCTTCATTCATGGAGTAGTGATGATTTAGATTTGTTGGTGTGTATTTATCAATAAATTTAATAAATAAGGATATATATACCTACATAAAAATATATAAATAAAAGTTGCACATTTAATTTTGAACAAATGTGTTCGATATATATTTATTTAATGTATTTACATAATTTTTAAATTTATATATATATATATATATATATATATATATATATATATATATAAGATATAGCTTTTACGCACGATCCAACTCAAAGAGTGGAAAAATAATGGTAGAATAATCTATGAGTTAATTGTGGAGGAAGTGATGGCTTAAGTAAAAATGACTTCATGTTTCTCTAGGAGTGAGAGGAGAGGTGTAAAAAAATATTAATATAAACAACTGGAAAAAAGCATGCATGAAAAAAGAACTGGTGAGAGGAGTTTTTTTTAGGGGAAAATAATCTGGATTGCATATACTTGACTAGTTTTTTTAGTGTGGCTAATTTGCATGTAAATTGAAATAGCTGGAAATTTTGGATAAAAGAATTAGTAGAATGCAAATTGCATATCAATATTTAGCAATCGATTACCAGGTTAGAATGTTGTCCCTCATGTCTTGGTTTTATTTGAGCAAAATTGATGTTTTATATAAGCAAAATTGATGTGAAATTGAAAATATTCCTCTGTGAGAATTTTGTGTGTGTATATTGTACAACTATGATGTTTGCTATGAAAAATAAAATGAGTTTTTGAATGCAAAAATTATATTTGTTATATTATAGATTGGAATCTACTTTACTGTGTGATTTCTTGAGCTATGGTGCAATCGTAGAAGCTCATAGTAAAATTGGAATAGTTTTGAAATGCCAAAATTTGTTGTGTGGTTACTATTTCTTGGAAACCATAAAATGGTATTAAAACTACAAATATTTATGGTTTGAATAACAATAGGATAATGTATGATTATTTCTGTAATTATTAGTTTGTATGATTGCATGTGATTTTAGTTGCATTAGTTAGTGAATTGCATTCATGAATGAGTCAACTCTGATACCCTGTTCTCTATAAACTCTAATAATGGTGGTTACAATAGCAGTGGAGGATATCTCACAATGAGAACACATATTCTTTCACCTTTATGTTCTCTAGTATGTTTTGGAGAGAACGTATGAACCAACACTTGCAAGAGAAATAGTGGAATCCTTAAACCTATTATGTAATGTTGTGATAGTGGTTAAATTTCCCAAAAAGAACTTGATTGGATTAATTACCATTCGGGATTGGCTTATGATATTTTAGATGATGGCTAGCCACTAGTTTTTCTAGAAGAAAATATTGTAACATGTATGTGTTATCTTTGTATGAGATATTTTGGGAAACTAAAAATATTAAGGGATAGTTATATTTATTTTATAGAATTATATTGCCTAATTAGTGAAACAATTTAAAGGAATGAGAGGATTCATATATATAGTTACCATTATTATATTGTAAATAATTTGGTAATATATTTTCTCAATGCAATACTTTATTACATTTTTAATATTCAAATTATGATTGCAATGTAATCTCATTGTTGTCTTTGAAAATAAGACTATCCTATTATGTGCTTGCTTGGTTTGGTGTTAAGGTAAACCTTGTTAGGATTTAAATATGAATATGACTTTTATTTGGGAAGGGTTTGTGGAGAAACCATGTCAAGGCATCAGGTAGATATATCTTAAAAAAATATGATAGGAAGTTAATGATATGTAGTTTTATAGATTTTATTAGACAAAGTTAAATATGCTAGCTCAATATCATTAAAACCTTAGAGTAGATCCTTAAATATCTATGTGTTGTTTTGAGAAAGGGATAGTTAACCTGAGCTATAGTGAGGTTTAAGAAGGGTTATGCATAAGGGGTAGTACCAAAAAAGTAATTATAAAATCGAGGTGAATCTAGGTGAATGGTGTATAAACTTTGGGGCGAATTTTTCAAAATTTTGCAAAACAATTATCAAAATATGGTGAATTTTTTGAATAGAAATTATCAAAATTTTTAATGGCGAGTTGCATAAGGCAACTGGCAGAAGGCAAGTGGCAAAAGGTGAGTGGCACAAGGTGAGTGGCACAAGGCAAGTGGCACAAGGTGAGTGGCACAAGGAAAGTGGCACAAGGCGAGTGACATAAGGTGATTGGCATAAGGTGAGTGGTATAAGGTAACTGGTATAAGATGAGTGGCAGATGGTGACTGGTATAAGGTGAGTGATAGATGGCAACTGGTAGAAGGTGACTGGTAGATGGTGACTGGAAAAAGGTGACTGGTAGATGATGACTTGCATAAGGTGACTGGTAGATGGTGATTGGTATATGGCAAGTGGCATAAGGAAAGTGTTATAATGTGAGTGGCATAAGGTAAGTGCAAAAGGCAAGTGACAAAAGGTGAGTGGTATATGGTGACTGGAAAAAGGTAACTAGTATAAGGCAAGTGGTACAAGGTGAGTGGCACAAGATGACTAGCATAATATGAGTGGCACAAGGTGATTGGCAAAAGGTGACTAGCATAAGGCGACTAGCATAAGGCAATAGGCATAAGGTGACTGGTAGATGGCAACTGGAAGATGGTGATTGGCAGATGGTGACTGGTATATGGTAACTAGCAGATGGTGACTGGTAGATGGCAACTAGCAGATGGTGACTAGCGGATGGTGACTGTCCATAGGGTGATTAACATATGGCGACTATCAAATGATGACCACCAAATATCATCAATAAGAAGTTACCACGTGTCATATCCTCTACCACATGTCGTGCATCTATTAACTTCAATGATACAAAATTCTATAAATAGTTATGCAGGGTCATTTTTCACCTTTCCCACAACATTTTCCAAAGTATTTTTAGAGATTCTTCTAGCATTTTTGAAGCATTTTCCATAGTGGTTTTAGAGCCTTTTCAGATGATTTTTAGAGCATTTTCAGAGGGTTTTGGTAGCATTTAAGAAGGTTTTCGTATTGTTTCATACGGTTTTTAGAGTGTTTTCCAAGGTGTTTCAAAGTGTTTTCTAGGGTGTTTCAGAGCATTTTGTAGGGCATTTTAGAGCATATACCTAGGTTTTTATAGATCGATTAAAGACTTTTTTTACAACCTTTTTTAGACCATTTATGTGCATAAATGGATAGCTCTTCCTATCCTCTGCCTTCCAAAGTGGCATTCAAGAATTTCTATTACCCCAACATCAAGAATATTTTTAGCACTCCTCAAAGATATTTTAAATGGTTTTACACCTCTAGAGTAATGAAGATGCCACAATTGAACATCAATGTCCCGTTGATGAAAAGGATAGTTAGTTGCTACAACCATGACGTGTCAACTGTTCTGATCAAAGTGAATAACAATAATATTTTTTTTGTGAAACCCTCGGATGTGTAGCGACTAATAGGGCTACCATTTTTGGATGGTGTACTAGTGAAAAACTAGTACGCCTTGACCAAATATGACAAATCAATACTAGCATCTAAATATGTTGTGCATTCAGAGAATTTGAAAGGTATATTTTTAAAATTTAGTTTTTATTTATCTTAAATTTTGATGTATTGTAGTTTCCATTCTCTAATAATGTTCTCCCTATTGTAATTTTTGTTTTCTAATAATATTCTCTCTTTTTTTTTTAGTTAATTCTTCTAATTCCAAAAGGGGTTTAAACATTTCCAACATCGTAGACAAATTTCTTTATGCTTGCATTGAATTTTTCCAGGTAAGGCTTATTTTTTAGGGGTGACCTACAGAAATACCTTTTTGGGCAATCTCCTTATTGATTCGATGTATTGGTGGTGGCAGATTTGATTGGTCCACGCACATTTCCAACCACCTGAAACATGACCTTCTTAGTGCCCAGAAAATTCAATCTTCATATACAGTAACAACCATCAACTTTATTCTATATTTTTCATTAAGCTTACTTCAATATTCGAAAAAGCAATCCTCCAACTGCATTACACCCAATTTTATTGGATATTGGCATGACTAAGAATGAAATACAGGTAAAATTAATTTTTGGAATATCTTAGTTTTTTTTTAAGAAAATCTTGTTATTTTCTAATTTTATTTTGAAAATAGAGAATAGCATCTTCATCTTCTAGTAAAAGGGATGCCGCATTTAGGATTAAATAAGTGTATGTTGATTCTAACATGTAGTCACAATAATCACCAGTAACACCCTCCAAACATGTGAGGTCTCATGGTGATCATATTCAACATACACCTAAGGCTCCTATTACTTATGGTTGTGTTGCAATTGACATTGAAGAAGTTACCTCCAGATCACAAGGTAATATTATTATTCAAAAGTACTATTTTAAATGATGTATTTTAATGATTTAAAATTATATTTAGTTTAATTTATTTTAAATATTTTTTAGATAAAGGGAAAATAGTTGCATCATCAATGAATGTAGAGTCTGAGTCTAGTATGTTTGGTTAAAATTAATATCTTTTTATGACATTATTTTTTACACAAGATTTAATTTATATTTTCATGTGAAATTTTGTAGATGCACCGATTACATTCAAAAGACTAAAAAAATGATGCCTCCACCATCTACACAATTGCAAATAGAGCAAAAACATTTAACACAACAAGTTCCTATCCATCCATAGTAGGTACCACTGGTGAGGAACCAATCTCGCATGCGTGGAAAAATATTTCTTACACCACCACCTCATAGAACAAAAAGTGTTTCCCAGACACACATTGTGTCTCAATCTAATATTTTTATTTTCCCAATTTTAACCCTTGAGAATTTCTCAAATGTAGAGAGTGCATCTCAAATGCCCTTTGGGAATCTAGATGATCATTTTCTTTATCAGGATATGAATCCTAAAAATTTTCCATTAAAGGTAAGTGATATGTTTCAGGATCTATAGGGTAATGATTAAGAAGAAGAGAATGTTGAAGAAGATGCCACCGTAGTTTCCTCTTCCCCCAGCAAGTTGTCACCCATCATCTGAATGATGATGATAAAGTAATTTTTTTATAAAATATTTTATTAGCCAATAGATGTCAAGCTTTAGTTCATAATAGTCTTATTGTAGATATTGATAGATTAAAATAATGGGAATATTGAGATAAGGTTTTTATAAAAGCAATAAATGGCTGATATAAGAATTTTTTAAAGAGAAAGGAGTTGTTTTCAAAGGTGGAGAATGATCCCCAAAAGCTTGATGCTTTGCTACATAAAGTTGAATTTGGCACCGTGGATGTCGAGTCTATATATAGTGATGAATTTTTGGCCATTGTTCTGAATCATTTGGAAAAACTCAATGTTGAGGCCCAGACATATTTCAATGAATGGACACTAGATTATAATAAACTAGCAGTTGCAAAAACTGGAAGACATACTGTTGATGTAAGTTTTACATCTAACTAGAAATCATTTTTTTCTTAAATATGTTTTGTTTATAAATATTAACCTTTTTCACTTGTACTTTCTAGTCTAATTTTCAGCACTTAAATCAGAAAGTCAGTGCCATGAAAATGTTTATCAAGACTACAAAAATTAGTGTGAATAATGCTATTTAAGTGAAGAAATGATTACAATACATTGTTAGAGAAAACAATTGGCTGAAGAAGTTTATCAAAGATAAGGGCCTAGATATGGAGGTTGTATTGAAAGAAAATGAGAAAGAACTGAATGCACCTTTTAGAGAAGATCCAGTGAAGGAAGAAGGTTTATTGCTATCGGGGATAAAAACTATAACTAAAATTTTGGTTATGGCTGGTGCATTGGAAGCAAAGGATATTGAGTTAGATGCAGCTGGAATTTCAGCCACCATGTAGAATGAATAGTAGAATATTGTTGTTTTTTATTTGAGGAGAAACAAAAATGTTGTATATCTTTTTTGTAAATTGTAAAAGAATGGTATCTTTTTGAAATGAATAAAAGAGACAATTTTCAAAAAAATTGTATTATCTTTTTGAAATTTTGTTTTAAATATTGTGATGTTTTAATTAGTTGTGTCGAAGCATTAAATAATTTTGAATTATGTGGATGGAATAAAATGTTCTTTTATGTTTTACGAAATAATTTGAAATGACTGGAAATGCAGCACAAATATTTACTTTTTTATAAATGGTTTATACAATACAAATCTACTAAATAATTTTAAAATTTAGACTAATAATTCAATAACAAGGGTTAAATAAAATGATATACAAAATATCCAATAACATGTCTATGATATAAAAGATAATCCAGTGTTCTAATCAACATATGTGTAATCAAATAATCCAATTTCATCCAAATATACATAATCAAATCCGAGGGCTATGATATATAGAGTATCCAATAGCATGTCTAATTTCGTATTATATGATTAATAATATAAAAAATACATGTCTCAAATTATAATTAAATCTCAATATTCCTTTCATTATAATGCTGAAATCAAATCAAATCAAATGAAAGCATCCTTTCATTATAATATGTGAAATCAAATCAAATGAAAGCATCCTTGCATCATAATGCTAGAAGCTGGAAAAAACTCTTTTTAGATTGTATAAAAACATCTGCACTCATACCCAAAAAATTTGTCATTACAATCTGATCAATGTCACCATCATCCTCATCATCCTCAGTATTTGTGACACCTCTTCTCTCTGCCAAATATTTCCAATATGACAAAGATATTTAATAAGGAAACTTCTCCACCTCATAGGTCAAAACATATACTCTCAAACAATTTTCCAAATTTTTTCCATCCTATTTTAAAATTTAGATTTTACATATAATAATGCACTGAATACCCTTTCATATTCCATAGATCCTAAAATCATCGTTTGACATAATTCATACAAATGAAAATATTCATTTATAGTATGTTGTAAGATACTATTGGGATGTAATTTTCTCTACAAATGTGAAATAGAACCTATTTCATGACGCTTAGTGAGTTGTGAAACTTGAGTAGAAATTGTTGTTCCAAAATAGTTTGATTGTTTTGTCAAAAGATCTCTGTTGAGAATGCCATTGATTTCAATACCATTGACTACCACATGTTTATTGAAATGGGTAGAAAGAGTGCCCATGTATTTGAGAAAGAAACCATTTATAATCTGGTATTCATTACAAGTATCCCAAAACATCAGATTAACCATACCCATAGCCTCAAGCAATTCATCTCTTTGAAAGGGATCTCTTATTTCTTTTGTCAATGATTTTGATATTTTTTTCAGTTTAATTTTTGTATCGTGTACAACTACATGAAATATGTTGTATGTTATGGGCATTTTGTCAACATCATTTGTAGCTATATCCATTTGCTCACCAAAAAAATATAAAGGTATTTCCTTTCCGTGGACATTAATATATAGATGATTGTTTATATTGAAATTCAAAAAATTTTAAGGATCATTCACATATGTTAATGCTCTCCAACTCTCAAACATAGGATCCATAAAAATTTGACCAGATGCCTACATCATATCAATATGTATGTAAATTTGTTTTCTCACCCTAATGAAATCCACAATATAAATTGATCTTTCTTGTGCAATTTTGATCAAAGTATTCATTTCTTCTAACATTGGAAGAATACCACACAATGTGAGAAGTGTTTCAAAGTCACTCATTCGAAATAGAAAATATTTAGTCTTATCAATTGCACTACGATTTGCATACATAAACCCTATCAAGGATTGATATTCTTTGAAAACTCTATATGTTGGTTGATACATAGAAATCCACCTAGTATCTACATCTTATAACAGATTTTTACCTTTAGTAACTCCTAGTGCAAATTGTTGAAACTCTAAAAATATTTTTGGATTGTGCAAAAGATAATAATGAATTTCACGAACAAGCTCTTCCACTCTCACAACATTTGTAAATGTATCCATAATTTTGTATGTAAGATTTATTTTATGAGCCATGCAATGAATAGGGATAAAATATGGAGCAACTTATGTTTATAGTCTAACACAAAGACCATTCCTGTGTCCTTGCATTGTACAATCAACTCCGACACATATTAACTTTATGGCTATTTCCACTTCATTCATTCTTGCTATTTCCTTTAAACTAGTTACAACAACATTGTAAATGTTTTCTACATTGTAATTTTCCACCATCTTGCGTACTCCAAGTAAATGAGGTTGCCTTAAATGATTTTACAATGTGTAAACATACATGCAATCAAATATGTGTTATCAATAGCAGTCACCTCATCAATTAAAAGTGAAATAAATTTGGTATTTTTACTTTCTCTTTAAGGTCATCCTACTCAACCAATGAGAGACATTTTACCATTTCCCAACCAATTCGATCTAACCAGTGGGTGTTGGGTAATTTTTGTACATCAACTAGTCGAAATAGATATTTATAATCAATGAAATCAGACATAGGTCTACCATTTTTAAGAATAGTGAGTACAACAACAAACTGTAAAATTTTTGAAGCTAAAGTGAACTTATTCATTTTTTGAAATTGGGCTTGAATCCTTGCACCTTTCTCAACCACAATTTGCTTTTGTTTAATTTATTTATCATATTATTGCAGATATATTATATGAGCGCACTCTGATGCATCCTTCCACCTATAAGTTTTTAGTATTGGTCGATCCATTTCTTTTGTTTTGATATAAACCTTTCCATAATGTTTTTCTACTATATATTTTTTAACGTGTAATCTATGATCCTTTTCGTGTTTCCAACTACAAATTACACATCTCAATTATGTTATTTCCTCATTACTATTCTATGGTAATCAAGCTGAAATGATCTGTTAATTGTCCACCTAGATAACCTTACACGTTTATGTTTTTTTAGAAGAATATTCTCCAAAAGTAGGGACTGCATAAGAAATATTATTTTATTTTTCACTTGGTGTGTTAGTTTCATGAATATCTTCATGTTGTTGTTCCATTTCATTAAGAAAATTTTCATTTGTGGACTTTTCATTATCATGGATATGTGGAAGTGGAGGCATACCAAGGTCAAAAATGTTTTTTGTAGAGATAATACTAGTGTCAATAGTAGGTTCATTATCATTATGGAATTTAAAATCATTCATTCTATTAAAAAATACAGATAAACAATGGAAAAAACCATCATCCAAAAATCACACTTCTTTATGAATGAAGATATTATATTTAAAATTAATAATGTACAAAAATTAACTGGTTAGTAAGTAAAGGTGTTCATACCTTCAATTTGTGCAGATGTTGATGGCTAACTAGATTTCAAAATATTATGAAAGTATTTGAGGATAGTCCTTTTATCATAAGTCTGACCTCCCTTCTTTCCACTACCAGTAGGTGATATTTTACCTTTATAAACAAAAGAGTAACATGAACACCAAACATCATTTTTAAAAATGAAAATAACTAGTAAAAAGGAGAACTACTGCTCAAGACAATATAATATATGACCCAAGAAGGCTTGATATTGGTGCTCAAATAATAGAAAAACCTCCTTATTCAGTGTTCATGAACAAAATGTTTAAAAATAAAAATTAATGGTAAAAGAAACTTACAGGTAAATGTTGATCATTGTATTTCATTCATCTACTATTAGTTGCCTATACCAGTTGCTTTATGCTAATTGCCTTATGACATTCACCTTATACAAATCATCTTATCCCAATTGCCTTATGCTAGTCATCTTCTTCTAGTCACCTTCTACCAGTCACCTTCTACCAGTCGCCTTCTACCAATTACCTTGTGTTAGTTGCCTTGTGCTAGTCACCTTTTACTAGTTGCCTTCTACCAATCACCTTTTACCTATCACTTTCTATTAGTTATCTTTTGTCAGTCGTGTTGTGTCAGTCATCTTCTTTGTATCACTCGTTATCAGAAAAATTTAATGTTTTAATTGTATGAGTATCACTATCAAGGTTAGCTATATATAATGGGGTACAAGAGGTGAATTGGGTGGCATAATGTTTTTTTTTAATATTTAATATGAAAATTAGGCAAGAAACCTTATGATAATAGGGCAAATTTAACCTAAAAAAAATTGGATCCCAAATTTTTTGACAAATGGGCCAACCTCTATGGTCCCAAAATTCGCAAAATTAAAATTGTAAAAATCTAAATATTCGTGCTAAATTACAAAAATTGACCCTGTGCATAACCGTGGGTTTAAGTATAGACTTTCACTATGTTTGGCTTTAGTAACCATTGTTGGTAAAAATATTTATTTATTGAAGCAACTCTTGGATGTAGTGTAAATCAAATTACTAAATCTTCTTTTAGCTACTTTTAATATCTATATTATGGAAATTGTGTTAAAAGAAAAAGATTCAATTGTAGTAAAATATTAGTTTTCCAAAGGGTTCAAACTTAAGATTAAGTTTAACCATGGAATCACTTAGAATTAGGAAAGTAACTTCTTTATTTTTTTGTAAAAGTATTTTAATAAAGTTTTTCTGATTTGTATTGTTGTTGTGTGGAGTTCAAATGATATACATATATCTTGGAGTGGAATATAAATGGTAGTTTACTTTCTAATTAAAATAAATTGGAGAAGATATTTATATTTATAAATGTTGATTTTGATAGAAAAATACAAATTTTAAGGAAGATTATCTTTAAAAATGTGAGCTTTATATTTAATTCCTTTATTTTGGTGTATAGTAAAATTAAGTGACCAAGTCTATGTTATACTATAACCTTGGGCTTACTATAAGGGACTTATAGTACATGCTAGACAACAAAACCATTGGTTATCCAATATTATCTAGGGTATCAAATTTAGTAACCTTTGTATCCATTAGGTAGATATTTAGAAAATAGATCTTGTTGATAAAATAATTTTACTCCTTAGTGTAGATTTTATTAAACAATCTTTAGAAACAAAATTATATTGAGATGCATGTATGCATAAAACATGTCTCAAGAGTGATAGTAGTATGGTAAAATAGGTTGAAACATGATATCTAACCAGTACTTATAACGAGATACATAATGAGACATCTTATCAAGGTCATTTCCTAGGAGTACAATGATAGGTTGATGCATCACTATGGTTATAGAGACTACCATGACATCAATAGCTAGATCTTGTACACTATTTGGTATAGAATAAATGGATGTGAATCATAGTAGACATTGTGACTAAGACTAGTGTTAGGGTAATGACATAGCTCTTGTGGATTATAAGTAGTAAGACAATCAACAAGACAATTGGGATACACATGCTAGACTCTTGCATAATTAATTGGAACAAGTTGATCGGTTGGATCAAGGTTCAATATGCTAAGGGATGGGGAGTGTATGTGTCCACCCTTTAGGTGTTATGGGTCCTAAAGGACATCCTATTATATGGTTTGAACCTCATTCCAGATCAAGAGGATGATAAATGAGGTAAGTCAATTCCACAAAAAGGCAATTCTTACAAGATTTGATCAATATCGTCCACTTGGGTAGCTACCTATAGTAGATTTAGAACTCAAAAGTAGTTTGGTATGTTGGTACTAATTTATCTATATGATAATGATTCATTGGGTAAAACAAAATAGTAGTAAACAAGATAGTACTCTTAGGGTTAAACATTGATTTAAAAAATAACTTTCTTGTGAGTTCCTTGTATTATTGCTTGGATTATTTATTTGTGGCACAACCAGGTGAGTAGAACTGGGTTGTTACATGTGGTATCAGAGCATAATAGATCCTTGAGTTGTAGGAATCTGAATAAATATTGTTTTTAGAAAAAATTAAACTATCGGTAAGTGGGGAAGTGATGATTTGGCTTGTGAGTATATGTAAGCTCATGTGGGTGAGTCTCATATAGGTGCATTGGAATGAAATGCATTATGTTTACGTGTTCCATTTATAAAATTATATGTTTATTATTTTTATATATATATGCATTCATATATGTTAGGAGGGTAGTGAAAGTACCAAAGGTATGGGAGCCTTCATTCATTATTTTAAAAGAAGGTAGTAAAAGTTCCAAAGGCATGGGAGCCTTCATTCATGGAGTAGTTATGATTTAGATTTTTTAGTGTGTATTTATCAACAAATTTAATAGATAAGGATATATATAAGATGCACATATAATTTTGAACAAATGTGTTGGATATATATTTATTGCACATGTTTACATTTTTTAAAATTTTAAAAAATAAAAGAGATAACTCTGTTACCCACGATCCAACTAAAAGAGTGGAAAAATAATGGTGGAACAACCTCTAAGTTAATTTTGGAGGAAGTGATGGCTTAAGTAAAAATGACTTCATGTTTCTCCAGGAGTGAGAGGATAGGTAAAAATAAACAACTAGCAAAAATTATGCATGAAAAAATAATGGGTGAGGAGAGTATTTTTATGAGAAAATAATCTGGATTACGTGTGCTTGACTAGGTTTTTTGGCGTGGTTGATTTGCATGTGAATTGGAATAGTTGGAAAGTCTAGATGAAAGAACTGGTAGAACATAAATTGCATATCAATATTTAGCAATTGATTACCAGGTTGGAATGTTGCCTCTCATGTCTTGGTTTTGTTTGATCTAAATTGATGTTTCATATAAGAGAAATTGATGTGAAATTGAAAATATTCCTTTATGGAAATTTTGTGTGTATATTGTGCAACTATGACATTTGCTATGAAAAAAATGAGTTTTCGAATGCATAATTTATATTTGTTATATTCTATATTTGAATATGCTTTAGTGTGTGATTTCTTGAGCTATGGTGCAATCATGAAAGCTCATAATAAAATTGGAATAGCCTTTAAATATTTAAAAATATTGCATGGTTACTATTGCTTGGAAACCATGAAATGGTATTGAAACTACAAATATTTATGGTTTGAATTGTAATAGGATAATATACATTTATTTCTATGATTATTGGTTTGTATAATTGAATGTGATTTTAGTTCCATTAGTTAGTGAATTGCATTTATGAATGAGCCAACTCTGATACCTTGTTCTCTATAAACTCCAACGGTGGTCACTCTAGTAGTAGTGGAGGAAAGTTCACAGTGATAACAAATATTCTTTCACCTTTATGTTCTCCAGTACATTTTGGAGAGAACATATGAACAAACACTTGCAAGAAAAAGGTGTAGACACCAAAACAGCACCAATCCGATTATGTGACTGCAAACACTAATTGCATTGACACACATAGCCCCGAGGGCAACCCCCAGAGGTTAAAAAGTGGTCCTAACCACTCCCACAGCAGTTTTGGAAGGTCAGAGATCAATTTGGCACCTTCAAGCACTTTTCTCAATATCCGTTCCACCCAGGAACAAATTCAAATTGGGATTCACCCCACCTAGGGAAGAATTATAGATTCGCTCTAGGGTGGGGCAAATTTTAGGTTTGATGGGCAAAAAGTCAAATCTTGACAAATGGTAGCTCAAATCCACCACTTTACACTTCCTTCATCGCATGGGAGTATGGGTGAGTGTTTTCGAGCATTAGAGGCAATTACAAGGGTAGTCATGAAGTCCCTATTTAGGGAGGAATCTCCTTCCCCCTGGGAAGGCATGATTGCCAAGTGGCGCCTCTACATGCCCATTTCAAGAGACCTCTAGGTCTATAAATTGGTGAGTTTCCTCACCCCAAAATATGGAGAGAAGGAGCATTTTGGAGAAATGAAGTGATATCATTTTACTTTCACACCCACACCCTTTTGAGTTGTGTCTTTCACATCCTTGATCTCTTTTGGAGAAGAGGTCATAGGGTGGTTACTGGAAGTACAAATTGTAGACACCAAAATAGCACCAATCTGATTATGTGACTGCAAACACTGATCGCATTGACACACACATCCCCAAGGGCAGCCCCCAGAGGTTAAACACTTGGCATTTGTGAATCATGAACTCTAGATTACCACAGACAAAAGGTTGTGCCCTTTACCCATTCATGATTGATCAATGTCCAAGCTCAAGTAACACCTCACCGAAAAAGGTTAACACTTGAACTAAGTTCCTTCGCTCGTCAGAAGCAAGGATTCAAGAATGCATGCCCTTTCCATGCTTAGGGCATCAAGAGTTGGTTAGGTTACTAAGAAACCCTAATCATTAGTGCTTTCATTCTCTTTTTGCTCGGCGTTGTGCCATGTGTAGCACATCCCAAAAAGGGGCATTTGTAGACACCAAAACAGCACCAATCCGATTATGTGACTGCAAACACTGATCGCATTGACACACACAGCCCCAAGGGCAGCCCCTAGAGGTTAAACAGTGGTCCTAACCACTCTCACAGTAGTTTTGGGAGGTCAGAGATCAATTTGGCACCTTCTAGGCACTTTGCTCAGAATCCGTCCCTCCCTGGGATGAATTCAAAATGGGATCCGTCCTCCCCTGGGACGAATACAGAATCCGCTCCAGGGTGGGACGAATTCCAGGTTTGATGGGCAAAAAGTCAAATCTTGACAAATGGCAGCTCAGATCCGCCACTTAACGCTTCCTTCATAGCATGGGAGTGTGGGTGAGCGTTTTCGAGCGTTAGAGGTTGTTACAAGGGCAGTCATGAAGTCCCTATTCAGGGAGGAATCTCCCTCCCCCTGGGAAGGCATGATTGCCAAGTGGCGCCTCTGCATGCCCAATTCAAGAGACCTCCTAGGTCTATAAATTGGTGAGTTTCCTCACCCTAAAATATACAGAGAAGGAGCATTTTGGAGCAACGAAGTGCTGTCATTTTGCTTTCACACCTATTCCCCTTTTGAATTGTGCCTTTCACATCCTTGATCTCTTTTGGAGAAGAGGTCATTGGGTGGTCATTGGAAGCACAAATCCGGAACCAAACCCGACATTTGGCCACATTATCCCACCCAATTTGCTGACAACACATTACAAGAGATTTTGGGCCCATCCCAAGTGGATTGGTGCCGAAATCAGGTTCCAACGGTGGGCGGCCCGCTCGGGCGCCCCGCACTGCTACGAGCCTAATCTTCCTTTTTAGGAACGATTGGGGATTCATGGTAGATTGTTCTTTTTGTCATTTGTTTATTTTGCATTCCATCTTATGCTGCTTAGATAGCTTGTAATTCTGATTTCGTAATGCTTTGATCAAATCTTATCATGTTTTATCGCTTTTGTTGTCCTCACTAACTTGCAGGTAGCAGCATCAAATTCCCATTGATGGAGGCCAAATTGGGGAAATCTGACCATCTGGGTCTTCCCAAAATGCCTCCAATTAGCTAACCCCAAGTTTGTAGGTCTTTTGGAGCTCCCTAGATGCGACATTTGGGGCAGTATCACTTCGGCGCTTTGTTGCAGGTGAATTCGTTCTACCCGGAGCGAATTACAGTCGAATCCGTCCCTCCCCGGAGTGAATTCAAATCGGTGAGGAATTTCTCGACTGTTTCTTTTGCAATGCCTTCTTGGTGATGTTTCTATGTCCTTGCCAAGTTTTCATGTCATTTGGATAAGTTTTAGTTATAGTTTAATTCATTTTCTCATCCGCTTATTGTAGGCTTGAGGATCGCATGCTTTGTCTTATTCGCAGGTGCTACTAACGGTTTCTTGTTCCTTTGAACGCAGGGTCTAGACATCGGAGGAGCAGCAAGGAATCAACACTCGTATACACAAGCGGCGACGACGTTTGGTCCGCCCATCTTACATGTGGGCACGCGAAAGAGGGATGGCTTTCCATTGATGTGACCAAGAGACAAGTTTGATGCTCCTCGCCCCTAAAAGGGGAGGAAGCGGATTGTAACCAGATTTGAAATACATTAATAAAAGAAGAGGGTTGTTTCATTCCATTTGGGTTCCAATTTGTCTATGCTTTCTCCATTTTACGCATTTTTAATTCGTAGCATCAAGTTTAGTTTCGTTCTTGCATCGTACTTGGAGTTTTTCCCTTTTTGTTTTCGTATCCTCGTGCTTTCAGTGGCGATCACGGTGGGACCTAGTCCTCTATTTTTAAGATCTGAGATCTGATCAAAATTTGGTGGTTTTGCTTGTAGGTACCGAGTTTTTGGACGCGGGACTGTTGTTCGTTCCAGCCTGAGGCGGATACAGGTCTGTAATTCGTCCTTCCCAGGGACGAATTGGAATCCGCCTGACCCTGTGACGAATTCAGTACTGTAATTCGTTCCTCCCCGGGATGAATTTCTGTCTATGCGGTTTCAGGATAGAAACTCAGAATCAGCAGATTTGGGCAGGGGCAAGGTAAGAACTCTGAACTTTTCCTATCTTTTTTTGTTTTTAGTTTTCTATTTTTCGTAGATTACTTGTTTGCTTAGGGAAAGTAGTTCTCCTTTGTTGTTTGCTTGTTTCATTTTGCAAAAATAAAAAGAACCCCACACATCACGTGGCATCATAAAAACCAAGGAGCTGGTCGTAAAACCCTAGCCCTTGATCAAGACCAACGGTGGATTTCATCACCACCTTGGCTTGATTTTTGCATCCATTTACCCCGATTGTCACTGTTGCTAGACGTAAATCCTGATGAAAGCTGACCGAGTGTAGCTGGGGTGATTCCCAGCGCACGAGGATAAGTCTTCTATGGTAGGTGTCATAAACAGGACAATCCCCCTTTCGTACCACCTACGTTCCACGTACCATCTGCTCTCACGTACCTACAGTTTCCCTCACGTAAGGGCGGGTATATAGAGAGGTTGGTATATCGGCCTGGCAATGGTATATCGAAGGGGCGACCATTTATGGGAGTCATAAGAGCCATCATTTGCATTTAAACGTTCTTTACAAAAACCTTCAAAAACAAAAACAAAAATCAAAAACACACTAAACCAGGTTTAGGACACACTCTCAATATTTAAACGAGATAATCACCGTTTGTGTATGTGTGTGCTCATTTCTGTTTAGTGTAGCATAAAAAATCATAAAAGAGATAAAATCTACATAGCTTGTAGGAAAGCACCACCATGGTGTACACACGTAGCCAAGCCCAATCAAGGGCGAAAGCTGTAGAAAGTGTACAAGGGGGCACAAGTCACCTCCGCTATAGCCCTAAGGACTTAGTCATACCGCCTTGGTGGCCTAACCCGCAAGAGAGTCCGCATCAGTCCATGTCAAGATGGAATTATAGGGACACCCCTTTGGGGGACACGCCCGTCCGTCATAGCCCCTTTCGGGAAGAGTCCTTACACGTGGCACTCAACATAGATAAAAGGGCTCCCTTAGAAGCTCGATATGAGTGGCCACCACGCGATGAAGTGCTGGAATGGCAGAGGGTCCATGAGGAGAGGCCTCAAGATTATATCATCCCTCCATTGCCTCCTCTCATTGTCAGAAACAATAGGACAAATCCGGAGCACAAGGCTCCTCTGGCAGGGCGAGCCAACTCCGCCCGCCCCTTTCACACTTATGAAAGGGAGAACGAGGAAGACCCCTATCTTCCTCAAGAGCAATATACAGCATGGGAGCAATGCGCCTCCGCACCTGCTATTTACCAAAACCATCCTTCGAGGCCAGAGCCTCGAGTAAATGCCGCCAACCTCGATAGGGGGAAGCGACCTATAGAGATCTCGGATCACCGTGACCGAGATAAGTGCATGGGAGAGGCATCTAGGCCTTCGAGACTCAAGATGGTAGAACAGATTGACCTGGCAGTCGCCAGACATGCCGCCCGCCAAGCATAGATTACGCAGCTTGAGCAAGATCAACAACAACTAGAGCATTTATATCGCCTCAGTAAAGAGCGCATTAGGTGCCAAACAGATGAGCTATTGCATAACACCATGTCGAAGAGGGTTTCGACCCCTCGCACCCAAAGGGCAGAACCATATGAGAGGCGTAACCCCTTGGTACGAGACAGGTCCCCGTGACCTAACCAAGCGCTGCCTCCAAGACCTCCTAGACCTGAACGGGAGGCCACTCCCTAGAACAATGATGGGCTCCCTCCGTGGGGACCCACTCATGGTCATAGGTCTCGCCTAGAGACTCCTCAAGAAGCCTATGAGGAGTATGAACAAGAAGAAGAGCGGGCCGAAATGCCCTATCAAGGTGGAGGGGTTGCTATCCGGCCACCTCTCCACAGGCCTCAAGTCTCCCACAACCCACAATGGGAGCAAGTTAGAGAGGAAGAGATTAAGTCTTTTGATGCATATAAAGCACTGCTAGAGCATTTGGAGTCTATGGAAACCAAAGCTGCTGGGCCCCAAAAGCCCACGTTACGTCAACTCCGTAGTCATCCGGTGCATCCGTCCGTGCCTGCACCCCCTTATCCTGAGCACTTTAAGTTGCCTCAGCTGGCAATCTTTAAAGGTGAGGAGGATGCCCAAGAGCATGTGACGAGGTTCCTGAGCCAATGCTTTGGCATTCGGGACAATGATGCTTTGTTGCTGAGAACCTTTATAACCACATTCGTAGGCCCTGCCTCGGATTGGTTCACCCAATTGCCGAAGCACAACATCAGCAACTTGGATCAGTTAGTGGATGCGTTCCTCGAATGCTTCACCTTCAACACCAAGAAGAAGGCGTCACTAAGTGATTTGGCCAGCCTCAGGCAGTATGAGGAAGAGACTATGGCGGCCTACGGGAATCGGTGGAGGACTCTGCTTTCCAAGCTACCCTACCTTCCCCCTATGTCCGACCTTACACAGATGTTTTCAAGAAGTTGTTTGAGATCGATCTCTATGCTATTGCAGCTGCAACAATATGCCACCTTAGAAGAGGCTCCGGCGCAAGCCGGAATCATCGAAGAGATCAAGATACAGGATGGCGAGATCGCCAAACCTAAGAAAAAAGAATGGAACAAAAACACCAAAATAGGGACTACGCAACAAAAACCCGCTACGGTTAACCAAGTTGCTATAAATGTTCCTAAGCCTGCACAAGAAATACAGCCTCAAAAGGCTAACTATCAGGCAGTGCCCCCTAACAATTATGAAAGAGAAAACCAGAAATAGGGGCAAAATCAGCAGCGTCACCCTAGGCGACAGTTTACACCCTACACGGAGTCTAGGGACTCCCTATTTGACCGCTTGTCAGTGGTGAATTTGATCAACCTCCCGGAGATTCAAACCATAGATCCCAATGCACCGAAGCCTAAGGGGTACCGGGAGGACTTGTATTGTAAATTCCACCGATGAAAGGGACATGACCTTAATGCATGTTGGAAATTCAAAGGCTTGATACAAGACCTGATTGACAACAAGACATTGGTTGTAGACAACCCCGTAGCGCCAAACAACCAGCAAATGGGAGTTTTTAGAGACCCCTTGCCTGCCCATGAGGCACAGGCAAAACCCCTTCAAATCAATGAGGTGCAACAGAATTGCCCCATGCAGGGGTATGTAGGGATGATAAGTATAGTGACTAGGAACAAGAAATACCCAAGAGCTGCTCCCGCGGTAGCCACAAGAGAAGTTCCATCAACGTCACAGCCTCAACAGAACCCTACGCAGTTGCCCCCGCCTAGACCCGTGGCCACGATTCGGACTAGACTTACCCAAAGTCTATGGACCACGTCGGCTAGGCTCTCCATATATGAGCTTATTCAACAATCAACGCCCCATCGGGAGGCTCTTATGGAGATATTGAAGGCTATCGAGTTGCAGCCCCAGGAACCGAATTCCTTCAACAACTTTGTGGGGCATGTCAAAAGATGCACCGAGCCAGTCATCACTTTTTGGGAAGATGAAGTGAAGTTAGTGGCTGATGACATAGCGGATCCACCCCTGCACGTTATCATGCGGGTCAACGGGATCCCCTATAAGAGGGTGTTGGTAGACACTGGCTCGTCTAGTAACATCATTACTACAGCGGCATTGAAACATCTGAAGTTGTCGGCATCTCACATCACGACCTCCACATATACACTGCGAGCATTTAACGATGCAATATGCTCGACAGTCGGCACAATCGTCCTACCCATTCAAGTGGGACAAAAGACGATACCTACATTGTGCCATATTTTGGAAGGTGAGATGGCTTACAACATCTTGTTGGGCCGGCCATGGATCAGGGACATGAAGTGTGTCCCATCAATAGCTCATCAATGTCTAAAGTATACATTTGAAGGGGAGGTACATGTGGTCCCGATAGACTTAGAACCCTTCAAGTACTGCAATGCGGTGCAGCTGATGCCGCAATCGACCCTTCCATCAATGCATTTGGATTTCCAGTTGAATCCATCTCGACAGGGTCCGATTTTGCAAGCATCCCCAAAGGCAGATCCACCAAAACCCCAGCCAGGCCCATCTTCATCAGTTGGTCCTTCATCAACGATGCCACCTATCATGGCCAAATAGAAGGACAAAGGGAAGAAACCCCTGGAGGAGGCACGACCTCTGGAAGAGGTGCCACAATCAGTCTCAAACATCTCTACCGAAGAGATGCCTAGTAAAATGGAAGTGGAGGCTCCTAGCCCACCCGACATGGAGTGGAGTCCGGAAGAGCTTCCGTTCCCTCCCCCTCAGTCGCCAACAATCACTGTTGAAATGGCCAATACGGGCCTGGGGGAGTATCTGGTGTGGAATGTTGTAGCAACGCCCGCACTAGAGTCCATGCAAGACATGGGGAGACCTCGCCTCCCCATTGGTACAATTGTTCCTCTAGGCTACCCGCCAAACCAGACTAACTTTGTGTATGGGGGCCTTGATCATGGCACTGAGCCATGCATGCAAGAGGACGAAGATGAAGAGCCTTTCGTAGAGGATGTAAACTATCTGTCCAACCCGAACTTCACTCTGAGATATCTTGGCCAATGCAATTGGCATGGATACGGGTTAGGCCGGTATGAGCAAGGAGTGCGTGTCCTTTGCCAACCAAGATACCAAATGCCTTATGACAAGTCAGGCGTAGGGTTCAACCACCCCCTGCCCTTAGACATCTTGGTCGAAGACATGCAAGGCCTGAGGATAGGCCACAAGGGTGGATTGGCATCAGATCCATATGCCAACCCTAACACAACATACACATTGGGGGATTATCTCCCATGGTCAACAACCACCCTTGGTAACCTCAATCGCCCTTCCCCTTTGCTAGAGAGAGGCGAAAGTTTGGGGACCCACTTTCAGGGTGGATATAAATAGTGTCAAGAAGGATCTTCAGAGGATGAGTCAGACTATGAGCCAGCATCATATGACCCCTTCGAATCAGATAGCAATCACTCGCAAGTGATTCCTATGGACGACTATCACGAGAATCTTTTGACAATGTTTCCTCTAGAGGCTCCAGCCGAGCCAACGATACGTCAAGAGAATCAGGTCCCCCCATAGAGAGTGGAACAACCACAGTGGGGCCAGATAAATTTGCTTGAGCAAGGCGAGCCTTTAATGCCGCAAGCAGTCGGAGCCAACGAAGGCCTTTGGATCTCCGATAGTGATTATGAAGATGAAACAGAAATGGCATATCTTAATCACATGCGGCAGATGCAGCATCGGTGCCCCTTGGAGATTAATGACATATTTGAACAGATGAACATACTGCCAGGGCATGAGTGGTACGTAGACCCAGTAGGGTGGGACCAAGTGTTGGATCCGTGGCTCCAGGTTTACGATGAGCACCATCCACCCCGAGACCCTATAGTGACATCAGTGTCGAGGGTAGACCCTGTCTTCCTATCCGCACATAGGGCCGATCCATTCGTGCCCATCCCTCTAGAGCCAGATCCAGAGCATAAAGAGCATCCAAGATGTCCGAGTAACCACACCTACGGTAATGGAGACCAAAATCATTCCATCAACATGATCTCCATTGATTTAACCACCCCCATCCACAATCCGGCCGATCCGGCATAGTCATTGTATCTAGACATAGATGCCATAGACTGGGATCGCGTCGATTCCCCTCCATCCCCATCTGAGTACTGGTCGTTCGGTGAAATGCTTCATTTTACCCCTGGGCCAACTCAGGATATCTTCCATGCTAAAGAGGAACCCGAGGTTCCCAACGATGATCTAAACTCAGCAAATGATATCCATTTGATCCCGACTCCACACCAGTTGGAGGACGGATCCCACATGTCGGTCGAGGAGACGACTGACGTAGACATCGGCTCAGATCCAATGAATCCACAGATTATCAAGCTGGGGGTAAGCTTATCCCCCGAAGAGCAAGCCGACTACATTGCCCTTCTCAAAGAGAAGAAGGAGGTTTTTGCATGGTCATACAGAGATATGTCGGGGCTAGATCCGTAGCTAGTCATGCATAATTTAATGCTTGATCCGACAGTCAAGCCTGTTAAGCAAAAACTATGCAAGATGCACCCAATAGTGGCCTTGATGGTCAAAGATGAATTGCAAAAACTGTTGGATGCACAGTTTGTCATCTGCATGGATTATCCACCATGGCTGTCCAACATGGTGCCCATCAAGAAGCCTGACGGGAGGATTCGCATATGCACTGATTTTTGTGATCTAAACAAAGCGAGTCCTAAGGATGATTTTCCCTTGCCTAGCATCGACGCATTGGTAGACGCTACAGTGGGCCACGAAATGCTATCCCTCATGGATGGTTTCTCGGGATACAATCAGATTCGTATCAATCCCGAGGACCAACTAAAAATGGCGTTCACAATGCCCTGGGGGACATTTTGTTACAAGGTCATGCCTTTTGGCCTTAAAAATGTTGGCGCCACCTACCAACGTGCCATGACGTACATCTTCCATGATTACATGCATAAAACTTTGGAAGATTACATGGATGATTTGTTGGCCAAGTCTCTCTTACGCCCAAATCATCTCGATGACTTAAGCAAGATCCTCGATCGCCTCATGGAGCATAAAGTCAGACTAAATCCCAAGAAGTGCATTTTTGGCATCACATCTGGAAAACTCTTGGGTTTCATAGTCTCAAAGTGAGGCATCGAGGTGGACCCAAACAAAGTCAAGGCAATCCTTGAAATGCTTCCCCCAACTACCATCAAGCAGCTCAGAAGTCTGCAGGGTAAGGTCGCGTCGATCAAGCGCTTCATAGCGCAGTTATCGGACAAGTGCCGACCCATGAACAAATTATTGCATAAAGGGGTAGCATTTCACTGGGATGACGAGTGCCAGTCAGCCTTTGATGACATTAAACAATACTTGGCTTCGCCACCAGTATTGGCACCACCTAGACCAGGAGTGTCGTTCTACTTATACATCTCAGCCTATCGAGGTGGCACTGGGCGCCATGCTCGCCCAGAAGAATGAACTTCACAAAGAGTAGGCTACTTACTATCTTAGCCGCACCCTGGTCAGCTATGAACTTAACTATGCATACGTTGAGAAACTCTGCTTGGCAGTGGTGTTTGCTACCAAAAAGCTATGCCACTACATGCTGAGCAACACTACGTATGTTGTGTCTAAGGAGAATCCATTGCGATACATGATGAGTCGTACTTATCATAGTAGTCGCACGGCGAAATGGATCATGTTGTTGATGGAATTTGACATAGAGTTTATTGGATAGAAATCCATCAAAGGACAGGTCATAGCCGATCAACTAGCAGAGGCTCCTATCGAAGACGATCAGCCTCTGGTCATAGAACTACCCGATGACGGGGTCTTCCATGTCTCGGAATCGCCTGATTTTGATGAGCCTGAGTCATAGGCCGACATAACCCTATTTTTTGATGGTTCTAAATGTGAGCAAGGGGGTGGCACAAGAATTGTATTCTTCACACCGCAAGGGGCTCCAATACCCTTGTCATTTAAATTAGACTTCCCGTGCACCAACAATAATGCAGAATATGAAGCCTTGCTCATAGGTCTTCAGACAACAATCACCATGAACATTAAATGATTGAACATCTTTGGTGATTCGTTGTTAATCGTCAATCAAGTCAAAGGGGTATTCCAATGTAAATGCCTAGTTCTATAGGCCTACAAAGCCCTTGTGGACAAATTCTTGGCAAATCTTGAATGGTACGACATCGAGGCACTCCCTCGGTCATCGAATCATTTTGCGGACACTATGGCCTCTTTGGGGTCACTAATCCCGCAAGACCTTTCTGGTGATATGACAACCATTCAAGTCAAAACATTATCGCAATCCACGATGGAGCGTGCAAGCTCTGATTTAATGCCAGGAATCCACATGATCCAGATTGAACCACCTCAGGATCGGTTCTCTCGAATCCATGACTATTTGAAGCACGCCAACTGGGGGGCCTTGTTCTCCCCTACTCCCCTTAATAGCAACACCACGCTATTCTTACAAGTTCTTTCCCGCTCAGCTTTTGCTAGGGATGAACTTCAAGAGGGATTGGCTGTTCATACCATCGAGGCTTTTGATCAGCAGGATTGGTATTCACCCCTAAGGGACTACCTCAAGCTAGGTAACCTCCCACTTGGATTGACGCATGCCACCAAATGAGCATTCAAGTAGAAAGCGGCAAAGCATGTCTTGTTAGGAGACATTTTGTACCATCGTAGCTATGAAGGAATCCTCCTTCGATGCTTGGACCAGCAAGAGTCCACTTGGGTGATCGCCCAAGCGCACGATGGTACATGTGGTGGCCACTTCAGTGGTATGGCCATCGCCAAGCGCATTCTTCGCATGGGCTACTATTGGCCATATTTAGAGCGAGATTGTTGCGCATATGTGAGGAAGTGCATGAAGTGTCAACATCATGCCAATTTGACACATGTACCTTCCCAGGCCTTGCAGCCGATCCAATCGGCTTGGCCATTTTTGTAGTGGGGCTTAGATCTAATCGAAAAGATCTCCCCTGCATCGTCAGGTCATCATACATTTATCATAATGGCCACAGAGTACTTCACCAAGTGGGTGGAAGCGGTTCCGCTAACCTCTACGACTAGACCCCGCATTGTGGAGTTCATTTTGCATAACATCATATGTCATTTTGGTATTCCATCCAAGATAATCTCGGATAATGGGACGTCATTCAAGAACAAAGACGTGCGTGCTTTGACCACAAAGTACAAAATTCAGCACAGTTTTTTGACACCCTATTATCCGTAGGCAAATGGGCAAGCAGAGGCATCAAACAAAATGCTAGTTGCCATCCTCAAAAAGACAGTCACAGACAGTCATAAGGATTGGCACATTCAGATCCCACTTGCCCTGTGGGCTTACCGCACTAGCATTCGGACACCCACTGGGGCAACTCCATTTTTGCTTGTGTATGGCTCCGAGGCTGTCATGCCTCTTGAGTTGGAAATTCCCTCCCTACGCATATCAATGCAAGAGTTCATCGATGATGACACTACATGGCAGGCCCGGTTAGACCAGCTTACGTTGCTCGATGAATGACGCGTTAATGCTCTTGAGCATTTACGTATCTATCAAGAGCGGCTGAAGAAAGCATACAACATGAGAGTTCACCTGAGGGACTTTCAGGTTGGTGACTTGGTCTTGAAGGAAAACCAGCAGAACTCTAGTTTGTCGTCCCATCTCAGGGACAAGTTCATGGCAAATTGGTTAGGTCCATATGTAATTGATAGCAAGATAGGACCCGGGACGTACCGGCTAGCTTCCCTTGATGGAGTCAAAGAACTCGAACCCTTGAACATCAATCATTTGCGACCATTCCATATCTAAAGCAGCCAATCCCAAAATGCTCCAAGGATTCCCGCAATCGCTTGGTCAATCCCAAAATGCTCCAAGGATTCCCGCAATCGCTTGGTCAATCCCAAAATGCTCCAAGGATTCCCGCAATCACTTGGTCAATCCCAAAAAGCTCCAAGGGTTCCCACAATCACTTGGTCAAAAGAAAAATAAGAAATATCAAAAACAATAAAATCATCAAAAATAACAAAAACTTGCATCTCATCTCCATGCATGCTCAAAATCATCACAAAATTAAAAATCTCTTTTTACATCCCATTTTCATACTCACCAAGATCAATCCATCAAAAACACAAAAATAATAGCTGCATTAAGCATCGCATCCATACATTTGCATATTTGTGGTCATACAGGTCAAGGCACCATAGACTGTAATTACTTGGCAAAGTCCATCTTCATTCCATATCTCTCCGTTGTATAAACAATCCATCAAAAATAAAACGCTATCCATATTTCCGCCATACTATAGTCAGTTGTCTTCTAATGTATCAAGAGTTTTTGTCATTCAGCTACCAATAGCTTTCTAGCCACGTATTGTACCAAGTCAGATAGCTTTTACGAAGGTAGAATTTTACTTGGATCACACCTTGTTACGTAGCATCCCAGCACAAATTAAAACACATAAACATTCCCAAGTTGTGTGAACGAAAGATGAAACCTGCAAAGCAATCCAGGTCGCCATAAGCGAAACGGTTATCTTGCTCATCCCCCTGTGCGAATGACCCCAAAGAATGCTGAGAGTTGGCAAAAGGACAAGCATCCTCCCTACCCAATTCCCCATGAATCCCAAGTTCTCAAAAGTTGCAAAACATCAAAATTTGCACATGTCAAAACTCCAAAAATTTGACATCACCCTCAAAGTGCATACATCAAAAGGCACAAACAATAGTGATTCTCATCACTCCACATCCTAATCCCTTGCTCAAAAGAAAAAAAATAATATAACAAAAATAAACAATGATTTTTATCACTACAAAAGAGCAAGTATCCCAATACAATTGAAGAAAAGAAGGGAGTTGAACTTGAATCCTTGGAACTCTCAGCATTCAGAAGGTCATGAGATAAACCTCAGTACCGGTTTGGTTGATAGCCTATCGGTCACTCGTGGCAAACCTCTCGCATGACGATATATCTACCACATTAACTTGTGTGCAGATCAATGTTTGCATGTGGATGAGCTAGCTTATGGTATCCTAGATTGCACCATAGATTAATCTGACTAAATACAACAAAGGAGTTAGTGGAGCTAATTAGGTGATCCTCAATACAGGTTTGGTTGATAGCCTATCTGGCATTGGCGGTATCCTGACAAATACCACATCAACGAACTCAATTGCACACACAGGGATGTGAAATAACTTGGTCAAAGACAAGTCCGATTCATACCTTGTTCAAAAGTCTTGTGAGATAAAAGTACAATCATGGCTAGTTAGTTAAAACATCTGAATCTCAGAAAACCTTAACTACATTCTAAACCAACTGTAATATATTTTCAGCTTTACTTCACCATCAAAAAATACAAAAATAACATACAAGAAAAGACATGTATGCCTACAAAGCTATTCACCACAGCAATCGCCTAAGACAAAAAGCCATAAAGTTCTAAACAGTCTATGGTGCGACTACCAAACATCACAAATTCAATTCATCCATTCCATTTTTGCATATCACATATAAATAAAAAACATTTGCATTCATCATAACATATGCATCCATATCACTATAAATTAACATGCATACATCCATATTCATCAATCATCATGCATAAAATCAAATCAACACATGTATAACACAAATAAAATCATCTATATATATCATCATCAAAAATGCACCAAAACAACCAATAAACTTGTCCAATGAAAGTGCTTTTGCATTTGACATCTCGGGCATCCAAAACAGATGTTGGGGTTACAAATCCTCACTATCCTACTCCCTAAGAAGGCTACCATAGCCGGACCGCTCCACGAGAAGACGGATCTTCGAGAATTTCATCCCCAAACGACGTCGCCAAAAGGGTTAACACCCACCAAAAATAGGTCTAAATGTCAAAAAACTGCACACACATTCAATGCTAAACATCTGACGGCACCCTTACCTAAGTCATCTTGGGTCAAGCGACTCGTCGCTTTTCTCATGAAGGTCATTCCCTCATCGATTCGTCGCTTGAGGGGGTAGTCACACTTAGTCACTAATCAACACACACACACCCAATCATGGAAAATGGCATGCATTCAAAGGATCATTGACAAAGACAATCACGCCCTTGCTTGGGGCAGTAAACAAGCAATAGTCACAAGCTGATCAAATCACTTGGCATTCGTGAATCATGAACTCTAGGTTACCACAGACAAAAGGTTGCGCCCTTTGCCTATTCATGACTGATCAATGTCCAAGCTCAAGTAACACCTCACCGAAAAAGGTTAACACTTGAACTAAGTTCCTTCGCTCGTCAGAAGCAAGGATTCAAGAATGCATGCCCTTTCCATGCTTGGGGCATCAAGAGTTGGTTAGGTTACTAAGAAACCCTAATCATTAGTGCTTTGGTTATCTATTTTTGCTCGACGCTGCGCCATGCACAACGCATCCCAAAAAGGGGCATCTGTAGACACCAAAACAGCACCAATCCGATTATGTGACTGCAAACACTGATCGCATTGACACACACAGCCCCAAGGGCAGCCCCCAGAGGTTAAAAAGTGGTCCTAACCACTCTCACAATAGTTTTGGGAGGTCAGAGATCAATTTGGCACCTTCTAGGCACTTTGCTCAGAATCCGTCCCTCCCCGGGATGAATTCAAAATGGGATCCGTCCTCCCCTGGGACGAATACAGAATCCGCTCCGGGGTGGGACGAATTCCAGGTTTGATGGGCAAAAAGTCAAATCTTGACAAATGGCAGCTCAGATCCGCCACTTAACGCTTCCTTCATAGCATGGGAGTGTGGGTGAGCGTTTTCGAGCGTTAGAGGCTATTACAAGGGCAGTCATGAAGTCCCTATTCAGGGAGGAATCTCCCTCCCCTTGGGAAGGCATGATTGCCAAGTGGCGCCTCTGCATGCCCAATTCAAGAGACCTCTAGGTCTATAAATTGGTGAGTTTCCTCACCCTAAAATATACAGAGAAGGAGCATTTTGGAGCAACGAAGTGCTGTCATTTTGCTTTCACACCTATTCCCCTTTTGAATTGTGCCTTTCACATCCTTGATCTCTTTTGGAGAAGAGGTCATTGGGTGGTCATTGGAAGCACAAATCCGGAACCAAACCCGACATTTGGCCACAATATCCCACCCAATTTGCCGACAACACATTACAAGAGATTTTGGACCCATCCCAAGTGGATTGGTGCCGAAATCAGGTTCCAACGGTGGGCGGCCCGCCCGGGCGCCCCGCACTACTGTGAGCCTAATATTCCTTTTTAGGAATGATTGGGGATTCATGGCAGATTGTTCTTTTTGTCATTTGTTTATTTTGCATTCCATATTATGCTGCTTAGATAGCTTGTAATTTCGATTTCGTAATGCTTTGATCAAATCTTATCATGTTTTATCACTTTTGTTGTCCTCACTAACTTGCAGGTAGTAGCATCAAATTCCCATTGATGGAGGCCAAATTGGGGAAATCTGACCATCTGGGTCTTCCCAAAATGCCTCCAATTAGCTAACCCCAAGTTTGCAGGTCTTTTGGAGCTCCCTAGACGTGACATTTTGGGCAGTATCACTTCGGCGCTTTGTTGCAGGTGAATTCGTTCTACCCCGGAGCGAATTACAGTCGAATCCGTCCCTCCCGGAGCGAATTCAAATCGGTGAGGAATTTCTTGACTGTTTCTTTTGCAATGCCTTCTTGGTGATGTTTCTATGTCCTTGCCAAGTTTTCATGTCATTTGGATAAGTTTTAGTTATAGTTTAATTCATTTTCTCATCCGCTTATTGTAGGTTTGAGGATCGCATGCTTTGTCTTATTCGCAGGTGCTACTAACGGTTTCTTGTTCCTTTGAACGCAGGGTCTAGACATCGGAGGAGCAGCAAGGAATCAACACTCGTATACACAAGCGGCGGTGACGTTTGGTCCGTCCATCTTACATGTGGGCACGCGGAAGAGGGATGGCTTTCCATTGATGTGACCAAGAGACAAGTTTGATGCTCCTCGCCCCTAAAAGGGGAGGAAGCGAATTGTAACCGAATTTGAAATACATCAATAAAAGAAGAGGGTTGTTTCATTCCATTTGGGTTCCAATTTGTCTATGCTTTCTCCATTTTACGCATTTTTAATTTGTAGCATCAAGTTTAGTTTCGTTCTTGCATCGTACTTGGAGTTTTTCCCTTTTTGTTTTCGTATCCTCGTGCTTTCACAAATATAAAGCCAAAACTGAAATTTGGCCACAATATCCCACCCAAATTTTTTGACAATACCCCACAAGAGGTTTTGGACCCATCCCAAGTGGATTGATGCCGAAATCAGGCCTTAAATGACAGGCAACCTGCCCCATGGGCACCCCCTCCCACACTGCTACAGTCCTAATCGCCCCCCCTTCGGAGTGATGGGAATTTTATGGCAAAATTTCTTTCTTTCATTTTTGCATTCAATTCTATGATGCTTAGATAGGTTGTCATTTAAATTTTGTCTCGTTTTGAACAATTTTGATCATGTTTCTATCTTTGCTCGCTTCTACTAATCTATAGGTAGCATCATCAAATTCTCATTTATGGAGGTCAAATTGGGAAAATATGACCATCTGGGTCTTCCCAAAATACCCCAATTAGCTAACCCCAAGTTTGCAGGTCTTTTGGAGCTTCCTATGGAGGACATTTTGGACAGTACCTTTTCGGCGTTTTGTTGCAGGTGAATTCGTCCCGCCCCAGAGCGAATTCAAATTGGCGAGGAATTTCCTAACTATTCCATTTGTAGTATTTTATTTGGGATGTATTGATGCCCCTATCAAATTTTTAGAGCATTTGGATTCATTTTAGTCATAGTTTAATTCATTTTTCTCATTCACTTATCGTAGGCTTGGGGATTGCATGCTCTATTTTATCCACAGGTGCTACTGACTACTTCTTGTTCATTTGAACGCAGGGTCCGGACATCTAAGGAGCAGAAAGGAGTCAATACTCATCAACGCAAGTTGCGACGACGTTTGGTCTGCCCATTTTACATGTGGGCACGCGAAAGAAGGAAGGGCATCCATGGATGTAACAAGAATGCATACTTAAACGCTCCTAGCCCTTGGAAGGGGAGGATGCACATTGTAACCGAGTTGTGAAACATATCAATAAAAAGGACTGTCTTCTTTATCTACATTTGTTTCATTCTGATTCACTCATGCTTTCCCTTTTTTCATGCACTTTCAAATTCCTAGGATTTAGCATTAAGTTTGGTTCGGTTTGCATCGCATCTTCGCTTTCCTTTTTGCTTCCGTATCCTCGTGCTTTCACAAGAGAAATAGTGGAATCCTTAAACCTATTATGTAATGTTGTGAATGTGGTTAAATTTCCAAAATATAACTTGATTGGTTTAATTACCATTCAATATTGGCTTATGATATTTTAGATGATGGCTAACCACTAGTTTTTCCAGAAGAAGAAATTGTAACATGTATGTGTTATCTTTTTAAGAGTGATTTTGGAAAACTAAAAAATATTAAGGGATAGTTATATTTATTTTATAGAATTTTCTTTACTAATTAATGAAACTTAGCCCCTGATCTAGATATTGATATTACTTTATAATTAGCATAATGTGTAGAGTTCTGCTAGTAATTCAAAATTATATTTTTACTTCAGCTATATGTAAGATAAATGACAATCTTGTTGTAGTATTATCTGTTTAGTCAAACAATTTAAAATAATGAGAGGAGTCACTTATATGGTTACCATTATTATATTGTAAATGATATGTTAATGTATTTGCTCAACACAAAACTTTATTATATTTATAATATTCAAATTATTACTGCAATGTAATTTGGTTGTTATATTTGAAAATAAGACTATCCTATTATGCACGTGTTTGGTTTGGTGTTAAGGTAAAACTTGTTAGACTAAATATGAACATGACTTTTATTTGGGAAGTATTTTTGGAGAAACTAGGTGTAATGCATCAATTAGATTCTTCTTAAAACAAACATGATAGGAAGATAGTGAGATGTAGTTTTATAGATTTTATTCAATAGAGTTAAAGATGCTAGCTCAATGTCATTAAAAACTTAGAGTAGATCCTTAACTATCGATGCATTGTTTTGAGAAAGGAATAGTTAACCTGAGCTATCATGGGGTTTTTGTATATACTTTCATTGTGTTTGTCTTCAACAACCATTGTTGGTAAAAATATTTATTTATATACGTAACTCTTGGCTAGAGTGTAAAATTAAATTACTAAATCTTCTTTTAGCTACTTGTAATATATTTATTATGGAAATTATGTTAAAATAAAAAGAGCTAGCTATAGTAAAATATTATATGTCTGAAAGGTTCAAAAATTAGATTAATTTCAACTGTGGAATCACTTGGAATTACGAAAGTAACTTCTTTATTTTTTGTTAAAAGTGTTTTAATAAATTTTGGTTGACTTGTGTAGTTGTTTTGTAGATTTTAAATGATATACATTTATCTTGGAGTTGAATATAAATGGTAGTGTAATTTCTAATTAAAATAAATTAGATTAGATTTTTATATTTATAAAGGTTGATTTTGATAGAAAAATATGGATTTTAAGGAAGATTATCTTTAAAAATGTGAGCTTTGTATTTAATTCCTTTATTTTGGTGTATAGTAAAATTAAGTGACCAATTATATGTTATACTATATTATTTAATTCCTTCATTTTGGTGTATAGTAAAATTAAGTGACCAATTATATGCTATACTATAACCTTGGGCTTACTATAAGGGACTTATAGTACATGTTAGACAGTAAAAACATTGGCTATACTGATGAGGATTGATGTATGATCTTTCATATGACCCCTCTAGTAGTTCCTAGCTTAGGTTTGCTTAGTTTATTTCTAGCAAATTGATATTGTAAGTGAGTCTCTTTCTCACATGCACTTGTGGGCACTAGTTGTCTTCTAGTTGTCTTTTAGAGTGTTAGTTAGCAAGTGTGAACTCAAAGTAGGAAGTGTGAGCTTCAAGTTAGCTAAAATGGATCTTCTAGTTAGCAATCTTAACTTAGAAGTTTACGTGCATTCTTCTTTGCACCTTTGTAGCTTTTGGGTTAAGCGTGTGAATCAAATCCATGATTTCATGGGTTGGTTATGTATTTTGGGCCATTAGTGCCTATATAATGATTTGTAAATAATAGAACTCTTAGTTGGATTTTCAATCCTTTTCATTGGTATCGAGCCTAGTTCATGTTTGCACTAGGGCTTGTGAGGTGAGAGGATAGGAGATAGGATTAGTATGAGAAACGTATTCTCATTGAGGACTCGGTTTAAGCCCAAAGGGAGCTTGAAAACCATTCGGAGAAGGAAGTTCCTTCGCCGACAAACCCCTCGTTCCAACTTCTTGCTTATGCTTAAAAAGTATAGGAAGAGTTTGCCCCAAAGTTCTTCGTATACCGATCCTTGGAAGGGATTGGATCGTAGCTACGGTCCAATTAGGATTAGGGAGCCTTTTGACCCTGCTGCCCCCCCCATTTTTGAGTATTGAAGAGCTTCAGGAGGACTCCAAAGCTAGGTCGTGTGTCGACTTAGAGCTGGATGCCTTTCAAACGCTGGTCGTGTGTCGACCGGATCTTGAAAGGAGAGCTACTGGTGGGAGCTGGATGCTCACATTTTTTATAATTTCAAGCTTTAAAAATTTCAGAATTAACCCCCCTGGTTAATTTCTAAATTTTTTTATTTTTAGTTAGAAAGCTTCAAATTTATTGTTCAATATATTATTTTGATAATATATTTGTATTGCTGCAATTTATTTATAAAAAAAAGGGGCAATTTTATTTTATTTTTTTTTTAAAAAAAATTTGCAGCAGATTTGCTACCGTCGGCCCCTTCGGCAGCGTTCGGCAGCCTTCGGCACTGTTGTCGGGCTTGCCGACGCTTGCCGGCCGACGGCCGTCGGGCAACAGCCATGGCAGATCGCTGTCCGCAGGACAGCGATCGCGGCTTGCTCTACGCGGCCGCCTGATTGCTGTCAGGCTCGACAACAACTTGTCGCCAGTCGATAGCCGCCAGAGCTGTCGCAGCAGCCGACGCTGCCCGACGCCAGCGCTGCGCCTGGAGCGAGCCGGTGGCAGTTGCACTGCCAGCCGGCCCGACAGCCGATCGACAGTCGCGCATCGGCTCCGGTGCAGCTCGGGCCAGCGCCGCAGCGCCTGACATTTCTGTCAGGCGTCTGCAGGCTCGCGGCCTGCGACGCAATGCTCGACAACGATCAAGCCGCTGCCATGCTCGCGCCTCAGAGCTTCGGGGCAGCGTCCGACATTGTCGCCGACGGTCGCCGGCTCGCGCCGGCAGCACAAGGGCCAGCACCAGCCAGGCCAGGGGCGGCTGCGTGCGTGGACCCCATGTGCACGGAATTTTGTGCACAGAATTTTGTGCAGAGAAGGCAAGGAGGATTGCCTTGGAAGTTTGTGCAGCTCGGGATTCCAGGAATAAATTAAAATTGGAACATTGTAATTTTTAGTTTTTTTTCACATCTGCCTTGGGAAATGTGCCAGGCAAGACTGGTGTTTTAACTGAAGGTTGCTAATTTTTCATGCACAGTTGAAGTTCAGTTCAAACAGCAGATTGAAGGGTAAATTATTGTAAAAATTTTATTTTTTTTACTATTTTAGAGTGCATGTTAAAATTTCATTTTATTAATTTAATTTTTAATGACTTAATTAAATTCTTTAATCTTTTGATTAATTGAAATTTAATTTTTGATTAAGTTATTTTTAAATTAATAAATGTTAATTTTGCACTTTATATTAGTTAAAAATTTTCAAAATTACTAGCCTTAGGAGTTAATTTTTCAGTTAAGCAGCACTCCATTGTAACAAGGAAATTTGCATTGTATTTCCTTGATTTAGTGCTTTCTTAAACTGTACTTCTGGCTTATACCCGAGAACACATGGCCTCTGACTTGGCTGCCCAAGTGGCAGAATTGGCCCATGTTGTAAACACTTTGGCCGATAAGGCAAATGACACTACAATGGCGGAAGTCCTTGGCAACCTTGCCATGAAGGTAAATGACATTTCTTTGCATAATACCTCCACTTCTGCTCATGATTCACGTTTGAGAGTTCGTTGTGAAGTCCCATTGTATGATGGATCCAGGAACCCTGATGTCTTGAATAGTTGGATTCTTGACATGAGTTCTTGGTTTGCTTTTTCTCAACTTTCAGAAGATGATGTAGTGCCTTATGCTAAGCTTAAACTTTCTGGCTTAGCCAAAGTACTTGTGGAACGAAAACGAGGACAAGAACTCACCACATGGGATGAGCTTGTACAATGTCTTAAAACCAATTTCTATCCTTCAAATTATTCTAGAGAATTGGTTATTAAATGGTTTCGTTTTCGCCAAGGTACTAATATGTCTGTACAAGAATATATTTTCCAATTTAACAGGTTCAGAATACTTGTGAATGTGGAGGATGATGTTCCAGGTTTGATTCTCAAGTTTCAAAGTGGCTTGTTAGAACATTTGTACAGTGAACTAATGTTTGTTTCTATGGAAACATTGGATCAAGTTTTCAATCAGGCGCAGCTTACGGAGGACAAGTTCAAGGCGCAATCGCAGGCATTCCGCACACTTGTTACTCAAGTGGTTGGAAACTCATCAAAAGGGAATAATTCTTTCTCTCAAAAGAAGAATTTTGCTCAAAAGAAGAATGTGTCTTCTCCATCTCCTTCTTCTCCTTCCCCTTCCGCTTCTACTCCTTCTTCCTCTTCTTCTAAATCTTCATCTTCTTCTTCTAAGAAATTCTGCAATTATTGTAAGAAGAAAGGGCATGAGAAAGCTGATTGCTTTAAGCTCAAAAAGAAGAGTTTAGTGATTACTACTCAAGAGGAGGATGCTTCCAAGGGTCCCCTTGAGTCTGTAGGAGAGAGTAGAGTATATACGGAATTACGAGGTAAGCTTAATGAAGTTACCTTAGTAAATGTAAGTTCTTCAGATGGAGCTCGTGATGCTTTGTTCATCACTCGAGCCCACTTACTTCACAACTTTGCAACTGATTGTATAGTGGACAATGGCTCGCAGAAAAATCTAATTGCGAGGTCCATTGTCGAGCGTTTGAATTTACCTATGGAGCCTCATCCTCAACCTTATTCTTTGGGTTGGAAGGATAGTGGAAGAGGCTCAGAAATCACTCACACTTGCACTTTAAAATTTGCACTTGGCCCACATTTCATAGATCAAGTCACTTGTGATGTGACTCCTATGGATTGTTGTGGGATTTTGCTTGGACAACCTTTTCAATATGATAGGAGAGCTGTTTATGATGCTTTTAAAAGAACCTACACACTTCAAAAATATGGTAAGGTCTTTCTCATTAAGAGCACCAACACTCCTAATATCATTCTAAGTTCCAAGCAAACGAAAAGAGTAATTAAGAAAGGTGGTGATGTTGCTCTAATTTTCATTCGCTCTCAAAACACTTCTACATCTACATCCATTACAAAGCAACACTCTTCAATGGATAAAATATTGCAAAGTTATTCACACATATTTCAGGAGCCAAAGTCTCTTCCTCCAATTCGCACAATTAATCACAAGCATTGAAATAGTTCCATGTTCTTCTCTTCCTAATGCTCCCATGTATAGACAATCTATTTTGCAAAATGAAGAAATAAAAAAGCAAATAGAAGATTTGTTGTCTAAGGGTTTCATTAAGGAAAGTACTTCTGCTTGTGCATCACCTATTTTGTTAGTTCTTAAGAAAGATGGCACTTGGAGATTATGCATTGATTTTCGTGCATTGAACAGAATTTCTGTGAAGAATAGATATCCCTTACCCCGCATTGATGATTTATTAGATCAGCTTCAAGGAGCTAAGTTCTTTTCAAAAATAGATCTCAAAAGTGGATATCATCAAGTGCGTATCCAAGCCGAGGATACATGGAAGACTCGCTTTCAAGACGAAGATGGGCCTCTTTGAATGGTTGGTCATGCCCTTCGGTCTTACTAATGCTCCCGCAACCTTCATGAGGTTGATGAATGATGTATTTCGTGAAGTCCTTGACAAATTTGTCATTATATATCTTGATGATATATTGATTTTCTCAAAAACTTGGGAGGAACACCTTAGGCATATCCAGCAAACCCTTGATCTTCTTGCGAAGAATCAATTATATGCCAACTCTTCCAAGTGTTCTTTTGGCAATACTTCAGTTTCTTACCTTGGCTATGTGATTAGTGAGAGTGGAATTCAGGTAGATCCCCTTAAAGTTGATGTTTTGCTTAAGTGGTCCCCTCCTACAACTCTCACTGAGTTAAGGAGTTTCCTAGGACTTGCGAACTTTTATCGCAAGTTCATTCCTCAATATTCCACCCTTGCAGCTCCATTGCATTATCTCACTAAGTCCAAAACTCCATTTCATTGGGAGAAAAGCCAAGAAGTTGCCTTTGAGAAACTCAAAAAGAAATTGTGTACAACACCGGTGTTAACTTTACCTGACCTTTCTCAACCTTTTGAGATTGAAACAGATGCCTCTAAAGTTGCCTTAGGAGCTGTGCTCAAACGGAATGGTCATCCAGTAGCTTATCATTCAAAAACTTTTTCTGCTGCTAAGTTGAACTATTCTACATATGACAAGGAGTTGTATGCTTTAGTTCAAGCCATTAAGTACTGGAGACACTATCTTTTGGGAAAAGATACAGTAGTACACACTGATCATATGCCTCTCAAGTTTTTACAATCTCAAAGTAAAATTGAAGAATCAAGACATATGAAGTGGGCCTCTTACCTCCAACAATTTCACTTGGTGATCAAGTACAAAAAGGGGAAGAGTAATACAGCTTGCCGATTGTTTGAGTAGGCCTCCACCGCTCTTGCCTTAACAAGTCATGTCCACTTCACACTTGGGATTTCAGACTTGGCCTAATCAGTATTCTCAGGATCCTGATTTTGGAAAAATATTTGAGCAAGTGAGTAAGCCTTCTTCTTCCAATTTGCGTCCTTTCCAAGATTTCTACATCAAAGAAGGACTTCTCTACAAATTGGACAAGGTTTGTGTTCCTTGTGAACCTAGAGTGTCGCTTCTTAAGGAAGCTCATTCTACACTTTATGGTGGTCACTTTGGGAAGCATAAAACACTTCATCATTTGCAACGATTTTTCTATTGGCCAAAAATGTAGAGGGATGTGTTGAGATTTCTCAAGCAGTGTGCAGTTTGTTGTCGCTCAAAACCAGCTAATAGAAAGTTTGGCTTAGGCATGCCTTTGCCCATTCCTTCTCATCCTTGGGAAAGCATTTCCATGGACTTGGTTAGTGGTTTTCCTATGACAGTGCGCCAACATGATTGTGTGTTCGTGGTGGTTGACAGATTCAGCAAAATGGCTAAGTTCATTCCATGCCGCAAGACAAGTTCTGCATCGACTTAGCTCAATTTTTCTTTGATAGCATTTGGCGTTCCTTTGGTCTACCTACCAGTATTATCTCGGATCGTGATTCACGCTTTGTGGGTCACTTTTGGCGTTCTTTGTGGAAGATTTTGGGAGTTTCCCTTAACTTCTCTACCGCCTATCATCCGCAGTCCGATGGGCAGACTGAAGTGGTAAACCGTACACTTGTGCAAAGTTTGCGAATCTATCATCACGCTTCACCAGCAAAGTGGGACTTGAGTCTCACGCATATTGAACATGCCTATAATAGGGCCCTACACTCTTCTACAGGTCATTCACCCTTTGAAGTTTGTATGGGATTTCAGCCCTTGGCACCTTATGAGTTACCTTTATCTTTGCCTTCTCCCGTCACTTCACATCTTCAGAAGGAGCAAGACAAGGCACACTCATTTGTTCAACACTTGCACAATCTTCAATCAAAGGTGGTTGAGATTTTGCAAAAGACACAGCAACAGCAGAAAAAGGCCATGGATCGACATCGAATTCCTCATCCTTTTCAGATTGGTGATAAAGTTTGGTTGCATCTTGACAAGCGACATTTCACTGATAAGACTCATAGCAAAATCAAACCAATTCGCTATGGGCCTTACACTATTCTTCAGCAGCAGGTTTTCAAGAATGCTTTCCGTCTGGATCTTCCCGCACACTTGGGAATTCATGACGTCGTCAATGTGGATCTCTTGAAGTTGTACTTTGACTCTACATTGGAGACTGCACCAGCTATCGCCCATCCCGTGGACGTGGTTCCTGAAGCTACAGTTACCATTGGATGCAGATCAGATCTATGACACGAAGACTCGGCAGACTCGTCAGGGGTCTACCACCTCATATCTTGTGGCTCGACGAGGACAGCTGCCGCATCAGGCTCGTTGGATTTCTTTTCATCAGATGTCCCGTGACTTTCCTATTCTTTTGAAAGCATTGGAGTCCAATGCTTCTATTGTGGGGAGGCATGATGAGGATTGATGTATGATCTTTCATATGACCCCTCTAGTAGTTCCTAGCTTAGGTTTGCTTAGTTTATTTCTAGCAAATTGATATTGTAAGTGAGTCTCTTTCTCACATGCACTTGTGGGCACTAGTTGTCTTCTAGTTGTCTTTTAGAGTGTTAGTTAGCAAGTGTGAACTCAAAGTAGGAAGTGTGAGCTTCAAGTTAGCTAAAATGGATCTTCTAGTTAGCAATCTTAACTTAGAAGTTTACGTGCATTCTTCTTTGCACCTTTGTAGCTTTTGGGTTAAGCGTGTGAATCAAATCCATGATTTCATGGGTTGGTTATGTATTTTGGGCCATTAGTGCCTATATAATGATTTGTAAATAATAGAACTCTTAGTTGGATTTTCAATCCTTTTCATATACAATATTATCTAGGGGATAAAATTTAGTAACCTTTGTATCCTTTACATTGATACATGGAAAATAGATCATATTGATAAAATATTTTTACTCCATAGTGTAGAGTTTATTAAAAATAATATTTAGAAACCCAATGATGTTAAGATGTGAGTATGCATACAACATATCTTGAGAGTGATTGTAGTCTGGAGAAACAGTTCAAAACATGAGAGCTAGCTAGTACTTAGAATAAGATATGGAATGGAATGTCTTCTCTAGGTCACTGGATAGGAGCACAATGATAGGTTGATACATCACTATGGTTATATAGACTAGCATGACATCGGTAGCTAGATCTACCACACCATTTGGTATGGGACAAACATACATTAATCATAGTGGGTAGTGTGACTAAGACTAGTGTCAAGGTAATGGCATATATATTTTTTACTCTAATACACTTGGCATATGTATGCTAGACTCTTGCATATTTAATTGGAACAAGTTGATCAATTGGATAAGGTTCAATATGCTAAGGCATGGGGAATGTATGTTTCCACCCATTAGGTGTTATGGGCCCTAAACAACAACCTCTATGGTGGTTTTACCATCATTCCAAATCAATAGGATGATAAATGAGGCAATTTTATTCCACAAAAATTAAATTTTGACTAAATTTTTCTAATCTCATCCACTGGGGTAGCTACCTGTAGTAAATTTATAATTCAAAATTGGTTTTCTATGTTGGTACCAATTTATATGTATGATAATGGTTCATTAGGTAAAACAAAATAGTAGTAAACAAGATAGTACTCTTAGGGTTAAACATTGATTAAAAAAAGAGTTCCCTGTATTATTGCTTGGATTATTTATTTGTGGATACAAACCAGGTGAGTAGACTTGGGTTGTTACAGGCTTAAGGGATAGGCTAAGTATTCAAAAAATCTGAAGACCACTTATAGATACTATAAGAGGGAAGGACATCTAAGAAATATTTGATTGATAAAATTGCAAATGATTGAAGCAAGTTTTAAATATCGATGGACATCTTCTAGATGGTGCAGAAAATTCTAAAGGATATCCCTCAAATATATAGGCTCACTATTGCATACTGAAATCACGAGGATACGAAAGCAAAAAGGAAAGCGAATATGTGAAATGCAAACAAAGAAACCAGACTCAACGCTAAATCCTAGAAACTTGAAAGTGCATGAAAAGAGGGAAAAGCATGAGCGAATCGAAATGAAACAAATGGGAATAAAGAAGACAGCCCTTTTTATTGATATGTTTCAAACTTGGTTACAATGCGCATCCTCCCCTTCCAAGGGCTAGGAGCGTTTAAGCATGAGTTCTTGTTACATCCATGGGCGCCTTTCCTTCTTCCGCGTGCCCACATGTAAAATGGGCGGACCAAAACATCGCCGCCACTTGGAATGATGAGTCTTGACTCCTCGCTGCTCCTCCGATGTCCGAACCCTACATTCAAAGGAACAAGAAATGGTCAGTAGCACCTGCGGATGAAACAAAGCATGCAATCCCCAAGCCTACGATAAGTGAATGAGAAAAATGAATTAAACTATGACTAAAACAGGTCCAAATGCTATGAAAATTTGATAGGGGCATCAAGATACCACCAGGAAGGTTTTGCAAAAAGAACAGTCAGGAAATTCCTCACCGATTTGAATTCGCTCCGGGGTGGGACGAATTCACCTACAACAAAATGCCGAAAAGGTACTGTCCCAATGTCCTACCTAGGAAGCTCCAAAAGACCTGCAAACTTGGGGTTAGCTAATTGGGGGCATTTTGGGAAGACCCAGATGGTCAGATTTTCCCAATTTGGCCTCCATAAATGGGAATTTGATGATGCTACCTGTAGGTTAGTAAAAGCGAACAAAGCTAGAAATATGATCAAAATTGCTCAAAATGAGACGAAATTCAAATGACAACCTATCTAAACATCATAGAATTGAATGCAAAAATGAAAGAAAGCAAATCTACCATGGAATTCCCATCGCTTCGAAAGGGGGCGATTAGGATTGTGGCAGTGTGGGAGGGGGGCGCCCATGGGGCAGGCCGCCCATCGTTTGAGGCCTGATTTCGGCACCAATCCACTTGGGATGGGTCCAAAACCTCTTGTGTGGTATTGTCGGCAAATTTGGTGGGATATTGTGGCCAAATTTCGGGTTTTGGGATCAAGATTCGTCCTCCCAATAGTCACCCAATGACCTCCCCTCTAAAGGAGATCAAGGATGTGAAAGGCGCAAATCCAAAAGGTGTGAGGTGTGTAAATAAAATGACAACACTTCGTTGCTCTAAAATGCTACTTCTCTCTATATTTTGGGGTGAGGAAACTCACCAATTTATAGACCTGGAGGTCTCTTGAAATGGGCATGCAGAGGCGCCACTTGGCAATCATGCCTTCCCAAGGGGAAGGAGATTCCTCCCTGAATAGGGACTTCATGACCGACCTTATAGATGCCTCTAACGCTCGAAAACGCTCACCCATACTCCCATGCGATGAAGGAAGCGTTGGGTGGCGGATCTGAGCTGCCATTTGTCAAGATTTGACTTTTTCCCCGTCAAACCTGCAATTCGCCCCACCCCGGAGCGAATCCAGAATTCGTCCCTGGGGTGGGGCGAATCCCAGTTTGAATTCGTCCCAGGGTGGGACGGATATTGAGCAAAGTGCCTGAAGGTGCCAAATTGATCTCTGACCTTTCAAAACTGCTGTGAGAGTGGTTAGGACCATTGTTTGACCTCTGGGGGCTGCCCTTGGGGCTGTGTGTGTCAAAGCGATCAGTGTTTGCAGTCACATAATCGGATTGGTGCTGTTTTGGTGTCTACAGATGCCCCTTTTTGGGATGCGTTGTGCATGGCGCAGCGTCGAGCAAAAATAGATAACCAAAGCACTAATGATTAGGGTTTCTCAAGTAACCTAACCAACTTTTGATGCCCCAAGTATGGAAAGGGCATGCATTCTTGAATCCTTGCTTCTGACGAGTGAAGGAACTCAATTCAAGTGTTAACCTTTTTCGGTGAGGTGTTACTTGATCTTGGACATTGATCGGTCATGAATAGGCAAAGGGCGCAACCTTTTGTCTATGAGAACCTTGAGTTCATGATTCACGAAATGCCAAGTGATTTGATCAGATTGTGATTATTGCTTGTTTATTGCCCCAAGCAGGAGCGTAATTGTCTTTGTCAATGATTCTTTGAATGCATGCCATTTTCCTTAATTGGGTGTGTATTTGTTGATTGGTGACTAAGTGTGACTACCCCCTCAAGCGACGAATCGATGAGGGAATGACCTTCATGAGAAAAGCGACGAGTCGCTTGACCCAAGATGACTTGTGCAAGGGTGCCTTTAGATGTTTTAGCATTGAACGCGTGTGCAGTTTTCTGACATTTAGACCTATTTTTGGTGGGTGTTAACCCTTTTTGCGATGCTTTTTGGAGCTAAAATTGGCAGAAATTCATCCTCCCGTGGAGCGGTCCGGCTATGGTAGCCTTCTTAGGGAGTAGGATAGTGACAATTTGTAACCCCAACGTCTTTTTTGCATGCCCGGGATGTCAAGTGCAACAACACTCTCATCGGACAAGTTTATTAGTTGTTTTAGTGCATTTTTGTTCAATTTTTGTTGTTTTTTGAAATTTTTGCCCTGAATTCATCCTAGGGTGGGACGAATACCATCTTAGTATTCGTCCCAGGGTGGGACGAGCGCTAACCAGAGTGCTCATCCCATGGGGGAACGAATATAAGCTCAAAAGGCCTATTTAAAGGCCCAAACTAGGGTTTGGGCTCATTTGCATTCAAATTTTCTTGCGATTTGGAGCTCTAGGGAGGAGGAGGTTAATTCTACGAAGCGAAGCGCTGCTGAATTTCTCCCGACATCATGAGTGCACAAACCGGATCGAGTGGCAGAGCCGAAGCGAGACCAGTAAGTGCTCCTTAGTGTTATTGCTTTTGTTATATGTTTTAAAACTGCAAGTTATTTGTTTAATTTTCTTTGTGATGATGTTTTCCAAAATTTAAAATTGAAACCCTAAAACTGAGCTTGAACACAAACCAAGACTTAGCTTAAAACTGAATGACAAACATAGTTAAAACCTAGGTGAAAAATTTTTATTATTATTTTTTTTTTTTGTGTTAACTAATCAGTTAGAGTTTAAAAACCCTAGGGCTGACAAATTAATTTTTTTTGAATTTTTGTTTTGTTTTTGAATTTATCAGTTAGGATTAGAAACCCTAGGACTGACAAATGATCTTTTCTTTTTGTTGTTTTGTAATTGTTTTTGTTATTAATTAATCAGTTAGAGTTTAAAAACCCTAGGGCTGACAAATTAATTTTTTTGAATTTTTGTTTTGTTTTTGGTTGTACATTGGTAGGCAATGTTGTATATTCATGTTATTGTTGTACAATTTTTTTCATGATTTTAATGTTTTTGTGTTGTTTTCTTTTGCAGGTTGTGAAGAGCCGGTATCGTGTACCCACTGCTTTTGCTGAAGCACGAGGGGCGCTAACTGTGGCCGATTGGGAGTGGCTTGATGCCCTTGGGCTCAAGCAGGTGGCTCGACTGGAGCCTGTGGTCGGGGATCGGGCCTATCTGACGGCCCTGATCAATCTGTGGGATCCCTGGACCAACACCTTCCATCTCCCAATAGGGGAGATGACAGTGACCTTGGAGGATGTCTATCGGCTTCTGTGGATTTCGATAGATGGACTACCGATCAGAACGTCATCGCGTGACCAGCGGACAGCTGTACTGATACGATGCTTCGGGCATGGGGAGGAGCTGGGTGTGGAGAGCCCAGTGGAGAGGGTAGAGGGCGACTGCCAGATTGGCAGGATTCTGGTCCGATGGTGGCTGGAGAGAGGGGTGTTGGGAGTGAGGCACGCAGTACTCATGGGCCTCATTTCCAACATGTTGCTACCTGACTCGTCAGGTGCGAGGTTCCCGTGGAACCTACTGGATTTGGTCTGGCGGTTGGTAGAGTGCCCGACGGAGGCACCGCTAATCATGAGGTGGGGACAGATGTTGCTGGCATAGCTCTATGGTGAGTTGTACGAGGTCCGCTACCGAAAGCGGAAGGGGATTAGCTACAGCTATCTATTGCAGAGCTGGGCTTGGCAACACATAGCGGTGGAGAGGCCAGCCGGGTTACCGTGGATGACTCGGGCGGAGATGGAGGATAAGGATATAGGCTATGCGGTTCTATGGCGGTGGTCTAGGGAGCAGGGATAGAGTCGATGGTGGGCAGGTGTCGTAGGGCACTATGTCGATGCCCTCGCTCGGCTTACTCTAGGGGAGGTGTTCTGGCGCCCTTATCGGGATTGTCCAGCCTAGCCGGAGGCTGGAGAGTGGCTCCGATGGGTATGCAGGGAGCGGTGGCTGATTGGGTGGCATGGGACCGAGCATGAGTTCTTCCCCTACAGTCGGGTGACATGATAGTTTGGGGTGCACCAGGGGTTGCCTGGTGAGCCCATGGTCTATCGACGTCGGGGGGACGAGAGAACTCTGGACCGACCGGTCATCATGCCACTAGGCGAGGATTCAGACATGGTGATCGACGTCCCGGATGTGGATGACGTCGGGACTACCGTAGAGTACGACCAGTGGTGGGTACTACGGCGATGGCGGGGAGAGGGGCCACTGGGAGGCACAGAGGTGGCAGTAGTGGGTGGGGAGGGTGCCGAGGCACCAGGAGATGATTGGGGAGCTCCTCGGGAGGATGCAGACATGGTGGAGGTGGAGGATGAGGATGTGGATTTGGGGGTTCCGGATCAGCCGAAGATGCAGGACATCACGGAGCAGTGGGAGCCAGAGCAGGTTGCTATTCCAGAGATGCCCATGCCTCAGGCGGATGTGGAGGACACGGAGTCCAGGTTACGCACTGAGAATGCATGGTTGGAGGGGCTATTGTGGAGGTGCGATGAGGAGTTGGGGGATGCACTGCAGGAGAGGGATCTCCTATGCATGCAGCTGGTAGAGTGAGAGAATGCATTGGCTGCTTACCATCGGTAGGATGGGGGTACTGATGTTGCACGGGAGAGGGATCTCCTACGGATGCAGCTGGCGGAGAGGGATAGGGCTTTGGTGTAGCGTGACGATGCAGTAGCTTATTACCATCGATGGGAGGCAGAGTGGTTACAGTGGGAGATAGATTGGTCTCGACATCGGATGGATATGGAGGGAGAGATTATCCACCTTGGTGGGTGGTTACCTGAGCCCCCGGGAGGTGGATCATCATGTCGAACGAGGGGCAATGATACTGAGCAGTCAGCATCATCTCATCATAGGTGATTGGATGAGGGAGGGGGTAGCAGGCATGATGCGGGGGCTAGCAGTAGCCACCCTGAGGGGTCCCATAGGACCCACACCATGGGGGGTAGTTCCCGTCGCACCGATCCTGCATGATCATGGTGGTCGACGCCTTAGGCTTGGGGGTTTTGAGCTTTTGGATTTTGTTGCGGGGTCACAGGACCAGTTCATTGTAGCCTGTGGGCATTTTTGATGATATATACAGATGACTTTATTTTGTTTATGCGAGTGATGATTTGATTTTATGCATGATGAGTGATGAGTATGGATGTATGCATGTTAATTTATTTTGATGGATGCATATGTTATGATGAATGCAAATGTTTCTAAATTTTAGGATATGCAAATGTAATGGATGAATTGAATTTGTGTTGTTTGGCGAGAGCACCATAGACTGTTTAGACCTTTGTGGGTTTTTTTTTTTTGGCGATTGTTGATGGCAATGCGAGGATGAAAGATAGCGTAGTTGGTTTAGAAATGTAGCTAAGGTTTTCCTAGACTCAGACGGTTTTAACTCACTAGCCATGACTGTACTTTATCTTACAAGACTTTTGGACAAGGTATGAATCGGACTTGTCTTTGACCAAGTTATTTCACATCCCTGTGTGTGCAATTGAGTTCATTTATGTGGTATTTGTTAGGATACCGCCAGTGCTAGATAGGCTGTCAACCAAACTTGTATTGAGGATCACCTAATTAGCTCCACTAACTCCTTTGTTGTATTTAGTCAGATTAATCTACGGTGCTATCTAGGATACCATAAGCTAGCTCATCCACATGCAAACATTGATCTGTACATGAGTTAATGTGACAGATATATCATCATGCGGGAGGTTTACCACCAGTGACCGATAGGCTATCCACCAAACCGAGTACTGAGGTTTGCCTCATGACCTGTCGGAATGCTGAGAGTTCCAGGGATTCAAGTTTGACTCCCTTCTTTTCTTCAATTGTATTGGGATACTTGCTCTTTTGTAGTGATAAAAATCACTATTTATTTTTATATATTTTTCTTTTGAGCAAGGGATTTGAATTTTGAGTGATGAGAATCACTATTGTATGTGCCTTTTGATGTATGCACTCTGGGGGTGATGTCAAATTTGTTGGAGTTTTGACTTTTTGCAAAATTTTGATGTTTGCAACTTTTGAGAACTTGGGATTCTTGGGGAATTGGGTAGGGAAGATGCTTGTCCTTTTGCCAACTCTCAACATTCTTGGGGTCATTCGCATAGGGGGATGAGCAAGATAACCGTTTCGCTTATGGTGACCTGGATTGCTGTGCAGGTTTCATCTTTCATTCACACAACTTGGGAATTTTTATGTGTTTTAATTTGTGTTGGGATGCTACGTAACAAGGTGTGATCCAAGTAGAACTCTACCTTCGTAAAATCTGTCTGACTTGGTACAGTACGTGGCTAGAAAGCTACATGATGACTGAAAGACGAAAACTCTTGATACATTAGAAGACCACTGACTCTGGTATGGTAAAAAGAAGTGAATGGCATTTATATTTTTGATGGACTGCTTATAGAATGGAGAAATGTGGAACAAGATGGATTAGCGGAGTAATTACAGTCTATGGTGCCTTTGACCTGTATGACCACAAATATGCAATGTATGGATGTGATGCTTAATGCAGCTACATATTTTTGTGTTTTTGATGGATTGATTTTTGTGAATATGAAGATGAGATGCGAGAAGAGCTCTCTATTGGTGTGATGAGTTTGAGCATGCCTGGAAATGAGATGCAATTTTTTGTTATTTTTGATGATTTTACTATTTTTGAATTTTCTTATTTTTGACCAAGTGATTGTGGGAATCCTTGGAGCATTTTGGGATTGACCAAGCGATTGTAGGAATCCTTGGAGCATTTTGGGATTGACCAAGCGATTGTAGGAATCCTTGGAGCATTTTGGGATTGACCAAGCGATTGTAGGAATCCTTGGAGCATTTTTTTTGGGATATGGCTCTCTTAGATATGGAATGGTCGCAAATGACTGATGTTCAAGGGTTCTAGTTCCTTGATTCCATCAAGAGAGGCTAGCCGGTATGTCCCGGGTCCTATTTTGCTATCAATTACATATGGACCTAACCAATTTGCCGTGAACTTGTCCCTTAGATGGGATGACAAACTAGAGTTCTGTTGGTTTTCTTTTAAGACCAAGTCACCAATCCGAAAGTCCCTCAGGTGAACTTTCATGTTGTAAGCTTTCTTAAGTCGCTCTTGATAGATACGTAAATGCTCGAGAGCATTAACACGTCGTTCATCAAGCAATGTAAGCTGGTCTAACCGGGCCTATCGCGCAGTGTCATCATCGATGAACTCTTGCATTGATATGCATAGGGAAGGAATTTCCAACTCGAGAGGCATGACTGCCTCGAAGCCATACACGAGCGAAAATGGAGTTGCCCTAGTGGGCGTCCGAATGCTAGTGCGATAAGCCCACAGGGCAAGTGGGATTTGGATGTGCCAATCCTTATGACTATCTACGATCGTATTTTTAAGGATGGCAACTAGCATTTTGTTTGACGCCTCTGCTTGCCCATTTGCCTACGGATAATAGGGTGTCAAAAAACTGTGCTGAATTTTGTACTTTGTGGTCAAAGCACGCACGTCTTTGTTCTTGAATGACGTCCCATTATCCGAGATTATTTTGGATGGAATACCAAAATGACATATGATGTTATGTAAAATGAACTCCACAATGCGGGGTCCTATCGTAGAGGTAAGCGAAACTGCTTCCACCCACTTGGTGAAATACTCTGTGGCCGTTATGATAAACGTGTGATGACCTGACGACGCAGGGGAGATCTTTCCGATTAGATCTAAGCCCCACTACGAAAATGGCCAAGCTGACTGGACTGTCTGCAAGGCCTGGGAAGGTACGTGCATCAAATTAGCATGATGTTGACACTTCACGCACTTCCTGACATATGCGCAACAATCTCGCTCTAAAGATGGCCAATAATAGCCCATGCGAAGAATGCGCTTTGCGATGGCCATACCACTAAAGTGGCCACCACATGTACCATCATGCGCTTGGGCGATCGCCCAAGTGGACTCTTGCTGGTCCAAGCAACGAAGGAGGATTCCTTCATAGCTACGATGGTACAAAATGTCTCCTAACAAGACATACTTAGCCACTTTTGCTCTTGAATGCTCATTTTGTGGCATGCGTCAATCCAAGCGGGAGATTACCTAACTTGAGGTAGTCCCTAATGGGTAAATACCAATCCTGCTGATCGAAAGCCTCGATGGTATGAACAACCAATCCCTCTTGAAGTTCATCCCTAGCAAACGTTGAGCGGGAGAGAACTTGTAAGAATAGCATTGTGTTGCTATTAATGGGAGTAGGGGAGAACAAGGACCCCCAGTTGGCATGTTTCAGACGATCGTGGATTCGAGAGAACTTATCCGAGGATGGTTCAATCTGGATCATGTGGATTCCTTGGCATCAAGTCAGAGCTTGCACGCTCCATCAGTTATAGTTTGGTTAGACAAATAGTTGACATCTTCTGCAAAAGGCTCTTCATATTCGTCCTCTTGCATGCATGGCTCAGTACCATGATCAAGGCCCCCATACACAAAATTTTTTTGGTTGGTAGGTAGCCTAAAGGAACAATTGTACCGATGGGGAGGCGAGGTCTCCCCATGTCTTACATGGACTCTAGCATGGTCGTTGCTACAACATTCCACACTAGATACTCCCCAGGGCCCGTATAAGCCATTTCAACAATAATTATTGGCGATTGAGAGGGAGGGAATGAAGCTCTTCCTGAGTCCACTCCATGTTGGGTGGACTAGGAGCCTCAACTTCCATTGTGCTAGGCATCTCTTCGATAGAGATGGTTGATATTGTTGGCAGTGCCTCTTCTAGGGGTTGAGCCTCTTCCAGGGTTTGCTTCCCTTTGTCCTTCTATTTAGCCATGATAGGTGGCGTTGGTGGTGAAGGACCTGACGATGAAGATGCACCTGGCTGGGGTTTTGATGGATTTATCACCAGTGGTGCTTGCGGCATCGGACCCTGTCTAGATGGATTTAACTAAAAATCCAAGTGCATCGATGGGAGGGTCGATTGCGGCATCAGCTACACCGCATTGCAATATTTGAAGGGTTCTAAGTCCGTCGGGACTACATGTACTTCCCCTTCAAATGTATACTTCAAACACTCGGTGAGCTATCGAAGGGACACACTTCATGTCCCTGATCCATGGCCGCCCTAGCAAGATGTTATAAGCCATCTCGCCTTCCAAAATATGGCACAATGTAGGTATCATCTTTTGTCCTACTTGAATGGGTAGGACAATTGTGCCAACTGTCGAGCATATCGCATCATTGAATGCTCGTAGTGTATAGGTGGAAGCCGTGATGTGAGAGGCTGGCAACTTTAGATGTTTCAATGCTGTTGTGGTAATGATGTTACTGGATGAGCCAGTGTCTATCAACACCCTCTTATATGGGATCCCATTGACCCGCGCGATAACGTGCAGGGGTGGATCTGCCATGTCATCAGACACTGATTTAACTTCATCCTCTCGAAAGGTGATGACTGGCTCCGTGCATCATTTGACATGTCCCATGAAGTTGTTGAAGGAATTCGCTTCATGGGGCTGCAACTCGATGGCTTTCAAAATCTCCATGAGAGCCTCTCGATGGGGCGTTGATTGTTGTATAAGCTCGTATATGGAGAGCCTAGCCGACGTGGTCCTCAAACTCTACGTGAGTTTGGTCCGAATCGTGGCCGCGGGTCTAGGCGGAGGTAGCTGCATAGGGTGTTGTTGAGGTTGTGACGTCGATGGAACCTCTCTTGTGGCTGCCTCGGGGGCAACTCTTGGGTATCTCTTGTTCCTAGTCACTATGCTTATCATTCCTACATACCCTTGCATGGGGCAATTCTGTTGCACCTCATTGACTTGAAGGGGTTTTGCCTGTGCCTCATGGGCAGGCAAGGGGTCCTTGAAAACCCCCATCTGCTGGTTGTTTGGCGCTATGGGGTTGTCCACTGCCAATGTCTTATTGTCAATCAGGTCTTGTATCAATCCTTTGAACTTCCAACATGCATTCAGGTCATGTCCCTTCCGCCTCGTGGAACCTACAATACAAGTCCTCTCTGTATCCCTTAGGCTTGGGAGCGTTAGGATCTATGGTTTGAATCTCCGGAAGGGTGATCAAGTTCGCCGCTGACAAGCGGTCAAATAGGGAGTCCCTAGACTCCGTATAAGGTGTGTACTATCGCCTAGGGTGACGCTGCTAATTTTGCTCCTGCTTCGATTTTCTCTTTCATAATTGTTAGGAGGCACTCGCTGATAGTTAGCCTTTTGAGGCTGTATTTCTTGTGCAGGCTTAGGGACATTTATAGCAACTTGATTAACCGCAGCGGGTTTTTGTTGCGTAGTCCCTATTTTTGTGTTCTTGTTCCATTATTTCTTCTTAGGTTTGGCAATCTTGCCATCCTGTATCTTGATCTCTTCGATGATTCTGGCTTGCGCCAGAGCTTCCTCTAAGGTGGCATATTGCTGTAGCTGCAATAGCACAGAGATCGATCTCAAACAACTTCGTGAGAACATTTGTGTAAGGTCGGACATAGGGGGGAGGTAGGGTAGCTTGGAAAGTAGAGTCCTCCACCGATTCCCATAGGCCGCCATGGTCTCTTCCTCATACTGCTCGAGGCTGGCCAGGTCACTTAGTGATGCCTTCTTCTTGGTGTTGAAGGTGAAGCATTCGAGGAACGCATCCACTAACTGATCCAAGTTACTGATGTTGTGCTTCGGCAACTGAGTGAACCAATCCGAGGCAGGGCCCATGAATGTGGTTATAAATGTCCTTAGCAACAATGCATCATTGTCCTGAATGCCAAAACATTGGCTCAGGAATCTGGTCACATGCTCTTGGGCATCCTCTTCACCCTTAAAGATTGCCAACTGAGGCAGCTTAAAGTGTTCGGGGTAAGGGGGTGCAGGCATTGACGGATGCACAGGATGACTGTGGAGTTGGCGTAACGTGGGCTTTTGGGGCCCAGAAGCTTTGGTTTCCATAGACTCCAAACGCTCTAGCAGCGCTTTGTATGCATCAGAAGATTTAATCTCTTCCTCTTTAGTTTTCTCTCGTTGTGGGTTGTGGGAGACTTGAGGCCTATGGGGGGGTGGCCGGATAGCAACCCCTCCGCCTTGGTAGGGCATTTCGGCCCGCTCTGCTTCTTGTTCATACTCCTCGTAAACTTCCTAAGGAGTCTCTGGGTGAGACCTATGACCCTGGGTGGGTCCCCGCGGAGGGTACCCATCGTTGTTCCGGGGAGTGGCCTCCCTCTCAGGTCTAGGGGGTCTCGGAGGCAAAACTTGATAAGGTCACGGAGACCTATCTCGCACCAAGGGATTATGCCTCTCATATGGTTCTGCTCTTTGGGTGCGAGGGGTTGGAACCCTCTCAGGCACTGGGTTATGGAGCAGCTCATCTGTTTGGCACTGAATGCGCTCCTTGCTAAGGCGGTATAGATGCTCTAGCTACTGCTGATCTTGCTCAAGCCACATGATCTAGGCTTGGCGGGCGGCATGTCTGGCGACTTCCAGGTCAATTTGTTCTACCATATTGAGCCTAGGAGGCCTGGATGCCTCTCCTATACATTTACCTCGATCGTGATGATCCGAGATCTCAATGGGTCGCTTCCCTCTATCGAGGTTGGCGGCATTTACCCGAGGCTCTGGCCTTAGTGGGTAACCATGGTATCTAGCAGGTGTGGAAGCGCATGGCTCCCACGCTATACATTGCTCTCGAGGAATGTGATGGTCTTCCTCGTACTCCCTTTCATATGTGTGAAAGGGGTGGGCGGAGTTAGCTCACCCTGCTTGGAGAGCCCTGCGCTCTGGGGTTTGTCTATTGGTTCTAACAGTGATGGGGGGCAAAGGAGGGATGCCATAGTCATGTGGCCTCTCCTCATGGACACTATGCCACTCTAGCGCTTCATCGCGCAGTGGCCACTCATATCGAGCTTCTAAGGGAGCTTTCTTATCTATGTTGAGTGCCACGTGTAAGGATTCTTCCTGAAAGGGGCTATGATGAATGGGCGTGTCCCCCAAAGGGGTGTCCCTATAGTTCCATCTTGACATGGAATGATGCGGACTCTCTTGTGGGTCAGGCCGCCAAGGCGGTATGGCCAAGTCCTTAGGACTATAGCGGAGGCGACTTGTGCCCCCTCCTTGTACACTTTTCGTAGCTTCTGCCCTTGATTGGGCTTGGCTACGGGTGTACACCATGGTGTTGCTCTTCTACAAGCTAAGTAGATTTTTATCTCTTTTATGATTTTTTTATGCTACACTAAACAGAAAAGAACACACACATACACAAACAGTGATTATCTCGTTTAAAGATTGAGAGTGTGTCCTAAACCTGGTTTAGTGTGTTTTGTTTTTGTTTTTTTTTTTTGAAGGTTTTTGTAAAGAATGTTTAAATGCAAAATGAGGGCTCTTATGACTCCCAAAATTGGTCGCCCCTTCGATATACCATTGCCAGGCCGATATACCAACCTCTCTATATACCCGCCCTTACGTGAGGGAAACTATAGGTACGTGAGAGCAGATGGTACGTGGAACATAGGCGGTACGGAAGGGGAATCACCCTGTTTATGACACCTACCATAGAAGACTTATCCTCATGTGCTGGGAATCACCCCAGCTACACTCGGTCAGCTTTCATCAGGATTTACGTCTAGCAACAATAGCGATCGGGGTTTATGAATGCAAAATTCAAGCCAAGGTGGTGATGAAATCCACCGTTGGTCTTGATCAAGGGCTGGGGTTTTACGACCAGCTCCTTGGTGTTTAAGTTTCCACGTGGTGTGTGGGGTTCCTTTTATTATGCATGGAACAAAATAAACATGCAGCAACCTTTCCTATGCACGCAAAAAGGAAACCAGGAAAAATAGAAAAACTGAAGACAGAAAATGACAGGAAAAGTGCAGAATTCTTACCTCTTCTCTACCCGAATCTGTCGGTTCTGAGTTTCTACCCGAAAACCTCATAGGCTGGAATTCATCCCGGGGTGGAATGAATTATAGGACTGTATTCATCATAGGGTGGGGCGAATTCCCATTCGTCCCTGGGTGAGACGAATTACAACTCTGTATTCGCCCTTTGCTGGAACGAACAACAGTCAGCATATGAAAACGCGGTACCTACAAGCAAAAAACAACCAAGTTTGGATCAGATATCTGATCTTAAAAATAGAGGACAAGGTCCCACCATGATCGCCACTGAAAGCACGAGGATACGGAAGCAAAAAGGAAAGCGAATATGCGAAATGCAAACAAAAACCGGACTCAACGCTAAATCCTAGAAACTTGAAAGTGCATGAAAAGAGGGAAAAGCATGAGCGAATCAAAATGAAACAAATGGGAATAAAGAAGACAGCCCTTTTTATTGATATGTTTCAAACTCGGTTACAATGCGCATCCTCCCCTTCCAAGGGCTAGGAGCGTTTAAGCATGAGTTCTTGTTACATCCATGGGTGCCTTTCCTTCTTTCGCGTGCCCACATGTAAAATGGGTGGACCAAACATGTCGCCGCCACTTGGAATGATGAGTCTTGACTCCTCGCTACTCCTCCGATGTCCAAACCCTACGTTCAAAAGAACAAGAAATGGTCAGTAGCACCTGCGGATGAAACAAAGCATGCAATCCCCAAGCCTACGATAAGTGAATGAGAAAAATGAATTAAACTATGACTAAAACAGGTCCAAATGCTCTGAAAATTTGACAGGGGCATCAAGATACCACCAGGAAGGCTCTGCAAAAAGAACAATCAGGAAATTCCTCACCGATTTGAATTCGCTCTAGGGCGGGACGAATTCACCTACAACAAAATGCCGAAAAGATACTGTCCCAATGTCCTACCTAGGAAGCTCCAAAAGACCTAAAAACTTGGGATTAGCTAATTGGGGGAATTTTGGGAAGACCCAGATGGTCATATTTTCCCAATTTGGCCTCCATAAATGGGAATTTGATGATGCTACCTGTAGATTAGTAAAAGCGAACAAAGCTAGAAATATGATCAAAATTGCTCAAAACGAGACGAAATTCAAATGACAACCTATCTAAACATCATAGAATTGAATGCAAAAATTAAAGAAAGCAAATCTACCATGGAATTCCCATCGCTCCAAAAGGGGGCGATTAGGATTGTGGCAGTGTGGGAGGGGGCGCCCATGGGGCAGGCCGCCCGCCGTTTGAGGCCTGATTTCGGCACCAATCCACTTGGGATGGGTCCAAAACCTCTTGTGTGGTATTGTCGGAAAATTTGGTGGGATATTGTGGCCAAATGTCAGGTTTTGGGATCGAGATTCGTCCTCCCAATAGTCACCCAATGACCTCCCCTCTAAAGGAGATCAAGGATGTGAAAGGCGCAAATCCAAAAGGTGTGAGGTGTGTAAATAAAATGACAGCACTTCATTGCTCTAAAATGCTACTTCTCTCTATATTTTGGGGTGAGGAAACTCACCAATTTATAGACCTGGAGGTCTCTTGAAATGGGCATGCAGAGGCGCCACTTGGCAATCATGCCTTCCCAGGGGGAAGGAGATTCCTCCCTGAATAGGGACTTCATGACTGACCTTGTAAATGCCTCTAACGCTCAAAAACGCTCACCCATACTCCCATGCGATGAAGGAAGTGTTGAGTGGCGGATCTGAGCTGCCATTTGTCAAGATTTGACTTTTTGCCCATCAAACCTGCAATTCGCCCCACCCTAGAGCGAATCCAGAATTCGTCTTAGGGTGGGGTGAATCCTAGTTTGAATTCATCCTAGGGTGGAATGGATATTGAGCAAAGTGCCTGAAGGTGCCAAATTGATCTTTGACCTTTCAAAACTGCTGTGAGAGTGGTTAGGACCACTGTTTGACCTCTGGGGGCTGCCCTTGGGGCTGTGTGTGTCAAAGCGATCAGTGTTTGCAGTCACATAATCGGATTGGTGTTGTTTTGGTGTCTACACATACATTATATAGGGAAATATATTATCATAACTATTACCTTCTCTCCTTAGACCCTTAGTTCAAAATAAGGGGGTGTTGAAATTATAATTTTATCCATAGCCAAGGTTGATATTATATGATGTATTGGATATGGTAAAGAAAATTTCATTCTACAAAGGATTAACCATGTGATCCCTATGGACTGTGGTTAACCATGTGATGGTTAAACCCACTTTATAACTTGTAATTAATCTTAAACCCTCTTTTTATGTTAGCTTAGATTAAAGTTTATTATGCAATTGGGATATTGATATTTGGTCATTAGAGTGTTGTGAATTTAATATATGGATTGTAAAATTATTATTTATAGTGCCTATGAGTGCCCCCAAATATCTATGTATCCCTTTTCCTTTATTTTAGCCTATTATATTTTTTGTATAATAATTGAGTGGATGGATTACTTCTATTCATTTATGGGAAATATTTTCAATTCCAACACATAAAAAATACAATAAAACCCTTATATATAGGGACAAGTGAAATATCGAGTGGTTTGGCAATGGAAAAAGTTATGAATCATCCTTAAATTTATAAAATGAGTCCTAGATTCTTGGATTTTTTGTTGTAAGATAATATTATTCTTGATTATATTTTCTCATACATTAAACTCTTAATCGTAAGGTTGTAGCAAAAATTTCTAGATAGAATAAATAACAACAAATATAGTATATTAAAATTCCCTCTTAACTTAGGAAGAAGTAGAAAGTATAAAGCATAAAAGAGGAAGAATCATATATTGTTGGAAATAACGCATGGTAAAAATTTATTTTTACCACAGTAAGGTTGGACCTTACCTTTTACCTCCCTGGACGGTAGAGACTGGACGGCAGAGGTTTGACGGCATGGGCGGCAGAGAGAACGAATTCTAATTTTCTTCTTCTTTCCTCCCTATTTTCCTTCATCCTTTTCTCTTTCCCCTAAGTTAGCGATTATGGTTTATTTCCTTCTATTTAAACCTTGTAACCGCAGATTAATTCCTAATGCAAGTTTATTCTATTTTCTCCTAACTTTTTCTTCCCGGTTACTAACCTAAGCTCCTATCACAATATCTGGTATCAGAGCTGGTTCACGTTTGGCTGGAAGGCACGGCGAGCGAGGCACGGATCCCGAGGAGGTCGGCCCATAGCATGCGAACCGAGGCAAGAGGCCCACAGCATGCAAACCGAGGCAGCAGGAGGCATGGATCCCGAGGAGCTAATCAAGAGGTGACACGTGGCAGACAGCGAGCGAGCGGACGCGACACATGGCAGGGAGCGGACTCGACGACCGGACACATGGCAGGGAGCGGACGCGACAGCGCGACACGTGGCAGGGAGACGACGCGACAAGTGGCGAGCAGACAGGCGGGCGACTGGACGGGCAACGCGCGGGAGGCAAAAGGCGTGGTCCCGATTGCCCGTAGGCAATCGAAACTCATCCGTCGAATACAGGCTTTTAAAGCCTGTAAGTTTCATCCGCAGGGCGGATGTGGGACAAATGTCCCGTATTTTTTTTTTTAAATATTTGCTAGCCCGACGGAATAGAAGGAAGGCAAGCGCCTTCCATTCGCGTCGGACAGGCTAGCCCGACTGGCCATTCGGGCCAGCGTTAAGGCTTGGCACGGGAGGTCGCGGGGTCGAACCCCACGCGCGCCATATATAATCTTTTGCATGATAAAAATTAATTTTTTTTATTTTTTTCATATTTTTTTATAAAAATTTATATTTTTTATAGATATTTAAAAAAAAAATTATTTTAACAGTTTTTTTTAAATCTTATCTATAGAAGATATATTTTATAAAAAAAAATTGATTAAAATTAAAATTTTTATGCATTTAAAAATAAGTTTAAAAAAAAAAAAGGGAATCTATCTATCAAAATTGTGGAAGAAAAGATATTTCCTAAGAGGAAATTGCTGTAACATTTTTTTACGCTTTGAGAGGTAAAAATTTAGTAACATTTCCTAAGAGGAAATTTTGTGTAAAAGAAAATTTCAGGGAAATTTTCTTAGATGATAAGATCGAATGGATGTTATCAGGCTCTTTGTAAACTGTTACTAAGAACGAACGCCAAAAACTTTGATGAGCATGTGAGAACACTAGGCATAAATTCAGTCTTTTCACAGTTGCAAAACGCAGTTATTGCACAACAGAGAAATCCTGATCTAGGATACGAAGCAGATTCAGAAGATAACTCTTTTGGGAGTAGATTTGAACAATCCGAATCTGTGGAGATTGCTCCACAAGGATCTGAATATACTCATTATAGTAATTCAGTTGAAATCCTACAACCTCCTTCACCTAAAATTATATTGATCAGTGACTGACGACGAACAAGTCGCTGACAATTTTGTAATTGCTGAATCACAACAAGAATAGGTTGTTTTTTGAAGGATAAATCAAGCAAGGCTTGATAGTTTGTAAAGTCTTTTTGTAATAAGACTATATAAGAAAGGTTTCTTGTTTTAATAGATTGTAATGGGATCAAATAACAATCTACCAATCCCCGAATTCAATGGGGATAATTATGAGTACTGGTCCATCAAAATGAGGACATTACTCATAGGAAAAGGACTATGGGATAGTATTGAAGACGGTTACACTGCTCCAACAGATTGGACTACTTTGAGTGCAACCGACAAGAAGACCTTCAAAGATGCATAGAAAAATAACTCTTTTGCCTTATACCATCTTCAATCAACATTAGATCCAAGTATCTTTCCTAGAATTGCATCTTTCTTAATTGCCAAAGATGCATGGAATGCCTTGAAAGAAGGATTCCAAGGAAGTGATAAAGTGAAGCAAGTCAGGCTTCAGACCTTAAAAAGAGATTTTGAAAATCTCATAATGAAGGAAAATGAAAGAGTCGGTGACTATTGTGTACGAGTCAAAGCAATAGTTGATATGATGCAAACTTTAGGTGATAACACAACAATTGAAACAATTGTGAAGAAAGTGTTGAGAACACTTCTTCCTAAGTGGAATCACATTGCCATCATAATTGAAGAATCAAAAGACCTTTCTACTCTTACATTTGATAGTTTGATTGGATCATTAACATCACATGAAGAGCGCCTTCAAGGAACACCTTCAACAAGCTATGGAGGTGATGACAAAGCCTTCACTTCGAACGAAGCTGCAAGACGAGGACAAGGAAGAGGCCGAGGCAGAGGACAACAACAAAGAGGCAAAGGCCAAAGCAACTCCTACAGAGGAGGAAATCAAAATAGAGGTGGAAATCAAAATAGAGGAGCCAATCAGAACCAAAGCGGCAATGCAGGCCATGGAAATCAAGGACGAGGAAGTAACAAAACTAAAACGGCTTGTTTCAATTGTGGGAAACAAGGACACTTCGCTCGTGATTGCTGGTCAAAGTCTTCAAAAGATCAAAGCAGTCAATATGGCTCATTTTATGGAGAAGAAGAAGGCACCTCAAATATTTTTCTTTCATATGGACAGTCAGATCAAAATCTCAAAGACACATGGATTTTAGATACTCGGTTGCTCCAACCACATGAGTGGCAAAGAAAATCTCTTTGCTACATTAGATTCAAATTATAAATCCCATGTTAAGTTAGGGGATAATAAATCTTTGCAAGTTGAAGGCATTGGAGCTATGGAAGTTCCAACAAAAGAAGGCCTTAAAAAGGTGAATGACATATACTATACTCCACAACTACAACACAATTTGTTAAGTGTTGGCCAAATGATGGAGAAGCATTACAAATTAGTTTTTGATGAAGGAAAATGTACAATCCTTGATAAAAACAATTGTAACAGAGTCATCACATAAGTACCTATGACAAAGAATAGGTTATTCCCTCTAAAATTTGGTGAGCCAGGGGGAGCTCAACTTGCAAATATTGCTATTTCAAATCCAAGTGTATTGTGGCACTTGAGATATGGTCACCTCAATTCCGCTAGCTTGAAAATGTTAACTTCACAAGCTATGGTGACAGGACTACCAAAAATTCAAGAACATAAGAAGGTATGCGAAGCATGTGCTTTGGGAAAGCACTCCAGAACGAAGTTTCCAAAAGGGCAAGCGTGGAGAGCAAGCTATCCTCTTCAGCTAGTACATTCGGACATCTGTGGTCCAATGCAAACAAAAAGCCTTGGAAACAATTCTTATTTCCTAACATTCATAGATGATTATTCTAGAATGTGCTGGATCTATTTTCTGAAACACAAAGATGAAGCATTTGATTGCTTCATAGACTTCAAAAATAATGTAGAAAAGCAATGTGACTACTATGTCAAATGTCTTCGCATCGATAGAGGAGGAGAGTACTCCTCAAATGAATTTTTAAATTATTGTAAGCAAAATGGGATAAAAAGGCAGTTCACCACTGCCTATACCCCACAGCAGAACGGTGTGGCCGAAAGAAAGAACCGCACCCTTGTTGAAATGGCACGTACGATGCTTCAAACAAAGCATCTAACATACAACTATTGGGCAGATGCAGTGAGAACTAGTGCATATATTCTAAATAGAAGTCCGACTTCTAGTTTAGATGGTATCACTCCTTATGAAGGATGGTACGGTAAGAAACCAAATGTCAAACATTTTCGAGTATTTGGTTCTTTAGCTTATGCACACATTCCTGAGGAGAAGAGAAAGAAGCTTGATCCCAAGAGTCAAGCATGTATTTTTGTAGGGTATTGTGAATCTACCAAAGGGTATAGATTGTACAATCCCAAGACACATAAAATAGTTATCTCCAGGGATGTAATTTTTGATGAAGGGGGAGAATGGGGTCATAAAAAATTTGTTGATATAGACTCTAATTCTGAAAGTTCCACATTTGTACAGCCCAAGAAAAGTAGTGGAAGTAGTTCCCCTCCACAAAGTCCACATCAGGAATCTTCATCGAGTACATCAAGTGGTACATCAAGTCCAAGAGGAACTCCTTTGTTGGCACCCCCAAACTCTCCGAAATGATTTCAGAGATCTGTAAGCGCTCCAAGTCCGATGGATATTGATCCAGTTTCTCAAAGGAAAGAAACAAATAAAGGAAAGCGCATACTACAGAGTCATCCATCTTCTCAAATGTTGGATAGGAATTTCCAACAAAGATACACTAGGAGTCAAGCTAGTGAGATGGACGACATTTTGTCAAGACTTGAAAATCTTCACATGTCAGGAGATGATGAGTCTCATGAACCAAGGGGTGATGTAGTCAATTATGCTTTGTTGGTTGCTGCACAACTAGAACCATCTAGCTATGAAAAAGCATGTACTGAAAGTATATGGCAAGATGCCATGGAAGAGGAAATATCCTCAATTAAAAAGAATGATACTTGGGAGCTTGTGAAGCTTCCCAAGGGAAAAAAATGTGTTGGATGTAAATGGGTCTATAAGACCAAATTCAATGCTGATGGAAGCATTGAAAGGCACAAGGCAAGATTAGTAGCTAAGGGTTTTACTCAGAAATATGGCATAGATTATGAGGAAACCTTTGCTCCAGTTGCTCGACAAGAAACAATCAGAACTGTTCTTTCCTTGGCAGCCCATAAAGGATGGAACATTCAACACATGGATGTGAAAAGTGCATTTTTAAATGGATACCTGATAGAAGAGGTGTATGTTCAACAACCTCAAGGTTTCCAAGAACAAGGAAAAGAGAACCTTGTTTATAAATTGAAAAAAGCACTTTATGGCCTCAAGCAAGCACCACGAGCGTGGTACTCACGCATTGACGACTATTTTAGCGAGTATGGTTTCACAAAAAGCAAGAGTGAACCAACTCTATACTACCTTAAGAATGGAGTAGATATCCTCATAGTTTGTTTATATGTGGATGATCTAATATTTATGGGTAGTAATAATAAGATGAATATGGAGTTCAAAAACTCCATGATGAATCAGTTTGAGATGAAGGATCTCGGATTAATGAGATACTTCCTAGGCATGGAAGTACATCAATCAAAGCAAGGGATCTTCATATGTCAACAGAAATATGCTCATGACATGATCAAGAAATTTGCTATGCAACAGTGCAAATTAGTTGCAACACCAACAGGACATGGAATCCAGCTAAGCAAAGATGATGGAGCACCAAAGGTTGACATGACCAATTTCAGAAGCATGGTTGGGAGTTTAATGTTTCTCACCAACACTAGGCCGGATATACAGTATGTTGTTTCTCTAGTATCAAGGTTTATGGCTTGCCCATCCGAGCTGCACCTTCAAGCAACCAAACGAATTTTACGATATGTAAAAGGTACATTGGATTTTGGAATCCATTACCACAAGTCTAACTCTGTGAAGTTAGTTGGTTATAGTGACAGCGATTGGGGCAGTAATATAGATGACAAAAAATCTACATCAGGGAACTGTTTTAGTCTAGGTTCGGGACTAATAACTTGGAGTTCCAAGAAGCAATCTGTTGTAGCATTATCATCTACGTGAGCTGAGTATATAGCCATTACCCATGCTAGTACTCAAATCCTCTGGTTGAGGAAAATCCTTGAAGAGATTGGCGAAAATCAAATTGGTCCAACCAAACTGAATTGTGATAATATTAGTGCCATACAAGTTGGCATATAATCCGATCCACCACAAAAGGTCAAAACATTTTGATATGAAGTATCACTTCATAAGAGATATGGTGGAACAACAGATAGTTGAGCTTCAATACTGCAGCACTTTGGATAATCTAGCAGTCATCTTCACCAAAGGCATGGCTAAAGCTCAATTTATAAAGCTGAGAGACTGTATAGTCAGTCCTCTCAACTTTAAGGGGGAGAATGTTGGAAATAACGCATGGTAAAAATTTATTTTTACCACAGTAAGGTTGGACCTTACCTTTTACCTCCCTGGATGGTAGAGACTGGACGGTAGAGGTTTGACGGCATGGGCGGCAGAGAGAACGAATTCTAATTTTCTTCTTCTTTCCTCCCTATTTTCCTTCATCCTTTTCTCTTTCCCCTAAGTTAGCGATTATGGTTTATTTCCTTCTATTTAAACCTTGTAACCGCAGATTAATTCCTAATGCAAGTTTATTCTATTTTCTCCTAACTTTTTCTTCCTGGTTACTAACCTAAGCTCCTATCACAATATATATCACCCTCCTTAAATATGACTTTCTTCTCATTAAAATGGAACACAAGTGAAGGTTTGGATAAGGTAAAAAATTACTATCCAATAAAATGTATGGTAGATCTAATGTATGTGTAAGAGGCCTAGAAGGTATGCCATAAATATTTCCATCATTGTGGATCAAGCCACCAACAATAATTCTTGAGTAGTAGTGTAGAACTCTCTAGTATCCATATCTATAGATAAAATTAGATGTTTTGATTCAATTTTTCTTCTAGTACTCCCATATTCTTATAGTAGCATGATTTCTCATGATAAAGAATTCTACAATTATAAGTTAACTCGTTCCCTTTAATAAAGATAAAATTTGAGTTCCTTCTATGTGCTAAATGGGATCCTTGATATTTATGTTGTTTCTTGGAATGTTTATGGGATTATATTTAATTCCTTTCTCCTAATTAGAAATCAAGGCTTTATTTCATGAGCATGGATTCTCAAGACCACCAATGTGTAGGAGCTTATCATATTCACAAGTTAGTTGCTCATGAAAGCTATCAAAAGGTGGCATCTTCTAAGGATCACCAAATACATCAAAAATAAAATAGAAAGTGAAAACTATCTTAGAATAAGGCCCTTCATATGTAGATATAATAATGTATATTACTTCACATCTATCCTTTTTTATTTATATCAATTAGGTTGGAGATGCATTTTTCTAGTTTTAGCAATAAAATATTATGTGTAAAGGAAGTCCTCTATGTAAAGAGTAATTATCTAGTTCACTAAAATATTCTTTGATTTCAAAATAGTTCACCAAACTTCTTCCAAGTTTCTTGTGGAGTATCAATGCCTTTAGATAAAAACTTGAGGTCATTAAAGGCTAACATGTTGATGAAACCTCGAGCTCCATATACTAGAGTGGATCACTTTATTTTATCCTTATCTTCATTAGCTTAAATATATGTTTACATAAATATTTGATACAAACCTTTCCTCCATAACACATCCCTCCTATTGTTGGAATATGTTTTTTTAAGGTTCACTTGATACCACAACCATCATTTTTATTGTATTTATTTATATAGCCATATTGGATCATAGTATTCCTTATATAGGTGGGTTTAAGGTAGTATTTAATAAATATTAATGTCATTTATGTAACTTTTCACCTAAGGTCACATATAAATTTTCTATTTATACCACTTGAGAACATTTATTTGGTCCTTACTATGAAATAAATTATTTCCTTGAGTCACATTATTTGGTGTCTAAAGGCACCTTCCATATCATGTCCTTATTTATGACATACCATTTCTTCTCTAGGTAGTTTGTTGATGATATTTGTTTTTGGAATGTATAATGAAATCTAACATGGTATCAAGTACGTCTAAATCTCCATTACTCAAACTCAAAATCTAACAAATACTTTTCTACGGTATTTTCTAAAGATCTTATGTGACTTGGAGTCATTTGGATCATGAGAATTTTACTATATTATAATAATTTGATCACATAAAGAGAAATATTTATTGATAGATTAATTTGTTCTTTATCATCTACATCCAATGCTTTATTGTTTAATTAATTATTATGATGGATAATTTGAATGATGACCTAGCTAGCAAATTATATTTTTTGAGCACATTCATTAATATTAGTTGTATTTTATAGATTCTTATAAAAAATATTTTATTCCCTACATTATATATTTTGACACTAGTGCATCATATATAATGATATAATTTACATGGATTCTAAAAGTAAGAAAGAAGAAGTTAAATTTTCTTACCACTCCAAACTACCAAAACAATCTTATAAATTATGGAAATATTATTTTTGGTCAAAAACAAACACACAAGAATGTAAATTTTTAGGGCTCTTATGCACCATTTTTCATGTGAGACTTCATATACATATGTGGTTTATCATTTATATTACTAGACCACATCATATTTTGAGCAATGGATTATAGCTCCAATGTCAACATGACATAGGTCATAATATCATCATGATTTGATTGACTATAGTGGAAAAATCCATGCTTAGAGCACAATAATCAATCATTATTATTTCATATAGATAGGATATAGTGGTGGGAAAAATATTGGTTTCTCATCATTCTAGGATACTTTACATGTACAATATCTGGCTCCTATGATCCTCTTTATTTAATGTATCACTCATACTAATAAAATGATGGAATTTTGGTAATATAAATGGGGGATTAAGGATATTGATATTGAATACAAACAACAATCATAGGAAATTATAATAATTATTGGTTTTTTATCTAGATTATCATAGGTCCCAATGTTTAGGAATAAATATAAAATAAATATTTGATCATTCAATATATATGACCAATATTAAATAACATAAAATTAATATAAAATAATAATAATATGAAGTAAAATGTCCAAGATCATTCATGACAACACATGAAGAAAACTTAAAATAAAATTGCTCAAACTGTGCATACAAGCTTTATTATTATCAATGCTGAAATGAATTCTTCTATGATTAATCTATCATATTACAACATGGAGCTTTATCTCCATAATATAACCTTATAAATTTTACTCTTGGACTCTTTGTCTATTGCTCTCCTCACATATCCAAAAGATACATCTTTTCCTATTCCACACATAAGTCTCTCATGTCTTTTGGCTTCTCATATTACAACTTGTATACATGAATCTTGAATATCTATTTACTCTTGAACACTTTACTCTATGACACATTGCACAATCCTACATGCACACTCTATTACATGATGCTTATGCATATTTTGAATTTTCACACTAGTGCACATCCTACACATGAACACTTACATAAAGGGGAAATATAAATAACAATTCTAAACTATAGACTCACACCCTAATCTATTACATATTTACAATTGTACCATAAAGGTACCATGGGGATACATTAGCATGTACCAAATAATGTAATATCCTCCAACACCCCCTTGTATTGCATTGTTTGGTTATTGAAGAATTTAATCTTCAATATCTAATTTTTTATTTTTTCTTCTACTCTTTTTGTTCCTTATATTTTCTTTGACTATCTTCTTTTTACTCTTTCTAATATTCTTCTTGTGTTTCTTTACTTTGTTCTTCTCTATCTTGATTTTGGTTTTATTCTCTACTATATCACCTGTATCATCAATGCCATTAGAAAATTTTGAATAATTTTTATTGTTATATTTTTCATAAATATATTCAATCTAATTTTCAATTAGAATTCTTGTTGTAAGAGTTCTAAGTTAATTCCCTTATTTATCCTCTTCTATTTCTAAAATTTCTTGGACTAAGTTGCTTTTTTATTTTCTTCACTTGACTACAACTAGTGTCATTGTCTATATTGATACTGAGGCTCATATTGCTTTGGTTTGAAATTTTTATAAGGTCTATTCATTTGATTCCCTTGTTTTAATAAATTATATCTACAAAAAATTGTAGTATGATTCCTTTTTCTGCATTTGTGACAAAGTCTTTGTTTCTATTTGGGCTAAGACTTTGATGATGATGTTGTAGTGTTAATACATTTTTTTATATATCAAAGAATTATTAGTTATTTCATCTTTGAATAAATTATCCACTTCATATTATTGAATAACATTAACCAAATAATCAAAATTTGTTTCCTTATTTAGTACTTGAAGTGAAGTAACTAAATATTTTTAACTCTTTGGAAGTACTTTTCTTGAACTAGAAATTTATCTTCAAATTTATCTCGTAAAGTTAATAATTTAGCCTTTATATCTGTTGTTCTTTGGATAAAAAGTTCTATACTATCTCCACTATTAACCTTCAATGAATATAACTGAGAACGTAAATTCAAGATGGTTGCTTTGTTCTTCCTTTCAAATATTTTGCACAGTTTCTCCCAAGCTACTACTAAATTTTGAGCTTCACATATGTATGGTAGTATTCATCAACTACCCCAAATATAATGAGCATAATATCTTTTAAAAAAATTTCCTCAAAATTTTGTATTTCTATTTCATATTCAATAGGTTCTACCTTTGTCCAATTTACTATTGGCTATAATTTTTCTACAATTTTATTTGATCTCATTTTGTTTTCGAAAATGCAAAGTTAGGTCCTTTGGATTTGAAAAAAAAATAGATTTCAAAATTCTACTAATTCCTTTGGATTTGAAATCCTTATCACTTCAAAATTAAAAAAACAAATATCAAGTTTCAAAATTCAAATATTAAATTACAAAATCAATATGCCAATATATATATATATATATATATATATATATATATATATTTGTTTAAATATCAGAGATGAAATCCTTTTGACTCTCTACTTTAATAAATTCTAAATTGTCAAATCTCAACTTTTAAAAAATGGAGTAAGTCTAAATTAAAGTTTTCTTATCACTCCAATTATCTCAATGTCAAATATAAATATCCAAATTTATTTTTTAAATTATTCATGTGCATGAAATTGAATACTAAACAAAGATTAAATATGTTATCATCAACTTTATTGCATGTAAAATTCACATGAATATTGGGATAGGCATTAATATTTTATTTATTTAATTCTTGGGCTAAGAACTGACCACAACACGTGTTACACTCAGACATTAGACCTAACATTACTCACAACTTACTTTGGTGCTTCACATCATCCTTGACTAACATACTACAAGGGTTATTCTGCTTAGGCTTCAATTTTTTGCTTCAAACTACTCTATGCTATTTTATTTACAAACAAAATATTACTAAAGGCACATATTGTTACCTCTTATCAATATCTTGTTCGTAGAGGTATTCTAATTGATGTCTACACATAGGTTTTGGAAACCCAATGCTCAAGGCTTGGCTTCTTATCTCTTATCAACCTCTAGTTCACAAAGATATTCTTCTCTAACTTGTTATCTATACCCAATCACTAGAAACTTGACACTCAAGCTCTCAATATTAGTCATAGAGTGTTTTGAGTGCTCATGATTATAGTGGGTTGTTGTAGCCCTTTTTTATAAATATTTACTAGAATACACTAGTGTTATGTGAGACAATTTAGTGTATTTGTCTCCACATGGGTTCGTCACCCAATATCTTAACCAAGGCATTATATTTTTTGCCAGGTTTTCTTCACTTGGGTTCTTCACCCAATATCTCAATCAACATGCTATATATTTTTTCTTGGTCTTCATGACTACTACTTCCAATCTAGATATACTAAATATCTTCAAAAATATTAGTGCCTTTAATAACACTCAAAATTTACATTCTCTTGCATCTAATCTTATAGTCCCTTTTGGATATAAATATTGAGTATTTAGTACATTAATAAAATACCAAAATTTTGTAGCAACAAGCTAGTTTTTTGGGTAGATGGTTGGGTTAGCTGATGGAACCATAGTAGTTGGGCTAGGTGGAAGACTCCATTAGCTAATGCAAATGCGACAACTAGCCTTATTGTTACTTGGAATACTAGATCATTTTGTGGTTGGGTGCTAGGGTTCTTGGTGACTGGTGCTAGAGCTACATATCTTTGTACTAGTAGCAGGAGCTCCAACCTCTTGTTCGATGTCAGCTTGGTTTGAGATTTAAATTCTTTAGTCGATGATTAGTTGTTGCTTATTTTATCCCACTAGATGAGAAGAATTTTACTTGGACTAAGCTCTAGATGTATGTATCCTATTATATAGGATGATTTATCAAATGGACTAAGATTTGGATTTAATTTTCCCATGGGATGAGATATCTTGTTCTTTACTGTCATATCTACCTTATGAATAGGGATTTTTGTTGTAGTTGATTCCATCCTAAGCTAGGTGTGAGTTTTTATTCTTCACTACATTACCCAACTGATAATTGATCCTTGAACCCCATTGAGATGGGCCTCTATTCTTGTTTGAGTGGAAATGTAACTTTTAAATATTTCTAGTGCTCTTGGTTTTCCTCAAGATTTTAGAATTCTTTTAAAACATTATGGTCCTCTAGGTGGGACCTATTCCTCTTGTTTAAAGTTTTGAGGGACTTTTAAAACCCTATGGTCCTCTAGATGAGACTTGTTCCTCTTATTTAAGGTTCTAGGATTATTTCAAAATTATATTTCAAGGTTGGGGAAGCCTATCAAAACCCCCTATAAAGGTTAGGGTATCCTTTTAAAATATCTTGTGGATCTAAATTTTGTCTAGAATCTAGTTTCATTTAGATGCTTGTTGTTTGGATTCTCTTTGAATGCCCTTATTATTTGCTTCTTGTCCTAGGTAGGAAGGATATTTTCTTGATGGTCATTAGTTGTAAGATTTTTTTTCTCAATTACTTCTTTCTAGTTCTTACTTGGTTCATGTTAACTTTACCTTGCTTGATATTTTACTAGTTGGTCATGGATCACAAGAAGAATAGGCTCCTTGTTTTGGATTTCTCACTAGATGGAAAATATTTAATTTCTAGATTTAGGTGGGAAGGCCTATTTTGATTTCTCTTTGTTCTTTGACCATCCCCAAGGTTTCTTCAGCTAGTTCAAATTTGGGTGCTCAATTTCATTTTCAAATTTCAAATTGAAAATTATGTGGGATTGTAGTATCCATAAAATCTAAACTATATGATTCTTTTATCGGATGCTAGATCAGCTCTATACTTCTCTAGTACTCATTGAATATTTTTGGATTTGATTAAGTTTGGGGACCCTTTCAATTTTTTTTTAATCTATTAAAAAATACCAAAAAATTGACCAACATTTCCTTCATGTGGCTCTTACATTTTATTAACACCAAAGATTTCTTATTTGATGCTAGTTGTTATCCTGAATATATAAAAAAATAAATTTAGACCAAAATTCTTCTTCGATTCTAGCTTTCAAATATGCCTCCTCCAAAATGGATAGTGTGGTGGCTCATAGATCTGATAACACTATTGGATTTTATCTTGATTATCATAGATCCTAATGATCAAGATCAAATATAAGATTAATATTTTAGAATTCAATATATATGGCCAATACTAAAGAACATAACATTCAAATAAAATAATAATAATGTAAAGTAAATTGAAGAAGATCATTCATGAAATAACATGAATAAAAAATATAGTATTGTTGTTGTCGTTGCACGACTTACCCCAAATTTGGGGACCCACCTTAAAATTATTTGATGTTAATATGAATTTTAGTTTACATTATTTATTTTAGTTCATGGTGTCATAAAAGGTTAATAAAGTTTGAGGGTTTATCATTGTCATGGTCTCCTTGGAAGGGTTCTTGAGAGATAAATTCTTGTCATGTTTTGTCCATTCAGTTTTTCAAAAGCTTGTCATAGGAGTGTCCCATGTCCAAATCAAAACATGGTGGGAACTGTGCATCCTTGTAATTATCCATTTTCCATTACATTGTGAATATCATAAAAGTTTGTAATTTAAAAAAATATAAAACATTTAAAAATTAAAAAAAAAAGAAAATAATAAATAAATTATATATATATATATATATTAAATAAGTAAATCAAAATAAAGCCATGGTGTAAAATTGCACACCGTAAAGTAAAACATTAATGGACTTGTTTTGATTAATTTATTTATCGATGGGTTTATTTTGGAAAGATAAATTTATGTTTTATTTGGTTCCAGGTTACTAAAAAAACATGGGCATGATTTTTAAGGTGAGCCTCAACCCAAAACCTGGTCAACCAATGAACACAGTGCATGAGCACGATCAATGTGGGATACAATTTTTTAAGGTCCACACAGAGCATAATTTCTAAGGTGTTGCCAAGTGGCACTATCTATCCTGCCACGGAGTTCAAGGTGCCACCTAGTGGCTTTAGTTGAGTCATTTCTATTAATGCAAATTTGTATTGATAAAATACCCAGTGCATCATCCTCGAATGCATGTGGTATTAAGACAATAGTAAGTAGTAATTTCTTCCTTAGACTATCAACGTCGAGTACAACAATGTAGAGACAAAAGTGTTGGGTATTCCTACTACAAAAATATAGATAAGCTATCACGAAGATGGTAGTAAGTCAGATGTCATATAGATTAAGTGGATACACGACACTGGTGGTGAGCATAGAATATGGAATGAAGAAACCAAATACCATGGAGAAAATAAAGAAACATCACATCATCGCTTGGTTTATCAACATAGACTGGTCTGATGGGATGTGATATTTTCGTAATTATTTAATCTACATCTGACACAACCAAGAAGGATGATGAATGAACACAGATGAATTACATGGCTATGTTAATGATTTTTTTGAGTATGAGGTATATTTTGCTCCATATATTACACTTGGTCCATGATAATATCGACCTCCTTATTGACACAGATGAATCATCCACATAACTCACCAATGCACATTTTGTTGATAAGACATGCTGACAAATATATTTTACTTCACCTTTGTAATTGGAGCATTCCACTATATTCAATTTCAGTACATCATAGTCAATTATTTTGCACCATCTAATCTGGAGGAACGATGAGAAGCATCATCTAAGGAGCCAAAAAGGAAGCCCTGGTGTCACTTTAAGTTGGCTATGTCATGATTTATTATGTAACTCGTGTTATTTCTACTGGAACCCAACAGTGGCCTCCAAACCAAAGGCAAAAAAATTTACCATTAGAGGTTTATTTAAGGATTATTATTCAAATATAATTATATTTTAAAATTAAAAGTATGGAGCATGTTTTGATTTATTTTCCGTCTCAAAAATAAAAGTAATAAGGAAGGACTTGGTTCATATTTTATGTATTCTATGCAATGGATTTAAAAATCTAGGCGATATAAATAATTATTGATGGTCAAAGGTTTTACACTATGCACACAAAATATCACGTGTATAAAACTCCTTGTAAAATAAAAATTGTGTTGGTTTTGATTATGCAAGGCTTTCTTCTTATGGTGATTATGTAAGAGTTCCGATAGCGTGACTCTATCTTTAATGATTGCATCATTAGTTTAAAAATTGAAGAGTTGGAAATAAATTGTGGTATTCCTTAGTGGCTCTGTGTTTAATGATTACATTAGCAATTTTAAATTGAAGAAGTAGAAATGAATCATGGCATTCCTGTTACAGGTTGAACCAACAAAAGGTAAGACAAAGGGTTTTCTTTGGTTTGGAAATTTTAAATATCCATTCAAATGAACAAGAAAAAGGTTGAAGAATATTGGCAGTGAGTGGATGTTGGAAATTTGATTTTGTGTAAAAACATCTCCTCCCTTGTTGCTCAACTACACCAAATTTCACCAATTGTATTCAATTTTTGCAAGGTATTCTGCAGGAGCATTCATTAAAAATATTTCCTTTTGCAAATATATTGGAAATTTTAATAAATTTAATTCATGCAGATGGTATACTAATTTGTTTTTTTTATATATTGTGTTATTCCATTAGAAGCTTGCATCACATTAATTTTTTATTGTGTGAAGGCTGACCGGTTTAATGTTGATTTTAGTTCAAAAAAAAATTTATGTAGATTTGGGTTGAAATTTTAGAATTTAAGATGCCTTGTTCTTTTATTTTATTTTTCTAACCGTAGCCTTTTATTTTTGTTAAAATTTTATCAAATAAAAAAAGAATAAAAAATCAAAACCCTAAAAAAGAAAAATACGTCAATTGAGAAATTAAAGTTCAAATTCTCATTTTACGTAAGTTCACATTTTTAATGAAAATTTGAGGTTTTAAACTTTGCACAATTTTTCCAAATAATTAATTAGTTTCATTATATTAAAATTAAAATTTCAAAAATTCCAATTTTTAATTAAAGTGAATAATTAATATGAGATTCCAAAGTTTTTATAGGGTAAAGTTATATTTAGTCATTTCATTTTTATTTTCAAGCAAATCCTAACAATCAATGATAAAATTGGCTTTAAAATTGAAGATAAAATTGGCTTAACAATCAAAGATGAAATTGGCTTAACAATTGAAGATAAAATTGGCTTAACAATCAAAGATAAAATTGGCTTAACAATCAAAGATAAAATTTGGTTAACAATCGAAGATAAAAAAAATTTAACAATCGAATACAAAATTTGATTTACAACTTGAGATAAAATCAATGAAAATAAAATTTTCAAAGGTTAAAATCAAATTTTTATCAAATTTCAAAAGTTTTTAGTTGATCAATAATTTCACATTTTGATAAATTCCATGAACAACAAAATCTTTGCAAATCAGATCAATAAAAAATAAGCCCCTTGTTAACAGGTATATGCAACATCGAGGTATCCCATTAATTTTGAATTTTTACATTTTTCACTAATCATTGTTAATATATCAATACATTAAACAAAACTTTGGGGAAATCCCAAATGTTTCCTTGCAAGAAAGGATATATGGGTAGAATTATTATTGTGAGTATATTATTGTGATTGGAAAAAAATATCACTCAACAGAATTGGCACTAGGAGGGCCTGACTTGAAGGTACATGATTCGATTTAAGTTCTTTTTAATTTATTCATATTTATTGTTGGAAATTCTCTAATGTACAATGTATTGATGCTAATATTTTACAAATTCAGAATATTTCTTATTGTTATGCTTTAATTGATGTGTTTTTAATGAGCATGATAATTTATCAGTCAAACATTTGAAAGTTGAAAGTATTTTCATTTCGGGATCACTAAGCACTTGTTGTTTTCATTGTTAAGGCTAGAACTAAAAATCATAATAACAAAATCTAAGGCTTCTGAAGATACTATTTTCCATAGTATTTCTCCTATAAATGGGATCAAAATGTATAAGAGTTAAACAATTGTTATTCCACCCAGTAGCAGTTCATCACTACCCATCATCCCATTTATTTATCCTCCAATAATTCTAATGGTAGAAGTTATGACTTGGTTAGGCACTTATAGCAGTCATTTAAACATTGCTAGAGTAGCCCATGACATTCTAAAAAACTCATAAAGGTATTTACATAAATATAAACATGATGTAATTAGAATTTTCAAAGAACATATTCAAGCATACAAGGATACCTTGATTAGATTGCAAGTCCAATATGATAATATTTCTTGTTGAATGTTTCCACTTATTCTGTATGAAATAGCATATGATTGGTACGTTAGTTTACCTACCAATTCCATTATGTATTGGGCCTAGTTGAAAATAATTTTCATGAATTAATTTAGGCTAGCCATAGTTCTTGTTGTAATCTATCATAAATTTACATCATGCAAGAGAGAGCCTAATGAACCTTTTATATTTTTCAATACTTTATTCCATAAGTTGTATCGCAGGTTAGTTGCTCCTTATATGCTTCATGTAGGTTTTGCCATACAAATGTAATTTAGGGAATTGGACCCTTTAACATCTATGTTTGTAAGGAGAAATTATCAAATCACTATGCTTCCCATGGCATACAGTGAGGCTTTGATTATAGAACAATAGTTGATACCATAAGATTTTAGGATAGGACAGTTGCCTTCCATAGGATAACCATGTGCTTATAATTAAATGCCTATGATCAATCAAGATTTGTCATAGAAAATGCCTATATTGAATGCCATACCATTCAATAATTTTAATTTTCCATACAATCCACCTACCATACCCACTTTCCTACCACTTGACTATATCTATAAAATCAATTCACCACTCATAAAATGGTTGAAACAAATTCTTAAATCATGCCTTCATTCTTCAATACAACACTGACTCTAAATGCATCAACATTTCATCAAAATAACATGAAATTTCCATAGGTTATCCAAAATCAAAGTTTTCCAAATTTTCAAAATCCCAATACCACTACGAGTAACACAACCAATAAAACTATTGTAGGACAAAATAATAAACCTAGTTCTAAGTTAAATGATCTACAACAAATTTCCCAAAAACTCAGTAGTGATATGGTTCAAATGCAAAAACAATTGCTGCCTTCATTCTTCAATACAACACTGAATCTAAATGCATCAACATTTCATCAAAATAACATGAAATTTCCATAGGTTATCCAAAATCAAAGTTTTCCAAATTTTCAAAATCCCAATACCACTACAAGTAACACAACCAATAAAACTATTGTAGGAAAAAATAATAAACCTAGTTCTAAGTTAAATGATCTACAACAAATTTCCCAAAAAATCAGCAGTGATATGGTTCAAATGCAGAAACAATTGCTTCAAAATTATCATCAAAATAGAAATTTTAGTTTTTAAAGAAAATAATGGAATACTTGTATGAACAATGGAGGAGTACCTAATCCCATTTTTAATCAGAACAATGTTACCACTAGTTCCAATCAAACTAGCACTATTGTTAATATTTTAGAGTTGGATTTAAACAATTGGTGTAGGGTACATTCTATGACGCAAAATAATTAGTGCCTTGAATTTAAAACAGCACTGGATATTCTACAAAAAGATATGTATAACATGGAAATTATTTTAGATGAAGATACTTCCCAACAAGCTAGTTCTACCAAAGGGAAAGAATCAGTCCTAGTGGTTGAAACATTTGAACCAATGGAATAATATGAAGAAGGGTATGAGGGTTCTATAGAAAAGGAAGTTCAATATTTTAGATAATTTTAAAAATAAAATTACAATTACAAGATTATAAGTAAGACTAAAGCTCCTTTTACTTCTTCTACTACCCTGAATGACACCATGATTCCTCCTAACACACATGCTAGTTACAATCCCATATCTCCATCTAAAATTGATCTACCTCAACCACCACATGATAAAATTACATATATTATTGTGGAGGATTTAAATAAAACAAAAGAAAATATATCTTTATTTGATGTTACTAAGTTGACTAATTTGCAAGAATTTTTTATATAGGATTTTGGTAATCAAAGCAAAAATGAATCCCAGAAATCCATGGTTATACAATTTTCCTCACAAAGGGACAAAGGAGAAGCTACTCCATTTATTTTGATAATAATAATTGCAGGAAGAAATCTGCACAATTATCTTGTTGATTCAGGAGCATCTGGTAATGTTATGCCTCACATTATTTGTCAAACATTGGATTTGAAATTTGTTCCTTCTAAAATAATAGTTTTTCAAATAGATAAATCTGAAGTTAATGTGGTTGGAATGCTTAATAATATTCATATACAACTAGCCTCAGAACCTTAGAACAATAGTATATTGATATACATGTTGTAGATATACTTGATAGGTATGGAATGTTGTTGAGCAGAGATTTATCTAGAACCTTAAACAGATACATATCCAATTATTTTTCACATATGTAGCTACCATGGAAGGGTATTTATAACGAAATTAGAGTTGAGAGAGAACCTAGACTCAAATATTTGAATACTGATATAACAAAACCAATAATTTTTTTTACAATGATTCTAAGTTAGGTGTTTACACTTTGGAAACAAAATTGGATGTTGGTGAATATAAAAATGAAATACCATATATTAATCCAATTAAGGATTAAAATATTATTTTGATGCTTAAATTTGATGCATCTAAATCCAAACAAGGTAGTGGAGCTAGTGTGGAACTGATTAGTCCTAAAGTTAATTCATCTATGGTAGCTTATAGATTATATTTTCCTTGCACTTATAATACTGCAGAATATGAGGCTTTGATATTCGGTTTGTATTTAGCCTTGAAGAAAAATATTAAATGTTTGAAAGTGCTAGGTGATTCAAAATTAGTTTTTAAATAGGTGAAAGGCCAATATACATGTCATGATAAAAGGCTTATTCATTATAAAAATAGAGTTAGGGATTTGATTGATGAATTCTATGCTTTCAATATCTCATTGATATCTAGAAAAAATAATTGAATCCCTAATTATTTAATTTTCACAATAGGTACTCTTAAGCCCATTGATAATATGAGTATAAAGAAGTTTTCAATTGAGTTGATACCATGTCCTTCTATACCTAAGAATGTGAAAAATTTATAGGTATTTGAAAGTGATAGGAATATTTTTTATTTTGTAACTAATTTAGGTATTTTTGAAAATAAGGTGATCAATGAGGACAAGATATTGCAATAATATGAAAACATAGATCATGAGGTAACAAAGAAAACCAATGCAATTCCCAAAGGTATAGTTTCTCTTGAATTTTTTTTTGATATTGATTACAAAAGCAAAAGTTGTAATAAAACCTCACTCCTACAAGATGCTTATAATTTTATTGATCTTGGGATTAGTAAAGACCTACATAATGTATTCATAGAAAAGGCTAGCACTCATCATGAATAGGAAGAGATTTTATAGGATCTTAAAGATTATGTTTATGTAATAGCATGGATTTATGATAATTTAAATACTTATAATGAAAGCATCATAACACATACTATTCCTTTAAATCTATATTCAAAACCATTTAGATAAAAGTAAATAGCAATTAATCCATTGCTAGATCCTGTTATACAAAAGGAGGTTAAGAAATTATTCGATGGTAATATTATATTTCCAATCAGACACTCTACATTGGTAGCAAATATAGTACCGGTTAGGAAGAAAATATGTGTAATCCATTTGTGTATTGATTTTAATCTCAATAAGGCCTCACAAAAAGATAAATACCCCTTGCCTTCCATTGATTATATTTTACAAATGGTGAATGATTATAAGATGATGTCTTTTCTTGATGATTATTCTGGATATTAATCAAATTCTTATTGATCCAAAATATAGAATGAAAATTTCTTTTACCACAAAGTGGGGTACCTTTGCTTATAGAAGAATATATTTTGGGATTGCTTAATGTAGGTGGCACATTTTGGAGAGCCATGTACTATGTATTTAGAGATTTTATAGGTAAATGCATAGTTTTTATGTTGATAACATTGTTTTTTTCTCAAAGAACATATTAGAGAATGATAATGGTTTGAGAACAATTCTTCAAAAGTGTAGAGAGAATGGCATTTCACTAAATCCCCAAAAGTGCATTTTTTGAGTAACTGAAGGTAAAATTTTAGGCCATGTCATCTCAAAAGATGGAATTTTGGTAGATCCTAAAATAATCAAAGCCATCCAAAAAATTCCTTTCCTAGTAGCAAAAAAGAATTGCAATAATTTTTTGGAAAATTAACATTGTCAGGAAACTCATTTCTGGATATGTTGTAATAGCCAAACCATTAAATTTTGAATATTTTATAATCGGAGGGAATTAGGGATGAGGAGTGGTGGAGGAAGTGGAGGAAGCGGAGGAGAAGCAAAAACGATAGGAAAGAATTTTTAACCAATGGAAGGAGAATATCCAGAGGTAGGGCAAAATTTTGTAGCTGGAAATGAAAAGGATTCCCTGTCAGCTCAGTTTGAAAAGGCTAAAGGTACAAATCCTCTAGATAAACCCTTAGACAAAGGGTCCCATTGGGGTTCGGGAGCTGGCAACAAGGGCCCAACCTTTTTGGAAATGCTGAAAGGGAAAAAGAAGGAGCTAGTTAGTGAACTACCACCCCTAATACCAAATAATAATAGGTTAACTACGCCAGTGGATATTATGGAAAGATTCTTGGATATGGAGGTATCATCCTTAGTTGTCAAGTTTTTGGAAGGCTAGACATTGAGACTATTCACTCATGGGCTGCGACAAAGTGGAAAACTTCAGGAATATTAGAAATCGTAGCCATGTCAAGAGGTTATTTTATGATAAGACTCAACAAAAAATATGATGTAGAGCACATATTGACAGGAGGACCCTAGTTTCTAGGAAGGCGTAGCCTCTTTCTGAGGAAGTGGGGGGAGGATTTCAACCCTAAGAAGTAGAACATTAATATAGCACCCATTTGGGTCTGCTTACCAAACCTCCCAGCCTAGTTTTTTAATGAGTACTAGCTTAGTGGCATAGCAAATATGATAGGAGAGCTCATGGCAATAGACCATTCAACCCGGGCAAGGACTAGACTGATGCATGCTAGGATCTGTGTAAATGCAAACTTGGATTTTGATCTACCTTCTCAAGTGGAGCTAGCATATGGAGAGTTTCTAAGGATTCAGCCTATGGAGTATGAGAACAAGCCAACATTTTATAGCATGTGCAAAACCCAGGGCCACCTTCAAGCCCAATGTCTAGCAATAACTGCAAACAAGGAAGCCACGAGCGAAGGTTTTCTGGGGAAAGCTAATTGGAGAGGGATCCCAAAGTTTCAAGTACCACATTCTAACTCGGAAGGATACAGATAAGTTAAGAATAACTAGGCTGACCAAGCCAACATAGAAATGGTAAAAATCTAGGAGAAAGGAAAGCAACATAATGAGGGAGGAAAAAATCATAAGGTATGTAATAAAGATCCTAGCTTGAACATGTTTGTGAAAGCACGAGGATACGAAAACAAAAAGGAATATGCCACAAGAAAAGAACAAGAAAGAACATATGCAAATTGACACAAGATAAAAGCAATAGGAAATATGGTAATCTCTTTATTGATACGCTTTGTAAATTGTGTTACAATACGTCTCCTTCCTTTTTAGGGGATAGGAGCGTCAAATGTGTTTCTCGTCACAACATCCATGGATCACAATCCTTCTTCCGCGTGCCCACATGTAAGATGGGCGGACCAAAATGTCGCCACCGCTGTTGTATGTGATTCTTTGCTCTTTCCTGCTCCTCTACTGTCAGAAACCTGCATTCAAAGAAACAGAAAATATTAGTAGCACCTGCAGACAGAATGAAACATGTATTTCCCAAAGCCTATTGTCAGTGTATGCATGAAAATAATAAAACGACTATCAAATGACCTCTGATTGACCTGAAACTTTGATAGAAGCATAAAAATATCATCAGAAGACCATTGCAAAAAGAACAGTCTAAAAATTCCTCACATATCTGTACTCGCTCCAGGGTGGGACGAATAGGACTGTGAGAATTTGTCAGAAAGCACCCTGTTCAATGTCCTACTTAGGAAGCTCCAAAAGACCTGAAAACTTGGGGTTAGCTAATTGGGGGTGTTTTGGGAAGACCCAGATGCTCATATTTCTCCAATTTTGCCTCTAGGATCCATATTTTGAAGGTGGCATCTGCAAGTTAGTGAAAGCGGGAAATAACAATAACCTGGTCAAAATTGCTCAGAATGAAATGAAATTTGAACTGTAACCTATTTAACCTATCTAGAATCAAATGAAAAAGAAAAACTAAAGAAATATATCACAGATTTCTAATCATCCCGGGGGGGGCGATTAGGACTGTGATAGTTTGGGGAGCGCCCGGGGGCAGGACGCCCACCGTTTGAGGCACTATTTTGGCACCAATCCACTTGGGATGGGTCCAAAACTGGTTATGGGGTGTTTTCGACAAATTTGGTGGATAGTTGTGGCCAAAAATTGGGTTTTGGGTCCGGATTCGTGCTTCCAATAGTCACCCAATAACCTCCCTTTCGAATGAGAGATTAAGGATGTAAAAGCACAAATCGCAAGTAGGTATGTAAATTGGCAGCACTTCATTGCTCAAATGCTCCTTCTCTGTATATATTTTGGGTGGGAAAACTCCCCAATTTATAGACCTTAGGGTCTCCTTGTTTGAATTGCGCATGCGAGGGCGCCACTTGAGTTAACTGTCCTATTTTCAGAGAAAAGCTAACTCCCCGATTAAAAATCTTCTTGCATGAGGTTTCTAAAATAAAGACACTCATCACTGAAGTCTCTCTTCTTGAATAAAAGCTATTCCTCGCAATTGCATGGCCTGAAGCCTCAGTTAACTGGCGGAGTTACCGAGGTTTGACTTTTTTCTAGTCAAACTTTCTATTCGCCTCACCCTGGGGCGAATGCTGATATTCGTCCCTGGGTGGGACGAATGCCAGTTTGTATTCGTCCCGGGGTGGGACGAGCAGAGAGCAAGGTGCCAAAAAGGTGCCAAATTGACCTCTGACCTCTAAAACTACTTTTGGAAGTGGTTAGGACCACTTTTTAACCTCTGGGGGCTGCCCTAGGGGCTGTTTGTGTCAATGCGATCAGCGCTTGTTGTCACTTAATCGGATTGGTGCTATTTTGGTGTCTATAGATGCCCCTTTTTGGGAAGCATTGTGCAAGGCACAGCGCCGAGCAAAAATAGATAACCAAAGCACTAATGATTAGGGTTTCTCAGTAACCTAACCAACTCTTGATGCCCCAAGTATGGAAAGGGCACGCATTCTTGAATCCTTGCTTCGACGAGCTAAGGAACTTAAATCAAGTGTTAACCTGGTTCGGTGAGGTATTACTTGAACTTGGACATTGATCAGTCATGAATAGGCAAAGGGCGCAACCTTTTGTCTGTGGGAACCTTGAGTTCATGATTCATGAATGCCAAGTGTTTGATCAGCTTGTGATAATTGCTTGTTTGCTGCCCCAAGCGAGGGCACGATTGTCTTTGTCAATGATCCTTTGAATGCGTGTCATTTCCATGATTGGGTATATTGTTGTTGATTGGCAACTAAGTGTGACTACCCCCTCAAGCGACGAATCGATGAGGGAATGACCGACATGAGAAAAGTGATGAGTCACTTGACCCAAGATGACTTAGGTAAGGGTGCCTTCAGTTGTTTACCATTGAATGCGAAAGCAGTTTTCGAACATTTTGACCTATTTTTGGTGGGTTTTAACCCTTTTTGTGACGCAATTTGGAGCTGAAATTGACAAAAATCCGTCCTCCCGTGGAGCGGTCCGGCTATGGTAGCCTTCTTAGGGAGTAGGATAGTGACAATTTGTAACCCCAATGCCTATTTTTGATGCCAAGAATGTCAAGCGCAAAAGCGCCTTCGTTCGGCAATGTTATTGCTATTTTTGGATGGGTTTTGACCCGTTTTGGTGACGTCATTTGGGGATGAAATTCTCAAAAATTCGTCTTCCCGTGGAGTGGTCCGGCTATAGTAGCCTTCTTAGGGAGTAGGATAGTGAGGATTTGTGACCCCGACATCGGTTTTGCATGCCCGGAATGTCTAGTGCAAAAGCATTCTGATCGGACACTTTTAGGGCTTGTTTTGGTGCATTTTTGTGCATTTTTTTGCTATTTTTGAAATTTTTGCTCTGTATTCATCCTAGGGTGGGATGAATTCCTATTTAGTATTCATCCCAGGGTGGGACGAGCGCTCCGGAGAGTGCTCATCCTAGGGGGGAACGAGTACAGGCTCAAAAATCCTTTTTAAAGGCCAAAATTGAGTTTTGGGCTCATTTGCATTTGTTGTTCTTAGCGATTTGGAGCTCTGAGGCGGAGGAGGTCAATTCGGTGAAGCGAAGCGCTACAGAATTTTTCTTGTGACCATGAGTTCTCATACCGGATCGAGCGGTGGAGCCGAAGCGATACCAGTGAGTACTTGTCCTCTTTATTACTTTTTGTTGCAATTGGAAAATCGCATTTTGCTTATTTCTTATGTTTTGTTTTGTTTTTGTTGTTGTTTATGGTTTAAAAATGAAAACCCTAGTCTATGAACACTTAACTGAAAACTTAATTTAACCCTAGTTAAACACAGATCAAAAGTTTAGTTGAAAACTGAACTTAGAAAGTTAGTTTAGAACATAACTTAAAAACTGCGTTGAACCTGAATGAAACCAAAATCTAAACTGTAAGTTAAAAAACGTAGGGTAAAACTAAGCGGAAAGCGTAGCATGAACCCTAGTTGACTGTTGTTTTTTTTTTTTTTTTTTAAAAAATATTGTGTTTTTATGTTTAATTAATCAGTTAAAGTTTAAAAACCCTAGGTCTGACAAATTAATGTTTTAAATTTTGTTTTATTTTATTTATCTAGATTAAAACCCTAAAATAATTTTTTAATTTTTGTTTGTTTTTTAATTAATCAGTTAAAATTAAAAACCCTAGGACTGACAAATTAATTTTTTTTGAATTTTTGTTTTGTTTTTGAATTTATCAGTTAGGATTAGAAACCCTAGGACTGACAAATTAATATTTTTGAATTTTTGTTTTGTTTTTGAATTTATCAGTTAGGATTAGAAACCCTAAGACTGACAAATTAATTTTATTGAATTTTTGCTTTGTTTTTTTTTTTTTTTTTTTTTGGCTATACAGTTTTAATGCATTATTGTATATACATGTTAGGGTTGTACAATTTTTCATTGTTTTTAATATTTTTGTGTTGTTTTCTTTTGTAGGTTGTGAAGAGCCGATATCGGGTGCCGACTATTTTTACTGAAGTGCATGTGGCACTGACCTTGGCTGACTGGGACTGGCTTGACGCCCTTGGGCTCAAGCAGGTGACTCGACTGGAGCCGGTAGTCGGGGATCGGGCCTATCTGATGGCCCTGATCAATCTATGGGATCCCCGGACTAATACCTTCCATCTCCCAATAGGGGAGATAACGGTGACCTTGGAGGATGTCTATCGGATTCTTTGGATTCCAATAGATGGACTGTCGATCCGGATGACACCATGGGATCGGAGGACAGCAGTACTGATACGCTATTTCGGACATGGGGAGGAGTTGGGTGTGGAGAGCCCCATGGAGAGGGCGGAGATGGACTGCCATATTGGTGGCATACTAGTGCGATGGTGGCTAGAGAGGGGTGTGTTGGGAATGAGGCATGCATTACTCATGAGCCTCATTTCCAACATGCTGCTCCCTGAATCTTCTGGTGCGAGGTTCCCGTGGAACCTGCTAGAGGTGGTATTCAGGTTGGTGGAGTGTCCGACAGATACTCCAATGATTATGAGATGGGGATAGACTCTACTGGCATAGCTCTATGATGAGCTATACGAGGTCCATTATCGAAAGTGGAAGGGGATCGATTGTAGCTACTTGTTGTAGTGCTAGGCTTGGCAGCACATAGTAGTGGAGAGGTCGATGGGGCTGCCCTGGATGACGTGGGCAGAGATGGCAGACCGAGAGATTGGATACGGGGTACTATGGTGGAGGTCGGAGGAGCAGGGATAGAGCCGATGATGGGCAGGTGTCGTAGGGCACTATGTCGATGCCTTTGCTCGGCTTACTCTTGGAGAGGTGTTCTGGTGCCCCTATCGAGACTGTCCAACCTAGCCTGAGGCTGGAGAGTGGCTCCGATGGGTACGGAGGGGGCGGTGGCTTATTGGGAGGCATGGGATAGAGTAGGAGTTCTTCCCATATGGTCGAGTGACTCGATAGTTCGGAGTGTGCCAGGGGATGCCTGGTGAGCCCATGGTCTATCGACATCGAGGGGATGAGAGGACTCTGGATCGGCCAGTCATTGCACCACTTGGTGAGGATTCAGATACGGTTATTGATGTCCCAGATGTGGATGATATCGGGGTTACTACTGAGTATGAGCAGTGGTGGACTCTATGACGATGGCGAGGCGAGGGGCCTCTAGGGGGTGCAGAAGCAGCAGCAGCAGGGGATGAGGGTACAGAGGTACCAGATGAGGGTTGGGGTGCTCCACGTGATGATGCAGACATGGTCGAGGTTGAGGATGTTGGAGGGGATTTTGGGGTACCGGATCAACCGGAGATGCAGGATGTCCCAGAGCAGTGGGAGCCAGAGCAGGTTCCTATCCTGGATTCGCCTATGCCTCAGGCAGGTGCGGAGGATGTGGAGGTGAGACACAATGCTGAGATAGCATGATTGGAGGACCTGCTACGAAGATGAGATGGGGAGCTGGGAGAGGCTTTGTAGGAGAGAGATCTCCTATGGACTCAACTGGTAGAGCGGGAGAACGCATGGGCTACGTCTCATCAGTAGGAGGGGGATACTGATGCTGCATGGGAGAGGGATCTCCTATGGGTGCAGCTAGCATAGCGTGATGATGTAGTAGCTTACTACCATTGGTGGGAGGTAGAGTGGGGTCAACGGGAGGCAGAATGGGGCCGATGGGAGTCATATTGGTGGTTGTAGGAGTCATATTGGTGATGGCATCGGCTAGATATGGAGGGAGAGATTATCCGCCTTGGTGGGCGGATACCTGAGCCCCCTGGAGGTGGCTCTTCGCATCGAACGAGAGACAGTGAGACTGAGTAGTCAACATCATCCCATCATAGGTGGCTAGATGAGGGAGGCGCTAGTGGGCATGATGCAGGGGCGAGCAGCAATCACCCTGAGAGGTCCCATAGGACCCACACTGCAGGGGGTAGTTCCCGTCGCACCGATCCTACATGATCATGGTGGCCGACGCCCTAGGCTTGGGGGTTTTTGAGTTTTTGGATTTTTGTTGCGGGGTCAGAGGACCGGTTCATTGTAGCCTATGGGCATTTTTGTTATGATATATATACAGATGACTCTTTTTGGTGTTTATGCACTTTTTCATGGTTTGTTTTTATGTACATGTTTTTACATTGATGTATGCAAATGCTATTATGAATGCGATGTTTCTAATTTGTATGATGTATGCATATGGAATGAATGACATGAGTTGGTTGATAACTTGTCGATGCACCATAGACTGTGCAAGATTTGACTGACTTACTATACTAATGGGATGACTTTGTGGAATGACTTTGTAGATGAAAACTTTATTTTTGTATTTTGTATATTTTTTTGATGGTGATGTACGGAATGAAATGTGACAGTTGTTTTAAAATGTAGTTAAGCTTTTCTGAGATGCAGATATTTTAACTAACTAGCCAAGACTGTACATTTATCTCGCAAGACTTTTGAACAAGGTATAAATCCGACTTGAATTTAACCAAGTTATTTCACATCCCTGTGTGTGCAATTGAATTCGTTTATGTGGTATTTGTCAGGATACCGCCAGTGCCAGATAGGCTATCAACCAAACCTATATTGAGGATCACCTAATTAGCTCCACTAACTCCATTGTTGTATTTAGCAAGATTAATCCATGGGACAATCTAAGGTACCATAAGCTAGCTCATCCACATGCAAACATTGGTTTATGCACACGCAAAGCTAATGTGACAGACATATCGTCATGCGGGTAGGATACCACCATTGCTAGGTAGGCTATCAACCAAACCTGTAATGAGGATCACCTAGATGGTTTTCGAATGCTGAGAATTTTTAGGGATTCAAGTTCAGGTTGTGTGTTTGGGCTCGATGGTTTGGGATACTTGCTCGTCTATATAGTGATGAAAATCACTGTTTATTTTATTTTCTTTGTTTTTTTTTTTGAGCAAGGATTTTGAATAGTGGTGATAACCACTGTTATTTGATTTTGTATTTTGAGCTTTGTAAGTTTGAGCTTGTGAATGGCCTTGATCCTGTTGGCCTTGGGGATGACTACCCATCCTGTTCAGGGACGTGTAGTACGAATCCTTACGACTTTGGGAACAAAGGGGGATGATGGAGATTATGAAGTAAGGGCATTGATCTTTTAGGCCTTGGGGATGACTACCCATCCTTAGTAGGGACGTGTAGTATGAATCCTTACAACTTTGAGACCAAAGGTGAGTGGAGATGGTTGTAATGATGGTTTGTTGGAATTTTGTTTTTGAATGGCATTGATCCTTTTAGGTCTTGGGGATGACTACCCATCCTTGGCAGGGACGTGTAGTACGAATCCTTACAACTTTAGGGACCAACTATGATTGGGATTTGTGGGAGTGGTGAAAACCACTATTTATTAGGTGGAATTGATAGGGAAGAGCTCATCCTTTTGTCAATTCTCAACATTCTAGAACCATTCGCACAGGGGGATGAACAGGCTAATCTTTCACCTATGGTACCCTAGACTGCTTTGTAGGTTTCTCTTGCGTTCACACAACTTAGGAATTATTTTATGTGTTTTAATTTGTGTTGGGATGCTACGTAACAAGGTATGATCCAAGTAAAACTTTCCCATGTAAAATCTGTTTAACTATGTACAATTTTTGGCTAGAAATTTAAAGACAGCTGAATGACGAAAACCCTATATACATTAGGAGACAACTGACTATGCTAAAAATGGCGATGGTGTTATTCTGGATGTATGCATTTATAAAATGGATTTGATGTGGAAAATGATGGAATTGCCAAGTAATGACAGTCTATGGTGCTTTTGACTTGTATGACCTAGTAAATATGCAATGTATGGATGTGATGCCTAATGCAACCTATATTTTTGTATTTTGATTTTTATGAGTATGCATGAAATTAAAATGCAATTTTTTTGTTATTTTTTATGATTTTATGAGTATGCATGGAATTGAAATGCAATTTTTTTTGTGATTTTTGATGATTTTATTGTTTTTGTTTATTTTTGAATATTTATGTTGACCAAGCAGTTATTGTAACGCTTGGAGCTTTTGGTTTGACCATGCAAAGGGTTTATAGATACCTTTGGGGCATTTTTTAGGGTTGACCAAGCGATTAGAAAATCCTTGGAGCTTTTGGTTGACCAAAGGGTTTATAGATACCTTTGGGGCATTTTAGGGTTGACCAAGCGATTGTGAGAATCCTTGGAGCTTTTGGGTTGACCAAAGGGTTTATAGATACCTTTGGGGCATTTTAGGGTTGACCAAGCGATTATGAGAATCCTTGGAGCTTTTGGGTTGACCAAAGGGTTTATAGATACCTTTGGGGCATTTTGGGGTTGACCAAGCGATTGTGAGAATCCTTGGAGCTTTTGGTTGGACTATGGCTCTCTAGATGTGGAATGGCCTCAAATGACTGATGTTCAAGGGTTCTATTTCCTTGATTCCTTCAAGAGAGGCAAGCCGGTATGTTCCAAGTCCTATTCTACTATCAATGACATAAGGACCTAACCAGTTTGCCATGAACTTGTCCCGTAGATGGGATGACAAATTAGAATTCTGTTGGTTCTCTTTTAAGACCAAGTCACCAACCTGAAATTCCCTTAGGTGGACCTTCATGTTGTATGCTTTCTTAAGTCGCTCTTGATAGATACGCAAATGCTCGAGAGCATTAATGCATCGTTCATCGAGCAACGTCAGTTGGTCTAATCGGGCCTGCCATGCAATGTCATCATCGATGAACTCTTGCATTGAAATGCGTAGGGAAGGGATTTCCAACTCAAGAGGCATGACTGCCTCGGAGCCATACACCAATGAAAATGGAGTTGCCCTAGTGGGCGTCCGAATGCTAGTGCGATAAGCCCATAGGGCAAGCGGGATCTGAATGTGCCAATCCTTATGATTGTCTATGACTATCTTTTTGAGGATGGCGACTAGCATTTTGTTTGACGCCTCTGCTTGCCCATTTGCCTGTGGATAATAGGGTGTTGAAAAACTATGCTGAATTTTGTACTTTGTGGTCAAAGCACGCACATATTTATTCTTGAATGGTGTCCCATTATCTGACAGGATCTTGGATGGAATACCAAAATGACATATGATGTTATGCAAAATAAACTCCGCAATGCGGGATCCAATCATAGAGGTTAGCGGAATTGCTTCCACCCACTTGGTGAAGTACTCTGTGGCCATTATGATGAATGTGTGATGACCCGACGATGTAGGGGAGATATTTTCGATTAGATCGAAGCCCCACTATGAAAAAGGCCAAACCGATTGGATCGGTTGCAAGGCCTGAGAAGGTACATGTGTCAAATTAGCATGGTGTTGACACTTCATGCACTTCTTCACATATGCGCAACAATCTCGCTCTAAAGATGGCCAATAATAACCCATGCGAAGAATGCGCTTTGCGATGGCCATACCGCTGAAGTGGCCACCACATGTACCATCGTGTGCTTGGGTGATCGCCCAAGCGGACTCTTGCTGGTCCAAGCAATGGAGGAGGATTCCTTCATAGCTCCGACGATACAAAATGTCTCCTAACAAGACATGTTTTGCCACTTTCTATTTGAATGATCTTTTCGTGGCTTGTGTCAATCCAAGTGGGAGGTTACCTAGCTTGAGGTAATCCCTAATGGGTGTGTACCAATCCTGCTGATCAGAAACCTCGATGGTATGAACGGCCAATCCCTCTTGAAGTTCATCCCTAGCAAAAGTTGAGCGGGAAAGAACTTGTAAAAATAGCGTTGTGTTGCTATTAAGAGGGGTCGGGGAGAACAAGGACCCCTAGTTGGCTCGAGTCAGACAATCATGGATTCGAGAGAACCTATCCGGAGATGGTTCAATCTGGATCAGGTGGATTCCTGGCGTTAGATCGAGCTTGCACGCTCCATCATGGATTGCGATAATGTTTTAACCTCGAATGGTTGTCATTTCACCAGAAGGGTCTTGCGGGATTAGTGACCCCAAGGAGGCCATAGTATCCACAAAATGATTCGATGATCGAGGGAGTGCCTCGATGTCATACCATTCAAGTTGTGCCAGGAATTTGTCCACAAGGGCTTTGTAGGCCTGCAGAACTGGACATCTACATTGGAATATCCCCTTTACTTGATTGACAATTAACAATGAATCACCAAAGATGTTTAAACATTTAATGTTCATGGTGATTGTTGTCTGAAGACCTATGAGCAAGGCTTCATATTCTGCATTGTTGTTGGTGCACGGGAAGTCTAATTTAAATGACAGAGGCATTGGAGCCCCTTGTGGAGTGAAGAATACAATTCCCGTGCCACCTCCTTGCTCACATTTAGAACCATCGAAGAATAGGGTCATGTCAGCCTGTGACTCAGGCTCATCAAAATCTGGCGATTCTGAAACATGAAAAACCCCATCATCCGGTAATTCTACGGTCAGAGGCTGATCGTCTTCAAGAGGAGCCTCTGCCAGTTGATCGGCGATGACTTGACCTTTTATGGATTTTTGTCCAATGAATTCTATGTCAAACTCCGTCAACAACATGATCCATTTCGTCGTGCGGCTACTATGATAAGTACGACTCATCATGTATCGCAATGGATTCTCCTTAGACACAACATACGTCGTATGACCGAGCATGTAGTGGCATAGCTTTTTGGTAGCAAACACCACTGCCAAGTAGAGCTTCTCAACGTATGCATAGTTAAGTTCATAACTGACCAGGGTGCGGCTAAGATAGTATGTAGCCTGTTCTTTGTGAAGTTCATTTTTTTGGGACAGCATGGCGCCCAGTGCCACCTCAATAGCTGAGATGTATAAATAGAATGACACTCCTGGTCTAGGTGGTGCCAATACTGGCGGAAAAGCCAAGTACTATTTAATGTCATCAAAGGCTGATTGGCACTCGTCATCCCAATGAAATGTGACCCCCTTATGCAATAATTTATTCATGGGTCGGCACTTGTCAGATAGCTACGCTATGAAGCGCTTGATCGACGCGACCTTTCCCTGTAGACTCTTGAGCTGCTTGATGGTAGTTGGGGGAAGCATTTCAAGGATTGCCTTGACTTTGTGTGGGTCTACCTCGATTCCTCGTTTAGAGACTATGTAACCCAAGAGCTTTCCAGATGTGATGCCAAAGATGCACTTCTTGGGGTTTAGTCTGACCTTATGCTCCATGAGGCGATCGAGGATCTTGCTTAAGTCATCGAGATGATCTAGGCGCAAAAGAGATTTGGCCAACAAATCATCCATGTAATCCTCCAAAGTTTTGTGCATGTAATCATGGAAGATGTACGTCATGGCACGTTGGTAGGTGGCACCAACATTTTTAAGGCCAAAAGGCATGACCTTATAGCAAAATGTCCCCCAAGGCATTGTGAACACCGTTTTTAGTTGGTCCTCAGGATTGATACGAATTTGATTGTATCCCGAGAAACCATCCATGAGGGAAAGCATTTCGTGGCCCATTGTAGCGTCTACCAATGCGTCGATGCTCGACAAGGGAAAATCATCCTTAGGACTCGCTTTATTGAGATCTCGAAAATCGGTGCATATGCGAATCCTCCCATCGGGCTTCTTGACGGGAACCATGTTAGACAACCATGGTGGATAATCCATGCAGATGACAAACTGTGCATCCAACAACTTTTGTAACTCGTCTTTGACCATTAAGGCCACTTTTGGGTGCATCTTACGTAGTTTTTGCTTTACTGGCTTGATTGTCGGATCAAGCATTAGATTATGCATGACTAGCTGCGGGTCTAGTCCCGGCATGTCTTTGTATGACCATGCAAAAACCTCCTTCTTCTCTTTGAGAAGGGCAATGTAGTCGGCTTGCTCTTCGGGGGATAGACTTACCCCTAGCTTGATGATTTGCAAATTCATTGGATCTGAGCCGATGTCTACGTCAGTCATCTCCTCGACCGACATGTGGGATCCGTCCTCCAACTGGTGTGGAGTTGGGATCAAATGGATATCGTTTGCTGAATTTAGATCATCGTTTGGAACATCAGGTTCCTCTTCAGCATGGAAGACATCCTGAGTCTGTCTTGGGGTGAAATGGAACATTCCTCCGCAAGGCCAGTACTCTGATGGGGATGGTGGTGTGTCAGCATGATCCCAGTCGATAGCATCTAGATCTAGATACAATGACCATGTCGGGTCGGCTGGATCATGGATGGGGGCGGTTAGGTCAATGGAGATCATGTTGATGAAATGATTGTGGTCTCCATTACCATGGGTGTTATAACTCGGACATCCTAGACAATCTGTGTGCTTCGGATCTGGCTCTGTGGGCACTGGCACAAATGGATCAGCCCTATGCGTGGAGACGAAGATAGGGTCTGCCCTAGGCACTAATGGTTTGATAGGGTCTCCAGGTGGAAGATGCTCTCTGTGTACCTGGAGTGGCGGGTGCAGTAATTGCTATAACTACGTCGGGTTGAGGTGCCACCTATGTCTTGGACCTATGTGCAAATGTTCAAACATGTCATCTATGTCCAAAGGGTATCGTTGTTGCATTTGTCGCATGTGGTTGAGATAGGCCATCTCAGTTTCATCTTCGTAATCACTGTCAGAGATCCAAAAGCCTTCATTGACTCCAACAGCTGCTTGCGACACATGAGGCTCATCTTGTTCGAGCAAATTGATGTGGTCCCATCGAGGTTGTTCCACTCTCTACGGGGGGACCTGATTGTCTTGAAGTGGCATGTGCTCAAATGGAGCAGCCAATGGGAACATTGTCAGGAAGCTTTCCTGATCATCATTCATGGGATATTCTTGCGAATGATTGTACTCCGACTCATCTTTGGAAGACCCTTCTTGGTCTTGTCCATATCCCCCTTGTGGGTGAGTCCTTGAATTTTCTCCTTGTTCGGCCGAAGGGAAAGGGTTGTTATGGTCAACAAGGTTGGTTGTTAGCAATGGGAGATAATCTCCCAATGTATAGTTTGTGTTAGGATTGGCATATGGACCTGATGCCAACCCATCCTTGTTGCCTATCCCTAGGCCTTGCATGTTTTCCACCAAGATGTCTAGGGGCAAGGGGTGGTTGAACCCTACTCCTGACTTGTCATATGGCATTTGATATCTCGGTTGGCAAAGAACACGCACTCCTTGCTCATACCTACCCAACCCATATCCATGCCAATTGCATTGGCCTAGATATCATTAAAGCAAAATCAGGGTTGGATAGATAGTTGACATCCTCAACAAAGGGCTCTTCATCTTCATCTTCTTGCATACAAATCTCAACGCCATTATCCAGGCCCCCATAAACAAAGTTTGTCTGATTGGGTGGGTAGCCTAAAGGAACCACAGAGCCGATGGGGAGTCGAGGTCTCCCCATATCTTGCATGGACTCGAGTGTGGGCATTGCTATAATGTTCCTCACTAGATACTCCCCTAGGCCCGTGCTAGCCATTTCAACGGTGACCGTTGGTGGTTGAGGGGAAGCGAATGGGAGTCCTTCCTGAGTCCACTCCATGTGGGGTGAACTAGGCGTCTCGACTTCCATTCTACTAGGAATCTCTTCTATCGAGATGGTTGAGACGAGAGGTGGTTCTTCTTCTAAGGGTTTCTTTCCCTTGTCCTTGGATGTGGCCACCGCAGGTGGCATCATTGTGGAAGGACTGGCGGAAGAAGATGGACCCGGCTGAGGACTCGATGGATTAATCACTGGAGATGCCTACGAAATCGGACCCTATTGAGATGGATTCAATTGAAAATCCAAATGTGTTGAGGGAAGGGTCGATTGCGGCATGAATTGCACTGTATTGCAGTATTTGAAAGGCTCCAAGTCCGCTGGGACTACATGCACCTATCCTTCAAATGTGTACTTTAGGCACTGATGCACGATTGAAGGGACACACTTCATGTCCCGAATCCAAGGCCGGCCTAGCAGGATATTATAAGCCATCTCGCCTTCCAAGATATGGCACAATGTATGAATGGTCTTTTGTCCCACTTGGATAGGTAGGACAATTGTGCCAACTGTCGAGCAGATTGCATCATTGAATGCTCATAGTGTGTAAGTGGAAGCCACGATATGAGATGTTGGCAACTTCAAATGCTTCAGAGCTGTTGTAGTGATGATATTACTGGATGAGCCAGTGTCCACCAACACTCTCTTATACGGAATCCCATTGACCCATGCGATAACGTGCAGGGGTGGATCCGCCACATCACCAGTCAGTGTTTTCAATTCATCTTCTCTAAAGGTGATGACTAGTTCTGTACACTATTTTACATGCCCCACAAAATTGTTGAACGAGTTCGCTTCATGGGGTGGTAGCTCGATAGCTTTTAAAATCTCCATGAGAGCCTCCCGATGGGGTGCTGATTGTTGAATTAGCTCATATATGGAGAGCCTAGCCGATGTGGTCCTTAGACTTTGGGTAAGTCTAGTTCGAATCATGGCCACTGGTCTAGGTGGGGGAAGTTGCGTAGGGTGTTGTTGAGCTTGTGACGTTGATGGAACCTCTCTTGTGGCTGCCACGGGAGCAGCTCCTGGGTACTTCTTGTTCCTAGTCACTATGCTTATCATCCCCACATATCCTTGCATAGGGCAATTTTGTTGCACCTCATTAACTTGAAGGGGTTTTGTCGATGCCTCATGGGTAGGCAAGGGGTCTCTGAATACTCCCATATGTTGGTTGTTTGGTGCTACGGGGTTGTCCACCGCCAATGTCTTGTTGTCAATGAGATCTTGTACCAAACCTTTGAACTTCCAGCATGCATTAAGATCATGTCCTTTACGCCTGTGGAACCTACAATACAAGTCTTCTCTATACCCTTTAGGCTTCGGTGCATTGGGATCTATAGTTTGAATCTCTGGAAGGTTGATCAAATTCACCATTGACAAGCGGTCAAACAAAGAATCCCTGGACTCTGTGTAAGGAGTAAATTGTCGCCTAGGGCGATGCTACTGATTTTGCTCCTGCCTTTGATTTTCTCTCTCATAGTTGTTGGGAGGCACCGCCTGATAGTTAGCCTTTTGAGGCTGTGTTGCTTGTGCAGGCTTAGGGACATTGATGGCAACCTGATTAACCATAGCAGGTTTTGGTTGCGTGGTCCCTGGTTTAGTGTTCTTTGTCCATTCTTTCTTCTTAGGTTTGGCGATCTCGCCATCCTGTATCTTAATCTCCTCAATGACTCTGGCTTGCGCCAGAGCTTCCTCTAAACTGGCATATTGTTGCAGCTGCAATAGCACGGAGATTGATCTCAAACAACTTTTTGAGAACATTTGGGTCAAATATGACATGGGAGGGAGGTAAGGTAGCTTTGAAAGCAACGTCCTCCATCGGTTCCCATATGCCACCATGGTCTCTTCCTCATACTGCTTGAGGCTAGCTAGATCACTCAATGATGCCTTTTTCTTAGTGTTGAAGGTGAAGCGTTCGAGGAACGCGTCCACTAGCTGATCCAAATTATAGATGCTATGTTTTGGTAATTGGGTGAACCAATCCGAGGCAGGGCCTACGAATGTGGTTATAAATGTTCTCAATAACAAAGCATCGTTATCCTGAATACCAAAGCATTGGCTTAAGAACTTGGTCACATGCTCTTGGGCATCCTCCTCCCCTCTAAAGAGTGCCAACTAGGGCAACTTAAAGTGTTTCGGGTATGGAGGTGTCGGCACTGACGGATGCATAGGATGACTACGGAGTTGGCGTAAAGTGGGCTTTTGGGGCCCAGAAGTCTTGATCTCCATAGACTCTAAGCGCTCTAACAATACTTTATATGCATCAGAGGATTTGATTTCCTCCTCCTTAGTTTGCTCCCATTGTGGGTTGTGGGGAACTTGAGGCCTATTGAGAGGTAGTTGGATAGCACCCCCTCTGCCTTGATAGAGCATTTCAGCCCTCTCTTCTTCTTGTTCATATTCCTCATAAGCTTCCTGAGGAGTGGTTGGCCGAGTCCTATGCACATGGGTAGGTGCCCACGGAGGGTGCCCATCATTATTTTGGGGAGTGGCCTCCCGCTCAAGTCTAGGAGGTCTCGGAGGCAATACTTGATAAGGTCGCATGGACCTCTCTCGTACCAAGGGGTTATGCCTCTCATACACTTCTACTTTATGCATGCGAGGGATTGGAACCTTCATAGGCACATTGTTATGAAGCAATTCGGTTATCTGACGCTGAATGCGCTCTTTGTTAAGCCGACAAAGATGCTCTAACTATTCTTGATCTTGCCTAAGCTGCGTGATTTGCGCTTGGTGGGTGGCATGTTTGGCAATCGCCAAGTCAATTTGTTCCATCGTCTCTTGTTTAGGAAGCCTAGATGCCTCTCCTACATGTCTACCTCGATCATGGTGATCCGAGACCTCTATGGGCTGCTTCCCTCTATCGAGGTTAGCTGCATTCACTTGAGGTTCTAGCCTCAATGGGTGATCTTGATACAGGGCAGGCATGGAGGTACATCGCTCCCGCGTTGTGTACTGCTCTTGAGGAACGTGGTAATCTTCCTCGTCCTCTCTTTCATATGCATAAAAGGTGCGGGCAGAATTGTCTTGCCCTGCCTGGAAAGCTTGATACTCTGGACATTGTCTAGTGTTTCTAATAGTAATGCGGGGTAGAGGAGGGATGACAAAATCTTGTGGCCCCTCCATTTGGACCCTCTGTTGCTCTAGCACTTCATCACTAGGCCACCCATAACGAGCTTCTAAGGGAGGTCTCCTGTCTACATTAAGTGCTACGTGTAGGTTATCCTCTTGAAAGGGCCTATGCTGAGTGGGGGTGCCCCTCAAAGAGGTGCCTCTATAGTCTTGTTATGTTATGGCATGATGTGGACTCTCTTGTGGGTCAGGCCGCCAAGGCGGGATGGCCTAGGTCCTCAAGACTATATCGGAGGTGACTTGTCCCCCTTGGTGCACTTTCTGCAGCGCTTGCCCGTGATTGGGCTCGGCTACGAGTGAACACCATGGTGATGTGCTCCTAAATATGAGTAGATTTTTATCTCTTTTAGGATTTTTTATGCTACACTTAAATAGAAAGGAAACACACAATCAATGCAATGGTTATCTCGTTTAAAGATTTAAAAGTGTGCCCTAAAATCTGGTTTAGTGTGTTTTGATGTTTGTTTTTGAAATATTTGTGAAAGAACGTTTAAATGCAAAAATGAGGGCTCTTATGACTCCCAAAAAATGGTCGCCCCTTCGATATACCATTTCCAGACCGATATACCAACCTCTCTATATACCCGCCCTTACGTGAGGGAAACTATTGGTACGTGAGAGCAGATGGTACGTGGAACATAGGCGGTACTGAAGGGGGATCACTCTATTTATGACACCTACCATAGAAGACTTATCCTCATGCACTGGGAATCACCCCCGCTACACTTGGTCAGCTTTCGTCAGGATTTACGTCTAGCAACAGTCGCGATCGGGGTAATGTATGCAATATCTCAAGCCAAAGTGATGATGGAATCCACCTTTGGTCTTGCTCAAGGGTTGGGGTTTTACGACCAACTCCTTGTTGTTTCAATTACCACGTGGTGTGTGGGGTTCCTTTTAAGTTGCATAAATGAAGCACGCAAGCATTCAAACTCTCCTATGCAAGCAAATAACCAAAGAACATAAAGCAAAGAATTGACAAAAGGTGTTTAAGACCTCTACCTCTTCTCTGCCCAAGTCGGATGTCTCTGAATTTCTGCTCTGAAATAGTCCAGTGTTGGAAAACTTGGTACCTGTAATCAAAAGAACAAGCAACTTTAATCAGAAATTTAATCTTAAAAATCAAGGGACAGAGGTCCCACCGTGATCGCCACTGAAAGCACGAGGATACGGAAACAAAAAGGAATATGCCACAAGAAAAGAACAAGAAAGAACATATGCAAATTGACACAAGATAAAAGCAATAGGAAATATGGTAATCTCTTTATTGATACGCTTTGTAAATTGTGTTACAATACGTCTCCTTCCTTTTTAGGGGATAGGAGCGTCAAATGTGTTTCTCGTCACAACATCCATGGATAACAATCCTTCTTCCGCGTGCCCACATGTAAGATGGGCGGACCAAAACGTCGTCACCACTATTGTATGTGATTCTTTGCTCTTTCCTGCTCCTCTACTATTGGAAACCTGCATTCAAAGAAACAGAAAATATTAGTAGCACCTACGGACAAAATGAAACATGTATTTCCCAAAGCCTACTGTCAGTGTATGCATGAAAATAATAAAACGACTATCAAATGACCTCTGATTGACCTGAAATTTTGATAGAAGCATAAAAATACTATCAGAAGACCACTGCAAAAAGAACAGTCTAAAAATTCCTCACAGATCTGTATTCGCTCCAGGGTGGGACGAATAGGACTGTGACAATTTGTCAGAAAGCACCCTATTCAATGTCCTACTTAGGAAGCTCCAAAAGACCTGAAAACTTGGGGTTAGCTAATTGGGGGTGTTTTGGGAAGACCCAGATGGTCATATTTCTCCAATTTTGCCTCTAGGATCCATATTTTGAAGGTGGCATCTGCAAGTTAGTGAAAGCGAGAAATAACAATAACCTGGTCAAAATTGCTCAGAATGAAATGAAATTTGAACTGTAACCTATTTAACCTATCTAGAATCAAATGCAAAAGAAAAAACAAAGAAATATATCACATATTTCTAATCATCCCGGGGGGGGCGATTAGCACTGTGATAGTTTGGGGAGCGCCTGGGGGCAGGACGCCCATCGTTTGAGGCACTGTTTCGGCACCAATCCACTTGGGATGGGTCCAAAACTGGTTATGGGGTGTTTTCGACAAATTTTGTGGATAGTTGTGGCCAAAAATTGGGTTTTGGGTCCGGATTCGCGCTTCCAATAGTCACCCAATAACCTCCCTTTCGAATGAGAGATTAAGGATGTAAAAGCACAAATCGCAAGTAGGTATGTAAATTGGCAGCACTTCATTGCTCAAATGCTCCTTCTCTGTATATATTTTGGGTGGGAAAACTCCCCAATTTATAGACCTTAGGGTCTCCTTGTTTGAATTGCGCATGCGAGGGCGCCACTTGAGTTAACTGTCCTATTTTCAGAGAAAAGCTAACTCCCTGATTAAAAATCTTCTTGCATGAGGTTTCTAAAATAAAGACACTCATCACTGAAGTCTCTCTTCTTGAATAAAAGCTATTCCTCGCAATTGCATGGCCTGAAGCCTCAGTTAACTGGCGGAGTTACCGAGGTTTGACTTTTTGCCAGTCAAACTTGCTATTCGCCTCACCCTGGGGCGAATGCTTGATATTCGTCCCGGGGTGGGACGAGCAGAGAGCAAGGTGCCAAAAAGGTGCCAAATTGACCTATGACCTCTAAAACTACTTTTGGAAGTGGTTAGGACCACTGTTTAACCTCTGGGGGCTGCCCTTGGGGCTGTTTGTGTCAATGCGATCAGCGCTTGTTGTCACATAATCGGATTGGTGCTATTTTGGTGTCTACAGTTTGATATCCTAGCAAATATAAAAGTTGAAAAAGAAAATAGTAAGGATGATACCATCAGTGTCAAGTTTCTTAAAACCCTAGACTCCCCATCCAAATCGGGACCATCCACAGTTATGACAAAAATCCCCAAAAGCTATGCTCAAAATGAAGAAAAATTGCCAGGTCATTTTAGTTTAAACATGGAAAAAATAGATTCAAGAGTCGAAGTTGTGGAAACAAGAGGCAAGAATGTAGCTCCTAATATGGTAGTGGAGAAAATTATCCCTTATCAGATGAGCCCAATGGTAAAAGGTTCCTTGAAGGAAAGCCCCCTGTTTAGGAACTAGATAGGAGAGGTGAACCAAAACAAGGTTGAGGATGAAGAGGGAATTGAAAACCCCCAAAATGAGGAAGAATGTTCAAGCCCTAGACTATCATAGTATATGCCCCCTCATTTTAGTCCAAAATAGACTAGAAGCACTACCAAGCCTCCGATAGATTATGGAAGTGAAATAAAGAAAGGGATAATATCTATAGAAGAGCACTATAGAATGAGAATCAATGAAGAAATTGCAAATGGAAAGCAAAGAACATTGTTACAGCAAGCTATTCCTGGCCAAGATGTTACACACCAAACCTAGTCGTCAGCTAGGTATTCCAAGTGTATAATTTTTCATATATATTGTAGTTAGATTTTCCAAATGATATCATCGATTTTATTAATTATTCTCTGCATTTCGGCATTGCCTTCACGGCGGGATCTGCCCTCCTAGCGGCAATATAATTTTTATTGTTTTTCGTCAATTCGAAATCTCCGTATTCGATCTGTCGTTTGTTCTACTTGCATGATTAATTATTAAATATTAATCCATTTAAGAATTCCCGAAGGCATAGCCTTCCATGTGGTATCAGATTCATTCACGTTCCTGAGGAATCCGCTTCGCATTCTCGAGCAGCCGTCTACCTTCCATTTCAATCGCGTTCGTAGGCGTCCCAAACACCTTGCGTATCCTTCCATTTTCAAGCGACATCTACAGGGTCCCAAACAAACTCAAGCCTTTGAAGCTCTTAAGAAATCCATGTGTACAACTCCAATATTAGCAACTCCCAATTTTCACAAACCATTTATTATCGAATGTGATGCATCAGGATCAGGAATTGGGGCTATATTAATGCAAGAAGGTCATCCGTTGGCATTTGAAAGTAAACAGCTTTTCGAGAAAAATTTGGGAAGATCAACATACAAAAAAGAAATGTTGGTTATTCTTCACGCAATAGAAAAATGGAGACACTACCTAATCAGTAGCCGCTTCATTATAAAAACAGATCATAGTAGCCTCAAACATTTTCTTGAGCAAAGGTTTTCATATCCGGAACAAAATAAGTGGTTAACAAAACTATTGGGCTATGATTTTGTTATCGAATACAAGAAAGGGAAGGAAAATATAGCTGTCGATGCACTGTCCAGGAAATATGAAGATGAAGTAGTCATTAACGCTATTTCAGGTCCTTGCTCCCAATGGGTGAATCAATTACAATATGAATGGTTGTCCAATAGTGAAACTGCTTAGATACTTCAAGAATTATCTATAGGGTCCTCTAAACACCCTTTGTTCTCTTATGAAGACAACATCCTCCGGAAGAAGAACCGCATTTACATTCCACACAATTCAGAACTCAAATCAAAGATCCTCGATGAATCACACGCTTCTCCCTCAGCAGGACATTCAAGATTTTTTAAAACATATTTAAGGGTCAAACAATCATTTTGTTGGAAAGGATTAAAAGCAGAAGTCAAACAATGGGTAGCAGAATGTGAATTTTGCCAGTGCAATAAAGGAGAAACAGTCAAATCACCAGGATTGTTACAACCATTACCCATCCCTGAATGACAGTGGGAACATATGTCCATGGATTTTATAGAAGGTCTTCCAAAGTCAGAAGATAGGACAGTAATATTCATCGTCATAGACTGGTTATCCAAATACGCTCACTTTCAGGCTTTACAACATCCATTTTCCACAAGCAAGGTGGCAAACGTATTTATGGATTCAATTTTTAAATTACATGGTATGCCAAAAAATATTGTAAGTTATAGAGACCGCATCTTCACTAGTAACTTTTGGCGAGAATTATTTCAACTTAGTGGTACCAAATTGAACATGTCTTCAGCCTACCATCCACAGACAGATGGTCAAACAGAAGTAGTTAACAAATTTTTGGGTACGTACTTAAGATTTTTTGCTCAAGATAAACAATACCAATGGAGCCATTGGTTAGCATTGGCAGAATGGTGGTACAACACTTCTTACCATTACTCAATTAATATGTCTCCATTTGAAGCATTATATGGCACCAAACCTCCAACAGTCACAGATTACGTACATGGATCATCCAAAGTAGCCAAAGTGGAGGATTGGTTCCAACAAAGGCAGTCTACACTCACTATCCTCAAAGAGAATTTAGTCCAAGCACAAAATCGTATGAAACAACAACAAGACTTGCACCGATCAGAGAGAATTTTTAATATAGGAGATTGGGTTTTCCTAAAGTTGCAACCTTACAAACAATCATCGTTAAGGATAAAGTCCAGCAAAAAGTTGGCTCCATGATTCTATGGTCCCTACAAAATTGTGCGCCGCATTGGAGAAGTAGCCTATCAATTAGAGCTACCTACATCATCACGAATACACCCAGTATTTCATGTTTCATGTCTCAAAAAAGTAATTGGTCAAAAAGTACAAAGTCAATCAGAATTACCAGTGCTCGATGAGGAAGGACGCATACATCTCCAACCTGAAGATATACTACAACATAGAATCCGAAGACTGAGATCACGCCAGATTCAATGATTTCTCATTAAATGGCAAGATTTACCAGAGGAGGATGCCACATGGGAACCTGAAAGTATATTCCAGACATTTCCAGCTTTGAGGACAAAGCTTTTCGAGGAGGGGAGTCATGTTACACACCAAACCTAGCCGTCGGCTAGGTATTCCAAGTGTATAATTTTTCATATATATTGTAGTTAGATTTTCCAAATGATATCATCGATTTTATTAATTATTCTCTGCATTTTGGCATTGCCTTCACGACGGGATCTGCCCTCCTAGCGGCAATATAATTTTTATTATTTTCTATCAATTCGAAATCTCTGTATTCGATCTGTCGTTTGTTCTACTTGCATGATTAATTATTAAATATTAATCCATTTAAGAAATCCCGAAGGCATAGCCTTCCACAAGATAATAGCAAAATTGACAAACCCCCTTCGGCTCAGGGAAGGGGGCGGGGAAAAATATCAAACAGTCTAAATGAAGGTTTTCTCATGGAATGTGAGAGGCCTAAACGGCCCACCAAAACAAAGGATGGTAAAGTCTATAAGGAATGATTGGAATCCTACTATCATTTTTCTTCAGTAAACCAAAATAGATGTGGAACAATCAGCACTTATAGCTAGAAGGATTTGAAAGCAAGGGGAAGTGGCCTTTCAACAGGCGAGAGGAGCATCTGGGGGCCTCATGATCTTATGGGATCCTATTAAAATAGAATGAAGTATTATTCAATAAAATGAAAGAGTCTTAAGCGTATTATTTCATGATTTTGATACTAATAAGAATTGGATTATTTCAAATGTTTATGCCCCCACCTCTGTCCAAGGGTGGTCTAAACTATGGGAGTTTTTGGGGCATTTGAGCCATGATTTTAAAGAAATTCCTTGGGTGATTTGGGGAGATTTCAATACCCCCATTTACCCATCTGATAAGAAGGGAGGATCTGGTTTACCCTCAAGGAGAATGGAGGACTTCAATGAATTCATTAACACAAATGAATTGATGGATGTAAGACTAAAAGGAGCCAAATTTACATGGAGTAACAAGAGGATAGGAATTCAGCTAATTCAAGAAAGGTTGGATAGGTTTTTTTATCCAAGGAAGCTACAACAATGTTTGGTGATTCAGCATTACAAGCCCTTCCTAAATGTGCTTCAAACAATAATCTTATTCTATTTTAGGCATTTCAGGCTAACTCCTTTAAAAATCCATTCATATTTTTGTCAATGTGGGTTAAACATCCGGACTTCAAGAAATTAATAGAGGAATGGTGGCAACAACCTATCCAGGGAATTGCTTCCTTCAAACTATCTCAAAAACTTAATATGGTGAAAAAAAACCTTAGAATTTGGAATAAAGAAGTCTTTGGAAATATTTTTGATAATAAGAGGGTAGTGGGGGAAAAACTGAGAATAATAGAAAGCAAAATCCAAAATTGAATCTATGATGAGGCGACAAGGACTAAATAAAAGGAAACCCTTTGTGAGTTTTATAATATTTTAGCTTGTGAAGAGATATATTGGAGGCAAAAATCAAGGGCATTATGGCTAAAGGAAGGGGACTATAATTCAAAATTTTTCCATGTTACCACATTGAGCAATAGAAGCAACAATAATATTAGAAATTTAACTAAGGTGGATGGATCCTCAACTCAAAACATTTAGGAGATCAGGGACAAGGCTATTAATTTTTTAGTTCATTATTCGGTGAAGAACGGGCCTGTAATGCCCAAGCAAAGGACTCTCTCCTTCAATTAATTCCACAACTCATTGATGAAATGATTAACGAGTCTCTTACAATAGTTTTTCATACAAAGAGATCAATGAGGCTTTGTTTAACATGGATCCTGACAAAGCTCCTGGGTCGGATGGGTTTTCACCGTGATTTTTCCAAGTTTTTTGGGATATTGTTGGAGTAGAAGTTATTGCTACAATCAAGGAGTTCCAAATTTCAAATCATATTCCAAGGGGTTTCAATTCAAATTTCATTACTTTGATCCCTAAAGGCCCCAACCCAAATACTATGGCTGACTTTAGGCCGGTTAGCCTATGTAATATATCCTATAAAATTTTGTCCAAAGTTTTAGCCAACCGTTTGAAGAAATTTCTACCAGCTATCATTGATCCAAGTCAAGGAAGTTCTATACAAGGAATATAAATCTTAGATGAAGTTATTACTATTTATGAGGCTCTTCATATAGCCACTCAGACCAAAAAAATAGTCATGGCTTTAAATTTAGACATGAACAAAGCTTATGATAGGATAAATTGGGAATTCCTAGAGGCATTTTTATTAAAATTTGGCTTCAACATGAAATGGGTCAAGTTAATAAGAGAGTGTATTTCTAAGCCTTGTTTTTCAATTTTGGTTAATGGATCTACTGTAGGTTTTTTTCAAAGTAAATGCGGTCTAATACAAGGATATCCCATAATTCCTATGTTGTTCATCATTGTAGCTGAGGCCTTGGGAAGAACCATTAAGGCAGCAGTGGTAGCTGGACTCATATCAGGTATCAAGGCCACGTCGCTAACTACCCCGGTGACACATCAGAAATTTTTTGATGATACATTGCTACTAACTTTGGCTTCTGTGGTTGATGCAAGAAGGATTAAAAATATTCTCATAATGTATGAAGAAGCGGTTGGATAGAAAGTGAATTTTGATAAGAGCAAACTTTATTTCATCAATACCCCCATTCCTAGGCAAAATAGCATAGCAAGGATCATGGAATGTCAGATTGCATCCCTTCCCACCTCCTATTTAGGTCTTCCCCTATTTACAGGGAAACTTGAAGGATCAATGTGGAACATAGTTCTGGAGAGGATCCAAAAAAAGCTAGCAGGTTGGAAAGGACATATGTTATCTCAAGCAAGCAAAGCAGTTTTAACTATGGCTTCACTTCAAAGTATACCCATTTACTTCCTATCAGTATTCAGAGCTCCCAACAAGGTGTATCACAAAATTGAGTAGCTTCAAAAAAATTCTCTGGTCAGGGACTGATGATAATAAAAGGATCAATTTAGTAGGTTGGAACAAGGTTTGCAAACCTAAAGTTGATGGGGGGTTAGGATTGAGGATAGTTGCACATCTCAATACATCTCTATTAACCAAACAAGCATGGCGGTTATTGACTAATGTCGATAATGAATGGACTGCCATAGTTAGGAGGAAATACCTCCAAGGTGTGAACTTCCTTAATGACAACTTAGCAAGCAGGGGGTCTGCTTTTTGGAAGGCAATCCTCATGAGCAGGGATCTTGTCAAGAAAGGTCTTAGATGGATTCTAGGAAATGGGCAAACAATAGACTTTTGGAAGGATCGATGGGTGAGAGCTGAGGAGTTATCCCAGAATCCTCATTTGGCTAGGATTCAAGAGCATATGGAGCAGCATATTGGGAAGAAGTTTGCAAATTATATGTGGTAGGATATAAATATCAACAGGTGGAAACACATTAGAGTATAGGGTTTTGAAGTGGAGTCTGAAGAGCTTTATAACATTTTAACTCAACAAATTATTCCCTCTTGAGAGGATGAAGATCACATTGTTTGGGCTGAGACTAAAAGTGGTGACTTCACAGTTAATTCTACCTATAATTTGCAATCGAGTTTGGTTTGGATCAAAGGCTTAATTCCTAAAATATCCTTTTTTTCATGGTTGGTGATTCAAGGAAAAATCCTCACTATGGACAATATGTTATCCAAAGGTATGGTTATTGCTAACCATTGCTACATGTGTAGGGCAGGGTGGGAGACAACCCAACACTTGTTTCTAGAGTGTCCGATAGCGGAGTCCATCCTGGATGAACTTTTCCAAGCCTTTAGGATCTCGTGGGTTAAGCCTACTCTTATATCCGAAGTGTTCCATCAATTGCCTCAATCCTTTGTTAGCCTAAAACTTAAGTACCTATGGAAAATATGTTGGCATAATTTTCTCTGGAATATTTGACTAGAAAGGAACCATAGAGCCTTTAAGGATACCATTCACAACCCAAAAGCCATCCTCAACAGGATTATTTTCTTTGCGAAAGAAAACCTTAGCACCGTAGTGGATGAGAACCACTCAATTCCTCCCCAAGAAAAATAATTAGCTTGGGCCTTAGGTATTGAGGACAAACCTTCCATTCCTTTGCCCAATCCCAAAAATGGGATTTCTTGGGAGCCACCCCCCAGGGTTGGTTTAAACTAAATTTTGATGGTGCATCCAAGGAGAACCCGGGAAGAGCTGGAGCTGGAGGAATAATCAGGGATCATCAAGGAAATTTGGTCAAGGCCTTCGCTGAACCATTGGGAATCAGAACTAATAACGAAGCAGAAGCTAGAGCCCTTTGGAGAGGGTTGCAAGTAGCCCAAGCAACTCAAGGTAACTTTATTATTGAAGGTAATTCTATGAACATCATCAACTTGTTAACTAATGGAAAAAAACCTCCATGGAGAATCGTGGGAGTCATCCATGAAGTGAGGATCCTTTTTGTGGCAAGATAGAATAGGAGGGCTCGTCACGTGTATCTTGAGGCCAATAGGTCAACTAAAAAATTAGCCAACATAGGTGTTTATGTTGGTAGTTTGGTGACATGGACACAAGGTGTGCCACGTGAAGTGGAAAACATTATTAGTCATGAAAATAAACCTACCCGTTAAGGAGAAAGATGAATGGGTGTTCTTTCCCCATGGAGCTGGTAATAACTATGGGGTTTCCCTCTAAATCATACCAAATTGGAAATGAAGGTAACAGGGTGTAATCCTTGGAAGATTTTGACAGAGAATAGGAAATGGGCAAGCAATAGGTTTCACAAGTGCAAAGTTCCAAACTTCAATTTCCTATCAATGTAAGTAATGTTTATAGTTATGTTTAGGTATGGGTGTGCCTTGTTAGGAAGGTGTTGTAGGGGATTCAACACAAGTTCTGGTAAGAAAGTTTCAAGGATGACTAGGATCTACAATCTCAGCAGAAGGCTGGATATTGTAATAGATTTTGGGTTAACCTGCAAAACCTGATAATTAATGAAGACTTTTATTTACCAAAAAAATTAGTCAAACCATTAAATGATATGTTGAAAAGGATGCTCATATTAATTGGACTGGTGAAGCTAAAGCAAATTTTTAGGGTGTTAAAAATGCAATATCTTCTACACATATGCACGTGAGTCCTAATTACAAGAAACCTTTCTATATTTATTCATTTCCTTGTGAGAATTCTTTTGCTAGTATATTAACTCAAAAGAATAAAGATAATTCAAAAAATCCTTGTATTATTGAGTTCACCACTAAAATATGCACAGTTGAAATACACTATTTTGGATAAATAGGTATATGCTCTTTTCAAAACTATGAATAAAATTAGACATTACATTTTACATAGTAGAATTTTTGCAATAGTGCCTACCCCAACTATCAAAACAATGTCGATGCAAAAAAAATTGGGAGAAAGGGGCGGAAAATGGCTGGCTAATTTATAAGAGTTTAATTTGGAGATCCATCTGATGAAGCTCATAAGAGTATAAGGTTTGACAAATTCTCTATCTAAAATTTATTCTTAAATCATGTGTTAGCAATTAACTGTAGAAAGCATAAGCATGGATGAATGGTATAATGATATTGTGTATTTTCTTTTGAATGGTAAGTACCCTAATCACTTTATTGCTACACAAATAAGAGATATTTAATTAAAAAATCTCTAATTATATGATTAAAGTTGATGTATTATACAAAAGAAATCACAAAGTAATTTTCCTTAGATTATTGATTAAGGATGAGTCTATGCTAAGGATTTCCATGGTAAGTATGGTACTGGGCATGGATCAACTAATGTGATAGTGTACCATTTTTTGATATCTTGTTACTATTGGTCCCACATTTTCAAATATGCCTATGCCCATGTTCGTTCTTGTCAATCATGTCAGATGGCTGCCAACAAAGAATGAAATGCCTCCATATCTTTACTACCTGTATTTGAGACTAGACCATTTGCACAACAGGGTTTATATTTTATAGGATTTATAAAACCAAACTCTTCATATTGTCACAAATATATTTTAACCACCACATATTATTGTACCGAATGGATTGAGGCCATTCCCACTAAGAACTATACTTTTGAAGTGGTTATTTAATTTTTAGCACACATCATTACTAGATTTTATATACCATGTTCTATCATTTGTGACAATGGTTCTGCTTTCAATTCACTTCAATTTGCATATTGGGCATATGACAATAAGGTAAGCATATTTTTTTCTTTAAACTATTACCCACAAGGTAATGGTTTAGTTGAATCTACTAATAAAAACTTATTTTCAGTCATTAAGAAATTGTTGGAAATGAATCCTAGAGACTAGCATAACAAGTTCAAATATGTTTTACGGGTGGATATAACTAGATAAAAAGGGTCCATATGTACTTCTCCTTAGTTTTTGATCAAGATCCTAATTTTGTTGCTAACTTGAAATTGCAGACTCTTTAGTTTATGAAATGTTTTCTTGAAATTGATGATAAAATAGAGGTAATATTTACTCACTTAATGAGTCTTGATGAAAATATGGAAGATACCCTACAACATTTTAGTAAGCATTAGAGTATTTTTGAAAGGTGGTTTAATAAGAGATCCAAGTTCAAATCCTTTAGGATTTCTGATTTGGTTTTGTTGTGGGATAAGACACATGAAAAGAAGGGTGATCATGATAAATTTGACAAATTTTGCTTAGGCCCCTAACATATTTCCCAGATTCTTGAGTAAAACGCTTTTATATTATTAAATATAAGTGGAGAGAACATTCCTTTACCTGTCAATGGGATGTTTTTAAAGCACTATTTCCATCCCTGAGATAGAAAGCACAATCATCATTTATATATATTCATATATTGTTCATAGTTTTAGTTTTGCAAGTTTTTCTTGTGTATGACTTTGGTGTTTTGTTCTAGTTTTTGCTTGTACATAGTTTTGTGTGTGAATGTACCATTTGGATACAATCATATTTTGTTTTTTTATTTTGTTGTTTTTTTTTTTGAAATTCTGTTGGTTTCCATTTTGGTCTTGCAATAATACAACTTTATGCCAAATTTTGTGTTTAGGTTTGTGTTCGTATTTTGCTTCTTCACTTTCAAAACATATTTTAGTTTTGGTCTTAAAGTTTGTGGTATGGTTGTGTAGTTGTGATAAAATTTTATCACTTTGTTGGAAATGTTTCTTAGTCATGGAAGATGAATAACTTGTTTGAAATTAGGTGAAATTGAAGCTAAGGAGATTGGATTGTTCAGTAGTTTTCTTGAATTATGGATTAGAATGGTGGATATTGAAGTAATACAATATTTTGCTGAAGCTTCACATGTAACACTACATTAAAAGGATATTTTTTATCCTGAAGGATGAAATCATTCTGGTTTTTTGATTAGAAAAAAAATTATACTCCATCTTAAGCCTTAGATGATCTCTAACCCAAGAGATGCATATGACATTTGCAAAGCAATCAAATCCTTATAAAAAAGAAAAGGAAAAATGCAAATCAATCAAAATCTTGGGTTGTTTAAATAATATCTACCAGCGCTATAGATGGTTGGTTGGCAGTAGAGCAAGGTCTAAAAGAGATCAAGGTCATCTCCACTGGAGCTATGGATGATTGACAGTGGAGCAATGCAAAGACAAATTTTTATGAGTAACATTTTTTATAGCCTAATTGCAAAATGAATGAGGAAATTCTGATGGATTCAAAAATAGATAATGAATTCACAAAACACACACTAAGTTGAAGTGAATGAGGTATTTACTTTAATTTAAAGCTATTTGAACCCCAAATTTTTTGGATATTACGGGATGATTTATACATTGCTAATATTTGGTTTTCATGATTTTAGATTGGGTTCTTTATCCAAAAAGCTAAGGATAATTTTCCAGTAGAGTCACCATTTGTTGTTACCATTGCACAATTTACCCTAAATTTGGGGACCCACCTTAAAATTATCTGATGTTAATATGAATTTTATTTTACATTGTTTATTTTAGTTCATGGTGTCATAAAAGGTCAATAAAGTATGAGGGTTTATCATTGTCACGGTCTCCTTCGAAGGGTTCTTGAGAGATTAATTATTCTCTTATTTTGTCCATTCAATTTTTCAAAAGCTTGCCATAGGAGTGTCCCATGTCCAAACAAAAACATGGTGAGAACCCTGCATCCTTGTCATTATTAATTTTCTATTTACATTGTGAATCTCATAAAAAATTATAATTTAAACAAATAAAAAACATTTAAAAATTATGAAAATAAAAAAAAAATAACAAAAAAAGAAAATTATATATATGGAAGTAAATCAAAATAAAGCCATGGTTTAAAATTGTGCACCCTAAAGTAAAACATTAATGGACTTGTTTTGATTAATTTATTTTATGTATGAGTTTATTTTGGAAAGATTAATTTATGTTTTATTTGGTTACAGGTTACTAAAAAGAACATGTGTACAATTTTTGAGGTGAACCTCAACCTGGAACCCGATCAACCAGTGAATGCAGTGCATGAGTGTGGTTAATGCGGGACACAATTTTTGATGGTCCACATAAAACATAGTTTCCAAGGTGCTTCCAAGTGGAACTATTTATCCTACCATGGAGTTCAAGGTGCCACCTTGTAGCTTTAGCTATCATTTCTAGTAATGCGAGTTTGTGTTCATAAATTTCCCACTACGTCATCCCAGGATGCATGTGGGACTAAGAAAATAGCAAGTAGTTGTTTTCTTCCTCAAACTATAGATTTCAAATATAGTAGTGTAGAGACAAAAGTGTTGGGCATTCTATCTGCCAAAATGTAGATAAATTATCACGAATATGGTAGCAAGTTAGATGTCATACGGATTAAATGGATACACGATGCTGGTGATGAGCATAGAATATGGAATGAAGGAACCAAAAAACATGGAGAAAATGAAGAAATACTACATCATCACCTAGTTCATCAACATATACTGGTATGAAGGTATGTGATTTTTTTGTAATTATTTAATCTGCAGCCAACATGACCGATAAGGATGATGAATTACATGGTTGTATTAATGATTTTTTTTAGCATGAGGTATATTTTGCTCCATAGATTGAACTTAACCCATGATAATATCAACCTCATAATTTATATGGATGAATTGTCCACATAACTCATTGATGCATAATTTATTAATAAGACACGTTGATGGATATCTTTTACGTCACCTTTGTAATTGGAGCATTCAACTATATTCACTTTCAATACAACATAGTCAATTTTATTTGTATATTCTAATCATAACCATGGGTACTAGTAATATTGATCACAAGTATAAGAACTCCATGTCTATTGTGAAACTTGCCAAAATGGTATGTGCTCTTGGAGATGTCTTCAAAATTTAACATGCTTTATCTCTATCGATGAAGGTTGCGGTGATGGCATCAATAGTGTATTTTATGCATGATGGATTTATAGTTATATTCAAAACTATACATAATAGCACATAACTTACAAACCTCTATTATATTACTAAGACAATAACTCAATGTAGGTTTAATACAAGTTTCTAGCAGGATGAATGAGAAACCTTCTCACTATCGAGCGAAAGTGTAAAAAGTAATTACAGTGAAAATAAACATGTTAATTAGCTATGAAAATATGTTATTTAAATAACATTGCAAATATCGAAGAGTTAGTGTGATATGTATAGACATATATGTGATGTTTCTATGATTATTCAATTTACTACAATTAACACAATCAAGAAGAATTTTCAAGCTAATTCATCCCTGGAAGAATACAATAAGAATTTTACTGAACATTTCAAGTATGCCTCGGTAATCACAATAAATAATATTGCATCATCCAATCTGAAGTGATGATGAGAATTTTCATCTAAGGGACCACGAAGGAAGGTCTAGTATCACTTTCGGTTGGCTATGTCATGATTTATTGTGTAGCTGGTGTTATTTCTACTGGAACCCAATAACGATCTCCAGAATAAAGGCAGCAGTATTTACCATTAGAGGGCTACATAAGGATTATTATTTCAAAGATAATTATATTTATAAAAATAAAATTATGGAGCATGATTTGCTTTATTGTCCATCTCAAAAAGAAAAGTAATAAGGAAGTATATGGTTCAGATTTTGTGTTTCTAGTGTAATGGACTTGAAACGTTAGGAAAGATAAATAATTATTGATGATGAAAGGTGTTACACTATGCACACAAAATATCATGCATAGAAAACTCCTCGTAAAACAAAAATTATGCTTTTTTTGGTTATGTATGGCTTTCTACTTATGGTGATTATGCAAGAGTTCCCACAACATGACTCTATATTTAATGATTGCATCGACAATTTAAAAATTGAAGAGTTGAAAATGAATCATGGTATTCCTGCAATGTGGCTCTGTTTTTAATGATTACATTGGTAGTTTTAAATCGAATAAATGGAAATGAATCGTGGCATTCCCATTACAAGTTGAACTAGTGGAAGGTAAAACGAAGGGTTATCCTTGTTTTTGGGAATTTTAAATATCCATTCAAATGCATAGGAAAAATATTAGAGAATATTAGCAGTGAGTGCATGTTTTGAAAGAATTTTTCATCCCTTGTTGCTAGTCTGCACCAAATTTCACCCATTGTAATCAATTTAAACAAGGTATTTTGAAGGAGCATTCATTAAAATTCATTCATTTTAGTAATATATTGGAAATTTTATTAAGTTTTATGCATGTGGATGGTAGAATTATTTAAATTATTTAATATATTGTGTTATTCCCTTAGAATCTTGCATCACATTAATTTTGGGTTGTGTGAAGACTAACCGGTTTAATGTTGATTTTAGTTTGGAATATTTGTTTATGTAGATTCAGGTTGAAATTTTAGAAGTTACGATGACATTTTTTTTATTTTATTTTTTATAACCCTAGCCTTTTATTTTTGTTAAATTTTTATCAAAAAAAATCAAAACCCTAAATAAAAAGAAATACTTCAATTGCAAAATTAAAGTTCAAATTTTCAGTTTACGTAAATTCATATTTTTAATGAAAATTTGAGGTTTTAAACTTTGCACAATTTTTCCAAATAATCAATTAGTTTCATTTTATGAAAATTGAAATTTTAATAAATTCCAATATTTCATTAAAGTGAATAATTAATATGATATTCCAAAGTTTTTACATGGTAAAGTTACATTTAGTCATTTTTTTTTTTCAATCAAATATTAACAATCGAAGATAAAATTGGCTTAACAATCGAAGATAAAATTGGCTTAACAATCAAAGATAAAATCTTCTTAACAAGTGAAGATAAAATTGTCTTAACAATCAAAGATAAAATTTGGTTAACAATAAAAGATAAAATTTGATTAAAAATCGAAGATAAATTTTGATTAACAACTTGAGATAAAATCAAAATCAAATTTTCAAAGGTTAAAATCAAATATTTATCATATTTCGAAATTTTTTAGTTGATCATTAATTTCACATTTTTATAAATTCCATGAACAACAAAATTATTGCAAATCAAATCAACCTAAAACAGGCCCCTTGTTAACAGGTATATGCAACACTGAGGTATCCCATTAATTTTTGGCATTTGACATTTTTTCACTAAGCATTGTAAGCAGATCAATACATTAAAAAAAACCTTGGGTAAATCACAAATGTTTCCTTGCAAGAGAGGTTATCCGGGTAGAATCCTGACTTTGAGTATATTCTTGTGATTGGAAAAAAATATCACTCAACAAGTAGAATTATTCAAACTATGCAAACAAACTTTATTATTGTCAATGCTTGAATGAATTCTTCTACGATAAATCTATCATATTACAACATGGAGCTTTTTCTCCATTATATAACCTTAGAAACATGATTGTTGAACTCTTTATCTATTGCTCTCCTCATATATTTTAGAGATGCATATTTTCATAATCCACACTTAAGACAAGTCTCTCATGTTTTTTGTCTTCTCATCTTTCCACTTGTATACATGACTCTTGATTCTCTATTTACTCTTTCACTCTTTACTCAATGACACATTTCACACTCCTACATGCATACTCTATTACATGACACTTGTGCACATCCTACACATGAACACTTACATAAAAGGGAAATATAAACCAAGCTCATAAACTATAGACTAACATAGTAATCTATTACATATTTACAATTGTACCATAAAAGTACCATAGGGGTATATTAGCATGTACCAAATAATATAATATTATCTAATAATAATATTGACTAAATGTATAAATTTAGTGAGTGTTCTTCTTCTTCATATAGCCAAAAGTAAGACATTTTATCTATGGTGCAAAAAATAGATGACAGTATGAAGTATCAACATCATAGACATGACCATATTAATTTATGATCCTTGAGTTTCATGAGTCAAAATCAAATGGTACAAGATATTCCATTTGCTTATTCCTTTAATAGATTTTACAAGTGGTGTCTTGGGAAAAATCATCATTATTCCTCTATAAAATATAAATTCAAGCATGCATCCCAAACATTGGATCTCATTATTAGTGATATTTATTGGTCGATATGATATCTCTTTCTTTCCAATAATATATAATTTTCTACACTAATTGATGATTTTTCCATACATTATAGGTTTACACTATTGGTAATATGGATGAAGCTTTGGAAAATTTAGAATTTTAAATAATATTATGAAAAATAAAATTGATAGAAAAATCAAGTGTCTTGGGAATCATGGGGGAGGTGAGTTTGACATAATTATTTTAGTGATTTCTTATTTCATGATGATATTTCTTTTGAGAGGAATGTCCTAGATAACCTTCAATAGAAAGGGGGTTTGAACAAAGAAATATGTTTATTATGGAGATTACTAGATCTATTTTGTATATCATATATATGGAGCCCAAATTTTGAGATTATGTAGTAACTTGTGTAACACATATTATCAATAGGATCCCAAAATGAGTCATCTAAGCTATAACATCACTTGAGATATTAATATGAGATATGCATGATATTTATTAATTTTATATTTTAGGTTTATATTCATGCAATCGTATTTCCATAATAAGAGAACAAAAAATTGATGTGAAGAATCATTATGAAAAATTTTAAGCCTATTATAATACATCTAAGGATTACCATTTCTATTATCCAACTAAGTAGTGGATTGTTGTTTGATATGATGTAATTTTTTATGAGGTTCTACAATCAACTCATAATCCACTTCTTATCATTTTATAATATTATTCTCTCCTTATTGTAATTCATTCTCCTCTAGAGGTTTTGTTGTTTCCTTGTTATCTATAGATATTATTATAGGATTCATTTAAATAGTTGTAGTTTCTTAACCTAGTAGTAATATTTTCTTAATGGATATTAGTGATTTGGATAGTTTTGCCTTTTAATCTCTATAAAACTTTATTCCAATCATAGACTTTACATCTAATAATATTGATTCTCATATGTAGTTTATGAGCAAATTCTATGTGTCTCTAATGATTTAATTACATAATATGTATCCCACCCTTTCATGAATAATCTAATACCTAAGTGGAATATAACCCTCCATTAGGAATATTGACCATTCTCTCTTAGGAGAATTACTATAAGGCCCCTTATACCATAATATTAATGGTTGATAATTTTACATACACTATCACTTACTCTCAAGCTAAGGATTTCCTAGAGTGAAAATATATCATATTGGTAAAATGTAAGTCATATATGAAGAACTAGACTTCAAATATTTCTCCTTTACTCAAATATAAAAATGCCATCAGTTATAAATTTTACTATATAAATTACATTAGATGACTAGATTTAACTTTTATGTTGACTTTGAATCAATATTTTGGTGTTGTAAATTATAGTCCATTATATTCAAATATTTGATGGATGTTGAGTATTGTGCTATAAATGAGGCCACCAAACAACTCCAATTGATGTTCATGATTCTAATGTAGTTGGGTCTTCCATAGTAGTTTATACATTTCAATGCCCCATATTTAACTTGGTAAGGAATTTTATAATATGTGTTATTAAGCTTCACTTAAGGCAACAATTTTTTTTTTCTATTGTACTTATTTGCATAAAACTATTGTGTATTGTACAACTCATAGAGATGGGTCTAGTCTTTAATAATAAAATTTAATGTTATTTTTTTAACCATGATGTAATATCACTTATGATTTGGTTATTTAAACCCATTTATACTATTTACTTGGTCATCAATATATTAAAATGTATTTCCTTTAATAATTTTATATAATTTCTAAGGACAACCTTCATATGATGTGCAGTTTTGTATCATATCATTTCCTTTATTAGTGATGTGTTAGTTTTATTTATTTCTATAAATTATTATAAAATATAAAATATAAAATATAAAATATATAGGAATTCCATGAATATATATTCATAATATTTGCATCTATATTATTGGTACTAATGAATGATGGTGCCAATTTTCTTTCTTTTGGTGTTTATAATGATATAAATATCAATTTTTTTCCAATGTTTTTTCACTTTATAGATGTGTTTGAGAAAGGGGATACAAATCTTAGACAAGTAGTTGTATGATAGTATTGACCACTAAATTAAGAAACTATAATTATTCAAATTTCTATGTTGTGGTTTCAATACAAAATGCTATCATAGATTGTAATTTTTTTTTATTGGATATAAGAAAAGGTGTTTAAAGGTCCCCAAAATTTGTAGAAAATAATAAAAAAAGAACTAATATGAGCATTCCAAATATTTAGAAAGAGTATCTAGCCATTTAGGAAAATCCACTAAGGAGAAAAAACAACAAGGCCCCAATATTACCTGGAAGAGACAACAAGAATACAAAGATTCAAGACTTAGGAACCAATCAAATTAAAAGGTTCTTGAAAATTGTCTAAAAAAGAGAAGATACCTAAGATAATAGTCAAGGACCTTAGAAAGAAAACCAACCTCGTCGTACAAACCATAATCTATCCACCAAGGCAGTACAACTACCACAACCCATGAGGAAAAATTCCTAAAACTTCTTGCCCATGTTGGATAAAATAAATTTAAAATTTTAAAAATAAAAATTTAGATTCCCATTCAAGCTAGGAATCATGGAATTGATCCAAAAAATGATGGAGATATTCAAAAAATAAATTCTTACCCACACCAGGATCATGGAGGAAACTCAAAAATACAAATATGCACCAAAATTACAAACACACATCCGAAACTAAGCATAACACAAAACCAACAAACCAAAAATTGAGTAGAAGTCTAAACTGCAACCAAAAAATTACTTGTGAAATATAATATTTTTAATAGGCAAGTAAAATATTTAATTGATAGTGGGGCTACAGATAGGTTTATTTCTTCTAGTTTAGAAAGGGATATGCTAGAAAGTCTCTAATATTTAGCCCATGGTTGGAAGTTCGAGTATGGTTTGAGGTAAACGTACTTAGTAAACCAGTGTATCCCAGTGCAAGAGATTACTTTAGCTAGTGGTACCACCGAAGGTTATTTACATGTAGATCCACATCATACCTTTGATGTGATCCTAGGAATGGATTGGTTTCAGGTCCATAAAGCCTTAATATATGGATCAAGTATTCATAGGAAGGCAAGGAAAAAATTAGAATTCATAGTGGACAAGTGGTATTTAAAACCTAGATGTTGTTAGCTATGCAATTGAAAAGAAGGTAAGGATAGTTTATGCTGTAAAACTCAATGAAGTGGAAGATGATCAGAAGAGAGAGGTGCTATAGAAGTACCTAATTTTTTAGGACTGTAAGGATGTATTCCAAGGGGATTTGTCTAGACTCCCTCCTATATAGGAATTTGATTTCATAATTAAACTTATGCCAATAGTAGAACCTATTCATACATCTCCATATAGGATGAATCCTATAAAATGTAGGAACTAAAGTTTCAAATACAAGGGCTATTAAAAAAGGGATTGATAAAACCAAGTGTGTCACATTGGGATGCACTGGTATTATTTATGAAGAAGAAATATGGTTCCTTAATATTATGTATTAATTATATAATTTTTAGTAAGGCTACAATCAAGAACTGATATCCCCTACCTAGGATCAAAGATTTATTTGATCAATTGAGATATTCCACAGTGTTCGCCAATATTTACCTAATATAATAGTATCATGAGTTAAGAATACATTAGGAGAATACTCAAAAATTACATTTAAGACTAGGTATGAGTATTATGAGTTCATCGTCCTACCATTTGGACTAACTAACACCCTAGATGCATTCATGAATCTAATGAATATTGTGCTCAAAAGACACCTTGACCAATTTTTCCTTATATTTCTAGATGATATCTTAATATACACTTAGGAAAAGGAAGAGCATGATAAACATCTCAAGACGGTGTTATAGTTATTGAGAGAGAATCAACTCTATGGAAATCTAGCCAAAACTAATTTCTATGTTTTAGAGGTATGATATCTTGGGAATATAATATCAGTAGAAGGAATTGCTATGGATTCAAAGAAAATTGAGGCCATCCTAAACTAGCCATCCCCTACTAATGTGACTGAAGTGCGAATATTCATAGGTTTAATGATATACTATAGACATTACATAAAGGATTACTCCAAGATTATTGTTATAATAACTAACCTTTAAAAAAATGGAAAGGAATTCAAGTGGTCAAAGACGTGTGAAGTTGCATTTGCATTGTTGAAACATAAACCCACTATCATACCAATACTAAAAATTTCTAATCCTCAAGGGGAATTTTTAGTATGCATGAATGCATCACTAAAAGGGTTAGGAGGAGCACTCTCTCGAGAAGGTTCAGTAGTAGAATACACTTCATGGAAGCTTAAGAAGGATGAAGTTAATTATGCTACGCATGATTTTGAGCTAAATTTATGGTGCACACTCTAAATATTTTGTGCCACTACTTGGTGGGAAGGCCTTTTGAATTGAACTCTAACCATCAAAGCCTAGGGTATATATTCATCAAACCAATACTCAATGCAATATAAAGAAGATGGGTTGATTTTCTTGTTGAGTATGACTTTGAAATTCTAACTTAAAAGGGAATGAGAATAAGGCTATTGATACCTTGAGTAGAAGTAGACACATAGTATCCATAACCATAAGTCACATGAAACTAATGGACCAAGTGAGACAAGAACAATCTCGGGATGAGTATTGCTAGGAAATTTGAGCTAGAATGGATGTAGACCCAGAGGGTAATAAGGAATTTGGCATGATAGATGACCTTTTGTGTTATAAATGTAGGATCATCATACCAAATATGGATGATCTAAGAAAGTTAATAATGCAAGAAGCCCATAGATACCCTTATTTTTCTCATCTTGGAGGGGCCAAAATGAGGAAAAACATGAAAAGAACCTTCTTTTGGGTAATAATGAAGAAGGATACCAACGATTTTATCACTCGATGCCTCGAATATAAAAAATTCAAGGCTAAATCCAAGCATCTTGTAGGGAAATTGTATCCACATGATGTACATACTAAAAAAGGTAGGTAATTTATATGGATTTTATAGTAGGGTTACCCAAGACCAAGTATAAACATGATGCAATACTTGTAATAGTTGATAGATTGGCTAAGATTACATATTTTATACTAGGAAATATCAAGGATGACGCTCTAGTGATGGCTAATAGATTACCAAAGAGGTATTCCGATTGTATAGATTTCTTGAGGTAATCACTTCAGATAGGGATTCTAGATTCACTTCTAAATTTTGGAAAGCCCTTTGTCATGCAGTATGCACAAAATTAAATATGAGCTCGACATACCACCCTAATATTGATGGTCAAATAGAAAAATTAAAGCAAGTAATAGAATACATGCTACACATGTATTTTATATATCATAAGTCTCATTAGGAAAACTACCTATATCTTGTAGAGTTTACCTACAATAATGGACATCACTCCTCACTATGAATGCCTCATTTTTGTGCTTTGTATGGGTGGAAGTGTAGAACACCATTGTCTTCGAACAACCAATAGGATCGAGTTGTGACTGGGCTAGATATAGTTAGAGATATGTGAAAGCATGAGGATATGGAAGTAAACAAAAGGGAAATGTAACGCTAAGTCCTACGAACGATAATTCATGAAAAGAGGGAAAACAAACAAACTAAAATGAGATTTAAAGCAAATGTAAAGGTGAAGCCCTTTATTTTATTAATTTTATCGAGATTGGGTTACAATATGTCTCCTCCATTTTTAGGGGCTAGGAGCGTCGAACATAGTTTGGTTACACCATGAATGATACATTCCCCTTGGGGATCTTTCGCGTGCCCACATTGAAAATGGGCGGACCAAACGTCGCCACCGCTTGTGTGAATGCATCTATAGTTCCTTGTTGCCCCTCCAGTGTTGAGATCCTACATTCAAAGAAATAGTAAATTATTAGTAGCACCTGTGGATGGAGAGAAATGTGCAATCCCCAAGGCCTACGGTTAATGCATGCATAAAATAATTCAAACGATAACTAAAACATGTCAGAATAAGCTAAAAATTTGACATAAGAAAGAAAAAATTACCAGGAAAACACTACAAAAGGAACAATTGAGAAATATACCACATATTTGTAATCGCTCTAGGGTGGGACAATTAGGACTATCATAAACTATCAGAAAACCACCTCCTAAATGTCCCGTCCATATGTGATTAGAAATTTGTGGCAGATTTCTCAACTGTTCCTTTTGTAGTGTGTTCCTGGTAATGTTTTCTTGCTTCTGTAAAATTTTCAGCTTATTCTAACATGTTTTAGTTATCATTTTAATTATTTTATGCATGCATTAACCATAGGCCTTGGGGATTGCACATTTCCTTCCATCCGTAGGTGCTACTAATCATTTACTGTCTCTCTGAACATAGGATCTAAACATCAGAGGGGTAGCAAGGAACTATAGATACATTCATGCAAGCGGCAATGACATTTGGTCCACCCATTTTCAATGTGGGCACGCGAAAGATCCCCAAGGGGAATGTATCATTCATGGTGTAACCAAACTATGTCCGACACTCCTAGCCCCTAAAAATGGAGGAGACGTATTGTAACCCAATCTCAAGAAAATTAATAAAATAAAGGGCTGCACCTTTACATTTGCTTTAAATCTCGTTTTAGTTCATTTGTTTTCCCTCTTTTCATGCATTCTCATTCGTAGGACTTAGCGTTACATTTCCCTTTTGTTTTATTTTGTATCCTCATGCTTTCAGTGGAAAGCATGAGGATACAGAAGAAAAAAAAATGTAAATGTAAAGCTAAGTCCTATGAACGAGAATGCATGAAAAGAGGTAAAACAAATGAACTAAAACGAGATTTAAAGCAAATATAAAGGTGCAGCCCTTTTTTTTATTAATTTGCTCAAGATCGGGTTACAATACGTCTCCTCCATTTTTAGGGGCTAGGAGTGTCGGATATAGTTTGGTTACACCATGAATGATACATTCCCCTTGGGGATATTTCGTGTGCCCACATTGAAAACACTAAAAGCACGAGGATACGGAAGCAAACAAAAGGGAAATGTAACGCTAAGTCCTACGAACGAGAATGCATGAAAAGAGGGAAAAAAATGAACTGAAATGAGATTTAAAGCAAATATAAAGGTGCAGCCCTTTATTTTATTAATTTTCTCGATATCATGTTACAATACGTCTCCTCCATTTTCAGGGGCTAGAAGCGTCGAACATAGTTTGGTTACACCATGAACGATACATTCCCCTTGGGGATCTTTCGTGCGCCCACATTGAAAATGGGCGGACCAAACGTCACCACCGCTTGCATGAATGTGTCTATAGTTCCTTTCTACCCCTCCGGTGTTGAGATCCTACATTTAGAGAAACAGTAAACGATTAGTAGCACTTGCAGATGGAGGGAAATGTGCAATCCCCAAGGGCTACGGTTAATGCATGCATAAAATAATTAAAAAAATAACTAAAACATGATAGAATAAGATAAAAATTTGACAGAAGCAAGAAAAAATTACCAGGAACATACTGCAAAAGGAACAGTCAAGAAATTTGCAACAAATTTCTAATCACTCCGGGGTGGGACGATTAGTACTCTCATAAACTATCAGAAAACCACTTCCTAAATGTCCCATCCAGAGGCCTCCAAAACACTTGTAAAGTTGGGGTTAGGAAAAATAGGGAATTTTGGGATGACCCAGAAGGTTGGATTTGGCTGATTCTTCCCTGGTCACCCTGTATACGAAAGCGCTCCTTGTATGTTAGCGAAAGCAAGAAATAATAAAATCACATCCAAAACTCATCAGAATCACATGAAAATTGAATGGTAACATATGTAAATAACCTAGAATTAAATGTAAAATAAATATTAGGTAAATATACCATATATTTCTAATCGCTCTAGGGTGGGGCAATTAGGCTGTAATAGTGCAGGAGGCGCTCGGGGGCAGGACGCCCGCCGTTTGGGGCTTGGTTTCGTCACCAATCCACTTGGGATGGGTCCAAAACCTCTTAGGGGGTTGTGTCAAAAAATTTGGTGGGGTATTGCGGCCAAATATTTGGTTTTGGGTCCGGATTGCGCTTCCAATAATCACCCAATAACCTCCCTTCCAAAAGAGAGATCAAGGATGTAAGAAGCACAAGCGATGGGTGAGGATGTAATTCGACAGCACTTTGTTGCTCCAAATTCTCCTACTCTATTCTTTTTTTGGAGTTATAAGATTCACCATTTATAGACCTAGGGTCTCTCTCTTTGAATGCGCATGCGAGGGCGCCACTTGGTTTGCTTTCCCTATTTTGGGAGAAAATATTCTTCCCTATTTTAGAGTCTCCTTGCATGAGGCCTCCATGATCAAGGCATGCTTGACTGAAGTCCCTCTCTCTGATTTGAAGTCGTTCCTTGTAATTACATGCCTTGAAGGCACAGTTAAGTGGTGGGCCTGTCGATGTTTGAATTTTTTCCAGTCAAACCTGCTAATCGTCCCACCCTGGGACGATTGCTGCCAATCGTCCCAGGGTGGGACGAATACCAGTTTGTAATCGTATCAAGGTGGGATGAGTAGGGAGCAAAGTGCTAAAAAGGTGCCAAATTGACCTTTGACCTTCCAAAAATGTTGTGGGAGTGGTTAGGACCATTTTTTAACCTCTAGGGTCTACCCTAGGGGCTATGTTTGTCAATTCGACTAGTGTTTGTCGTCACATAATCAGATTGGTGTTGTTTTGGTGTCTACAGATGCCCCTTTTTGGGATGCGCTATGCATGGCACAGTGCTGAGCAAAAATAGATAACCAAAGCACTAATGATTAGGGTTTCTCAGTAACCTAACCAAATTTTGATGCCCCAAGTATGGAAAGGGCATGCATTCTTGAATTCTTACTTCTGACAAGCTAAGAAGCTTAATTCAAATGTTAACCTTTTTTTGTGAGGTGTTACTTGATCTTGGATATTGTTCAATCATGAATAGGCAAAGGGTGCAACCTTTTGTTTGTGGGAACCTTGAGTTCATTATTCTAGAATACCAAGTGTTTGATCAACTTGTGATTATTGCTTGTTTTCTACCCCAAGCAAGGGCGTGATTGTCTTTGTCATTGATCCTTTGAATGCGTGCCATTTCCTTGGGTGTGCTTTTGTTGATTGGTAACTAAGTGTGACTACCCCATCAAGCGATGAATTGATGAGGAAATGACCAATATGAGAAAAACGACGAGTCGCTTGACCCAAGATGACTTTTGTAAGGGTTCCTTTAGTTGTTTTCCGTTGAATGTTTATGCAGTTTCCAAACAATATGACCTATGTTTGGTGGGTTTGAACCCTTTTTGTGATGCATTTTGGAGTTGAAATTGTCAAGAATCCATCCTCCAATGGAGCGGGATGGCTATGGTAGCCTTATTAGGGAGTAGGATAGTGAAAATTTGGGACCCCAACATATTTTTTGGAAGCCAATAATGTCAGGCACAAATACGCCTTCATTCGGAAATCTTATTGCTATTTTTGGATGGGTTGTGACCCTTTTTGTGACGCCGTTTGGGGATGAAATTCTTGAAAATACGTCCTCCCGTGGAGCAGTTCGGCTATGATAGCCTTCTTAGGGAGTAGGATAGTGAGGATTTGTGACCCCAACATTGGTTTTGCATGCCAATAATGTTTGGTGCAAAGGCGCCTTCGTTTGGCAATGTTATTGCTATTTTTGGGTGGGTTTGGACCTTTTTTGTGACGTCGTTTGGGGATGAAATTATCCAAAATCCGTCCTCCCATGGAGATGTACGACTATGTTAGAATTATTAGGGAGTAGGATAGTGAGGATTTGTGATCCCAATGTTATTTTTGTATGCCAAGAATGTCAAGTGCAAAGGCGCCTTTGTTTGGCAAGCTTATTGGTATTTTTGGGTGGGTTGTGACCCTTTTGTGATGTCGTTTGGGGATGAAATTATCAAAAATCCATCCTCCTGTGGAGCGATCTAGCTATGATAGCCTTCTTAGGGAGTAGGATAGTGAGTATTTGTGACCCCAATTTCAATTTTGTATGCCAATAATGTCTAGCACAAATGCGCCTTTGTTCGGCAATGTTATTGCTATTTTTAGGTGGGTTTGGACCCTTTTTGTGACGTCATTTGGGGATGAAATTCTTGAAAATCCGTCCTCCCGTGGAGTGGTTCAGCTATGGTAGAATTATTAGGGAGTAGGATAGTGAGTATTTGTGATCCCAATGTTGGTTTTGTATTCCAAGAATGTCAGGCGCAAAGGAGCCTTTTTTCGACAAGTTTATTGTTATTTTTGGTGCATTTTGGTGAATTTTTTGATGTTTTAGATTTTCTTGCTCTATAATCATCCTTGGGTGGGATGAATACCAGTTTAGTAATCATCCTAGGGTGGTACAAGCACTAACTAGAGTGCTCTTCCTAGGGTGGAACGATTACAGGCCTAAAAGCCTATTTAAGGGCCAAAACTAGGTTTTGGGCTCATTTGCATTTGTTTTTCCTGGCGTTTTGGAGCTGTGAGGAGTAGGAGGTCGAGTTTGCATAGCGGAGGGCTGTCAAATTTTATCAGACACCATGAGTTCATAGACCAGATCATCAAGTGGTGGAGCTAAAGTGAGACCGGTGAGTGCTTCTTTTTGTTTTCTTTATCTGATAGTTTAAAACCACAATTTTTTTTCTTTGTATTTCATTTTTTGATTTAAACTAAAATAAAAACCCTAGTTTAAATTTTTTTGTTGTTTGAATTTGTGTTTTGTGTTACTTTTGTAGAAACTAAGATCGAAACCCTAGTTGAAACCATTGTATTTTGCTTAAAAAAACCCTAGATGTAAAAAAAAAATGTGTTTTTGGTAAGGTTAATAAAAACCCTAGTTTTTAAATGTGTTGTGTAGTTGTGTTTGTTTTAGAATTTAGGAAAAAAATCCTTGTATTTTTTAAAAAACCTAGTTTAAAAACTGCATTTATTTTGTTGTTTTTATTTTTTGTTATTGTTTTTGTTTTGTCAGTGTAAAGCAAGGTTAAAAAACCCTAGGTAACTAACAATTTTTTATTTTGAATTTGTTTTTTATTATTTTTTTTGTTTTTTATTTATTAGGGTGAACTAAAGTTAAAAACCCTAGGTAACTGACAAATTTTGATTTTGAATTTGTTTTTTTTTGTTTTTTATTTATCAGTTTGAACTAAAATGAAAAACCCTAGGTAACTGACAAATTTTTATTTTGAATTTGTTTTTTTTGTTTTTTTTGTTTTGTTTTGTTATTTATTAGTTTGAACTAAAGTGAAAAACCCTAGTTTTAAAAAATTTGTTGTTATTTCATTTTTCATTTTGTTTGTCAGACTAGAGTTAAAAAAACCTAGGTTTGTTATTTGTTTTTGTTTTAAACTAGAGTTAAAAACCCTAGGTTAAATGTTTTTGTTATTTTGTTTGTTTGTTTTTTTTTTTTTTTTTAGTTTAAACTAGAGTTAAAAACCCTAGGTTAAAATGTTTGTGATTTTTTTTTGTGTTTTTATTCAAAATATGGTTAAAAACCCTAGTTTGCAATTTTGTAATTTGTTTGTCTGTACAGTGTTGTTACTGTTGCTGTACAGTTTATTAAATGTATTTGTTTGTACAATTTGTATACATTGTTGTATATTGTTTTAGTGTTGTACAATTTTTTTTGTCATGTTTTAATGTTTTTGTTTTGTTTTCTTTTGTAGGTTGTGAAGAGCCGGTACCGTGTGTCGATGGTGTTCTCTGAAGCATGGTAGGCACTGACTATGGTAGACTAGGAGTGGATTGATGCCCTTGGGCTCAAGCAGGTGACTCGGTTAGAGCCTATGGTGGGGTATCGGGCATATCTGATGGCCCTAATCAACTTGTGGGATCTTTGCACCAACACCTTTCATATCCCAATAGAGGATATGATGGTGACTCTTGAGGATGTCTATCGGATTCTAGGGATTCTGATAGACGGGCTTCCTATTTGTACTACTCCATGTGATCAATGTATGACGGTGCTGACACGGTGCTTCAAGAATGGGGTGGATATGGGGGTGGATAGTCCTATGGAGAGGGCAGAGGGGGATTGTATGATTGGTGGTATTTTGGTGTGGTGGTGGCTGGAGAAGGGCGTGTTGGGTGTGAGGCATGCATTACTAATGACCCTTATCTCCAACATGTTGCTGCCTGACTCCTCAAGCACAAGGTTCTCATGGAACCTACTGGAGGTAGTTTTCAGACTGGTTGAGTGTCCGACCTCAGAGCCACTAATTATGAGGTGGGGTCAGACACTACTAGCACAGCTCTATGATGAGTTGTACGAGGTCCGCTATCGAAGACTAAAGGGGATTGGGTGCAGCTACTTGTTGTAGTGCTGGGGGTGGCAGCACATAGATGTGGAGTGGCCATAGGGTTTTCCATGGACCACTCAAGCAGAGATGGTGGACAGGGAGATAGGGTACGCAACTCTATGGTTGAGGTCAGAGGAGCAGGTGCAGAGTCAGTGGTGGGTAGTTTTTGTAGGGTACTATGTCAATGCCTTCATGTGGATTGCTCCAGGGGATGTGTTTTGGAATCCATATCAGGACTGTCCAGCCTAGCTTGAGGCTAGAGAGTGGCTCTAGCAAGTGCACAGGGGGAAATGGCTGATCGGGTGGCATGGGACCGAGCAGGAGTACTTCTTGTACGTCTGGGTGATGTGATAGTTTAGGGTGCACCAGGGGTTTCCTGGTGAGACCTTGATCTATCGATGTTAGGGCGGTGAGAGGACTCTGGCCTGGCCGATCATCGAGCCATTGAGTGAGGATGTGGATACAGTGCTTGGAATCCATGACATGGACAATGTCAGGGTGACTGCTGAGTACGGTGGACAATGTGGTGATGGTGGGTAGAGGGGCCTCTAGGAGGTTCAAACATAGTAGCAGTAGGTGGGTAGGATGTAGAGGCATCAGGGGAGGTTTAGTGGTTCCAATGGAGGATGAGGACATGGTGGAGGTTGACGATTTTGTAGGGGATGATTTTGGAGTTCTAGAGTAGCGGGACACGTAGGACATCCTAGAGTAGTGGGTGCCAGAGTAGCTCGTCCTCCTGGAGATTCCCATGCCTCAAGTAGTCCTAGGGGATATGGAGGCTAGGTATCATGCTAAGATAGCATGATTTGATGATCTACTTTAGATATGGGATGAGGAGCTCGTGGATCATCTGTAGGAGAAGGATCTCCTATGGACTTAGTTGGTAGAGCAGGAGAACGCATTGGCTGCGTATCGCAGGCAAGATGGGGATACTGATGCATCACAGGAGAGGGATCTCCTATGGATGTAGTTGAAACAGTTTGATGACACATTGGCTATGTACCATCGATGGGAGATGGATTTGGTTTGGCACCAAATGGAGTTGGAGGTAGAGATTATTTTCCTGGGTGTGTGGTTACATGAGCTCCCTAGAGGTGTATCTTTATGCCGAATGAGAGACAGTGAGACTAAGCAGTCTGCTTCCTCTCATTGCAAGCAACTGGATGAGGGGGGCACTAGTGGGCATGTGTGGGGGCTAGAAGAAGCTGCCCTGAGAGGTTCCATAGGACCCACACCACTGGGGGTAGTTCCTATCGTACCGATCCTGCGTGATCATGGTGGCAAATGCCCTATGCTTGGGGGTTTTTGAGTTTTTGATGTTTTTGCGAGGTTAGAGGACCAAATTATTGTAGCCTATGGGCATTTTGATGATATATATATACATGAATTTTCTTTTTGGTTATACACTTGTCGTGGTTTATTGTTTCTTTTTATGCACATTTATTTATGATGATGTATGCATGTGGTATTATGAATGCAATGTTTCTAATTATATGATGTATGGCTATGGAATGGGTGGAATTATTTTTTGGTATGCAAGTGGTGGCACCATAGACTGTACATGATTTACTGGCTTTTTGTACTATGTGGTTGCTTTGTGGATGAATTTTTGTGTGATAATTTTGTTTTGGTATTTTTCGTATTTTTTTATGGTGATGTAAGTAATGAAATGTACAAGTTGTTTTAAAATGTCGTTAAGTTTTTTCAGAGATTCATATGTTTTAACTAACTAGCCAAGACTGTACATTTATCTCTCAAGACTTTTGAACAAGGTATGAATCAGACTTGAGTTTGACCAAGTTATTTTACATCCCTGTGTGTGCGATTGAATTTGTTTATGTGGTATTTATTAGGATACCACCAGTTCCAGATAGGCTATCAACCAAACCTATATTGAGGATCACCTAATTAGCTCCACTAAATCCATTGTTGTATTTAGTAATATTAATCCATGGGACAATCTAAGGTACCATAAGCTAGCTCATCCACATGCAAACATTGGTCTACTCACATGCAAAGCTAATGTGATAGACATATCATCATGCATTTAGGATACCACCATTTTCAGGTAGGCTGTCCACCAAACCCATAATGAGGATCACCTAGATGGGTTTTCAAATGTTGAGAATTCTAGGGATTCAATTTCAAGCGTATTTCAGTTGCTCAACTTGTTGGGATACTTGTCATACATAGTGATGAAAATCATTGTTTATTTTTCTTTTTTTTTCTTTCTTTTTGAGCAAGGAGTTTGAATAGTGGTTATAATCACTGTTATTTGATTTTGCATTTTAGGTTTCAAATTTGAGCTTGTATGTTTTTGAATTGTGAATGGAATTGATCCTTTTTTGCTTTGGGGATGACTACCCATCCTATTGAGGGACGTGTAGTACGAATCCTTATGACATTGAGGACAAAATGTGATTGGGGATATGAGTATGCAATGGAATTGATCTTTTAGGCCTTGGGGATGACTACCCATCCTTTTCAGGGATGTTTAGTACGAATCCTTATGACTTTGGGTATCAAATGTGATTGAGGATATGATTATGTAATGGCATTGATATTTTAGGCCTTGGGGATGACTACCCATCCTTGTTAGGGACATGTAGTATGAATCCTTACGACTTTAGGGACCAAAGGTGTTTGGGGATATGATTGATAGTGGTGAAAACCACTATTTATTATGGGGGATGGATGTGGAAGAGCTTGTCCTTTTGTCAATTCTTAGCATTCTTCAACCATTCGCACAAGGGGATGAGCAGGCTAACCTTTCACCTATGGTATCCTAGACTGCTTTGTAGGTTTCATCTTCTGTTTACACAACGTGGGAATCTTTATGTGTTTTAACTTGTGTGGGGATGCTATGTAACGAGGTGTGATCCAAGTAAAACTCTCCTTTTGTAAAATTCATCTAACTTTATACAGTTTTTGGCTAGAAATCTAAATACAGCTGAATGACGAAAATCCTAAATACATTAGGAGACAACTGAATATGAAAAAAAAAATGTGGATGGGGTTATTCTGAATGGATGCTTTTATAAAATGTATTAAATGTGGAAAATGATGGAATTACCTAGTACTTATAGTCTATGGTGCTTGTTACATGTATGACCAGTAAATATGCAATGTATGTATGCGATGCCTAATGTAGTTTATTATATTTTTATGTTTTGATTTTTAAGAGTATGAATGGAAGTGAGATGCAATTTTTTTTGTTATTTTTTATTATATTTTGTTTTTGTTTTTTTTTAATATTTGTGTATGACCAAGCAATTGCAGGAACCCTTGGAGCTTTTGGTTTGACCAAAGGTCTTATGGATACCTTTGGGGTGTTTTAGGTTGACCAAGCGATTGTGGGAATCCTTGGAGCTTTTGGTTTGACCAAAGGGAGTATGGATACCTTTGGGGCGTTTTTAGGTTGACCAAGTGATTGTAGGAATCCTTGGAGATTTTTAGGTTTGACCAAGCAATTGTGATAATCCTTGGAGCTTTTTAGGTTTGACCAAGCAATTGTGAGAATCCTTGGAGCTTTTTGGTTTGACCAAGCGATTGTGAGAATCCTTGGAGATTTTTGGTTTGACCAAGCGATTGTGAGAATCCTTGGAGCTTTTTAGGTTTGACCAAAGGGATTGTGAGAATCCTTGGAGCTTTTTAGGTTTGACCAAAGGGATTATTGTGACCTTTGGGGCATTTTTTAGGTTGACCAAGCGATTGCTGGAATTCTTGGAGCTTTTAGGGTGGGCTATGGCTCTCTAAATGTGGAATGGCCTCAAATGACTGATGTTCAAGGGTTCTAGTTCCTTGATTGCTTTAAGAGAGGTGAGCTAGTATGTTCCAGGTTCTATTTTACTATAAATTACATAGGGACCTAACCAATTTGCCATGAACTTGTCCCTTAAATGGGGCGACAAGTTAGAGTTTTGCTGGTTCTCTTTTAAGACCAAGTCACCAACCTGAAAGTCCCTCAGGTGAACTTTCATGTTTGATGCTTTCTTAAGTCACTCGTAATAGATACGTAAATGCTCGAGAGCATTTATGCATCGTTCGTTGAGCAATGTAAGTTGGTCTAACCAGGCCTGCCATGCAGTGTCATCATTGATGAACTCTTGCATTGATATGTGCAGGGAAGGTATTTCCAACTCGAGAGGCATGACTGCCTTAGAGCCATACACCAGCAAAAATGGAGTTGCCCTAGTGGGCATCCGAATGCTAGTGTGATAAGCCCAAAAAACAAGTGGTATTTTAATGTGCCAATCCTTATGACTATCTTTTTGAGGATGGCAACTAGCATTTTGTTTGGCGCCTTTGATTGCCCATTTGTCTGCGAATAATAAGGTGTTGAAAAACTATGCTAAATTTTATACTTTATGGTCAAAGCACGCACGTCTTTGTTTTTAAATGACGTCCCATTATCTGAGATGATCTCGGATGGAATACCAAAATGATATATGATATTATGTAAAATAAACTCCGTAATGCAGGTTCTAGTCGTAGAGGTAAGCGAAATTGCTTCCACCCACTTGGTGAAGTACTCTATGTCCGTTATGATAAACGTGTGATGGTCTGATGATGCAGGGGAGATATTTTCGATTAGATCTAAGCCCCACTATGAGAATGGCCAAGCTGATTGAATAGGCTACAAGGCTTTAGAAGGTACATGTGTCAAGTTAGCATGGTGTTGACACTTCACGCACTTCCTTACATATGTGCAACAATATTACTCTAAATATGGCCAATAATAGCCCATGTGAAGAATGCACTTTACGATGGCCATACCATTGAAGTGGCCACCGCATGTACCATCATGCTCTTGGGTGATCACCCAAGCGGACTCCTGTTGGTCCAAGAAACGAAGGAGGATTTCTTCATAGCTTTGATGGTACAAAATGTCTCCTAGCAAGACATGTTTTGCAGCTTTCTATTTGAATGATATTTTTGTGGCATGTGTCAATCCAAGTGGGAGGTTACCTAGCTTGAGGTAGTATCTAATGGGTGTGTACCAATCATGCTAATCAGAAACCTCAATGGTATGAATGACAAATCCCTCTTGGAGTTCATCCCTAGAAAAAGCTGAGTAGGAAAGAACTTGTAAGAATAGTGTTGTGTTTCTATTAATAGGGGTCAGGGAGAACAAGGACCCCCAGTTGGCATGATTCATACTATCACGGATTTGAGAGAACTTATCATGAGATGGTTCAATATGGATTAGGTGGATTCTTGGTGTTAGGTTAGAGCTTGCATGCTCTATCGTGGATTATGATAATTTTTTGAATTGAATGGTTTTCATCTCACCAGAAGAGTCTTGCAGGATTAGTGACCCCAAGGAGGCCATAGTGTCCTCAAAATGATTCGATGATCGAGGGAGTTCCTTGATGTTGTACCATTCAAGCTTTGCCAGGAATTTATTCACAAGGGATTTGTAGGCCTGCATGACTGGGCATTTACATTGGAATACCCCTTTCACTTGGTTGATTATTAACAGTGAATCACCAAAGATGTTCAAGCGTTTGATGTTCATGGTGATAGATGTCTGAAGACCTATGAGCAATGCTTCATATTCGGCATTATTGTTGGAGCACGAGAAATCTAGTTTAAATGATAGAGGTATTAGAGCCCCTTGTAGTGTGAAGAATATGATTCCTGCACCACCCCCTTGCTCACATTTAGAACCATTAAAGAATAAGGTTATGTCGGCCTATGACTCAGGCTCATCAAAATCTGGCGATTCTGAGACATGGAAGACGCCATCATCGGGCAGCTCTACGGTCAAAGGCTAATCATCTTCGAGTGGAGCCTCTACTAGTTGATCGGTGATGACTTGACCTTTGATGGATTTCTATCCAATGAATTCAATGTCAAACTCTATCAACAACATGATCCATTTCATCGTGCGGCTACTATGATAAGTATGACTCATCATGTACTGCAATGGATTATCCTTAGACACAACATATGTCGTATTTCTTAGAATGTAGTGGCATAGCTTTTTTGGTAGCAAATACCACTGCCAAGCATAGCTTCTCGATGTATGCATAGTTAAGTTCATAACTGACCAGTGTGCGACTAAGATAGTAAGTAGCCTGTTCTTTGTGTAGTTCATTTTTCTAGGCTAGCATGGCACCCAGTGCCACCTCAGTAGCCAAGATGTATAAATAGAATGACACTCCTAGTATAGGTGGTGCCAATATTGGCAGCAAATCCAAGGATGACTGGCACTCGTCATCCCAGTGAAATGCTACCCCCTTGTGTAATAATTTATTAATGGGTTGGCACTTGTCAGATAGCTGCGCTATGAAGCGCTTGATTGATGCGACCTTTCCCTACAGGCTTTTGAGCTGCTTGATGGTAGTTGGGGAAAGCATCTCAAGGATTGCCTTGAATTTGTTTGGATCTACCTCAATGCCTCATTTTGAGACTATGAAATCCAAGAGTTTTCCAAATGTGACATCAAATACGCACTTCTTGGGGTTTAGTCTGACTTTGTGTTCAATGTGGCGATCGAGGATCTTGCTTAATTCATTGAGTGATCTGGGCACAAAAGAGATTTGGCCAAAAAATCATCCATGTAATATTCCAATTTTTTATGCATGTGATCATTGAAGATGTATGTCATGGCACGTTGGTAGGTGGCACTAGCATTTTTAAGGCCAAAGGGCATGACCTTATAACAAAATGTCCCCCAAGGTGTTGTGAATGCCATTTTGAGTTGATCATCGGGATTGATACAAATCTGGTTGTATCCCGAGAAACCATCCATGAGGGAAAGCATTTCATGGCCTGCTATAGCATCTACCAATGCATCGATGCTAGGAAAGGGGAAATCATCCTTGTGACTCGCTTTGTTTAGATCTTGAAAATTGGTGCATATGTGAATCCTCCCAATAGGCTTCTTGATGGGTACCATGTTGGAAAACCATGGTGGGTAATACACGTAGATTATAAACTATGCATCCAACATCTTTTGTAGCTCATCTTTGACCATTAAGGCTACCGTTGGGTGCATCTTACATAGTTTTTGCTTTACTAGATTGAATTTTAGATCAAGTGTTAGATTATGCGTGACTAGCTATGGGTCTAGCCCCGACATGTTTTTGTAGGACCATGCAAAAATCTCCTTCTTCTATTTGAGAGGGGCAATGTAATCGGCTTGCTCTTCAGGGGATAAAATTACCCCCAGCTTGATGATTTACAAATTCATTGGATCAAAGCCAATGTCTACGTCAGTTGTCTCTTCAATTGACATGTGGGACCCATCCTCCAACTAGTGTGGAGTTGGGATCAGATGGATATCATTTGCTGAATTTAGATCTATGCTGGGAACGTCAGGTTCCTCTTTAGCATGGAAGACATCCTAAGTTTGTCTTGGGGTAAAATGGAACATCCCATCGCAAGGCCAATACTTTGATGGTGATGGTGGTGTGTCAGCACAATCCTAGTCCATAGCATCTAAGTCTAGATACAATGTCTATGTTGGGTCGGCTAGGTTATGGATGGGGGCAGTTAATTCAATGGAGATCATGTTGATGAAATGAATTTGGTCTCCATTATCGTGGGTATGGTGACTTGGACATCCTTGGTGATATTTGTGCTCCGGATCTAGATCTGGGGGTATTGGCACAAATGGATCAGACCTATGTGTAGATAAAAGGATAGGGTCTACCCTTGGCACTGGTGGCTCTATGGGATCTCTAGGTGGAAGGCACTTTCTGAATGCCTAAAGTGGCGGGTGTAGTAGTTGGTCCAATTGTGCCTGGTTTAGGTGCCACCTATGCCTTGGCCCCATGTTTAGTTGTTCAAACATGTCATCAATGTCCATAGGGTATTGTTTCTATCGCATATGATTGAGATATGCCATCTCAGTTTCATCTTCATAATTACTGTCAGAGATCCACAGGCCTCCATTGGCTCTGACAACTATTTGTGACATGTGAAGTTTTTCTTGCTCGAGCAAATTGATTTGGTCCCATCGGGGTTGTTCCGCTCTCTATGGGAGGACCTGATTCTCTTGAGGTGGCATTTGCTCGATTGGAACATTTAAGAGGAACATTATCAAGAGGCTTTCTTGGTGGTCATCCATGGGGGTCACTTGTGAGTGATTGCTATCCGATTCGAAAGGGTCCCATGGTGCTACCTCATAATCTGATTCATCTTTTGAAGATCCTTCTTGACCTTGTCTATATCCCTTTTGTAAGTGAGTTCTCAAAATTTCTCCTTTCTCGATCGAAGAGAAGGGGTTGCTAAGGTCAACAAGGTTGGTTGTCAACAATGGGAGATAATACCCCAATGTATATGTTGTGTTAGGATTGGCATATGGATATAATGCCAACCCATCCTTGTTGCCTATACCTAGGCCTTGCATGTTCTCTACCAAGATGTCAAGGGGCAGGGGTTAGTTTAACCCTACTCCTGACATGTCGTATGGTATCTGATATCTTGGTTGGCAAAGAACACGCACTCCTTGCTCATATCTACCCAACCCATATCCATGCCAATTGCATTGGCCAAGATATCTCACAGTAAAGTCTGGGTTGGACAAATAGTTGATGTCTTCATTAAAGGGCTTTTCATCTTCTTCTTCTTGCATGTAAGGTTCAATGCCATTATCGATGCCCCCATATACAAAGTTTGTTTAATTTGGTGGGGAGCCTAGAGGAACAATAGTGTTGATGGGGAGGTGAGGTCTCCCCATGTCATGCATGGACTCAAGTGTGGGTGTTGCTACAATTTTCTGCACCAAGTACTCCCCCAGGCCCGTATTGGCCATCTCAACGATGATCGTTGGTGGTTGAGGGGGAGGGAATGGGAATTATTCCTGATTCCACTCCATATCGGGTGAACTAAGCGTCTTGAATTCCATTCAGATAGGCATATATTTGGTAGATATGGTTGAGACTGATGGTGGTGCCTCTTCCAGGGGTTTCTTCCCATTTTCCTTCAATGTGGTCATCGTAGGTGGCATCGTTGGTGAAGGATCAGATGATGAAGATGGACCCGACTGGGGATTTGATGGACTTACCAGTGGGGATGTATGCGAAATCAGACCCTATTTATGTGGACTCAACTGAAAATCCAAATGTGTTGATGGAAGGGTCGATTGCAATATTAGTTGCACCATGTTGCAATACTTGAAGGGCACTAAGTCTACTGGGACTACATGCACCTGTCCTTCGAATGTGGAATTTAGGCACTGATGAGCTATCGAAGGGACACACTTCATGTCCCTGATACATGGCTAGCCCAGCAAGATGTTGTAGGCCATCTCACCTTCCAAGATGTGGCATAACGTAGGAATAATATTTTGTCCCACCTAGATGGGTAGGACAATTATGCCAACCATCGAGCATATCACATCATTGAATGCTCATAGAGTGTAGGTGGAGGCTATGATGTGAGATGTTGGCAACTTCAGGTGTTTCAAAGTCGCTATTGTGATTATATTGCTGGACAATCCAGTGTCTACCAAAACCCTTTTAAATGAAATCCCATTGACCCATGCAATGACATGCAGGGGTGGATCCGCCATATCACCAGTCACCAACTTTAGTTCGTCTTCCCTAAAGGTGATGACTAGCTCGGTGCATAATTTTACATGTCCCACAAAGTTGTTGAAAGAGTTTGCTTCATGGGGCTGTATATCGATGGCTTTTAGTATCTCCATTAGAGCCTCCCTATGGGGTGATGATTGTTGTATGAGCTCATAAATGGAGAGCCTAGCTGACATGGTCATCAAAATTTGGGTAAGTTTGGTCTGAATCGTGGCCACTAGTCTAGGCGGAGGAGGTTGTGTAGGGTGTTGTTGAGGTTGTGACATTGATGGAACCTCTCCTATAGCCATCGCGGGGGCAACTATGCTTGGGTCCTCTTATTCTATGTCACTATGCTTATCATCCCTACATACCCCTGCATGGGGTAGTTCTGTGTCACCTCATTGACTTGAAGGGTTTTTTCCTACATATCATGGGCAGGAAGGAGGTCTTTTAAGACCCAAATTTTTTGGTTGTTTAGCGCAATGGGATTATCCACCACTAGCATCTTGTTGTCTATTAGGTCTTGCACTAAAATTTTGAATTTCCAACATGCATAAAGGTCATGTCCCTTCTGCCGATGAAATCTACATAACAAGTCTTCCCTATAGCCCTTAGGTTTTGGTGCATTGGGGTCTATGGGTCAACTTTCTGGTAGGTTCATCAAGTTTACCATGGACAAACGGTCAAACAAGGAGTCTTTAGACTCTATGAATGGTGTGAATTGTCACCTAGGGTGAGGCTACTGATTTTGATCTTGCTGATGATTTTCTCTTTCATAACTGTCAAGAGGGACTGCCTGATAGTTAGCCTTTGGGGGCTATGTTGCTTGTGTAGGATTAGGTATGTTTATAGCGACCTGATTGACCATAGTGGATTTTGATTGCGTGGTCCATGTTTTGGCATTTTTAGGCCACTCTTTCTTCTGTGGCTTGGCAATCTTGCCATCTTGTATATTGATCTCCTTAATGATTCTGGTTTGTGCCAAGGCTTCCTTAAGAGTGGCATATTGTTGTAGCTACAATAGCATGGAGATCGACCTCAAACAACTCTTTGAGAACATTTGGGTCAGGTCAGCCATGGGAGGGAGGTAGGGCAAATTTGAAAGCAATGTCCTCCACCGATTTTCGTAGTCCGCCATGGTTTCTTCCTCATACTTCCTGAGGCTAGCTAGGTCACTTAGTGATGCCTTCTTCTTGGTGTTGAAGGCAAAGCATTCAAGGAATGTGTCCACTAGCTGATCCAAGTTACTAATGCTATGTTTTGGCAACTGAGTGAACCAATCTTAGGTAGGGCCTATGAACGTGGTTATAAATGTTCTTAGCAGCAAATCATCAACTAGCAGCACTTTATATGCATCAGAAGATTTGATATCTTCCTCCTTGGTTTGCTCCCACAATGGGTTGCGGGGAACTTGAGGCCTATGGAGGGGTGGACGGATAGCACCCCCTCTGCCTTGGTAGGGCGTTTCATCCTACTCTTCTTCTTGCTCATACTCCTCATAGGCTTCTTAAGGAGTTCTTTGGCGAGACCTATAAACATGGGTGGGTGCCCATTGTTGTTTCTGGGAGTGGCCTCCCGCTCAGGTCTAGGAGGTCTTGGAGGCAATATTTGATAAGGTCATGGAGACCTGTCTTGCACCAAGGGGTTGTGCCTCTCATAAAAATCTATCTTATGTGTGTGAGGGGTTGGAACCCTCTCAGGCATAGTTTTCTGGAGCAATTCGTCTATTTGATGTTGAATGTGCTCTTTGCTAAGGTGATATAGGTGCTCTAACTGTTGTTGGTCTTTCCTGAGCTGTGTTATTTGTGCTTGGCAGGAAGTATGTTTTGGAAATTCCAAGTTAATTTGTTCCATCGTATTGTGTTTAGGAATATTAGATGCCTCTCCTACACGTCTATCTCAATCGTGATGATCTGAGATCTCTATGAGTCACTTTCCTCTATCGAGGTTAGAAGCATTCACCCGAGGCTCTGGCCTTAGTGGGTGATCCTGATAAATAGCAGGTGTGGAGACGCATTGCTCCCATACTATGTATTGCTCTTGAGAAATGTAGTGGTATTCCTTGTGCTTCCTTTTGTATATGTGAAAGGTGCGGGCAAATTTGGATCGCCCTGTCTGAAGAGCCTTGTCCTCTGGATTTGGCCTATTGTTTCTAATAGTAATAATGGGTAGAGGAGGGATGATGTAATCATGTGGTCCCTCCTTATAGACCCTATGTTGTTCTAGCACTTCATTGTGTGGTGACCACTCATAACGAGTGTCTAAGGGAGCCCTCCCCTATGTTGAGTGCCATGTGTATGGCCTCATCCTGAAAGGGTCTATGTTGAGTGGGAGTGCCCCTCAAAGGGGTGCCTTTATAGTCTCATTCTGTAATGGCATGATGTGGACTATCTTATGGGTCAGGCCACCAATATGGTATGACCAAGTCCTCGGGGCTATATCGGAGGTGACTTGTAACCCTTTGTACACTTTTCGCAACTTCTATCCGTGATTGGGCTCAGCTACGGGTGTACACCATGTTGGTGTTTCTCTAAATATGTGTACATTTTTATCTTCTTTACAATTTTTTATGCTACACTAAATGCAAGGGGATCACATAATCAAAACAATGATTATCTTGTTTATGGATTAAAAGTGTGCCCTAAATCTGGTTCAGTGTGTTTTGATTTTTGTTTTGAAAACCTTGTAAAGAAATTTTTGTTGTGTATGCAATATGAGGGCTCTTATATCTCCCAAACCGGTCGCCACTTCAATATACCACTACCAGGCCATTATACCGAACCTCTATATATACTTGCCCTTACGTGAGGGAGACTATTGGTACGTGAGAACAGAACAGTACATGGAACATAGGCAGTACAGAAGGGAATCACTCTGTTTTGACAGTTACCATAGAAGACTTATCCTCATGTGCTATGAATCACCCCAGATATACTTAGTCAGCTTTCATCAATATTTATGTCTAGCAATAGTAGTGATCAGGGTTATGTATGGAAAAATTCAAGACAAGGTGGTGATGAAATCCATCATTGGTCTTGATCAAGGGTTGGGGTTTTTCGGCAAACTCCTTGGTGTTTAAATTACCACGTGGTGTGTGGGGTTATTTTTATTTGCACAAAGAAATAACAACATGCAGTAAAACTCTCCTATGCAATAAAAGAAATAGGAAATGATAGAGACAAAAAATAGAAAATGATAGAGGATGCTCAGAACCCCTACCTCTTCTCTGCCCAAACTGGATGCCTCTGAGTTTTTACTCTGAAATTGCATAGAGAGCTAATCATCCTAAGGTGGGATGAATATCAAAACTATATTTTTCATAGGGTGGTATGAATGCCCATTTGTCCTTGGATGACACAAATTCGAGCTCCATACTCATCACAGGCTGGAACGAGCAGCAGTCCAATGCTTGAAAGATCGACACCTGCAAGCAAAACCACATAATTTTTGATCAAAAATTTGATCTCAAAATTAGGGGACTTGGTCCCACTATGATCTTCACTGAAAGCACGAGGATACAGAAGCAAACAAAATGGAAATGTAACGCTAAGTCCTACAAACGAGAATGCATGAAAAGAGGGAAAACAAACGAACTAAAACGAGATTTAAAGAAAATGTAAAGGTGCAGCCCTTTATTTTATTAATTTTCTTGATATCGGGTTACAATACGTCTCCTCCCTTTTTGGGGGCTAGGAGCGTCGAACATAGTTTGGTTACACCATGAATGATACATTCCCCTTGGGTCTCTTCCGCATGTCGACATTGAAAATGGGTGGACCAAACATCGTCGTCGCTTGCATGAATGCATCTATAGTTCCTTGCTACCCCTTCGGTGTTGAGATCCTACATTCAGAGGAAAAATAAATGATTAGTAGCACCTATGGATGGAAGGAAATGTGTAATCCCCAAGGCCTACGGTTAATGAATGCATAAAATAATTAAAATGATAACTAAAACATGTCAAAATAAACTAAAATTTTTACAAAAGCTAGAAAACATTACCAGGAACACACTGCAAAAGGAACAGTCGAGAAATCTACCACATATTTCTAATCGCTCTAGCGTGGGATGATTAGGACTGTCATAAATTGTCAGAAAACCACCTCCTAAATGTGCCATCCAAAGGCCTCCAAAACACCTAAAAATTTGGGGTTAGAAAAAATAGGGTATTTTGGGATGACCCAGAAGGTTGGATTTTCATGATTATTCCCTGGTTGCCCCATATACGAAAGTGCTCCCTATATGTTAGCGAAAGCGAGAAAGAATAAAATCATAGCCAAAACTCATCAGAATAACATGAAACTTGAATGGAAGAATATGTAAATAACCTAGAATTAAATGCAAAATAAAAAATAGAGAAATATACCACATATTTCTAATCACTCTGGGATGGGGTGATTAGGACTATAGCAGTGTAGGAGGCACCTAGGGGCAGGACGCCCATCATTTGGGGCTTGGTTTCAGCACCAATCCACTTGGGATGGGTCCAAAACCTCTTATGGGGTTGTTTCAAAAAAATTTGTGGGGTATTGTGGCCAAATTTTTGGGTTTGGGTCTGGATTGCGCTTCCAATAATCACCCAATAACCTCCCTTCCAAAAGAGAGATCAAGGATGTAAGAAGCACAAGCGATGGGTGAGGATGTAATTTGGCAACACTCCATTGATCCAAATGCTCTTGATATATTCTTTTTTTGGGGTGATAAGACTCACCATTTTATATACCTATGGTCTCTCTCTTTGAATCCACATGCGAGGGCGCCACTTGGCTTGCTTGCCCTATTTTGGGAGAAAATATTCTTCCCTAATTTAGAGTCTCCTTGCATGATGTCTCCATGATAAAGGCATGCTTTACTGAAGTCCATCTCTTTGATTTGAAGTTGTTCTTTGCAATTGCATGCCCTGAAGGCATAGTTAAGTGTCAAACCTATCAATGTTTGAATTTTTGCCAGTCAAACCTGCTAATCATCCCACCCTGGGATGATTGTTGCTAATCATCCCAGGGTGGGACGAATACCAGTTTGTAATCATCTCAGGGTGGGATGAGTAGGGAACAAAGTGCTAAAAAGGTGCCAAATTGACCTCTGACCTCCCAAAACTACTATGGGAGTGGTTAGGACCACTAGTTAACCTCTAGGGGCTGCCCTAGGGGCTATGTATGTCAATTTGAGTAGTGTTTGTCGTCACATAATCGGATTGGTGTTGTTTTGGTGTCTACAATATGGAGGATCATATCAAGGTAATGAGAAAAATACTTAAATAAGTTGATAGAAACAATAATTACGTTTATCTAAAGAAGACTCTAAGAGAGTACTCAGTTGGAGATAAAGTGGTCCTAGGGATTAAACCGAATAAAAGTGCAATCACATCCAAAAAGATAGATCTTTGATTTTTGGGGCCCTTTGATATCACTAAAAAGATCTGTTTGGTTGCTTACTGACTTGCTTTACCTTCCAACCTATCAAAAATCCATGACACCTTCGACATATACTTGTTTAGGAAATATGTTGCTAAACCTGAACATGTATGGGATATTTCTAAATTGGAGATGGCAAATCCAAAGTCTATTTAAGTGATGCTATGAAATATTCTTGATTTTTTTTTAAGTCTATGTGGAATCAGAATCTTGAACAATGTAATTTCCAATGGGACCAATTTTATGAAAGAAATGTCACTTAGAAAAAGGTGGATGATATGCAAAAATATTTTTCCTTTTTGTTTGAAAGTATATGATGTAATAATTTTATTTTTGAACTGGAAACACCTAGGATGGTGTTTAGTCCCAGGGGGTAGGATGTCATGACCCTCCTTGGTGGGATTTTTGGTATAAATAAATAATGTATTAATTGATGATGCTTGTATACTTTGTTTATGCAAATGAATAACTATGCAATATTTAGTTTGATTTTTGAATAACATGGTACTACTGACATATTATTGATATGTAGGATCAGGTACACTCATAGGTGGAAGAATTAGAATCATCCATCATAAGTGAGGGTACTTGATGTTATGTAAGTGATGACTACGGTAAATTAGGGGTAACATGGATATATACCTTCATATAGGTTGAATTATAGGTAAGAGATAATCATCAATAGCTAGCCACCTTGAGCCTTAGTTGATACCTAGTAGTTATTATAAACTCTAAGGCTGAGATATGTGACTGGGTTGATGGAAATATTCCATCTTTGTCTATGCATATTGTTGATTTATTTTTTACTTCATCACTTGTTGCATCAATGGTCTAGAAATAATGCATAAATTGGTTGTCTTTGAAAAAATCCTTGTGTCGCTTGAATCTATTTAGCATGATTTTAGTATTTGATACAAGAATCCTTCTATATTTTAAAATATGTATATAAAAATATATAATAAAAATTTATTTTAAATGATAATTGAAATTTATTTTAAAAAGATAATAAGCTTTTATTTTTAATAGTAAAGGTACTTTCGTTTAAAAATAATAGTTAAATTATTTTAAACGATAAAGGAACTTTAATTTAGAAGAATAGAGATTTTATTCTATATTAGATATTTTAAAGATAAGATATATTTTAATTTAATAAATTATGTTTTCATACTAAGATATTAAAGCCTTGTTCTGAGTAGTAGTGAGCCATGAAATATCTTACTTTTATATCGCAAAAATTGGTTTTATCTCTCTTTTGGGATGATCGGAGATTGGATTTGGTCTGAGAAACTTTCGACTGATTTGGGGAATTGCAATCTTGATGAACCTCAAAAAGAGGAAATATTATTTTAAAAAATAAATTTGTCTTACTCAACCATTAGGATGATAAGGAAGAAATAAATTTGGGTAGTCGGGAAGTAATGGAGGATACAAAACAAGTGGATAGGGATGGAAATGAATATTTATTTCCTTTAAAAGTGAGGAGGAAAGGGAGAAGGAGGGTTGTTGTTGGCTCACTATGAAAAAGGAGGGTAAATTGAAAACTAATGATACAAGCTAATGTGATTAAAATGCCTCAAGGAAGCTAGTGTTGCCTCTTGAAGGAAACTACCAAATTGGTACTACAAGTTTAACCTTCTAGCAATGTTATAGTTTAGGGAGCTACGATCTCCTATAACATTTTTCTTTGTACTCTCTTTTCCTTTGATTTTTTTATCCTCAAGTTTGTGTACTCCTATGACTGGTTTGTAATTCATCAGTTCTTAGACACCTACAATTGCCACTATTATCCTATCACTATGTGTTTGTAGTTTCATTGGGTTTGAAACCCTTGGTAGAACCAAGGTGAACACTATAATTATTTAGTGCTACAAAAGTTATGTTAGAAGGACTAACACTACATCATAAAATATCTAGACCTTAGGCTTTTCATTAGAATTTTACTTGTAGGCTTTCCCTATACTCAATACTACTATGATATTGATTACCATGTCTGCCATGGACCTAGCTTAGTAATGTGTTTGTTATTGTTGCAATTTTGTTTAAACTTTGTTGTCTTTTTGTTACATCCATAATAGTTTCCTTAGAGGAAACTCGTTCTCTTCCTACAATAGTTGTGGGTTTCACACTCCTTGGATACTAGATAAATTTCCTTATGTTTTCTATTATAGAAAATGCCCTGGGGAGTATGGCCATTTTATCATTATGTGTTGTGTGTAGGGTTGACCATGTTATGATCTCCCCTTGAACCCAGTGGTTTTTCCTTCTACATGTTGCATTGATCACTGAGGAACCCTTTGTTATATTCTGGATTTGAATCTACTTTACTATGTGATTTCTTAAGCTATGGTGCAATCATGGAAGCTCATAATAAAATTGGAATAGTTTTGAAATGCCCAAATTTGTTGTGTGGTTACTATTGCTTGGAAACCATGAAATGGTATTGAAACTATAAAGATTTATGGTTTGAATGGTAATAGGATAATGTATAGTTATTTCTATGATTATTGGTTTGTATGATTGCATGTGATTTTAGCTACATTAGTTAGTGAATTGCATTCATGAATGAGCCAATATTGATATCCTATTCTCTATAAACTCCAACGGTGGTCACTCTAGTAGTAGTGGAGGATAGTTCATAGTGAGAACAAATATTCTTTCATATTTATGTTCTGAAGTATATTCTAGAGAGAATGTATGAACCAACAATTCCAAGAGAAATAATGAAATCCTTAAACCTGCTATATAATGTTGTGATAGTGGTTAAATTTCCCCAAAGGAACTTGATTGGGTTAATTACCATTTGGAATTGACTTATGATATTTTAGATGATGGCTAGCCATTCGTTTTACTATAAGAAAATATTTTAACACGTATGTGTTATCTTTGTATGAGATATGTTGGAAAACTAAAAATATTAAGGGATAGTTATATTTATTTTATAAAATTTTATTCCCTAACTAGTGAAACTTAGCCTCTATTCCTAATATTGGAATTACTTTATAATTAACATAGAGTTCTCATAGTAATTCAACATTATAGTTTTACTTTAGCTATGTGTAAGATAAATGGAACTCCTATTATAGTATCATTTGTTTGGGTAAATAATTTAAATGAATGAGAGGAGTCACTCATATAGTTATCATTATTATATTGTAAATGATCTATTAATGTATTTTCTCAACGCAAGATTTTATTATATTTTTAATATTTAAATTATGATTGCAATGTAATCTGATTGTTGTCTTTGAAAATAAGACTATCCTATTATGCGCTTGTTTGGTTTGGTGTTAAGGTAAACCTTGTTAGACTTTAAATATGAACATGAATTTTATTTGGAAAGGGTTTGTGGAGAAATCAGGTCCAAGGCATCAGGTAGATACGTCTTAAAATAAGCAAGATAGGAAGATAATGATATGTACTTTTATAAATTATATTTGATAAAGTTAAAGAGGCTAGCTCAATATCGTTAAAACCTTAGAGTATATCCTTAACTATTGGTGTGTTGTTTTGAGAAAGGAATAGTTAAGCTGAGCTATAGTGGGGTTTAAGTGTAGACTTTCACTATGTCTAGCTTCAACAACCATTGTTGATAAAAATATTTATTTATATAAGTAACTCTTGGCTGGAGTGTAAAATCAAATTACCAAATATCCTTCTAACTACTTGTAATATATTTATTATGGTAATTGTGTTAAAATAAAAAGAGCCAGTTGTAGTAAAATATTAGTTCTTCGAAGGGTTCAAACTTAATATTAAGTTCAACCATGGAATCACTTTGAATTAGGAAAGTAACTTCTTTATTTTTTGGTAAAAGTGTTTTAATAAATTTTTTCCGATTTGTATAGTTTTTATGTGGAGTTTAAACGATATACATATATCTTGGAGTGGAATATAAATGGTAGTGTAATTTCTAATTAAAATAAATTAGAGTAGATATTTATATTTATAAAGGTTTTTTTATATATAAAAATAGGGATTTTAAGGAAGATTATCTTTAAAAATTTGATCTGTGTATTTAGTTCCTTTATTTTGGTGTATAGTAAAATTAAGTGATCAAGTCTATGTTATACTATAACCTTGGGCTTACTATAAGGGACTTATAGTACATGTTAGACAACAAAACCATTGGTTATCCAATATTATCTAGGGGATCAAACTTAGTAACCTTTGTATCCTTTAGGTAGATAGTTGGAAAATAGATCTTGTTGATAAAATATATTTACTCCTTTGTGTAGAGTTTATTAAACAATCTTTAGAAACCCAATGATGTTGAGATGCAGGTATACATACAACATGTCTCGAGAGTGACTGTAGTCTGGAGGAATAGGTTGAAACATGAGACCTAGCTAGTACTTATAATGAGAGATAAAATAAGACATATTCTCTAGGTTACTATCTAGGAGTACAATGATAGGTTGATGCATCACTATGGTTATAGAGACTAGCATGACATCAGTAGCTAGATCTACCACACCATTTGGTATGGGATAAATGAATGTGAATCATAGTGGGCATTGTGACTAAGACTAGTATCAGGGTAATGGTATAGCTCTTGTTGACTTTGAGTAGTAGGATAATCAACAAGACACTTGGCATATGTACACTAGACTATTACATATTTAATTGGAACAAGTTGATCGATTGGATCAAGGTTCAATATGCTAAGGGATGGGAAATGTATGCATCCACCCTTTAGGTGTTATGGGACCTAAATGATAACCTCTGCTATGGTTTTACCTCATGCCAGATCAAGAGGATTATAAATGAGGTAAGTCAATTTCACAAAAAGGTAATTCTCACGAGATTTGGCCAATATCGTCCTCTTGGGTAGCTTCTTGCAACAACTTTAGAACTCAAAAGTGGTTTGGTATATCGGTAATAATTTATCTGTATGATAATGATTCATTAGGAAAAACAAAATATTAGTAAATAAGATAGTACTCTTAGGGTTAAAAATTTATTAAAAAAATAGATTTCCTTGTATTATTGCTTGGCTTATTTATTTGTGGCACAACCAGGATAGTAGACTTGGGTTGTTACATGTGCTATCATAGAAAAAGAGATCCTTGAGTTTTAGGACTTTGAATAAATGTTTGTTTTAGAAAAATTTAAACTATATATTAACTTGATCCTTTTCCTTACAGGTCTGATGGTGCATATAATGTGAGGTGGATATTCAAGAATCCTTGGGGGAGTTAGGGAGGAAGAAACCATCACAAGACCACCATGAGGACTGAGAACTAGGTTAAGGAAAGAAGGGCCTCAAAGGGAAATAAGGATGAAATAAATTAATGAACCTCCTCTAAATGAGTCTAGTGAGGAATATTATAGGGAAGAAGAAAATATTGCAAGAATAGTACAACTATTGCAAACTCATATGGAATAGCAAAGAGAAGAAATGGCCCAATAGAAAACCCACATGACCCAACAATAGGAAATGATAGTTCAACAACAAAAAATCATAGAAGACTTGGCCAAGGGTAGGGATAATATAGGGAGGATAGAGGAAATACCTAGTGAACCTACAAGATCCGATACTAGTAGGGCTAGAGTAAGTATGGAATTGGCCAAAAATATAAGGAAAGTGGTAATATCTAAGTATAATGGAAAATAAGATGGTGATGTAGTGGAGAATTGATTGAACAAACTAGAGTCATACTTATCCTTGGTGATTTTTTCCCTAGAATCTAAAATTGCCTTTGCTATTATAACATGGCTGAAGTAGACTTAGACTGGTGGAATACCATCAAGAGAGGGCAAGGTATTGAAACTGTAGATCTCAAATGATAAGATTTTGTTAAGGAATTTAGGAATAGATTCTTGACTAAGCAATATTATGTGGAAAATTAGAATAATTTACTAATCTGTAGCAAGAGGTTATGTCAGTACGTGACTATCATCAAAATTATATTCAACTACTAAAATATGCCACCCAATATGAGAGTAATGAAGAAATAAAAGTTCAAAAATTTATTTTGGGACTACATCCCAAAATTGGGATGGTGGTGAATATGCATAATCCAGTAGATATTCCTACTACTTTTGATTTGGCATGAAAAGAAGAAGTAAATAAAGAGACAAAAAAGGTATACTTTAATTATCAAAATTATCCCAAAAATAAAAATATGAGCTTATGAAGAAGAAAATCATTGTTTTTATGAAAGGGAAAAAATATCATAACAAGAAACCAAAAGTTGGAGATCAAAATAGGCAAGGAGGTAAGAACAAGAACAATTCTCAAGGGAATAAGTTTAGGAAATATGGCAAAGGATATCCTAGATAAAATGATCAGAGGACATTAAATTAGGAGAAACCTAAAGATGCTACATCACAAGGTAAGAATGGGAATGATAATATAGGTGATAGAGCTCATACAAATTGTTGCTATGTATGTCAAGGACCTTATTTTACCAATAAGTTCCCCCACAAATTTGATCTTCACTAGAAAGCACCAGAGGAAAACACCCATATAATATTTGTAGTCATTGGTAGTCCCATTCTTGATGGTAAAATTACTTAGTTTTTTATGAATGGTAAAATTTATAATAAGGATGTACATGTTTTGATAGATAGTGGATCAACTGATAGTTTTATTTCTACTAGATTAGTGAGGGACATACTTGTAAGACCTAGATTTTTTTCTAATGGTGGGAAGGTGTAGTATGGGTTAGGGTAAACTTATCAAGTAAATAAATATCTATTTCATCCTCACATAATTCTATCTCAAGGGGAAAAACAATTAGTATTTGTATGTGGTACCTTTGCACACATTTGACATCATTCTTGGTGTTGATTAATAAGATCCCATTAATATTTGACCAAGCTAATTTAGCCTCATTGTATGGTATGGGATATACAAATGGGGATTAAGGAACATGTGAGATGAAGACCAAGGCCAGAGTATTGGCATGGATCTAATTGACTCTGAGAAGAGGATAATCAACTAGAAATTGATTATAAATATGTTATTTTCCTTTCATTTAGTATAGTAACATGTACAACATTTAGTTGAAAGTTCAAAATGATAAAGGGTAGGGAAGCAAGCATCCACCCTCTAGGTGGATGGACCTTAGAGGATAACCCATGTTGTGTATTGACCCTAATGCTACAAAATGAGAATGTTAAATGAGACAAGTCAATTCCACTAAGGGCACCATTACGGGATTTGGTTGATCTCATCCACTTGGGTGACTGGTCTGTAGTAGTCATGAACCCAAATTAAGCTTATGATAGTAAATATTTGGGTGAAGCAAGTTTGCTATAATATTGAAGGCAACTTATGAGTGAATAGTTGAATTTAAATATAAAACAAAAATCACAACCCTTAATTTATAATTCTTAGAGTGGTACAAGCAAGTGAGGCAATTTGGGTTGTTACATATGGTATCAGAGTGGAAGTAGATCTAAATGGTGAACTCTAATTATGGAATTGTATTAAACTAATAGATAACCACTTTTATATATAGGTCAAATGACACAAATTCTATGAGGTGGGTCTTCAAGAAATATTGCAAGAGGTAGGGAGGAAGAAACCATTGAAAGACCTACTAGAGGAAAAATATTAGGAATAATATGAGAAGGTCCTCAACATGAAATAAGGATAAAAATATTGAATGAAACCCATACTAATGAACCTATAAAAGAAGGGAAATATCTTGCTAAAGTTTTTGATTTGATGTAAAATCACATGGAACAACAAAGGGAAGATATGGTCTAAAAAAAACTCATATGGCCCAACAACAAGAATTTGTTACTCAAAAACAGAGGTTTATAGAGGAATTAGCTAGAAAAAAGAGATATTAGTTAAGTAGGACAAAGAAAGAATCAAAAAAACCTAAAGGATCCAATGCTGGAAGGGCTAGGGTAGGTAAATAATTGGATAGGAACCTAAGAAAGGTTGTAATATCTAAATTCAATTGAAAGGGTGATGGTAATTTAGTGGAAAATTGGCTTAGTGAAATAGATTCATATTTTTCACTAGTAGTTCTATCCTCTAAATCTAAGACTACTTTAGCTTTTATGAATATGACTAAGATAGCCCTAGATTACTGGAATTCATATAATAAAATGGCATAAGATAGAAGCTTTGGACCTCAAATGGGAGAATTTTACTAAATATTTCAGGGATAGATTCCTAACCAAGCAATATTATGTGGAGAAATTTGGTGAATTTTCTAATTTACATCAGGAAAATATGATAGTACACGAATACAACAAAAATTTCATTCAATTATTGAAATATGCACCTCAATATGAAAGTAATGAGGAAATGAAGATTCAAAAATTTATTCTAGGATTACATTTTAGAATCATGACAGTGGTAAATATGCACAACCCTAATAACTTACCTATTGCCTATGTATTGACAAAAAAAAGGAATCCAATAAGGAAACGAGAAAGGCATATTTTAATTATCAATTTTTTTTAGAAATAAAAATATGAACTTAGAAAGAAAAATAAGTGTTGGATTTATGATATGGGAGAAGTATAAAAACAAGAAACCCAAAGGAAAAGAGCAAAGTGTTAAACCTAACTACCAAGGTGTTAAGTTCAAGCAGGATGGTAAAGAATATTTTAGAAGGTGGGATCAAAAAACAACAAGTCAAGATAGAAATGATAATAATAACAGATCAAATAGATCTCCATCGAATGGATGTTATGTATGTCAAGGGGCTCATTCTACCAGTAAATGTCCCCTTAGAGTTGATCGACGGTATAAAACTCTAGGTGAAGCTGCTCACAGGATCTTTGTAGCCATAGGTAACCCTAAATGTGATGGTCAAATTACCTTTTTCTAATTAAATAGAAATAATTTGGGCAAGTATGTATAAATTTTGGTGGATAGTGGCTCAAATGACAGTTTTATATCTACTAATTTAGTAAGGGACATACCTGTTAGACCTAGAATTTTGGTTAATGGTTGGAAATTAATATACGGTTCAGGGTAAACCTACCAAGTTAACTAATGTTTGTTTAAACCCCTCATTAATTTACCATAAGGTGAAATTAATTTGCATCTTTATATGGCACCTCTACATATATTTGATATTATTTTAAGGATTGTTTGGTTGAAGGCACATAAGACTCTTCTAAATTTTGAAGAAAGGTGGGTAGAATTTATGAATGAGTCTACTCAAAGGGGTAGGATTTATTGTGGTTGAAGTGAATATAAACCATATTTACTGAATGTAATGCCAATTGTAGAGTGGAAAAAATTGTGCACCTAGCAAAGAGAAATGAAATGCATCTATTGTTCTATTTAAGCATTCAAAAGCGACATTAAAGTAAGCATGATGATGAAAAATAAGTGAAATAAATGGGGGGTTATATTTATATTAATATATTTACCAAATGCATGGTTACCAAACATCCCCTTGAGGGATCTTAATTGATACAACTAATTACAATGTTCAAAGGATCTAATCCTTTTAGAAACTCAAGGTGCACTTTCAGTGTCTTCCTCGAACTTACGATTTGAAGAGCGGGATTTTGCTACCACTATGATGATCTATCCATGTTCAAACTTGTAGCTACTTCCTTGTGCACTAGAATACCTAGATCTACACATAAGAAAATAGAATTTATTAATAGCACGTTCAGATTAAGATGAAATCATAAAGATGCATGCAACATTGAATACAAAAAGTGCAATAGATGTTACAAAACTATTCCAAATTGTACCAAAACTTAGCATAATGAATATTATCTACTTTAGGAATGATCTATGCTGAAATTGAAAGGAAATTGTAAGAATAATATATGGTCATCCCTGGGTTTTCCAATTGGGCTATCATAATGAAAAACTAAATTGAAGGTCCAAAAGTGCTCCAAAATGCACCAAATTCTATTATTATTTATATAAACTAATTTAGAAATGATCTACGCGAAAATTGAACCAAAATTGTATGACAATTCATGGCCATCCCTAGGTTTTCCAATTGGTACTATTAATCATCCCTAGTGGGGATGACAACCAAACCAGGTGGTTTTTACCACCAATTCCTCTACGATCTGGTTCAAAATACTTCTAGGGATGTTGTCATAAATTTTGGTAATATAATTCATAGAAACTGAATGGGTTTTGGAAAGTGTTTGTGTATTTGGTATCACTTGCAAACCTCCTTCGATGGATGGAGATTTCAAAGGCAAATAAATAGTGAATGGGGAGAGTAAATATTGGTAGCACTTCATTGTGAATTATTGCAATGACCTCCATCTAAAATTACATGGAAAGACTCCAATTTATAACCCAAGAGAACCACAAGATCAAAGGAGAAATTTGGGGCATGCAAGGCAAGTGCTACCACTTGTCAAAATCCTTGCCATGATCTGGGTGGAAGATACCTCCAATTTGGGCCTCCAATTTATAGGTTATGATGGGTTTGGCAAGCCCTCAATCTATCATAGATAATTGGATTGGATAAACGGTAGAATTTGATTTCCATTTATACCACCCTTAAATTTTTGAGGGGCCTAGGCCATGGTTGTCCCACCCAGGGATGGTTGCTGGTGGCCATCCTTGGGTGGGATGGCCATGGCTACATGGCCCAAAAATTCTCAAAATTGGGCTAAAACTTCCCAAAAGTGGTTAGGAGCACTATTTAACCCATGAGGGTTAACCAATGGGGCCATATGGTGTCAATAAGAGTGTGTCATCGTAATTTAATTGGATTGACATAATTATAGTGTGTACAAATACCCCTTTTTGAGATGCATTATGTGAAACAAAGCGTGAAGAAAAAATAGATGACTAAAATGCAAAATTATTAAGTTTATTCAATAACCTAACCAAATTTATATGCATATATCATGGAAGGAGCATACATTATTGGAATCCTTGCTTTTTGACATATTTTAAGGATTTGATTTTGGTATACCTTTCAGCCGCACTGCAATGATAGAATTAGGGTCTTAGAGTATACTTGGTCTTGGTTCCTTATTTTTCTTGCAATCCTATTATGGCATACGTTTCCCAAGGCTTCAAGGATACGATGACTTTGTTTTGTTGAATTGGTGCTAAATTATTTACCCCAATGTAGGCTTGAAATTTGTCTTTGGCAATAATTCTTTTGAATGTATGCAAGTTGCACTTTTGAGTGTTTGAGTGTTGATTTTGATTATGAATTCATTAATTATGACTACCCCCTCAAGTTATGAGTCGGTGAGGGCATGATAAATGATTAAAGAAATGAGTCACTTGACCAATATGACTTTATTATGGTTCATTCAGTTTTACCATTGTAAAATTTATCAATTTTGTTAGGATTTTGATGATGTGGTTGATATTTCATGGAAGAAAGGAAGTGAATACCTCAGTCCCATGGATCGATTCGACCACAATGGCCTTCTTGGAGATTTAAGTAGAGACTTTTCCATTCATAAATAAATAATTTTAGTTCCATATTGATCCTTTGTGAATTTTATCATTTTTGACATGTTTTTGGTGGTTCTTAGGCCATTTTTCTTTGCATTTTCTTCTCTTTTTTGGTGTTTTTTGGTTTTTAAATTGTTTCTGACTTTTTTTAATTTTTATAATATTTCATAGAAGAAAGGAAATGAATACCTCCTTCCCATGGAGTAGTCCAATCACAATGGCCATCTTGGGGATTCAATTCGACTATGAATAATTTGGTTCAAGTAGCCTTATGGTAATTTACTCATATTGTCGAATTGCATGGAGCACAAGTTGTTGCAACCGCCAATTGTATAGGGTAAATAAATGGGTACGAGACACACTTGATATTTTTATTTATTTTATTTTTTTGTTGATTTTATGATTTTTGAATATTTTGGACTGGTAAATATGCTTAATTGTCCTTTATGAAGCTCCTTGTAGTGAGCAAATATGTTCATTTATGTGTGCTTCTTGATTTGCTGATGTATTTTTTGATGCAATATCATGGATGCATGTATTGTAATATGATTTTAGTTTATAATATGTACATGAGTGTATGCATAATGAAATGGATGATTTGTTAATCTATATTGATGAATTATGAGTACTATTTGACACACTAGATGCTAGCACCATGGATTGTACAAAATTTATTGATTCATGTCAACGTTATAATAAGGCTATGTGATGAATTATGAAAATATGAACTGATAAACATGTGATAATATGGTATGTAATGGAATGAATAGTAATATGTTATAGAATGTTCTTGAGGTTTTAATGAGACTCAAACACTCTAGTGACCTAGTCAAAAGTTGTATATTAACCATGCAAGATTTTTTGGCAATGCATAAATCTTCTAGGATGACCAAGCTATTTAATATCCCTGTGTGTGCATGTGAGTTCATTATTTTTATAACGAATAAATTTACCCTTGTTCCAAATAGAATTGATGTTGCCCATCTATACTAAATATCATCCTGCGAATATCATGATATTTAGTTTTGTATGTAGTTATATTAGACCATAGGTAATAAATACTACCAAAATCTAGCTCATCCGTAAGAAAATATTTATCTATACAAAAGAAGGTTTCTAATGTGACAAGCATATCATCATGCGTAAGGATATCACCATTTCCAGGTAAGCTTGATGCCTCCCAATCTGTAATGAGGATCACCTTATGGTTATCAAATATTGATAATTCTATGGATTCAAGTTCAATACTACCTTATTTTTTTATTTTTGAATTGCTCAAGGGATTTGCTCATTTTGGTTTTTATGAGCATGCAATTTTTGTAGTGGTGAGAACCACTATTTATTTTTATTTTTGCTTTTGATAGTGGCAAAAACCACTTTTTATTTTAAGGAATTTTTACTTTTGTTAGTGGTAAAAATCATTGTTCATTTTTCTTTTGCTCTTGGATACTTTCTCAGATAATTGCCCAGATTTAGCATGGGGTAAGGTGTTTTTATTGTTTTGGGTAGGGAGGAGCTTGTCCTCCTATCAATTCTTAGCATTTTTCAACCATTCACATAGGGGGATGAGCAAGGTAAACCTTTTACATAAGGTAGCATGGACCACTATGTAGGTTTCATATTTCCTTGTGCAAAACTTGGTTTTATTAATGTGAATATGTGTTGGTATTATGATGTATACAAGGTACAATCAAAGAAAGACCCTACCTTCTAAAATTTAGGATATCTTTCTACAAAATTTGAAAATAAAACTAGAGACAGTTGAGTGAATAAAAATCCTAATGATTCCATATAATAAATGACTAGGTGAGGGAAAACAAACACAAATACGAAAGGTGGGGAATGTAGATGGAAATGATAATTGTAATGTATATGGGTGTGAATAATAACTTTTGATAAATTTATTTTTGAAGGATGGCTAGTGTACAGACCTAATGCTAGACATGTATGAGCAACTCTAAAATGCAAAATGCAATTATGGGTATACCTAATGCAAGTGATTGTATAATGTTGTGATATGAAAATTAATTCAATATTTTTTGTATTTTTGTGATTTTAATGATGTTTTTGGATTGATTAATATATGTATACACATTTGACCAATGGGCTTAGTGGATGCCATTGGGGCATTTTTGTTTACCAAAGGGTTTATAGGTACCTTTGGGGCTTTTTGGGTGACCAAAGGATTAATAAATACCTTTAGGGATTTTTGGGTGACAAAAGGGTTTATGGATACCTTTGGGGCTTTTTGGGAGACCAAAGGGTTTATGGGTACCTTTGGAGATTTTTGGGTGACCAAAGGATTTAAGGGTACCTTTGGAGTTTTATGGGTGACCAAAGGATTTATGGGTACCTTTGGAGCTTTTTGTATGACCAAAGGGTTTATAGGTACCTTTGGGGATTTTCGGGTGACCAAAGGATTTATAGATACCTTTAGGGCTTTTTGGGTGACCAAAGGGTTTATAAGTACCTTTGGGGATTTTTGGATGATGAAATAGTTTATGGATACCTTTGGGGCTTTTTGGGTGACCAAAGGGTTTATAGGTACCATTGGGGCTTTTTGGGTGACCAAAGGGTGTATAGATACCTTTGGGGATTTTTGGGTGACCAAAGGATTTATAGATACCTTTGGAGATTTTTTGGGTGACCAAAGGGTTTATAGATACCTTTGGAGATTTTTGGGTGATGAAAGGATTTATGGGTACCTTTGAATAACACAAGCTTATACTAAGAGGGGGTTGAATAGTACAATACCACTTTTATCTCTTCTTTACCAATCAATATCATGCAATGTAAATATGGAAATATCAATAGCAGTAATCAAATCAATGCATAAATCACCACACACAATAGAGATACAAAATTTATGTGGTTCATCCAATGTGGGCTACTCCACGGAGAAAATATTTTACTAAAACTTTCTCAATCAATATCTTGGGAATCCTTTCCCTATTACAATGTTTATGGACCTATGTCCAAATTAGATACCAATACCCTAATCAAGTTCATGGATCTCTATCCACATGAGACACCAATCTCCTATCTCTACTCTAGCTAGTGATTCTCTAGAAGACCTCTACCTCCACTACCCTTAGAAAATGGAACTCTATCCATAGAAGACACCTGTCCTCCATGCTCTGGTTGGAGATATCTGTCCTCAACTCTATCACCTCCAAATATTTATCTCAAATCTATACTAAACATAGTCCTTCATTCTAGCACAAATCTATCCTCGATCTCTGTCTCAGGTCTAGCACAAATCTATCCTCAAAACTACACCAAACTCTATCCTCTAATATATACTAAACACAATCCTTCAGTCTAGCACAAATCTATCCTCAATCTCTATCCTCAAGCCTTAACTCAAATCTTGACTCAATTTCAAATCAAATCTTCTAGATCTGCCCCAAACCTTAACTCAAGGTTTGAAAAAATCAATCAATCAACTATGCTCTCAACTATTCTCAAAGACTTGTCTCAAATCTATTTTGTAAGCTTCCATAAAAACTTACACCAATCTATCCTCAAGTCCTCTCTAGAAATTTTCCAAAATGCTCAATAAGTTCTCATAAGAACTTATCCAAATCTACTCTCAATATGTATTGTAATATTCCACAAAAGCTTACCCAAATCTATCCACAAGTCTTTTCAAAGACTTGCATCAAATATTCTCAACAAGCCCACACTAGAACTTGTTCAATCTCATAGACACATAAAGAGAATTTTTAGAGACTCAATATGCTCTATACTCATCACAATGCTTATGCACTCTTTTAGAAACATACAGAGAATTTTTAGAGACTCAATATGCTTTACATTCACCTCAATACTCAATCACTTTCAATAAATCTTTTAGAAACATACAGATAATTCTTAGAGATTCAATATGCTTCAAATTCAACACAATACTCAATCACTTTCTCAAATAAATTTAGAATATATAATAGTTTGTTTTATAGAACTTGATCAATCACTTCACACATGCACTTGACTAGGCTCAACCAAATATACTCAACCAATCACTAAATGAAACAATCCTTTCTCACAAAACCTAGTCTAAGCATATGATCCTTCACTCAAAATATTTTCAAAAATGCTTATAAACCAATTTCACATAACAATGATACTCATGTTCTTTTCAAAATACTAGTTCAAGTTCTTCACTCACAAATTGACTTCAAAAACAATGCTTATAATATAATCTTCAAAGAACAATGATACTCATATTATTTTCAAACCCTAGTTCAAGTTCTCCAGTCAACCAATGGCTTCAACAACAATGCTTATAAAATAAGGTTTTAGCAACAACTCTTTATTCTAGAAAGCCTTGAAGCATTAACTCAACACACTCAATAAGGAAATCCTAATCAAGTCCTTTTCACTCCAAACATATTTTCTATAAAACCAACCAATCAAATCAACTATGGAAGAATGTAATCATACCGTTTTCCTGTTGATGAAGGAATCTCAAACATCTTCCACAACCAAAAACACTTCTTTGCAGAGCTCAAAGAAGTTATAATATGATAAACTCTCTCAATGGTACAATGTAAATATCAAAACATACATACACCTTGTCACTCCATCTTAAAGAAAGCATCCACCAACATATACAAAAATATTTGACCAAATACACCTTATAATCTCTCAATTAAAAAATAATATTTACCACTAAAAATAATGTCAACAATATCACCTTCAAATAAGAAGTCCTCTAAAATTTAATCACTCTTCAATTCACCTTTTGATAAATAAAAAATGTCACAATCACTTTATTTAAAATAAATTTTAACACCTTATACCTTCATTTAGTCAAAAATTAATAATTAAAATAAGCACCTTTTCATAACCCCTTATAGCTCCCTAAACCTTATGTTTACACCTTAGGCAATTAAAATTAATGCAAAATTTATTACCTTTGCCTAGGTGAGACTCAAACCCTCGACATCACCTCCTCATGTGTCCTAGTCGTGGCCTCGGCTACCACGAGAACTAGGTGCTCATTTGATAACCAAAGAGCACCATGTGATCTATATCTTCTTCGATGGGCCCAATCAAAGATAAAACATGCATCCTTCCTCAACGCTTCAACCTTAACACTGCCAAAACTATTTTATTGTGAATTTAACGTGGACCACTCTGTAGCCAAGCACCTTAACTCACAACCAATTGCCACTAGGCCACGCTTTCTGGTTGGTTATTGAATTTTTTCCCTCAATAACTTTATCCCTTTTTCATTGGTGCTTAAGACAAGAAGCTTGTCTTCTTCTTCGCACAAATTCTCACAACACAACACTTGCCTCTTTTATTTGTTCGAACGAAGGATTATTTAAATGCGACTAAGACATATAGTTTATATACCAATTACCTCATTTATACTTGAACATCGGCACCTTCAAAATTTAAATAATTAATTTAAATTTTTTTTAAATTCTTTAGAATTTAAATATTATAAATTATTTTTTAAATCCTTTCGGATTTGTTAAAGCCTTCTTTGATTTTACCACTTTGTATAAATAATATTTATTTAGAAAATTGAAATTAAATTTGAATTTAAATATTTTATAAAATAAATATTAAAACTTCCTTGGGCTTTTATGAAAAACCTTTTATTTTTGCTCACCCATGGTTTTAATAAAAACCCCCTTATGCTTCCACATATAAAAAAATATTAAAACCTCTTTCCATTAACCTTTGCATTGTTCCTTTTGACATTTTTACATCAACGATAGCTTATTCCTTTACATCTAGACAACTTTGTTCCTTGACATCAATGACAACTTTCACTCAAAATGTCCAACAACCTCTAGGGAATTTTGGGTGACCAAAGGGTTTATAGGTACCTTTGGGGGTTTTTGGGTGACTATAGGGGTTATAGATACCTTTGGGTCTTTTGGGTGACCAAAGGATTTATGGGTACCTCTAGGTTTTTTGGGTGACCAAAGGATATATGGGTACCTTTGGGGTGTTTTGGGTCACCAAAGGGTTTATAGGTACCTTTGGGGCTTTTTAGGTGACCAAAGGGGTTATAGATACCTTTGAGGCTTTTGGGTGACCAAAGGTTTTATGGGTACCTTTGAGGATTTTAGGTGACCAAAGGGTTTATAGATACCTTTGGGGTTTTTTGAGGTGACAAAATGGTTTATATGCACATTTGGGGTTTTGGGGGTTGACCAAAGGGTTTATCGATACCTTTGGGGCTTTTTGGGTAACCAAAGGATTTATAAATACCTTTGGAGATTTTTGGGTGACTAAAGAGTTTATGGATGTCTCTAGGGATTTTTGGGTGACCAAAGGATTTATAAGTACCTTTGGAACTTTCTGGGTGACCAAAGGATTTACAGGTACGTTTGGAGCTTTTGTGTGACTAAATAATTTATAGGTACCTTTGGGGATTTTTGTGTGACCAAAGGATTTTTGGGTACTTTTGGAGCTTATTGGGTGATCCAAGGGTTTATAGGTACCTTTAGGGATTTTTGAGGTGAACAAAGGGTTTATAGGTACCTTTGGGGATTTTTGAGGTGACAAAAGGATTTATAGGTACCTTTGGGGATTTTTGGGTGACCAAAGGATTTATGGGTACCTTTGGAAATCATATCTATGGATGGATGGATGATATCCATTGGATGGGTGGTTGGGTCTAGTGATAAGAGGTTGTCGCAAGACTCATGGGGGTGGTTGCGATGGAGGTGGAATGACCAAAGGTGGTCTATGTGGAATAGGGTGAGCTTGCTCCTCGAGTGGTAAAATTTATTGCTAGATGAGATGTTGTAATGGGAATACATGCAGATTGAACTCTTCTTCATCATCCAATGGGATGACCTATTCATATTCCTCATCTAAACTAGGGAATTTAATAGGTGCTATGTCATAATCTAATTCATCATTAGTTGTCCATTCATAAAGAGGACCTTGATCCTCTTCCTCATTATCGAATGGAAGAGCATGTGAATATTCACCTTCTTTATAGGATTGGGTGAAATCATGAGATATCCCTTGATCTATCATATTTATGGGAAAATAATCCCCCAAAGAGTGGATATTATTAGTATTAGTGTAAGGATTATGCGCAAGCTCATCCCTATAGTTCAAACCTAGGTGTTATAAAATTTCTATGAGGACATCGAGAGGCACAAGCTTATTATGTCCTAAGCCAAATTTATCATATGGCAATTGATATTACGGCTGGAAAGGAATGCGAGTACCTTATTTGTACAACCCTAAACCATAGCCATGCCAATGGTAGTAATGGAGATATTGCATGGCATAGTCAGGATTAGACATATGATTGATGTCCTCACAAAAATATTCTTCATCTTATTCTTATTGATGAGATGGTTTTGTGCCATATTTAATATACCCATATATAAATTTTTTTTGATTGGGAGGTATACCTAGAGGTACGATGGTACCTATGGGAAGACGAGGTCATACCATATTTTGTATTGTATCAATGGATGGAATTGTTGTGATATTCCTTACTAGGTATTGTCCTAAGCCCATAGTAGCTAGGTGAACTATGACCTAGGATGGCGATACTGGAGGAGATGGAAGTGAGGCTTGAGATGACTCAATACTTACCTCATGATATGGTTCCTCATATTTTAGACTAGGAATCTCTTCCATGGAAATGGTAGATATGATTGGAGAGATCTTGACAATTGGCCTCTTCGACGTGTTCCTCTACGAAGGATTTTGCAATGAAAAAGGTGAATTTGAAGGTGCCAATGGTGAGGGTGGTATAGAAGAAAATTGTAATGGATCAATGGAATGTGATGGTGAAGGATTTAGACCTTGAATTGACGTATTTGGTTGGAAGTCTACATGATTTTATGGTAAGGTCAACTTGGGGATATGTTGTACCAAGTTGTAGTATTTGAAGGGCTCAAGATCTGCAAAGATAACATGTACTTTTCCTTCTTGAGTGTACTTAAAACATTGGTGAGCTATGGATGGCATACACTTCATATCCCTAATACAGGGTCTAGCTTGCAAGATATTATAAGCCATTGCACCCTCTAAGATGTGATACAATGTTCGTATGGTTTTACATCCCACCTAAATAGGTAAGATTATAGTGCCAACCATTGGGCATAGAATATCATTAAATGCACTCAGGGTATATGTGGATGCAACAATATGGGATGTTGGAAGATCTAGATGCTTGAGAGCATTTGTGGTGGTGATATTGCTTGAAGAACCAATTTCAATCAGAAAAATTTTATAATATGTTCTATTTACACACAATGATGTGTAAGGGAGGATCAACCACGTAATTCAATATTGGTTTGAGTTCATATTCATGAAATGTGATTACTAGATCTTTACACTAATAAATGTGTCATACAAAATTGATAAAGGAGTTAGACTCATGGGGTTATAGGTAAATTGACTTAAGGATCTCCATAAGAGCTTCTCGATGAGCTAGATACTATTGGATAAGATCATACATAGAGATTTGGTGCGATGTTATTTGTAATCCTTGAGCGAGCTTACTCTTTATGGTGACCACTAGAGAACATGAAAGACTTTGCACTAGAGGTGGTGGAGACTATGACATTGAGGGAATATCATTTGAAGTTGTAGGTGGTGCAACTTGATTTGGATGATACCTATTCCTTGTCATGATGCTAACCATCCCAGTGAACCCTTATTGAGGGGGTGTCATATGGAACTCATTTACCTATTATTCTTGAATTTCTTACACCTCATGCGTGGTAAATGGGACTTTAAAGATACCCATTTGTTTATTACTTGTTGTAAGAGGGTTATCAACTTGAATATCATTCCTCTCAATCATTTCTTGTACTAGGTTTTTGAACCCATAGCACATTTACATGTCATGCCCATTCTACCTATGGCACCTAAAGTATAGGTCTTTATGATGTCCCATAGACTTTGGTTTACTCATACTCGAATCTATAGGTTGAATCTCAGGTAGAGTAATTTCTTTGGATGCACATAGATGATCGAATATAGAATCCATAGACTCACCAAATTGCATAAATTTTCACTTAGGGCGATGTTGATTTTGCACTTGATTCACCTGAGTGTTTTTATTATAACTTATAGGAGGAGGTTGGGCTTGATAGTTTTCCTTCTAATGTGGTATTGGTTGCACAGGTCCTAGAATGCTAATGGTAAATTTATTAACTACTTCTAGCTTTTATTGTGCTAGATTACATTTTATGTTTTTATTCCACTCCTTTTTACGAGGTTTTGTGATCTCCCCCTCTTTAATTTTGATTTCTTCTATTGTTCTAGCCTATGCTAGAGCATCTTCAAGAATTTGGTATTGTTGGAGTTGTGGCAATAATTAAATTGGCTTTAAATAACTCTTGCAAAATATGTGATTCAATCCAAACACTAGTAGTAGGTATGGTAGCTTAGTAAGAATAATTCAGCACCTATTACCATAATTTATGATTGACTCATCGTCATATTGCTTCAACCCTATGAGGTCTATTAAAGTCACCTTTCACTTAGTGTTAAAGGTGAAATATTCTAGGAATGCATCTAAAAATTGTTTAAAGATATGGATGTTGTGCCTTGGGAGTTGATTATACCACTCTATGGTTGGTCCAGATAGAATAATCAAAAATGTTCTCAGAAGTAAGGCATCATTATCTTCGATACTGAAGCATTGGTTCATGAACCTAGTGACATGCTCCTATGCATCTTCATCTCCTTTGAATATATACAACTTGGGCATTTTGAAATGCTATAGGTATGGATGGAAATGTATTTATGGGTGAAGTGGTTGACTGTGAAGCTGGTGCAAAGTGGTATTTTGAATATCGGACCTAGAGGTCCTTTTTTCTATGGTTTCAACGCATTCAAGCAATGCTTTATACACACCATAGGATTTGATCTCCTCTTATTTTATTTGGCCCTGTAGGGGAGGGCAAGGAATCTCAAGCATATGGCATGTTGGTTGATTTTCATCAACCATACCTCCATAAGGTGCTTCTAAATATTCCTCTTTTGGTTCCAAATCATCATAGGCTTTGTAAGGTGTTTCTTGAATTGGCCTACAAGGAGGAAGAAACCCTTGTGGAAGGTGATATATGTTTGGCCTAGGATTCAAGTCTTGATTAGGTCTAGGAGTTCAAGGAGGCGCCATTTTTTTAGGCCTAGGAAGCCTATTGTGATTAAAAAGTAGATGTCCTTTGATGAACCCCCTATATGAGTGCTTGGGGTAGCGATCCCATTGCGTATTGTCTTTTGAATTTGTTGTTTAATTCTTTATTTCTATAACTAGTGTTTGTGATCCAAGCATTGTTTATCTAGATGAATCTAATTGAATTGATCTTGGTTGTCACTCTATCTTTTAAAATTTTGGTTTATCTACTTAGTTGTACGAGGTCTATGAGCCCTAGCACTATTGTCATGATGTCTATCTTCTTTAGGAGGATCTGAAAGGTTGACTACAAGATTCCCTTGATTGAGAGAAGTTGCATTCACTTGGGGTTCACTCCGAAACAAATATTCTTTATACTCAATTGGCACAAAAGCACATCGTGCTTGTGTAGAATAATACAATCGAGGATAATCAATATTATCCTCGAGTTTTCCTACTTAAATGAGGAAGGGAAGGGCTGAATTTTCCTACCTAGGGTGATGAGAATCATACTAATATTTGTACTTATACTATTGATACCTATTAGGGTGATTTAAGGGTGTATTTTGATAATTTATCCCTACCCATGGTGAATATTCTTGATCCTACACGTAGGTGTGCGAGGTAGATCGAGAAGGCACACGAATGCGTGGTATTGCTCTATTTATTTGTGCGTTAATATGTGGTTTCCATTCTTGAAATAATATGTTTGAAGTGTCTATATCTTGAATGTAAGTTCTCTAATTATGATCATAACCTATAGGGATGTCCCACGTAGAGGTCCCTTGTAGGTTAGGTTCCTAATTTGACATTCTAGGACTTGGGTGAGTAGGAGGCTACCAAGGAGGTATAATCATATTCTTAGGGTCAAATTAGAGATGGTCTAGATATCCTTGCTTACTCTCCATAGTGTTATCTATTAAGTGGGTTTGGTTGTGGGTGCATACCATAACTAATTAGTTCTATACCCTACGTGATTATCTATTAAGTGGGTTTGCTTACTCTCCATAGTGTTATCTATAAGGGTATGGTATTTATAATTCATATGAATAAAAAATAAGACAAAAATGGAATCTAATCACCTCCAAAAGCATCCAATATTGGAAGAATTTATGGATGTGTTTCTTCAGGATATGCATGGATTATCCCCTTAGAGAGAATTTTATTTTTCAATTGAATTGCTACCTAGAGAAGTGTCTATTGCAAGGGCATCATATAGGATGAATCCTATAGATCTATAATAACTCAAAATGCAACTTCAATATTTGCTATAAAAAGGGTTAATCAAGTCAAGTGTATCATCTTGGGGAGCTCCTATTTTGTTTTATAAAAATAAATATGGTACCTTTAGGATGTGCATCAATTATCGAATGTTGAATAAGGTAACTATCAACAATATGTATTCATTACCTAGAATTGATGATTTTTTTTTTACCAGTTGAGAGGAGAAACCATTTACTCAAAGATAGACTTGAGATCTAGTTATCATTAGTTGCGAATACATGAGGAAGATACTTCTAAGACAACATTTATAAAAATGTATGGAAATTTTGAATTTACTATTCTACCCTCTGGGTTGACTAATGCTCCAACTGCATTCATGAATCTAATGAATAACATGTTTAGGGAGCATCTGGACTAGTTTGTGCTTGTATTTTTTGATGATATGTTGATCTATTCTAGAAAAAATGAGGAACATGATCAACATATGAGAACTGTACTTGGAATTCTAAGAAAGAATCATATTTATAGAAATTTATACCCACATAAGATCTTATGAAAAGTGGTATTAATAAATTTTATAGTGGGATTACCTAAAACAAGGTTTGGAAATGATTCAATCTTGGTAATAGTGGATAAGCTTACCAAAGTAGCATATTTTATACCAAGAAATGTGAAAGATGATGCTCCAATAGTAGCAAGAAATATTTCCAGAGAAGTGGTAAGATTACATGGTTTTTAAAAGGTTATAATATTCGATAGAGACTCTCAATCCACTTCTGAATTTTGGTAGGTAATGCATGAGGTGCTGGAAAATAAATGAATATGAATACTACTTATCACCCTAAGACTAATGGACATATTGAAAGAGTAAATTAGGTACTAGAATATATGTTAAGGATGTACTACATGGATCAAAATACTAAGTGGGAAGACTACTTATACCTACTGGAATTTGCATATAACAACAATTATCATGCGTCACTAGGTATAGCCCTTTTCAAAGCCTATATGGAAGGAGGTGTCGAATTCCCTTATATTGGGATAATTTGGAGGATCAGGTAGTGATCAGATCAAAAATGGTAAAATAAATGATATAGCTAAAAATAATTTAGCACAAGCTGAAAGAGGATTTAGATCGCTAGAAGAGCTACGCGGTACTTAAAAGGACACTGAGGGATTTTTTTGGGAGAAAGGGTATTCTTAAGGGTGAAACAAAAAAAAAAATCTATAAAACATTCTAAATTAGACTCTATATATGTAGGTCCATTTCAAATCATAGCCCGAATAAGCCTTGTTGCTTCTAGACTTGCTCTACCACCAAGCCTGTCCAAAATTCATAATGTCTTCCATGTGTTCCTCTTTAGAAAATATATTTTTGATCCTACTCATGTTTTTTATGTGTCTAAATTACAGATTTCTGACTCCCTCAAAATTGAAATTTGACTTATTTATGTACTTGGTTTTAGAACCAAGAACATGAGGAGAGTATAGAGAAATGTCGAGTCCATTGGGACCACTATTTAGATAGAAACACCACGTGGGTATATATGGTAGATATGCACCAACAGTTTCCTTGCCTATTTGAGTATATTTAAAATTTCTAAAAATTTTATGTTATTTTAATATATATATATATATATATATATACATTGAATATGAAAAATAAATACTGAGTAGAGTAGCTTGACTTTGGTTTGTGTTATTTTTGCAAAGTGATTTTGTACATGTGCTAGTATGTATATATATATGTGTGTGTGTGTGTGTGTGTGTGTGTGTGTGTGTGTGTGTGTGTGTGTTTGGATGAATACAATATGACATGTTGTATGATTTAGCTATATGCCATGTAAAAATAATTGTGATTTTATGATGAATGGGATATTATGTATGAAATGGAAATCATGGTTTTATTTGATTACTTTGGCATTTACTAAATTCTTATGCAAGATATTGTTTTTTAATTTTACATAAAACACAAGTTCTATGTTTGTCCTAAGTGGGGGAGGATGTAATGAACCTCCTCACACAAATATTTGAAAATAAGTAAATTGGTAATAACATTATCTTTTATTGTGAATTGTGGTATTGATGATTGTTACTATGTATGTAGGACCAAGTTCAAAGTTGACGAGAAAGAAAAGTTAGTCGACGGAAAAGGTAATAAGGGAAGTGATGATTTGGCTTGCGAGTACATGGATGCTTGCATACTTGCATATCATATAGATGTTATGTTTGTCTGGGTGTTTTTTTTAGTTTTTGTGGTGATGATGATGGGAGCCACTGTTTATTTCAATATGCATATAGTTTGAATTAAAGGAAAATAAAAATATTAGATAAATGCAAGTAAAGTGCATATATGCATGGCTTAAATAAGTCCAATTGGAAATATATTATTAAGGATGATATGTTTCAAGGTAGCAAATATATAAAATTAATTTAAGTGGTTTTTTCCCATCATGAAGTGGAAATCATGAGGTGGAGAAGTGGTCAGCCTAACCAAATCACCGCATGGTGTGTCATGATCCTCCCAAATAGACTTTTCAACATGGAAAACAATGTATTAATTGATGGTGCTTTAATACTCAATTTTGTGCAATTAAGTAGCTATGCAATATTAGTAAATATTAAATAACATGATACTACTAACAAATTAAAAATTTGTAGAATCAAGTACACTCGTGAGTGGAAGAAGTTGAGTCATCCACTAAATGCAAGGGTGCTTGAGGTTGGGGAAATGATGATAATGCAACTTGGAGGTAACAAGGATGGATGCCTTCATATAGGAATGCATTCAGTTAAGGTATATATCAATAGCTATCCGCCTTGAGCCCCATACTGATAGCCTAGTAGCTATCATAAGTTCTAGAGGCTGAGATAGGTGACTAAATTGATGGAAAGACTCCCTCTTTGTTTGTTGCACATGCTTGATTATCTTTTACTTTAGCACTATTACCTCAATAACTTGGAAAGTGTGAATGGATAGGTTATATTCATAACTCCTTGTGTGTTTAGGTAGATAAAGTGATAAAGTAAATACTTTGTTAAATGATAGTAAGTTCATTTAAAATTATAAAATGTTTTATTTTAAATGATAGCAAGTTTCATTTAAATATTTATAAATGCTTAATTTTAAATGATAGTGTGTTTCATTTAAAATCTATAAATATTTTATTTAAAATTAAAAAATGTTTCATTTTAAATGATAAAAAGGTTTCATTTAAAAGTAAGTAAATATTTTATTTTAAATAAATAAGGAAGAATTTCATTTCAAGCATTTTAAAAAAAATGTATTAATGAAATTCTACTAAGAATAGCCTTACCATTTAAAAAATATGGTATTAATGAACTTCCATCTTGAAACCCCCCCTTAAGACCACTAAATATTTAAATAATAAGGTGGATAAGATCCCATAAGTTTGAACGCTAGGAAATATATGTTTGATATAGGAGCACCTTCCAACCTTTTCAAAGTGGAGTTCCATTCATGATGCTTGAGCAAAAGGATGGGGTGGATGACCTACTACCAACTTGCCATCAAAGAGAATGGACAAGAAGTGATGGTGGACAATGAGCATGGTAGTTGAGGAGATAAGATAGATGCTATGATATGAAGGAGTAAGGGATACATCGATGGAGAGATATTGGTTGGAAGAGGAGAATCTAGGCAAAGATTGGTAGATAAGGAGAGCTCCAAGGAAAACACACTAAAGCAGTGTTGTTTGAAACACATCGAGGGAAAAAACAAGGATCTAGGTTGGATTCAAATATATTTCTTGTGTTTTTAATTAGTTCTTATTGTGTGGTTTTTTTCCACCATGGTTTAGCTTTGGCTACCATTGTGGTCCTTGTGTAAGCTTGCTATGTAATCTTACTGTGTAAGATTAGAGTGTAACCTCACTGTGTAAGCTCATTGTGTAAGCTTGTTGTATAACCTTGTTGTGTAAGCTCACTGTGTGACCTTATTATGTAACCTTGTTGCGTAAGCTCATTTTTTAAGATTTTTGTGTAATATTACTATGTAATCTCATTGTGTAACCTTGCTATGTAATCTCACTATGTAAGATTGTTGTTTAACTTCACTATGTAAGTTTGTTGTGTAACCTTACTGTGTAACCTTGCTATGTAAGCTTACTATGTATTATGCTTGTTGTCATGCTTGCTATTGGAAGGTTTGCCATCATGGTTTCAATTTATTATGGTTTCTCTCATGCTTACCATTGGAAGGTTTGCCATTGTGGCTGCCATGTATTATTCTTACTATCATGCTTACTATTGGAAGGTTGACCATCGTGGATATCATGTATTATGCTTGTTGTCATGATTGTTATTGGAAGTTTTGCCATTGTGGCTATCGAATTTAATACTTTTTGTAGGAAATTTTACCATCATAGCTATCATGTGTAGATAACATATTCTAGTTAAGCAAGAGCTTGACCCTAGTGGTTGGCTTGTGTATTTATCCTTCTATGAAATTGGTGATTTGCATGGCTGGGTACCTCTTTAAAAAGTAGCCCATAATTTGGACAAGCATTTTCCATCCTCATTGTCTCCATTTCCTTAGACCTATTACCAAAAGACACCATTACCTTGGTGAGGGAGGTGATGTTAACTATCATAGGTAATTCATCCTTCTCCTACCATATATTGGATGATGGAGGCATGAATATTCATGGACCATCGAGGATATCCATCACTACGACAAACTACTCACCTACAAAAAGCATCATGCTTGATGCCAAGCTACCAAAGTATCCTTGATTCTGAGTCTTCAAATAATCAAGGCCATCTCTAATATTCCAAGGCTTGGCTATTTATTAAAATGATCTATGAATTGTTTAATGAGTAGAGTTAGAGAAATATATATATATATATATATATATATATATATATATATATATTAAACCGATTCATGAATTGTTAGTAAGTAGAGTTAGATAACTTTACTTATAACTGAAAAAAAAGGGTTTATTTGTGAATTAAAGTAATTGACTTTAATTTAAAGAATAAATATGAAAAATGGGTTGTTTTGTAAATTAAGGGTATGGGACTTTAATTTTTGAATAAGGGTTGAATCATTTATTACAAGTATAGCCTATGATCTAGATGCATTGTTGAAATAATATCATAGGAGGATGATAGGGAAGGTATAGAAAGAGTAGTTTATATGATATCAACTATGCATTAGATAGTTGAATTTCTTGGGTTATTTGTATAGTTACAATTTGGCAATAAAATGAGTAAATGCATTTAGAAGCATGTATATCCTGAACTATGAGTGTCCTGATCCTCTACTTTCCTCACTTGATTGATGGAAGAGCGGGAGGACCAAATTTATAGATGGCCCAATGCATATGTTTACTCTTTGCTTTACATCTTGTTTATTTATGCAAATAGATTAAATTTGTGGGTATATTTCCTTGATGATATTGATGTAATGTATTGTTTAAATGTATGGAGGTTATACCATACATGCATATGTAATAAATGAACAATATGGCTGATGAATATTTGTATTCTATTTTATTTAATGTGAATGTATTTAATCCTTTATTATGCATGTTTATTCTTTAATTATTGTTCCTTGTTTCTAGTTACCTTTGCTTTTTAATGAGTTATGTTTTGTTAGATTTAGTATCTAGAATTATCTTTATTTTCTTGTTGAATAAATTTCATAAAAACTCAGTAGTAAGTTCTAGGGTGAACTTAGAGGTAACCTAAGGGCTTGAGACCCCCTTAGGGAGAATTGGTAACTAGGTTTATAGAATATTGTACCTGAGTTAAGATAGCTTGTTAGAGGACAAGATTGATAGCTTAACTCATAGTACACGTAGCATACCTATGCATAATTATTTATGTTGAATATGGAGATGTGTGTAAACCTTCTAATGATTAAAGGTGATAAGTCTAGTTCATCAAGGATGATGAGATAGATGGACTTGGGTGCATAATATGAGATATGCCTATGTAGAATGGAATTGTGTGTGGAGAATATTGTGTGGTATAGTTCTTAAGAAATTTAGGGTTTTATAAACATTAAGTCGATCTAATGTTGGGTAGGGATTTATGAATCCCTCTCCTTAGTCAAAAACAATTCTTTATATTTCTATGTGTTTTCTTATTTCTTGATTTATGGTCATTACATTTGGTATGAGAGTATGGAGCTTCTTATATGCTAAAATATATTTGAAAGTCTCCAATGAAGTCTTGCTTAATATTAATCTAAAACCTAAGATGACATAGAGTCTCTACTTATTATAATCTAATGGAGTTGATCTCAAGAGTAGATGCATCTTACGATACCTCAATATGGGATTTGGTATTGATGATACATAATAATATTGGAATATTATATTAGTTATATTTCTAATGTTTTGGCAAGAATAACTCTATATTGTGCTTTGAATTAGTGGTTCAGTTTAAGATGAAGCTATAACCTAATTCTTTTCTAGGTTGAAACCAGGTCAATATGTCACCTAAGACTAGAAGAGAGGGGCCTACACCTAGATACACTCAACATAGTTTTATTAATTAAAATATCCAAAATGAGGATCTTGAAACTCCCAAAAAGGGAATGGAAAATCTCACTACCATAGTTGTTGCCATGCAAGATCAGTTAAGATAAGTGTTAGAAACCATTGCAAACCAAAATTCACAAGCTCGATGTTCAAAAGTTAACCAAGCAAAGGGGCTAACTACATAGTATATACAAGCTAGAACCCTCTTAGAAAAGGAAATAGTAAGAGACTTAAATAATATCTGCATATCCAAGTTTGATGGAGAAGGAGAGGGAGATGCAATTGAGGTTTGTATAAGGGAACTGGAATTTTTCTTCACAATAAAGAGATATTCTTTAGAAACTTGAATTGTTTGGGCTACTATCTACCTTGAAGAAACCACCCTAGACTTGTGGGATACTTATTATGATGAAACCAATATTGAACTAGTAGACATTCCATGGAAGGAATTTATAGTCATATTCAAAAATAGGTTCCTCACAGAATATTTCTATGCCCTAAAATTTGAGGAGTTTTCTAGTTTAAGGCAAGGAACCAACTTAGTGGAGATATACTACAAGAAGTTGGTAAAATTATTGAAGTATATACCCATATATAATGAGAAAATGTGGATTCATAAGTATACTCATGGGATGCAATATAGGATAAATCATTATGTAGAGATGTAGGAACCTAGGTCATTGCAAAATACATATGACTTGGCAAAGAAAGAAGAGTCGCACTTCCATTATAAATATAAAATCTTGTTCGAGCAATACCAATAGGAAAAAAGGAAGTGGAATAGCAAGGGGATTATAAAATGGAAGGCTAAACAAGATAGGAAAGCTAAAACCCCTAAAATATTGAGAAGAAAAATAATGGAAGCCAAAAGAAGTCTAAGAAGAACTTTTATAAGAAATAAAAGAACTCTAATAATACTAAACCTCAACCACATAAATCGTAAGTTTTAGTTCTAGCAATCAAGGGAGGAGTAGAAACCGAAAAAATGACAAGGGCCCAAGGATGGGTGTTACCATTGTAGAGGGCCACATTTTTCTAATTAGTGCCCACACCAACTAGGGCCAAGCACATCCATTTTAAATAAAAAGAACCTGCACACCAGATCTACACTACAACTAGGAGTCAAAATCTTGAGGGGCAAGCCACCCCATTGATTATAAAAGGTAAGATTTTTTATAAGCAAGTAAATATATTAAGTGGTAGTGGAGCCATTAATATCTTTATTTCTTGTAAGTTAGCAAAAGATATACCAAAAATTCCAAGGTATTTGGCTCATGGATGGAAGGTTGAGTATGGTTTTGGATAGATCTACTCCATAAATCAATGTTTTCCTATTATGGAAATTGCTTTAGCTAGTGGAATAGTGAAAGGCTACTTATATGTAGCTCCACTTCATGTCTTGGATGTGATACTAGGGATGGATTGATTATAGGTACATAAAACCATGATATTTCCAAGATATATGGATTGAATATTTTGAAGGAGCCATGGAAAGGCTATGCATTCATAGCAAACAAGGGCATTACAACCCCATATGTTTTTAGCTATGTAGTTGAGGAAATACCTCAAGAAAGGAGGGATAGTCTATGTAATAAAATTAAATAAATTTGGAGAAGATCAAAAGAAAGAGGTGTTGGAAACACACCCAATTTTGCAATAATTCAAGGATGTAATTTTTGAGGACTTACTTGGACTCTCTCTTGTGCAGGAATTTGATTTCACTATTGATCTTATCCTAGGAGAAAAACTGATTGACATGTATAGGATGACACCTATCAAGATGCAGAAAATAAAGGTACAATTGTAAGGGTTATTATAAACTAGGTTGATAAAACCAAGTGTGTCACCTTTGGGTGCACCTATTTCATTTGTGAAAAATAAAGATGACTCTTTAATATTGTGTATTGACTACAAGATGTTGAATAAAGCTACAATCAAGAACTGGTATCCCTTGCCTAGAATTAAATATTTATTTGATCAACTAAGAGATTCCATGATGTTTACTAATATAGATATGAGTTTAGTCTATCACCAATTAATAATATATGGGGAAGATACTCACAATATGACATTTAAGACTAGGTATGGACACTATAAGTTTATAGTCATACCCTTCGGATTGACTAATGCCCTACCCACCATCATGAATTTAATGAAATATGTGTTCAAAAAGCACCTGGACTAGTTTGTACTCTTATCTCTTAATGATATCCTAATATACTCTCAGAGCAAGGAAGAACACGATAAGCATCTCAAGACCATGTTAGAGTTACTAAGGGAAAATCAACTCTACAAAAATATTGCCAAGAGCGATTTCTATGTTTTCAAGGTATGATATTTAGGACATATCATATTAGCATAAGGAATTATTGTGGATCTAGAGAAAATCAAATCCATGTTGAATTTAAAACCCGCTAATAATATTACTGAATTAAGAAGTTTCATGGGGTTAATGGGCTATTATAGATGTTATATAAAGGAATAAAGAAAAGGAATTCAAATTTATAGAAAAATGTGAAACTGCCTTTACTTTATTAAAGTAGAAGCTCACTACTACACCAATATTGAATATTCCAGATCCTCAAGGAGATATTTCAATATGAACTGATGCATCACTAGAAGGGTTAGGAGGAGTACTCATGCAAGAAGAGTTAGTGGTATATTATACTTCAATAAATCTTAAAAATCATAAATTAATTATGCTACTCATGATTTAGATCTAGCCTCTATGGTGCGTGCTATAAGTTTTTGGCACCACTATCTTGTGGGGATACCTTTTAATTAAAATCTAACCATAAAATTCTAAGGTGCATATTTACCCAACCGATACTCAATACAAGACAGAGAAGGTGGATCAAGTTCCTTGCTAAGTATGACTTTGAAATTGAGTACATAAAGGAAAATGAGAATAAGGTTGTTGATGCCTTGAGTAGAAGGAAACACATAGCAGCCATAACCAAGAGTCACATAAATATCATGGATAAAGTGAGGCAGGAGCAATATCAATATGAATATTGCCAAGAAATTCAAGCTATAATAGATAGAGATCCCATGTGCAATAAGGAGTCTAGGGTGATAGATAATATTTTATGTTACAAAGGTAGAGTCATCATACAAAAATTAGGTAATTTAAGAAAGTTAATAATTTAAGAAGCACATAAATCACCTTATTCAGGTCACCCCAAAGGGGCAAATATGAGGGAAATCATGAAGAGAACCTTCTTCTGGGTAGAAATGAAGAAGGATATTATCGATTTTATCACTTGGTGCCTTGAATTTCAGAAGGTTAAGGCAAAATGCAAGCATCCCGTAGTATAGTTGTATCTACATAGCATAGCTATTCAAAAGTGGTAGATCATATATATGGATTTTATAGTAGGTTTACGTAAGACCAGGTACCAACATGATGCAATCCTTGTATTAGTCGATAAATTGACTAAGCTTACATATTTTATACTTGAGAGTACCAAGGATGATGCTCAAGTTGTGGGTAATAAATTTTCCAAGGAAGTGTTTTGAATGCATGTATTTCCTAAGGTAATTATCTCAAATAGGGATTCCAAGTTCACTTCCAGGTTTTTGAAAGCCTTTCATTAGGTAGTAGGTACAGAAATGAACATGATTTCATCATACCACCCTGATATTGATGGTCAAACAGAATAGGTAAACCAAGTACTATAGGACATGCTCTGCATGTACTACATGGATCACAAGTCTCATTGGGGAGACTACCTACCTTTGATAGATTTCACCTACAATAATGGGTATCACTCATCTTTAGTAATGGCACCATTCGATGCCTTGTATGGATGGAAGTGTAGAATACCACTATCATGGGATAAACTAGAATATAGGGTTGTGGTTGGACCAAAAATGGTTAGGGAAATGAAAGACCAATTGAAGGTAATCAAGAAAAGACTCAAGGAAGCTACTTATAGGTAGAACATTTATGTTGATTTAAAGAGAACTTCAAGAGAGTACTCAGTAGGAGACAAATTTTTCCTAAGGTTCAAACCAATTAAAAGTGTGATCAAGACCACAAACATAGATCCATGATTTTTAGGGTCCTTTGAGATCACATAAAATATTAGTCTAGTTGCATGCCGACCTGCTCTACCTCCTAATCTATCAAAAATCCATGATACCTTCCATATATATTTGTGTAGAAAATATTTTTTTGACCCTAAACATATGTGGGATGTTTCTAATTTGCAGATGGTAAATCAAAATGCAATTGAAGCAATGCCAGTAAACATTCTTGAATTCCATTCTAATACTATGCAAAATTGGACTCTTGAGAAATGTAAGGTCCAGTGGGACCATTTATATGAAAGGAATATCACTTGGGAGAAAGTTACAGATATGCAAAAATATTTTCCCTTTTTGTTTGAAGATCTCTAAAAATGTAATAATTTACTTTTTGCTTGTGATTGTGTAAAATTGGAAAACACTAGGATGGTATTTAGTTATAGTGGGGGAGGATGTCATGGAAAATAATGTATTAACTGATGGTGCTTTAATACTTGATTTTGTGTAATTAAGTAGCTATGCAATATTAGTAGATATTTAAGAACATGATATTGCTAAAAAAATACCAATGAGTAGGATCAGGTACACTCGTAAGTGGAAAATATTGAGTCATCCACCAAAGGTGAGGGTACTTGAGATTGGGGAAATGATGATAAGGCAAATTGGAGGTAACAAGGATGGATACCTTCATATAGGTATGCATTCAGTTAAGGGATAATCATTAATAACTAGCCACCTTGAGCCTTAGATTGATATTCTAGTAGCTATCATAAGTTCTAAATACTAAGATAGGTGACTAGATTGATGTAAAGACTCCCTCTTTGTTTGTTGCACATGCTTGATTGTATTTTACTTCATCACTATTGCCTCAATAACTTGGGAAGTGTGAATGGATAGGTTATCTTCATAACTCCTTGTGTGTTTAGGCAGATAAAGTGATAAAGTAAATACTTTGTTAAATGATAGTAAGTTTCATTTAAAATTTATAAATGTTTTATTTTAAATGATAGCAAGTTTCATTTAAAGATTTATAAATGCTTAATTTTAAATGATAGTGTGTTTCATTTAAAATCTATAAATGTTTTATTTAAAATTAAAAAATGTTTCATTTTAAATGATGAAAAAGGGTTTCATTTAAAAGTAAGTAAATATTTTATTTTAAATAAATAAGGAAGAATTTCATTTCAAGTTAGTATTTAAAAAAAATGTATTAATGAAATTCTACTAAGAATAGCTCACCAAAGTAGATGGGTCTACCACCCAAGACATTCATATAATCAGAGAGGAAGTATTTTCATATTTCATCTCCCTCCTTAGGGAGGAAACACAATTCCAGGAGGAAGCCAAAGACTCACTCCTCCAATTTATACCTCAAGATGTAGATAGGGCTACAAACAATAGACTCTTAACTCCATTTTTTGATGAAGAAATTAGAACTACCATGTTTAGCATGGAACCTAATAAGGCTCCTGGACCATATGTATTCCCTCCTCACTTTTACCAAGTGTTTTGGGACATTGTAGGCAATGATGTTACCTCTACAATATGTGAATTCTAGAGCTCCAAACATATTTATAGGGGTTTTAACTCCATATTCATAACACTGATTCCCAAAGGGGTGGCCTCCAAATCCATGGTTGACTATAGGCTAGTTATTTTGTGCAATGTATCTTATAAAAGCCTAACCAAAGTCATAGCAAACAGAATAAGATAAATCATGTCCCTTATCATTGATCCCTACTAGGGAAGTTCAGTGCAAGGAAGATCAATTTTAGATGGAGTCATTTATGTCCATGAAGCCTTAAACTCGGGTCGTCAGACCAAGAAGGCAACCTTTTCCCTAAATTTTGATATGGATAAGGCCTATGACCACATCAACTAGGATTTTTTGAGTGCAATATTATTAAAATTTTATTTTCATCCTTTATGGGTCAGGATTATCAAAGGGTGCATTTCCAAGCCTTGGTTCTTAGTGCTGGTAAATGGATCGATAGTAGGGTTATTTCAAAGCAATAGAGGCCTCATACAAGGGGATCCTATTAGCCCCATGCTTTTCATCATTATGGCAGAAGAATTAGGAAGGACCATCAAAGTTACCTGTAATGCAAGGCTGATATTAGGGATAAAAGCTACCTCTCTCACCAACCCTGTGCTTCATCAACAATTTGTTGATGATACCTTAATGTTGACATCAAATTCGGTAGTAGAGGCTAAAAGGATTAAACTAATTATGAAGTTATATGAGGATGAAACAGGGCAAAAGGTGAATTTCAATAAAATGAAATTGTACTTCCTCAATACCCCTATCCCTAGACAAACCAAAATTGCAAGGATCCTTGAATTATCTATCATCAACATACCTACTTCATACTTAGGCCTCCCTATTTTAACATGCACCCTAGTAGAGTCTATGTGGGATAATGTTTTAGAAAATATTCAAAAAAATCTAGCAAGTTGGAAAGGGCATTTTTTGTCTTAGCTAGACAAAGCTACCCTGATAATGGCCTCCCTTCGAAGCATTCTAGTTTATTTATTGTCTATTTTCAAAGCTCCAGACATGGTGTACCAACAACAAATTGAACAACTCCAAAAATATTTTATCTGATCAGGATCAGAAGGAAAGCAAAGGATCCATTTGGTTGGATGGGACAAGGTGTACAAACCCAAATAAAATGGAGGTTTAGGCATAAGAAGAGTATCCCATATGAACACAACATTGTTAGCTAAAAAATAATGGTGAATCATTACCAATATGGAGAATTAATGGACTTTAATAAAAAAATAAAATACCTCCAAAGGTTTAGCTTTTTGGAAAGCAATTATAACTAGTAGTGATATCATCAAAATAGGGATGAGATGGATCCTAGGCAACAGGTAAAAGATCAAATTTTAGGGATATAGGTGGTTTAGGGAGGAAGCCTTGGAATAGGATCCATGATTAGCCAAGCTCAAAGCTCATACTGATCAAGTTATAGGGAGAAAAGTGACCAATTTCATAAGGTAGGACAAAAGCAGAGTAAGGTGGAATAAATTAAGAGTCCAAGCCCTATAAGTTGATTATGAGGAGCTTCAACACATAATTTCCTAGCAATTCATTCATTCAAGTACTCAAAGTGATCATTTAACTTGTGCAAATACTGAGAGTGGCCAATTCACAGTTAAATATATTTACAAACTATTGCTAAGTCCCAAGGAACCTCAAGTCTTGACACAGTTGGTCTGGGTTAAAATTTTGATCCCCAAGATAGCCTTATTCTCTTGGATCACAATTCAAGGGAGGATACTAACCATTGATATTATGTTAAATAAGGCATGATTGTTGCTAACTGTTGTTACCTGTGCAGGGCCAAATGGGAATCCCCTCAACACATCTTTCTTGAATGTTCGATTTCATGTACGATCCTTAATGGAGTGATCCAAGATTTAAATGTCTCCTAGGTTAGACCTGCCATAGTGGTTGATTTATTCCAACAATGGTCCAGCCCCTTTGTGAGCCCAAGACTTAGGTTCATGTGGAAGATCTACCTCCACCATTCCCTATGGCAAATATGGCTAGAAAGGAACCATAGAGCCTTTCACGAGTCCAAAAATGATCCTATGTCTATTACCAAAATAATTCTTGCTTTTTCCAAATAAAATGTTAGCATCCTTCCAATAGAATCCCAAGTAATCCCTCATCGGGAAAATATTTTAGCTCAATCCTTAAACATTCCTCTTGAGGATGTGTCTTTGGTTAGAAAGCCAAACCCTAGAATTGGTATCAAGTGGACCCCACCCCCGAAAGAATGGCTTAAACTAAATTTTGATGGTGTCGAAAAGAATAATCCTAGTAGGGAAGGTTTTGGAGGAGTGGTTAGGGATAACCAAGGATATTTAGTTTGACCTTCGTAGAACATCTTGGAACTAAGACCAACAATGAGGTAAAAGTGAGAGCTCTCTGGAGAGAACTACAGTTAACAAAGCAGACTCAAGGTAAATTAATAGTGAAAGGATATTCTCTAAACATAGTCAACCTCCTTAAAAATAGGAAGAAAACTCCATGGAGGATTGAAGCCCTCATGTGTGAGGAAATAATCATTTATGAATATAGGTTAGATAGGGTGGCGCAACACATTTTTTGTGAAGCCAATAAAACTGCAGACAACTTGCCCAATATCATGGTGGATGTTGATCGAATGATCACATGGACGCAAGATGTCCCATGTGATGTGGATGATTTAATTCAAAATTAATGCAAATGAATAGGGTGATAGGGACTTTGGATGGGGGGACCCTTGTCACATGCCCACATGGCATTTCTAGTATTTGTTGGAAAATGAACCAAAGAAGAAGAGGCTTGGGGCTCCGACCAATCCAATCATGAATCAAGGCAAGAGCTAGTATAGCAAGATGTAAGGCTAGGACAAGGAGACACGTTGGAGTAATAACATCCAAAAAATAAACACTCATGATCAAATGTAGTCCCAAAGTAGGTTGTGATCTTGAGGTGAAAGGGTGAAGATTACCGATCATGATCTGAGCATTTTCAAAGGCATTTTGAGTCATCATTTTCCCACCAAGGACATAATATCAAACCTTTTCATGATTACAAAGATAACATATCCTTGAAAATGTTGCAAAGGGTTTGGTAGCATGATAATCTAGCTGACAGGTAAGGCCAAGTGGTAGATAATCCAGATGGAGTCCGATGGCTAGCTGAGACTAACTAGTGGCACCCTCTTCAAGGATGTTTCCTCAAAACTCGAGGAAAGGCAAAAACAAAACCACCTTCATATATTTCAAATAGTAGTAAGTACGTGGAGTTCTCTATTCTGTAAGGTCAAAAATACTAAGGAAAAGGCTTTGGTGAGGAAAAAAAATATGAATTACATCGAGCCTTGCATGGTATTCATGGAACCTGCAGCCCAAGCTATCTTTATGAAAAGAAGGTTTATCGAGTTTTTTGACTTATTCTTTGGGGTTGAGGAGGACATCATCAATACGATGATGGATAATTGGGAAGATGGTAAGGTTGAAATACGATGGCATGAAATTATCATCGACATAAATCTTCTTGTTGCCATCACTGGAGAAATAGTGATATGAAGGTCAATCCATAGGTAGAAGCACCATTGGGAGGCCGAATTGCATGAATTCAAGGATAATTAGAAAAATTTTAAGGAGGCGATGTACGAGTTGATGAGGATGGACCTCCCAACCCCCTGGAATGGAGTCATGAATAATGTTATGGAGTTCATAACTACGGAGGACCGGGGTAAAATTTTGCTTAGTTTTCACTATGCCTTCATCAATTTCTTTTGTGACGTAAACCCAATAAGTATACCCCAATTCTTAATGAATTCCATGAATATTACAATTAATATATGCTTAATAAATAATGATTTGGCCGTGCCTCTACACTAGGGGCTATTAAAAGTGATTTACAAGTGGGTTTTGGCTACGACCCCCAAGATGCATGTCAACCTCCTATCATAGAGGAGGTTTGGTGAGCAGAAATTCACGTCCCAAAAACATTCATTTCTTTTCCATAAATTATCAATCTGGTAAGTCTGCAAAATTATGAGTGTCACGCACAGGATATGCCTGCAATTTTGGGGAACAAATCTGGTTGTACATTATTTAGTTATGTGGGGAGGTTTGTGTAATTGGATTCCAGCCAAACCAAATAAACTAAGTGCGGGAAATGAAATAAATAAATTATAAATAAAAAGTAAAGTGTTGGAAATAAAATGCGAGGAAATAAACATACACAACTGAAATTAAATAAAGCAGTAAACTAATCTACAGAAATCAAATGCACAAATTAAATAGGTGAGGACTACTGTAGGGAGTGGGCCCAAGCTCTCGTAGATAGTCCGCCCAGCTAGCTACATAAATCTTTCTTTAATAAGAGGAGTTGCACTCTTAATTAATTAAAAAATAAAATAAAATAAGTTCTTTGTAAAATTAATCATTCATCTCCTTTTGTTCATTTGGCCTACGTCTTTATATAAAGTGCAGCCAAATCTCATTACAATAACAAATCAGTCTATTTTAATCACATGATGTGCTTTAGTTACAATTGATTCTACACATTTTTTATTTTTCTATTTTAAAGTATGATCGTTCACCAGAAGGATAAATATAAACATCCTTAGGTGTACGTAACAACAAATCCTAAACTAATGCATCCTAAAAATAATAACATGCTTTAAGAGCTTTACAAGGTCAACCGGAAAATCGGTTGATAATAATAACAAATACTTTATTCTATTTAATAAATGCATGATTAAAATAGATCTCCTTTGTCTTCACATGCAAAATCCTCCATAGTCCTTGGTCAACCAGTCAAAGTTGACTTGGTAAATCTTGCAAAGTATGAAGGCATGGAGGCACCTTCTTCATGAGGAAGGCGCCTACTTTTTTGGGTGCCTTCCTTATAAGAAAGGTGCCTACTTTTTTTGGGTGTCTTCCTTATAAGGAAGGAGCCTAATCCTACTGGGCACATTCCTTAAGGAGGAAGGCACCTACTTCTGCTGGGCGTCTTCCTTAAAGAGGAAGGCACCTATTTCTGCTGGGCACCTTCCTTGAAGAGGAAGGCACTTGCTCTCTTGCCTTAGTCTTTGTAAGCAAAATTATGCCAGTTCCAAGTGGATGTAGACTAGAAAATACCATATTAGTAAAAAAACCTGCATATATACACATTTCCCACTAAAAACACCAATCAAGCATAAAACCAGATTTTCTATCAATTATATGCATAAGTTATATATAATACATCTCATATGCTAATTGAACTAGTGATAATTATCCTTAACCGTGTATATAAAATGAGCATTTCTGGTGCTCATCATCCCCTCATGCCTAACATGTGCCACGCCCTCGTGGCACCAAAAGGTGAAGTTATCCCTCTCGTAGGTTGACCATGCCAAAAAATTTGTCATGTCTTCATGACAACAACCCATGGGATATATATATATTTTTTCCTCTTTTTTTTTTTTAATGGCCTTCAGCATCTTTGTTTCTTTGCCGCTGAGTGCTGCTATTTTTTTCCATTCAGCACTACTATTTTTTTTCTCAGTACTATTTTTTTATTCAGCACTACTATTTTTTTCTCAGTACTATTTTTTTTATTCAGCACTGTGTTTTTTTTCATTGAGTGATGCTATTCTTCATCCATAGAGCGATGACCTCCTTTGTGGTAGAGAGTAGCATCATTTATGTGTTCTCTCAATATGACTACCATTTTCAGGAGGCAAAAATGAAAATGATGACAAATTTATCCATGTAGATGCCATAGCCTCTCCTCTTTTTTTTTTTTTTCAATTATATTTTTTTCAAGGCACATCATGTGTTTGAATTCTAATGGGATATTTTGAAAAATATGGAGGCGTCGACTGGTATTAGCATAGAAATGATTTTTAAATAACTATACACATAATTAACAAGAAAAGTAGTACATACCTAGGTGAATTTCATAGAATTTGATATATATGATGTTGGTGGTGTGAGACGTCTTCACGTTGGTGCTCCTGGAGATTTTATTTATTTATTTTTATGTCTCTTTATCTGTTTTGCCATGAACAGAACAGATCTTGACTCTATCCTTTCTTTTTTTCTTTTTTTGATTTTTTTTTCTCATCCTTTGCATCAAAGAACAAAGTCAATCTGCAAAAACTGAGCAGTTGACTCTAAACTTTGAAATACCCAGCTTTTTCTCAATAGCACAAAAAATATTTTAATCCTGCATTGACGTATCTCTCTCTGAATGCATTTACAGGATGAATATTAAAATTTATACCTGACAAGTGTGCATCCAAAATGATCTCCCCTCTGAATTATTTCTTTTGCATGCATAATTGGAACAACACTGCATTCCTTTGTTTTCTAGAGAGAGGAAAAACAATATTTCTTTCATCATTCATGGCATCTATCAGGTGCATTGCTGAGATGTATGTGTTGTATGTGCTGGCATTGGTAAGATGTTCTCATACATTGGTGCAATCCCAAAATTAACCTACATGATGTAGAGTTGGAACTACACCAATATTTGTTGCCCACGTTGTGCTTGTCTAGTCAACGTGCGAAGAATAGGGGTGCCTTCCCTATGAGGAAGGTGCTTGTCTTCTAGTGGCACCTTCCTATGAGAGGAAGGCACTTGCCTTCTAGTGGCACCTTCCTATTGTTGCCTTCCTATGGTGCCTTCCTTTTGATGCCTTCCTGTGGTGCATTCCTATGGGTGCCTTCCTGTGGTGCCTTCCTATCGGTGCCTTCCTGTGGTGCCTTCCTGTGGGCGTCTTCCTGTGGGTGCCTTCCTGTCGGCACCTTCCTGTGGGCGCCTTCTTGTGGCACCTTCCTATGGCACCTTCCTATCAATGCCTTCCTATGGCGCCTTCCTATAGGTGCCTTCTTGTGGCACCTTCCTATCAGTGAGAGGAAGGCGCTTGCATTATTTTGGTGCCTTCCTGGAAGAAGAAGGCGCTGGCCTTCTATTGGCACCTTCCTGGAAGAGGAAGGTGCTTAAATTTTTTTGGTGCCTTATTGGAAGAGGAATGCGCCTACCTTCTTCTAAGGTGCCTACTTGTAAAATATCTATTTTCAAACTCCTACCCCATTTTATTTAGCTACCAGTTAGAGGTTTCTCATTTCCCTTCGAGACCAAGCTGGTCCTCGGGAAAGAGGATACTCTTCTAATAGGCAGCAAAAGTAAAACGTTGCTTCTGATTTGCATTTCATCATGGAGAAATTTCAAAACAAGTTTTTTTTTTTTTTCCATAGGAGTAAGTTAGGCACCGAAAATAAGGCGTCTTTCCCCCCATGTCTAAAAATTGTCACGTCCTTGTGACAACAGCCTTCCAAATTTTTTTTTTTTTCATAGGAGTAGGTTAGGCACTGACAATGAGGCGTCTTTCCCCCCATGTCTAAAAATTGTCACGTCATCATGACAACAGCCTTCCGAACTCCCCCCCCCCTTTTTTTATGGGAGGTTCTGATTCACCCACATCTTCCCCCACTTAAATTGGTGATGCCCTTATCGCCAGCAATAGGTCCCTCTATGCAATAGGTCTGCAGCCCTCCAAAAATCAGGTCCCACACTGAACAACAGGTACCCCCATCCAAGGGAGAAGAAAATTGCTTATTGGTGCCTTCCTCTAGGTGGAAAAAGGCATTGTTGTATTGGACTGATTGTAGGCACTCTCTTCTTGGTGGGAAGTAAGTGCATTTTCTACTTCATCTCACTCTTAATTGCAGGGAAAAAAATATCACATCTGTTAGGCCTAGTTTAATCTAGCTCTGCCTATAGATTGTGTTCATGGCCATGTCCTACGAAACTATACACACAAAAACTAGAAAACAAGAATCACGGCCTGTGCCTGAGGACCTAGCTCTTAGGATGCCTTTAGATTGCACTCATCGGGCATGATTACCTGCACACATGAAAGCAGTAAAACAAGAGTCATGACTCCATGCCTGTTAGGCCCTAGATCTCAGGATTCCTGCAACTTGCAATTTAGTTCATGGTTTCCTGCAAAGCAAATAAAAAGAAATTTTTATGCTAAGCTGGACATGTTCTATGCATTTTTTTTTTTTCATTGGGAGGATTCACATAATTTTTTTATTTTTATTTTTTCCTTTGTGCCATAAAACCACCTAGGTGTGGGAAATGTATTAATGCACCCGAGATTTCAAGGCGCCTAATTGCTATGGAAGGCACTTGCTTGTTTTGGAAGGCGCCTTCAATGTATGGTTTGATGTGGAAGGCACCTTCAATGTATGGTGCCTTCTTGATGCGGAAGGTGCCTCCAATGTATGTCGCCTTCTTCATACGGAAGGTGCCTCCAATGTATGGCACCTTCTTGATGTGGAAGGCACCTTCAATGTATGGCGCCTTCCTCATACGGAATGCACCTCCAATATATGGTGCCTTCCTGATGCCATACATTGGAGGCACCTTCCGTATGAAGAAGGCACCATACATTGGAGGCACCTTCCGCATCAAGAAGGCACCATACATTGAAGGTGCCTTTCACATCAAGCCATACATTGAAGGTGCCTTCCACAAAAAGCAGGCACCTTCCACAACAAGCAAGTGCCTTCCACAACAAGTAGGCACCTTGACATCTCGGGTGCCTTGATCCATTTCCTGCACCTAGGTGGTTCGATGGCACAAAGGAAAAAATAAAATAAAAAAATTATGCAAATCCTCCCAATGAAAAAAAAAAATGTATAGAACATGTCCTGCTTAGCATAAAAAATTCTTTTTATTTGATTTGCAGGAAACCATGAACCGAATTGCAAGCTCCAAGAATCTTGAGAGCCAGGGCCTAACAGGCATGGAGTCATGACTCTTGTTTTACTACTTTCATGTGTGCAGGTAATCGTGTCCGATGAGTGCAATCTGAAGGCATCCTAAGAGCTAGGTCCTCAGGAACAGACCATGATTCTTGTTTTCTAGTTTTTGTGTGTATAGTTTCGCAGGACATGGTTGTGAACACAATCTGTAAGCAGAGCCGGCTTAAACTAGGCCTAACAGAGGTGACATTTTGTGCCCTGTAATTAGGAGTGCGGCGAAGCAAAAAAGGCACTAGCCATGAGGCATAGAGTTCTAGGGTGAGGGCTAGTTTGGGCTTACCCAGACCTCCATTTGGTTCACCAATGAATAAAATGGTGGGGGACATAACTACCAAAGGTGGCTCGGTGAGGAAGATACTGAGAATCGAGGAGCCATCCACAAGAACTTCCATGCAGCTGAAGAACAAATAGGTGCAGGGAAGCTCTAAATTCAAGGTAAGTGAAATAAAGGATGAAGACCCTAACCTATCAACCATGGACCTTAAGTGGTTTGTGTTGAATACATTGGCCAAAATCATGCAGTAGATGTAGGAGGTTTATGATTCACTCACCAAGGTTTTTTTCAACAAAGGATACCAAAGTGAAAAGCCGATTGTGGTTAACTAGGATTCAGACGATGATAATGATGATAAGGATGAGGATATCGATGAGGATGATGGAGAAGAGACTTAAGGCCCATATTTTAAGGCCTCTATGCAATTATTTTTATGAAAACTCTATAATTTTTCTATTCATGGCAATTTTTATTTACGCATTGTATAGAGGATGTGGTCCTTTTTTGAGGGTGGGGAATGTGTTAGGTTCCTGGAGTCCTAAGGAAGCTCCTTTAGGGTTAACTGCACTTGTGGGGTATGTTGTCTTTGTTGGGTTATCTTATGTTAGAGGTGATGTTTTAGGTAATTATGCTTAAGGGCCTAGGAAGGCTAGTTAAATTAGAGGACAGGTAGTCCTCAGGTAGTTATGGATCCGTTTCGACAGCTTAAGGCTGAATTTTGTAAAAGGTTTTAGGTTAACCTGTACAACCCGGTACCAATAAATAAGTCTCTTATTTACCAAAAAAAACAATAGCCTTACCATTAAAAAATGGTATTAATGAACTTCCATCTCAAAACCCCCTCTTAAGACCACTAAATCTCTAAACAAAAAGGTGGATAAGATGACCCTCAAACAATAATACCCATTATCATTTGAGGGGGACTATAGGGGACTTCCTTGGGATGTCCTATTATACTTCCCTACTTCCCCTTCCCTAGTCCTATTCCACTTCCTTGGTACTTTCTTGGCCCTTCCTTCTCGTCTAGATGGTTTTTTAGGTGATCTCCTTGGGGTGGGAGGTCTCTTCTTTCTTTTTCCCCTTTCCATTTATGTTTGAAGGGTTCTTCTGTGTTCCTCTTGCTAGGACATCCTTAGGATCTTCCCTAGGACATTCCTTGGGATATTACCTAGGACCTTCCCTAGGCTACTTCAGGGATACTTTTTCCCTAGTGCTCTTAGTTTGTCCTAGGTTTTTTGTAGGTTTCTACTTGGCACTGATATTTAGAGGTTCTCCAGGTGTGGTGAGTCATGGATTTAGGATATTTGCTTCTTGAGTAGTCTTGCACAAAATATTTTTTTGTCTGGGTGGGACCATATGCTTTTTCCTATGATTCTGCTCTTTGTGTTCATGGATGTGGACTTCTTGGTTTCTTAGCATTTTTCATATCTTTGCACATGGTGTCTACTTTTCTCGTTGTTGTCAACCCATTGGTCTTCCTTATTTGGTTCCCTAAATTTGTTCATTGGCGGTGTTGAAGGTTGTTTGGGGTTTCTTGCTACACTTTTTTGGTCTAGGTGTGACATGTTCTTAACACCCATAGATTTTTCACCTCATGGATCCTTTATTTTGGGTTCCTTGAGAACTTTACCACCTCTTTTCCATGGCTTATGATTTTGCTCCTAGTGCTTTCTCTGCTTATTCTAATCTCTTTGTAGTTTTACCTCATTACAAGGGGATTTCACAGCCTGTGGATATCCTCAGATTGCTATTTCAATTTTCAAGCCTATACAAAATGCTATTTTGGTCTTTTTATTGCATCCGTCCATGTATCCCAACCTTCCTTGGGTGGTATTTTTCTTCTTGGTGTCTCCTCTATTCCATCCTATTGTTCAAGGTGGTTTTATGTTCAGTTGTTTTGTTTTTTCAATATTTCCTTGGCAAAATACGTGGTTAGGGTTTATATTCTATGTGGGAATTTAAAAAAAAAAAATTCCCATACTTTAGAGGGAATTTTCAAATTTCCCACTGGGCAAGATTTTTAATTTTCATGTTGGATGGAATTTTTGAAAATTTTCCTGCTTCGGGCATGTTTTTAACATGATTTTACTTCGAGCCATCCTTTGGCCTTTTCTTGGGAATTTCCTTTGGCCTTTCCTCTAGCTTATCCATGGTATTTTCCTTAGGCCTATCCTATGGCCTTGTATTTGGTCTAGTAACCTATTTAAAAAAAGGTTTTGGGACCTTTTCAAAATACATTTTAATGAAATCTTAAATTACTAAAAAAATAAAATGGATAAGATCCACCATAAGTTTGAATGCTAGTAAATATATGTTCGATATGGCAGTGCCTACCAAACTTGACAAAATGGAGATCTATTTATTATGCTTGAGCAAAAGGATAGGACGGGAAACATGCTATTGACTTACCATCGATGAGAATGTATGGTGAGTGATGGCGAATGATGAGCATGGTATTCAAGGAGATAATATGGACACAATGGTATGAAGGAGGAAGGGAGACGTTAGTTGAGAGATGTTGGTTTAAATAGGAAATCCCAAGAAAAGATAGGGATATGAGGAGAGCTCCAAGGAAAATACACTGAAGCAATTCTATTCGAGCAACCTTCAAGGAAACAACAATGATCTAGGTTGAATTCAAATCTATTGCTTGTGTTGATAATTAGTTCTTGTTGTGTGGTTGTTCGCAACAATTTTTTAGCTTCAGCTACCATCACGGTCACTATGTAAGGTTGTTGTGTAACCTTGTTGTGTAAGCTCATTGTGTAAGATTGTTGTGTGACCTCATTGTGTAATATAACTATGTAATATTTTTGTATAACTATGTTGTGTAAGCTCATTATGTATGCTTGTTGTGCAATCTTGTTGTGTAACCTCATTGTGTAAGCTTGTTGTGTAATATCATTGTGTAAGATTTTTTTGTAAGCATGTTGTGTAATATTGTTGTGTAAGCTCACTGTGTAATCTTGTTGTGTAACCTTGCTGTGTAATATTATTGTGTATTATACTTGTCATGCTTATCGTTGGAAGGTTTTCCATCATGGTTATCATGTATTATGCTTGCTATCATGCTTATCGATGGAATATTTTCCATCATGGCTACCATGTATTATGCTTGCTATCATGCTTGTCATTGTAAGGTTTATCATCGTGGCTATCGTGTATTATGCTTGTTGTCATGTTTTTTTTTGAAGGTTTGCCGTTATATCTACCACTTTTAATTATTATTGTTGAATAGTTTTCCATCATGGCTATTGTGTGTAGCTATCATTGTCTAGTTGAAAAATAAGTTTACCCTTGTGGTTACCTCATGTATTTGGCCTACTATGTTATTGGTTATTTGCATGATTGGGTATACCTTTAAAAGGTAGCCCATAAGTTGGGGAAGTGCTTTCCATCCCCATAATATCCATTTACTTATACCTGTGACCAGAATATATTGTTACCATGGCACGGGAGGTGATGTTAACTATTTTAGGTAACCCATATTTCTCCTATCATATCTTGAACAGTGAGGCATGACTATTCACAGACCATACAGGATGTTCATCACTGTGATTAACTACTCGCATGAGAAAATCATCATTCTTGATGTTGAGCTACCAAAATGTCCCTAAGTCTAAGTCTTCAAAGACTTTATTTAAATTAAGGCCATCTCTAATATTCCAAGGCTTGGTTGTTTATTAAAATGATCTATGAACTGTTTAATGAGTAGATTTAAGGAACTTTATATATATATATATATATATATATATATATATATATATATATATATATATATATATATATATATATATAACTGATTCATGAATTATTAATAAGTAGAGTTAGAGAAATTTGCTTATAACTAGAAAAAAATGATTATTTGTGAATTAAAGTAGTTGACTTTAATTTAATGAATAAATATGAAAAATAGTTTGTTTTATAAATTAAGGGTATGGGACTTTAATTTATGAAATGAAAGGAAAAGGGATTTATTTGTGAATTAAAGTAGTTGACTTTAATTTAATGAATAAATATGAAAAATGGTTTGTTTTGTAAATTAAGGGTATGGGACTTTAATTTATGAAATGAAAAGGAAAAAGGATTTATTTGTGAATTAAATTAGTTGAATTTAATTTAGTGAATAAATATGAAAAATGGGTTGTTTTATAAATTAAAGGTGTGGGAATTGAATTAATGAAATGAAAAGGAAGAATTTTATTTATGGATTAAAGTAGTTAAATTTAATTGATAAATAAATATGAACCTATATTATTTTCCAATTAAGGTTATGGGACTTTAATTATTGAATAAGGTTTGAATCATTTATTACAAGTATAGCCCATGATATAGATGCATTTTTGAAAGACTCTCATAGGAGGATGAGAGGAAAGGTATAGAAAGAGTAGTTTCTATGATATCAACTATGCATTAGATAGTTGAATTGCTTGGGTTATTTGTATAGTTGCAATTTGACAATGAAATGAGTAAATGCATTTAGAAGCATGTCTATCCTAAACTATGAGTGTCCTAATGTTGTACTATCCTCACTTGATCAATGGAAGAGTGGGATGACCAAAGTTATAGATAGACCAATGCACAAGTTTGCTATCTACTTTACATTTTTTTTATTTATGTAAATATATTAGATTTGTGGGAAGATTTCCCTAATGAGATTGATGTAATGTATTGTTTAAAGGTATGGAGGTTATGTCATACATGCTTATGTAATAAATGAACAATATGGCTGATGCACCTTTGTATTCTATTTGATTTAATGTGAATGTATTTAATCCTTTCTTATGCATGTTTATTCTTTAATTATTGTTCCTTGTTTCTAGTTACCTTTGCTTGTTTAATGAGTTATATTTTGTTAGATTTAGTATCTAGAATTATATTTATTTTCTTGTTGAATAACTTTCATAAAAACTCGGTAGTAAGTTCTGGGGTGAACTTAGAGGTAACCTATGGGCTTAAGACCCCCTTAGAGAGAATTTGTAACTAGGTTTATAGAAGATCATACCTGAGTTAAGATTACTTGTTAGAGGAAAATATTGATAGATTAATTTGTAGTACACTTAGCATACCTATACATAATGGCTTATATAATATGGATGTGTGTACATCTTCTAATGATTAAAGGTGATAATTCTAGATCATCAAGGATGATGTGATGGATGGAATTATGTGCATAACATGAGATATGCCTATGCAAAAATGAATTGTGTGAGGAGAATATTGTGTGGTATAATTCTTGAGAAACATAGGTTTTGCTAAAATTTAAGTTGGTCTAAGGTTGGGTAGGGATTTATGAATCCTTTAGTCAATTTTTTTTTTTTTTTTTGTGTTTTTTATTTCTTGATTTTAGGGTCGTTACATGGTGTTAAACATCATAATGATTTCTACCTCTTTGGATAATAGATAACTGAGAATGGAGTAAGTTGGCTTGAGGGGGATGTGAGGAAATAGAGGAGACATCTTGGATCTGCGCATAGGAGGTGAGGTAATGTGGTTGTTAAAATAAAATGAGAGAAGGTGAATGTATATTGGCAACAGATGATCTAGAAGCATTGGATAATTATTAGTGAGGATAATAGAGATAAAATATTCTAGGTAGAATGTTTGTTGCACTTTTCCTTGAATGCTTTTGTTTGTTTTAATGAAAGAAATATGTTCAAACTTGGAATTTTACCTGTGATCATGTGTGAGAATGAAAATAGAAATATTTATATTGATTGTGCACTATTTAAAATATTAGTGGTCTGAGTGATTACATTGAGAACTCATATGGAATATATATATTCTGTTGGGCTATGCATTAAATCGTGTATTGAAAAAAAAAATGTTTAAGGTAAGTCACACGCATTAGTTTTCTATATATAGAGTGAAATTTGAAAAATATCTACATGTCTATATGTTGTATGTTTTAGTAATGCATTCATGTAGAATAGAGCTAAAATTTGATCCTTTTGCTCCAAAATATTAAACCACCAAGTTGGAAGTGGAAGACAATGTATGGTATGGTGAAGGACTATGATGGTAATGATAACTAAGTGGGGAGCCACCAAGTTGTAAGTTTAACTATGTGATAGCATAAAAAACATATACAATTGTAATCTGATGAATTTTGTGGTACATGCAAGTACAGGACCTGTCTGCACAATTATTGTAAGATAAAAATTATAGTCTTTAAGATATATGTAATTTTTTTTGGAGAAACTATGTCCAGTGTTAGAGGTCAACTTGCAATCTACCTTAAACTTAAATACAATTGCCTCAGCTGAGAAAGTTATATTATTTAAATGTGAAAATGAATTCTCAACTTGTTGAAAATAGCTAGACCATATTGTAGTTATCTATTTTTTTATTTACAATAAATTCAAAGGAAGACTATAGTTTTGAATATGGTAAAGATCATCTTAGGCTTATTGTATGGAAAAAACCTAAGAGTTTTATACAATAGAATTAATGCAATGATGATAAAATTATTAATTAATTTTATTTCTATGAATGGTGGATGGAACTTTATGAATTCTTTGTTTAGATAGTAATTTATTCAATAATATTTTTTTATTCACAATTAAATATTACTTAGATTTGGAGAAATTCTTGCTGGAAAACTTCTCAATACTAGAATAATGTGTTTCCCTCTCTATAAAATTATTTGTTATCAAAATTCTATTGTGAGAAACAACCTTTTTTTTTGGTCATTTAAATTTAAGTGGGTTTTTATCAAGGAACACAAAATCTGATTACAACAAGTCACAAGACTTTAAGCAAGGCCATAGGAAATGCTGTAGGAAGGCCCAAGGATGGACCTGAGGATAGGATTAAGGAAAGCATTTAGGACAAGTTTAAGGAAAGCCTTCAAAATAGTCTTAAGGACAGCCTTTAGGAAGGACGTGAAAAAATAAAGTCCAAAGTGGGAAAAAAATAAAGTCCCACCTAGCCACAAAATTGAAAATCTCGTCCAACGAGAAAAAGAAAAAATGGTAAAATTAAACAATGGAACATTCCCACCTAGCTACAAATTTTAACATCCCATTAGGCGAGAAAATAAAAAATCCTCCTAAATTTGAAATGCACAATTCTATGTAGGGGAAAAACAAGAATTTGACTAGAGAACACTATAAAATTAGAAAAACAAAATTAAAATCCCCTTGAATAGCAGGAAGGGACATAGAAACCACCAAAAAAATTAGGGAAAAGCTATTCAAAAATCTACAAAAGCAAATAAAATAGTAGCATAGTTTTGCAATCCATGTGAAAGAGGTAGAAAGGTCCTAGGGAGCCCCAAAAGAAGGAACCATGAGAAAACAAGCTATAGACGTTAATCATAGGTCCCACACCAAAAAAAACAAATGTAGCAAGAACCCCAATGAAACCCCCAAAACTACCAATGAAAATCTTCAAGGAACCAGAAAGGAAGTCCAATAGGATCACAACAACATGTAAAATAAAGGCCCTTCCACAAGCCACGAAAAATGTTGAAAGCCGACCAAAAAACCCACATTCGAAATCCCAAAGAGCAGAACCATAGAAATAAATATGTGGCCATCCTCAAACTATTAAGATACTTTGATGATCTTCTCATGAAGCTATAGCAATATAATAAGAACCCCCAAGGACCAACACTAGTGACAACCATCTTCAGGAAACCATAAAAGGAATTCCAGTGAGCTCACAACAACGTACAAAACATAGGCCCATACCAAGCCACATAAAATGCTGCAAGCCCACCATGAAGCCCACATCCAAAAATTCAAAGAAAAGCACCATAGGAATAAAAATGTGGAAAATCCTAAACCATTAAGATACTATGAAGATATGCTCATGAAGCCACACATCCAAGCCCTAAATCACCACACCAGTAAAAACTTTGAATCATAGCTCCAAATAGAACCTTGCAAAAAAATTGGGACAGATCTGAGAGCTCCAAGGAAAGGATCCCTGAAGCAGCATAGAAATACCAGGGAAGATCCCATGGATATTCCAAACCAAAAACACACAAAATAACCCTTCAAAATGGAATGGAATGGGGTAGACAAGAAGAACATTGATCTCCCATCATAGGGAGGTCATATACAACACCATCCAACCAAGAAATAAGGGACAAGGAGTTTCTAGGGAACTAGGATAGGTCCAAGGAGGGGAAGTAGGGAAGCAAAATAGGACTTCCTAGGGAAGTCACATATAGTTCCCCCTTGTGAGAAACAACCTTAAACATTTATTTTATAGAATAATTTTTTTTGCATAGATGTATGCTGAGGAGCTACGTTAATCTAATATAGATGTGATAAAAATTATATGAAAACCTTGTATTAGAAATTATAAGACTTTGGGATACCCCTACTTGCTGATATAAAGTCATAAGTAGATGACATGTAGATGAGAATAGTTATTGAGATTCATGTTTGGTTAACTGTTTTGGTATCATAAAATAGTAGCACACCATTTTGGGGTCAATGATCCTTTAGTAACTTGACCAATATCTTAAACTAAGATATACTCTCAAGCAGAAGGCTAATCAAATTCCTTGGAGATTTTGGAAAGCCTAGCCAAACTTGTTTTTGAAAGTAAAGTCCTTAGGATGCTGGTAGTTGCTCTATTGGTAGCAAGACAAAGATTAATAAAATAATATGATTTTATTTATGCAAATTGTATTCGATATCATTATGAATAACAAATGATAGATATGTTTATTTTAATATGATTTTCATATGTCAACAAGAAAAGAATAATAAAATAGATTTGCAATAAATTATGAATACTCTAATGACTTGTTTATGCTTTATTATGAGAATTTGCAAATGAATGGGGATGATGTTGTGCTATAACTTGTTCTTCATTCACAAAAACTTTAGGGAAAATACTATCCATAAAGTGGTGGATATTACTTATAACCATTGGTATCTTTATAATTTCTTTTGGTGTAATATGGATATAGGATTCCATGAGAAGCTTTGAACTTTAAAATTAAACTTGGGTTCGATTGGGACTCTAGATTTAGGCTTAGGTGGATTTAGAAAATTATCACTTTAATGAGTTAAACAACGTCACTACTATTTGTGCTAGTTGGCCACCATTAATGAACTACTGGCTATTATGAGAGAAGCCAAAATTCTTAGCACCATTAATAACGTAATTCTTTAATCAAGACAGTTTTATTTTTTTGAAAACACACTCTTTCTATCATATCCAAAATGTTATTTTAAATGATAAGAATAGGAAGATTTCACTAAAGAAAAAAAATACTTGTTTAACATTGTAGAGATCATATATTTTAACCACAATAGTGAATGCATAGAGACTACACAATACTTAATCCCAAATAGATTATCGTTCATATAAAATTTTTAAGTATGAATCATATCACAATGTTCTCTAGACATTTCAATTAAACTTGCATACAAAAAAATTCTCCCAGACTTCCTTTAGGATTTTACAAGGTAGTTTATAAATAAGTTATTTGTCCTAGTTTACATGGTCTCTACGAGATATTATAGTTACCAACACTTTCAATTTAACTTAGCAATACACTTACAACACAATAATCTCTTTTCAGATATTAATTACATATTTTGGTCACTATTGCACATCAATGACTCCACCAAAACTTATGAAAGGAGATAAAATTTCAAATAACAATATAGAATTCAATGCATGGGCATCACAGGGTCTCTTTCAACTATTATCAAGCTTATCCACCTCTAAAATCACCAAGCATAACTGTTCATTACCATCTTGTGGAAAGTAGGGGTTTTAATATAATGTGGGATCACATTTGGCTCCCATTTTTAATGAATTCATTCCTATACGCAACAACTATTTATTTTAATAATAAAACAATGAATTCATTACTACATTTTATTAATATATGCATGCTTTTTAATATAGGTTGTCCACATTTCCAGACATGTTTGACATACATGATGCATAACATATATTTTCTTCCATGTAGTAATTCAAACAAGCATAACCAACTATATCATATTTTTTGCTTAGTTATAGAATTCATATTTCCTTTTCCTATACACAACAAAAAAAGAAGAGATTTCTATACAAAAGCACAAAGAGTAGTTCATTCCTCTATATTTACAAACAACAACCAAGGATACTTGTGCCACATTAAGTTCTTTTTTATTTTAAACAAAACTAAAAGTTTTCCTGAGCGCTCACTCCAAGCCTGCAACTTCCTTTCTAGAAATTCTTCCTATCCATTTTCTGGTAAATCATCCTCCCTTCTCATTCCCCAATTCCTTTTTACTTCAGGATATTTTTCCTTTTCCATACTTTTTGAACGTTAGGTATGGAGCGAGTTAAAAACCATTATGGCACCACTTACCTAGCTTTTGCACGATTCAGTCGACACCACTCTACTCCATAATCACCAAATTTTTACCAAATATTATTCAATGCATATTATATATATCCACATGGTTAAATTTAGGAAGAAGCCATATATAATTTCCACGTATTATTCCAATCAAGTATTGCTTTTAAAAAATATGCAAGGACACATTCCAATGATACCTTTGTATGCAAATGTGTTAAATATTCTCACCTTTATATCCCATGCTTATATTTATAAATATATACCTTTGACCAAATATGATATGCATAACCAAAATAAAATAAAAAGTGGCTCCCATCATCATCACCACACAAGACACAATCACATCGTAATCTATGCCATCCAATAACAAACAAACCTTCAAAACAAACATGCACACTTTTCATTCAATCAAGAAATCTATATGATATGCAAGTGTGCAAGCATCCATGTACTTGTAAATTGAATCATCACTTCCCTTTCTTACCCTTTTCTGCTGACTAGATTCTTTTCATTGACATCTTGTAGCTATCTTGCACTTACAGAGACAATCAACAATATCATGTTTTACAAGAAAATGTAAGCTTACTATTTCTTTATTTTCTTCCTTCATCGTGTGGGTAGGGTCATTACAAAAAATATAATAATTAATGATATTATATAATTTAAAAATACATAAATAATACTTAATAGCAATTTGTATTTTGACATTTGTAATTTGTATTTATAATTTTCCTTCTTTAAGATTTTTTAGTTTAGGTCATGTTTTAATTTTTAAATATTTTTGATAAGATAGAAAAGAAGTGGTTTTGAAAGGGTCCTCAATCCTTTTAATAAACAAACAACAAAAAAAAATATATTAGACCCAACAAGTCTACTTGCAACCCAACATAATTAAGAGGAACCAACCTTGAGAAAGTACACTGCAAATAGAAATAAAAAGGGCAATTAAAAATTCTAACTTTTAAAAGTATGTTTTCAAGTGAATCATTTTCACTCCTTAAGGACTAATTTTTTTTTTTAATATAAACTTATTTAGTACCTATAAAAGATCTCTTAAAGCTATTATTTCCATCCCTACAAGGGGTTATAATGTCAATAAAATACCTTAAATAAAATACACTTTTAAGGTATGTGCAGTTTTTAATTTAAGAATATATATATTTTTAAATTGTTGTTCTTTTTAAAAAAATTATATAATTAAAACATTACTTTTGTATACAAATATTTTTAAATAAAATCTATTTATCTTCTTAATTATATATATATTATTGAAACATTAGCTTTGTATTTAAATATTTTTGGATTAGATTTACTTATATTTTTAACAATAATCATTTTAAAAAATTATTATCTATATATATTTTAATTTAAAGAAAAACTTAAACTCGAGGGTTTTGCTCTGCAACTCATTCTGAGGAGCCGAGCCGACTTTGCGTTCATCGTTTGCATGTGTGATTTTTGGCCTCGTCACAGTGCTGCATGTACCAGTGGATGGGATCTGTTGCTTTGTCCTTCCATTATTGATCCGCATTGGGTGGAATTACTGTGTTTTTTTTAATATTTCACATTTGGTTCCTCCTGGTTCATCGTCTGGTGAAGCCGATGGAGAAAAGGATGGCGGGAAAGCAACCTCAAAAGTTCATTCCCACGGTGTTCCACAAGGTAATGTGCCAGACATTTCTATTCCCCTCGATAGTTTCAATAAATCTTGTACTTGGCTAGAGCAAAATACTGTCATAGGCTACTTCTTGGGCCGTATCCCCTCTGATGCAATTCTACGAAACTGGTTTCAAAGCTATTGGAACCCATATGGTATCTTTGTAGAGTCTGTGCAAAACTTGACCAAAGGTTTCTTTCATATTCGGTTCTCTGATCCAGATTGTGTCAAAAAAGTTCTCAGCAAGGTTCCTTGTTATGTTCATAGCACTTTGCTTATTTGTCAACCATGGCACAAGAATTTCCAGGTTGCCAATGGTGTCTCTCTTGTTGTCCTTATGTGGGTTGAATTCCTAGGTTTTCCAATGGCATTGGTCCCATTTATTCATGATGTTGCCATGAAAGTTGGGGAATTTGTATGTGAAGAGCCTCAGCGCTTCTATAATGCTCGGCCTACCCGTCGGCTTTGTGTGAAAATTGATTTGGCCAATTCCCTCAAGGAATTTATTGATATTAAGGTAGGTGATACTAATATCCACCAGAGAGTGGTGTATGTAAATTTGCCAAACACTTGCTACAAGTGCCAGTCTGCCGCACACAAGATTAAAGATTGTCCCTTAATGGCAGATAAGTTTAAATCTAAGGGCCCAACCCCTGTTAATCAAGCTTCTAATGAGAAAAACCAGCCAACCAAAGATGGGTCTGACAGTGACTGGAAGGTGGTCTCCAAGAAAGGCAAGCATGTCCTTGGTAAAGGCCCTTAGGGAGGCCAGTCCTCTATCCATAATCCTCAGGGGGGTTAGCCTGCTGGCTCCTATGCTCAAGCCACAGCGATAAAACCACCCTTGCATGTCCTAGTTCCATCCTAGAATGCTTCCCCAAGTACTCAAATCCTTTCCAATTCAGCAGTTGTGGTTGAAGATATGTCGATGGATCTTAAAGATGATGGTATCCTCTCTGTATCCATGGTTGCTCACCAGGTGGAGCAAAAAGAAGGCATGAATGCTCGAAGATGAAGGTCTCGTAGTCTAGTGCAAGGTCTGCATGCAGAAAAAAACCGACAACTGGGAAGCTTTTCTAGCAACTCGTTTCAGTCACTTGCTATTCTGGGTGACTCTGATGAGGTTAGAGGAAGTTTGATCCTCGACAGGTCAGAATGATTTTTCTATCATGGAATGTTAGAGGACTGACAAACCCAGTTCGAAGATACATGGTTCACGATGATATTACTTTCTGTGCAACCAAGTATGGGGGCCCAAATATTGTTTGCTTGCAAGAAGTTAAAATTACTGAGTTCCAATTGCAGTGTTCCTGTGCGCTCATTTACCCTAATAGTTAAATTTTTTCCACCAAGCACCCTCCCGGTCGTGGTGGTGCTGTTATTCTCCTGGCCAATAGATGGCATGGGAATTTTGTTGATTGGGGGGTTGACCCTTCTAACCAAGCTGTTTGGATTTTGCTTGAAGTTGACGGAATGTCCTTTGGAATTTTAAATGTATATGCCTCCAATAGTGCTCCGGAGTGCTGTTTGCTTTGGAAATGGTGTGCCTTTTCTTTTCCTCCTGCATTTTGGATCATCTATGGAGATTTTAATATGGTTGAGCATGCTTCTGATAAAATTGGGGGTCTTAACCACAGGTGGGCCCTTGGTGAGCGTGAAGCCTGGTTTTTTATGAAAAAAAATTATGTTTGTCTGACCCTAATTCCTGTCTTTCTCCTGCTTCTTTTGATGAGCACCTTTGGTTTACCTGGAATAACTTTCAAGTTGGGTGGGCAAGGATTCTCAAACGTTTAGATAGAGATATGTTGTCATACCATACCCAGTTTTATTTTCATTAGAAGCATGGTGATGCTCCAGTTGTGGAGGTTATTGCTGGTACTATTGGGTCTGATCATTCCCCAATTATGTTCACTATTTTATCTTCTGTGGTACCTATTCATGGTATTAAGTCTCAGTTTTTTCTTAACACATCCTTTCTTCAGAATTCTTCCATGATGTGTCATATTCGAAGAGTCTGGAATTTGGGGGACAAACCTGTTGGTGAAGAAGGATGGATTGAGTGGTGGAATGATGCTATATCCCGAACCACAACCCTTCTTCGTAGTTTGGGCAAGAAAGTTGCTCAGTTTAGAAAATATTCTTTGCTTGCTTTATGCACTAAACTAATAAAAGCCTCTTGTAGGCTTGAATCCAACCCTCTCTATCCTGTTTTGTAGGGGCATGTTGCTCAGGTTCGTCATGAGCTCAAGGTGGCAGAGCTCTATGAAGCTAAAGGTGCTCAGATCAAGGCCCGCTTACATTGGCTTAAAATTGGGGACAAAGTTTCTAAGGAATTCTTCCAAAAGTTACGTCCTCCTCGCAATGCCACTAAATTCAAAGCTATTGTGGACAATGGTATTCTCCATACCTCTCTACCCAGTATTGCTGACATTTTTGTTAAGCATTACACTAAAGTTTTTGTTGCTCAGTCTTCTTCTCCAGAGAGGGATGAAGCTCTCAAGCTTTGCATGGATGCTGTCCCTAACAAAATCTTTGTAGGTCAAAGAGAGGAGTGTGAAAAGTATCTGTCTGTTGATGACCTTGCCTCAGCATTAACTCAAATGGCCAATGAGAAGGCCCTAGGCTTGGATGGATTTCCTTATGAATTCTACAAGGCATGTTGGGACTTTGTTGGTTCTGATTTACACAAAGTCTACCTTGAAGCCATGCACAGTGGCTCTCTTGGAGCAATTTTGAACCGAGGTAATATCAAGTTCATTCCAAAACAAGGGGATCTTGAATGTTTAACAAATTGGATGCCAATTACCTTGCTCAATGTCAGCTATAAGATTATTGCCAAAGCCCTGGCTCTGAAACTTCGACCCCTGTTGCCTCTTATTGTTAGGCCAGAGCAAACATGATTTATTAAAGGTAGATATATATTGGATAATGTCATTGTAGTTTGGGAAGGTATGGAATGGGCTAGGCAGTCTGGTCAGCAAGCCCTCTTCTTGAAAATTGATTTTGAAAAGGCCTATGATAGAATTAAATGGAAATTCATTCTTTCCATGTTACAGTATTTAGGGTTTGGGCCTGTGTTTGTTCAGTCTGTCAATATTCTTTTTTAGGATGCTTCAACTGTTTTATCCTTGAATAATCATCAAACTAGGCCAATCGGTTTGTTCAGATCTATTCGGCAAGGTTGTCCCTTGGCTCCTTCTCTGTATATCCTTGTTACTGAAGCCTTTAGATATTTGCTTGCTAGGCATGCTTCTTTGGGCCAAATTAAGTGTATTTCTCTCCCTGATAACCAAGGTCAGCTCATTAATGGGCACTTTGCTGATGACTCTTTTCTCACTCTTTTAGAGGAGGAACACTCAGTGAAGGAAGCACTCAGATGTTTGGAAGTTTTTTGTCAGGCCTCTGGTTCTAGTATTCAGTGGATAAAAACTTCTTGTTATTGGCAGTCCCCTACCCTACTCCCTCCTTGGCTAGAACAGTTTCAATGGCATTGGATTTTGCTAGGAGAAGTGTTCAAATTTCTAGGGATCCCTTTTGCCTTTTATGGTTCCCCTGTTCAGTTATGGAACTATGTTTTGCAGAAAGTTGAGAAAAAGCTTGAGTATTGGATTACTAAGAAGATGTCTTTGGTAGGAAAATTCCAGATTTGTTCTAAGGTCCTTGCCTCTACTCATGTGTATTTCTCTTCTTGTTGGGTCCCTTCACAAGCATGCTACCTTAATCTTGAAAGACTATTGAGGAATTTTTTGTGGGCAAACTCAACTGAGAAGAAAGGTTTTCATCGGGTTGCTTGGGATATGTGTTGTTTACCTAAAGCTTCAGGAGGAATGGGCATGGTTGACTGTAAAAGACAAGGCACGACTCTCTATGCCAAATGGATCATATGAGCCCTTAAAGGCTCGGAGGCCTAGAAAATCCTCATCAAACATTGTATTTCTTCAGGGATGCCTTTGAACAAACAATCCTGGAGAGGAATTGACCTCCCTTCCCTAATTGTAATGCCAGTCTTTGTGAAAATCTTTGGTTCTTTTGTGATTAAAAGTATTTGGAAATCATGGCAACAATTCACTCCTTGGCTTAAGTGGAAAGGGAATAGAGGCCATAAATGACTGTCCATCAATTCTTTAAACATTTGGTGGTCTTCAATGATTAACATTCATGGAACTCCTCTTGCTCAAGTCTCGTGGATTCATGCCCAAAAGTTTTTAAAAAAAGGTATATCTATAGTTTCTGATTTTTATTTTTAAACCTCGAGGGATTGGATCCCTTGGCCACTTTTTAAACAACAATTTCAGTTGAGCACTAGTGACAAGCTCACTTATGACACAGTAATTGACATTATCCCCTTTTCCATGTGGCACAAGTGTGGGCAGCACTCTCAGAGGCCATGGTGGAAAGATTGGTCCTGGTTTTCGGATATACCATTGTTGAATTACTCAGCTAAATTGGGTTACAAGTGGCTCTCCCCAATGTTGCCAATGGTCCCTAGACTTAATGATAAATGGGGAGATCCAATGGCGGTTTCTGGTTGGAAGGCTCGATTTCAGATAGTTTGGTCTTCTTTTCTTGAGCCAAAACAATATTTTTTTGCTTGGAGCCTTCTCTTTCAAAGTTTACCCTTAGGAGATAGACTCAGGAACTTGGGAGTTGCAAACCCTAAATGTGCATTCTGTAATGAGGATGAATCTTCTCCTCATATTTTTTGGTTTTGCACAAGAGCAAGGAGTGCCTGGGAATGGGGATGGTATTTTTTTTCCCAATTCCAGGATGAATCCCTTACATGGCAGCAAGCTCTGTTAGGGGATAATATTAAATTTTTTCTTCCCTTGTCCAAAGTGTGGCACATATTTTGAATTAGTCTTCTTTTTCACATGTGGAAATCTAGAAACAAGATAGTTTTTTAGCATCAAAATCCTTCTGATGAATTTTCTCTAGCTGACAAAATAGAGGTGTTTCAAGATACATGGTTCCATATTTGCAATCAGCAGGCTAAACTTGACATTGAGCAGGTGCACATGAAGGCACTTTTGGATGACTGGAAAAATGCACCTTGCTCAGTTAGCAGGGTTTTTCCAAACAACGCACAACAGACGTCCTGTTCCCGCTCGAGGTCTCATCAACTGCCACATCTGGTGCATGCACAGGGAGGTTAGGGACATGACATTTTTACCTAAAATTATGGATGGAATGCATAGCCAATTCAATCACCATAATGTTCTCCACCCAGAGGTGCCTAGGATGAGCTGGTGGAAGTTAATGGTGGCACACAGGATCGTGCCTAGAATGTAGGGGCTATAAGTGCACATAATCGCCAGCTTGATAGATCTCGAGGACAGGGCTGGGGAGATTCAAATGTTCATGAGGATCAGGGACACACAGATGGATTACCACATACCTTGGCCATTCCATGGGACTCCAACGTAGACATGCAACCATAAAATTTTTGATTGCATGCAAGTTTCATTGCCTGTTTGATTGATGTTGCCTAGTTTGTAGTGAGCTCTGGTTTGTGGTTTCCCAACCCGTGGTTAGGGTTGGCTTGTTTCTTCAAGGGGCGTGATCATTTCCACCCGCCACTTTTTTCATGTTAAACTTTATTATTAATATAATTTAGCTTTTCATCAAAAAAAAAAAAAAAAAACTTAAACTCTATTCCTTTGACCCACTAGAAAAAAATTAAAATATAATTCAATTAGTGTTTTATGATCATTGTAATTATAGCACAACTATTCCTTTATTATATATAAATAAGTAAATACTATTTGTATATAGTAATAATCTATCATTTTTGTTAATCTAACTACTCAAGATAGAGGTTTTTACATTCTCTAGTCCATACTTATATCAAAAATATTGAAAAAAGGTTACATAAAATATTAATTCAAAACTAAAAATAGAAATAATTAATTTTTATGTAACCGTGAGATGCTTTCAAACAAAATTCATTGAACATGCACTTTTATGAAATTTTAGGAAAAATGCAAAGAATGATATTGTCATTGAGGAAAAAAATATTTGAAGGAAAATAATGTCATCAATTATAAATATACTAGCAAGCTTTTAATGTGATAGTTGGATGTTAGTTGTTTTCCTCCTTTGTTAGTATTCTTTTATTTTTCATTATTTGATTCTAATAATAGTAGAGTTATATACTTACTTTTATTGGTTTGTTTTTTATTGATTGATAGTAGAAGGGGATTTAAAAGGGTCCCCAAACCTATTACAAGTAAGGTTTTGAAAGGCATCCCCAAACCTTCAATCTAGCAATAAAACATGTAGAAATATTGAACTAGATTCCATGAATCAAACCCAAAAATCCAATGAAACTGCTTGATAAAAATCTATGGCTTATTTGCTAGGAGGGTTCCCAAACCTATTATAACATTACTAGTAATGAAATTTAGTAGTAGTAATGTTGTGTACTAGTAATGTTGTGTTTGTAGTGAAATATATTATCACATGTTTCCTATAATGTCATGTATGTTAAAGAAAAAACCACTATCCAACTATTTTATTATCGTTATTCTTTAATTATTGAAAAACCATCAAAACATTTTTATTGGACTCCAATTTTGATAATTGTGGAAGAGACTATGAAAGTTACACTAGAACAATATATGCTTCAATTATAACACATTGCATTGTTTTTTACTTCTTTTAAAATGTATAACAAGAAAATAGAAATACTATTTTCGAAAAAAATGCATCAAAGCTAGAGACTACATAGAGAAAGAAAACAAACATTAAATAAGGCCAAAGCTAAGTACGTATACAAATGAAATAGGAAATAATAAATAAAAAAGTGTAAGGACAAATTAAAGGAGGAAAATGAGAAAAATTATGAAGCCAATGAGAAATATAATGAAAATAAGAAAACAATATTCACATTCTTTTATGTTTTTTAATGAAAATATGAAAATGTAAAGATAAAAAAATGAAACATTATATAAAAAATGAGAATGAAATAGAAAGGGATATTATCCCACAAAAAAGAGTTAATGGATTCCATCAACTTTAATGGGTAAAGTTGTACTTATCTATAAATGTATTATCAAAATAATAGCCTAGTATTTATATAACTTTTATGCTTAGAGTTGTTTTACATGGTATTGTACTCTAATGGCAAAAATATTTTATATGGGTTTAAAATATAAACAACCACATAAAATGAGGGAAAAGAGAAAAGAAAAATACCAACAAACTCTAATAAAAAAGAAAAGAAGACATACTAAATATTAAACATCTATATCACATGAAAATGATTTGAGTGGATTGAAAAATCCTTACCACTTAAGATGAAGGTTTTAGTAGTAGTAATGTTGTGTACTAGTAATTTTGTGTTTTTAGTTAAATATATTATCACATGTTGCCTATAATGTCATGTATGTTAAATAAAAAACCACTATCCAACTATTTTATTATTGTTATTCTTTAATTATTGAAGAACAATCAAAACATTTTTTTTGGACTCCAATTTTGATAATGATAGAAGAAACTATGAAAGTTACACTAGAACAATATATGCTTCAATTATAACACATTGCATTGTTTTTTACTTCTTTTAAAATGTATAACAAGAAAATAGAAATACTATTTTCGAAAACAAATGCAGCAAAGTTACAGACTAGATAGAGAAAGAAAACAAACTTTAAATAAGGCCAAATATAAGTATTTATACAAATGAAATACGAAATAATAAATAGAAAATTTTAAGGACAAATGAAATGAGGAAAATGGGAACAATTATGAAGCCAATGAGAAATATAATGAAAATAAGAAAACAGTATTGACATTTTTTTATACTTTTTTAATGAAAAGATGAAATGCAAAGATAAAAAAATGAAACATTATATAAAAAAATGAGAATGAAATAGAAAGGAATATTATCCCACAAAAAAGAGTAAATGGATTCCATAAAATTTAATGGGTAAGGTTTTACTTATCTATAAATGTATTATCAAAATAATAGCCTAGTATTTATATAACTTTTATGCTTAGAGTTGTTTTACATGGTATTATAATCTAATGGCAAAAATATTTTTTATGGGTTTAAAATATAAACAACTACATAAAATGAGGGAAAAGAGAAAATAAAAATACCAACAAAATCTAATAAAAAATAAAAGAAAACATACTAAATATTAAACATCCATATCACATGAAAAGGATTTGAGTGGATTGAAAAATCCTTACCACTTAAGATGAAGGTTTCAGTGGGCGGATAAATCCTCTCTTCAACTTGAGCATTCCTAAAGATTTTCTTTTCAAAAAAGGAAATATGCTTCTATTTTGTAGAAGTATATTGAAAAATATTATTAAGGGTGAATGAATAGAGCACAATTAAACCTGATGTAGAAAAATATATATATTTTATACAATCTTCGTTTAGTAATAATAGATTCTTGGCTCGAATGATACCAAATTTAATTGAATATAAATTGTGATATTTGAGTGACACTTGAAGTCATTGTATTATACCTTATGTCATTATACAACACATATAGTCTTTTGTATGGAACAAATAGTCTTTGTACAATACTTGCAGTCTTATGTACAACACTTGAATGATGATGAGTTCTAGTTGAACAACAAGAATTTCCAACACTTGAATGACAATCTCTTCTTATTTGAATGGCAATTATCTTGAATATTAAAGTTTATTTGAATGAAACTAATGTCTTACTTGAATTATGATCACACACTCATGGTCTTGTACAAAGCTTAGTCCATTAGCATTTATTTTATTATATATTGATACTCCCACTTGCACAATAACATTTTTGCATGGTGCTTCAATTTTTCTCCTTTAAATGGAACTACAAAAACTCTATTTGGTCCTCAACACATGAGAATGACACCTATATTTGGTCATCACCTACAAACCTACACATATAAATCTTTTACAAATTTATAGTCTAATAATATAGGGTATTCATGACTTAGACATATGTACAGTGAAATGGTTAGAAATGAGGAATAATTTATTAATGTCAATATATCCATCGAGTACATAATATATGAAAGATCTTCGACAGAGATCCTAGAGGGACCCCTTCTATTTCTCAAAGGGCGTTGTCCTACACCATCGAGAATTCTATTGTTGTTCCCAGTCCCCGTCCCTACCTTCCGAGCAAAGAAGCGATTCTCAAAATGATGAATATCTGGCCTTTTTTGAAGGTTGTTAAAGGGCCCTATCGAAGGAATATTGTTTGGACCAAACCCCCCATGGGGTGGATTAAATTAAACTTTTATGGAGCGGCTAAGGGGAATCTTGGGCCCGCTGGTGCTGGGGGTGTTGTCAGAGATCATGATGGGAATCTTGTGATGGCCTATTGTGAAGATTTGGGCTCCCAAACAAATCAGTATGCTGAAGCCCGAGGTGCTCTAAAATGTATTAGGATACTCTCTGAGGATCTTTGACCTCTTATTATTGAGGGTGACTCGCTCAACATCGTGAATTACCTTCTTGGCACCAAAAATCCATCTTGGAAAGTCTACAACATCATCCTCGAGGCAAGAATGCTTCTCTCCTATCATGGTAGGTGGAAAGCAAATCATACTTTGAGAGAAGGTAATCACGTGGCTGACCACATGGCCAACAAAGGGCTCGTGACCACGTGTCCGGTCGTGTGGCGGTCTCGCTTCCCATCCGAGGTGGAAAGGTTGGCCAGAGTAGACATCCATTCATGAAGCTTTCCTTGCATAGTTTTTGGAAAGCCCCCTCCGACGAGTTTTGGTGTGGCATGGCAATTTTGTCTACTTAGCTATCCATGGTGTCTTGTCTATTTTGCTTTCCTTGTTTCATTTCTTTGGGATCTACTTGGTGTTCCTTTGGTTTTGTCCTGTTTCTTTTTCATTGGGTTTCCAAGCCTAAAATCCCTTTTTATAGTTTCCAAGTCTTTAGCATTAGGATGGCTTTACTTGCAATTAGGCTTATTGTTACATCCAAGAGGTATGATGCATCATTAGAAATATGGCTAATTTTGTACATAAGGTTTTGGGATCCTCTATAAAAACCCACTGTTAATATATTAAAATAATTACCAAAAAAAATAATATATGAAATATAATGGTCTCTACCATGAAAAATCGCTCTACCATCTCTTACATTTATTTCTAGCTAAACTTACCCTTAGCCCTCTTGATTTATTCTCTTATCTTCTCCCCTAGTTCTATAGGAACACCATCGTGTTATCTTCCTCTCTTTTTGATGCTCCACATCCTCTTCTATTTTATATACCAAATTGGCAGTTATCCGAATAATTTTTTAAACCATTCTAATTCAATAAGAATTAATATATCGGATACCAACCCAGGTGTTGTAGGTGAGTTGGAGAGGAGAGGGAAATTGTCCAAGGGAGGTCCCAGGTTCAAATCTCCACCCTACCAAAAAAGCTAAATTGGATATCCAAAATCCAATTGATAATGTTGGTGTGGGTAGGTTTGAGTGCGACCCCCGGGTGACTTTGACGGTGTATAACCCCTTGTTCGTGGTCTCTCAGACCAAGGTGGCCCCGCAAGGGGTTTTTATCTTATATATATATATTGGATACCCACATCATACTCACCATGTAAAGGGAATATTTCATAAATGAAATATCATGAATATTTCTAAAATATGCAACTAAGATGTGATACTTAGCCATCCTAAAAGCATTTATCCATGTCACTACCTCACCAATTTGGTTCTTCTATTTGACTAGATGCTCATAATATACTTACCTCTTGTCCTCTTGGCTATTATAGATTCTATTATTGCCTTCATTTCATCATATTTCTTTTCATATAATTGTACTATTCATTATTTAATTGGAAAATTATTTGTGAAGTACTTAGGACTACCTATGGGCTTGTAATAATATGGATACAAATCAACACATTAAAAAATGGTGAGGAAAACCTCCAATTGAAAAATAGTCATGGAGGAAAACCTCCATAATATATAGTTTATCCCAAATATATAGTTTGAGATATCCTCCAATTGAAAAATAGTCATGGAGGAAAACCTCCATAATATGTGCCATGACACTCATTGCATATATCACCACACTTATGCCACATGCCACCACACTCAAGTATCATACCTCTTGGTTATGAAATTCACCTAAGTGAATGAGATGTGCCCTTAATACTTTGGCCAAGATATTGAATGGCTTAGAAATGAGGACCTCTAATTCAACCTCCATAGAAAGCTAGGTCCTATGCCTAGCTAATCTAACTAAATGAGTTATTGTAGACTAAAGTAATAAGTGCAAAGGATTAGAAATCTAAGATAAAAGTGGTACTGATTTAGCAACATCAAAAGACATGGTGCCAAGAGTCTCATAAACTAAATTTAAATTAAACCACCTAACATAACAACCTGCTTTCCTTATGAATTCAAAATATTTATCATTATGTGATAGCTTCCTTTGGGTAGAGTTCTTTTCCTAAACAATTCCATTGCATCAAGAGAACCTATATATTTTTTTACGTAATATTTTTTCCCAATTATTTTTTTGATCTTTGAATAGTCTCCACCCAAGATTTGCTTCTAATGCCATAAGTTTACAATTTTACAAGATTTATCCTCCAATTTTCTTTCCTTTGCAAACCCTATCCCACTTACAAAGAGGAAACCTTAATTTTTTCTCACAACCTTTCCATATAAAATCTCTTTAAATTTTATCTATTTTTTTTGCAATACCTATTGGTAGTCTTGAAATTGATGTCATATAAATAGGAATGGATTGTAAAGTAGTATATATGAATTGTAGCCTTCCTACCATGGTTAAGAACTTACCTTTCCAACTTTCCAAGAAAGCTTTCATTCTATCAAAAGATATCCAAAGATCCTTTTTATTCCATTTATTAGACAAAGAAATACCCAAGTAGGTTGATGAAAAAATTTCAATTTTGAACCCTAAAATTTTCACAATAATTTATTGTAAATCTAGGGAAGTATTAATGAAAATATCCTAGATTTTGAAGTATTTACCAACTGTCTACTAGCCTTCTCATAACATGATAATATTGATTTGAACTCCATGGCCTCACTGAAAAAGGTATGGCCCAAAATAAAAGTATCATAAACAACTTGGAGATGGTATTTGAAGGGACAATTTTTTGCAACTTGAATACCATTGATTTTTATTTACATTTTAACATTTGAAAAGGATCTCCCTAATGCTTCTACTGAAATAATGAATAGATAAGGAGAAAGAGGAGGATCACCTTGATGAAGTCCACAATATGAATTGAAGTACCTTGTAGGAGAACCATTGATAAAAATAGATATTTTTTCAGTGCTCTAACAATATTTAATCCACTCACACCAACTTTAATCAAAGCTAAAATTTTTGAGAAGAGCATGTAAAGAATTCTAGGAAACCCTATCATATGATTTGTTCATATCTAATTTCAAAAGCATACCTTGTTTTTTCATAGAATGAAAAGAATGTATGGCCTCTTGTGCAATAATTATATGATAAATAATTTGTTTACTTTGAATAAATACACTTTGTTCCTATGATATAAGATACCCTAGAATGCCCTTTAACCTGTTTGCCATAATTTTTGAAATGGCCTTATAAATCATATTACAAAGGCTTATTGGATGAATGTTATCAAAATATTTTTTCATATTTCTTGGGAACCAAGATAATAAAAGTACCATTGATCTCGCTTATTATAGCCTTTAATTTTTTATCCTCTTCAAATGCATATAACATATCATTCTTCAATAAATCCTAAAATTTTTGAAAAAAACTTGTAGGAAATCCGTCAGAGCCAGGTGCCTTGTTAGGATGGAAAGAGAAAATTTCTTCATGGAGCTCCTCCATAGAAATATTCTTCATCAAGATTTCATTTTGTCCTTGAGTGATAAGTGATGGAATATTTTGCAAAAGTTTTTCTTGTGCCTCCTTATCTTACCTAGAATTTGACAAAATATTTTTGAAATAATTTATTGCTTCCTTCTTTATATCTTCTTCATCCTCAATATTTCTTCCATCTAGAGTTGTAATATTTTTAGCATTATGAACAAAAAAAATTATTTTTTGTTGTAGCATGATTTTTTTTGTATTTCTATCTCCTTCTTTGAACCATTTCTCTCTATACTTTTTGAACCAATATGACTCATCCTTCTTAAATGCATTATGACAATCAAAAAGTAATTGTTTTTCTTTCGCATAAGAATCCTGGTCCATTATATTAATTTCTACTATCTCTTGTAAAATTTTGAGCTTGGATTCCATTTTTTTTCTTTAAAAATGTTACCAAAATATTTGACATTCCATATCTTCATTTGCTCCTTTAAATATTTCAAATTTTGAATAAACTTGTACATACATGATCCTTCAAATTTTAACTCATCCCACCATAACATAACCATCTAGAAAAAATTAGGGTCTTGGAGCCACATAGATTGGAATTAAAATGGCTTTGAATGACCATTGTTAGGTGACTCACAATTTAAAATAATGGGTTTGTGATCTAATTATGCTCGCAATAAAATATCTGAACAGGTTGTATATTTTATTTGCAACCATTTATTGGATAATAAAAATTTATCTAGCCTTTATGCTAAATTATTTTTCCCAATACGTCTATTATCCCATCTGTATTGAATTCTTGAGGGAATAACATCCCAAAATTTATTTGAATTGAAAAATGAAGCAAAATCTTGCATTGCTTCCGACGATCCTGGAATGCCACCCTTATTTTTCAAAGGAGACATAAAAGTATTAAAATCACCCCCAAGAATCCATATATCATAGTGAATCATCACTGTATTTGATAAAAATATACTAAGGTCCTTCCAACATCTTTCATGAGGAGTAACTATAGTTAGAGCATATACATTTATAACCCCAAATTTGATGTTTTCCTCTTTCCTACAATAATCAAGAAACTCAATTACTTTTTGCTTCTGATAGTTATCCATATCATTTGCATTTGTCCCATATTATTGTAATACTTCATGAAGCTCCTCCAAAAGAAACTGCTAAGCAATCACCTATATTCCAAATCTTCTTGAAAACATCCTTACATTCCTCACAGTGTAATTTTATTTCTTGTATCAAAATAAAATTTGAGCTACAACAACCTATCAATTCCTTAATAAATATTTTTTTAGGAGTTTTATTCATACCCCTATTATTCCTTGATATCATTTTCATCATCAATAATTTTTATTTTTATTAGTGGGCTTAACCCCACTTCTTATTAGTACCTGTGATATTTTTATTTGGCTTCCCAAATCAATATCCTTTTGAGTTTTTTTTTTTATATTTTTAATTTTTGTGATAGCCTTCCTCTCCTTCTTATATTCTTGCCACCACTCTCATATTCATCAATCTCTTCCTTTTTTTCCATATTGTTCAAAATGGGACTTATATTCTAAATATTTATTTTGACCTATAGAGTCAAAAGTGCAAGGAATAGCCTCAATAACATTTTTTTATTTATGTTGCCCTGAAAACTCTAAACTACATAGATTATCCTCCATAGTCATTACTTTCTTATGTTGTACTGAAACATCTAAATTTTCTTGGATATCCTCTACAAGATTTTGTTTACTATACTGCTCTAAAATCCTAAAGTGCATGGAATACACTACGTACTACTTCCATTTTTTTATAAGGAGAATATTTTAGGCTACTTGAGGATAATAAATGTGATTTACCTAGATTAAGCTTGACCTCCTTCACATCATTTACTATAAATTTTGTCTCTCCATCTTCCTTTATATTAAATTTTTTCTTTCCCTCTTCCTTCACACCTTTATCTCCTTTTATATTTTAACTTGCACATTGTACTTCCTCATATCCCATATCATTATTTCCTTCTAATGACTGATTCGAGTGAACTGTAATGGCATTTGACATCTAATTATGTAGGAATATTTTTCCAGCCACTTTCTTAGGAGTGGAAAATCCTTTATTTGACCTAGCTTCTCTTGTGATATGATCTCCTTGTTTCAAATTGAAACTACCCTCATGCCCAAAAAAATCCATCTCTTCCTTAATTTTCACCTTGCAGTCTCTTGCCATGTGTAGTCTCTTAATTTAGATTTAATCCTAATCAACTACGATAAAGGATTAGAAATATCCATGGCAATGCATATTCGAGTGTATACAACATGTCTTTACCCTTAGTAGTTGGTCTCTCCTAGATGAATTCTCCTAGGGTATTACCAATATTCTTCAAAACCTCCTTATTGATGAGTTTATAAGGAATTCCAAAAATCCTAATCCATATTGGAAGCCTTTTAATAGTTTTTGTGTCTACAAAAAAATTCTGACTCCAATTCTTAAATATAATGCATTTTTTTCCGTAACCATCGGCCTCCATCCATTATTTTATCCCTTATTTTTGAACTAGAGAAAATAATGATAAAAATCATTTTGGAAGAAAAGTCATGGAGTAATTTTATTCAATATCCATTTCCACTTAATCCAATTTTGAATCTCAAGAAAACCTGGCCAATGTCCATGAAACTTACAAATTAACCCTCTAGTTTTAAGAATCATTATATCATGCTCAATCATCTCATCCTTGATAATCACTTTTGGCATAGAATATGCTACTTGGAATAGGTTTTTATGGATTATCCCTTCTTCTTATTGCTATGTATGGCATCCAAACTTCTAACTTGGTAATTCAAACTTTCAATAAGCACTTTCACAAATGAATTTCTTTCCATGTTACCTAAATTTCTTCTTGCTACACTCACTCCTGGTTGCACTCACTCTTGGATCATGCTTGCACTTGCTATCACCTTCACTTTCTCCTAACTCATGTTCACACTCACTACTATCTACTCTCACTCCTAGCTTGCATTCACCCTCGCTACTAGCTACACATTACTCTTGTATAGCTTGTATTCACTACCGATTGAGAAATTGATCCAAAATATTTTGAAGAATACAAGAAATTGAAGTGATAAAATAGTAGAGAAAGCACTAAGAAATAGATGGATGCCTTTAACTAAGAGGTAATATACTTGCTCAATGCTCCTCCCTTATAAACTGTAAATCGTTCTAATGCTAATGCTACTACCGTCACTCCTTTGTTGATTAACTATGTAAGTTTTATGTTGATCGCTAAAGGCTACGATATTGCAAACTCTTTCTTTGGTGATATTGTGAACTCATGCTTCGGTGATATCAAGTATGATATATATTTTAGAATCCTTATATATTTAAAATATGTATATACAAATATATAATAATATTTTATTTTAAATGATAATTTAAATTCATTTAAAAAGATAATAAGCTTTTATTTTAAATAATAAATGCATTTTCATCTCAAAATAATAGTTAAATAATTTTAAATGATAAAGGAAATTTCATTTAGAATAATAGAGATTTTATTCTATATTAGATATCTTAAAGGTAATATATCTTTTAATTTAACAAATGAGATTTTTGTATTAAGATATTAAAGTCTTATTCTAAGTATTAGTGAGTCATGAGAGCTCTTACTTTTATATTGCAAAAATTGGTTTTATATCTCCTTTGGGACGATGGGAGATCAAATTTTGTCTAAGAAGATTCTGATCGATATAGGAAACTACACTATTTATGAACCTCAAAAGGAGGAAAGATTATTTTTAAAACTAAAACTATCTTACTCAACCTTCAAAAGGATAAATAAGAAATAAATTCAGGTAGTTGGGAAGTAAAGGGGGATACACATCAAGTGGATAGAGATAACAATGAAGAATACATTCCTTTAAAGTCAGAAGAAAAAAGAGAAAGAGGGTTTTTGTTGGCTCACTAAAAAAAAGTAGGGTGAAATGAAAACTAAAGAGATAATCTAATGCAATGACGAAACCTCAAGGAAGCTAACATTGTCGCTCTGAGGAAACTACCAGGTTACTACTACAAGTTTATCCTTCTAGCAACATTGTGTTTTAGGAAGCTATGATCTCCTATAAAATTTTTATTTGTACTCTCTTTTCCTTCATTTTTGTTTGCTTTCCTCAGGATTGTGTACTCCTAGGACTGGTTTGTGAGTCATCAGTTCTTAGACACCTACAACTTCAACTATTGTCCTATCTCTATGTTTTGGTAGTTTCATTGGGTTTGAAACCTTTGGTAGCACCAATGTGAGCACTACAATTATTTAGTGCTATTAAGGTTGAGTTAGAAGGACTATCACTCCATCATCAAATTTCTAGACCATAGGTTTTGCATTGGCAGTTTGCTTGTAAGCTTTCCCTACACTTAGTATTGTTGCAATGTTTATAGCCATGTCTATGATCGACTTAGCTTAGTAAGGTATTTTCCATTATTATTAGAGTGTATTTTATACTCCACTCTATTTTTGTTACATCCAAAAAAATTGCCTTAGAGGAAACCCCTTCTCTTCCTATAAGAGTTTTGGGTTTTGCACTCCTTGGATACCAACTAAACTTGCTTATGATTTATGTTGTAGAAAATATCCTAGGGGGGTATGGTAATTTTATTGTTGTGTGTTGTATATCAGGTTGACTGTGTTATGATATCCCCTTGAACCTGATGTTTTCCCTTCTGTGTGTTGCATTGATCATTGAGGAACCCTTCGCTATTGTGTAGGTGGTAAAGAAGCTCTTTGATTCTAATTTTTTCTTGGGCAGTGACCTATGTGTGGTTATAGGGTTGCAACCCATTTATGGTCTTTGTTAAATAGAAAATAATTTATTTAAGCATTAAGGTGAAACCTTGATATGTGCGTTCAGGGTCTATTTATCCCCTTTGCTATGCGTTAAAAATGTGGGCAATTCATGGAGCAAGTGCTAATGGGCCTTTGTTTATAAGTTGCTTCATGTATTATTTATTTAATTAGAGTAATGGGACTTTAATGAAATAAATAAAGTAGCTTCATGTATTATTTATTTAATTAGAGTAATGAGACTTTAATTGAAATAAATAAAGTAGCTTCATGTATTATTTATTTAATTAGAGTAATGGGACTTTAATAAAATAAATAAAGTAGCTTCATGTATTATTTATTTAATTAGAGTAATGGGACTTTAATGAAATAAATAAAGCATATTCATGTATTATTTATTTAATTAGAGTAATGGGACTTTAATAAAATAAATAAAGTAGCTTCATGTATTATTTATTTAATTAGAGTAATGGGACTTTAATGAAATAATTATTTATTTATACATGAAGCTACTTTATTTATTTCATTAAAGTCCCATTACTCTAATTAAATAAATAATACATAAAGCTACTTTATTTATTTCATTAAAGTCCCATTACTCTAATTAAATAAATAATACATGAGGCTACTTTATTTATTTCAATTAAAGTCCCATTACTCTAATTAAATAAATAATACATGAGGGTACTTTATTTGTTTCAATTAAAGTCCCATTACTCTAATTAAATAAATAATACATGAAAGTACTTTATTTATTTCATTAAAGTCTCATTAATCTATCTAAATAAGGAATACATGAAGCTAATTTATTTATTTCATTAAAGTCCCATTACTCTAATTAAATAAATAATACATGAAGTAACTTATAAAAAAAGTCCAATTAGCACTTGCTCCATGAATCTCCCCACAACAAAAAAATATATTTTAAATTTATAGCAAAGGAGATAAACAGATCCCGAACCCACAAATAAAGGTTTTATTTTAATTATTAAATAAAATATTTTCTATTTAACAAAAACCATAAGGGTATTGCAGCCCTATAATAATACACATGTCACTACCCAAGAATAGAGGATAAGCAAAGAGCTTCTCAACTACTTGTGAAATAGCGAAGAGGTCCTTAACAGTCAACATACCATGTATAAGGGAAAACTACTAGGGTCAAGGGGATATCATAATATGGTCAACCTAAAATACAACACACAATGATCAATTGGCCACACCCCTAGGGTATTGTCTACAACAAAAAGCATAGGAAACTTTAGCTAGTATCCAAGGAGTGTGAAACCCAAAACTCTCATAGGAAGAGAAGGGGTTTTCTCTAAGGAATTTGCTATAGATGTAATAGCAAGACAATGGATTTTAAAAAACACCCCAATAACAACAACAAATTCCTTACTAAGCTAAAGAAAATATATTGAGCAAGATGAGCAGAGTGTTTAGTGAAAGAAATTTGGGTAGTGCAAATTTTGAATTTTTGAAAGGTGGAAAAATAGCTATGGACGATCCTATAGGAGGAACAAAGCCTGAATCTCTGGTGGATGAGATCCTAGTGGATTTAAACCCTATTATTGGTGGTGGGCTTGATGTGCTTGATTTTTACAAGACTAGACCCCTTGCAAATCCCAACACCTACTCTGACATTGCTACCCCAAAGGGACCCATGTCCCCTGTAAAAACTATTAAAAAAGTAAACCAACATCTATTCATGGGGACCAATATGGGTTTTTTTCCCCATTCCTTTGTAGATAAAGTTTTGCGCAGGTCAAATATTGCTACCTCCCTGGGTGAAGAACTTATTTCCAATGGAAATAATGTTGTTATCCCCGAAAGCCTCATTGCTAGCTTTGTGTCCAGTGAATCTCTCTCCCTCATTGGGAAGTTCATTGGGGTCATCCTAACATGGAATCCATTATAATATGGACCAATTACAAATGGCACCCACATGGAAGCCCAAAACTATTAGGATTTGAACAAGCATTAGGATTGAAAATGATGTCAATATATACAATGTGAGAGCTCAACGAACTTATAGTTCGTGTAATGAATTCCTCCCCTAACCAAATAACCACCTGGGCACTAAAAAATATTATGTGCTATAATGTAATAATATAAGCTATACTAACATCCCCCACCCTTATTACATTATTTTGAAATACAAAGAGTGTTATGAAATAACTCAAATTTGACACATCCAAGTGTCTTAGTGAAAATATCTGTAGCATGTTCATCAATGGGAATGTACTGGAGTTGGATCTTGTATTTTGGAACTTCATATCAAATGAAATAATATTGTGTCAATGTGTTTGGTGCGTTCATGAAATATTGGATTCTTTACAAGCTTCAAAACACCTTGGTTATCACAAAACAAGTGAATTGGAAGTTTCTTAGGAAGATCCATACTTGCAAGAATGTGACGTAATAATATCACCTCACAGACTTCTCCATGTATTGCATGATATTCTACCTCTATAGATGATAAATAAACCACCTACTAATTTTTACTATGCCAAGAGACAAGACCGGATCCAAGATGAAAAATATATCCAGAAGTGGATTTTCTATCATCAAATGACCCAACATAATCCGAGTCTATGTAACCTTGCAAGAAGAAGTTGTCATTATTCTTGTATTCTAGGCCATATTATGTACTGCCACGGATATAATGAAGAACTCATTTTGTTGCTTTCCAATGACTAACCTTAGGTTCCTACATGAACCTCTACAGATAAGTCAAAGTAAATATGATGTCTAGCCTGGTGTTTGTCAAATATATGAGACTCCCAATAAACTTATGATAGAGAGTACCATCTACCTATGGATATATATCATATCCTGATAAGTGTAGCCCTATTTCCATTGGAGTTGATTTGGGCTTACAATCAGTCATGCAATATTTCTCAATAAATGTCTCAACATATTTTTTTGCATCACTCTAATATGATTCTTCTTTTGTACCACATATAAACCAAGACAATAATGAATAAGTCCTATATCTGTCATCTCAAATGACTTTTTCAAGTCATATTTCACTATATCTATCAATTTCTTTGAACTATTAGTGATAATAAGATCATCAACATAGAGTACTAAGATCACTATTTCAAAACTATTTTTCTTGATATATAAATTAGCATCTAATAGACTTCTCTTGAATCCATGCTGCAATAGATGACTATCCATTTTGATGTACCAATCTCATGAAGCTTGTTTTAACCCATACAAGGATTTAACCAACTTGTAAACTTTTATCTCTTGGCCTTTAATCATAAATACTTATGGTTGAGTCATATACACTTATTCTTGTAGATCACCATTTAATAAGGCACTTTTGGCATCCATATGATGTATCTTCCATCCAAACTGGGCTACCATGGCATAAAGTACATGAATGGTAGTCATTCTAGTTGTGGGTGCAAAATTTTCTTCCTAGTCAATGTATTATTTTTGTGCATAGACATTTGCAACAAGGTGGGATTTATGCTTATCTATCATTCCATCCACATTATACTTCACTTTGTATACCAATTTGTAATGAATAGGATTTTTTCCTGAATGCAGATCAACCAGCTTCCAAGTGTTATTTTTCATGAGAGACATATGTTATACATCCATAGCAGCCTCCCACTAAGGCTCACTAAGTGAATCTTGAATTGAGGTAGGTTCATCCTCATCCGATGAAGTCATATAAAACTTTTCATCATTCACATCCAAATATCCTTATCTATCTTCCTCTACATTTAAAAAAGTTCATAATATTGTTAGTAAAGCTCGTCAACCTCTGAAGTTGATGCTTCTGCTCCCATCTGGTGAGTCATACTGTGTGTATAATATTGATCTAGAGTTATATCTAGAGGTGTTGTTAGTTTTGAATCTCTCATTGTGCTAGTATACAATTTTGAAGCCTTTTTGTATGGGGATGGAGTCTCTTTCTTAGGCTCCTCTTCAACCAGGTATACAGTTGAAGATGTATCATCTTATGTGAAAGCTTCAATGAATACTACATCTCTACTCATGTGATTTTTCTTGGTTTTAGGATCTATAAATCAATATCCCTTGGAATTCTCATCATAACCAAGAAAAATACACTGCAATATTTTCTCATCTAACTTATTTCTCCTCTATTTTGGAATGTGCATGAATTCCTTACACCCAAAAATACTTATATGAGAAATGAAGGGTTTTCTACCACTCCATGATTCTTGTGGATTCATTCTCTCAAGAAATTTGGTGGGTTCTCTATTTAGGAGGTACGATGTTTTACTAGTAGCTTCTGCCCAATATTGTTGCTTAATATGTGTCCCTGTAAGCATATAGTGAACCATTTCTATGATGGAATGATTCCTCCTCTCAGAAACTCCATTTTTTTGTAAAGTATAGGCTATTGTAATTTTCCCCTTAATATCATGTGAATTAAAAAATGTGGAAAATTATTTTGAGGTATATTTTCCCCTTGATCTAAGTGGAGGGTCTTAATAGAACATCATGCTTCCTTCTCAACACTTTTCTTGAACTACTAAAATATAAAAAATCCTCTAACTTAAGTTGTAGAAATAAAACCCACATATTCTATGAGTAGTCATCAACAAACAACTGAAAATACTTTTGTCCTCCATAAATGTTTGGCATAGGACCGCAAAGATCGATGTGTACCAACTCCAAATGTCTTTTGGTTCTTGAAGAGCTTACCTCAAATGGTACTTAGTGTTGCTTCTCTCCTATGCAATCCAAGAAAACTAGAAAAGTGGATTAAATGTTGGTAAGTCCTTTCACCATCTCATATTTACTTAAGCAAATATCCTAAACTTAGATTCCCATATCTCTTATACTAAAGATAAGTGGCCTCCTTTATGTTGACCAACATGGAAACATGAGGTATAGAAATAGCATCTAAAGTAAATAAGCCATGCTTATGCAAACCTGTTACAACATGCTTTCCCTCCCTAGTGATGAAGCATCACATCTTTCCATCCTCAACTCTGAAATCAACAACCATGTTTTTATCCAAGATCTAAGGGACTGACAACAAATTGTTTGCTAATATAGGAACATAGAGAACCTTCTCAATATGATATTTTGCATATAGAAAAGTGACATAAACATCTCCTTCACCTTGGAATTGATAGGTCTTATCATAATCTATTGTAACTTGTTTGCCTTTATTTGCCTCAAATATATCAAACCATTATTTATCATTAGTCACGTGTTTGAAGGTTTTGGAATCAATATACCACACATGATCCTTCTGTTGAGAAGATGTGTGAGTCATGAGCATCTTGTGTGCTCTGTCATAATCTGAGTCTAGTTCCTCGTAAGCAACATTTTCCTTGGTTGCTTATTCTTCTTCTATGGTTTGTATTTTTCCTTACCCTTTTTCTTGTGATCTTGCTCCTGGGGTTATTTATTATTAAACCAACACCTTTTGGTGTCATAGTTATCCATATCACATATTTTACAATAATTATTTTATTTCTTTTGAGGTTGTTTCTCTTTTGAACATTTTGAATAAGATCCTCCCTTCTAAAAGTTACCTTGTCTTTTGGACTCCTATTTTGAGTAAAGTGCATTATTTGTCACTTCATCTCTTTGAAGCTTATTTGCCTCCTCAGATTAAAGTAAATTTACCAACTCCACAAAAGTAACTTGTCTCATGGATACTTTAAGGGATGTGATCAACATATTGTAGGAATCTAGAAAAGCTCTCAAAATTACTGAAGTGAAGAGCAGATCCTCTATTTTTTCTCCCAAAGCATTCAACTTGGCTTTCAATTTTATCACTCTATATAGGACCAGTTCTACTGATTTACCTCACTTCATACTAAGAGTATGAAGTTGAGATTGAAGTTTAATAATGGTGGACTGATTCTTCCCTTCATATATGCTAACTAATGCATCCCAAGCATCTTCACTAGTTTTAGAATCACAATTTATAGAGAACAATATCTTAGATGTCATTGTTGTAGCTACATAAGGCATTAGATATAGTATCCCAAAGCATAACAACATTACTTGTAAGTGTGGGCCATAGGTACCATATATACCAAATGCTATTGTGCAATAAATTGCACAAATAGGTGTAGAATTTGGGGTCTTATTTGTTTTTGAATTTTAACTTATGATTGAAATGCAAAAAATAGGAAATTAAATGCAATAAGCATTCAAAAGTGCCCAAAAAATTTAAACTATAGGTGTCAGTTTCCACCGAAAATGCACCTTTTGTTGGAATATTTTTTGCAAAATATTTGAGGGTTTTTTTTTATAAAAATTATATTCAAGTCCACAATTTCCCCCCCCTTGTGTTAGAATTTTGCAAGAAAAAATAATGTTTTTATCCCCCTTTCTGTTGCAAAATAAAAAAGGTTTGAAATTTTTTGATGTACCCTTTCAATGTGCAAAATAAACAATGTGCAAATTTGTTTTCTTATCCCTCCATGGAAAAATGCACTAAGGTTCCTTTTCCTGGTTTTAGTTGAAAAACAAATGGAATTTGCAAAAAAAAAAAAACCTAAAGTATAAAAAAATACATTCTCTGCTCTTTTAAATAAAAACAAAAGTTGACTTTGTGAGGTTTGAAGTGCTCCACCTTGTAAAAATGTATTCTTTCAAACTGCATGGGGTTTGAACCCTTGACTTGCCCATAGTCACCTTTGCACTAGAAAAATAGCCAATCGAGATAGCACTCCCGACGGGACATAAAGAGGACTAGATCCACTTTATTGCCTATGAACTCCACCTTTGGAAAAAACAATGAGCACACGACTCTTCAAAATAATGTGGTGAATATTACAAAGTTTGAACCCTAGATCATGTGCTTTATGCCTTAGCACTGGCCTTCCAACTAGTTGGGCTATAGGTTTCGATGAGAACAAAGGCTCACACACTTTGTTTTATATTTTACATTGCCAAAGTATTAAAAAAAAATGTCGAGATGATTATCCCACATGGATACCACAAATACCTTTTATGTTGTTAAAAAAGAAACTGTCACACCTTTTAATTTTATTGACTTTGGATAGTCATAGATAATAATCATTTTGACATCCAATTCAACCAATGAAAATGTGACATGTCACCACAATGATGGTCCAATGAATGTATGCCATGTTAGCCATCCAATGGATGTCATGATAGCCACCTTGTCAATAATTCACATCAGTGCCACATCAACCACCCAATAGATGCCACGTCAGCCATGTAGTCAACAATACATGTTAGCACTTTGGATCACCATGTGTCTGCCTCAGAGTGTGTGCCCACCATGTCAGATTTCCATCTCAACTTGTATACTTACAGAGTTGCTATCTTGATATGCATGCAAAAGTTGTTATCCACCAGTTGAGGGATCCCATGCTCAGGATTTGTACCCTAACTTCATCTCAATAAACATGTAGAAAACCACTCCCTTCTTCCTACTATTCTTGCACCCATATGACATGCGCTCTGATACCATATTAGGATTTGAACGAGCATTAGGAGTGAAATGAAAATGATGCCAATATATACAATGTGAGAGCTCAATGAACTTATAGTTAGTTTAATGAATTCATCCGCTAAATAAATAACCATCTAGGTGATACAAAATATTATGCACTATAATGTAATAATATAAGTTATGCTAATAGTAACTCATTGTATATTCTAGAGGTTTTTTCCAAATTTATCTCAACAATATGAAGGATAGCAGCAAAATTTTAACAGGTGGACCATGATTCTTTGGTAGAAGTATATTTTTGATGAAATGATCTAAAAAAATTGACCTAGATACACAAAGCATCAAATTTACCCCCATATAGTTCTAGCTCCCAAGACTCCCCAACCAATTTTGATATGAATGATTTTTTTGTGGTATTGCAAGAACCATCGGTGAACTAGTTTCTATTGATCCTGACACAAAATCTAGAATCCACTTCATCTATGCTCATATCTATGTAAATGCCAACTTGGATTCTGATATACTTACCCATTTCAACCTCATTTATGGCTCCTTTAATAAGCATCATACTATGGAATACGAGAAAAAATTGGTATACTGCATCGAATGCAACACCTAGGTACACCTAAAAGCCTAGTGCCCTACTATGAAAAATCAAAATATGATCCAAAATTAGTAGAACCTCAATCCTAATCCTCAATTTAATACCCACTAGGGTGAACCAACTAAGAATAAATGCAAAAATCAAGCTACTAGAACCTCCCAGAGGGCCATCACTACTAACAACTTTTCCAAGTGCAATATGCAAGCCACCATAAACCCCCAGAGAATGATCGTTAATTCCAATCATCCTAAATAATACCAATATTAGGAGAAATGCAAAAATTTGGCATCTCAAGTCAATATATCTTCCAAATAATAGGTATATTTCCTCTTTGCATTCCCTAACCACTTTGGTATTCTTTTTGAGTCAATACTTGATGATGTTGATCCCTTTTATCATGACCTCAAAGCCAAATTTGATATCCCCCTCAAAATATCACCTTTTCCCACTTACCCCTTGAGTTCTATACCTTCCTCTCCTTCCGCACCCTTCCCACCCCCCATATCATCATCCTTCCAACCCTTTCCTACTTCCTCCCCCATAAAAATCCATATACGCTCTCCCAAATTCTCCCTTCACACCCCTAAACCTCCCTTGGCATCTCCTTCCATTGGTACCTCTAAACCCACTAACTTCCATCCCTCCTCCATGACTACCCTAAAAACTTCCCCTTCCAGGTTAGATAGCTTGCTAAAACACCTGAACCTTCACTCCCAAGAATATTTAAGCCCCCTTCACACTCTTAGATAAAAAAAAAACATCATTGATGTGGATAGTGATAATAAAAGAGGACACCCATACTCTAATGACCAAAAAAGAAAATAGGTTGATGATGATATTCCTAATAGCATCCAAACTACTCTATTCCAACCTCTACCAGATAAATTCAAGGATGAAACTGGGAAAACAAAACCCACATCATGCCAAGGTAGAGGAGGAAAAAGAACCAACTTCAAGAGTTCAAAATGAATATCCTCTCATGGAACGTGAGAGGGCTTAAAGGCCCAGTCAAGAAAAGGCTAGTTTCTAGCATGCAAAAGGATATTAGACCTACCATATTAATCATGAATGAAACTAAACTAGATGACAATAAATCCAAAAAAGTAGCAAACAACATTTATGAAAATGTAGAGATTATTTCCAGCCCAACCCATGGAGCTTATCGAGGTCTCCTCTACCTATGGAATCCCTTACATATTTAAGGAAGACTATTATCCACATCTGATATAGTTACAAGCATCCTCTTATTTTTTCCAACTAGCCTTGGATTTTGGTCGAGGACTTCAAATATCCCCTCTATGCTTCAAAAAAAATTGGGGATACGTCCATATCTCTTATAAGTTATGAATACTTCAATGATTTTGTTAACTCCAATGAGTTCATGGATATCCAACTCAAAGTGTCTAGATAAACATGGAGCAAAAAACACACTGGGAATATGCATATCCAACTAAGGATTGACTAATTTATCATTTCTTGAGAATCTATCCCCATGTTTGGATATGCTACCCTCAATACCCTACCCAATATAGGGTCAGACCATAATCCCCTAGTCTTCAGAGCTATTTTTTAATCCTCTTTCAAGACCCCTTCCACTTTGAGGCTATGTGGATTCAACATCTTAACTTGAGGGATCATATTGGAATGGTGGATCCTCCCTTACCATGGAAACCCAATTTCTCAAGTCACCAAAAAATTAGGGCCATCAAATCCAATCTAAAAATTTGGAATAATGAGATTTTTTAGAACATATTTGAAAAAATAGGCCATAAAAGTAAGACTCCAATGATCGAGAACCAAATTCAATAGGGGAAAATTGACATCAACACCAAGGATGAAGAAAGAAGACTATTGTCAAAATATCATAACATATTGGAAAGGAAAGAAATATTGATATCAGTGGCTAAAATAAAGCAACTCCAACACACTTTTTACATGCATTTACACTCACGCATCGTAGCTCCAATAGGATCATATAATTGCATAGAGGGGATAGTTACTCCACCACCAACATCCATGAAATTAGGCTCAAGGTAGTCAACCATTTATGATCATTCCTTGAAGCACCTCCCACTAGCTATGACCATGCCCACCAAAATCTCATCTGCAACATCCCAAATTGTATATTTCATGAGTTTAACTAGTGCCTCTTACATCCCTTCTTGGATTATGAAATTAAATCAACCCTATTCTTAATGTTACCTAATAAATATTCAGGTCTCGATGGGTTTCCCCTCACGTTTTTCAAACCTTTTTTAGGTTATGGAGTTTTATCTTGGTTAAATATGGAAAAAAAATAGTGTTTCTATCTGTTTGGTAACTAGTTGCTTTTATGCATGGAAACTTTCTAAACTGGAAAAATCAATCCAAAAAAAATTATAATTGATGGGTCTATCCTTGGTGTCTAATTCCAATATAGAATCTATAAAATTAATGGTTGCATAGAAATCAGTGTGATTTTTCAAGGTGTGATTTTTGGGTTAATTATAGCATGATTGTTTTTTAGCATGCATGTAACTGGATTTCCCTATTTATGTAATACCTTCGGTAGAGAGGATTGTATCTTGTTTATGGGAAAGGCATAGGATTGTGCATCTCATGTAGAGAGATCAGGAAGCTTGGTGTAGAGCTTGATGCAAGGGTGTTTGCATGTGCATCTCATGTAGAGAGATTAGGAAGCTTGGTGTAGAGCTTGATGCAAGGGTGTTTGCATGTTGAATTATTGTTAGAGTAATTGTTTGGAGATGCTGGTGTTTTGAAGAGGAATTTGCAACTGGTTGTGTTGAAGGATTACTCCCTTTAGAGACTATATTGGTGTTAATGCAAAGGACTGGTGTTGGGTGAACCAAGTTATATGTTGTTTTTTATGTTTATTGCATGTTACATTCTTCTTCTATGATGGTTGATAGTTTTTGCTATTAATTATTAATTTTCTTGCATCAAGAATCCATTTTGTTTATATAGTGAATCCTAAAAATTGGTATCAGAGTGAGGTTGTGATTCAGGATTGAGTGGGAGCTTGACTTGAGTGGGAGCTTAACTTGAGTGGGAGCTATGGCAGAAGAAGGGAAGTTTAGGGTGTTTTTTCCATTTGGTAGGAAGTAACTGCAGAGTTATTTTGTGAAGTATTATAATGGAAGTGTTCGGTGTGATGTCGAATACGGTAAATAATTTCCAGGCATTATGTAGCAAGAGCGGAAGGACCTTGGTTTCTCACCATTGTGGCAATAAGGGGAACCTAAAAAAGGATTGTTTGTATTGAGATAAATATGGAGGAGAAAGGTCATATGTGACTCTAATGAGTGAAATTATGACACTTTCTGATATGGCTAGTCTTGAAATTGACGTTGGAGGACCAAAGAGTTCTCAAGTAGGGGGAACTTGGAGATATGTCCAGGAATATGGACATGGCTAAGGATTTATTGTATGATTTTTCAAGATGGAACACATAATATGGTTATAGCTTTGGATCATTGCGACCCCAAGTCCCTAAGTTGGAAGGTAATTACACACTCAAGGAGTGTGCTTTCAAAGCTAGTGGAAAAGCCATATTGTGTGTGTGCATGCTATGGGTCATCCATAGTATGTATATCTTGCCATGGTGGTGATGTTTGATTCACCATGATTCAAAGTAATTCTAAGGATGTTGTTATTATCACTGATTTATGGTAGAGAGATTGTGTGTTTCTTGTTGATCACGGGATAAAAGCGCGTGGATGACACTAGTCTAGTGTGATGGTTCAGAGCATGGTTACAACAATATGGATGATTTGACATTCCTTCTTTGGCTTAAATTACATTCTTTGGTGGATTCAATAGTAGTAGATTTGTTGTGGATCAGTCTCAAAATGGGATATTGTTAGGTTGTGGAGTCTGATCTTGGTTAAATATGGAAAAAAATAGTTTTTCTCTCTGTTTGGTAACTACTTGCTTTTATGCATGGAAACTTTCTAAACTAGAAAAATCAATCCAAAAAAAGCTATAATTGATAGGTCTATCCTTGGTGTCTAATTCCAAGATAGAATCTATAAAATTAATGGTTGCATATAAATCAATGTGATTTTTTAGGGTGTAATTTTTGGGTTAATTATATCATGCTTGTTGTTTAGCATGTATGTAACTAGATTTTTCTATTTATGTAATACCTCTGATAGAGAGGATTGTATCTTGTTTATGGGAAAGGCATAGGATTGTGCATCTCATGTAGAGAGATCAGGAAGCTTAGTGTAGAGCTTGATGCAAGGGTGTTTGCATGTGCATCTCATGTAGAGAGATCAAGAAGCTTGGTGTAGAGCTTGATGCAAGGGTGTTTGCATGTCGAATTATTGTTAGAGTAATTGTGTGGATATGCTGGTGTTTTGAAGAGGAATTTGCAACTGGTTGTGTTGCAGGATTACTCCCTTCAAATATTGTATTGGTGTTAATACAATGTACTAGTTTTGGGTGAACCATGTTATATGTTGTGTTTTATGTTGTCTTGCATGTTGCATTCTTCTTCTTTGATGGTTGATAGTTTCTGCTATTACTTATTAAGTTTCTTGTATCAGGAATCCCTTTTGATTATATAGTGAATCATAATAACCTTCTAGAAAATTATTAAGCCTGACATCTGCTCCACCATCTTCTTCATCCAAAAATCTAGGAAAATTCCCAAGGACATCAATTCAATCTTCTTGGATCTTATCCCCAAATAAGTACATTGCATATCCCTTTTCGAGTTCTAACCCATAAAACTATGCAATTTTCTTTATAAAATTTTAACCAAAGCTATGTATACTAGAATGTGGGAAGTCCTTGCCGTCATCATTGACCCCTACCAAGGAAGCACTATCCAAAGAATTAATTTTATGTATGGGCTCATCACAATTCATGAGATGATTCAGTCCATATCCAAGAGAAAAAATACAGGTTTCCTCCTCAAGCTTGATATGAACAAGGCCTTTAATTATATCTCATGGGATTTCCTCCTTGTGGTTCTACTCAATTTTGGGTTCCATCCATAATGGGTTGACCTAATCAAAGCTTACATATCATTGGCTTGGTTTTTGATCATCATGAATGGGTCCACCACATGATACTTTAAAAATAATAGAGGGATCAAACAGGGAGACCCCCTATCACCATGCCTCTACATAATTTTAATCAAGGTCATGTGAAGAAATATCAAAGTTGCCCGTGCTAATGGGGCCATCTCTATAATTAAACTTGCTTCCCAAATCAAACTTGGTCACCCACCAACAATTTATTTATGACACTAGTTTAGCTACCTTGGCTTCGGTGATAGAAGATAAAATCATTAAATCCATTCTCAACCTTTACGAGGATGCATTGGTCCAACATGTTAACTACACCAAAAGAAAAATATTCTTTATTAACACATCCTCCACCACTCAATTCCATACTGGTCAAGTCCTCCAATGCCCCACTAGTAATCTACCCACATATTACCTCGATCTTCCTCTCTTCATTGGCAGTTCTTCTAATATCATGTCGAACAATGTGGTTTATAGAATCCTTAAAAGGCTTATAAGATGGAAAAGGGCCTTCCTTATCTGGGATACTAAAGCCACCCTGGTCAATGTGTGTCTTCAAAGTATCCTAGTCTACTTCCTATACATATTTAAAGTCATATCATTAATTTTCTCCAAGATTGAACATATTAAAAAAATATTTCTTTGGAAAATACTAAAAAACAAAAAATATATCACCTTGTTACTTGGGATAGAGTATGCAGGCCCAAATATCAAGGGGAGCTTGACCTAAGAAGAATTATCAATATGAACCTTGCCCTCATCTCTAAATAGGTGTAGAAAATAGTGATCACTGCAGACTTGGAATGGGTCTTTATTGTTAAAATAAAATACATGCAGTATTTTAATCTCATGGTATTACCCTCCCTATCAGATCTGCCTTCTAGAACTAAATAAAAAAAACTAAATATATTTTATCTAAAGTAACCAAATGGTAGTTCTTCAATCGAAAGACCATTGACCTTTGGCTTGACCCCTGGATCCATGATCAACCCCTCATTGCTGACCCCACCCTTGCCCCTCTTAAACCTTTCACTGACACCCTCTTCGGGTGCAAGGTTGCAAACTTCAAAGCTTTATCCTCAGTGATACCCTACTGGAAATCCATCCCCACATCCTCCCTACCTCCCAACCTCCACAATGCCACTTCCACCATAACCTACATACTTTGCTCCTACATCATTCCCATCCCTAGTGCTACCATTGATACTCCCATTTGGATAGAATGTGATGATGGTGAATTCAAGATCAAATATGTCTACCTATTGATTGATCAAACCATTGATTGTAACATCCCCATTAAGGCCATTTATATTAAGAACCTCATCCTAAAAATTAGGTTATTCTCATCGTTATCTCCTCAAAAAAATTCTAACTTTGTACAACCTCATAAACTATGGGTTCCAGCTTCCCAACTGATGCTATCTCTATATGTCTAAGTGGGAATTTGTTAGTCACCTCTTTCTTGAGTGTTCCATCATTGACTCAGTCATGAGATCAATATTCACCATATTCAAAATTTCCTAGACCCACCCTCGCACTCTAATTAACCTTTTCAACCAATGGCTCAATCCCTTCAAGAATCCCAAAGTCAAATCCTTGTGGTCAATGTGCCTCCATCATTTTTTGTGGTAAATTTTGCTTAATCATAACAATTATGATTTATTAAATTTCCATAGGGATCCCTCATTGATTACAAATAGGATCCTCAACTTCATCACTAAAAATGCTTTCTTGTGTCAGTTCTCCAGACCCCCAAGCCCTGGGATTGAAGCCTCCATTGCATCCTTTATCCACCTCTCTATGGACCCCATCATCTCGTTCCTGCACCCCAAATCTAGAGCTAACTCAAAATGGAACCCACCCTTGATAGGTTGGCTTAAGATAAACTTTTATGGCTCTTCTAGAGGTAACCCTAGGCTAGTTTGTGGAGGATAAGTTGTTAGAAACCATGCAAGTGACATAATACTTGCCTATGCTGAGAATCTTAGCACCCTCACAAACCATGCTATGAAATCCAAAGCTCTCTATCAGGTATTATTAATCACAAGTGATATTCAATGTAAGTTAGTGGTTCAAAATGACTCACTAAACATTATCAACTATTCCAAAATCAATAAGAAATCTAGCTGGAGAGTAAGGAACATTATAGCCAAAGTCAAACGACTCCTTGTAAGTCATCTTGAGATTATTGTGCAACATGGGTTTAGAGAATCCAATGGAGCTATAGATTTGCTAGCCAATATGGGCCAATCTTAGAGGTCCCTCAATGTATGATATAATTATTTCCTTATAGATCTACTTGAAATTTTATCTCAAGACCACCTTGGTCATCCTTTATCCCTAGCTCTTATCCTAAGTGTTTGGCCCTTTGGCCAGTGTCACCATCCACATGTCACTACCTTCTCCTCCTAAGTTCCACACATGTTGGTTCACCCTCAGTTGCCTCTTCACCCCCTTCCCCTTGTCTATACATATGTATCCTATCCACCCCTACCCCTACCCCCCTTGATCTCCTTTGATCATTCATCATCAACCCTTTCTATTGCTTGTGTTGGGTCCTAGTGTCTGCCTCATCCTAGGTGCTAGATCCATGATGCCTTGTCTCACCTCGATCATGCAAGTTCATCCTCATGAATTTTATCCTTAGGCCCTATCCAATCAGTACCATGTTATCTTTAGAACCATGCCTTGCCACATGTGATTTTCTAATACCGAGTGTGATCACATGAGCATCCATATCTTTGCCATCTTCAAAAATCACTATAGAAAAATCAACCCAAATGTTACAACTTCCTACACCATTATTATCCACCATGCCAATTGAAACCACTACTTCACCATTATTTATCCCCCATGTAGCACTCAAGTGTTGCTAATGGGAACACATCCCATGAATTACCAGCCTCCACACCCTAAGTCACTCTATTGCACCCTAATTTTTGACCTCTTTAGCATGCGTTATATATGGAATGTTAAATTGATCCTATGTTTGAACATTTTCTATTTTAATCAGAATCACTCATATCTTTTAAATCCTAAGTGCAAAACCACTTGTGCAATTTCCCTTATGGCAATTCTAAAACTATCAATCCTGGACCTCAATCCTATAGTCGAGGATATCCTCAAAAATTATCTCCCTTTATTAATAAATTCATCGGTAATGAGGAGGATATTACTAACATCATCATAATTACCTCTAAATATGGACGTGTCTCCATTAATGGCTTGGAGATTATCATTGATGTGCAACTATTTGTGGAGGTGACAGAACTTCGTAGAAATGGAAGGAGCATTTGTAGAGATAAATATTCGATGGAAGCGAAGATCGAGTTCTTCCCAAACAAATGTAAGGATCTCCTCACCTTTGATGGGAGAGTGGAATTAACCAAGCTCCCTAGTCCTTGGGACCATGTAAATATTTCCATACTTAAAATTTTCACTATTGATAAAATTGATTATACTTTGAGAAGCTTCCATATTGTTTTTATGAATCACTTTAGAGACAATAGTAAAATAAAAATATTTAATTATATTTTTAGATCCATTAAACTCTCCATCACCAATGTCTACACTAGTAAAGTTCACTATACTATCCACCAAGGTCTACACTATATCCTTTACAAGCATACCCTTGATGCATTTTATAGAAGAGAATTCATCACCACTACCCCCTACTCCTCCGTCACCCACTTCACCTACCTTGCCCCCTCTACTTCCCTCACCCCCCTTAGCTCCTCCCACCATGCCTCCCCTATCCATTTTTATTTTTCCCCTGACCCCTCTCAGTATGCCCTTAGTTCCTCTCAACATAGCCCCTATCCCCCCATCATCTGATCCTTCACCCTCCCCCTCCTATCCTCCCACCTTCCCCACCCCTACAAATTCCATCGATAGCTCCAATAATGAAACCCACATTTAGGATATTTCCAACAATGATTCAAACATTTATTTCCTCTCCCCTGCTACTTCCTTGATAAAAAATAAGCTCCTAAAAGATCCTGAGTATAAGCTGGGAGCGGTGAAGTGGTCATCATCCAAATTTCATTAAAATCCTAGCCCTTCCTACATGTGTGCCTCTTAGTAGCTAAAAAATCTCAAATACGGCTTGATCTTCCTTGTCAAAATCAATGAGCTTGGAAAAAAAATAGACTCTTCTCCATCCAAATCTAACGATGTGGTAAAAACTTCCACTCAAATGGAGATGAAGATCAATGGCATTGGTGCTTCAAGACTGATGAATGTTACCAGTGATAGGGGTGACCTCTGCAATGTAGTTCTCAAACACTTGGCCAGCTCTGCAACCACCCTCTCTATAGATGTTTAAACTATTATGTCCCAGTGGACCATCCTCAATAAGGTGGCGAATGACCTTGGTGTATCCTATGCATGGCTCAATATCATCTTCAAGGATGTAGAGGATATTTTTACCATCTATGATAGCAATTGAAGGCTTGGCCCTGGATGTAGGGAACACATTGGGATGGGCTTGATCTTTAGGATGGGATCATCCCTTGTGTACTATAGGACCCTTGGTTTTTGTTTTTTGGTTTTTTCCCATTTTTTGAGCAATTCTGATGTGTTGACTATTAAGCGTGATGTAATTCAGCTCCACATTCGATGTATTAATGTTTTGGGGTCCCTTAAAAAACCCTTACATTAATGCAATTCTTCTTTACTGACAAAAAAAGAAATCCTTACTAAGCTAGATCCATGGCAAACATGGCTATCAACATCATAGTAGCACTAAGTGTAGGGAAAGCTTACAACTAAAATTCCAACCAAGGTTATGCGTAAGGGGTTGGACTTAAAATGTATTTGTAAAAAAATGGTGAATCCTAAGAAAATCAAATCAATCATCCTTGCACCAAAATATGGGGTATTTGAATCCCTAAAACTTAAGGTCATCTTTGGGATAAATTTTGACCTATTAAATTACTTTATAACTTTATAAAAATACCACCATTAGATCAAACTCGAAAATATATTTCCAAAGAGTACAAATATGCCTATTTTTGGATATATATTATAGCAAATTGACCCTAAGAAAAAAATTGGTCCCAAAATTTCTAGGTGAATGGGTTGACGTCGAGGGTCCTCATATTCACCAATCTCCAATTTTGGAAATCCTAATATTCACCCACTTTGTGAATATTTCCCACTGTGTATAACCATGCTTCCAATGCAAAACCTAAAGTCTAGACATTCAAGGACACAAGAAATCATTCTAACTTGACCTTTGTAGCACTAAACAAATGCAATGCTTACCTCAATGCTACAAAGGATTTCAAACCCAATGAAATTGCCAACACACAATGATAGGATAACAGTGGGAGTTGTAGGTGTCTAAGAAATTATGACTCATAAACTAATCCTCGGAGTACACAGATCCAAGGGAAGTAAACAAAGCCAAAGGAAAAGAGAGTACAAAGAAAAATATTATAGGATATCATAGCTCCCTAAACCACAATGTTGCTAGAAGGGTAAACCTATAGTACCAATCTAGTAGTTTCCTCCAAGTGATGGCCCTGACTTCCTTTAGGTGTTGTTGTCATAGTAGCTCATATCTTTGGTTTTCGCTTCACCCTCCTCTTTCGTAGTGACCCAAAAAAAACCCTATTTCTCATTTTATTTCTCATTTTTAAAGGAATGGAGTCTTCATTGCCATCCCTGTCAACTTGCTATGTATCCCCCATTACTTCCTAACTACTAGAATTTATTTCTTCCTTATCCTCCTAATGGTTGAGTACGACAGTTTTGTTTTTAAAAATAATATTTCCTCCTTTCGAGGTTCATCAACAATGCAATTCCCCAATTCAATAAGAAGCTTCTTAGACCAAATTCAATCTCCCATCATCCCAAAGGAGAGATAAAGTAAATTTTTTAACATAAAAGTAATAACTCTCATGACTCACTACTACTTATAAAAAGACTTTAATATCTTAAAACAAAAATGTCATTTGTTAAATTAAAATATATATTACCTTTAAAATATATAATATAGAGTAAAAACTCTATTCTTTTGAATGAAATTTTCTTTATCATTTAAAATAATTTAACTACTATTTTGAAAAGAAAATATCTTTATTATTTACAATAAAAGTTTATTATATATTTTTATATACATGTTTTAAAATATAGAAGGATTATTTTATCAAATACTAACATCATACTAAATTTATTTAAGCAACACAAGTAGTTTTTCAAAGGTAACCAGTTTATACATGCTTTTTAAACCATTTATGTAGCAAGTGATGAAGTAAAAGATAAATTAGTAATATGCATAGACAAAGTGGTAATCATTCCATCAACTTAGTCACTTGTCTCAGCCTGAGAGTTTATGATAGCTACTAGGCTATCCACTAAGGCTCAAGGTGGCTAGCTATTAATTATTATTCCTTATTGATAATGCATGACTATATGAAAGTATCTATTGATGTTACCCCTAGTTTTCCTTAGTCATCACTTCCCCAACTAGGGTTATGAATAAGGGGTTGGAATCAAAATGTACTTGTAAAAAAATGGTGAATCCTAATCAAAATCAAGGTGAATCATGGATAATCCTAAGAAAATCAAATCGAGCATCTTCATACCAAAATTTGAGGTATTTGAAGCCCTAAAATGTAAGGTCATATTTGGAGCCACTTTTGACCTATTAAATCATCTTATAACTTCATAAAAACACCACCATTAGATCGGGATTGAAACAAACTTTCCAACAAGTACAAATATGCCTATGTTTGGATATATATTATGCCAAATTGACCCTAATAAAAACTTGGTCCTTAAAATTTTAGGTGAATGGGTCGACGTTGAGGGTCTTCATATTCGCCAATTTCTAATTTTGAAAATCCTAATATTCCCCCAATTGGCGAATATTTGCCACTATGCATAACCCTATCCCCAACCTCAAATACCCCTACTTCTAGTGGATGATTCTATTTCTTCCAACTATTCCTGCATAATGATAATATATCAACAGTACCATGTTCTTAAAAAAACAAACTAAACTTCACATAGTTGTTCATTTGCACAAACTAGCTTTTAAAACATCATCAATTAATACATTGTTTTTAATGCCAAAAATCTTGCTAGGGAGGGTCATGATACATATGTCTTGATGTGACTTAATATTCATCACTATAAGTTTTGGCTTTAGTTCCTTTTCTTATTTCAACACCCTTTTCCCTCCATATTTAGGAATAGTTAGTTGGGAATTCAAAGGAATCGGCCTCCTCCAAATATTATCCATTGAAATTTTCATAGCTCTTAAGTCATTCAATATTGATAAATATTTGTGGGTTCACAAACCTTTCCGTTAGACAAATTCTCTAACCAATAGGGACCACCTAACAGATTGGGTTTTATGTTAGTATGGCTAATAGCATGTTAAAACACCTATTCTTAGAGGAAATATCCTTTGCTTATTTAAATATTAATTATATCAGACGAAAGGAACATTAGCATTATTATGATTAAATTCTCGTTTAGATAAAGAAGCCAACAAGGGGAAGAGCAGACAAGGCTCCAACAATATTTTTAGGTTGGTTCTTTTATTTTGTTCTTAATCTATGATAAAAATAGGATATCTACTTGTCTGTTTGTATATGTTGGATTATATTGAATGATTAAATTGAATTCTAAATTTTCATGTAGAGAATTTAAATAAGAACTATGTGAGTCCTCTTGAACATAGTCACTATTTTTATGTGTATTCCACCATATGGATGAATTAGAACCTAGTTGTGAAGTGTATTTATTGAAGACTTGAAAACTCTATCATAGTAATTATTGTTGTTCCTATAAATGATTGCAAATTGTATTGTATACTAAATTTGGGTGCTAGAAAGGTGGCCTGGTTAACCAAGAGCAGGGTAATATGCTTTTTCCCAACTTTATAAACCTGAAAACTATAGTTTAAACTTATTATATTGTTCTAGTTCATTAACAAAATACCATTATGATAGATGCCTCTTGTCTAAGTATTTGCCTATTATATTGTGTTTTGATTATGACGTTGGCAAAGGTAACCAACTTAATTTAAGCATGGAATTATGCTTCACGAGTTTAAATTTATGGTTTAAACCTATTGAATTTGAAATAATGTAAGCATCACCTTTGAGATAGATTTTCATATCTAATTTGATTGTATAAATATTAAAATTTTGGGTATATGGCAGTGGACTTTACAAATTATTCAAGACATCACTTTAAATTAATTAGCGTTCGTCAAGATTGATTACGTTGTGTTATACCTATGTCATCCTTCAAAACATCTTTCATAGAATTCAAATTTTTGTAGGGTATTTGGATGGTCGCTAAATTTGACTTAGGTATTTTTGTTATTCTTTATTTTGAATAAATTTTCCCCATGTGCATATTAAAGGAATGTTAAATGATTGCCATGTAGCATATCTTTCTAAAAAACCATGAATAATTATTCAATATAAAATTTGGTTTGGTCAAAAGATCAAATAAAATTTAGATGCATTCATTTATATAGATAATATATGCATTCAGTATGTGGATTCATTCTCATCCCTATCCAATCAATAATACCATTAGCAAAATTGGGGATGTTTGGATGTGAAAATGCAAAGGTCAGTGCTCCTTTTCAAAAAATGAATAGCCAAAGAATGGAGTAAAATATTGAGTTTTAAATTGTAGAAAATATTTAGTAAATGTGTGTTGCTCTTCATCACTTCGGGTTAGATTTTTATTAAACTTTTTTTAATGCTTATATATATGAATATTTATCTTTTAATAATATTTATATGTCTTTAAAAAATAGAAGTTTACTAATGCATTATCATACGAAAAACACTATTACTTTTATGTTAGAGCCAAGCTCGAATGGTTATACATTTATGAAATAATAAAACTTTAGGTAAAATATCTATTACCCCTTAACATAATGATGATTAAAAGTTCATTATATATATCCTTAATTATTATTTTAAGATAAGGAATTCTTTTGAGTAAAACAAGATAGATTTTCCTTATGTAAATTATCTTTAAATGGTAGATTTATTTCAATGTTATAAATATAAATTTTAGAGTGAAGAGGATTCATATATATGTGATGTGTTCAAATTTTATATAAGTCCTCGTACCACTTTGAAATAATGGTAAATAGGAGTTCATTTTTTATAATTATTTGAGAGTGAAAAATCTCTTAATATTCAACATTGTTCCTATCACTTTATTTAAAGTGAAAATTTATATTTTTAAAGTTGGTTACTTTAAAATAAAGAGTCATATTTTATTTAAATGTTCAATTTAGAATAAAAATATTTAAATTGTAGTTTTTATTATTAAAATACATTCTTTTGATGTATGAAGTATATGAATGAAAATATTATTTATAAAGTTTTTAAATTATAGTTGTTCTATTAATGAGTTCATTGAAATATGAAATTTTAATCCTTAGAGGAAAATCTCTTGATTTTAGAAATTACTCAAATACAAGAGTTGTAATGATTAGTTCCTTCTCTTTTACTTTTAAAGTAGACTTAATGATTGAAAGAGTAAACTAGAAACTTATCCTAAAAGTGTAAAATAAGACATTACATTGTAATATTTATCAAAGGTTAGATCCAGAAGGTAGTTAGTTTTAAATATATAACCTTCGATATATTTTTAACTCCAATTTCAACCCATATTTTTATGGTAAGAAACATCGAGTAGGATGATCAACCAACAAATAAAGCATCCAATATTGGTGGTTACATGTAGGTAACTGCTCTGAATCAATAATGATAATTTCCTAACAAGATAGATCAGGATGAGTAGGTAATGAGTAATAGCATGGTAAGTCTCCTCTGGATCATTGTGTGAGTAGTGGATCCTTCTACAATTATGAATCAAAGTAATCTAGCATGATAAAAGGAGCTAGACTAATGCATGATAGTTGATATGGAATAACTCATCATTAACCATAATTTGGCAAGTGATACAAAGTATAGAGCTAGAGAAGTGGCATCACCCTAGTTGACTCCAAATAAGTGGATAATCAACTAAGCACTAGGCATATACGCTAAATACCCTTACATGTTAAATTCAGAATAGGTGAGCATAATTAAGCTCAAATTCTACATGTTAAGGAAAGCGTAATTATGCATCCACCATCTAGATGTTAGGGGCCCTAGACGATAACCTTAGTTGTGTATCTGCACTCTAATAGAATAACAAGAGGATGAGAATATAGACCCACTAAATGGTACGATCTATGAGATTTGGGCAATCTCATCTACTTGGGGGATGTTTGTAGCCACCTAAGCCCCAAAGTGGTTGACTATACCTTATACTAATAAAACATTGAGTGTTCACTAAAACTAAATTAACTCAAAAATTCTTACCTTAGGTCATGTCTATTCAATGAAATTAGCAAAAAAATCATTTATTAAACAAGTGAGTTAGACGAGGTTGTACAATCACTTAGACTTGGATTGTTACAAAAAAAATCATGTTGTCTATACAGTGGAATATCCTATTCTAAATGCTTGACATGAATCCTATGCATAAGTCTATCTATTTTACATTGTAGAATAGAATCATTAGATAAAATTAATTTTAGCATTAATTTACAATTATGACCACTAGTATAAGTCTATCTATTTTACATTGTAGAATAGAATCATTAGATAAAATTGATCTTAGAATAAATTTATAATTATGACCACTAGTTAGGAATAACAACTAGTCCACATGAATTAGTTTAGAGATAAGATATTATTAAAATTATGCATGGTTACTAGGAAATTATGTCTATGTGAGAAATTGACAAAAAAACATGTAAATTCGAAAGTAGAGAAGGAAAGCATGTAAATTTCAAAAAGAGAAAGTAAGAGTTACGTAAGAAAGTTATAATTTTAGAAAAACAACCAACAAGTTATAGTTTATGAATTTTGATGCAATTTTAATTATAAACTAGCTACTAAACCATTATCTAGAAGTTATATAAATATCATAGAATAAGATTTTAATTTTTGGTTTTGTAATATATTTTTTTATTGATTTTTTCTATAATTATTTTAGTTAAACATAATTTTATGCATTACAACTAGTTAATATTTTTGTGAAAATGGTCAACCTACCTTAAAATAATTAAATAGTATATATAAATTTTATGACTTTTAAGTATTAAAATATGGAAATATTAAAGAAGAAATGATTCACATTATAGTTTATTTTAAAGATATTTTTTCTTACAATGTAATCTTATATAGAATAACCTTTTAATAGAAACTAAATGAATTGTACTAAGCATTTTTTGAATCCAACCACAAAGGCTATATAGAGATCAATATTGTGTGGTATCATGCACAAACCCATGACTGGCCATAATATTTGAACCCACTCCTCATCTTGTGAAGAATTTAGAGCTTTAAAATTTAATCATTAAAATAATGGATCACAAATAGAATGATATGCTTATGATTTTTTAAATTACTTGTGTTCTTTGAATGAGCATATTAAATATTTTATTTAACCATAATGCATGTTAATTAATAATTTAGTAGCACTTCATTGCATTCAATTATTTTTCCATAGAAAATAATTGAAGTAGATAACATTCACAACCGTTATTCAAATTCAAAATAAAAAGTACAACTATTTAACCAAGAGCTAAAAAAAATGATTTTCATGTAAAGAAAAAATGGAATATCAAACTATTATGCCTTATAAGACATGTTTTTTCATTAAATGTATCTAATAATATAAAAGAATTCCCATTTTAATTATATTTAATCATTGATTATAATTGTTATTTCAAATATTAGAGATTTTGAGAGATATTTTGTTAGCATAATCCTACTCTAGATCCTAAGGTCTTGAAGACTTTGTTTGTTACTTTGATAGCAAATATATTTCATAATAGAAGAAAAATATCTATATGGCTACTTTTACTTTACAATTAGCAAATTATTGTTAACGAAATTAAAGATTTTGTTTCTCATGTCTATATGTATACCATATAAATTTATAATTTTATGTTGTGAAAAATAATTTAATAGTAATTTATATAATATCAACAAATAAAATTTCAAATATATATATATATATATATATATATATATATATATATATATATATATAATAGATGATAGGTATATAAATAATTTATATTTATGTTTTCTTTTATTTTCAAACAAATCACGAAACTTTTGGTCTTTATTTATTTTTTATGCACATCTAGAGAGGGGAGCTTTATTATTTTGATTAATAATTCTTGTATTAGCTATGATATTCATTATTTTATACATATATTTTGAATTTGTGTTTCAAGATTATTCCTATTTATATTTTCTTTATGCATAAGAAATAGGTCCTAAAAAGCCATTTTTAAACAAGTCTTATAATTTAATACTTTTATGTGTTCTTAAAGCATGATGCTAAGGTAGATAATGTTAGATTTCAATGTAATGAGCCTTGGAAGATAACAATCACCAAATGTAGAATAATATGAAAGAAAGTAAATCTACAAGATGACTGAAATATGCTATAAATAGAAATGACATAAAATAATACAATGTAGCTATGGAGGAAATGAATGCTCCATTAATAAATCTACTTAACTACATTGCACCCATCACCAATGGATGGTGATCTATACAGAACTATACTATGCTCTAAGCTACATAATATAGCTATGCCTCCTAACTCTATAACTATCTAACAATGAGGCCTTCCTTATATAGGCAAAATAGGTTACCTCGACAACACTCTACCGAGCTATGCAAGGGACAACTTGCACATTGATACTTGTGCATTTATTACATTGCATGAAGTAGCTAGATAAATTCCCCCTAAATTAATCTAATGTCCTAAGTATGTACCTTTCAAGATACATTTACATCATCCAAATGATGTAATATACTCCAATTCTAAAACCCCCTTGTATTACATTATTTGGGTATTGAAAAATTTAGTCTTCAATATGGATCTTCTTCTTCATACTAAAATTTGTACTTTTCCTCTGCATTATTTATAACCTATTCAAAAAAATAATTAGTGTCTCTATAATATATAGCATTTGATGATAGATATTTCACCTCATAGGTGTCTGTGGGTTCTTTCCATTTCTTCAATTTATTTTATCCTCTGAACTAGGTGTCCATTCTGATTTCTCTTCTGATCTTCCAGTTCAAGATAATTGGTTGGTCACTGAAATTGCTACTGATGAGAGTTATTTTGACATTTTCAAGTTTGAAATTGATTCCCATTATTCATCTAATTTCCTTGCTTTCAATTTTTCGGATTGTATTCGTAATAGCTGGTATTGTGACCTTTTTTTTTGCATATCTGATAAGACCATATTTTTTGTCCTCTCATTGAAGAAGCAATATTTCATTGTGGATTATATTTTTATGCCAATGTAGTGTTAATAATATCATATTTCATAGTATTTTCTACTTCATATTCTTGAAGTATATTTACTAGATCATAAAAAGAAGTATCTTTACTTAAAACCTGTAAATATGTGACCACATTTTTATAGCTATATAGAAGTGCTATCATGGTTACTTGAGTGATACGTTCATCCTTAATTGACTCTCTTACAGTAAATAATTTCCCTTTAATATCTACAACCTTCCTTAGGAATAGTTCTATGCTTTATTCACTATTCACCTTTAATGAGAGAAGTTGAGTTTGGATATGAAGGATAGCCACCTTATTATTTCCTTCAAAAAATTTATCTAGGCTTGTCCATGCATCTGAAGATGTTTTGGTTGAACTGATATATGGTTGAATCTTATAAATTATAGCAAAAGTTAGCATCATTAAATATTTTGAATCATTTTCCTCAAACTTTAAGATTTCAGTTTCACCTATGATAGGTCTCTGTGTTTTCCCTTTGAAAACATCCCAAAGTTTTTCATATACTAAGATTGCTTTCACTTTTTTTTCCAAGAGAAATAATTTGTACCATTAAGAAGTTGATATTTTGCTAGGAAGAATTTGTTTTATGCCATTTAAATCTTCCTAATATCAATCCTTAGATATGTAGGCTTCCTTATGTCTCCTTAGGTATGAATACCTAATTTTATGTTTAAAATAAATTTTATATCTTTCCAACTTGATAATATTTGATAGTTAATATTATTATCAAGTTTTGTAGAATACCTTATGACTCCCAAATATTTATAGAGTATTATATAGTACTTTTATAAAATATAGTTCAATTTTGAATGATTTTGTACAATTTTTGTAAAGATCAAACATCAAATTTTCTAACACCTTATTACTCCTATTGATCTAATCACTTTTCAATTTTTAAAAGGTTTTAAAGTTGGATTTATTTTGTCCCTTTTGAGAAACTTTTGAGATAAGAATATTATAAATTTCCAACTTTACTAAAAGATCTTAATAACCCTGTTTTGTAATCCTTAGGATTTTATTAAAATATTTCTAATTTTCAATAACATAGTTTGATGTTGTAACCCTTATCACTCCTAAATTTGAAAAGTTAGAACACATTAATATTTGTAGAGATTAAATGGATTAATTCCAAGTAGTATCCCTTATTTCTCCTAAGTTATGTTTTGCAAATATTCTATTAATTTCCCTAATTTTTGCTTTCAAATAAATATTGATTTCGTTTAATATCTGAACCTTAACATATAATCTTATAACTCACTTTTTAAAATTAAAGCAAATAAGATGAGGAAATTTTACCTTAATTAGGCTTTGTATCTTTATGAAGTTGGATGAATATGGTTGTAATATATCATTATTGGGCATGAATTATTCAATGTGTGCTTTGGCTTCAATGAGATCCTTTAATGCTAGTTGATTGAGAGTTCTTCTAGATACTCTCAACTTTCTCTAGATCACTACTAGATCAATGTCAAACTGTTGCCAAACTTTTGCTGAATTGCTACATTTTCCAAGATCCAAGGTACCTTTAATAAGTAGTCAATTGAGTGACAAGTTTCATGGTAAGATTTTTAATGCTCCATAGATGATTTGACTATTTTGTGGAGATGATGAAATTAATCCATTGCTTGTGATAAATATCAGCTTTGGTTGAGATATTTTATTCCCCTTTGAACGCTGTCCAAGAAACATTTCTTCTTCAAAATTTATGAGACATTCTTGTTGTAATATATGTATATAAAGCTTATAGCTATAAGTAAATCCTATTTTACATGGAGTATGGGTGCCAATATATAATTGTAATGTATTTTTTGTGAGAATTACTTAGATTTATTTTAGATAATGACACGTGGTGTTTGCATGCTCTTGTATTTATCAATACCTTATTGAAGGCCTTCTAAAATGGTTTTCCTCCTTGTTATTTTCTATTCTAAATAGATTCTTAAATATCTCTAGCCAAGCAATTTTTATAATGGAGCTTTGGTGAAGATATGGATGACCTTTGGTGGAGCTTTGGTGGCCCTTGAATGGATTCTAAATGGTTGTGCTTATATGAAGTATCTATGATGCTTGTAGAGCTAGTGTGTAGTATTCTTGGAGAGGAGGTGGTTTGGAAACTCTAGAATTGATCACCAAGGTCTCAAAACCCAACTTGCACAAATCGTACATCTTGTACGGTCTCCATCATACACTATGTCAATTTGCCAAAATAACTTGTACAGTCACCAAATAATATATTTGTATGATCCAAATTATACAAAACCATATATTTTATAATTTGGTACTCATAAAATCCACTAGAATAGGTTCTTAAAGTCAAATCAATCAGTTTTGTAATCAATTTCTCCAAACTAGCAATATTTCCTTATTTGGCATATTTTGGGTTACAAATTTGTTACCAAATAAGGTAAATGAGCAGCTTGTATGATTTGGTACAACACTTGTATGGTTTTTACGAACACTTTCTGCAAATAATATCCAGATCTATCACTTTGTACAACCAATCCTTCCAATACAAGTTTTGGAAAGTTTCTATATGTCAATTCCTCCAATTCTTCCTAACATGCAAACCCTAATTCACTAGCAATGAATTGTATTCATCATGGACAATTCTAGAAATTGTACAACTACCTAGAAACATATTTTTTATGGCTAAAATTCACCATGTAATCAATTCCCATCTTAACACCAAGTCTATAGGTTAACCAATATTATTCACAATGCAATTCCATCCATTATAATAACAAGAAAAACATTCAAAACTAACTACTCAACCTGTATCATCCAAAATGTACAATGGAATTTACAAAGGTAAGGAAATAAGGAGAATAGTTGTCATATTCAGATTATGAATATTCCTATACATATATCTTCCATAACCACTCACAATCTCAATAATGAATAGTAATTCTACCAAAATAATCAAATACTCCATGAATAGACTCATCAATAAAACAACTTCAACTACGAAATAGAATGAATGAATATTAACGAGCAACCAAAAAATGAATGGGAGGCTATATAATACATGCCCTAATCATTCCAAAATGGTTTCTGAGACATCACATTACATACAACTGCTATCATGAATCAACTCAAAAACACTTCAATACAAGGTTTTATTAATGTCTAATTTATTTTTTATCAAATTAAATCCAAATGTACATTATACCTAATTTTATTAACATTTCACATCATACATTTGCAACCTTGTATGTTTTACTCCTGCTTGTATGTTTTGAAACTTGTACAATTTAATTAAAAATGAGTAAAGCCAAACAAAACTGTGCAAATCCAAAGATCATTTCTTCTTCGTATGGGAGGTGGATTTACTGCCTACAATGCTCCAATTTGGTATTTAATGCTCCTTGATTTGAAAGTGTAGTTATAATTTGCTTTATTTAATTTCCTTTTCTTATATGTTTCTTAATTTCTCCCTAGCTTTGTGCCTTATCTTTTGCAGGTTCAGTCATCCAAGATACGTAGAAGATGAGCCTATATGAGTGGCGCTTTGCTATGCTTGGGAGAATGCTAGATTTTGGTCACCTTTGACTTGTTCAACCTGCTAATATTGTAAATTTGAAGCACTTTCCAATCTACCTTTTTCCACCATAGAAATATTTAGAGAAATGCAATCCAATGTAATAATATTTGTATATAAGATGCCTTTTGCACCCTTTTTTGCACTCCTTTTTGTAGGTCTAATATTCATATTTATATGGTATAATTTTTTAATGTAGTTTATGGGTTTTTAGGTTGTATATTTTCTTAGACACCTTACCCTTTTTATTGGATATTATGATGAAAAATATAAGCTTATATAGAAGTATATAGAAGTAGATAGAATCTTATTATAAGATGCAATTTTCTACACTTTTCTCCTTGCAACTAACCCTGGAATGCTTTGGATTTGAGACTCCCCAAGTCTCAATATTTGAATATTATATTTTTTATTTTATTTAGTTGTATTCTTCTCCAAGTTTTTGGAGGATTATAACCTATTTTTGTGGCTTCAATTTGTCACAATCTATTGCATATTTGTGTGCTTTAATAGTGTATTTAGACACGATAAAAATCAGATTTATGCCCTTCAAAAACACAAAACTAATTTATTTTTAAGAGTAGTATAATAGTGAAAATTAATATAATAATATTTAACTTTTAATGCACTAATGATTACACCTTATTACTCCAATCAACTTTCAAATTAATGCACTTAATCAATTTATTGCAACTAATCAAGAATAATCAAAAATGAATCTTCAAGATTTATTCTACAATTTCACTACAATTAATATTGTAGGACTTAGTCTTATTTTTTTTTTCAAAGTATATGATAGGTAGTTGATAGATATAATACCTTAATCTAATAAAATCTAAATTAATGTGCAAATGAGCCTTAAAAATAGCTTTTCTCTATTTGCACTTTTAGAATATTGTAATCCAATTTTTCTTCTACTTGCAATTTTAATCTAAAATAAAGTGCTTTAACAAATCTTATAATTAATCCAATTAACAAGTTTATTTGCAACAAAATTTTCTTAATTTTTTAAAGCTTTCGTAGTTGTTTTGACACCTTTGTAGAGGATGTGAATCTTGGTTTCTAAGATCACCAAGTTGCTACTTCGAGTAGGATCTTACAAATTTTTATAGACTATCTTGAATAGCTCCTTCTTCACCAAAGAATGGTCTTGAACATTCTTTCATGAGCCTAATATTTGGTGGCTTATTCTCCTCTTGTGATCTCCTACTTCTGCTATATATTTGGAGAGGTCTTTGTCTCTAAATAAGTGCCTTCTTACTATGAGAGGTAATCTTCAAATCTCCTAGATTTGGTGAGCTTCTTCTATCTCTAAGTCTTCTTGTCAAGTTCTAACTTCAATCAAGATCTTATTTTAAATATTTTGAATATCTTGAGGTCTTCACTGAATTATTCTTCTAGGATTTGGCACTCCTTGCAAAATTATTCTTCTTGGATTTGAGACTCCTTGCCAAATTCTTCTTCTTGGATTTGGCATTCCTTACCAAATTATTCTTCTCTTGGGCTTGTTTTTGAATGGTAACAATTGTCCCAAGTCCTTCACTATCAAGGGATTCTTCTTGGTAGTGGATTTATCCAGTGAATTATCCTTTGTGGATTTCTTCAGTAAGGCTCTCCTAGCCTTTTAATGGATGTTCATTGAGACCTTCCCAAGGTCTTTGATCTGGCAACTTATGATGGTATTACTTGAGACCTTTCTTCAACCTTCTACCACTGGAAGTGTTGGTGATGAGATATTATTATGGATTTCTAATTCCACTACTTTTGAATGTGAGCTGGATTCTCCTAGTCCTTCTTATCCTTCCAAGACTAGAAGTTCTTCAATGAGATCTTCTCCTGATATCTTCGATTTTACTTCAAGTGCTGAGTTGATTTTTAAGAAGATGCTCTTCCTAAATTTCTTATAGGAGGTTTCCCAATCTTTGAATCTTATTTTCCTACAACAAATTATTAGTATTGAAATATTTAGTTTACTTATAAATCATATATTCTCTTTGAATTCTTCTTCAGGATCAAGTCTTATGTGGCCTTTTTTTAGTATCAAGGCTACTATGGCCTTTTTTAGTATAAAGGCTTCTATGGCCATTTTTTATTACCAATCCTTCTATGGCCTTTTTTCAGTATCAAGGCTACTATGGCATTTTTTAGTATCAAGGCTTCTATGGACTTTATAGTATCAAGACTTCTAGGGCTTCTCCTTCAAGGCTTCTATGGCCTTTTCTTCAAGGCTTCTATGGCATTTTCTTGCATCAAGGCTTCTATGACCTATTATTTAACATTGAAGTTCTTCAATCTAGCAATGGAGATCTTCAGTCTCTTGACTTCACCATGACCATTCACCAGAGTCTTCTTCCATAGTGTTCTTCTCTTGCACAAGGAACTAATATCTACACTATGAAGGCACACCGACCTCCAGGTAACAAAGTTGGAGTCTCCTAGACTTTTGTTGTAGGTGTTCCAATACTATAATAATTAATTTTTTATAATAAAAGAAAATTTAGGTAATAGTTAGAAAATTCTAGATATCCTAGATGATCTTCACTAGATGATTTGTCAATCTAGTGGATTGAATGTTGAGTCCTAGTCTTCACTATTTTTTCTTGCAACTCTATGGAAAAGACTCTAGTGAAATGTAATATCAGTATTTTTGGAACTAATATTTTTTTCAATCCTCATTTGTGCTCTCCTTAATTATACCACCAAGACTCTTCTGAGTGTTTTTTATGGTGACTGGTCTAGAAGCACACTAGGTTGACAAAAAGCTAAGCCCCAATAATAATGGTGGTTTTCCTATCAATCCACTATGGATAGATCTTTGTGGCTCTAATACCACTGTTAGATTTTGATGTAATGATCCCTAGGAGATAACAATCACAAGATGAAAAATAATATGAAATAAAGTAAATTTTCAAGGTGGTTGAATTATGTTGTAAATAGAAATGACATAAAATAATACAATATAGCTATGGAGGAAATGAACACTCCATTAATTAAGCTCTTGAGCTACATTGCATCCATTACCAATGGATGATGATCTGCACAGAACTGTACTATGATCTAAGGTACAATATCTAACTATGTCCCCCAAATTTATATCTATCTAACAAGGAGGTCTTCCTTATATAGGCAAAATAGGTTACTTGGCAAACACTCTACCTATCTATGCAAGGGATAACTTGCACATATACAACTTACACATTGATACTTGTGCATTTATTACATTGCATGAAGTAACTAGATAACTTCCCCCTAAAGTTTTATAATGTCCTAAGTATGTACCATGGAAGATAAATTTACATGACACAAATGATGCAATATAATCTATTTATAACATATAAGTATTATATTTTTCACATATATTTCTTGAATTAATCAATGGGATGGATATTGTATATGATAACTATATAGTAAATTATATTTTATGCTTTTTTTTGTTTATTTTTGTCCACACAAAAGAAACTTAATGTAGCTATAATGATTGAATATTTGATATGACAAATATGTAGTAGGCTTTTTGGTATTTATTTTTTATCCACAAATAGGAAACTTAATGTAGCTATGAATGATATTCCTTGTTGGGTGTGATCATAAGGTTTATCCATAAGATATAATTTTATGGATATCCATTTTGATAAAGTGGCTAAAATAAATATTTATTACAAATGAATTTCATGGTTGTCGTATCCTTATATTTTCTGAATATATTATGTTTACCTCATTGCATGTATAAATGGATTAAATCTACACGACTTTGTTGTGATTTTTACCATTTAAGAGTTTTGAAACTATTTGATCATAATTATTTCTAAAAGTAAAGGTATAATATAATTGAACTTGTTTTCAAAGTCAAACTAAAAATAATTCAAAAAAATTGCTATTAGTGGATCCATAGAATCTAGTTTAAAAGCTAAAAATTTATATTTATAATTCTCAATAATTTATGCATATATGTTGAAAAATAAAAATGAATGAGTAAAAAATACTCTGGTAGGGTTTGATGAAGAAAAACTACTCTGTGGGGATGGCAACAGCTTTCGGAGGAGGTCTAAAAAATTGGAGGAATGTCGTGATGGCATCGGGTCCGGCACAAAGAGTGCATGCTCATGATATTTTTTCATCTGAAAATGACTAGAAGGAACAAGATTTTCTAGTGCATGTCGGGAACCGCTTGTTAAAGAACAATGGATGTTTGGAACGATGTGAAGCCAGGCCAATTCTAGTGGTTCAAGAAGACTCGGTGGTGAAATATGTGGAGTATCTAACCAAAAATGCCTTTATTGGCAAATTTTTGGGTATCCGAATTTCTCTCCCCTTTGTGGAGGCTTGGGTCAGGAAGACTTAGAATCCTGAAGGCGATGTGGAGATGATGCTGAGTGCGAACAACTATTTTATGGTGGTTTTCTCTTGTATTGTCAATCGTAACAAATCATTTGAAGGGGGTCCTTATTTCTGTAACCAAGTGGGACTCTTTCTTAAACCTTGGCATGTGGGTTTTAACCCATTAGAGGAGTGGCCATCATAGGTTCTAGTATGGGTGTGGCTTCCATGGCTCCCGTTGGAATTCTGGAGAACTGATATCTTGCATAAGATTACCCTTCTGCTTGGGAAGCTAGTTGGACCATCACAATAGATAATGGATAAAAATGTAATCTATGTTTATCGTATTTGTGTTGAAATTGACTTAAATAATCCTATTCCAGATCCTATTGAAATACAATTTGGATCAACTACATGGGTTCAAAAACTTGACTATGAAGCTCTTCCATTTTGTTACCGGATTTGTCGTGAATATGGCCACCTGCAAATAAAATACCCTAAGTTTGTCCTGCCTATGGCTTCAAATCCTGGGCCCTCTCGGTCTGGATAAATTTTGGATAAAGGAAAATCCCTGATAAAGGAAGGAGAACGGGATAAGGAATGTTTTGTTCTGATAAAAGCTCGAAACAAAGGACAAAGGGCAAACAAAGACCTTAAGGATAGCTAGCCAGATGCTCTACTCAACCATTTTGAAATATTAGATGATATTTATCAGTGCATGGAGATACCTAAAATGTCACTACCTGATGCAAATATAACAAGGCCAAATAAAATCTCTTCTTGAGGGGAAACTTAAGGAATCAGATCTAGGGGGTTTAAATGAAGAATAAAGGGCTTTGGATCTGAGTATAGGGGACATGGATGGGTCTATCCCTATAAGGGAAACTATTTTGAAAAGTGGTATAGATTTATTTATTCCCTCTCCTACTCAGGCATTGATGTAGTCATCCTTGGACTGCAAAACTCCTATGGTGTTGGGATTGTAGCAGAAAATAATTAAAAAAAGTTTTTTGGATAAGAATATGAAGGTGGGTTGGAAGGACCAGGATAAAATTAAGTTAATGGGGGAGACTTTGGTGGAGTTAGGATTGGTGAGAACATTGGAATCCCATTTTTATAACCCCCAAAAATGATTATCCTCTCATGGAATGTAAGGTGGTTGAACAACATCCCCAGAAAAAAAGTTGTTCGTGATTTGGTTCATGTGCATTCTTCAAATATGGTGTTTATTCAAGAGACTAAATTGTCTATTGATAGTATGCTCAATATTTTTCCCAATTTGTGGAGAAGGGGCCAATGCCAGTGTATTGGTGCATGTGGATATGCTAGTGGCATCACTTGTTTATGGGATCCGATTAAGATATCCCCTCTTACTTGGATTTCCAACATATGGTCTATTTCAATGGTCGGGCATGATAATGAATCTGGTGAAACCATCCTACTTACAAATGTGTATGCTCCTATTGATTACAATGGTAAAGTGAATTTATGGGAGTACATTTTCTTTGTGAGAAGTTTGGTTCCCCTGTACCCATGGATTTTTCCTGGAGACTTCAACTCTATCACTTGTATGGAGCAGAAACATGGTGGGGTGGAATGTCTCAAGCCTTTTTATTCTTTCTTCAGTTCTCATATTCAGGTCCTAAACTTGGTTGAAATCAATCTAGATAATGGGATATTTTCTTGGCACAATAGAAGGTGTGGGGAAGCTTCCATCTCAGAGAGATTGGATAGGTTTTTGATATCCACTTATTGGATGGGTAATAACTGAAGTGCTAGTTCTATGATTTTGGAGGGTAGGGGATCTAATCATTGGCCTATCAAACTCTCTGCTTTGGAGTTAGGGCTAAAAAATAATCCCTCCTTTAAGTTTCAACTTATGTGCCTTCGTGATCCTAAGCTTCATGATTTCATGTGAGGCTGGTGGACCATTAGCAAACCTACTCATGGCACTGCTATGTATTCCTTTATGAAGTGACTACAATTTGTAAAACATAAATTGAACAGATGGAATAGACTAAATTTTGGGAACCTTTCCTTGGATAAGCTGGCAGCTCTTAGGAGGATGGAAGAAGATTCAAGGAATATTAGAGATCAGGGATTCATGAAGGAGCTTCTTGTTGAGGAATCTGAGGCTGTGAAATACCTTACTAAATGGGAACTGAGGGAAGAATTTTTTTGGAAACAAAAAGCTCGAGCATATTGGATTCAGGAAGGGGATAGGAACACAACCTTATTTTATAACTCAGTTAAGGCTCACCGTAATGGTAACTTGATTACCTCTCTTGTGAATTCTAAGGGTGCACTGTTATCTTCTTTCAAGGATATTTTAGAAGAGACTAAGAGGTATTTTTCCTCTCTCTTCAAGGACTCCCTATTAGATGATGAGAATGAAAAGATTATTCTAAACTGTATTCCAATGATTGTTTCTAGAGATATGAATGAGCACTTGATGGGTCCAATTTCCCTTGAGGAGTTGGAAAATGTTGTATTCAAGATGAAAAAAGGAAATGCCCCAAGCCCAAATGGATTCTTGATTGAGTTTTATCAGGATTTTTGGAATTTAATCAAATTTGATCTATTGGAGATGGTCCATGAGTCCCAAAAGAACAAACAGATGCTAAGGGCCCTAAATTATTCCTTTGTGGTGCTTATACCCAAAATAGAAAGAGAAAATTCCTTGGATATGTTCAGGCCTATTGCTCTCTGCAATGTTGTGTATAAGATCATCACAAAAATTATTGCTGAGAGGCTAAAGATATGGTTGAGTAAAATCATCTTTGAGGAGCAAGGAGGGTTTGTTACTGGCTGGCAAATCTTGGATGGGATTTTTATTACTACGGAAGCTATTCACTCGATGGAAAATTCTAAGGAGAAAACTATGTTCATTAAGTTGGACATAGCCAAAGCTTATGATTGGGTCAGATGGTCCTTTCTTAAAAAATTTCTTGGTACTTTTGGATTTGAGGAGGAATGGATTAGATGGGTGATGAGTTGTGTTTCTTCTTCCTAATTCTCTATTATTGTTAATAATAAGCCATCAGATCTATTTGAGGCCTCAAGGGGATTGATGCAATGATATCCTTTATCTCCTTATTTGTTTATCATTATGGCAGAAGTTTTGGGAAGATTGCTCAAGTATCAAGTCATGCAAGGTCTCATTTAGGGGTGGAAGTGGGATAGTAGTTTGCCATCTCTTTCCCACCTTCAATTTTTTGATGATACTACTTTGTTGGGAGTTGCCACTATCAGGGAAGCTAGAAATATTAGACAGTATATTGACATATATCTTGGTACTTCTGGACAATTTATTAATGAGGACAAGTATTCTATTTTCTTCTTCAATACCCCTCATCTTATTCAAGCCATTATTGCTCGCATTCTAAGATTCCAGGTTGGGACTCCCCCCTTAATTTATCTTGGTATTCAAGTTTCATCTCATCCTCTACCTAGATCTTCTTGGCAGTCTATGCTTGATAAGTTTAGAAGGAAGGTGAATCACTGGACTTTCATATGGCTATCCACTATAGGTAGAGTGTTGCTTTTAAAATATGTTGTTCAAGATTTACCCATTTATAGATGTTTTATACAAATAACTCCCTCTCACTTCATCAAGGACATGGATGCTTTGTCAAGATAGTTTTTATGGTCTGGAAAACTTTATCAATATAAATGGAGTTTGGTTAGGTGGGATTCTATATGTAGGCCGGTGCAAGAGGGAGGCCTTGGGTTGCGATAGACAACTCTTTTTGGGAAATATTTGGCTGCAAAAATTTATTGGAGATGGTGTACCTCTCAAGATCAGATTTGAGCTAAAATATTATCTTGTAAATACTTGAGAGCTATTTCTAAGGTTGAGATCCCTAGATTCAGCTTGGTTGGAAAAGGTTTAGTTATCTTGGACACTTTGAAAAGAGGAGATAATTTAATCAAGTAGGGTTTGTTCTAGATTTACCATCAGTGATCAAATACTCTTTTTTAGGAGGATTCTTGGGATGGCCATCCTCATATCTTGAATCAATATCCTAGGTTATGTTCCCTAAGAATTTTTTTCTTGGAAGCAGGTTGGTCTTGTGTGGAGGACTTTAAAAAAATCTAGTATTTTGGAAATATGGATATGTATAGGTGGAAAGATCCATAAGAATGGCCCTAGGGGGGATTGGAAAAGGACAAAGAGGTGCTTGCTCTTATTATTATAGGGAGGCTTTGTTATTCATTAAGGGGTAAATATATTCTAGCTTGGAACCCTGATCCTAAGGGAACCTACTTGGTAGCCTATGGTTATCAGGTTCTTGATAAGAAAAAGCATGGGAGTCTTCCTGTCACCTGGTGGAAAAAGGTGTGGAACAAATTTTTCTGGCCAAAATGTAACTTCTTTCTCTAGTTGGTAGCTCGTAATAAATGCATCACTTGGCATAATGTGAGGAAGAGGGGATTTCAAGGTCCCTCTTTTTGTGTCCTTTGTAGTAAGAATGAGGATGACTCTTCTCATTTATTTTTCCAATATTCCTTTGGCAGAGACATTTGGCACTGTTGATGGAGTGCTTGGAACCATCCATGTTTTCATGTGCTATCCCTTGTGGAGTTTTGGAGAAGTCTGGGTAGACCTCCAACTAAGGTCCGCTTCCTTCAGGTGGCTTGGAATTTTGGCCCTTATTGCATCATCTGGAAAATTTGGCTCAAACATAACCAGCACATATTTCAGGGAAATTATTTGGCTGTTCAAAAAATCTGGCAAAGTATACTGTATATGGTTTAGGAAACCATCCATAGTAAATGTGATGTGGACCCTCTTTTGGATTCTATAGAGGAGAATGTACAAAAAGCCCTTGGTATATTTTGGGATGGTGTGAACTATTATAGCCCTAGTAGGGTTCCTTAGCTCAGTAAGAGGGTTAGGAGAGATGGTAGGTGGAGGGCATCCCTTAGAGGAGTTTTAAAAATTAATACTGATGGATCGTCCAGGGGTAATCCTGGGCATGCTGGCATTGGCGGTGTTGGGAGAGATTCTATTGGTGGTGTTAGTATTTTCTTTTCCATTTATAAATGTGTTCACTCCAACAATTTTATGGAAGCTCTTGCAATTATTGAGGCCTTGCAGAGGGGGTTTTATCTTTGCTGGCATAGAATTATCTACGAGTCTTGACTCTCAAATTATGGTTAATATTTTAAATAGTAAAAGGGTGGAGGAATTTAATTCATAGTTGGCCTCTGTAGTCGTTCAAATTCTCATAATGAGTGAAGAGTTTGGATTTATATCCTTTGTTCACATTCCAAGGTAATGGAATGTGGTTTCTTATTACCTGGCTAAAAGGGCTTCTGAGCTACTGGATCCTTGGAGTATCGATAATTGGGAGAGTCTCCCATCTGGGGACTCTCAATGCCTGTGGGAGTTTATCCACAAGGATGTACAAACTTAATGTGGATTGTTCTTGTTGTATTTTTAGGGCGTCATTATAGTCTAGTGGTTTTAGTCTATTCGGTTGTTTATTTGATTCCTTTTTGGAAGCTCAATTGTACTCTGTAATCCCAAATTTTTATCAATGAATTTTTACCCCTTTATTTAAAAAAAAAAATTATGCATATATGTTTTTCTAATATATTGATTTTAAAATTACATGAGAAAGTAATAAATATTGTGAATGAAATAATTTTTTAACTAATGGATATATAGAAGTACGCTAATTCTTTTACTTTGAATTTATAGTGGTGTTATAATAGTGATAATATAACATTTCACAAATAGTTTTTTGATATGCAATTGAAGTTAAAAAAATACAAATAAAATAATACTATATAATGTTACTAAGCATTTAAAAAATTATTTAAGTGAAAGTGTCTATAAATGCTTCTATCATTTCAAAATATATTTATCATTAAACTTAAAAAGGTATAATAATAAAAATCACATTAGTAGGTACCCATGGTAAGTAACAAGGATAGTGAAAGAGAGTAACATAAAACATATGCTTATGGGCTAATCAATTTTTTTGACATGCAACATGAAAATTATTCATTGAAAAAAAGCTATAATTTCAAATCAGAAAAGATATTTTATTCTCTATACATAGTTATTTATGAGGAATCATTATTTTCTATTGCACATTTGGATCATTGTATTCATGAGCTCATTCCCCTCTCACAACATAATTACGTATATGTAGAATTTTATGTTAGGGCATGTTAAGATCAAAATCGAGTGAATTTTAGGCAAAAACCCAATGAAAGCAAATTGAGATCAACATGAAAAACTATAATTTCCCTCTCCCAACATAATTACATATATGTAGAAGTGTACGTTAGGGCATGATAGGATCAGAATCAAGTGAATTTCAGGCAAAAACCCAATCAAAACAAATTAAGTTCAACATGAAAAACTATTTGTAATTTAAAGAGGGCTCTATGTTATTGTAATCAACGATAACAAACATGAGCTAGAGATCAAGAACTAGAACTGAATTATCCAATATAGACTCTTTCAATACTTTTCAAGTTGCAATATTTGAAAATTGTAGCATTGGAGAGTTAGAAGGCAAAGGAGGTTATTGTGAATAAAGTTATTTTTAAGGTCTTTAAAGTTATAGATTATATGAGATGTTGCTGATTTAATATATGGTTATCTAATCATGTTTTGGTTATATTATATGATTATACTTAATATTTAAATTATTTTAATCTAATCTTAAGTTATTTATGATTTCAACTAAACCTTAAACCTTTATTTAAAATTCTAAAGTCTCCACTTTTAAGCCCACTCAAATATCCTAATAAAGCTCTTCAACAAGAAAAGGTATCTTTATGGAGAAAATTGAACCGATGAAGAAATGGAATTAGTGACAATTTTCTTATAAATAATAGGCTTACGTAATAGGAAAGGCATTACGAGTTCTAAAAAGTTTAAGGTTTAAATTTAAAAGGTTAAGTTTGTATACTAAATGCATTAAGGGTTGATATACATATCTGGCTCATATAAGTTGCTACCTCTAAATTATAATTCTTTTATTTTTCTATGAGGATGAAATCATATTGTAATTACCATTCAAGGGAATTTTTGTTTATAGAAGTATTGATATTCCGGTAGTCTCATGATGTTCCTATCCAGTGTCAGCGAAACTCCTAGTAGTATTCTTTGCTCTACTTGTCAATGCCCAAGTATTAACTTTAGGTTTACTTGGAACATCTTTTACTGTTGCTTCTTTTAAATAAATTCTTCACCAAATGTGTTGGAGCCCAACCCACTTAAGTCTCGGACCTCATCTAAAATTTAGAAACTTCTAAATAATTTAGTATAATACAAGTAGATAAAGTGGAGCAACTCATAAATTAAGGAGAGAAATATCACGTCATTAAATTATACTCCTTCAGTATAGAACCTTTTGAGTGTTCACTTATAGTATCATGGTAAGGCCCTGAATTAGATGAACTTGAAGCATCAATATTACATGAAGAATGAAATACCTTTTCCAAAAATGATTCATCCATATTTGCTTTTTTCTTAAGGGATTCAATTAACTCCTTTTGTTTCAAGTTCTTCTCTTTGTAATGTTTAAGTGTAAGTAATGCCATGTATATTATACTAGCAACATTCAAAGGAATCATAACACTATCTTTATCATTGTCAATTTCTTCAAACATTCTCACATGTAGATAGTATTCTAATATTTTCTAATGCTTCTTTGTATATGAAAATCGAAACTAAATTTATTTTTTCTTTAGAATTTTTATTAAAGTCCTTGATCCCATGTTTTATGATATTTCTCTTTTCTTCTCTGAAAATTTTCTCTATATCATTGTTTAATGTATTCTTTGAAGTAGACATCCTTATTCCTTCTTAGTTTTATGATAGACTAAGAACACTTTTCAAAATTTTAACCTTCCAAACAATTATGTTGTAAGCCTTATATCTCCACATCTTTTCAACTTCTAAATTTTAAGTTGAATTTGAGTATATGATCAAATACTAACTTTCAATTCTTCAAATATTGTAGTATACCTTGTATTTCCTAATGTTTGAATAATGATCAAACAATAGTTTTGACAAATATTTTAATTTTTCAAATCTCTAGGTAGAATTCATTTTAGCTCCCTAGTATTTTGACTACAAAATATATTTGATAAAATATTAGCTTTCTAAGTTTTCCTTTGAAATGAATCCATTATGTCTCCCTAATTATGAATAGAAAGCTAAATATAATTTTGATGGAACATTGATTTTGATAAAATTATCTACTTTCAAGAACTTTAAGTTGGATTCCTTATGTCTAATTAATTTGAATAAGAGACTAATATCAATGTAATTTTCCAACTATCCAGTAACTTTATGTTGTATTTGTTATATCTCTCAATTTTCAATAATAAGGTTTCTAAATTTAAAAAACCTACGTTGGTGTTGAATTTCTTATAACTCCAAAATTAGAAATTTAGAAAAAAAAGATATTTTCAAATTCAATATTCCTATTTCGATGTAGAAATATATATTCCTCCAACTCAAATTATTTGCAAATATTTCTATGCTTTAATTTCAAATAAAATAATTTAAAAAACTTTCAAATTAAATTCTCTTCACTTAAAAAGTATTCCAAATCATTCAATAAATCTTCTAAGGTTATAATTCATCAATTCATTATCTTATTCCTCCATTCATTTAATTAATCTCAAGCATAATAGATCAATTAATATTAACCTTAGTATTGATATTCCTTATATCTCCTTAACCTTGTAAAAACCAAATTAATTTAAATATTATATGTACCTCCATCAATATGTTGTGCTACATTTTTGGCTTGCTCCTTCTGAGAATTTTCAACTCTATAACCTACACTCTATTTTAGGTGCTATTCTCCAAAAATAAACATCCAAAAATTTTCTCTCTCTTCAATGTATTTAATGCTCCTCCTTGTGTATGACACTTATTAAATTTAGTCTTCAAGACTTTGACCTTCCTCTACGTACTTGTTGGCTTTTATAATCATTAATGTGTAGTGCTCCACTAACTTGCACCATTCTCTTTTCTCAAGAATGTTCTTGTATTACCTGTCCCTTATGCACTTATGGATACAAGGAGATGTTTCATTTTCCTAGTATTGGATGAATCTACCATATGTGTTGTGACATTTGGAAAATATATTCTATCCTCCCAAGTGATAATTAAGTCAAATGGTTGGTGCTTCTCCTCCATGTAACATATTTTACTCCTCTTGGTAATGCTCCTCTTATTTTCTATGCTTCGTAATGAACTACATCTCCTCTACACTTGGTATCAACTTCAATTATTTACCTTCAATACTTATACTCTTTAGTTCCTCAACATTCAACATCTTCTTTCCAATATATCTTCAATGAAGTAGAAAAAAATGACTATTTCACTTATTTCTAATTGTGTTTGGCTTTATTTCAATGATTCACTCCAAAAAATTCATGGTTTTTGTTCTAAAAACTTCTTAGTAATGGTGTTTTCTCTCTTCTTTTGCAGCTCCTCAATTTTTTGCACTCAAGATCTACTCAATGATGTCTCAACTTATCTCAAATAATGTTTCTCCCTATGATGCTTAAAATATCTTTCCAATAATTTTTTTTATACATCATTTACATTACTTCCTCTATCCAATGTGGTGGCTCTTCATCACTATGGTGGCTCCTCCTTCAAGATGGTGTTTCTACCACTACTTTGGTATGATGTCTATGGAAACTCTACCTTGTTCTTGTGCACTATTTTATCTCTTTCTTTTATTCAATAAGACTTAAAAATTCTACACTTCCTTGGATTATAAGAACAACATATTTATACAAATTTTACTTCTCCTTATTAATCCCTTTCAAGCAATATTTCACTTTAATTTTTTTGTTCTATTTTGTATATTCTAGGATGATAATGATGTCTCCTTCCTTGGCTTGAAGAAAATTAGCTTAAACTATATTTTTATAGCTTTAATAACTCTAATATGGTGCTTTCAAAAAAATTATCATGAGCTAATTTGAACGCTTGAATAATGAAATTTTATAGCACTAATATTACAAACCTCTTTGTCCTCATTTTTGAAGCTAGTCTCCTTGGTGTTTTGATTCACTTTTTGATGTCTTGAGTTTACAAATTTTACAGCTTCACTACCTTTTACTTTTCTATCCCAAAATCAACTTATATCCTCTTTGAACTATGTTGTTCGAATATTCTCTTTATCCTTGCCAGAAAACTATTATATAATGATAAAATTATCATCTTTTATTCCTTTTCAAATATTGTTTGAAATCAATCTTCTTTATCTTCAACTTCTCTAATTTTTGCAAGCTCCAAATTCTATCTTCTTACTATCCAAAATATCTACAATTTTTAGCTTCAATTACTGCAAAATATTATTTTGCTTTAGTTGTCCAAATATCTCTCCAATATGCCTCAAAATTATTCAAATCATAACTCTACTATCTCCATTTAATGCTGCCCAATTTTGTATTCCAAATCACTTAAATTTCTACTCTAGAAATCTATTTTCTTCTCCTATATTTTGGTATTCAAAAATAGTCTCTAACTCCAATCAATTGCCTCAGTTTTTTGTCAATCCTTACTTCAATTAGTTTTTTAATGGTACTTAAAAATATACCCAAAGTTTCTTTAATTTGTAGCTCAATGTCACCTTCGATTTTCAGTCCTATGACCCTTCAAATTTTATCACAAAAATTAGCAATATTCTTCTTTAAAAATCTGCTTTCAAATTATTAATGGCTATCTTAAAATTTCTCAAATTTATGGTATTTTCTATCTCCTTTCTACTACTTAGCTCTCACTTATTTATGCCTTAAAATCTGACCTCTTTCACTGGCATCTTCCTCAATAATTTGAATATCTTGAGGTCTTCAAAAATCCTTTTCAAAATTTTGAAAATTTCTTGGTAAATCCTTCTTCCTTTTGGGATTTTTGTCAGATGGTGATAATTGTCCCAATTTTTTTAGGAGTTTCTCCTACTTATAATTTTCTACCTCAATATTTCTTCAAATCTCCTCCAATGGCCCCTTCAGCTTCTTTAATAGGGATTCTCTATCCTTTTATTTCCTCCCAAGTTTGCTTGAGACATCTTCTCTTGGGTATTCAATTTATCAATCTCCTTTCTCAAATATCCTATCTCCTTTTTCAAATCAGCAATGGGGACATCTTCTCTCAAGTCTCCTCTTTCTAAACATTCAATAGGCATTTTTTGTCCTATTTCTCCTTTAAATATTCAAACTATAGTCTTAATTGTTCTATGTGGACCTATTTCTTGGGTCTCCTTAATATTTAATATTTAATATCCAGTGTGACCTCTTTCTTGGACATATTTAATATTCACTATCTACTTTTTTTTGTAAATTAAAAACTAACCAGTAGATTTGATATAGAGGTATTATTGGGTTCAAATTTATCTGGTGATGGAGGTCATCAACACTGGAAGGACCATGGAGGTAGGGTTATATGTATTTGTTCCAAAAGAGGCTAGGGTAAAATTATGAAGAGGATCAAAAGAGACCTACACATCAGTGATAGTCATCCAGTATCAAGCTTCAAGATGAGGGGATCCTAGGGAGTATGTAGAGGCACTACTGACACAAGTGGATACTCTATAGAGGTAGGTGTACCTACTCTAGGAGTACAGGTCCAAGAGGATCGAGGGATTTTAAGGCTCACTGAGCATCATAGAGAGGAAGAGAGATGTAACTTGAGTAGAGGTCAATCATCTCTAAGGAGAGATGAGCCATTTGGACACAAAGCACCATAGGGCTCAGGTAGAGGGGATGACTATCATTAGGAGAAGCCAAGCTAATAATAGGATATGCCTTATACAAGTGAAACTACAAAGGGTAGGGAAGAGGTTGAAGGTGGTCATTTAATGGGCTATATTTTATGAGACTGTGTACTACTAGGTAGTACCGATAGATTATGGAGTTATACTTCTTTCATAGCTTTAATTAGCTAGAAGGTCATGATATCAATCACAAATATTCTCAACATCATCGTTCATGGGTATACAACTGCCTAGACCACCTCCTCCTCTAGGTGGAGTAGAGGAGATAGGCTCTTAGATCTAGGTCTAGGGATCAGGATGAAATGGCAATTTTTGATTGTGGCGTACACCCCTAGGAATTTGTTGAGTGTACTAGGACTACACTGTGGTACTGCAACTAGACACTAATGTATCTTTTTTTTTCATCGAGTAATAAATAGCTACTTATTTTTATATTTTGTAAATGTGTGCATGTGATTCAATTTTTATTTATATGTTCTTTAATTTGATGTTTTATGCATGCAATCTATCTTCATGCAAGGCTATATGAAATGCATGGATAGAAAAAAGAAATAAAATATGAGACAAATACAAAGAAAGAAGACCAACAATACGAAGAAGAAGAAGAGAGAGAAGACAAATAGGAAGACAAAGAAGAAGATAATCCAAATTTCAACCATATAAAATAGAGAAGAATGGATGAAACATAGTATTAAAATCATCATAGGTCATACGGGATCAATATGACTAAATGCTATAAATCATAGTAGAAGAAGAGGGAGCTAAACCCACTATGGATGTAGTGCTTTCCAAGAGGGATAAGGTGTTGGAGTCTAACCCGCTATGGGTGGTTTCTCACTAATTTAATATTATGGGGTGATTACCTACTAGGATGTATGCCAAGGCTTGTTGAAAATTGTCAAGGCTATTATCCTATAATGGGTTGTTGAGCCCACTGAGTCAAAATTGAGTATAACCCAATAGAAGATCATATCTGATAAGATACTTTATAGGATGTAAATCTATTCCATGGTGTATGTAATATAAGGATAAAATATATATTAGGTGATTCCTACCCTCGATAGGGTTTTAGAGAAGAAAACAAATGAAGAACACAAGCTTATACTGAGAGGGGGGTGAACAGTATAAGATCAACTTTTACTTTTCTTTCCCAAACAATATTATCCAATATTATCAATGGCAATATCAATAGTAGTAATCAAAGCAATGCACAAATCATCACACACAAGAGAGACACCAATTTAACGTGGTTCACCCAATGTGGGCTACTCCATGGAGAAAATATTTCTACTAAATTTTCTCAACAAATCTTCTTGGGAATCAATTCCCTATTACAATGTTTATGGACCTCTATCCAAAGGAGACACCAATACCCTAAGCTCTGATTTGTGGATCTCTCTCCACAGGAGAACTCTTTCCCATTTTCTCTAGTTTGTGGAACTTGATCCAGGAGAACTCTATCTCCTCAACTGGTTTGTGGATCTCTCTCCATAGAAGAACTCTATCTTCCTAGATGGTTCATGGATCACACTCCATAGGAGAACTCTTTCCCCTTGCTCTGGTTCATGGATCTCTATCCACAGGAGAACTCTTTCCCCTTGCTCTGGTTCGTGGATCTCTCTCCATAGGAGAACTCTTTCCCCTCTGCTCTGGTTGGTGATCTTCTAGAAGACTTCTACCCCCACTACTCTAGCTTGTGGATCTCTCTCCATAGGAGACCTCTATCCCCACTACACTAGCTAATGGATCTCTATCCACTAGAGACTATTATCCTCTTTACTCTATCACCTCCAAAGCTTGCTCTCAACTCTATCTCAAATCTACACCAAAATCTATCCCAAGTCTAGTACAAATCTGCTCTAACTCTGCTCATAAATATGCACCAAACTCTATCTCAAATCTATCCCCAAGCCTTAACACAAATCTTGATTAAATCATCAATCAAATCTACTTAGATCTACCCCAAGCCTTAACACAAATATTGAACAAATCACCTACTCTTAATGCTATTTCAAGTCTTTACAAGACTTGCTCAAATCTACCTTCAAGTCTTCACAAAGACTTTCTCAAATATACCTTCAAGTCTTCACAAAGACTTGCTCAAATCTACCTTCAAGTCTTCACAAAGACTTGCTCAAATCTACCTTCAAGCCTTCTCAAAGACTTGCTCAAATATACTCTCAAGCCTTCACAAAGACTTGCTCAATTCTACTCTCAAGTCTTCACAAAGACTTGCTCAATTATATCCTCAAGCCTTCTCAAAAGACTTGCTCAAATCTACTCTAGAACATGCTCAAACCTGCTCTAACACATGCTCAAAACAACTCACAAGATATACTCAATCAATCTCAAATATTGCACACAATGCTATCAAATGCTTTGTCTAATCTTCAAAGTAATTCCTTTAACTTGAAGCAGTTTAGACATATTCTATCCAAAATTTATTTAACCTCTAGAACATATAGAAAACCTCAATATATTTCACACTCACAAATCTAATTTCTAATGTTTGCACATTCTCTTTCAATATCACTCAAAACCAATGCTCAAGAGTTTCACACAATCATTCAACCAATGAAGCACAACTTGCTCACAAACCCTAAACAAGTGTTTTCACACTTCTTCCAACAAAGAGCCCAATGTAGGTCTCAAACCCTAACTCAAATAATTCACAATCTCTATCTCAAATGTTCTCAAACTATTCAACAATGAAGCACATAAAACTCACTCAAATATTTCCAACAATGCTTATCAAACAATCCTTTTCACTCCACCTTATGTTTCACAACATTCATTCCAACAAACACTTCAAACAAAGGATGATGTGCCCATACCTCTTTGCTTTTATGGAGATATATCTTCAAAACCTATCTCACCAACAATCAATTTCTTTTGTGCCACTTCAAGGTTAGATAGCAATAGTCTATCTCAAAACCTCCACATGAATATTCCACCTCAACAAATATTTCACCATACAAAGATTTAATAAATTGTCAAACCACTTTTACACCTTATTACTCCTAACTTTGCAAATAAAATTTCATCAACAAGGATCACAAATTACATAGGCAAAATATTTCATTTACACCTTATATCTCCTACTTGTCATTAATGCATTTCCAAAAATAAATCACCACTTCAATTTTTACCCCAATGCATTAGCAAACAAACCACCTTAATTTTTTCTCAAGAAAAAGAAATCATTTCATAACCCCTTTTATTGCAAAAATAAAATCAATGTAAAACTCCTTATATCTCCCTAGCTAGCACATACCTTAGCCACTTTAAACCTTAGGGCATAAATTAATTTTTATCAAAAATTAATTAATCCCTTTGCTATCGCCTATCACCTACCATCGGGAATCGAACCCATGCTACCTGCTAGCCCTATGCCCTAGCCATGGCTAGGCCACCACGTGGGCTAGCCAACCCACACAAAACTAAAGGAGCATGATCTCCTTGTTATCCTTTACCATCGATGCTAAAAACAAATCGACCACGCAATCAAAATACCTCTATGTGAATCAAACACAACACCTTTTACCCTCTATGTGCTGCGCAAGCCTAGATTTCTAGTTTAGCTGCCACCTCACTTCGAGTGGGGACAAACCCCTTCTAACCTTTGACCAATGACTGCTCCAAAAATGCAAAACCTCTTGTCTGTTTCTCCTTCGACGTGTCGAACAAAAATCAAGCAAATTAATTACTTCGGGGCAAATAATATTTCGAACACCCCCAATGGCTTAGGCTAAACCTTAGCCTATTAATACACATGCCCTCTTATACATTTGACGTTGGCTCACTTGCAATTCAAATTTAGCACTTCAAATTTAATTATTATATTTAATTATAATAATTTAAATCCAAAGGATTTAAATATTATAATTTAAATATTAAAAACCTTTTTGGGCCTTTTCTTTTAAGGATAACCTTGCCACCATTAATGGATATTTTAACCTTTGCAAAATTACCACCAAGGTAAATTCTTTAAGGATAACCTTGCCACCATTAATGAATATTTTAACCTTTGCAAAATTACCACCAAGGTAATTTATAAATTCTTTCTCAAACATCATGGAGAGGTATTCCTTTCTTCTTGCTACCTTATACCTCATGTGCCACCATGAGAAATATTCTCACAAATATTTCCATCAACTTAGGACATTAAACCTTTTGACATTAATCAAACCTCTTGACATTAATTCCATCAAATTTGGATATCAAACCTCTTGACATCAATGACAACAAAACATGCTCAAATTTCCAACAATCCCCCCTTTGTCATTGATGGCAACCCTTTTTCCTTAAACATTCCTTTTTCCTTTTTCCAATTCTGCTCCCCTGAGAAACTTCTCCCTGACTGAATGCTCTCCCCCTAACTCAAATCTCTCCCCCTTTGACATCAATGGCAAAGGGACTCCTTTGGGGCTAAATATAAGACTCTTAGCTCAGCCCCCTCCCCACCTCCTCTTCTTGAGGTGGTTAATTTTGGGGTGGGAGTATCTCTACTCCTAGCATACAATGCTCTTTTTCTTTGTCCACCTTCTTTCTCAACATACCCTTTTGATTCTTTTGAGTGTCCCTGTTCTTGCTTATCTCTAGAAATTTTGTTCTGCACCACTTGGCCTTATGCCCAATATTATTGCACTTATAACACTTAATGTTGTGGTTCCTAGAAGGTGCAAATATCTTGAAGTTCCTCCTAGTGAAGCCATACCTATTTCTGTCATGAACCCTACAATGAATTGCTTTATGACCAAATTGATTACAAGAGTAGCAATACCCTTGAAAGAAATGTCCATCTTTGAAGTTCCTCTTAGTAATACCATATTCCTTTCCATGAGTCCTGCAATGCATAGCCTTGTGACCAAACCTGTTACATGAAAAACAATGTCCTTTGAAGAAATCTTGCCTTGAACCCATTGGTCTCTTAGTCCTTTCTTCTCTGTGATGATCCTTGTTCCTTGTTTGTGCATTGTTTTCTTCCTTGGTGAAGCTTCTACTCTCAATTTCTCCTTTACTCTCTTCCTCTGAAACATCTTCCTCTTTTGAGCTTGAACTTGACCCTTCTTCTTGTTTCCCTAGTCCTTCTTCAAAACCAAGTCCTGTTTTGATAGATGAAGGTCTTTGTGCATTGATAATCTTATCCAAAGTCTTTGAACTTTTCCCAAACCTGTGTAGCTTGTCTTTAGACTCTTTCACTTCCTTCCTTAGTGAAACTACCTCATGCTCTAATATTTCACATTCTAAGACTTTTACCTCTAACTTTTCTTTAAATCTCCTTGTCTTAGCTATTGAGTTTGTCAGGTCTTGTATAAGCTTTCCTTTTTCTTCATCACATTCTTGAAATTGAGCCTTGAATCTTGAATTTTGCTTTCTAACCTTTTTCAATTCTTTGAGAGCAGCAATAAGTTCTGCTTCTAGATCTACTACGCCTTCCTCTTCATTCTCTGAATCTTTCTCTACTTCTTGGTCTTCAAGAGCATCTTCATACTTTTCAGATTTATCTTCAACAGGAGCACTTCCTTCCTCTTCTATTGCCAAAAAGAGAATTTCTTCTTCTTCACTATCTGAGGATCTTTCATCACTATCACTTGAAACCTTGCCTATCTTGTCCACATAGAAACTCTTCTTATTCCTTTGAAAGAACTTCTTTTCATGCTTGCTTTGTCCATACCTATTTTTCTTTTCATACCTAGATTTTCCTGCTTCCTTTTTCTTATGATCTTGTTTCTCTTCACTGCTACTACTTCCAACTTCTGGATAGTTAGATGCATAGTGACCATATTTACCATAATTGAAACACTTTACTATTTTTATACCTTTGTGCTTTCTTGAGTCCTTCTTGTTTCTTCTACCATAGTTAGCTTCTTCATCACTGCTTGACACATCACTTGAATCTAGTTTCTTATCTTTTGTCTTCTTTGCTACTTTGAAGGCTACCTCTTTCTTGGGAATAGGATCCTTTACTATTCTCATCTCATAAGCTGTGAGAGTTCCATGTAACTCATCCATAGTCAAATTTTCAATATCTCTTGTTTCTTCTATGGCTGAAACCTTTCCATCATACCTCATAGGAAGTGACCTTAAAACCTTTTGAGCAACATCGAAGTCTTCAATTTTAAATCCAAGTCCTCGCATGGTGTTAACAACCTCATCCACATGAAGTAAGTATGCAACAATGTCTTCCTCATCTTTCATCTTCAAATCTTCAAATGTCTTCTTGTGATTTTGCAATTTTGCCATCTTGACCTTTTTATCTCCCTCATATGTTTGCTTCAGTTTTCCCAAATCTCTTTTGTTGATTCGCAATGCATAACTTTTACAAACTCTGCTTCACGTAAACCACTTAAGATTGCATTCATAGCCTTTGCATTATTCACATGTAGGAGCTTACCATATTTATCTATGGGAGGATTAGTTGTAGGTGTAAACCCATCCTCAACTACTTGCCATGTCTCATATCCTTGTGCCATCAAGTAAGTCTTCATTCTTATGCTCCAGAAAGCATAATTGTTCCCATCGAACAATGGTGCCTTATTTGCTGAAGATCCACTCTGAGATGCCATCTATGTTCCTATACACTCTTCCTTCAAGTTGTTAGACTCTTTCGAAGGAACCCACTCTGATACCAATTGAAGAACACAAGCTTATACTAAGAGGGGGTGAACAGTATAAGATCAAATTTTACTTTTCTTTCCCAAACAATATTATCCAATATTATCAATGGTAATATCAATAGCAATAATCAAAGCAATGCATAAATCATCACACACAAGAGAGACACCAATTTAACATGGTTCACCCAATGTGGGCTACTCCATGGAGAAAATATTTCTACTAAATTTTCTCAACAAATCTTCTTGGGAATCAATTCCCTATTACAATGTTTATGGACCTCTATCCAAAGGAGACACCAATCCCCTAAGCTCAAATTTGTGGATCTCTCTCCACAGGAGAACTCTTTCTCCTTTTCTCTGGTTCGTGGAACTTGATCCAGGAGAACTCTATCTCCTCAACTAGTTCATGGATCTCTCTCCATAGAAGAACTCTATCTTCCCAGCTGGTTCATGGATCACACTCCATAGGAGAACTCTTTCCCTTGCTCTAGTTCATGGATCTCTATCCATAGGAGAACTCTTTCCCCTTGCTCTAGTTCATGGATCTCTCTCCATAGGAGAACTCTTTCCCCTTGCTCTAGATGGTGATCTTCTAGAAGACTTCTACCCCACTACACTGGATCTATCCCCAATATACTAGCTAATGGATCTCTATCCACTAGAGACTATTGTCCTCTTTGCTCTATCACCTCCAAATCTTACTCTCAACTCTATCTCAAATCTACACCAAAATCTATCCCAAGTCTAGTACAAATATCTCTAACTATGCTCATAAATCTGCACCAAACTCTATCTCAAATATATCCCCAAGCCTTAACACAAATCTTGATTAAATCATCAATCAACTCTGCTTAGATCTACCCCAAGACTTAACACAAATCTTGAACAAATCACCTACTCTTAATGTTGTTTCAAGTCTTTACAAGACTTGCTCAAATCTATCTTCAAGTCTTCACAAAGACTTGCTCAAATATACCTTCAAGTCTTCACAAAGACTTGCTCAAATATACCTTCAAGTCTTCACAAAGACTTGCTCAAATATGCCTTCAAGTCTTCACAAAGACTTGCTCAATTATGCTCTCAAGCCTTCTCCAAAGACTTGCTCAAATCTGCTCTCAAGTCTTCACAAAGACTTGCTCAAATCTATCCTCAAGCCTTCACAAAGACTTGCTCAAATATTCTCTAGCACATGCTCAAACCTTCTCTAACACATGCTCAAAACAACTCACAAGATATACTCAATCAATATCAAATCTTGCACACAATGCTATCAAATGCTTTATCTAATATTCAAAGTAATTCCTTTAACTTGAAGTAGTTTAGACATATTCTATCCAAAATTTATTTAACCTCTAGAACATATAGAAAACCTCAATATGTTTCACACTCATAAATATAATTTCTAATGTTTGCACATTCTCTTTCAATATCACTCAAAACCAATGCTCAAGAGTTTCACACAATCATTCAACCAATGAAGCACAACTTGCTCACAAACCCTAAACAAGTGTTTTCACACTTCTTCCAAAAAAGAGCCCAATGTAGGTCTCAAACCCTAACTCAAATAATTCACAATATCTATCTCAAATGTTCTCAAACTATTCAACAATGAAGCACATAAAACTCACTCAAATATTTCCAACAATGCTTATCAAACAATCCTTTTCACTCCACCTTATGTTTCACAACATTCATTCCAACAAACACTTCAAACAAAGGATGATGTGCCCATACCTCTTTGCTTTTATGGAGATATGTCTTCAAAACCTGTCTCACCAACAATCAATTTCTTTTGTGCCACTTCAAGGTTAGATAGCAACAATCTATCTCAAAACCTCCACATGAATATTCCACCTCAACAAATATTTCACCATACAAAGATTTAATAAATTGTCAAACCACTTTTACACCTTATTACTCCTAACTTTGCAAATAAAATTTCATCAACAAGGATCACAAATTACATAGGCAAAATATTTCATTTACACCTTATATCTCCTACTTGTCATTAATGCATTTCCAAAAATAAATCACCACTTCAATTTTTACCCCAATGCATTAGCAAACAAACCACCTTAATTTTTTCTCAAGAAAAAGAAATCATTTCATAACCCCTTTTATTGCAAAAATAAAATCAATTTAAAACTCCTTATATCTCCCTAGCTAGCACATACCTTAGCAACTTTGAACCTTAGGGCATAAAATAATTTTTATCAAAAATTAATTAATCCCTTTGTTGCTACTTTTTGCCTACCATCGGGAATCGAACCCATGTTGCCTATTGGCCCCATGCCCTAGCCGCGGCTAGGCCACCGCGTGGGCTAGCCAACCCACATGAAACCAAAGGAGCATGATCTCCTTGTTATCCTTTACCACCGATGCTAAAAACAAATCCGACCACGCAACTAAAAGGCCTTCGCATGAATCGAACACTGCACCTTCTGCCCTCTATGTGCTATGCAAGCCTAGCTTGCCAGCTCGGCTGCCACCTCACTTCGAGTGGGGACAAACCCCTTCCAACCTTTGACCAACGACTGCTCCGAAAAATATGAAATCTCCTATCTGTTTCTCCTCCCGTGTCGAACGAAAATCGAGCAAGGTAATTACTTCGAGGTAAATAATATTTCGAACACACACCATGGCTTAGGCTAAACCTTAGCCTATAAATACACATGCCCTCTTATACATTTGACGTCGGCTCACTTGTAATTCAAATTTAGCACTTTGAATTTAATTATTATATTTAATTATAATAATTTAAATATTAAAAACATTTTTGGGCCTTTTCTTTTAAGGATAACCTTGCCACCATTAATGGATATTTTAACCTTTGTAAAATTACCACCAAGGTAAATTCTTTAAGGATAACCTTGCCACCATTAATGAATATTTTAACCTTTGCAAAATTACCACCAAGGTAATTTATAAATTCTTTCTCAAACATCATGGAGAGGTATTCCTTTCTTCTTGTTGCCTTATACCTCATGTGCCACCATGAGAAATATTCTCACAAATATTTCCATCAACTTAGGACATTAAACCTTTTGACATTAATCAAACCTCTTGACATTAATTCCATCAAATTAGGATATCAAACCTCTTGACATCAATGACAACAAAACATGCTCAAATTTCCAACAACAGGACAATAAGTGTGTGCAACTAAGAAGACAACTTAAGAAGGAAAATGGAAGAAACAAAACACATGTTTCTCCTTTTCAAAAGTAAAGGAAGACACAGAAAAATAAGGCAATTGAAAAGTGGAAAGGAAATATTAATGATCTATCATCCTTTATCTAAGAGATACTCTCACTATTTCCAAAACCAAGGAAAATACTTGAAGAAGCAAACAAAAATAAGAAAGAAGATGAAAGAATAAAGCCCTAGGTGGGGATCTTACTAGGTATCAAAACCCTAGAGAGTGTAGTGCATGTGAACTATGACCTAAATAGGTATCATCACATGCCATTGTCACAAGATCCCAAAAATCTATACGATCAAGCAGTCATGAAAAGGTAGTCATGTAAAATATAACACTCAAGCATGCAAATTGAATTAAATGTCAGGTAGATAATGCAAAAGGAATGACAAGCAACAATGCAATATGAAAAAGCATACGAATGCAACAAAAAATGTGAATACATATCTAAATAATAATTGATAGATTAATGCGGCATTTAATATTTTATTTTTCTTATTATTATTTCTTTTGAGATTGATTAATTTAAGCAAGTAGGACGAAAGTTGACACAAAATCTAAGTGTGTCATCTTTCTTAAAATAATAAACAAGCATACCATGAATTGTTTTATCAAAGAAATTTCTAAAAGGTAAACCTTCTCAATAATTAGAATTACGAAGAAGCTTCTTCATAGCTCTTTATTTGGAAGCCATAGCACAATAATCAATGCACTCTCAAACACAACCATTCATTTTTTACATAAGGAGGAGCAATTCCTAACTTTGCAAGGTCGCTATAGGACAACAATGTAGGGTCCTCTTTAAAAAAAAAAAGGTTTAATTTTAGAACATACAGAGTCAATCATATTACAAAACAAGATATCATAATAATAAGGGGGACCATCATCCTCATCACCCACTCATGACTTTTGATAATCGATATATTTAGCATAATACATAAGATGATCATCAATGTCAAATGGTAAAGGTTGGTATTTAATAGGTATAAAACATATGCCACATCTCCCAGGCTAGATCTCAACATCCAAAGGCTCTTCAATTCCATTATGTTTTAGCCCCAACCCTTTACTACATATCCCATAATAGATAGGATATGTTTAGGAAGTAGGTAGTCATTGGTAATGTAACAATGAGCAAAAGAACACTCAATGGGAGAGGGGTTTCTACCATGTATATTTTTCTCAAAGGTAGTTCCTATGAAGATAAAGGTACATGTGCGAATGTGTACAAAATCACCTTTCTTATGGAAAAAACCTATGGTTCTTGGTGATAGTGGTAGCTTGGCTAGATCCATAAGGGGTTCTTGAATAAACTGATTATCATGATCTTGAGATGAAAATTTTGAGATATGTTCCTCACTCATTTTTAAATTTTAAAATTGTTCTAATATTCAATATGAGGAACACGTAGAATCCATTTAAGATATTTATGGACATAGGTTGAACTTATATTGAGCTTTCTCTACATTTGAACAAAATTCAAATGGTCGAGGATCACCCAAAATGGTAATAACTTGATTCTTAAACTCAAACTTGAGACACTAATGAAGAGTAGAAGATACAACCTTCATTGTATGAATCCAAGGACATCTGAGAAGAAGATTAAAATATGTAGTACAATGTACCATATAGAACAAAGTATCCAACATTTGAGGCCCAACCTTGAGAGGAAGAGATATGACACCACAAGCCTATTGGGACTCATTATTGAAATCTTTTATAATGATTTCATATTTTGTTAAGTCTTCCTCTTTTAATACAAATTTTTGAAAGAATTGATATGTACACAAATTGAGGGAAGAACCATTATCAATCAAAATTATTTTGATAAAAGCATCCACAATAAATGCGATGATGTAAAGTGAAGAATCTACTTGTAAGTTTGAGGAAGGTTTATCATCATCTAAAAATGAGATATGATGTATCCCAAGAGAACCTACGACATCAACTATAGCATTGGGTGAAATATATGAGGGAACTTATTGTTGCCATAAAAATTTGATCAAATAATCTCTATGGTTGGGAGAAGTTTTGAGGATTTCTAAAATTGGTATCTTTGCTGGAGTACTAGCCAACTACTTTTGGAGATCAAAAGAAACCTTAGGTTGTGGTCTCAATACAATAGGTGGAATCCCTATATCTGCAACTTTTCCTTTATTATTTTTCAATATTGAACTGGGTTGTAATACATAATTCTATCCTTGTTGAGGATGTTGAGTTTGATCTTACCTTATTTTAGTTGGTGAGCATAAATTAATGTCCCAAAAAACATTCATTTCTCTTCCATAAATTATCAACCGGTAAGTTCATAAAATTTTGAGTGTCACGCACAGTATATGCCTGCAGTTTTGGGGAAAAAATCTTACTGTACCTTATTTAGTTTGGTGGGGGATGTTTGTGCATTTTAATTTCAGCCAAACTAAATAAACTAAGTGCAAAAAAATTAAATAAATAAATTACAATGCTGAAAATAAAGTGCGGGAAATTAAATATGCAGGAAAATAAACACACACCTAAATTAAATAAAACAAGAACTAAAGCAATAAACTAATCTACCGAAAACAAATACATAAATAAACAAGGGAGGACTATTGTAGGGAGTGGGCCCAAGCTCCCGCAGATAGTATGCCCAGCTAGCTGCGTAGAGCTTGCTCAGATAAGAAGAATTGCACTCTTAATAAATTTGACAAGAAATAAAATAGAACAATTTCTCCATAAAATATCTTCCTTCTCTCAGGGAAGACCTGTGCATTTATACAATGCACAACCTTCCTCTGTTACAAATTTAGGAAATTCTATTTCAGACTTGCAGTTACAATAGATATGCAATGAAATTGCATCCGCTTAATTATAACAACCACGTATTAATTAAAACAGTCACACACTAATTTTACCATATTTGTAGGATAAATCAAGTGTGTTCTGTTTTATCATAACAGAATATGTCTGGAAGAAAATAATGGATGTGTTATTCTATTTTAATAATATTGCATAAAATAGAAAATCTCCCACATTGATCGTTGGCAAAATCGTTGCTCTTGGTTCATCAGTGAGCATGAAAGAATAATGCTCATGTTACAAATGTATCCAGCCAATCAAATAATAGAAGTGTTCATTCTATTTTAATAATTGTAAATAAAATAAAATATCTCCTTTTTGTCTTCATGCGCAAACTCCTCCTTAGCCCATTGGTCAACCGGTCAAAGATGAATTGGTCAATTTTGCAAAGTATGGAAGCGTGGAGGCACTTTCTTCATGAGGAAGGTGCATACTTTTGTTGGGCGCTTTCCTGATAATGAAGGCGCCTACTCCTACTAGGCACCTTCCTTATAAGGAAGGCGCCTACTTTTTCTAGGTGCCTTCCTTGAAGAGGAAGGCACCTACTTTGTTGGGCGCCTTCCTTGAAGAGGAAGGCACCTACTTCTATTGGGCACCTTCCTTTAAGAGGAAGGTACCTGCTCTCATGCCTTAGTATCTAAAAGCATAATTATGCTAGGTCCAAGTGGATCTAGACTGGAAAACACCATATTAGTAGAAAAACCTACATTTATACACAATTCCAACTAAAAACACCAATCAAGCATAATACCGGATTTTCCATCAACTATATGCATAAGTTATATAAAAATACATCTCACATGCTAATTAAACCAGTAATGATGCCTCTTAATAGTGTATAAAAATGTACATTTTCGGGACTCATCATCCCCCCATGCCTAACATGTGCCAGGCCCTCGTTGCACTAAAAGCTGAAGTTATACCTCTCGTAGGATGACCATTTTTTTTTAAATGGTCTTTAGTAGTTATGTTTTTTTCTTTGTTGGCCTTGTTATTGAGCACTGCTGTGTTTTTCTTCCATTGACTACTATTTTTTTTTCATTCAGCACTGTTGTGTTTTTTTTCATTGAGTGCTGCTACAGCATTGCATGCATATTTAGAATTTTCTTTTGCTCTTCTATTTATGCAAGTCAAAGCAGATTGCAAATCCACTATTTTTTTCTTTAAATTAGCAGATTGCAATCCACTTTCTGTGGATTGCTATTCTGCAGCACAATAGCACCATAAGTGATGTCAGCCACTCTTTTTCTTTGGATTGTGGATTCAGGCCTCCTCTTGTATTTAACTTAGCGAAAATTAGTCCGCACTGCTCCCTTTATTAAATATCCTAGATTGTGACTCTGTTGTTCGACCAATCAATTCACCGTCTGAATATTTCATGATGCACAAATGAAACAAGATCAAATGTATTCACGTGAATGCCATAGCTTTTTCTATTTTTTTTCATTTTGAGGTAATAATAATTTTCATCCGAGGCATGTCATATGTTGGAAATTTGATGGGATATTTTGATAAGGATAATTTAAAATAGCATCTACCATTGTTTAGCATAGACATTATTTTTAATATAACCATACACATAATTAACATAAAAAAATTAGTATACATACTTGGGTGAATTTCGTAGAACCTGGTGTATATGATGCACATGATGTGAGACGTCTTCATGTTGGTGCTCTTGGAGATTTCATTTTTTTCTTTATTTATTTTAATTTTTTTTTGGCTGCCTTCTTCCTCCACACTGTTAATCGTTGTTGTTCTTCCTTCTTCTATTAGTGTGGATTTAACAACTTCAGCATCGCAGCCATAATTTACCATTTTTTTATTATTCCCTACTTAAATTGGTGACGCCCTTATCACCAATAACATGTCCCTCTGTGCAACAAGTCTGCAGCCTTCCGAACATCAGGTCCCATAATAAAAAAAGGCACCCCCATAAATGGAGAAGAACATTGTTTATTGGTGCCTTCCTCCAGGTGGAAAAAGGCACAACTGTACTAGACTGATTATAGGAACTCTCTCCCTAGTGGGAAGTAAGTGCCTTCTATTCTTTTCTGTTCACTTAGTTGCAGGGCACAAAATGCCACATCTTTTAGGCCTAGTTTAAGCCGGATCTGCCTACAGATCGTGCTCATGGTTGTGTCTTGTGAAACTACACAAAAAAAATAGAAAATGGGAATCATAATTGTGCCTGAGGCCCTAGCTCTTAGGATGCCTTTAGATTGCATTTAGAGGGATGATTACCTACACACATGAAATTAGGAAAATAGGAGTCATGACTCCATTCTTGTTAGGCCCTAGCTCTCAGGATGCCTGTAGCTTGCATTTGGTTCATGATTTCCTGCAAAGCAAAAAGAAAGAAATTTTTATGCTAAGTAGGACATGTTCTATGCATTTTTTTTCATTGGGAGGATTCACATTTTTTTTTATCAAGGAACCTCTATTGTATGCCATCAATGCGCCTCATCATTTATTCCTCTCTTTTTTTACCTTGTGCCATCAAACCACCCAAGTGCGGGAAATGGATCAAGGCACCCTAGATATCAAGGTGCCTGCTTGTTGTGGAATGCACCTTCAATGTATGGCACCTTATTTATGCAGAAGGCACCTCAAATGTATGGCACCTTATTGATGCAGAAGGCACCTCTAATTATGGCACATTCTTCATGCAGAAGGTGCCTCCAATGTATGGCGTCTTCCTGATGCGAAAGGTGCCTCCACTATATGTCATCTTCCTGATGCAGAAGGTACCTCCAATGTATGGTGCATTCTTGATGTGAAAGGTGCCTCCAATGTATGGTGCCTTCTTCATGTGAAATGCACCTCTAATGTGTAGCACCTTCTTCATGCGGAAGGCGCCTCCAATGTATGGCACCTTCATCATGCAGAAGGCACATCCATTCTATGGTGCCTTCTTCATGCAGAAGGTGCATTTTTGATGATTAAGTTATCTTTCACTTCATTTTTTTTCTTTTCTTTCTCTATTTTTTTTCTTTTTTTTTAACGAATTTTTTGACATTCATACAAGCAACTGGTATTTTATGGGGTCTCCCCCATGCCGATTTCTGATCCACTCTCACAAATGTGAGGTAATTGTTAATGGTGCTCATTGACTGTTACTCAAACGTTGTCTCGAAACTCTTCTCTTGCACTTGGTGTAGCATATCTGAATTTTTTTATCATCCAAGTTGTAATAGTCATGCACCTTGTAGAAAAATTTTCCTCCAAATTCTACAACCACCTTGGGCTAGAAGCCTTTCGCTTGATCATGGTTACTTAGCCTGCATTCAAGTACCAATGTTTCCAAGGCAAAACTCTGCTAGCTTTCACCTATTATATTGGATGTTACATGATTAGGTACATGAGGTAGTTCATATAGTGCTATTATAAAATCCATGTATGAATCTCAATTCAGGATATCTTCATAGACACCTCCTTATTGGTCTACATTGCACTTCATGATGTCCTACAAAACATAAAATAAAAATCTAAACTAAAGGCATTAAAATAAAATTCTCACAATTTTTTTTTTTAATTTAATATTTTTTTTCATCTTCTGATTACAGGCTCCTCCCCTGCTTTATTTAACGACCGGTTGGAGATTTCTCATTTCCCTTTTGGACCAAACTGGTCCTTGGAAAAGAGGATACTCTCTTCTAATAAGTAACAAAAAATAAAGCTTCTATTTTCCTACTTTATTTAGCTACGAGTTGGATATTTCTCATTTCCCTTCTAGACCAAGCTAGTCCTCAAAAAAGAGGATATTCTCTTCCAAAAAATAGCAAAATAAAACTCTATTTTTTTTATCTGCTCTTGGAGCCTTTTCAGTAGAAGATATATATTTTTTCTTCATAAAAACTGTAAACAATGTTCATTGTGTTGTTGGTGACAATGATGAAGGTGGGGTCTCCCCCATGCCTACATATGAACTAGTCTTCTAAAAAATCATCAATTTCATCATCAACTAGTTTTATGTGTTGTAGCATGAGAAGAGCAATTTCCCCCTTTGACCTCAAAACCAAAAATTTTCAACATAATGGTAAAAATGTGCAAGATGGAAAATGACTATCTGTAGGTTGGCAACTTGGAGAAAACATGGCATAACAGTATTTAAAAAACACATGCAAGTTTCTGATTCACCAGGTCACCTTAAGTGCAAGTGAAGAGCATAATTCATAACAAGATGTTTTTTTTAAATTATGCTTAGTCATTTTTCTTGCTATTAATTTCATCATTAAAAATATTTACCAATATATTACAAAAATTTCAAGCCTGTAATTTTTTTTATCATTATAACTAGGCATAATTTTTAAATGGTTTCTATGTAAAAAAAATTCCTTAAATATTTTCAATTATCAGACCTGAGTTGTGCTATTTAGTTGATTTCTTGAAACCATTGAAAGTATGATGAAAATCATTCAATTCCAGATTTTTCTAATTTTTTTCAACAACACATTTTATTCCTACTTCTACACTTAATTTTGTACATCAGGTTCATTCCCATGTTTACCTGAGAAGCTAGAAAATGCCAACAGTTACCTATGGGATTTGGCTGTGACTATACCAACAACTATTTTTGACCTTATAAAAAGGTCCTTGGTGGACTCACACTTCTTAGGTAAAATATCTATAGGTAATTTTAAATAGGCTTTTTATATGACCTGTAAATCAGAATACTACAGTTTAGAAACTCCTTGGCAACGACACCAAAATGGTGAGCATAAATTCATGTTTCGAAAAACATTCATTTCTCTTCCATAAAATATCAACCGATAAGTTCGTAAACTTCTGAGTGTCACGCACAGTATATTCCTACAGTTTTGGGGAACAAATTTAACTGTACCTTATTTAGTTTTGTGGGGGATGTTTGTGCATTTTCATTTTAGCCAAACTAAATAATCTAAGTGCAAAAAAATTAAATAAATAAATTACAATCCTGAAAATAAAGTGCGGGAAATTAAATATACAGGAAAATAAACACACACCTAAATTAAATAAAATAAGAACAAAATAAATAAACTAATATACCGAAAATAAATATATAAATAAATAGGGGAGGACTATTACAGGGAGTGGGACCAAGCTCCTGTAGATAGTCCACCCAGCTAGCTGTGTAGAGCTTGCTCATATAAGAGGAATTACACTCTTAATAAATTTGACAAGAAATAAAATAGAATAATTTCTCGATAAAATTTCCTCCTTCTCTCAGGGAAGACCTGTGCATTTATACAATGCACAACCTTCCTCTGTTACAAATTTAGGCAAGTCTATTTTAGACATGCAGTTATAATAGATATGCAATGAATATTGCATCCATTCAATTATAAAAACCATATATTAATTAAAATAGTCACACACTAATTTTACCATCTAAATCAGGTGTGTTTTATTTTATCATAACAGAATATGTCTAGAAGAAAATAATGGATGTGTTATTCTATTTTAATAATATTGCATAAAATAGAATATCTCCCACATTGATCGCTGGAAAAATCATTGCTCTTGGTTCATCCGTGAGCGTGAAAGAATAATGACCATGTTACAAAGGTATCCATCCAATCAAATAATATAAGTGTTCATCCTATTTTAATAATAGTAAAATATATATATATATCTCCTTTTTGTCTTCACATGCAACCTCCTCCTTGGCCTGTTAGTAAACCGATCAAAGCTGACTTGGTCAATCTTGCAAAGTATGGAGGCATGGAGGCACCTTCTTCATGAGGAAGGTGCCTACTTTTGTTGGGTGCCTTCCTTATAAGGAAGAAACCTACTCCTATTGAGCACCTTCCTTATAAATAAGGCGCCTACTTCTGCTATGCACCTTACTTGAAGAGGAAGACACCTACTTCTGTTGGGCACCTTCCTTGAAGAGGAAGACACCTACTTCTGTTGGGCACCTTAATTGAAGAGGAAGGCACCTACTCTCATGCCTTAGTCTCTAAAAGTATAAGTATTCCAGGTCCAAGTGGATGTAGACTGGAAAACATCATATTAATAGCAAAAATTGTATTTATACACAATTCCCACTAAAAACACCAATCAAGCATGATACCGAATTTTCCATCAATTATATGCATAAGTTATATAAAAATGTATCTCACATGCTAATTAAACCAGTAATGATGCCACTTAATAGTGTATAAAAATGTACATTTTTGGGACTCATCAATAGTTATCCCAACCATGCCAAGCATATTACCATATGGAGGAGGCTCATTCTGATGAGCCACCTGATTTGCTATCTGTTGGTTATATTTTTTTAATGGGTCTTTAAATATTCCCATATCTTGATTGGTAGTCACATTCTATTATATAGGTACTTGATTATTCAATACTTGAGAATTACTTAATGTTGGTATTTTTGCCACATCTTCTATAAGTTCAATGAGGGGTTAAGGTTCTTAACCTAATAGGCCAAGCTCTACAAGGTGTGGCACACCTTTCTATTTCCATGGATAATAGTCATCATTGGGACCATAAGTATCCTAAGGAATTCTACTCTGTTATCCATGATCTGGTGGATTTTATTTTCCCTAGGACTGATCAATTCATGAGGAGAAGGAATGGAGACTTCCAAAAATTTCTAAACTTACCAAATATTTACAAAACCATCCATGCGTACAGTTTCTACATCTTCATTGTCTTTTTCACTAGATCTAGTGAGATATATATTATCCTTGCTTATCTACATCAAATTCTTATCACCATGAGCTTCATGAAGCCATATTTACTTGCAATTGAGCCAGTGACAGAAGCTATCCTAATTGCAAGAGGATTTATGCCATTCCTTAAGCAATTTTTAGGTTGGGACTGGGATATCAACCTATCTTTCACATACACTTGGAAAAATGGCATCATCATTATTCATTGCATGGAATTCCAGGTGGATTTTAATATCCTTGTTGAGGTTAGAGAGCAATAGCCAATGAGAAGAACAGTGTGCAAGGACAAGCACAACTGGGAAATTAAACTTAATTAATTTGAACCTAAGTTACCCATGAGGAGGATCTTCAAGCCAGGGATGATGCATGATGACTTACCCAATCCTTGGAAAGAGGTGATGAAGCCTCTATTGAAATATATCACTATGGATGATCTTGTTTTTCAACTCAAAAGCTTCTATATAGTGTTCATGAACTACTTTAGGGAGGTCAAGCAGCTGAACATTCCCGAGTTCCTTTACTTTTTTATGGATTACTCCATCACTGAACCCACTCAAAAAAGGAGGAAGCTTGGCCCTCTCACTAGGGGATTTTCAAAGTACTCTATGCTTATAATTTGGATAAATTTCCTAAGGTAAATGTGCTTCCTTAGGAGCAACAGGCAGAGAACATGGAGGAAGATGCTTCCTCCACTCCCATTTCTAAGTTTTGATGTTCCAAAAAGAAAAAGGTAGAGGAAGACCACCAGGATGCTGAGTTTCTAATAAAAAATAAGTCCAAGGTTGAGGCTACTACAATAAGGATTTTACAATCCCTTAATAATAATGAAGTCTAGAACCAAAGAAAGATGTTGGGTGCAAACGAGGATGAACCAGATGACCCTACGAAGAAGATTCTCCAAGAATATGTAATCAAGACCACCTCCAACATGATTGTTCATTTGGAGAACACCATGGCTAAAATTAAGGTGGAAACTACCCAAATGAAAAAACATAGGAATGCTTTGAACCACTTATTTTTCTGTGATAATTTTGTAGAGGATACTCCTACGAAGACTACTATTGAAGCCAAAACGGAGGTCAAGGATGATGATTTCATGGAAATATTAAAGGATATTTTCAAGTAATTCCCAAAGGATGTTGTTAAGGATTTAAAGAAGGATGGCATCAATGACCTTGTAATTGCCTAACTGGATAATGTTATGTGGTCTTACATTTCTTACCTATCCATGCTTTTCCTGGTTTCTTTTTGGTTTATTCATGTTTTCCTTTACGTTTTTAGGTCTTCAAGGATGTGTTGTTGTTTTTTGAGGATTATGCATCCTTTTCTCTAACTGATGTACTAAGGTGTTAGGGCACCTTTCAAATGCCCTCATCAATATAAATTTTTAACTTATAAAAAAAAATTGTTAAATTTTTTCCCAATAATGTAAGCAATTTTTCCAGCAAAATCCATTTTGAGCATTTTCGCGACATTAAAAAAGTTTGTTGATTTTTTTTTAAGTTTTCGATGGATGTCATTTCACCTCCAATTTCAACAAAATATCTTTTCACTCCCATTCCTAGTGAAATCCCTTTTTGGGTAAGTTCATAGCGAAGTTAATTTCCAAAAAATTTCACCAATGAAATCATTTATTGGCAGTTTCTGGTGAAACTCCCATTTCATCCAATTTCTGGAAAAACTCCCATTTCACCAAGTTTTTGGTGAAACTCTATTTTTATCCAGTTTATGGAAAAACTCGGATTTTGTCTAGTTTCCCAGTGGAACTCTTTTTTTTCCTAGTTTTTCAATGAAATGTATTTCAAGCGCTTTCCGAGTGAACATGTTGGCAATAGCACGTTCCAAGTGCAAGTCTATGTGAAAATCCATTTCAGGTATGACTTGGGAAAAACCATGATGAAGGTACATTTTGGGCGTAACTTTGAATAAAAATTCATTTCAAAAGCAAACATGCCATCACCCCCAGTGTTTTCAGTGAAGATCTTCTTTGGGAAGGGTTCAAAGCTAGTAAATTCAATTCCTAGGGTGATGCAATTGATATGTCCGGGATCACTACCAAATAACTATTGAAGTTAAATATTGTGCTCTTGACTCCAATTTAATATTTTTAATTTTTGAAGCACCATCCACTTTAGTGGATATTCCTTTCCTAAGGACCGTCATGGAGATTGAAATTAGATCGATGATTTTTTCCAAAGTCCTAATACGCCATGTGATGAAATTTATTGACACTTCCTAATGTGTTTGCTGATTTTTTCATTACTGGTACCAAGAAGTAATTGCTACTATTTAGTTTTTGACTAGACAACATTTTATTTAATAAGCATTTAATTTTGGAGGTAAAATCCTCCATAAAAACTAGAAAAATTGATGTAAAGGGGAGATGGACATTCTATTGAAGAAAACTCTTTAAGTTTAATTTTATGCTTTAATAAAAATATTGTTGGCTTTGGTTCCTAGATCAGTGATGTATGTTATTACTTTTTGCATGTCATTTCTACTATATTCATTGACTTTGTTAGATGAATTAAAATTCTACATTTGAATTTAATTTTTGATAAAGAAATAAATGTTGAGATGCTAATTGGAAGTTATATTTACGAGTTGTGAATGGTCCCTATGTTATTATTTATTATTAAATGATGGTTATAACTTGATCTGGTTATTTAGCTATTAGTTCATCCCTACACTCTTTTTTTCTCATGGCCATATTTTCCATTTCTTTCAGTCATTTCCCATTTCTTTATGTCAATTTATCTCCCTAAGCTTAACATCGATATTTATATTAGTAAGGGAACCAACACTCTTTGGATATTGGCCTAAAGGACATCTATTTCCTTTAGTTTTTTAATGTTGTCCATGTCTAGAGCGTGTATTTTTACACTTAGGAAGGTTCATGACCAATAGTTTTTGGCACGCCCAGTGGGACACTAAGAGTTTCACTTTAAGCAGTAATAAGGTTTTATGTTCATGTCTTAATGTATTATTAGAATATATTGTGAATCGATTTTACCCAGAAGCCTTCGAACATGAAGTCAGAAAAATATTTACTTCATGATCATAAGATTGAAGGCCAAAAATTTAGAAAATTCCATTGAGTTATTTGATCTTGACACCAAAATTTTAGGATAACATCCTAGATTAGTCACTCTAACTATTCTATTGGTTACAACCTCTTCATATATAACTAGTGTGTTTTATGTTACTTCAAGTCCTTCTAGTACCACCACTAGCCTTCCTTCCCAAGCAAAAACTCTGATTCAAATTGCCTAAAATCCACTACCACTAGGATAGTTTCTAGCTTGGAACCATTTTGGAGCTTTGAATTTGCAAGCTCAAAACCTGATCCCGCAAGTAGCATTCAAATTTTTACCTACTTACGATGGTACGGTAAAAATAACTTATGAGCATATTCAAGACATGGCTTCTTTGGAAACTAACCATAGCATCATGGATGAATATGTCATGGTCAGATTTCTTGTGCTCTCTCTTATAGGGAAGTTGCTTTACTGGTACCTATCCTTACCACATGCCACTATCACCATGTGGGACCAGTTGACTGAGTTGATGATAAAAAGCTTCAATAAACAAGTGGATACTTTTTCTTTGGTGTATCAATTTACTAACATTCATAAGCATCCACAGGAGGAAATTGTTGACTTCAATGTCAGGCTCGCTTGAAATTCGTAAAGAGTCCTTTATGGTCTCCAAATAACTCTCGAATAAGCCACATTTTATTACCTCTAAGCCTTCAATTTTGACATTAGCATGGCCATCCATCAATCCAACATTGATACATTCCCAACCCTATACTTTAATACACAAAAGGTTGAGGTCGATCAGATTGCTGTTGGTAAGCTTACACCAAAAATGATGAATTCCTAAATTTCCTTATTTCTCACAAATTTTGTATTCCAACGCATCTTCTCAGTCTTTACCAATATTCCCCATGTACCCAATCCCTTCATGGAATTCAATTTCATCTCAAACTATGATGACATATTATATCCTGCAACTATTTTATCCATCCATTCCATAGTTGCCCACTCTAGCTCCATTCCCAGAACTACCATCTCTACCAATACCAATTCCATTACCATATCCTCCATAACCCTTAAATATTGATCCCCATGAGAATTTGGTAGAAGATATGCAATCAATAAACTTAGTGATAAGAGTGATAAGAAATGAGATCACAATGATTAAGAAAAAATAGGTTGAGTGAGATTTCTAGCCTAGGAAATTTCAATCTCCACCAATAAACAAAGAGCAAGTAGCTTTGACTAGCAATATGCTTGAAAGGAATCCAATCATATTGACAAATGAAGAGGCTGGTCCATTAGACAAAGTGTACTGGTGTTCCACCTGTAATGATCTGCATGGTGAAGAAACTTGCATGGTTCATTTTAACTATGTGTAGACATTGTTAGATAGCTCTTTCGATGGTCATATCAATATGATTAAATAATTCATTCATAATTTTATGGTCCCTTCCATAGAATAAGTTTTGGTTATCATGAGAGCTAGAAATTTTTTGATAATAGTGGCCCCAGTTGAGATGGAACCGTTGAAGGTGCCTCTTGAGCAAAAAGTGTGGAACAAAAAGAGATAATCATAGGAAAAAGCACCTAACATAGCATCTAAGCTAGAAGAACCTATCCTTTAAAATATCTCTTGCCCACACAAGTGAAAGAAATATTACAATCAAATGTGTCAACTTCACAAGCATAAGCTAAGACAAAGAAATAGGCAAAAGAATGCCTCAAATACCCATATTTGACCAAGTGTCAGAGGGTGGAAGCCATGCAACAATATCGAAACAAGTATGAGGCTATTGATGAAATAAGGGATTCAAGTTCATTTGTGTACAACATCATTGAAGAACTAAAGAAGATCCCTACCAAGGTTAGTCTCTATGATGCATTGCAATTGCATGGATAAGTTGATTTGTTGCAAGAATCCTTGAAGTTTGTTAAATAGAAAAAGAAGAATCCCACTTAGAATATGTTAGCTTAGATACTTACAAACTCAACTAGTAGAAATAATAGGACATACTCTTTCTATTTGTATCTCAGGATGGAGGGTTGTATTATGCATAACTGCATGATCAACTTTGGTGTTGCGATAACTATCATGCCAAAGTTAGTGTGTGACGTTATGGTGATGGAGTATACTAGGAGTATCCTGAGAGTTTTGTAGTTGGATGGTACTCCTGTAAGAACAATAGGGATCATAAAATATATCCCCATTGTCCTACATAAAATACCTCAAATCATGGTGATCCAAGAGGTGGTCATATTGGACTTAGAGCCATATTTCAGTATGTGCCTCTCAAGAGAGTTTACTACCAAGTTGGGAGGCTATCTTTCTCTGGATTATTCACATCTAAAAGTTCCTAACAAAGGAAATAGAATATGAATATACAAGGATAATCATTCCACATGTCATGTAGAAAGGATTGAGAAAGAAGAAAAATCCATGGATTCTATCAACATAGTCATCGAAGAATTAGAAGAATTGTATTTAATGGAAGAAGTTTTGGATGAGCTTCGTACAAAAGATAAGTTTTCAATGCATTATTATAATAACATGATGGAAACTAAAATTGGTTGTTACTCCATTACTAAGCCTTAAAAAGTTGAAGTAAAGATTTCTGATGATAAAGGTCCTATTCTAGATCAAATTTGAAAGCTCTATTTTGATGGCGTGAGATGTAAGAATGGCGCAGGAGTAGGAATTGTTCTCATTTATCCTTTTGGAATACAAAAGACTTATTCATACCGATTAACCTAGAGTTGTACCAACAATACTATTGAGTATGAAGCATTCTGCTTAGGCTTGAAGAAAACTAAGAAGCTTGGGATTAAAAAACTATAGATTTTTAGAGATTCAAAATTGATTGTGAATCAAGTAACTAACAAGTGTATATCCAAGTAGCACTATTTGAAGGTGTACTGCAAAAAAGTCTGGGATATGTTTGAAGCTTACATAGTGTTGAAAATCCAATAAATCTTGTGAGAGCATAATAAGCATGCTGATATTTTGGAATCCCTTGGCACGAACTTTTCTTCAGTCGAACATGTGGTGAAGAAACCAAATATCGTAAGACTGGTTTATAGGCCTTCATTTTCTAATAATAATATCTATTGGCAAGTGTTTGAAAGTGATAATAATATTTTGAAATTCTTGATAAAAGAGGTTAGTAATATGGAATAAATAATACTTGATGAAGAAGAAACTGAGGGACTGATCCAGTTGAGAAACAATCATATCCCCAAAGGATTTATTATACTTGAATGTATCTTTGATCAAAATTATAGAGATGAAAAATATAAGATCAAATTAGATGAGGAGTACACTAAGCTATAGTTGGAATCTAAGAAGTCAATAAAAGTTGGCACTAATTGTACTTTAGAAGAACTTGAGCATATCAAGGATCTATGTCATGGGTTCCTAGACATTATCACCTAGAGTTACCAAGACCTAAAAGGTTACAATAAGGATGTGATCTAGCATACCATCAAATTTCAAGGAGTAAAACCCTTTAGGCAGAAGCAGATGCCAATAAATCCTAAAATTGAATTTTTGATGAAAGATGAACTACTAAAAATGGTGGAAGATAAAATTATTTACCCAATTAAGCATTCTATGTGGGTAGCAAATTTGGTCCCCATGAGGAAAAAGAATAGATATATTCACTTGTGTGTTGATTTTTGAAATTGAAATCAAGCATATTTGAAGGATCATTATCCCTTGCCATAGATTGATAAAATTCTTCACATAGTTGTAGGAGCTCAAATATTTTATCTATTAGATGGATTCTCTAGCTATAATCATATTTAGGTCAAGGATGAAGACCGATACAAAATGACATTCACCACAAAATTGGTACATTTGCTTATGAGAAAATACCTTTTGGTCTCTCAAACGTTGGATCAACATTTCAAAGAGTGATGGATGTAGCTTTCGATGAGATGTTAAATTGATTTATTTTTATTTATTTGGATGATATGATTGTCTTATCTCATAACATGGAGGAGCATAGTTTACATTTAAGGCAAGTTTTTGAGAAATACTAGGAGTTTGGAATATCCATCAACCCGTAGAAGTCTATCTTTGCCTTGAAGGAGGGAAAGCTCCTAGGCCATGTAATATCATAAAAAGGGTTAGCCATCAATATAGCTAGATCTGAGGTTGTTTTGAAGGTCCTAATATCATCCAAAAATAATTGATTGCAAGCATTCTAGGAAATAAAGGAAATAATTTCTCAGTATCCTATTTTAGTAAACCCTGATTATTCAAAGGATTTTATCCTTTATGGTGGTGGTGAACAAGAGAGTTATGAAGTTGTGCTCACACAAAATGGAGAATATGGAAATAATTGACCTATTAAATTCATGAGTCAATTCATCCAACCACATGAGGAAAAGTACAATTTTATTGAGAAGCAAGTGTATGCAATGATGAAGTCCTTGAAGAAGTTTTGGCATTTTGTTTCTCAGAGCAAAACAATTGTGTATGTTGTTCATCCAGATGTCTAAAATTTCATTATCCAGGGTGAGCTTGGAGATAAGAGAGTTTTTTGGTTTCTAAAATCCAAGAATATGATATTGAAATTTGACCAACCAAGATGGTTCAAGGCTTAGCACTATCTTAGGAGCTTGCAAAGAGCACTTCTTTCGAATACATGATATGCCAGTATGAAGATTCAGTAAGCGAGTATAATATTGCTAATAATTCTTCAAGTGACTATGATAGGGTAGAGGACCTTGTTGAATATTTCAATTTAGGAAGTTGTCCTTCACATCTGAATTATTCACATGAGAATGAGATTTAGACTACAGGCCCTTAGGAATGTCATGTTGCCTAATGGATTATTTCATAAGAACATTGATGGAGTTCTAAGGTGCATCAGAGAATCAAAAAAGTAGAAAATCCTAGAGGAGTTCCATTATAGATTTTCATATGGCCACTATGCAGGGATACAAATGGCATTAAAAATTATTAATGCAGGTTATTTTTGGCCTACCCTATTTGTAGATGCATTTAAGGTCAGTCAGAGTTGTGATAAATACCAAAGGTACATTGGTAGAAGCATAAATACATCTATACCATTTTATTTGATTCAAGTAGAAGCACAATTTCAACAATGGGATTTATATTTTATTGGGGCAATTTATCCTAATTCATATGTCAGGAATAAATACATTATGACTGCAACATATTATTTCACCTGATGGGTTGAAGCAATCCCAAAAAAGAAGGCAAACCAGGAAGTAGTCATCATATTCCTTGAAGGATTGATGACTCACTTTGGCATACCAAATGCAATTATAAAAAATAATTAAAATTCATTCATCGGTGCCAAAATCAGTGAGTTCACAGGTAACTATAGTATTTATTTAAAAATCTCATTAAATTACTATCCGTGGGGAAATGGTTTGGTTGAATCTACGAACACGAATCTTCTTAGGATTATAAAGAGAAATCTTGATGATAACAAGAGAAGTTGGAACTTGATATTAAACCAAGCCTTATGGATTTATCACATCTCAATTAAAATTTTATCAAGACGTCCCTCTATCTTTTGTGTATAGTAAAGAAGCAGTCTTACCCATTCACATTGAATTCCTAACCTTCCAATCTTTACAAATGCTTGATGATGGAAATTATGAATTTGATAATTGTAGGATAAGAGTGTATTATTCATTATGGGGATGCTTTTTCCAAGGATTATAATGATCAACTTGCCATCACCAATCTATGGACCAAATCATACAATCATACAGTCCTCATAACTAGTAATGTATGACCACTGATTAGCTTGTACGAAATTTAAATTGTACCACTATACAATCCCAAATCATACAATGATGGAATTTGTATAATTTTACACTTATCTAATCTCTCATATTTGGTTTTTCAAGCTTTTCTACACAATTTTGTAACTGAACAGTTTGATTTCCAAATGTTGCCAAATCGGGTAAATTTCCCTCAATCACATAAATTGCCAAATTGGGTATTTATCTTCTATATGATTTGTAATGATTATGGTGTCTGATTTTTATATATTAAAGGTACAAAAAAGTTCTAAATTGGATATCCTTATGGTCCAATCTCTCTTATATAAGTTTTTTAAGGATTTAATATGGTAATTAATCCTAATTCCACCAACATGTAAAGTACCTTATCAGGGTTTGAGAGAGTTCCATATCCAATGACGATGTCCAAAAAATGTACAAAAGTGTTAAATACATATACCTTGATATTATAATCATCATAGATCAATTCCAAAGACCACACTAGTGCTAGTTTAATCCAAGTCTTCCATAATAGTATATATATTAGCCATAACAACAAAAAAATAAGTACATGCAATAGAAATAAACTAAAAATTGCTATTCCTCCATCCTAGGATCGTACAATACATAAATGGAATGATAAAATGTGCTCATGCTTTATTAATATTCCACAATTTCAATATACAATCAGAGATATGTAGTAATAATTCACATCCAAAACTCAACATTTTCCAATAAGCATAATATCATTAGATCATAACCAGACTCTAACCAGACCATCAAAATTAAAACTGGGGTATTATATAACATTGCATAGGCCATAAAAAATAGGTTCCTAAGGCAATTAGTTATTCACAACTACCCATGCATAAAAAAATACATTAATTAAGACTTTTACTAACTATAACACCTTAATTATAAAAAACATGCATAATTACAACTTAAATGATATTTCCCATGCATTTCATTGCACATTGTATGGTTTACCTTCACCTTGTATATATTTCCCTTTGGATTGTACGGTTTACACCTACCTATACGGTTTACAAAACTTGCCAAAATTATCAAACTTGGGCAAATACTTCTATCACTTCTTTTGGGAGGTGGATTTGCTGCCTACATCTACCCTCCCCTTTTCTTTGATCGGTTTCCTCACTGAATCATATTTCTATTTCAACCATACCTCATAATCCGAAACTACCACTTTCAGGTCATCCACTTGGGATTGAATAATTACATGTTGGTTCTTCAAATTGATGTGTAGTTATCCATTTCTACTATTTTCAACCCATGGTGATTAGATTTATCTTTGACAGTATTTTGGAGTTCCCTCAATTGATTTTAATGATCAGTGATACTCTTCTTCAACTTCTCCTATAGGTATGCTTTTGTTCAAGCTGCTACTTCTAATTATTCATTCTTATCTATAATGGTCTACATATGGTGATGAATATCTACCTCCAAAGCATGAACAATATCCTCCTTAGCACTCAATTGTGCTTGCTTTTCTAGGACTATCTCATTATATATTTTGTTGTCCTATGTTAGCTCTTCTACCTTCTTAGCCTAAGTATACAGTTGCTCATATTTTTTTCTAATTGTATTTTTAGTCATTCATCCTTTCCTCTGAGTTGAGCCTCCAAATCCTTAATCATATCTTCTATCATCTGTGAGACTTATCACTTATCCTCTTCAAGCAAACTAAGTATAGCCTCAAAATCAGCACTGGTGCTTAGAATTTCTTCTAATTTATTTATTTTCTCTTCCACCACAACCTTTACTCTTTTTCAATTCTTCCTCCATTGCGATAATTTATTTTTGAGTGGCTTTTGTCTCCTCTTTCTGAGCTTCCTTGAGCTGATATATCTACTCCAAACCTATGCTCGACCACTCTATCCAATGTGTTAGGAAGATCAACTTCATTAGAGTGACAGCCAATCCTACAATAACCCTCTTGTGCTCCAACTCCACTGTATTCATGGGACAAGTCATATAATTGGCTCTATCTAGGTATAACCTTTGATGCTACCTGTAATTGGTTCTCACTCCCTCTGGAAAGTCATATTTTACTAGCATCGTACTTATCTCTTCCCTGGGTAACTTCCATGGGTGTTGTACATGAATATTTGTAATTCTCATTGTACGCTCCTCATTTATCACCCATTTTGTTATTTTATCCAACTTGAGAAACACTTTTTCGTCCTATAGCTTCAAATTTGCCACACATCCAATACAAAACTATAGTTTGGAACTAGCTATGGCATTTCCTATCTACGAGAAGAAATATTCCACCTTCTCTTCTACTCCTTATGTATCCTCCTCAGTTTCATTTTTTTTGAATTGCGGTACTTCAAGGAGATAACTTGTTTACAACCTTTGCGGTTCCTCATCTGTAGGAGTTCACTCTTCTTCCTCTTCCATGTGGTGGCTAGAACTTCCCCCAAGATCTAGTAGTGCTCTCTCTATATTTATCTTTTCCCTTGGTGGATTCTATTCCACCATCTTCTCCACCTCCACATCTTCTTCTACATTCACAATCTCCTACTGAGATTGTTGCTACTCAATTCCTGAGATTCTTTCTATTTAGTGAAGCCCAATTTTTGTTCTTTGGTTCCCTACTCCTCCTCATGATTCTCCTACTCTTCCATTTCTTTTAATTTTGAAACAATAGTTTCTCTTGATCCTATGATTCCTTCATCTCTTCCTATGCATCTCTAATTATTTTTATTTGAACTTCCACCCATCATGAATTTGAAACAAGGCTTCTTATTTTCTCTAGAATCTTCCTCTGATGCTTCCACTCTTAGCTTGACCTTATATTTCTCCTCCTAAGTAGTGGCCACTACTTTATATGCTATCTACCTCACTTCTATATCCTCCAACATTTTTGAAGAGTCCAAAATTTCAAATTCATGATGGAGTCCACCATTTCCTTTGATCCTGCCTAATTCCACTCATGCAAATCTAGCTTCTCTGAGTCTAATTGTTCCTCTTATTACTATTTTTTATGTACGGTCTCAGCCTATTTTTCTATAACAATATTATTCACCATTTCTTCTAGTTTCCTCCTTGTTTGTACTTGTACTGGGTTGGATTACCTCCCCAAAATTTTCTCCTTTTCCTAAACTAACAGTTGCTCCTTCTATCATTGCTAAATTACCTATTATTACAGTCCAGGTTCCAACTTCCTAGACCTTTTCCTTCTAGGGTGTACATCCTCATTCGATGAAGTATACTCATGTACTATAGTGGTTTTTTGTTCCTTCTTTGCTCGAGACTTCTCTGGGGTATCCTTTTGAACTGGTACTAACTTTACCCATATTAAAATGGTTTGCTGTCCCACATTAACATCCCTAAGCTCCATCAAAATTATAAAGTGGATTCCCTTCTCGGTAATAGCATTTAATAGCAATCCAATAGCATGGAAAGTCATCCCAAAATTCTTTGGCCTTTTTATCAATACTTAGCACATATTCTTCTCTAAATAGGTATCCCAATCATATCTAATTACTTTGGTGATTCCTTCTATGTATTGAGCCATCTAGATTGGCATATTAATGGATCATGTATCTCTTTACAGTCAAGGCATCATAGTATTCATAGCACATGGCCAATATTTCCATTTCAATTGGATCTATTTAATTCCTTGAATCACTACACCCAAGATCTTCGCATTTGTCAGTGATTTCACATTGGTAAGTGAAGTGATGATGCAATGTGTTTTAAACGGATCAAATTCATAACTACCTTAGTGCCATATGCTAGCAATCCAAATGTTTTTCTGAATGCCTCTACCGTAACTTCTACTTTCACCGACCTCTTGCCTACATTGACATAGGCAATTCTAGTTGTAGGATTATATGCTTAAACCATCTACAACAAATAATTATAAAATAAGTTCTTATGATGTAGTGGTACTTGTACTATTATAGCTACACCATCCTCCTAAAATTATTTTCTCTAGGGGTGGGTTTTATTTTCTTCATTAATCCACCACCTCCTGCATGTCTCTCCTCCATGTTGTATGAATGATATATTTTATATCTCAACCTAGATTTACTTAGGTCCACTACTTAGATCCTAATATAGATCTACAAAATGTACTTCACTCCTCAACTCCCTTCTTGGGATACTTTCTTGTGCCATCCCCTCCTCTCCGTATCTTGGTGGTGTTCTCCTTTGATTAGCCCTCTACCTCTGCCCTCTCCATAACCTGTATCCTACTCTCCTAAAAGGATGAGTAACACACCAACCACATAACTAAAACTATCACCCTTGGTATTGCCATGGATGAGACTCTCTCTCATGCAGGGGTCCTGGTGATCGCTCCACCCTATTGGCTAAAATTTTTCTTAACCGGTATCTGAAATATTTGACTAAAATTATTTTTGTCATTCCTTTGGCTAGCTTGCTACTCAAACATAAAAAATTTCACAATTAGAATTCTTCCAAAAATCATACATTTTACTGTAAATCATACAATATTCTTTCCAACTTGCTCCTGTATGGTTTCCTAATCAACTACCTCTAGATCATACAACTGTTCAATCTTCAATTGTTCAATATTAAAACTGTTCAATATTCTACAAATCATACAACTACTGCAAAAAAACATACATGGTCATTCTAATCCATATAATAGCCCTGTCTAGCTACTTCCCCTTGCTGAATCTATACACTTTCGTATGATTTACTCAAAATGACCTAAAACAACCCAAAAATTGTTTGAAATCGTACATTTTTTTTTTTGGGATCATACAGTCTACTTCTAATTCATACAGTACATTTCTTGAAACCTTTGCTCACCTGAAAATCACATTTTACGCTTCTCCTTCATGATTTATCACCAACCTAGTTACCGAAATACCTCGATCTATCTTTTCAATGTCTTTCAGGAGTAATTTTTCAAAATTCCCAGTTTTGGTGCAATTTATCCCCCAAAAAAAAATTTCTTGACTATTTAATATGGCTATACAGTCTTCTCCTTCATTCCCTCTATCTTATCCGGTTCATTTTTTGTCGCTTTTATCATATTAGGGTTTGTAAGTTTCTTTTTCCCTATAATTTCTTTGCTCTAGCACCAATCCAAAACTTCCTCGAATCGTAATGTATGTTTTTCAACATCCTAGTTCATACTTGGATGCCTTATGCTACAAACCCTTATTTATCTTTGGCTGAACTCAAATCTTGCTTATAATGGAGTCGAATTCGTTGTTTTTCTACTCTAATTCAATTTTCTCGAGTGAAAAAAATATTCGTAGTGCAAATTAAAGGATGGGTCATGTAATATTACAGCTCACTGAAGTATTTTAATTCCCATGTAGTCGTATCTATTTGGTTGCATTCTTTTCACCTTCGTCCTCCTTAAAATTTGAATTCTTCCTTGTACAATTTGAAAAATTGCTAAGTGTGGCCTTATATTTAAATTATTCTCAAACCCTAACCGCTTCAAATTTGAAATTGCACCACTTTGCATGTATTTTCATCTTCCTTGCTTGGATGATCGACAAATCATCACTTTTTCATATGATTTTAACTTTTTATTGTGCTTTTATGATAACATGTTGTTACGCACATGTGAACATTAAATGCAATGGTTGAAAATCATATAGTTGCACCCAAAACCATACACTGTACGATATGAATCATACAACATACCTTCTTGTATGATTCTACATGTAATTTTTCCAAATTTGCTTGTACGATCTTGCACTTATGCTTTTTCAGCTTTAATTTGACTTGTACAATCTATCACTTGGAGAATTTTTTTATTTCTCTCTTGAAGAGGTCACCATTTCTGGTTTTCAACCCACTTCCTTATTAATTGTGTCCCGAGGGATTTTCACAACTAAGGCATTTTATTTTATTAATTTATTTATTTATTAATTTTTTTTTTCATTTCCTAACCTATTTATACTTATCATCGTGGGAATCACACAGTGACATTTAGTTGTACAATCCCATATGATTCTTCTCTTGGAGGTTCTACTGTGACATTCTAAGTGGTTGTATCCTCTAGCATCACTTGATCTCTAGGGTGGTTTATCTCCACTTGTGATGTTACCAAGTTCCTTGGCCTTCTAGTGCCATTTGTACAAATTGGGATTGTACAATTGTAAGTTGGAGTCTCTTCACCTAGTGTCCCTTCCTCTTGTCGTATAAGTGATTGATCCCTTGGTAGTGGTACCCTTACTACTATAATATCATTAAAATAACTTCTTCATATATCTCCTTGTATCGATTATTTTTTGAGACTTGGTGATCAGATCCTTTGTTGTCCCTGGTTTCTATCATCTGTAAAATGCACTCTTCCTCTATTAGAAAGGCCTCTACCATGTGAGTGTCTTCCCTGTACTATACTCTTGAAATTGGGCTTCTTCGTACCAATGGTTATTCCTCCCTCCCTTAGAGTAATCCTCTACTGCCTGCCACTCTTCAAGGTCCTCATAAGATTAGGGATGGTCATCCTAATGGATACTACCTTGTAGGGTTTGGTAATATCCCTCTCATACACGGTAAACACTATAGATTCCTTGTCTAGTTCAAACAAGCTATGGATGTATCCCCTGGCCATATAGAAGTAGGGGGTCAAAAACTTCCTTGTCCTATTCCTCCTATAATTGTAACATCATGTTATCCTTGCTCACTCTATGGTCGAATACCTACTACCCTTTCTAGTTGAAGCCTTAGGGGTATTTTCCTATTTCTGCTTCCCATTGCTTGGTTATCAAGAGTTATCTCTACCAACTCAATGTTGGCTAGTGGACTTCTACTTCATATTGTACTTGATGATAATTATTGTAGTGCTCTGATTCTATGATTAGTACATGCTAAGCGATATTTCCATATTCTTTCCTCAAAGTATCTTTGTGGAGATGAAGTTTCCAAGACTTCTCTATACGCGTCGGAAAAACCTATCTTAGATATTGAATCATTATAATTCTCTTATCTTTTTTCTACCCAGTATTTTGGTAAATTCATCAGTATCTCCAATCTCCTCACTTCTCTTCTTTGTCTTCTCAATTATTGATGGGATATTATATATGATTGTATATCAAGTTTGGTTTGATTCTCCCGTGATCTCCCTAGTTGTTGTTGTGCTGATGTACATGATGGGGGATCACTTTTATCTTGGGAATTCTAGGGGTTTCCTAGGAAATAATCATCATCACTACTTTATGTGCTAGGTTCCCATACTAGCCAAAGCATTCCTTCATCATTTGAGTCAATCAAATACAACTGTGCATTATATTGTGATTCAGGTGATGTGGTTGCTTCATCAATGTCTTGCTATAGTATCTTTGCATCTTAATTCATAATTAGTAGATTAATTGGTGGTAGTTGTGCTTGCATCATCATTTATTATACCACTTATTAGAGTTATACCCTCATTATCCTCATATTCTTGTTCTAGATATTGTAGCCTAGCTATTCTTTGTTCATACAGCCTTTGTATTGTGTTATCCAATTCCTAGATGGTTTGTTATTTCAACCTTGCATTATGACCTCTTAATATCTGATATTCTTCTTGCAATTTTTGGGTCTGTAATAAAATTCTCTACTGTAATATCCCTACCTAATATAATGGAGTAAGTCTAGCCAATTCTTCATCAATGGTCTTGTTCCTATTCTCCATTGGAATTTCCATTTCAAAATTATCCACTCTATCCTCATATCGTATTGTTAACCATATCCTTATTTGTCTTCCAACTTTTTGGGGTAGTTCTCTACGCTCCACCTAAGGATACATAATATTTATATTCACTTGGGGTGCTTCTTCTTGTCTTCCCTTATTTTTGGGTAACAGTACCATCTTTTGATGTCCTCTTTCATTTGAAAGAATCCATTCTTCATCTTCCTCTTCTACTCATTTAGTCTTATCTGTAAATCTGACATGCACTCACAACATTCTTCTTTCTCTAGGTCAAGGTGTTAACTCCTGCTATTCTATGGTTGGTCGTGTCTCCTCCTAGTTTATAAATAATGTGCAAGTCCTATGTTAGGTTCCTCCTACGATGGACCTTGCTCATCTTGAGTTCTCCATTGAGATTTTTCTTGTCTTCTTCTTTCAATCTCTTTTGAAGAAATGAAAAAGCATTATACTTTGTAAGGCTTAAAATTTGAGCCATTTATAGTGTTGGGTACCTCAGTCCCATTTAAGTTCTGCAACTTGACTACTCCATTATTCATTACTTCTACCACTATGTAGGGACCAATCCATACAATCTTAAACTTATCGGGCTTGATTTCTCGCTTCCTATTAAACTTTAGAATCAAGTCACCCAGACTAAGTTCTAAATTCCTAAAGTGTTTTTCATGCCATACCTTCATTATTTTTTGATCTAACTAAATCACCCATTGTTCCATGACTCTTCTTTCATCTAACTTGATTAGTGTTCTTATTCACTCTTCCAAACTTTCTTGAGCACCCAAGCGATGCTCCACCGCAACTCTCAAACTTGGTATCAAGAATTCAACTGGCACCACTACCTCCTATCCATACATCAACTAGAAAGGTGTATGCTTTATTTTTGGTTTAAAAGTTTTTCTATATACCCATAAAATAGATGGTAGCCTTTCCTCCCAATATTCTCCCTCTATTTCACAAGTTTTATATAAAATAGATACCAATACTTTTTTTTTTGCTTCTGCATGCCCATTTGATCTAGGATAATACAGACTAGACAATGAGTGCAAAATCTTAAATTTTTTTGTAAAAATATTAAATATTTCATTGACAAAGTGTCCTCCTCTATCACTCGTGATCTATAGTGGAATACCAAATCTTATGATTACCTTCTTGTACAATAATCTTGTTGTACCTTTTTCTAAGTTATTAGGTAATACTCTTGCTTCAACCTATTTTTTCAAGTATTCTATTGCTACTATGATGTATCTACACTTCCATATATGAGATGTCTTCAATGGTCTGATGAATTCTAATCCCTACATTTCAAATAGTTCTTGGGGTTGTGATGGATGCAATGGTATAAAGTCCCTCTTTACTGGATTTCCTGCTCTTTGACAAGTGTTGCATGCTTTAACATGCTCTTTTACATCATTATATAGTGTGGGCCACCATAATCTAGCTAGTAATATTTTTCTAGTGGTCACATATAGCCCCATGTGCCCTTCTACTAAGACTTAATGAGCTTCTTTCAATGCTGCTTTGACTTCTTATTCTATCATACATCTTTGTAAGATACTATCACTTCTCATTTTATACAAAAATCTTGCTATTAATTGGAAGGGTGCTAAATTGATGATCACTTTATTTTTCTCGATTGCCATCATTTATTGTAATAACTCTCTTGTTGATAGGTAATGGCCAACCAACTTGTACCATGATGGAACAACATTGATGGCAAATAATTGTGCATCAGGGAAAACCCCTATTCCTATAGGTTCTCTTGATCATATCCAATATAATTGGTTTCCAATGACATGCTTCTTACTAGGTCTTACTAATACTCGAAATACGAACTCTTGTAGGGTGGCAAGACACCTACTAACCCGTCCTTGTATTATAGATTTGTTTATCAAGTACAACAAGGATTGGTGATTTACATAAAAAGTAAAGGGATTCACCAGTAAGTAATACCTAAAATTTTGGACCACATATACCATTCCAAAAGCTTATATTTATATTATAATTTATTTTCTCTCTACCCTTGATAATAGGCAACTAGCAAAGAAAATAGGCTGATCCAGCTTGAATTGTCCTTCTTGTGCCAAAGCACATCCAATAGAAAAATTTGAAGCATCAATGTGGATATGGAATTCCTTATCCTAGTTTGGGAACATGAAAATTAGGCTATTCAAAAGTTTTGCCTTCAACTCCTCAAAGGCTCCTTGGTGCTCCTCTGTCCATATAAAAAGAATATTTTTCTTTGTCAAAGAATCCAAAGGATATGATACATGTGCATAATTCATGATAAACCTTCGATAATATCTTGTTAATCCAAGGAAGGTTTTAAGTGAGCTCACATAATATGGTTCTTCCATGTGCAATATCACATGGATCTTATCAGGATCTATTTTTAATCCTTCACTACACACTATGTATCCTAAAAATTTTCCATACGGTACCTTCAAGTAGAACTTCCTAGGGTTTAATGATATATGTGCATTCCTACACCTACTCATACATTCACTAAGGGTATGAAGATGCACCTTGATCTTCCCATAAATGGACCAATCATCCAAAAATGCTTTGAAGATCCCTATTGCCAACTAATCAAATATATACTGTATGATGCACTGAAATGTAGCAAGGGCATTACAAAGCCTGAATAGCATTTAATTTTATGCATAGATGCCATTATCCAAAATAAATGTGGTCTTCAAATTATCTTCCTTGGCTATACTTATTTTATCATAACCTAAAAATCCATCCAAAAATGAATAGATATCGTGCCTTGCAACTTCTTCCAAGATATAATCTATGAAGAGAATAGGGAAGGGATCCTTGATAGTTACCGCATTTAGACTCCTAAAGTCCACACATATTATTATTTTGACCACTTCATTCTTCAAGGTGATCACTATAGGTTATACCCACTCATTGGTCATAACCCTGAAGATGATTTCTACCTCCAACATATTCTCCATATTTACGTTAACTAAAGCAACATATTTTGGGTTCATTCTATACGGTCTCCTCCTTACATATTGTGATCTAAGCATAAGTGTAATCTTGTGGACAAATAACTCAGGTGGTACCCCCTTCAAGTCCTTATATGTCAATGCAAAGATATCCTTATATTCCAAAAATATCTTAAAAGTTATCGCTTTCAGTATAGGGTTCCAATAATCGCCATAGTGAATCATCCTAGGTTCATATTCCATCCCTAAATTGATGTCTACTATCTAAGGTCCTTCATATTAATATTCTTTAGCTCACTTGTTGTTTTCTCTACATTATTTGGGTGTGTAGGTATTGCATCAATTTATGTATCTCCTACTGTATACTATCCAAAAATCTTTGGAAATGTCCTTTTCTCTTCCATCTCTTTCTTAGGTTCTTGGATGACTTTGGGTTCATATTTTTTTTCCTTGATCTCCTATGAGTCAATACAGAGGTAGTTGGGTTGCAAAAATTTATATTCCTCCATTTGTCAATGAAGGATCCCACTATCAGATCTAGCTTCATCTTCACTACATTCATCCGGGTACAACATTCCTTATTCATATGGTTCATACCCTTCATCACATGAGGAATTTTCTGTTTCATCGATCGTAGCTACATCCTCACTGAATTTTTGGTTAGTCATATTAATCATATATTTGTGTTGTCCCTTCTTGAAAATGATATGATTATTTCCCAATTTATTATTAACTTTGGCTACTTGTAGCCATCCTCTCCCCAAGAGAGTGTTGTATGTTGGATTTTGCATAGTAATCACAATGAAATCTAAGATAAACTCTTAGTTAGCTATGCCCACTTGTTGTGATGTCAAGACCCCATTTGTCTCAATACCATACTAGTCAGCACCATATAATAAAAATCTCAGTGCCCATAGAGATGGAGCACCCAATTTTAGATAGGTTCTTTTAGGTATTACATTGACACTAGATCCTCCATCCATGATAACTTATGTCAATTTGTGCCCTAGGATTTCCATATGAACAAATCAGGTTTCTTCCCCACATAAATCATCAATATAGTAGGATCCACGAAATGGTCTTTCTATTTCTTTTCCTGAATTGGTTGACTCTGCACTTCCATCATATTATGTGGTTGTATCTCTTCCACCATCACTTTTTGTAATGATAGAATAGATTCCAATAGGTTTACCACTTTGATCTCTACTGTGGTGTCCAAAACTTGTGTTTCCATGCTCTACATAAATGCCTTCTATTTTGACAGATTTTTCAATTCCTTTTCTTCATCTAACTTCACTTGTTTATATTTTTGTGCTTCATACTGTAATATTTTCTTTGCTACTTTTTAGTGATGCTTTTCCTTTACTGGATCTGAATACTTATCATTTTTAGCCCGATTCCTTGTCACAGCTAAAAATTCTTAGTTTTCCTCATTAGCTTGGGGAACCTTAATATCTAAGTAATTTACATTATGCAGGTTACTTGAACTCACCTACTTGGGGTAATTTGCTTCCTTGTGGTTACCCGGACCGCACCACCTACACATATGTGTAGTATTCGCTTGTTGTATTTCCTGTCTCTAAGGTGAAGGATATTTTTTCATAAAATTCCCCCACTCTTGGAAATTACGACACTGTATGATCATCCTCTCTTTCAAGTCATACTGCAAATGGTTTCATCCTCCTTGTCGATTGCCTTTATTTGGCCTTCCACCTGATTGACTATTTCTATAACTGCCACTTGTTGCTTGTTGCTCGCTTCCTAGGTTTTTCTATTTGTCTTTCTGCTCCTGGATTGTTAGGACCTATGGACATACTCTCAAATTATACAAACATAACATTACCTCATGTCCCATCAAATTACATAAATAACAATAGTCATTTCATGGATACTTTATATTTGTATACCCTTCCATATTATATTTTGTGCACCAAATGTCATTTCTATCAGGTTTGATTTTTTGTTCTTTCATGATCTTTTCGAAATATTGATGAAATGATGCTACTGTCCTCTATATAGTGTCCTCTTATCTACAATCTAAATCATTGGATTTGGGATGAGATAAAATTCCTATGTATATCTATTTTGATTGACTCTCAAAATTATTTGCATGCTTTACAACTTCCTCATACGTTTTTGATGGTACTACCTTCATATTTTTCTTGTATTTCAGTAGTAATCCATCTACAAACCACTGCTTCACTAATAAATCTGGAAAAGACATCTGCATCTTATATACTAACTGATTTAGTCTATGGTTGTATGATTTCACATATTCGATATATTTTTGTTTCATCATACAAATTCTTGTAACAATGTCTCCATCATCCTTCAAAGGTTGAAATTACTCAATGAATTTCTTCTTCACTTGATTCCAAGTCAAAAAATTGGTTGTATTTTCCCTCTTCAGATACCAATCTATCATCAATCCTCTCAAGGTAGTAGGAAATAGAGTTACCCAGTCATATAGATGGTCTACACCATTTGATCCCCAAATGGTTATACAAGTTCTTATATGTATTATGGGGTCTTCCTCACCCTCACCTATAAAATGTGGACATATCTATTTGGCTGCCCTATTAGCCATCTTTGGAGAATTATCCTCATCACTTGAGGTATCCTGTGGAATCTCTATTTCATTCCTCCTTGGGGGTGTTTTACTATAATTATCATCAAAAGTATCTATTTGAGGTATCTTATTCTATCCCACCAATAGTTGACTAAAATTATGTGCGTATTCACTCCACAACTTCCTTCGCTGATGTGAGCGAGATGGTCTTGGTCATTCCTCTTGAGACCTCACACCCTGTTTCTCTGGTGCATAACTCTATCCTCAACACTCCCTTGTAGAACTTTTTCACTTTCTTAGGTGTCACCATCCAATCTTCTTCCTCATGCACTACTTATTTGTCAACTCATACATCTATGCAAGGTGGTTCGATTACCTCATATTCTGTCTATATTAGCAGTGTTTCAAAATCTCCTTCTTTAGATGCCCATACTTGCTATATTTTTTGTTCATGTGTATTATGGTTTGAGCTACTTGCATTATATCTTCAAGCAATTATCATGCTCCTTCTTACTGGAATGTTCTCTGATAATTTTCATCTCCTATGCCTTTCCACACTGGTCCTTGTCATTCACCTCCAATTTTGTAGTATTCTTTACTTGTCAATTTGACCCGTTTTAAAAAAAATGCCAAGTTTGATAAGGAAATGGTGCAAATGTAGGATAGGGGTGCAATATTACTAGTGGGGAGGTGTTTTCAAGGCTTAGAATGATCAACTTGCTATCAAAAATTGATGGACCAAATCATACGATCATACCGTCCTCACAACTAACAATGTGTGACCATTGATTAGCTTGTACGAAATCCAAATCATACCACTATATGATCCCAAATAATATAGTGATGGATTTTGTATGATTTCACACTTATACAATCTCTTATATTTGGTTTTGCAAGCTACCGTACATAGTTCAATTTTCATATGTTGCCAAATTGGGTAATTTTCCCTTAATCGCATAAACTGCCAAATTGGGTAATTATCTTCTGTACGATTTGTAACGAATTTGGTGTATGATTTGTATATCCTCATAGACCAATATCTCTCAGATAAGTTTTTTAAGGATTTAATATGGTAATTAATCCTAATTCCACCATCATGCAAAGTACCTTATCGGAGTTTAAGAGAGTTCTATATCCAATGGCGATGTCTAGAAATTGTACAAAAATATTCAATACATTTCCCTTGATATTATCATCATCATAGATCAATTTCCAAGACCACACCAATGTTGGTTTAATCCAAGTCTTCCATAATAATACATAGATTAGCCATAACAACAAAAAATAAGTACATGCAATAGAAATAAACTAACAATTGCTTTTCCTCCATCCCGAGATTGTATAATATGTAAATGGAATGATAAACTATGCTCATGCTTTATTACTATTCCATAATTTCAATCTACAATAAGATATATGCAGTAACAATTCACATACAAAACTCTTAGTATTTCCCATTAACCAGAATATCATCATATCATAACAAAACTCTAACCAGACCATCAAAAATAAAAATGGGGCCTTATATAGCATTACCTAGGCCATTCCATGGTGGTTCCTAAGGAAATTAGTTATTCCTAACTGCCCATGCATAACGAAATACATTAATTAAGAATTTTACTAAGTCTAACACTTTAATTATCAAAATCATGTGTAATTACAACTTAAATGACATTTCCCATGTATTTAATTTCATTCATTATACATTGTATGGTTTACCTTCACCTGTATGGTTTTCACTTCTGGTTGTATAGTTTAATCCTACTTGTACGGTTTACAAAAATTACAAAAATTGTCAAAATTGGGCAAATCCTTCTATTACTTCTTCTTCTTCTAGGTTGTGGATTTTCTGCCTACAATCCTATGAGCACAAGGTTGGATCAAATTTTAAATTTTGAGGAAGAAAGGGAGAAATCATACAATGCCTTCATAAAACATGTCCAAATGACGAAGAAGTGGTTTGAAAAAAAGACTTCAAAGAAGGCATTTGATATTGGTGATCTAGTGTTGAAATGGAATGAGAATAAGGTAAATCCAGGAAAACACCACAAGTTTGAGGTAATTTGGGAGGGCCCTTTCCAAATTTTTGGTGTCAATCAATTTAACTCATATATTTTACAAGATATGGACGACCATGTGTTGCTGATTTTGGTGAATGATCTTCATTTGAAAGCCTATTATCAGTAAAAATATGGGATTGTGAATATAAATATGTATATAGTTTTTTTTGTAATGTTGCTTTTGATCAAAAAATGACTAAGGATGGGGTGCAAAATTCCTTTTCGCTTTTTTAGGGTGTTTTCACTGGCGAAATTCATTTTCACCAGCAAAAATTTTCTTCAGTCCTCCCAAATTAATATATATATATATATATATATATATATATATATATATATATATATATATATATATATATATATATATCAAGGAGTGAAATTCCTTTTCATTGGAGCGAAAGGTATTTTCACTAGTGAAAATCATTTCACCAACGAAAGTCCTTTTCTTTGCTTTCTTTTTGGGCATTTCACCTAGAAGTGATTTTTTGGCACCAAAGATGTCAAAAGCATCCATGCTTTTAATTTTTTTTTCAGGTGAAGGAAAGTAAAATTGTGCCAATTTTAAAATTTGGGTGCCCAAGTTAGGAAAAGCACTTGATAAAAAAAAAAAATGAAGCAAAAATGGGAAAAAATAAAAAGAAAAAGAAAAAGAAAAGAAAAATGTAAAAAGAGAGGAAGAAATTGATTTTGCACAAGAAGGTAATTTTTCCCATGCATCTTTGGATTTTTGGAGCAAAAATCATGTTGACATTAGAAAAATTCACTCTACTACTTTTTCAGGAAAATAGGGTGGCGAAAGATATTTTCAGAGTGAAATGCCTTTTCACCCTGCTTTTTCAGCAAACTCCTAGAATGCATGTCGTTTCACCCTACTTTTTTTCAATGAAATTATTTTTAGTGTTCCACATCAGTAAAATAAGTCACTCATAATGTAGTTCAAGGTAGAAAATTAGCAAGGCATGTTTTCCAAAATTAATCGTTAACGGTAAGTTGCACCCCAAGAAGAAAAAAATAATTAAAAAATCAAAATAACCAATCAGAGTGCTTGGAGAAGAGGTGGGAAAAATTAATAAATCATTGGAAAGTATGATGTATCCCTAAAATTAGCTAGCACACTATAGGCATTAAATTAAGTAGGTATGATTCGAAAGTTATCAAAGGGCAAATGTTTCAACTTAAAGGATTCAAAAATTACAAAGCTTGTGGAAGATTATCGTGAATTAATTTTTCTTTGAGGTTTGAATTTATTTTCTATCTACTCGAAGAGAGTTCCATATGAGGAATAAAATCTTATATGCCAAGAGGGAGAAAGCTAAGAAGAAATTTGACCTAGAAAAAAAGTGACAAAAAGCAAGAGAGGAAGAGGAGGAACTAGAATTAACACCTTATTACAACCACCTGGTGCAAATCAGTGATTGCATTATTAAAAACAAGGGTGTGGAGAAATTACACCAGGATTTTGAGTTCACTTTGCAAAAGGTATTTGTTGAAATCTCACATACCATGGCATTTCACACTTATCTCTTCTGGTACCTATGTATACCTGTGCACTCATGTCTCGAGCTGGTATGGGTGATTGCACAATGCTAAAATACTACTATGAGAGTTGTTAAAAACACCCAAGGAAATAACGTGTTCATAATTTTCGCTAGGTCAGTTAGAGACACTTTCACTTGTGGTGCAAGACCCCCAACTGAAATCATGTTTAAAAAGCTCAATATTTTAGAGCAAGAGAAAAGGTACCAATCCACGGTTCATATGTGGTAGTTTATGGAGAACCAATTGTTGAAGATACCATATTTTGGGGAATTTCTAGAATTATTGATGTCGTTAAAGTATTTCAAGAGCCCAGATTTATATTCAATGCTAACATGGATGATGAATTGTATTTAGATTCCACAGTGCATAAATGGTAAGCATCACTAGTGTAGTGTATTTCATAGGTGGATAATTATACCCCGACTACCATGATAGTGACCAGGTAGATTTCATAGATTGGATAATGCACTTGCAGTTGCCAAAGGTGAAAATCAGAGAAGACATCACTTTTAGGTATTTCTCCCTTCTGGTATGGTATTTTTTCTATCATATGCATTCCCACATTACTTTCATAGCAGTTGGAAGAAAGATGAAATAGGAGGAATGTTTCCATTGTATTCATGGACTCAAAGTTTATCAATAAAAGAGTCATGATAATTTTAACAAAATATTCTTGGGACTTACCCTTGAGATGATTTACGGGATATGTGATAGAGTGCCAAGAACTATGAAATAATATATTGTTAAAATCAGAAGGGTTAAGTATTTCTATTGATGCAAGGAGTGGTTGTCAAAAATTTTAGCTTCACTGATAAACATTTTATGTTGTCATATTTTACTATCGAGCATATTTTCACTCTAGAGGTAGCCCGACAAACTGATTTCACAAATGATACATATGGGATAGGTAGGGAAAAGAGAGCTACATACACCATGCCTTTCCAATTTGGTGATATTAAAAAAAAATGAATTAATCGCTGAAACATTGTATGATCATGGTTTGATTAAGCTTCCCCAATGATTGCGGTAGGATCCTTTGGGTATTTTTGGAAAATTCATCAAGGCCAAGAATTTTTATTACTACCCTCAATAAGACATCTTGCAACAAAGGAACAATTCCAAGGGGTGTGACCTTGACTGGCACATTGAAAATGTGATATCGCTCCCTCCATGGCATTATTTTTATGAAATGAAAGTCGAATATGATCTTGTGAATCAATTCAAATAGGTTCTTCCTCTTGATTTATTCAATCAAATGAGAGCAAAATTTCCAAGATGGTCTGAGGATAAGATCACCAACTAGTGGGTCATGAGGGTCCATTGAGGGAAGCTCGAGTAAAGTTATCCATTGGTTATGGATAATGCATTTTCATTTATTTATGATGATCATTGTGAAAAGTACCAACCCCTATCATTTTTTTACTTGGTACCTCGAAGTATCCACAACCCTAATAAGGGAGAAGACATGGTAAGAGAAAAGGAAGCACCGATTGAAGAGAGTGCAATTATTGAATAAGAATAAAAGAAGGAGAAATAACCACATAAGGAGTAGCTTTCATGTAGAAATAGGAGCATGGATATAAGAGTGCATTTCCCCAATATGGTAAAAAAAACCTAGAAGTGATGTAGTTTCTACTCTTAGCACAAATCCACCTCCTTCGTTTATGATTGAGTAGATGGGTTTTAAGGAGATATCCTCTTTAGCTTAGTAGGAACAATCAAGCCTAATGGTGAAAATAGTAGATATGGAAGTATAGGAAGAGAAAGAGTCTACAGTGCAATAGCCTTCGTCACTGGATCAAACAATTTTGGAGCTCATAGGTACACATTTTCTTTCTTCTTCGCTCACTGATAAGCACTTGTTGACCACTACCTCCCTATTTTTTATTCCTCATCTCCACTTTACCTCCATTCACTATACCTATATTTTCAATTTCTCTTTCCTCTTCATAGTCATAGGTCACTAGTGCTCCCCTAGTTTCCTCCATTCCTTCCATTTTTCTTTCTTTTAGTTCATTCACATTTGTCTCGAATCCATTTTCCCTTCCATTGTCCTTCATTTCATATTCCATACCTTCCAATATTGTTACCATTGTAAGTACACAATCCCCTCTCAGGGTAAGTGTAACTATAGAACCTTCCACCAATGCTCCCTCTACTGAGCCAAACCCTCAGTAGGATCTTTTACCATTTTCCCTAGTTTTTGCAGTACAAGAGCCACTAACTTTCGATATGGAGTTACTACCAGAGCACCCTCTAGTAGATAAGATCAGTAGAGTGTGGTAAAGTTCCTCATATTAGTTTAAGAAGTGGAAGGACACACAAGACCCACCAAAACCATTGAAGAAGGTGACTTTTTATCCAAAGGCTATGAAGGTGCATACTATGAAGATGATCCCTCAGGTCTAGAAACCTCAAGGAGAGATAATTCCAAAGGATTACTCATATCAGGTCATCACTGAGGACCTCAAAAAAATAGATGCAGCTAAGAAGATGAGAAATATACAAATGGATATGAGTTCAATATACTTGAATGAAGAGCATTACAAGGATCACTTCTTCCAGGTTGAGGCAAAGAAATCGAAGTTAGAAGAGGCTTTGGTTGCACAAAAAGACCAACTAGATGTTGCACAATCATAATCTCAACAATGGAAAAAGAGAGCGAAGAATATAGATGTGAGATCAAGGGATATAAATAGGTAACCAAATAGCATTAGTTGGAACAATAGGAAGCACAACAATAGATATAGACCTTGAAGGACTAGCTCTAGAATCTGCATAATTAGTTGGCAGTAACGGCGATACAATCGATAACCCTCATGAAGGAGAAAATTAAGGAGGCTCATAGTCAATGACTGATTGATTTTTATACAATGGAAATTAAGGTGATGTTGGATCTCATGTTCCTTTAGGAAGTGAAGTTGGTCATTTCCTATTATAGACATGTAGTAGAGTATTCTGAAGAAATCCTGGAGCCAAAACTGGAAATAGTAATGAAGATACAAGTAATGTCTAAAATGGATCTTAGATTCCATCCACTAAGTGAAATAGCCCACACTTGGACAATTGCCAAGATCACACTCATAGTTATTTCTCTAATTTGGACCTAGTTAAATAAGCTCAAAAGTTGCTATAGAAATTTGAGCAAGAGAGGCACATTTCATTGGTTTACTTTGATACAATAGTAGCCAATGGTTTCCCTAGTTTTTTTGATGATCAAGGGAATATTCTAGCAAAGGACCTTGATGTGGTATGGGCTATTTTCATATATGATGCTTCAGAGATTGATAACTTGGAAGAGCAAATCATCGAAGAGCACGCACTACCATTAATGAGGAAATTCACCCGCATGGAGTCAAGATTGTTGGAGCTTAGCCAAAGGGCCAAATATATTGATCTAGAGTAGGTTGAGACTTTTTGGTATATTATGGATATGCTCAATGCTCATTAGGTGATTAGTATAGATGCTTGGGCTGAATTAATTGTAGTGTATGAAGCTCCAACTTTGCATCTCAAAAAGCATGAAGATACTGGTGTAAGCAGTAGGTAATCAGATGTAGCTAGTGGCGGAGACTCTGATCCCAATGAACAAAGGTCTAGTATCGATTGCATTCAAGTGATATGAATACCCTGCGACCCACCGAAAATATTGGTATTTTTTCCACATTAATAAATTGTTAAAATTTTGCCCAAGTATGTAAGAAATTTATCCAAAAAAATCTATTTTGTGCATTTTCGCCACATTAAAAAAGTTTGTTGAAATTTTTTCTTAGTGTCTTATGGGTGCCATTTTAGGAAAAATCCAAGTAAAATTAATTTTCGCCCCCAAGTGCAGCAAAATACCTTTTCTCCCCCAGGAATAGCGAAAGTCATTTTCAGGAAAGTTCACAACAAAGTCAATTTCCAGACAATTTCGCCAGTGAAATCATTTTTTGGTAGTTTCTAGTTAAGTTCCCATTTTGTCTGATTTTTGGAAAAACTCCCATTTCACCCAGTTTCTAGAGAAACTCCCATTTCACCTAGTTTTCCAACAAAAATATCTTTTTGCCTAGCTTTTTACTGAAATGCATTTCGAGCGCATTCCAAGAAAAAATGTTGGCAAGAGCATGTTCTAGGCATAAGTCCAAGCGAAAGCCCATTTCGGGAACAACTTGGACGAAACCATGATGACGACCCATTTTGGGCATAACTTTGAGTGAAATTTCATCTCAAAAGCAAACATACCATAATCCCTAGTATTTTCAGTGAAGATATTCTTTGGGAAGGGTTGAAATCTAGTAAATTCAATTCCTAGGTGATGCAATTGATATATCCGAGATCACTACAGAATAACTGCTAAAGTTAAAAATTATGCTTTTGAATTTGATATAATATTATGTATTTTTGAAGCACCATCCAATTTAGTGGATATTCATTTCCTACGCATCATCATGAAGATTGAAATTAGATCAATGATTTCTACTAAAGTCCTGATATGCCATGTGATAAAATTGATTAACACTTTCCAATGTATTTCCTGATTTGTTCATTACTGGTACCAAGGAGGAATTGTTGTTGTTCAATTTTTGGCTAGCTAGCATTTTATTTAATAAGAATTTAATTTTGGAGGTGAAATCCTCTATAAAAACTATAAAACTTGATGTAAAAGGGATATGGACATTCTTATGAAGAAAACTCTTTAAGTTTAATTTTTTTCTTTAATCAAAATACTGTTGGCTCTAGTTCTTGGATCAATGGTATATGTTATTACTTTATACCTTTCATTTATGATATTCATTGACTTTGTTATATGAATTAAAATTTTGCATTTGAATTTAATTGTTGATAGATAAATGAATGTTGAAATGTTAATTTGGAGTTATATTTACGAGCTGTGAATGGTCCATGTGTTATTATTTCTGATTAAATATTGATTATAACTTGATCTAGTTATTTAGTTATTAGTTCATCCTCACACTACATTTCTGGGTGATGGCCATATTTCCCATTTATTTAAGTTATTTCTCATTTCTTTCTCTAAGCTTAACACCAATATTTTTGATTGGGTCTAGGGCACATATTTTTATGCTTAGGTAGATTCTGAACAACACTTAAAAAAAATATCTCGCATCAACCAAATATTGAATTACAAGTTTTAACTTGCAAAATATTTTCCAATGTCATTTCCCTCTATGATATGTACAATACTGACTTGCATTATACCAATGAGCTATAGTATCTGGTTGTCTAATAGGAGGTAATTCAATTGCCTTAGTTTATAAAAGTTTTTTCAAAACTACTTCCATAGACATATTAAGCTTTGTAATGTTGGTTTTTGAAGTACTATATTTTATAGGTTATTACCATTGTTTTTTTGATTTTTTTGATTTTTTTGAATTTACATGATGGAATCGATAGCCGCCACGAATCTAGGCAGGCTGTCCAGATTTTTATGGCCACAATAGTATTTTGTGTTGTCCACCCCAGAAGCTGCCACACAGATATTCGCGTAGTTCGCCCCTATAACCACCATGCCACAATCATTTTAAACCTTTTACGCCACTAAAAACACCAGGAAAGGGACAAGCATTCAGTCCGGCGAGGCCCGAGATTTGAACCTTGGACCTCCACACCCATTATGGGGTTTGGATGAACCAATTGGTCTACACCTTGGACCTAGTTATTAACATTGTTAACAGGCCTCCTATCAATTCTAATATCACCTCCTACATGCTTATTCTTGTGTTGAGAGTTAGTAGGTTTTTCTTATTTAACATTGAGTTGACCTCTCCTAATGAGATCATGTTCTAATTTTCTTACTAAATCAATTGCTTGGTCAAAATATGAAATAATAGTAGTCTCTAATGCATAAGATAACTATTCTTGTAAATTACCAATAAATATCTCAAGAATATCTTTAGGAGGTAAAGTATATCTCAAGCATCCAACTAAACTTATCCAACGAGCCAAAAATTCTGAAAAGCTTTCTTCTTTATTTTGTTTAAAATTATATACATCTTTCATTGTCACTTCTTTCTCAATGTAAGCACCAAATTTTTGAATAAATAATTATATTATTTATTCAAAATGTTTTAAGGAGTAATTAGGCAACCAATAGTACCATTCTAATGCCATGCCACCAAGAATTTTAGGAAATGTTTTAAGTAGCAACATATCATCATAAATGGGATCATGGCAAGTTATAAATATTATTAAATTCTTAATTGGATCTTCTACCCCCTTCTAAATGGGTAAAACTGGCATATGAAAATGCTTAGGATAAGGCCTAGTAGCAAAAATAGGATCCAATGGCTGATTACACATTTCCTTATAATTATAAGTAAAATTTGAAGGCTGAATCTCAACTTTTGAAACCAACTGCTTCACCATATTTATTAAATTTTGTACTTTTAGATTCTTATTATGCATGGTTACCATATTCCCTAAATATGGAACATATGTATTTTGAGGGACAAATGTCTAATTCATATTGGATGCATGGATACTACTATTATATGTGGCATTTTGTGAAAATTAAAAACTAACATTTGGTAGAACATAAGAAAAAGTGTTTATATTATAATATTGAGGAAGAAATTGAAAATAATTTTCAGTGACACTACTAATTGGAGTTGCTTGCATATTCCTTCCAATATTGGTGGTTGTAGTAGTATCAAAAAATGATTTAAAATTATCAAGATGCACTAATTTATGCATAGGGTTTTCTTGGTTAAGCATAGGGGAGCTTATTGGAGGAGATGGAGGAGTCTCATATATTTTGAGGTGAGCTTATCATTACATGCCTCCTAATATCCTATTCCTATTAGATTTCATAAAGCCCCAAATGTGCTCAAATTATGAAAAGATAAAGCTACCATTAGGTCCCTCATAAGGATCAAAACTCATCTCAGTATCCATGTTATCTTGTTCTTCTAGATCTATGTTAGGATCCTCTATATCAATCTGATCATATTATAGAGAAATACAATCATATTCAAGATGATTTTGCTGACTTCTAAGGACATGAGACATTAGAAAGGTAAAATAATTGAAAAGAATGCTAACAACAAAAACAAAAATATTTTGAAAGATGTTATTAAGGTTATTCAACCATACAAATAAATTTAGTGATATTGCTTAAAAAAAGTTGTAAAAAGAAAGGATGTGTTCATTTCAGGCTCACCAAATATGTAGAGGGGGAAAAATATCCTACCGTGTACAATTCCTAAAATCTAGATTTGCAAGAGAGAAGTCTTTGGGGTGAACCACGAGGGTATGTTGTTCTCTACACTCGGTGATAGGGAGGAAGGGTTCACCAGGAACAATTCAAGGACTCGCTCCAAGTGCTATGGTTTTCAAGAATGTTTGATATATGATATTCAAGACAAATACCTAGATTTTTCCTTTCTAAATCTATGCTATAAAGATAAAGGATAATGCAAAAATACATAATGCAAGAATACAAGAGTTAACCCCAGAATTATTTTCTCTTTGAATGCTTTCTAACCTAGGTTTTTCAAATAAAAAAAAACTTCTAAGCAAGGGTTTAAGAAATAATGCACAAAAAAAATTATCCCTAAATTCACACTATATGTTGTTTATCTTTCAAATGCCTAGAAATTAATTAAATGTATTTTAAAAAAGTTAGATCTAGGGTTTATAATAGAAATATAAAGTATTAAACAAACAACTTAAAGACTAATCAAAATACTTATCTTATCCTATGATTTATCCTTGCTTTTATCCTTTTATCCAATGCTATTAGTAATTCGTGTTCTTGAAAGATAACTTGACAAACACTTGAAAATATGATTAGAATTATGTTAGATTTACTATAGTAATTCTCATTATTACTTTATTTATGTTGATAGGGTAGTTAGTTAACTACCTAGGTTAGTTACGCTATTGTTAGTGTAATAATATTTGGTCTATTTTAATTTTTTATTTTAAGACCTAAGTTGTTGATTAGATCCTACGATTACGAGCTAATCTGGGCTCTCCATGTATTATTTAAGCTGGTTCTAATCAATAGAATTATGTTCATTTATTTCAACATGGCATCAGAGCTAGTTTGATAATAGGAAGCGGAAGCGGAAGATTGCTAGAAGATTGGTTGGAGATTAAAAAAACATTTTTTCCTACCACTAAAGCCTACACAGTAGAGGAGGTTGGACTATTTTTTTTTTTAAAACAAAAAAACAAACACCGAGGCTGGATTGGAGCCTGCACAACAGCTTGTTTTTTTAATTTTTTTTTCCTGTCACTGGATTGGAGCTCTAGCCTGTGCTATATTTTTTCTCGGACCCTCCCCCCTTCCCCTCGTGCCCTGGGCATCGCTATTTTTTTTTCTTGCTTCCCCCCCTCGCGTAATTTTTTAGTTTTTTATGGGATGTTGTATCTGGAGCAACAACAAGACCTTCATTTGCTGCTGGTGCTACAACTCCATCTACTACTCAAAAAGACTTTGACAAGCTAGACAACAAAGCAAATGTGCTCATTTTTCTTGCTGTGGTTGGTAAAGTTCAACCCCATATTTTTTACTATGAACATAGTAAAGAGGCATGGGATGCCCTTAATACTATATATGATGGAAAGAATGATTCCACTATTCTATTTCTTCAATCTCAATTACACAATATAAGCATGAAGCAGGGGGAGACAGTTGAATTTTTTCTTTGCAAAGTGTCTAAATTGAAAGCAAAGTTGAATTCTTTAGGGGAACCAGTTGATGACAAGCTCCTTACCTCAATTGTATTGAGAGATTTACCTGATTCTTATCGGGTATTGATCACTTCCATTCAGGTATTGCAACGAAAGGTTACTTTTGTAGAATTGGTTAATATGCTTCAAGAGGAGGAGGCACACCAACTACAACGAGATGATTCTTCTAACACTGCCATCTACATCAATAGGAAAGGGCAGAACCAGAAGAAGGGTAATTTTTAGAAGAGAGGGAATTCACAAAAGGATTCAAAATGGAAACAAACTCAAAAAACTCAACAAAAAAAGTGATATTGCAAAATCTGTGACAAAGGTCATGATACAAACAGATGTTGGCATAAGAATAAACAATCAAAATAGAAATGTCGAAACAAAAAACAAAAGAACAAACAACAAGTGAATGTTTTTGTTGAAGAATCTGACATGAATTCTGAGAGAGCCCACAAAGTTCTCATGACTACCACAGTGTCCAAGCAGATGGATCCTATCTGGTATGTTGATTATGGAACCAGTAAGCACATGACTAGTGACAAATCATGGTTTGAGTCTTTTGAGGCCAAAGAGGGCAAACCTATCACTATTACTGATGATAAAAACTACAAGGTTCAGGGAGAAGGTACTTTTTTAGTCACTCTTCTTGATGGTAAGTGTCAAATTGACAAAGTTCTCTATGTTCCAGGATTGGCAAACAATTTGTTGTCAGTCACACAAATTCTGGACAAAGATATGGTTGTGAACTTTAGTGTTGAGGGAGGTAAGAAGTGTTGTTCTATTACCAGGAGGGGTAAGAACATTACCACTGCTTCATATAAGCATGGCTTATTTTCCTTAGATGCTATCTCTACTCCACATGTAGCCATGAAAATCTCTACAAAGGAGGCAACTTCCCTATGGCACAAGAGATATGGACATTTGAGTTCTGGTTACTTACTTGAGTTAAGTAAGTATGAAATGGTAAAAGGTCTTCCTTCCCTTTCTACCACTTTACCAATTTTCTCTGACTGCTTGGTAGGAAAGCAGCATAGAGTGCCTTTTGAAAGGATCTCTACAAGAGCAAAGAAACCTCTGGAGTTGATTCACACCGATCTGTACGTTCCCTTAACTCCCAATAGTTATGGGGGTAAGTGGTATTTTTAGTTATTCATAGATTATTACTCATGAAATATGTGGGTATTCTTTCTTCAACTAAAATCTGAAGCATTTGGCTTCTTTAAGCAATTCAAGAAATCTGTTGAAAAGGAGTCAGGGACTTCTATAAAGACCCTCCGCTCAGATCAAGGGGGGAGTTCACATCTAAATAATTCTTTGAGTTCTTGAAATAAAATGGGATCACACGACAGTTAACTACTACTTATACTACTCAAAAAAATGGAGTTGCTGAAAGGAGGAATCGTTCCATCATGGAAATGGTTCGTTGCATGCTCATAGGAGCTAGTCTTGAGCAACTATATTGGGAAAAAGTTGTCACCACAACAGTATATCTTTTGAATAGAGAATACACAAAGGATCTACAAGGAATGACTCCACAGGAATCATGGAGTTGTAGGAAACCCTCCATTTATCATCTATGCATTTTTGGATGTAAATATTTCATGCACATACCAAAAGAGAAAAGGAAGAAGCTAGATGAGAAGACATTGAAGTGTATTCTTATTGGGTATGATGAGAACTCTAAGGGTTATATTTTGATTGATCCCTTAACCAATAAGATACACATCAGTAGAGATGTAGTTTTTGATGAGGCTTTCACATCAGAAAACACATCAGATGTATACCCAGACTTTGTGGAAACTAAGGTTGATAAATCTCCTTCATCAAAAGTTGGAGGTTCGTCTTCATCTTCTTCAACACCTCAGAAGAAGAATCCAAAGTGGTATACAAATACAATAAAATACTCTAAGCTATCCACTCCACCATATTTGACATTGGATAAGCCTTGTACTTGCAGCATGGCTCGACAAGAGAATGATGCAATAGAGAATACTGGGGTTGATGAGCTGTGTCAATATTTTGAGGAACTTTATATAGATCCAGATAGAGATACAAAAGATATGGATATTGATAGTGATAGGGTATTTATGTCTTCAATAGATGATCGTGAACCTGCATCAGTGCAAGTTGCTCTTGGTGAGCCTCAGTGGAATGCTGTTATGGATGTAGAGTATAAGTCTTTGATGAAAAACAAAACTTGGAAGCTTGTCGATCTACCATACAGAAAGAATCCCATAGGCTAGAAATGGGTGTATAAAGTTAAGTATAAGGTAGATGGTACAATAGATAATCATAAGGCCCGACTTGTTGCAAAGGGCTATGCTCAAAGAGAAGGTATTGACTATGAGGAAAATTTTGCACCTACTACTCGGATGACAACCATTCGAGTTATTTGTGCTATGGTAGCACAATATGGGTGGAAAGTACACCAAATGGATGTCAAGAGTGCTTTTCTAAATGGTGATCTCCAAGAATAAGTCTACATGACTCAACCGGAAGGATTTGAAGTGGAAGGCCAACAACAAAAAGTTTGCAGATTGGTAAAATCCTTATATGGTTTGAAATAAGCCCCTCGGGCTTGGTATATAAAAATGGATCATCACCTTTTGCAGCATGGTTTTAAGAGATTTTTGTTAGATGCAAACCTCTATTTTAAGAAACAGGGTTCTGAAATAGTGTTCCTTGTACTCTATGTTGATGATCTGCTCATTACAGGGAGTTCAAAAACAATGATTTCTACTATTAAAAGAGACTTGCGTCAATCTTTTGAGATGTTAGATCTCGAACTTGTCCATTATTTTCTTGGTCTGGAAGTCAGCCAGAAGGAGCACTACATCAAAGTGTCTCAGAAAAAATATGTGAAGACCCTATTGGAAAAATATCACATGACTGATTGCAAGCCAATGTCAACTCCGATGGAAATAGGAATTTAGTTATCATGATATGATGATTCACCTCAGGTAGATGGTACTCTCTATTGCCAGTTGATTGGAAGTCTCATATATCTAACCAACACTAGGCCAAATATCGTATTTATTGTCAACTATATTTTGAGGTTCATGCAGGAGCCTAAGACTACACACTAGAAAGCAGCAAAGCACGTTCTTCACTATGTTCGTGGCACAATGGAATATGGCCTAGAATATAAGAGGAACAAAAAATTCTTCTTACAGGGATACACGATTGCCGGATCATATGATGACCGTAAATCAACTTCAAGATATTTGTTTCATCTTGGATCTGGTCTTGTCTCTTGGCATAGCAAGAAGCAATAGGTGGTTGCTATTTCATCAACAGAGGTAGAATATTGCACTGCATGTGAAGCTGTGTGCGAAGTGATATGGTTGTGTCGCATCCTAACAAGTATGGGTCTTCCATCAAAATATCCAATACACTTGTTCTGCGACAACATGGGTGTTTTGAATCTTGTCAAGAATCCAATACATCATGAAAGAACCAAGCACATTGACACACAATGTCACTTCATTCGAGATGAAGTTCCAAGGCACCGAATTCAGCTTCAGTACATTCCCACCAATGCTTAAGTTGCAAACATTTTCACTAAGGCACTTGCATGTGTCAAATTTGGATTGTTTCGCAGCTCTCATTGTATTACAAAATGATGTAATCAGGGGGGATGTTAGTATTTTTAAATTACATAAATCATGTAATAAGGGGGATGTTAGATTTACTATAGTAATTCTTATTATTACTTTATTTATGTTGATAGGGTAGTTAGTTAACTACCTAGGTTAGTTACACTATTGTTAGCATAATAATATTTGGTCTATTTTAGTTTTTTATTTGAATACCTAAGTTTTTGATTAGATCCTACGATTACGAACTAATCTAGGCTCTCCATGTATTATTTAAGCTGGTTCTAATCAATAGAATTATGTTCGTTTATTTCAACAAATTAGGGGACCTACTTAGGACACTATATAACAATACTTGGAGGTGCAAAAGTAAATCCCCTTAGGTCTTTTTAGTTAACCTTTGATAATTAAAAGTGGAAATTGACCTTTAGAGGAAAATAAACATAATACAATATAGAAGAAAATAATGATGAAATCATAGAAACAAAATACACCATTATGATCTAAATGTAATCTAGAATGCAATTATGACAACTAGAATATCAAATTACCTCCAGATTCATCTCAGGTGAAATCATACCCTGTAATAGGTGATCGCGATAATGCAAGGAAAAATCATGCCCCATAGAATATCGGGTATGATTTCATAGAAGTGAGATGAAACATATCAAATTGAAGTGAAATAATGAAACAATGATGCGGAAAATGAAATCCAACATGCAATAGAATATTTTCACATGGTAGAGAGCGAGTAAGCAAGAAATTTTTTTTGAGACCTTCCAGGTGGCTGATCTCTCCTTAGGGCTTCAACAACAATCCACCAAGAGTGAACAACAACAATCCACCATAGAAAAAAATCAACCAAACTTCACACTTCTAAGTTGCTTGTGAATGAATAAGAAGAAGGATGTAGAACAAGTAAAACACTTTATGAGAAATCAAATGTTAGCAAGCAATAAATCATCAATCCTTAGAATACTGATTATGTGAGCATGTGTGAAAAAGTGAATTCAAACCCTCCTTATATAGCGTATTTGAAGGGAAAAAGAGCGGTAAAACCAAAGAGGGTTGATGTAAAACATGCCAAGACCAAAAAATAAGGGTTTCAACATATCAAACCCCAAAAAAGTGATTTCACAATGCGAAGTTAGATCTCACCAAGGACCGAGTGCAATATCTCATAAAGAGGGAAAAAAAGCAAAAAAGAGGGAAAGGAGCATTAACCTTGCCCTAGCCAATTCTAAGGGATCCCCTAGAGAGCTCAGGGAAGATTGCCCATTAAAGTGGGTCAATTTTTCATGTCTACAGGGCCAATCACCATAGATTCGATTTGCAAACTGGATGTTACATTGAACCTATTGCATGTGAATTTTTTTAAGATTATCTGGTAGAACAAACCAAAAAGAGAAATTAAGAAATTCATTTTGCTCAGTAATCCCATAGAGTTACAAAAAAATGTGTCAAGATAAGGACTCAACATTTGATCCACTAGTTTTATGAATCAACTAGTAAAGCTCATCTAAGAGATATACAAATTTTACTATTACCTAAATTTTATTTTATTGTAAAAAACTAACCCCAAAATCATTGAGGCACCTCCTACAATAGAAATCTAGGATATTTCAACTTCATTACCAGAAGGTTGGATTTCCTTCATAGTGTAGAATTTAGTTGTTGTAAAAGAAGAATACTATAGAAGAGACTCTAGGAGAAAGAGTCATAGTGAAGTCTAGATATTGAATATCTCTATTGATAAAGTCAACTTCACAATAGAAAATGCCATAGAAGCCTTGATCCTAAAAAGGCCATAAAAACCTTGATCTAAGAAAATACCATAGAAGTCTTGATTTTAAAAAGACCACAAAAGCCTTGATCTGAAAAAGGCCATAGAAGCCTTGATCCTAAAGAAGAATCCAGAAGAAAGTACCTAATTCAAAAGAAAATCCAAATTTTAGTACTAATTATTTTTTGCAAGGAAAGGAGATTCAGTAAGTTGGGAAACTTCCTATAGTAAATTTAGGAAGAGTATTTTCTTCAGAATCAATCCAAAACCTAAAAAAAACTTGAAGGTGAATAGATCAAGTGAATATATCATTGAAGAACCTTCTAATATTGGAAGGATGAGAAGGACTAGGAGAGCCTGTTCAAATATAGAAGCAACAAAATCAAGAGATCTAGTAAGGAGATATAAATTTCAGAAGTTGAAGAAGAAGGTCTTAAGGAAGACCAAAGTATCAATAGAATCAAAGACTTGGAAGAGGTCTCAAGGAAAAATTCTTGGAGAGTCTTTTTGCTTAGCAATATCATCAAAAGAGTTCGTAGAAGAACTCATTGGAGAAATAATCCATCAAGGAGAAACTTTATGATAAGGAAAATATGGGATAATTATCACCATATGACAACAAGCCCAACTAGGAGAAGAAGAATTGGCAAGGAGTTCCAAAGAAGATACAAAAGACCTCAAGAAATTTAGAGTCTTGAGAAGAAGATATTTATTGAAGTTAAAATTTGTCAAGAAGACTTGAAGATAAAAGAAGCTTCTCAAAGCCGAGATATTTTAAGATTACCTTTCAAGAAGGCATAAATATTCCTCTGAATCCACAACATAAAGCATAATATTTCTAGATAAAAACAAACCACCGAACCCCATGCTTATAGTTCAAGACCTCTTTTTGGTGAAGGAGGAGTTGTTTGGAAAATCTAACTGTTGGCATTTTTGCCACATTGTTTTTGTTGTCGATGTTAAAGCAAAAGAATGCTCAAATTATGAAGACACTTAAATTTTTTTTTGAAAAAGCAAAGATGTCGCAATTTCGTGACATGTCACGAAATCGTGACCTGTCGCGTTTTTGCGACGTCCGTACCAAAAAAAGGCTAAGGCATGAAAAATATCGCGATATCATGACATGCCGCGTTTTCACGACCTATCACATTTTCGTGGTCAACGCAGTCAAAGGCAGCAAGGAGGTCAAACTGTCGTGAGATCACGACATGTTGGAGTTTCACGACTTGTTGCGGTGAGAGGGCATCAAAATGAAAAGGTGTTGTGATATCGCGACATGTCGCATTTTCACGACTTGCGATGGCTACAGAGCAGAGTGATAGAAAATGTCATGATATCACGACATAAAGCAGCAAAGGGAAATGTCAATGAAAAATGTCATGATATCACGACATAAAGCAGCAAAGGGCAATGTTCATGAAAAATGTTGCGATATCACGATAGAAAAGCAAGCAAGGAGACAATGGTACGAAATGTCATAATATCGCGACATGTTGCGTTATTGCAGGAAGGACTGACAGATAAACACAAGGCATGAAAGATGCCGTGATTTCGTGACATTTTTGGATATGAAGTCCAACAAGAGGAATACGTCACGATATCGCGACAGGAAGCGACAATGAAGAGAAGTGTAGGAAAGTGTCACGATTTCACGACATGTCAGGGCAGAAGGGCCAAATTTAGAGTAGTTTGGGAGCCAGCCCTCTCTAGAGATTGGCCCGAGAGACTTCTCTTTCTCTTGGTATTTCAATGTTGGCCAAGTCTAGGGTGCATACATGTACAAAATCCTTTCCTGTGGCAGATTTGTGACCAACAATTTTTGGCATGCCCGGTGGGACAGACTGTTTTTGTCTCTCAAAGATCCATAATCGGTGGGATAAGCATTATTTCACTTCCAATAGTATTAAGGTTTAATGTTCACATTCATGCTGTATAATTAGAACATTTGGCGACCTAGAATTACCTAGAAGCCTCCGAACGTGGATACGATGGAAGTTGTACTTCATGATCACAAGATCAAAGGCCAAAAAATCTGAAAATCCCGTTGAGTATTTTGAACTTGACAACCAAAAATTAAGAGAACATCCTAATCTCTCCACCACTTATATCCTCTACAACATCCTCACAAATAGCTGGTGTGTTTTCTATTCCTTCAAATTCATCTAGTACTGCTACTAGTTTTCCACCTCTACAGCCATACGTACCATTCCAAATGGCCCAGCAGCCTCCACCAAGGAAGTTCTCAGCATGGAATGATTTGGGAGCCTTGAATTTACCAGCACAAAATCAACTTCCTCAAGCTACTTTGAAAGCTTTTCCGACCTATGATGGTACTGGTAAAACTGCCTATGAGCATATTAATGATGTGGCTTCTTTGGCGGCTCTCCATGACATAACGGATGAGGATGTGATGGTAAAGTTGTTGGTGTTGTCACTGAGAGGAAAATTGTTGTATTGGTATCGAACGTTGCAACCAGGCACCATTGCATCATGGGATCAACTAGGAGAGCTATTAGTCAAAAAAATTCATGAACAAGATGATCCATACTCCTTGTTGCATCAATTCAATGTGATCCAAAGGCACCCCCAAGAGGAAATAGCTGATTTCAATGTTAGATTTACTAGAAGCTGGCAGAGAATTCCTGATGGTCTTCGGCCTGCTCATGAGCTAGCTGTATTTTATTATCTCAGAGCCTTCAACATTGACATCGACTTGGCTGTCTGGCAATCTAATGTGACTACATTTCTAGAGTTTTTTGAACAAGCACAAAAGGCAGAAGTTGATTTGATTGCTATAGGTAGGCTTCCTCCAAAGGTAAAAATGCCTATCATACTTGATCTTCCTAAGCATTTGTATTCTGGTTCATTTTCATAGCCTATGCCTTCTATGTATCCTATCCCATCATGGAGCTCAAGTGTGCCTCAGATCATACCCATCTCCATTTCCCAGCTTCTTGCTCCAACTATTCCACAGTTGCCTACAATAAGCATTCTGCAATACCAGCATACAGGTATAGCCCCCACATCTTACACTACTCCATCCATGTACCCTTCATCTTCATGGAATCCTCCCACAACTGTAGTACCTATGGTTCCCATCCCACGGTTAGCCTCTCCACATCCAACTCCTGCATTACCTTCCCCACCGGTTCCATTACCTTTACCAGCACCGCCTGTGTCCTCAAGCCAAGATCCTCAATTGGATATTTTACAAGAAATCCAGTTGGCTATGAGATCTCTCACTAACAAGGTGACATCTATGGAGCGGAGGGATGTAGAAAGGAACTCTCAGCCATGAAGATTTATGCTAGCAATAACAAGAGAACAACTTGCTCCTAGCAAGGCTATGGAGAAGGTACCTGTGAGCAACTCAGTGATCCTGGTAAGTGAAGAAGCTAGCCCTTCTAAAGTTTCACATGAGCCATATTACTGGTGTTCTTCATGCAATGACCCACATGATGAATCTACTTGCGTGGTCCACAAAAATTATTTGCAAGTTCTTGCGGGAAGTCGTGTAAACATGATTCGAGAAGTGGATCTTAATTCCATGGAGTCTCTTGAGGAACACATAGCAGTGTTGACACACAACGAAAAGAAACCAATGTTGGTAGATCTGGCCAATATGGAGCCATTGAAAGTGCCTCCTGTACAAGCAACAAATACCTGCAAAGGCTCACGATCCTCCAGCACAACGAAAATCACCTATTTTGTCGAAGGATCCACTTCCACCACCAACGAAAGAGAAGGAACAAGCTTCTGTCTCTCAGCTACAAGAGGAAACAAAAGAATAAGCCAAAGAGACATTGCGGTATCCATCATTGACTAAAAGGCAACGAGTGGAGGCTACCCAACAATATAAAAGCAAATTTGAATCTTCTAGTGGAGGGAAAGAGCAGATCTCGATGGAGTACAATATTTTTGAAGAACTCAAACGGATACCAGCTAAGGTAAGTCTATATGACACCTTGCAGCTGCCTGGATAGGTAAATCTCTTACAAGAATCCCTAAAAACCATACAAAGTAAGGGGAAAGCTCTAGCCCAGGTAATTATGTCTCAAACTCTGACTACCTCAACCACCAAAAAGAAAAGAGCACCCCCATTTTATCTGTCACTCAAGATGGAGGGTTGGATAGTAGACAAGTGCCTGGTTGATTCTGGTGCTGCGACAACTGTCATGCCAAAGGCAGTTTGTGAAGTCATGGGAATGGAATATACAAGAAGTAGCCCTGGTTTCTTGTAGTTGGATGGAACTCCAGTGAAAATAGTGGGTGTAATCAAGGATGTTCCTATTGCTCTGCATAATATGCTTCAGATTACAGTGATTCAGGAGATAGTTATGGTCGATCTGGAACCATTTTTCAGCATGTGTTTGTCAAGGGAATTCACTGCCAAGTTAGGGGGATATATTTCTCTAGATTATTCTCACCTGGAGATTCCTTTCAAAGGGATAAGAATCTATATTTACAATCAGAAGCCTTCTACTTTTCATATTGAGAAAATGGGAGAAGAAGAAAAGTCCAAACATTCTGCCAATCTGATAACTGAAGAATTTGACAATTCTGATTTGATGGATGAAGTCCTAGATGAGCTTGCTTAGACGATGAGTTTTCAATGCTCAATTTTAATGCCATAGTGAAAATTAAAATTGGTAGTTACTCTATCACAAAGCCTGAAGGAGTTGAAGCAGAGTTATCTCCTGATCAAATTGGTCAAGATCTTATGCAAGATCAGTTCTATTTTGATGAAGCACAATACAGACATGACGCTGAAGCTAGGACTGTTTGAGTATTACCTTATAGAATTCAACAATATTCTTCATACTAGTTGACCTGGAGCTGCACGACTAATGTAGCAGAGTATGAGGTTTTATGCCTAGGTCTCACAAAGGATGAGATACTTGGAGTGCGTCGATTACAAATCGTTGATGACTCTAAGTTGATTACCAATCAGGAGATCTATGAGTGTCTGTCGAAGGTCTGGGATCCAGGAGATCATAGAGCCATGCTCTGGTAGGAGTATCTCCCAAAAGTTCATAGCTAAATTCGAGGGATACCGTGTACATAGCTCAAAAAAAATAAAAAAAAATTTAACCTCGACTCCTTTTGCATACGAGCCTGCAGGTATGTTTCTTTTCTTTCTCTTTTTTCCTTTTCCTTCGCAGAAGTTAGTGGATTTCCTCTACTTATTCTTCCCCTTTCTCATATGCATTCCCTTCCTTTCCTAATCCTTCTTCTGCAATTCCTACTCCTTGTTCTTCTGTACATAATCCAGCCATTGCTGTTGTTTCTACTTCCCTCTCTGATGTTCCCATTCCTACTTTCCCTTTATTCTAGTCCTCTATCTTATGAGTATTTCGTCACAATCATAGTTCCTCCTACCATATCCATTCTATCCACTTCCATCTCATTATCTGTTTCATAACATCCCAACAGCTGATAGCACAGTAGCATCCTGTTGCTGTATCCACTACTTCTGCTCTGCCACCATCCACCATTTCATCATTCCTCATTCCAATTCCATGACCTGTGCCTCCGCTGGTCATCACTCCATTCATTTCCATTTTCATAGATAAGGTGCTTTTCACTACTGCCATGAAGATTCTTTCATAGCACCTGGAGATTACCTGAGTCAACTGAGCTAGGCAAAGTGTAGTAGTTCTAAAGAAATAAGGGAGTTCTACTCTTCCATAATTTTTGTTGTAGGTCCTATTTTTGAATGGCAAGTACCAGCAAGATTTTGTTGCAACAACCTACAGAGACGTCCAGCATCACTCAGCATTCACTTCTTTTGTCCCTCCTATTTCCTGACTCTATTGCCCAATGGATAAAGGCCTGAGGTTCGTGCATACAACAGAACTGTATACCTCGTGAGCCGCCAAGAATTTTGGCATTTTTGCCACATTGTTTTTGTTGTCGATGTTCAAGCAAAAGAATGCTCAAATTGTGAAGACACTTAACAAATTTTGTGAAAAAGCAAAGATGTCATGATTTTGTGACATGTCGCGAAATCATGACCTGTCATGTTTTTGCGACGTCCGTACCAAAAAAAGGCTAAGGCATGAAAAATGTCGTGATATCGTGACATGTCATGTTTTCGCGACCTGTCACGTTTTCACGGTCAACGCAGTCAAAGGCAGCAATGAGGTCAAACTATCACAATATCGTGACATGTTGGAGTTTTGCGACTTGTTGTGGTGAGAGGGCATCAAAATGAAAAGGTGTCGCGATATCGCGACATGTCACGTTTTTGTGACTTGCGGTGGCTACGGAGTAGAGTGATAGAAAATGTCGTGATATCACGACATAAAGCAGCAAAGGGCAATGTCAATGAAAAATGTTGCGATATCGTGACATAAAGAAGCAAAGGGAAATTTCAATGAAAAATGTCATGATATCATGACAGAAAAGCAAGCAAGGAGACAATGGTACGGAATGTCCCGATATCATGACATGTCACGTTATCGTGGGAAGGACTAACAGATAAACACAAGGCATGAAAGATACCGCGATTTCACAACATTTTTGAAGATGAAGTCCAGCAAGAGGAAGACATCGCGATATCACGACAAGAAGCGAAAATGAAGAGAAGCGCAAGAAAGTGTCGCAATTTCGCGACATGTCAGGGTAGAAGGGCCAAGTGTGAAGAATTGTCGCGATATCGCGACATGTCATGTTTTTGCGATGAAGGAGCCCGAAAGACAATGCTAAGTACGAAATGTCACGATTTCGCGACATGTCCCATTTTTGCTACTTGCAAGAAGATGAAGGCCAAGGAAGAGAAATATGTCGTGATTTCGTGACATGTTGCAGTTTCGCAGGTATACAGAAGAGAAGGACACAAAAGGAAGAAGATGTCACGATTTTGCGACATGTTTCATTTTTACGATTTAGAGTAGTGAACAAATCCAGATAAAGGAGAATGTCATGATTTTGTGACATGTCATGGAGACAAATCTGAACAAGAGAAGACGTCACGATATCGTGACATGTCGCATTTTTGTGACTTGGAGACAAAAAATAAGACAGTAAGGGAAAAGTTTCACGATTTCACGACATGTCGTGTTTTCGTGACCTGTCTCATTTTCGCAATAGAAGCAATGACAAAATGCCTGATATAGTTTTGTTTGCATTTTTCTTCAAGATTGCATAGGATAATGTGAAGAGAAGATAAGGATTAAGTAAAAGCTCTCCAACTGATTTTCATATCATGGTCAAAGAGGCTCCAAGATTAAATGTTTCTAATTACCGATATGCGCAAGATAGAAGAACATGAGGCAGTTTTTGATGCCACCAACATTAAATATGCCTCCAGCATTGAAAGTTCTATTCGTGGTCTCCTAAAAACTTTCGGCTTGCTCTAATAATGGTCATTTAATGTGTCATTTCTCTAAGGTAGATTAAGGGGATTGTTTTTCTTTTCTAGTGCACATTTTGCGGATCATCTCTTCGAAATTTGTTGTATGTTTTAAATGTTGTGATGAAAAAGAGAGAGGGAAGACCTCTATAAATATTCATTTACATCTAAAGCAAAGGAGGTTAGACATTTTGTAAGAAAAAATCTCTAAGTTCTCTGCATCAATAGAATAGATTCGGCTTCTGAAATTTGCAAACATTCTTATGTGTGTGATGTCCCATTATTTTACAAGTCATTTCTATTCATGCTTATGATCTTGCTGTTAGATTTTGAATTCTGCATGTTGAATTCGAGCGCTGCTGGTTAGTGAGTACATTCTGAAATGTGATCTAGGGATTATCTCTACAAAGGTGTGAGTTTAATTTTGTTGCTTTCTTTTCCTAGATGCTATATTACAACTTGGTGTAATTCCTGCTATTAGTATGCCCCAAATTATACACTTTGGCCTGTGGCCATATTTCCATTCCTTTTTGTTATTTCCATTCCTTTTAGCATTTTCCCATTTCTTTCCTGCATCCTTACCTTCAAAACTAGTTTAGAGTAGTTTGGGAGCTAGCCCTCTTTGGATATTGGCCTGAGAGACTTCTCTTTCTCTCGGAATTTCAATTTTGGCCAAGTCTAGGGCACATACATGTACAAAATCCTTTCCTGTGGTAGATTTGTGACCAACACTAACAAAAGTTAAAAAAATCTAAAGCAACAAGCTTGATGCACATTCTCTCCAAAAGCTATCAAAAAGGTAAGTAACTATTGGTGCAAGAAAATTCATTAATCAGATTACTCAAAAAATTTGTTAAAACACCTTGTGTTATATCATAATTTTCAAAGAGGAAAATTGAAATGCAAAATATAAAAATTCCTTTTAAGGTTCATTTGCATAATTAGGAGTTGATTTCAGAATTTACAATCAACTATCTATCTTATATCTTGAAAAAAAAGACTAGATCCTAGAACTGTGTTAGTAGTAAAATTCTAAGATTCCAGATTATATATGAAATATTGTAGTGGAATTTTTAAGAGTATTTTTGAGAAATTAGTGGAGTAATAAGGTGAATTTATTGTTACCATTTAAAGTGCATCTATTAAGCACAATTCTAGTTGATTTTTTGAACTAGTTTCTCTCAATTAGTTTGTGTTTTTAAGAAGGACAAAAAAAATAGTGGCACTTTTGTCGCCTAAAGAAGCCACCATTAAAAGGAAAAAGGTGGAGTAGAAAACCACAATTGAAATCCTTTAAGGAAGCCTCAAATCGAGACCTTGGAATTCTCAAGATTCAAGGAGAATATAAGGGTTTCTTTTTCAGTGCAAAGTGCAACAATCATCATTTCATTAGCTTAGAATGACTCTCATAAAAATTAGAAGAGGCAAGAAGGATTATAAAAATTCTTCATTGGTGCAATATTTATATATTACAAAAGGCACCTCTTTTGTTCCTAGGAAGAACAAAAGTATTTTCTATTTACATGGGGACAAAAGGATATCTTTATTGAGAAGACTTGCGACCAAAGTAAGGAGTTATCAAAAATATCACATGAATAATAGATTTATGGCCAAAGGAAGGAGCTATCAAAAAATATCACATGAACAATAGATTTGCAGCCAAAATAAGGATCCATCAAAGGGCTCACACATCCAAGAGTTGAGGTTTTTAAAAACATCAGTTTTCCTCCATCAAATTCAGCCCTATAAGCAGTGCATCACCTACAATAGTGGAGTCATTAAAGGAAGACATTATCACTCATACTTATGTAGAAAAAAGGGTAGAATTCTATGATAAGTTATCTATATAAAAAAAAAAGCAAAATGGCTATTCATTGGTTGTTATAACCAACACTAAAGAAAGATAAAAATTGATATTAAGAATGAGCTACAAGACCTATAGATAAGTGCAGAGATAAGAGTTATACCTAAGGCATCCAGTGAAGCAAACATCCTATCTCAAAAGTGTGCTATAATATCGTGAAGCAATCCAGCTATAGTCATCTGTCATCCTCACAAAGCTAGTGTGCAAAAGAAAGCTTGCATATAAAAAAACATAGCAATATCACATAGGGTGCAAAGATAAAGGAATAATTAGGGTTGCAAGATCATCTTTGGAGTGTTAGAAAGGAGGATTGCATGCACAAGCCTTGAGTTCCACTTGGCATAAATTCTCTTCACTTCCCAATATTCATGAATATCCAAGTGCTCACCTAAAGAGAGTTACATTCATTTGGAGGAAGTTAAGAATATTTGATGGTTACCACCAACCTCATAATTACCAAAGAAACGTTAAATATGTCTACCTTGTAATGCTTCATGTGATACTTATCATAAATCCCATCTTACTTAAGATGCCAAACTTGGAGAATGAAGAATACAATATTGTGAAGTAGAATGCAACAAAGCAAAACAAGGTAATAGTCAAACATAGTTAAAACATTGAGGAGAAAATAGCTATTTCAAGCTATACACCATTCAATGGTGTAAGGAAAACAATTAAGATGCTATCATAAAATCAATAAACAATACTTGCATTTGGAGAAGCTTTGCAAGGTATATCCCAAGGTATATTTTAGCACTAGTTACAGAAGAGAAGGATCGTCAATCAAGGAATAAATCAGCACCGGTCAAAGAGGGCTATGATTGCCCATGAGCACTACATAGCACGTAGCTATGAATCTATCGATGCACACCATTAAAGGACTATTGAGGTAAATATTTATTTTTAAGCTTACTTTTAACATAAGGTTTTTGGAGTTATAAGGGAACATTTTATCTTCTATTGCAATATTCAACATTAGAGATTTATTAAGCAAGCATACTTCATATTTTTTAATATTTGCAAAATATTATCAAGGAGAAATAAGGGATATTATTGAAATTTTAATTACATGCAAATGTTATTTTCTATTTTTTCCAAATTTGGGAGTTATAAGGAATATAACATCAAATTTAGGAATTGAAAATTAGAAAACATTAAAATGAACCAAAAAGGGGTATTTAAAGAGGTTTAATAAAGTTTTCAAAGGTTGGGATTTTTATAATAATTTTGTCTCAAACCACTTAAAGGAAGGAAAATAAATCCAACTTCAAAACCTCTTCAAAGAATTGAAAATAGTGCTTAGTTCAATAGGAGTAATAAGGAGATATAAACATTGTTTTTTGTATTTAAAATTATTTACAAAATCAATTTAAAATTGAACTTTAATTTACAAAAATCACTATGTTGATCATATATCCCATCCAAAACATCCTAGGAAGTCATAAGGCATTCTATAAAACTTGGTAATATTAGCATCCATAAAAAATTATCAAGTTCTAAATTCATTGGATAGATGTAAGCTTACTACAAAACCTAAAAACTTATTAGGTTTGTGAACTCTCATAATTAGGGAGATATAAGGAAGTATACAGAACCTAAGGGTTAACAAAGGTTTTATCAAATCAAGCTTTTATATATTCTAAGTGTTACATATACCTTAATATTAGAAGCTATAATATAGACTACTCTATTAATACAAATGACTACTATCATGCTGAGCAATACTCTTATAAGTGGAATAAAGAAAATGCTAATATGGATTAAAAACCTGATGGATTACAATGATGAAAAGGACAAAGAAAAGGAGAAAACTATACAATGTGAAATAAGTTCTAAAATTAACAGCTATGAAAAGGAAGATTCATCTTGTGAGTCTGATGACAACTATACCAAAGGAAACTCATATCAACAAGATTTTATACAAAAAGGGAAATATGAAATAGCTTAAATTGTACACATATGGTTAGAAGGCCTTATCAAGGAGATAGAAAAATAGGATACAACTAAAATAAACTTCATAACTATTAGATCATCTTTATTACACACCTATTTCAATCAATATGGTCATGAAAAGACTAATTGTTAGAGTTTCCATCCATGTAAATATTGTGATGAGACAAATCACCCAATTTTTTCTTATCATTTCAAATATAGGTACTATAAGGGTTATGAAAGAAGATTACTACAAGAAATAAATTATTATTTTGAGGAACTTATTTCAAATGGATCTACTAACATCAAACTCAAGGTTGATACTTGTGAAGGATGAAGAAACATGTCTTACACATGTACAAAAGAAATAAAAAGAACCTATTCAGATCCACTTGTGACATGCAAATTATGAGAACAAGTGTTCATGAAAGATGTCTGGCATCAAAAGATAATCCATAGGGAAATATTGCTTCATCAGCAAAAGGACGAAGAACATGGTATTGCTAGATATGCACAAAGAAAGGTCACAATACCGGTTATTGCAGGTACAATCCTAAAAATCAAAATCAAGGAAATCAAATAAACAATGGAAATCAATTTCAACCAAGACACTATCAAAAGAATTCTCATCAACAACAATTTCAACGACCAACCAATTATCCTCAATTGGAGTACTGAAATAGAAATAAAAAAGGACACCTAGTTCAAAGGATAAAAAAAATTTAAGAACTAGATGAACAATTAGAAAATAATGAGGAGAAAGCTCTATCAGCAAATGTAACACTTTTGATTGAATAGGTTACAAAGAATCCAGAGTAAGAATACAAAGTTCAAGATGAAGAAGAAGATCCATATTAAAAACTAAAATATGAAGGAGAAGATCCATATTAAAAACTAAAAGTCTTTAATACCCAAATAATATAATACAGGGGTATTAATGTTAGATTCTATTACATCATTTGGATAATGTAAATGTACCTTCCTAGGTACATACTTAGGACATTAGATTACTTTAGGGGGAAGTTGTCTAGTTACTTTATGCAATAAAAAAATCATAAGTGTCAATGTGCAAGGTGTCCCTTGTACAACTAGGTAGAGTGTTGGCCAAGGAATTTATCTTCCATTATAAAAGGATCTCATTGTAAGAGATTAATAGGTAAGTCAGCAGGTAGTAGTAGCACTGTGTGACTCCATTAGGGATGAAGTACAATATAGTCATGTAACATCTTGCATGAGTATTCATTTCCTTCATAAATAATATTATATTCATTTTCATCATTTTTATTTATAAAATATTTCTACAATTTTATAAATTTATTTTTCCTTATATTTTTGCATCATGTGATTGTCATCTCCCATTACAATCTAGTTCAAAAACTAACAATATATATTACCTTACCTCCATTACAATCTACCTCAAAAACTAACAATATATATATTACCTCCGTGGTTTCAACTTCCGCGTAATTAGCAAGGAATTATTTACAAATAGTAATATCGCTATGCAAATTACAATGCACAGCTACCCATTAAGTTCTGTCAGAAAGGTACGGACATTTGTGTTTCCCAACATAAAATAAGGAGTGGAACAAGAATCGAGTATATTTAATGATCCTTCTCCGTACTATCGAGCACTAATGATTAACTGCTTTCAGCAGAAAAAAACGGTTTTAAGCAACGTCACCACAAAGCCCCTCAATTAATTACTAATTACCAAAACTGTTATTGGAAAAAGAGCTCCCATGAAAACGGCCGATTCAATCAATAACTAGGAACTGTTCATTTGATGTACGAAAGGTCATTTATTAACCACATTAACAGTTTAAACTTGTCATCAATAATCTTCCTGTCATAATTACATATCGAGCAATATTCGGTTACCTACGAGAAATCTCTTCCCACAGCTGTTGGATCTACTCTCATCATAAGTTTGATGATCGGCGGTTTATTGTTTCTTTACGGAACAAAACGGTGGATCTCCAGGGTTTGATGGTCTCGTTTCCAGTGATACAAGGTGCCAAAATATGTGAATCGATTCAGGGTTTGAGTGTAGTATGCCATGCACCAGGACTCGAAAAAGGCATATGAAGCGTCGTCTCTACAAAAAGGTCTATTTCCTTGGTTCTGTAAATATCATGTGATCAAGATCTGGTCTGATCTATAAATGATGTTTTATGGCAAAGGCCTGGGAGCCATCTATGTTTCCATGCGTTGAACAACTCAAACGTTTTTGAAGGCCTGCGAGTCATCTATGTTTCCATGCGTCGAACAACTCAAACGTTTTTGAGAACCCCATAACCAGGTATGCATTTTGCGTTATGTACTACTTTTGTTTTTTATTTCAAGGCATACGCTAGTCTGATTTAGGGTTTGCACCGACGAAATGAAGGTTTTCTTATTCTTTCATGTCCTTTTCTTATAGGAAGACCCTTGCATTTTGGGATTCCTCTTCTATAAGTTCCATCTCCTTCTCCATTAAGTATGTTGCTTAGGTTTTGCTCTAATCTGTACTGCTTGAATTAAAAATAGTATTCGCAATCCATTTCCTTCTGATGTAATATATATTACACTGCCAAGAGATAAAGGGTTCTGTTTTCATTATAATCTCGCCGTCCTCCGATCCAGGTAAATACTGTATTTTGCAAATGATATATGAGATACACAACGGTGGACTCTGGTTTTGTTTTAACTAGCATCGTTTGTTGCAGACCACATTAATGGTGATAAACATCGGAGAACTTTCGGACAGTCCTACTTCTATAACGGAGGAAAATCCATTACTCCCTGTCACATACAATGCCATTGATTATGACGAATCTGAAACAATAACCTTTCGAAGCTATGACAGAGGAATGTCTCAATGCCATGAGAGAACTGATTGCAACATATTCTACATATTTTAAAAGCCTTTCTCCACAACAATCGTATCATAATGAAACAAATGTGCGTTGCAACAGAATTGGCTATTTGTGACAAGGTGGTGAAATAAATTTAAGACAAAATGAAGGAGAAGAGATATGTCCAGATGACCAGACAAAATCCTGGTTGGTTATCTCTGCCGATCAAAGTTCCTTCACTCCAGTAGTCTCCACCGATTCAATAGGAGAAACAAACCATCCGAGGGGCAACAATAGCATCAATGGCATATCAGGTCAGAGCATATGTCCTCATGCTTCAAAATCAATGAGAGTTCGTTCTTCAAGAGCCAAAGATCGGCATGGTAAAGTGAAAACTGCGAAAGGACTTCGGGACCGAAGGGTGTGGCTGTCCGTCTCTACGGCTCTTAAATTTTACAATGTACAGGATAGATTAGGCCTTGATCAGCCAAATAAAGCTCTAGATTGGCTTATGACTAATGCAAAAGCTTCTATTGATGATCTGCCTGAACCATCTTATATTCGACTTTAACTTTTTCAATTTGTAACTCATCTTTAGACAAGTAACTCGTTAGTTCCAGATGTTCTTTCAACCTCCGCTGTAAATACAACCTCTCAAGATGCGAGTGGATTCACAATAAATTCAAGCGGCACTTCCCCATACCCAGAAAGTAATATACCTCTGCATAAATGGGGTCTCCCAAGTAAAAAGAAGAAAGGGTTGTTAAGTTGTTCTACGCAATATTCAGAGCCTTATTGTGCTAAACCACATTATCCTCTTGTTTATCCGAAGGCTTTTGATTTGATTAAGGATGATAGATCCTGAGAAACATTTAGACGGACTTGCGCTTCAGTTTCTTCAGACGTCAAGTACATGCCCGTAGAACCAGCTCGAAGCACTTTCAACGTAATAAAGTTTTTGTTCGCCTAATAACATTTAAAAACTAAAATTACTCTGACAAGTTAGCAACAGAGAAACATGTTAGAAATATTAACCCAGATTTCACGCCTCCGCTAGACCGCGCTCCAAACTTGGACGAAGCCGGACTACGCTCGCGCAGTTGGGGATCCCGACAAAAAGGTTTGACATGATGTTGCACCTACCCTCTGATAGATGTGACATCTGACAGATCCGATCGCTGTAGAAGTTAATGCCTGTTAGGCGATTTAATGTCAGTTCAGCAATTGGTCAGAAACCCTAGTTGAGGGTCTGTCAGAACTTGTCAGAGGACAAACCCTATCTTCCTCTCCCCGCGGATATATAAGGCAGTTCGGGTCTTCAGACATGACCAGAAGAAGTAGAGAAGAGTGTGGAAGAGCGGAGAAAGTAAGAAGAGCATTTCAGTGAGTAGTGTGGCTCATCTGATTAATGTTCGAGCAGCCGACTCGACATTTTGCCTTTCAGTTTATCCTGTAGCTTAGTCTGCAGATGTTATTTCCTTAGTTGAGGACTTCTATAACCCTCGTTTCATATGAATAAAGTTTGTTGTTGTTTTAGGCATCTTTAGGGTTTGCAGTTATTTTATGTGCTAAATTTTGTTGGTCTCTGTACAAATCACCTTAGAGCGATTTCTTTCGGGTTCTATAAGTTAGAGCTCAGATCCGAAACTTTGCTCTCAGTTTCGATGTTTTTCTCCTCCCAGCCAAGCAAGCAATTGCCGCAGCCATGCAAGCCTTTCAGACATAAAAGATTCCAAATCCAAAGTTAGCTAAGTCCGAAAGAATCTTCCAAGTTCGCTGTCGCAACCCAACTGTGCCGGAGATCCAAGCACAGCCCGAGTGTGCAAGCGCAACCCGATTGCGCAATAAGTTTGAGTGCACTCCAACTGCGCTAGCGAAGCCTGAAGTTGGGCATTGTTCGTACTTCATTGTGCATCGTTCGAAGATTAGACTTCACCCCTGAAGTCAGACTTCAGCAACTTAAGCTCATGATGTTCACACTACAGTGTCCGCTGTGCGCAGTCCGCACTCCGCTCCCGATGTCCAGAATTCAGCAAAAGGAAAATTAATTTCTTCAAATTGGTATCAGAGCCATTGATCCCTTGACGTGGAGACCGAAGCAAAATGGCTTCCAGCAACAAAAATTTGCAATTGCAGATCTCGCGCTTCAATGAAAAAAATTACGATTACTGGAGCATCCAGATGAAGATCCTATTTGGATCTCAGGAGCTGTGGGAGTTAGTTGAGAACAGCTACCCAAAATTGGAAGATGCAGTAGCACTGGCCGCCCTATCTCAAGCAGACAATGACTTATTGAAAGAGAACACGAAGAATGACTAGAAGGCCCTCTTATACATCATGCAAGAGGTTGAGGAGTCCATCTTCCCATGGATCGCATCAACCACCAAGGTGAAGCAGGCCTGGGAGATTCTGGTCAGCTCATACCAGGGCACCAATAAAGTAAAGTTGGTGAAACTGCAGATGCTTAGGAGGGAGTTTGAAAATCTGTAGATGAGTGAGTCCGAGTCCATGAGTGATTTCTTCACCTAGATGACGGACATTATCAACCAGATGCGATTGAATGGAGAAAATGTGTAGAGCCAAAGAATCATGGAGAAGATTCTCAGAAGTCTACCTGCTAAGTTTGACTCGATTGTGATAGCAATCGAAGAGTCAAGGGATCTAAAAACCCTCTCGATAGATGAACTCATGGGTTTGTTGCAGACACATGAACAGAGGCTGAGCCGTTCATCTCAGACCTCTCTGGAGCAAGCATTCAGGGCTCAGGTCTCATTCCGAGATAGCGACAGACAATATTCCCACCATGGCGCCTCTAGTTCTCATGAAGGAAGATGCAAAGGCATGTGTGGGAAATGCAACAAGCAAGGAGGAAGGTCAAACCCTAGCGAAGGGGAGACCAACTGTAATTTCCATCAGCAAGGTGGAAGAGACAGTTCGAGAAATCAACAAGCTGGATCTAGTTAGAAGAAGGACATGTCAAAGGTCCAGTGCTATTTTTGCAAGAATTTTAGCCATTACATCTCACAATGCAAAAAATGGATGGCCACAGAGAACCAACAACAGGCCCATTACACGGATGAAACCAAAAATACGGTAGGAGGAAATGTGTTGTTGACTTGCAACATTGAGGAGGAGTGCCAAAAGAATGTCTGGTACTTAGACAATGGGTGCAACAACCACATAACGGGGAACAAAGAGATGTTCTCCCAACTAGATGAAACAATCCAGTCTAAAGTGAAGATGGGGAACAACAACAAGGTTATCGTAATGGGGAAAGGAAAAATCCTCATCCACACTAGGCACAATGAACTGAAGCATAACTATGATGTCTACTATGTGCCTAGCCTGAAGCATAACCTACTGAGTGTTCGACAACTCATGCAGAAGGGACATACAATCCAGTTCAAAGATGAAGCTTGCACCATCAAAGACAAATCGCATGGGCAGATTGCTACAGTGTCCATGATGAAGAACAAAATGTTTTTTGCTATAGATTCAGAATGAATCATTGATGTCTCTGAGTGTAGTTGTGAAAGATGCTACCTGGCTGTGGCATCTCATATTTGGTCACCTGAGCTTCAGTGGCTTGAATCAACTGCACAAGATGCAAATGGTGAAGGGTTTACCCCTGATAGAGTAGCAAAATTAAGTTTGTGAGGGTTGCTTAGTCAGTAAACAACATAGGGATCCATTCCCTTTCGATCAGTCTTAGAGAGCATCATAGCCATTGGAGCTGGTGCACTCAGACATTTGTAGTCCGATGTAGACCAGCACGTTTGCCGACAATAAATACTTCTTAACATTCATATATGACTTTAACCGGAAGACTTGGATCTATGCCATCAAGTTGAAGTCAGAAGCATTTGCCAAATTTAAGGAGTTCAAGGCTCTGGTGGAGAAACAGAGTGGATATTAGATCAAGACTCTTAGGACAGATGGTGAAGGTGAATACATCTCCAATGAATTCCATAACTACTGCAAGCAACATGGAATTCGAAGGCAATTCACTGCCAGATACATGTCATAGCAGAATGGCATAACTGAGAGGAAGAACCGGACCATCATGGAGATGGCACGAAGCATGATGAAGGCAAAGGGATTATCACACGAATTTTGGGCAGAGGCTGTAACATGTGCAGTCTACCTACAAAACATATGTCCCACCAAAAGTGTGAAGGAAAAAATCCCTCAGGAGGCCTGGAGTAGTGTGAAGCCAAGTGTGGCTCACTTGCGTGTGTTTGGGTGCATTGCATATGCACATGTTCTAGAAGAAAAGTGGCAGAAGTTGGATGATAGAGCTGAGAAGTGCATTTTCATAGGGTATGGTGAGTAGGCAAAGGCTTATAGGCTGTACAACCCTATGACGAAGAAGCTCATCATCAGCCGTGATGTGAAATTTCTTGAAGATGAAGCATGGAACTGGAAGTTAGAGACTGGCTATTCAGAGCCAGTAGTAGTACAGTCTATTGACTTGGAAGAAGGAAGCGTACAGCCACCTACAACTTCCAGTGGCAGCAACTATGCTAGTAGTAGCACAACCACTCCATCTCGGTCACCTCCATGTGCAAGTAGGATCCAGAACCTGGTGACACCAACAAAGACAAGAAGCTTGCTAGAAATCTGAGGCAACCCAAACCCACGTAGATGAAGAGTACTCTGACTTTGCATTCTTTACTAACGTTTATCCAGTAGAGTTTGAATATGCAAGTAAAAATTAGAAGTGGGTGCATGCAATGGATGAGGAGATAGCAACCATTGAAAAGAATGAGACATAGCAGCTGGCTAACCTTTCAATAGGAAAGAAGACCATTGGGGTCAAGTGGGTGTATAAGACAAAGTTCAACGCCCAAGGAAACATTGACAAGCATAAGGTCAGATTGGTGGCGAAGGGTTACAAGCAAAAGTCAGGCATCGATTACCATGAGGTATATGAACCTGTAGCCTGACTTGACACAGTCAAGATGATCCTGGCATTGGCAGCCCAACAAGGTTGGAAGATGTACCAGATGGATGTCAAGTCAGCCTTCCTCAACAAAGTGTTGGAGGAAGAGGTCTACATAGACCAGCCACCAGGTTATGAAATTGAAGGCCAGGAGGGCAAAGTCCTGAAGCTGAAGAAGACCCTGTACGGTTTGAAGCAGGCACCCCGAGCTTGGTACAGCCGGATTGATAGCTATTTTCAAGAAAATGGGTTTGTCAAATGCCCATATGAGCACACCCTATACATGAAGACAAATGAAGTAGGTGAGCTCATTATCGTCTGCCTGTATGTGGATGATTTGATTTATACTAGCAACAACAATGTCCTGTTCGACCAGTTCAGAACAACCATGAAGAAGGAGTTCAAGATGATGGACTTAGGGCTATTGAAGTACTTTCTCGGCATTGAAGTTGACCAATCAGAAGATGGCATATTTATTTCTCAGGGCAAGTATGTGAAGGATGTCCTGAAGCGATTCAATATGGAGGACAATAAACCTGCCATCACACATGTAGCCATAGGTTTGAAGCTAAGCAAGCTAGATTCAGGGAGGAATATAGATCCAACCCTGTTCAAGAGGCTAGTTGGTAGTATGATGTATTTGACTACAACTCGACCAGATCTAATGTTCGGATTCAGTCTGATCAACCATTTCATGGAGACTCCAAAGGACATGCACTGGCAATCAAGCAAGAGGATCTTGCGCTATGTCAATGGGATGTAGAACAATGGCCTATTTTACGCCACATAGGACTAGGTGGAACTGGTTGGCTTCACAAATAGTGACTGGGCTGGTAGTACCAATGATCAAAAGAGCACCTCCAGGTATGATTTCCATCTTGGATCAGGGGCAGTCTCATGGGTGTCCAAGAAACAACCCATCATTGCGTTGTCCACAGCTGAAGCAGAATATGTCGTCGCCATGTCAGCCGCATGCCATGTAGTTTGGCTGCGAAGAGTTCTGAGTGAATTGAACTTTCCTCCAGAAGGCGCGATAATATTTTTTTGTGATAACAATTCGGCCATCGCACTGCCAAAGGATCCTATGTTCCATGGACGAACAAAGCACATCGATATTTATTATCACGTCATTAGAGAGTTGGTGAATTTTGAAGAAATTTAACTGTAGTTTTGCAGATCCAAGGAGTAGTTGGCAAATATCTTCACAAAGCCTTTGAAGGAGGAAGACTTCAGCAGATTGCGAGAGTAGCTTGGAGTCAAAGAGCTCATGAAATCAAGCTTAAACAAGGGTGTTAGAAATATTAACCCAGATTTCATGCCTTCGCAATACTGCGCTTCAAACTTGGGCAAAGCCAGACTGCGCTCGCGTAGTTGGGGATCCAAAAAAAAAGGTTTGACATGACGTCGCACCTACCCTCTGACAGATGTGACATCTAATAGATCCGATCATCATAGAAGTTAATGCTAGTTCGATGATTTAATGCCAGTTCGGTGATTGGTTAGAAACCCTAGTTGAGGGTCTGTCAGAACCTATTAGAGGACAAACCCTATCTTCCTCTCCCCATGGCTATATAAGGCAGTTCGGGTATTTAGACATGACAGGAAGAAGTGGAGAAGAGAGTGGAAGAGCTAAGAAAGTAAGAAGAGCATTTCAATGAGCAGTGTGGCTCATCTAATTAATGTTCGAGAAGTCGACTTGACGTTTTGCCTTTTAGTTTATCCTACAGCTTAGTCTGCAGATGTTGTTATTTTCTCAGTTGAGGACTTCTGTAACCCTCATTTCATATGAATAAAGTTTGCTATTATTTTAGGCATCTTTAGGGTTTGTAGTTATTTTATGTGCTAAAGTTTGTTGCTCTCTGTACAAATCACCTCAGAGCAATTTCGTTCGGGTTCTATAAGTTAGAGCTCAGATCCAAAACTTTGCTCTTAGTTTCGGTGTTTTTCTCCTCCCAGCCAAGCAAGCAATTACCGCAACCACGCAAGCCTTTTGGACAGAAAATATTGCAAAGCCAAAGTTGGCTAAGTTCGAAAGAATCTTCCAAGTTCGCTGTCGCAACACGACTGTGCCCAAGATCCGAGCGCAACCCGAGTGCGCAAGCGCAACCCGGTTGCACAATAAGTTTGAGCGCACTCCGAGTGCGCTAGCAAAGCCTGAAGTTGAGCGCTGTTTGCACTTCATCGTGTGTCGTCTGAAGCTCGAACTTCACCCTCGAAGTCAGACTTCGGCAACTTTCGCTCCTGACGTTCACACTGCACCATTCGCTATGCGCATTCCGCACTCCATTCTTGACGTCCAAACTTCAAAGAAAGGAAAATAAATTTCTTCAAAACAAAGGTTACTCTCATAAAATGTCCTTTTAGATATGCATTATTTAGAACAAATTGGACATGCCATTGTCGCTAATTTAATCCCTTGCAGAGAGTTGTCTCCGTAGAGTACAACCTCTTCACAAGAATAATTAAAAATTAAAAATAAAGTTACCATACAGCTCCATATTTGATGACATAGTTCATTCTATAACCAAACTTTGTCCATAAATAATTATCAATAAATCGGCCTGTCCCCCATATGACTTAAGAACACCGATCTATTAATTCTATCATTTATATATCATAGCAGCCTCAGGGAGATGGTTTGACTTTGCCTTGCTTATTTTTAATCTCATTGCTATTGCATAGTTTATATTAGGAGTTGTCTTAAGGATAAATTAAATGTCATTTTGTATACATTTATTAAGTTTTCTTTCTTAATACGGCTCTTTGTCATAATTTATACTCAGTATGGCCAAGAAGATCCCTGGATGCAGAGAGGTTTCACCGTATTATATGTTACGTAATTAAAAATAAAAACAGAGATCCACATCTTAGTTCATCCCAACATATTACCACTATTAGGTTGGATAGTGGAAAAATTAGAATTGAATGCTGTGATATTTCTCTCCTTAATTTATGTGTTGCTCCACCTTCTCTGCTTTTCTTAGACTAAAGTATTTAGAAGTTTCTTAATTTTAGATGAGGTCCAAGGCTCAGACAGGTTGGGCTTTGAAGGAATGAAATCTGTGTCAAATAAAAAAATGCTTTGCACAGATTTGGGAAATGACTTGCACAATTAGACAGTTTGCGTAGAGCTTCGCTACAACAACCACCAAAGTGGAAGCTTCGCTGGTTTGAATTGTAAAGTGGCAAGGGAAAGGGAAGCTTCACAAGTTTTAGCCGCAAATGAGTGCTTTTCCAAAGTAGCAACTTTGGTTTAAATGGCAACAATGTAATAAAATTGCAATGCGGGAGTTACTTCGGGAAAGAGACCGTGGGAACCAAAAGTCCGAAGTGCAAATTCAGGGCAAATTCTTCGCTAAGTTCGTCTTCGGGTAAATAAATCTCCGAAGCTGAGAAAACAAATAAATCTAAATGAAGTGGAGGAATGAGGCAGAAAACAAAGAATTTATTTACAAAATAGAAACGGATTACAGGTCTTTTTTTACTAAAGCTGTTACAAGCATCTACAACCAGGTTGCAAGATAAACACAGAGGGAAGTTTCGAGAGGCTGCTGCTTCATATCCTCCACACTTTCTGCTGCTCTATTCTGGCATTACTCTCCTTTGTTGCTCCACACTCGCAACAACAGCAAAAAGCCAAATACTCTGATATTTATAGATGACGATGAGGATAAAGTGCTGGAAAAGTTCACCAACCGTCTGACAGGAGATTAAATGCCGAAGTAGGGTTTCTGACCAATCATCGAAAAAACCCAACTACATGCATGCTTGATGTCAGAGCCTCGTTTCCCTCGCCTGGTCACTGGTTCGTAGATTTTATGAGCGAACGGTAGGGTTCGCATCATTTTTGGGTGAACCACAAATTGGCCCTCCTCGCAAGTGAAATTTGTTGAGGGTGAAGTCTGGTTTAATATTTCTAACACCCTCCTTTAAACCAGACTTCACAAAGTCTTTGATGCCCAATAATTCTCGTAGCTTGCTAAAGTCCTCCTCCTTCAAAGTTTTTTTGAAGATTTCAGCTACTTGCTCCTTGGACCTGCAAAATAGCAACTGCACTTCATCGAATTTCACCAACTCTCTAATGAAATGATACTAGATATCTATGTGCTTCATCCGGACATGGAATACTAGGTCCTTTGACAAGGCTATGGCAAAATTATTTTTACAAAAGATAGTAGTTGCTGCTTTCGGCATATGATATAGTTCACACAGAACTCTTCTCAGCCAGATTGCCTGACATGCAGCTGAGGTGGCAGCAACATACTCTGCCTCTATTGTAGATAAAGCAACAATTCGCTACTTCTTCGAGGACTAAGAAACAACTCCGGATCCAAGATGGAAGACATATCCAAAGGTGCTCTTATGATCATTTATGCTGCCAACAAAATCGCTGTCAGTGTAGCTAATTAATTCAAGATGATCTTGTCTGGCATTGTGGATTTCATGGTTCCTTGTGCCATTGACATATCTCAGAATCCTCTTGCCTGCTTGCTAGTGAGTGTCTTTGGATGACTCCATAAACCTACTGATTAAACTCACAACAAACATGAAATTTGGCCTAGTTGTAGTGATGCAGGAGCCTATTTTTAGAGGGTTTTTTAAAAAGAAGTTTTAAAGTAATTTTATATTACTCAAAATGGAATTATTTGATGCAAAATATAATTTACCGAAAATGGTAATTACTAAAAAAACATTTTTTTATGAAAAATTAATTTGCCAAAAATAGTAATTTTTTTATTTTTAGGGTTTTAAGCTTTAGGGTTTATTTTAGGGCTTCAAGTTTTAGGGTTTTATTTTAGGGTTTCTTTGGGGATATATATTCCCTTGGTATTGCATTGTAAAAGGAAAGTGAATCCAGGAATGAGAAAGGAATTTTTTTATTAGTTTATTTCCATGTACTCTAGTTTTTATGTGAATGGAATGTTTTACTGATTATTTTCATTTATTGCAGTTTTTATATAAATGAAGGGTTTTACATATTATTTTCATTTACCATAGTTTTAATGTAATGGGAGGTATTTTGTTTTGACCTCTTGCAGTTGGATTCACATCATTTGGTATCAGAGCAAGTTGGATCTTGTTGGGAGGAGAAAAGAGAAGAGAAGAAAAAAGAAAAGGAGAGGAGAGCAAAGAGGCTCCAAAAAAAAAAAAAATTGGCACTCTGTGTAGTGCTTGCAGAAGGTTTGTAAAATCTTGGAGACAGAAATTGGCACTTTGTGTAAGCGCTTGCAAGAGGTTTTTTATGTAAAAGACTCAGAGAAAGAGATTGGCACTTTGTGTAGTGCTTGCAAAAGGTTTGTAAAACCTTGGAGAAAGAAATTGACACTCTATGTAAGTGCTTGCAGGAGGTTTTTTATATAAAACCTCAGAAGGAGGAATTGACACTTTGTGTAGTACTTGCAAAAGGTTTGTAAAACCTTAAAGAAATAAATTGGCACTTTGTGTAGTGCTTCTAGGAGGTTTTTTTCATTAAAAACATCAGAGGGAAGAATTAGCACTTTGTGTAGTGCTTGTTGAAGTAAATGAACAATATTTCATTATTGAAACAGTGATTAAATAATACACAGTATGCTTCAATTAGCTCGGGAGAAGCGGATCCCAACAATAATTTGCTCAATATTTAGCTAATGGTGTAACAGGAAAATAATGTAATAAACTAAGAAGTGCTAAAATATATTATACGCTAACATCCCCCCTTATTACATTATTTGGGTAATGAAATAATAACTAGCTATACTAACATCCCCCATATTACATCATTTTGCAATACATAAAGAGCTACGAAACAATTCAAATTTGACACGCGCAAGTGCTTTAGTGAAAATGTCTGCAACTTGAGCATTTGTGGGAATGTGTTGAAGCTGAATTCGGTGCCTTGGAACTTCATATCGAATGAAGTGACATTGTGTGTTAATGTGCTTTATTCTTTCATGATGTACTGAATTCTTGATAAGATTCAAAACACCCATGTTGTCGCAGAACAAGTGTATTAGAGATTTTTATGGAGGACCCATACTTGTTAGGATGCGACGCAACCATATCACTTTGCACATAGCTTCACATGTGGCACAATATTTTGCCTCTATTGATGAAATAGCAACCACCTCTTGCTTCTTGTTGTGCCAAGAGATAGGACCAGATCCAATATGAAACAAATATCCTGAAGTTCATTTATGATCATCATATGATTTGGCATAGTCAAAGTTCATGTATCCCTATAAGAAGAATTTGTTTTTCCTCTTATATTCTAGGCCATATTCCATTGTGCCACGGACATAATGAAGAATGCGCTTTGCTGCTTTCCAGTGTGTAGTCTTGGGCTCCTACACGAACCTCGAAAGATAGTTGACAACAAATACGATATCTGGCCTAGTGTTGGTCAGATATATGAGACTCCCAATCAAATTTTGATAGAGAGTACCATCTACCTAAGGTGAATCATCATATCGCAATAACTGATTTCTAGTTTCCATTGGAGTTGACATTGGCTTGCAATCAGTCATGCGATATTTTTTCAATAGGTGTATCGCTCCAAATTTTTTGCATCCCTACCTTCAGGCTATTGGATCTGTGCCCGAAAGGAGGATGGGAAAAGGATGATGCGGTACCTCGGACGAGAGGACTTTACGAAGGTCCCGCCTCTCAAGGGAGGTGTATTTTGGTGATTTTTCGACGGATGGTGGGTTCACCAGGAAACATTTAAGGGCAGTTTCCACGCCTAGGTTTGGAATGTGTTTTGATGTGTTCATTTTTAGTCTTAAGCATTCAAGTCCTAGGTTTGGCCAAAATGCGTCTAAGCTATGCTATATGAAGATGCAGATTAAATGAATACAGAAAACAAAATTAAACATAAAACACAGAAAATATGCTAGATGAGAAAAGCCATACCTGATTTCGGATGTTTGATGGAGATTCTAATTTTTGAAGCAGTCCAGATCATCTAGAATTTGACAGGATCGTCTCTGATCTGACAGGATCGTCCCTGATCTACTGATCTGACAAGATCGTCTCTAATCTGACAAGATCGTCTCTAATCTGACGATATCGTCTCTAATTTTACAAGATCGTCTCTAATTTGACGAAATCGTCTGACGATTTCGTCAGAAACCTGCAACTATAGAAATGGATACCAAGAACAAAAAATACAATTGCAAAAGCAAGGGAAAATGATAGAAATGAAAGTATGAATGTTAGAATGACAACTTTAGATAACATATTAAGTAAAATGCATTGTTTTAATGATTAACTTTGACTTTATTATGCATCTAGGCTACATGAGGTGAACTCCAAGATGCAAAGCAGTAATAAGCTTAACTAATGCAAAGCAAAAATAGTAGATAATGGACATAGAATGCAAACTCAGGGCACGGATTGCCCCCAACGTTGGCTGCAGTCGAAATCGTCTACAAAATGAAGAATCATCTTGAATTGTGGCGTGATCGTCCAAGATTGTACGAGATCGTCTGAGACGAACTGAGCTTGCTTCGGCTGAAAAACAATGAAGTTCCTGCAAACAAACTTGAAAAAATGCAAATGCAAACAGTGATTTAAGATGGTCTAGTGCGTGTAGAATTCGAGTTACGGGGAATTTCAGCCAGGGGTTGGGAAGGGAAGGTCCTAATGATTAAATAGGCTTAGGGGAGTAGGTAGGAGGTTGGAGATCATCCCAATTTGGGAGATCTCCAACGGGGGAGGGTCCCAACGGCGCGGACACGCTTCGCCCAGATTGGAGACCCGTTGGAACAGATTCCAACTATGCAAATTCAGTTTTGCGACAAGATCGTCTGGACGTCCTAGTCCAGACGAAATCGTCAAATGCAGGGCGATATCGTCTGATCGGCGACGATATCGTCAAACGGTCAAAACAACCTCTAAAAATGGCACGAAAAAGGGGGAAACGGATTTCTCGGCGGTTAACGAGCGGTTTGGGAGGTTAAATTTGAATTTTAAATTTATTTACTAAGGTGAATGTAAATTTTATAATTTTACTGCGCCAATTTTAGGGTGCTACATTTTGCCCCCTCTTTAGCGAATTTTCCGAAGAAAATGCGTTAAAGATGAGTTCTTCTCGATCTACGAGAAAGCAAAAAATTATTCCCATTTTTAGGCGACGATTCTTGGTCGAATCGTACGACAACTTACTATGGTGCCCCCTCCATGTTTTTACCCAAATCGAACGTTTGAGGTAAAAACGCGGAAAAGCAAAATTAATTTGAATTATTTTTGAATGAAATTATGTTTGATATATGATATGTTTTTGATCATATGACTTGTGTTATGTGTATGTTTATGATGCTTTTATGTTTGATTGATTGATTTGATAATTGGATTGATGATTCATGAAATTATGTCGTTGGAAATATGATTTGGATGTCATGCTATAAAATTTTAAATGAAATAATCTGATGTAACAAAGTGGTTGTATGTGATGCAATAATTTGATAAAAATAAAAGGGGACTTTTAACAATAATTTCAAAGGACATTGTCGCTATTATAGACCATTTCATGGAGTCGCCGCTCACTCGGTCGTCAAGCTAATCCCAGTATAGAAATATTGCAAAAAGTAAAAGAGTGCTTAAGAGACTGTCTTAAGACTTTGGTGCAATAGTGCAAATGATGATGATGATGATGATGGTTTGTTTTCAGATTTCCATGAAAATATTATGCATGAAATATTTTAAAATGATTTTCGCTAGGCATAAATTCCTAAGTGTGATAAAATTTGTGAATAATTCCTTAGGAATTATACCATCATTGCAAAGTTGAAGGTTGACATAATGACATAAAAATAGTGAAAAATGAGTTTGCTTTTGAAAAGCATAATTTGTGTAACATAATGATTTAAGTCATATGGTTTTTATGATTTTTGATAAAATGGGGAATAAAAATTGTTACAATGGTTTGCGCTAGGCATAGAATATGTAGGTATAGACTTATACCATCATCGCGAAAATCAAAGAAATAGTTTTATTGCATGGTTGATTTTTTGATGAACAGAAAATATGAAAATGAGGACTTGCGCTAGGCATAAAATTCCAATTTTGGTTTTGAAACTATACCATCGTCGCGAAAGTCAATCAGATATATATGATATGATTTGTGTAATTTGAAAGAAATTTTTGATTTTTCTAATTATATAGTTGTCTTTGTGGAAAATAATTGTACTTGATTTATTCCAAACAAGTTGCAAAAATAATATTTCAAAGTATTTTGAAGACAAAAGTTAGATTTATAAGGAATCCCATGTGCATATGTGCATTCATTTCCGATCTTGATTTATCATAATGATAGACAAAATCTCTCAAATACAAATGTGTGTGCAATTGCATTGTTCATTTACCAGTTTTGAGCAAGATACTATGATACAAGTGATTTGAAGAAACCAAATAAGTGTTCATTAACCATGATGTAGATGCATATAACCATACTAGGCTACTATGTAGATCGGATTATCAAGAGCTAGCTAATCCATAAGCAGACATAGGTCTGTACAAAAGAAGGTCGCTAATGTGACGGACATATCGCCACGCTAGGAGTTACCCAAGGCCAAGCAGGGTGGGCACAAACCACCTGTTATGGGGCTTACCTCACGATTTTCGAATAATTGAGAATTCCGGGGATTCAAGCTCATCAACCCTTCTTTTCTTTTCAAAGGGTAGGGAAAGGGATTTTATTGCTTTCTTGCTTTCTTTTGAACTTTGCTTATTTTTCTTTTTGTATTTCTTTTGCTTGATAATGCTTGGAACATTGCTATAATGAAAAATAACATTTTTCTTTTCTCTTTTTCTTGAATTTTTTCTTTTCTTTTTCTTTTTCTAGGGATACTTGCTCAGATTAGCTGTAGAGCAAGGGATTTTTATTCTGGGTAGGGGTGAGCTTGTCCTTTTGCCAATTCTCAAAGATTCTAGACCATGTGCATGATAGGATAGCGAGGGAAACTTTTCACTCAAGAAATCAGTTCTACTATGTAGCAAAACATGGAAATTACAAATATAATCATTTTATTGTGAAAAGATGTGCTTGGTTTAAGTAAATAACAAGATCAATTCTCTATGCTCAAACTTTATTTAATTGAAATTTGTGAACTTTGATATAAGAGAGATTAGTAATCATGCCAGATAAAAGCAAGATATTTATTTTTTTGTGAGTGTGCAAGTGAGGGATTCAAAATAAATGCTAATTTATCCAAAATAAGTTGAAACATATAACTGCAATAATTGTAAGAAAATATATATAAATGATTTTGAGAAGTTTTGAGAATGTTGACTCTCTCTTTCTTCTGTATATTGTTTTGGTTTCGAAAGAGTCAAGCATATAGCTGTTTTTAGATTTTTATTTTGATTTTAGTTTTTGAGCAAAAGAATTTAACAAGTGCTTTAAATAAATGCAATAGATAGTTTTTGAAGATTTTTGGAGATTTATGAATGTTTTTGATGTTTTTGAATAAATTGAAAGAAATACAAGATAGTGATTTTGAACAAATATATACATGGATGAAATGACCAAATTTATGCATAGTAACGTTTGAGATGCAAAATATTCATGGGTTCTTTAAGTTCTTTACCATCTAAGGTAGATAATTTATATGCTCCTGATTCAAATTTAGCAGTAATGATGTATGGTCCGAGCCAGTTGGGCTCAAATTTACCTTTAAGGTCCTTAGTTGCATTTGTATTTTTTTGAAGATTTTGAGGATTTTGATTTTTTTTTGTATTTTGATTTTAATTTATGAATTGAAATTGGTGGTATATACAAGATGATCTATATACACTATACAAGGTTATTTGAGTATAGCATGTCTAAGGTTGCTTCAAAATCAAAGGAGGTTTTGAAGGATAATCTGGTTGAGGTGAAGGTAAGAATAGAAGGTGATGAATAAAAGGTAGTGATAACAAAAGCTTTGTTATAATGTAAAATAATGTAGCAAAAGATTTGACTTTTATATGTGTAAAATTGATCATATTACAAAATAAAATGTCAGAAATATAAGAAAGTTCTTCATTCTTATTATTATATTCCAAGTCTTGATAAGATGGAGAAAGTATATGTGAAAGATATGCATGGGTGTTATTTGGTAAACAAGGATGATCATATATGGATGAAGAAAAGTGATGGATAGAAGATAATTGTGATAATAGAGAATGTATAGAACTTGATGTTTCAACCGTTAAATATTCTTCAAATGGTGTTGGGTCACCATGTATGGTAACAATTTTATTTGCAATTTCAAACTTCAAACATTGGTGAAGAGTGGAAGGGACAACCCTCATCGTATGAATCCAAGGACTCTGGAGAAGTAGTTTGTAAGGTGAAGGACAATATCCTACATAGAATAAAGTATCCAGGATCTTGGATCCAATATTAAGGGGAATAATTATAGTACCTTGAGGTTCTTGAATTTCATTGTTAAAAGATTTTATAATAACATTTGATTCATTACTATCTTCTTCCTTTAATTTGTGTTTTTGAAATAATTGATAAGTGCATAAATTAAGAGAAGAGTCATTATCTACCATGATAGTTCTAACAAGTGTTTCTTTACGAGATCCGATAATGTAAAGATAGGAGTCTTCTTGTGGAGTAGAGGAAGGAATATCCTCATCATAGAATGAAATATGGTTAACCTCAAGAGGGTTTATACCATTAATTATGTTCTTAGAGAAAATATGATGAGGAACAAATTGTTGGCTAGGTATTTTGAACAAAATTTCCTTATGAGCAATTTGTAATACTTCTAAAAGGGATATCTTTGCTTGAGGATTAATCACTTGTTGTTGGTTATCAAAGTGGATTTCAGATTGAGATTTTGATTCTAAAGATGAGCTTTCTATGCTTACATTCCATTTTGGATCATTCTCTAGAGCCAAAGATAGTTTTGAAGGTTGGTCAAATGAGGAATCCATATCTTGAATATCGGATTGAGTTGATTGAACTTGAGGTTGCTCATTTGTAGTTTTTGTTACAATATTAATAATATCATCATGATGGGACACATTAACATGCAATATTTGATTGGTTTCTTGTTGTTGATAATTGAATAGGGGTTCTTGGGAGATCCCCATGTCTTGATTGATTATTGGTATTTGTTGTGTAGGAGTTTGATTGTTTATCTGGAGATTTATAATCAGTTGTAGATTGTAATTCCTTTATATTAAAAAGACCCTTATCAATCAAATCTTGAATTGCACATCTTAAATCTTTACAATTTTGTGTCATATGTCCATCTACTCTATGATATTCACAATGTAGCTCAGGTTTAAACCAATCTGATGTGGTATCAAGTTGTCTTATGGAAGGAAGTTCAATAATATTTGTGTCAAGTAAATACTTGAGAATTATATCCATTGGTTGATTAAGCCTAGTAAATTTACGTGATGAAGGTTTTTGAGAGGTTTTTGATAAATGCCTTAGGAATTTTGTCATAAAAGGACCTAATGGTTTCTCACCTCTACTTTCTTTATTATGGGTAGAATGATGACAGGAATATTGCGATGTAGGAGGTGAGTGCATGGTAGAATTGGAAGAATAAGTATTTTCTTGTTGAAATGGATGTGTTGTATTGAAAGAAGAGTTTTGAAAAGGTGGCGGAGGATTATATGTGGATTGATAGACATAATATGGATATATGGGAGAATAGATAATATCATTATGAAGAGGATTGGCAAAGGGATTGTTTTGTTGGGTTATGGATGAAAAATAAGAAGAGTGTGATGGAGGTGGTGTTGAATAGGGATGAGGTTGGTCATAATCAACAAATGTATTTAGCTGAATTCTTCCAACATTACTGATGGACTCATATTGATTTGAGTAAAAACTCATGGTTTCTTTAGTACTTCTAAAAGTAATATTTAGCATCTACTATTTAGGATTGAATATAAAACATACAAACTTGAAATGATGATTTTGTTTTTGTTTTTCTTGTATATATATATTTTTTTGTTTTTGTTTTCAAAAGGTTATGATGCATTCACGTCGGGTTCACCAAAATGTATCGCTCCAAATTTTTCGCATCCCTACCTTCAGGCTATTGGATCCGTGCCCGGAAGGAGGATGGGAAAAGGATGATGCGGTACCTCGGACGAGAGGACTTTACGAAGGTCCCGCCTCTCAAGGGAGGTGTATTTTGGTGATTTTTCGACGGATGGTGGGTTCACCAGGAAACATTTAAGGGCAGTTTCCATGCCTAGGTTTGGAATGTGTTTTGATGTGTTCGTTTTTAGTCTTAAGCATTCAAGTCCTAGGTTTGGCCAAAATGCGTCTAAGCTATGCTATATGAAGATGCAGATTAAATGAATACAGAAAACAAAATTAAACATAAAACACAGAAAATATGCTAGATGAGAAAAGCCATACCTGATTTCGGATGTTTGATGGAGATTCTAATTTTTGAAGCAGTCCAGATCGTCTGGAATTTGACAGGATCGTCTTCGATCTGACAGGATCGTCCCTGATCTACTGATCTGACAAGATCGTCTCTAATCTGACAAGATCGTCTCTAATCTGACGATATCGTCTCTAATTTTACAAGATCGTCTCTAATTTGACGAAATCGTCTGACGATTTCGTCGAAACCTGCAACTACAGAAATGGATACCAAGAACAAAAAATACAATTGCAAAAGCAAGGGAAAATGATAGAAATGAAAGTATGAATGTTAGAATGACAACTTTAGATAACATATTAAGTAAAATGCATTGTTTTAATGATTAACTTTGACTTTATTATGCATCTAGGCTACATGAGGTGAACTCCAAGATGCAAAGCAGTAATAAGCTTAACTAATGCAAAGCAAAAATAGTAGATAATGGACATAGAATGCAAACTCAGGGCACGGATTGCCCCCAACGTTGGTTGCAGTCGAAATCGTCTGCAAAATGAAGAATCGTCTTGAATTGTGGCATGATCGTCCAAGATTGTACGAGATCGTCTGAGACGAACTGAGCTTGCTTCGGCTGAAAAACAATGAAGTTCCTGCAAACAAACTTGAAAAAATGCAAATGCAAACAGTGATTTAAGATGGTCTAGTGCGTGTAGAATTCGAGTTACAGGGAATTTCAGCCAGGGGTTGGGAAGGGAAGGTCCTAATGATTAAATAGGCTTAGGGGAGTAGTTAGGAGGTTGGAGATCATCCCAATTTGGGAGATCTCCAACGGGGGAGGGTCCCAACGGCGCAGACACGCTTCTGCCCAGATTGGAGACCCGTTGGAACAGATTCCAACTATGCAAAATTAGTTTTGCGACAAGATCGTCTGGACGTCCTAGTCCAGACGAAATCGTCAAATCTGGGGCGATATCGTCTGATCGGCGACGATATCGTCAAACGGTCAAAACAACCTCTAAAAATGGCACGGAAAAGGGGGAAACGGATTTCCCGACGGTTAACGGGCGGTTTGGGAGGTTAAATTTGATTTTAAATTTATTTACTAAGGTGAATGTAATTTTTATAATTTTACTGCGCCAATTTTAGGGTGCTACAATAGGGTCTTGGCATATTTTTTCTGAGACACTTTGATGTAGTGCTCCTTTTGGATGACTTCCAGACCAAGACAATAATGGAGAAGTCTGAGATCTGACATCTCAAAATATTGACACAAGTCTCTTTTGACAGTAGAAATTATAGTTTCTGAACTCCCTATAATGAGCAAATCATCAACATAGAGTACAAGCAACACTATTTCAGAACCTTATTTCTTAAAATAGAGGTTTGCATCTAACAAAAATATCTTAAATCCATGTTGTAGAAGGTGATCATCCATTTTTATATACCAATCCCGAGGGGCCTGTTTCAAACCATATAAGGATTTTACCAATTTGTAAACTTTCTACTGTTGGCCTTCCACTTCAAATCCTTTCGGTTGAGTCATGTAGACTTCTTCTTGGAGATCACCATTTAGAAAAGCACTCTTGACATCCATTTGGTGTATTTTCCACCCATATTGTGCTACCATAGCACAAAGAACTTGAATGGTTGTCATCCGAGCAGTAGGTGCAAAAGTTTCCTCGTAGTTAATGCCTTCTCTTTGAGCATAGCCCTTTGCAAAAAGTTAGGCCTTATGCTTATCTATTGTCCCATATGATTTATACTTAACTTTATACACCCATTTGCAGCCTATGGGCTTCTTTTCGTATGGCAGATCGACAAGCTTCCAAGTTTTTTTTTCATCAAAGACTTATACTCTCCATTCATAGCACCCTTCCACTAAGGCTCACCAAGAGCATCTTGCACTGATGTAGGTTCAAGATCGTCTATGGAAGACATAAACACCCTATCATTATCAATAGCCATATCTTCAGTATCTCTCTCTAGATCTACAAAAAGTTCCTGAAAAGATTGACACAGATCATCAACCTCAGTATTCTCTATTGCAGCTTTCTCCTATCAAGCCATGCTGCGAGTACGAGGCCTATCCAATGTCAAATATGGTGGAGTGGATAGCTTAGAGTCTTTTATTGTATTTGTATACCACTTTGGATTCTTCTTCTGAGGTTTTGAAGAAGATGAAGATGGACCTCCAACCTTTGATGAAGGAGATTTATCAACCTTAGTTTCCACAAGGTCTAGGTATACATCTGATGTGAAAGCCTCATCAAAAACTACATCTCTACTAATGTGTATCTTCTCTGTCAAGGGATAAATCAAACGATAACCCTTAGAGTGCTCATCATACCCAAGAAGAATACACTTCAATGTTTTCTCATCTAGCTTCTTCCTTTTCTCTTTTGGTATGTGCATGAAATCTTTACATCCAAAAATGCGTAGATGAGAAATGGAGGGTTTCCTACCACTCCATGCTTCCTGTGGAGTCATTCCTTGTAGAGCCTTTGTGGGTACCCTTTTCAATAGATATACTGCTTGAATATAGAGAACTTTGTCAATATGACACTTGCCATCAGGAAGAGTGACTGAAACAATACCTTCTCCCTTAACCTTGTAGGTTTTATCATCAACAATAGTGATAGGTTTGCCCTCTTTGGCATCAAAAGACTCAAACCATGATTTGTCACCAGTCATGTGCTTACTGGATCCAGTCATGTGCACAGGAAAATGTACAGTAAACAATGTGTGTGGGAGTGCATGCATAGACGCAATTTTTTTTTTTTTGATTTCTAAGGTTCGGAACCTTAGAAAAAAAAAAATTTGCGTTGCTTCCGCTTCCAACCATGTTTCTGCTTCCTCAAAAATAGATTCTGCTTTCTCCAGGCAAGCTTTTGCTGCCTTTTTTTTTTTTTTTTTCAAACCAGCTCTGTAAAAAAAATTTGTTGCTCCCTGTTATCAAACTGGATCTGATGCCATGTTGAAGTAAACGAACAATATTTCATTATTGAAGTAGTGATTAAATAATACACAGTATGCTTCAATTAGCTCGGGAGAAGCGGATCCCAACAATAATCTACTCAATATTTAGCTAATGGTGTAATAGGAAAATAATGTAATAAACTAAGAAGTGCTAAAATATATTATATGCTAACAGTGCTTGTATGAGGTTTGCTATTTTAAAACCTTGAAGGAATAAATTGGCACTATGTGTAGTGCTTGAAGGAGGTTTGAGATATAGAACCTTAGAAGAATATTTGTACTTTGAGGAGTACTTGTGGATGTGGGACACTCTATGGAGAACGATTATGAGTTTGATCAGAGGAACTTGCAGGAGTAGAGTTCTTTTCAACCAAAGGAGAATGATGCAGGAGTCTATTTTTAGAGGGTTTTTTTTAAATAATTTTTAAAGTAATTTTATATTACTCAAAATATAATTATTTGACACAAAATATAATTTTCCGAAAATGATAATTACTAAAAAAGACAATTTTTTATGAAAAAATAATTTGCCAAAAATAGTAATTTTTATTTTTATTTTTAGGGTTTTAAGCTTTAGGGTTTATTTTAGGGCTTCAAGTTTTAGGGTTTTATTTTAGGGTTTATTTTGGGATATATATTCCCTTGGTATTGCATTGTAAAAGGAAAGTGAATCCATGAATGAGAAAATAAATTTTTTATTCATTTATTTCCATGTATTGTAGTTTTTATGTGAATGGAAGGTTTTACTGATTATTTCCATTTATTGCAGTTTTTATGTAAATGGAGGGTTTTACATATTATTTTAATTTACCATAGTTTTTATGTAATGGGAGGTATTTTATTTTGACCTCTTGCAGTTGGATTCACATCATGCAGTCAAGTACATCCGATTTCTAACTAACCTTTTATATAGAGTTGGATCAACACTTCTACTGTTATCAATTTTGCTCAATTTCAATCCAATGGCAACCGAGATGATAAAAGGTTTGTTGTCCTCCATATTGAACTGCTTCAAGGCATCCTTAGCATACTTGCACTGAGAAATGAAGATGCCATCTGCTGATTGGTCAATTTCAATGCCAAGAAAAAATTTCATCAGCCCCAAGTCTGTCATTTCAAACTTGTTCTTCATGGTTGTTTTGAACTGCTCAAACAACACATTTTTGTTTCCATTATATATCAGTTCATCCACATACAAGGAAATGATTATAATTTCCCTTGTTGCATTTGTCTTCAAATACAAGGTGTGCTCATATGGGCATTTAATGAACCCATTCTCCTAAAAATAGCTATCAATTCAACTGTACCATGCTTGGGGTGCTTGCTTTAACCCATATAGGGCCTTCTTCAACTTCAGGACTTTGTCTTCTTGCCCTTAAACTTCATAATCGGGTGGCTATTCTATCTAAACCTCTTCTTCCAACACTCTGTTTAGGAAGACAGACTTGAATTCCATCTGATACACCTTCTAACCTTTTTGGGTTGCCAATACCAAAATCATTTTGATTATTTCAAGTCTGGCTACAGGTGCATACACCTCATGATAATCAATTCTTGACTTCTGCTTGTAGCCTTTTACCACCAATCTAGCCTTATGTTTATCAACTTCTCCTTGGGCATTAAAATTGGTTTTATATACCCACTTGACCTCAATTGTCTTCTTTCCTACTGGAAGATCTTCCAGCTACCATGTCTCATTCTTCTCAATGGCTTCTATCTCCTCATCCATCGCCTTCACCCTTTTGTGATTCTGACATACTTCTTCAAACAAAATTGGATAGCACTTAGAAAATAAAGCAAAATTAGAATATTCCTCATCTATCTAATTTTGGGTTACCTCGTATATGTCTTGCAAGCTCCTTGTCTTTGCAGGTGTCCTCAAGTTTGGAATTCTACTTGCAAGTGGAGGTGACCGAGGATGGTGAGGCTGTGCTACTACTGGAACCACTGCTGCTACTTGAAGGTATAGATAACTGCACACTGTATTCCTCCAAGTTTTTAGATTCAAGTATTGCTGGATTAGACTATCCAGTCTTAGAATTCCAATTCTAGGCTTCATTCTCGAGGAACTTCACATCTCGACTGATGACAAGTTTTTTCGTTGCATGATTGTATAGCCTGTATGACTTCGTTTGTTCACTATGCCCTATGAAGATGCACTTCTCAACTTTGTCATCCAACTTCCTCCTTTTCTCATCTGGAACATGTGCATTTGTAATGCACCCAAAAACTCGCAAATGAGCCACACTTGACTTCAGATTGCTCCAGGTTTCCTCCAAAATATTGTCCTTCACACTCTTGGTGGGACATCTATTCAATAGATAAACTACACAAGTTATAACTTCTGTCCAGAACTCATGTGGTAGTTTTTTCACCTTCAACATGCTCCATGCCATCTCCATTATGGTTCTATTATTCCTCTTAGCTACACCATTCTGCTGTGGTGTGTATCTGGTAGTAAACTGCTTTCAAATTCCATGTTGCTTGCATAAATTATAGAATTTGTTGGAGATGTACTCACCTCCACCATCTATCCTATGTTTTTTCACATAATACCCACTTTGTTTCTAAAAAAAAGCCTTGAACACCTTGAAATTTGCAAATGCTTTTAACTTTAGCTTTATGGGATAAATCCATGTCTTTCAGCTAAAGTCATCAATGAAGGTCAAGAAGTATTTATTGCTAGAAAATGTGTTGGTCTGCATTAGAACACAAATATCTGAGTGCACCAACTACAATGGTTGTGAAGCCCTCCATGACTACCCTATAGGGAATGCATCCCTGTGCTACTTTTTGACTAAGCAACCCTCACAAACATGATTTGGCTGCTCAATGAGGGGTAAACTGTTCACTATATGCTTTTTGTGCAATAGATTCAGGCCACTAAAACTTAGATGACCGAATCTGAGATGCCACAACCAAGTAGCATACTTCACAACTATACTTAGAGACATCAATGATTCATTTTAAATCTGTAGTAGAAACATTTTGTTTTTCATCATTGACACAGTTGCAATCTGCCCATGCTATTTGTCTCTTATGGTACAAACTTCATCTTTGAATTGAACATAATGCCCATTCTACACAAGCTATACAACACTCAGTAAGATATCTTTCAACCTAGACACATAATATACATCACAAATTTGCTTTCTTTCATCGTTATGGGTGCAGATGAGGATTTTACCTTTCCCCATCATAGAAACCTTGCTATTTTTCCCCATATTTACTTCAGACTAGACTGTTTCATCCAATTGTAGAACATCTCCCTATTCCCTGTCATGTGGTTGCTGCACCACTATCAAGATATCAAACATTTTTTTGGATCTCCTCCCCAATACTGCACGTCAACAACATATTACCATAGGCATCTCTCCTTCCAGCTTCATCTGTGTAATTTGCTTGGTATTGATTATCCTTGGCCAAATTCTTCATGCACTCCGATATATAGTGACCGAACTTATTGTAGTAATAACATTGGACCTTAGATTTGTCCTTCTTCTGATAAGATCCACCTTGCTAATTTTTGCCAGTGCCTCTTCCTCCTTGCTGATGAAAGTTGTAGTTGGTCTCACTGTCATTAGGGTTTGAACCCCCTCCTTGAATGTTTCCTCTCCCACACTTGCCTTTGCCTCTTCCTCCTTGAAAACTAGAGGCACCATGGTGGGAATCTTGTCTACCATTGTCTCAAAAGGAGACTTGCATCATGAATGCTTATTCCAAAGAAGACTGAGTTGAGCGGCTCAGCCTATGGTCATGTGTCTATAGAGAACCCATGAGCTCATATACTAAGAGGGTTGTCAATTCCCTCGACTCATCTATCGCAATAACAATAGAGTCAAATTTGGCTAGCAAGCTTCACATAATTTTCTCCACAATTCTCTGGTTCTGCATAATTTCTCCATTCAACCATATCTGGTTGATGACATCAATTTTTTGGGTGAAGAAGTCACTCATGGACTCTGACTCACTCATCTGTAGGTTCTCAAACTCCCTCCTTAACATCTACAACTTCACCAACTTCACTTTTTTGGTGCCCTGATATGAACTGGCTAAAATTTCCCATGATTGCTTAGCCTTGGTTGCTGCTGCAATCCACAAGAAAATAATATCCTTGGTCGCTTGCATGATATAGAACATGGCCTTCTGGTTATTATTTGTATTCTACTTCAATAGTTCCTTGTATTCTTGGGAGAGTGCGGCCAGGGATACTACATCTTTCAGTTCTAGGAAGTCGTTCTCGACCAAATCCCAAAGCTCCTGAGAATCAAACAAGATTTTCATTCGAATTCTCCAGTAATCATAATTCTTATCATTAAATTGTGGGATCTATAACTACAAGGAATTATTTCCAGAAGCAAAGCTTCAATAATCCACGTCATGGCACCAAGGCTCTGATACCAATTTGAAGGAATTAAATCTGCATCAAATAAAAAAATGTTTCGCATAGATTTGTGAAATGACTTGCACGATTCGACAGTTTGCATGGAGCTTCACTGGTTTGAATGGTGAAGTAGCAAGGGAAAGGGAAGATTCACAAGTTTTAGCCATAAATTAGTGCTTTGAAGGTTTGTATAGAGAAGCGGCTACTTCATAGGAAATATTTCTGAAGTAGCAAATTTGGTTTAAATGGCAACGATTTAATAAAATTGCAATGCAGTAGTAACTTTGGGAAAGAGACCGTCGAAGTGTTAATTTGGGGAACAAAAAGTTTGAAGTGAAACTTCAAGTAAGAAATTCCCAATGTAAAACTTTAGGGCAGTGAAAGCCCGAAGTGGGACTTCGGGTAAAATGATGTCGAAGTGCAAATTCAAAATAACAAAAACCTAAACTTTGGCTTGGGGGAGATGGCATCGATTTTGCCACTTTGGTAAAAATTCTCTGCTAGTTTCATCTTCAGGTAAATAAATCTTCAAACTGGGAAACAAATAAATCTAAACAAAGTGGAGGAATGATGCAGAAAACAAAGATTTTATTTACGAAATAGAAATAGATTGCAGGGCTTATTTTACTGAAGCTGTTACAAGAATTTGCAACCAGATTGTAGGATAAACATAGAGGAAAGTTTTGAGAGGTTGCTGCTCTGTATCCTCCACATTTTATGCTTCTCTATTATGGCATTACTCTCCTTTTCCGCTCCACACTCACAACAATAGCAAAATGTTAAATTCTCTGGTAATTATAAATGACGATGAGGACAAGGGATAGGAAAATTTCACCAACCATCTGACAAGAGATTAAATTTTGAAGTAAGGTTTCTGACCAATCACTGAGAAAACCCAACTACACACATTCTTGAATTCAAAACCTCATTTCCCTTTCCTGTTCACTGGTTCATAGATTTTATGAATGAAGGGTAGGGTTCACATCATTTTTGGGCGAACCACAAACTGGTCCTCCTTGAAAGTGAACTTTGTTGAAGGTGAAGTTTGGTTTAATATTTCTAACAGGCTTCAACACCTTTGGTGAAGAATTTATTTAAAACAAACAAGAATAAAATATGTTTCAAAAAAACCTAAAGTTAATACTTGGGCATCTACAAGCTGAGTAAAGAATGCTACTAGGAGTTTCCTTGAATCTGAATAAGAACATCATGAGACTACCAGAATCTCAACACTTATGTAAATGGAAATTCCCTCCAATGGTAATTACAGTATGATTTCATCGTAAAAAAATAAAAATATTATAATTTTTAATGTGCTTGAGGTAGCAGCTTATATGAACCAATGCTTATTATGCATATAAACCATTAATGGATATAGTTCATATATACAAACTTAACCTTATAAATTTAAACCTTAAACATTTAAAATGTCCTATTAAGTAAGCCTATTATTTATAAGAAAATGGCCATTAATTCCATTTCTTCACCTCCATAAAAATTCCAGCTTTCCGTAACTTTAAAATTTTAAGTAAAGGTTTAAGGTTAAGTTGAAATCATAAATAATTTAAGATTAGATTTAAATCATTTAAATTGTAAAAATTAAGCATAATTATATAATATAACTAAAATATATATATATATATATATATATATATATATATATATATATATATATATATATATTGGTACTATTAAAAGAAGAGGGTTTTAAATCTAGCCACTATAAAGAAAGCCACCATCAGGACAACACAAACAGAACAAACCTTGGAAAAAACCAGAGGTAAACTAGAAGGAAAGACAAAAACCAAAGCACAAAGCAACAAAAGAAGAAAAATTGAAATAGTTCTAAACCAACTTATAAACACCTTAACTTAAGACAGTTCTAAAAACATTTAATTAGATAATCATATATTAAATCAACAACACCTCATATAATCTATAAATTTTAAAACCTTAGAAATAACTTTATTCAAAATAATCTCCTTTGCCTTCTAACTCTCCAATACTACAATTTTCAAAGATTGTAACTTAAAAAGTATTGAGAGAGTGTATATTGGATAATTCAGTTCTAGCTCCTGATCTCTAGCTGATGTTTGTGATTGCTAATTATAATAACACAGAGCCCCCTTTAAATTACAAATAGTTTTTCATGTTGAGCTCAATTTATTTTCATTATGTTTTTACCTGAAATTCAGGCGATTCTGATCCTAGCATGCCCTAGTGTATACTTCTACATATATGTAATTATGTTGGGATAGGGAAATGATAATTTTTCATGTTAAGCTCAATATGCTTTCATTGGGATTTTTCCTAAAATTTACTCTATTCTGATTTTAACATGCTCTAACGTACACTTCTACATATACGTAATTATGTGGCAAGAGGGGAATGAGCCCGCAAATACAATGTTCCAAATGTGCAAAACAAAATAATGATTCCTTATAAAGAACTACATATAGAAAATAAAAACTATTTTCTCATTTGAAATTATAGCTTCTGTTCGATGAACAATTTTCACGATGCATGTCACAAAAAAACAAAAAAAAAAATTATTTGCGCATAAGTAAATGTTTTATGCTACTCTCTTTCACTATCCTTGTTACTGCCCATGGGTACCTACTAATGTGATTTTTATTATAATAATTTTTAAGTTTAATTATATTTTGAAATGATAGTAGCATTTACAGACACTTCCACTTAAATACATTTTTAAATGCTTAGTAACATTATATAGTATAATTATATTTGTGTTATCTTAACTTAAATTGCATATCAAAAAATAAATTTTGGAGTTATTACTGTTCATGAGGTTCTTCATATAGCCGTTCAGACCAAAAAAGCAGTCATGGCTTTAAATTTAGACATGAACAAAGCTTATGACAGGATAAATTGGGAATTCCTAGAGGCAGTTTTATTAAAATTTAGCTTCAACATGAAATGGGTCAAGTTAATAAGAGAGTATATTTCTAAGCCTTGTTTTTTAGTTTTGGTTAATGGGTCTACTGCAGGTTTTTTTCAACATAAATGTGGTCTAAGACAAGGAGATCCCATAAGTCCTATGTTGTTCATCATTGTAGTTGAGGCCTTGGGAAGAACCATTAATGCAGCAGTGGTAGCTGGAATCATATCAGGTATCAAGGCCACGTCGCTAACTACCCCGATGATACATCAACAATTTGTTGATGATACATTGCTACTGACTTTGGATTCTATGGTTGAGGCAAGAAGGATGATAAATATTTTCATAATGTATGAAGAAGCGGCTGGATAGAAAGTGAATTTTGATAAGAGCAAACTTTATTTCATCAATACCCCCATTCCTAGGAAAAACAGCATAGCAAGGATCATGGAATGTCAGATTGCATCTCTTCCCACCTCCTATATAGGTCTTCCCCTATTCACGAGGAAACCTGAAGGATCAATGTGGAACATAGTTCTGGAGAGGATCCAAAAAAATCTAGCAGGTTGGAAAGGACATATGTTATCTCAAGCAAGAAAAACAGTTTTAACTATGGCTTCCCTTCAAAGTATACTCTTTTACTTCCTATCAGTATTTAGAGCTCCCAGTAAGGTGTATCACAAAATTGAGTAGGTTCAAAAAAAAATTCTCTGGTCAGGGACTAAGGATAAGAAAATGATCCATTTAGTAGGTTGGAACAAGGTTTGCAAACCTAAAGCTGATGGGGGTTAGGATTGAGGAGAGTTGCTCATCTCAATACAACTCTGTTAGACAAACAAGCATGGCGGTTATTGACTAAGGTCGATAATGAATGGACTACCATAGTTAAGAGGAAATACCTCCAAGGTGTGAACTTCCTTAATGACAAATTAGCAAGAAGGGGGTCTACTTTTTGGAAGGCAATACTCACGAGCAGGGATCTTGTCAAGAAAGGTCTTAGATGGATTCTAGGAAATGGGTAAACAATAGACTTTTGGAAGGATCAGTGGGTGAGAGCTGAGGAGTTATCCCAAAATCCTCTTTTGGCTAGGATTCAAAAGCATATGGAGCAACATATTGGGAATAAGGTTGCAAATTATATGTGGTAGGATATAAATATCAACAGGTGGAAACACATCAGAGTACAAGGTTTTGAAGCGGAGTCTGAAGAGCTTTATAACATTTTAAGTTAGCAAATTATTCTCTCTGGAGAGGATGAAGATCACATTGTTTGGGCTGAGACTGAAAGTGGTGACTTCACAGTTAAGTCTGCCTATAATTTTCTTCTCAATGTGGAAGGTCAACAATTTAAATCGAGTTTGGTTTTGGATCAAAGGCTTAATTCCTAAAATATCATTTTTTTCATGGCTGGTGATTCATTGAAAAATTCTCACTATGGACAATATGTTATCCAAAGGTATGGTTATTGCTAACCATTGCTACATGTGCAGGGCAGGGTGGGAGACTACCCAACACTTGTTTCTGGAGTGTCCGGTAGTAGAGTCCATCCTGGATGAACTTTTCCAAGCCTTTAGGATCTTGTGGGTTAAGCCTGCTCTTATATCTAAAGTGTTCCATCAATGGCCTCAACCCTTTGTTAGCCTAAAACTTAAGTACCTATGGAAAATCTATTGGCATCATTTTCTCTGGCAGATTTGGCTAGAAAGGAACCATAGAGCCTTTAAGGATACCATTCACAACCCAAAAACCATCCTTGATGGGATTATTGTCTTTGCGAAAGAAACCTTAGCACATTAGTGGATGAGAACCACTTAATTCCTCCCCAAGAAAAATAATTATCTTGGGCCTTAGGTATTGAGGACAAACCTTCCATTCCTTTGCCCAATCACAAAAATGGGATTTCTTGGGAGCCACACCCCCAGGGTTGGTTTAAACTAAATTTTTATGGTGCAGCCAAGGAGAACCCGAGAAGAGCTAGAGCTGGAGGAATAATCAAGGATCATCAAGGAAATCTGGTCAAGGCTTTCACTGAACCATTGGGAATTAGAACGAATAACGAAGCAGAAGCTAGAGCCCTTTGGAGAGGGTTGTAAGTAGCCCAAGAAACTCAAGGTAACTTGATGATTTAAGGTGATTCTTTTAACATCATCAACCTGTTAACCAATAAAAAAAAACCTCCATGGAGAATCGAGGGAGTCATCCATGAAGTGAGGATCCTTTTTGCGGCAAGATAGAACAGGAGGGCTCGTCATGTGTACCGTGAGGCCAATAGGTTAGCTGAAAAATTAGCCAACGTAGGTGTTGATGTTGGTATTTTGGTGACATGGACACAAGGTGTGTCACGTGAAGTGAAAAACATTATTAGTCATGAAAAGAAACCTACCTGTTAGCGAGAAATGTGAATGGGTGTTATTTCCCATGGAGCTGGTAATAACTATGGGGTTTTCCTCTAAATCATACCAAATTGGAAATGAAGGTAACTGGGTGTAAGCCTTGGAAGATTCTGACAGATAATAGGAAATGTGAAAGCAACAAGTTTCACAAGTGCAAAGTTTCAAACTTCAATTTCCTGTCAATGTAAGTAATGTTTACAATTATGTTTAGGTATGGGTGTGCCTTGTTAGTAAGGTGTTGTAGGGGATTCAACACAAGTTCTGGTAAGAAAGTTTCAAGGATGACTAAGATCTACAATCTCAGCAGAAGGCTAGATATTTTAATAGGTTTTGGGTTAACCTGCAAAACCCGGTAATTAATGAAGACTTTTATTTACAAAAAAAAAAAAATACATTATCACTATTATAACACTAAGTAAAATAATTAGTGTACTGTTATATAGCTTTGAGTAAAACATTTATTTTAATCACATTATTTATTGATTTCTTATGCAATTTTAAAATCAATATATTAGAAAAATATATATGCATAAATGATTCAGAAGTATAAATATAAATGTTTACCCTTTAAACTAGATTCTATGGATCCACTAATAGTAATTTTTTTGAATTGTTTTTAGTTTGACTTCGAAAACAAGTTGAATTACATTATATGTTTACTATTAGCAATCATTATGGATCAAATAGTTTTAAAAATCTTAAATGGTACAACTCACAACAAAGTCATGTAGTTTTAATCCATTTATACATGTAATGAGGTAAACATAATACATTAAAAAATATAAGGATATGACAACCATGAAATTCATTTCTAATAAATATTTATTTCAACCACTTTCTCAAAATGAATATCCATAAAATTATATCTTATGGATAAACCTTATGATCACACCCAACATGGAAGATCATTCATACCTACATTAAGTTTCCTATCTGTGGATAAAAAATAAATACCAAAAAGCTTACTACATATTTGTCATATCAAATATTCAATCATTATAGCTACATTAAGTTTCTTATGTGTGGATAAAAAATAAATAAAAAAAAACTTAAAACATAGTTTGCTATATAGTTATCATATACAATATTCACCACATTGATTAATTCAAGAAATATAAGTGAAAAATATAATGATTATCTACCTTAGCATCATGCTTTAAGAACACATAAAAGTAAAAAATTATAAAACTTGTTTAAAAATGGCTTTATAGGACCTATTTATTATGCATAAATAAAATATAAATAGGAAAAATTTTGAAACATAAATATAAAAGAGATGTAGAAAATAGTGAATTTCCTAACCGATACAAATTTTTTTAATCAAAATAATAAAGCTTCCCTCTCTAGATGTGCATAACAAATAAATAAAGACCAAAAGTTGCATGAGTTGTTTGAAAATATAAAAAATCTTAAACATACATTATTTATACACCTATCATATATAATTTTATTTGTTGATATTATATAAATTAATATTAAATGATTTTTTACAACATAAAATTATAAATTTATATGGTATACATATAGATATGAGAAATAAAATATTTAATTTCATTAACAATAGTTTGCTAATTGCATACTAAAAGTAATCAGATAGATACTTTTCTTCTATTTTAAAAGATATTTGCTATCAAAATGATAAACAAGATCTTCAAGCCCTTAGGATCTAGAGAAGGATTATGCTAAAAAAACATCTCTCAAAATATCTAAGCTTTAAGATAACAATTATAATAAATGATTAAAGATAATTGAAAGGAGAATTAGTTTAATGAAAAAACATGTCTTATATAAGACGTAATAGTTTGATATTGCATTTTTTTCGTTACATGAATATTATTTTTTTTGGATCTTAGTTAAATAGTTCTACATTTTATTTTTAAATTGAATATCTGTTGTGAATGTTATCTAGTTCAATTATATTCTATGGAAAAATAATTGAATGCAATGAAATGCTATAAAATTATTTTTCTAAGCATGCATTTCAGTTATTATTACTATGTTTAAAACCTTTTATTTAATAAATTATTTATTGCATTTGTAGTTATTTTTTAATGGTAAATTAAATATTTAATATGCTCATTCAAAGAACACAAGTAATTTAAAAAAATATAAACATATTCTTCTATTTTTCATCAATTATTTTAATGATTAAATTTTAAAGCTCTAAATACTTCACAAGATGAGGAGTGGGTTCAAATATTATGGCCAGCCATGGATTTGTGCATGATACCACACAATCTTAATCTCTATATAGTCTTTGTGGTTGGATTTTAAAAAATGCTTAGTACAATTTGTTTAGTGTCTATTAAAAGGTCATTCTAGGTAAGATTGCATTGTATTATAAAATATCTTTAAAATAAACTATAATATGAGAAAATCATTTCTTATTTAATATTTCCATATTTAAATATTTAAAAATCATAAAAGTTATATGTAATAGTTAATGACTTGAAGGTAGGTTGATCATTTTTACAAAAATATTAACTAGTTGTAATGCATAAAATTATTTTTAGCTAAAATAGTTATAGAAATTTCAATATCATTAAATGGATTATAATTCCTGAAAGAGAAATTCTAGATAGATTCATCTAGGGATTAGAGAAGGATGGTAAATTCTCTATCAAATAAGCTTATTTAGCAGTTGATGGTCCTTCTGATCCTTGGTTTCTGGAAAATAAAATTTGGTTGAAAGGATTGACTCTAAAAATTAACATTTTCTCCTGCTTGGTTGTAAAAGAATTTTTTTTAACTTTAGACAATCTAAGAAAAAAAGGTATGATTTTACCTGATGCTTTTTTTTGTGCAAAAGTACAAAGGAATTCCTGCTCCATCTTCTCTTTAGTTTTCCTTTCTCATAGGATGATTTCAGCTACCTTTTCAAATATTTGGACATTCAATTGGTGTTTTAATTTAGCTTAGAAGGAAATATGGCGTAGAAGTACTCTATTAAAAAAACATGTGCTAGTTTTTTATTCACTAGATCGTATTACATGGTAAGTGAAGAGCATACTACTAGTGCTGACGTATTTCTGGTTCACTAGATCACGTTACATGGCAAGTGAAGAGCATAATAACCACAACAAAATATTTTTTAATGGGGTTTTTAGATAAATATAAAAATAATGAGTTAGTAAGGAACAAAAATACTAAAAAAGATTTTTTATTCCGAAAAAAGTAATTATACAACTAAAAAACTTAGAACACGTTTCGACCTTTTGAGTCTCATCAGCGAAGTGTGAGTCTTAGAGGGGTAAAATATCCTATTTTTATAATCCTAACTCTAGGGAGAAGCCAAAAAATAATGCATGTGGGATGAAAAATTATTCCCAAACATTAAATACAAACCGCATGTTTATAGACCAAACGGTAAAAAATACATATTTAATATTCCTAGGCTCAACCCCCAAAAAAACACCCACCCTGTTACAAAGGTGCATTAAAAATGCAATAAACAAGATGGAGAAAAAATCCTTTTACAAAATTTTATTCTTGCAAAGATAGGATCTGAGAGGTTTGTGATTCCTCCAAAAGATGATGGCTTGTGCAATATGTTTAAGTTGCCTATCCTTACTCCACTTTTCGAACATGGGAGAAATAACATTTTTGCCCAAGTGCAAACTCCTGGCAAAATCATAAGTGTTTAACTTCAAATAAGTGGAACATGTTTGACTTTGGTGCCTTGTCTGCATGCAGCTCTTTCAAGAACTTTGGCTAGGAGAGAGGGTCTTCCATAAAATTTAACTTTTTCAAATAGTGAAAGAAAAAAATTAATCTTATACACTCTAGCTCAAAGTCTATTGAAAAACTTGTTTTTAACATAAATAAAGCTCTCTCTTGAGCTTTCTCTGACTAAGAACCTGTTGAGCTCACTTAAAATGAAGGACTTCTACTAGTGGACAGGATGATGAGAAGAATATGGAATGTATTGATAGGCGTTCATTGGTTTCTGAAATAACTTAGTACACAAAATCTCTGTATGAATAAAATCAGGTCCTTTAAAAAAAATATTATCCAACAAAGTCACTTCTAAATCTAAAATAGATGCTCATATTTGAATACTCTGGTAGAAATATCCATAAGTGGCCAAGAAGTTGTCAAGTTTTTCCCTTGAGCCATGCCAAACACCAATGGCATAATCAATGTATCTTTTATAGAACAAAATATTGTCCATAGAAACATTAACAAAAACTTGCTTCTCAAGATAGCAAAGAAACAGGTAAGCATAAACTACTAAAAAGCTACTCCCCATGGTTGTTCCTCTGATCTATCTATAAATTATTCCCTTGAATTCCAGGTAGTATTGTGTTAACACTAGTTATGCAAGCCAAATGATGAAGTTTGTCTTAGCTAGATTAAATTTATCCTTCAAAAAATATTGAAGTGCTAACAGACCTTCTGCAGTTGGGATGCAAGGACATAAGCTCTCAATATCAAAGGAAAATAAAATTACATCTTGAGGAAAGGAATAAATGCATAAATTTTTAATTTAGGATATGGAATCAAATAAGTAATTCTTTTGTTGCAAAAGAATGGGCAGAAGGAGGTGATGAAGCCATTTTGAAGCGGGTTCCAACATAAAACCACAGTAAGAGTAGATAGGTCTCCCAGAGAGTTGAGGCTTGTGAATTTTAGGGAGAAAATAAAAAATACAAACATGAGCAGAAGAGGGTTTGACCTGTAGCATGAAATTACAATGGTTATATGAGACAATGTTTTTTCGAAGGGCCATGTTTAACAAATTTTGAAGTTGAAAAAAAATGTCTGACCAAGGGATATTAGAAACACAGGCATAAACATTTTGGTATGAGAGCTGTGAAAGGCCTTCTAAGACATACCAATCATGAGATAAAACACAAACACCCAAGTTTTTGTCTGCAGCCTTAATGATGATAGAGTTATCATTAGAAAGAGAGTGTATGGTAGACCAAATATGGGAGGAAAAAGCTCGAGGATGGACAAGTTTGACAACATTGAGCATATTTTTAAGATAGTTCTCTCCCAACTGAATGATATCTTCTAGAGGCCTATAAAGTTCAAAATGAGTGAAGCTTGGGTTAGGAACACGAAAGGGATCAATAGGTTTGATGGGTTTTGGGGGCCACCTCTAGGTCCAAAAAACCACTCAAGTCTAAGTCGTCTACAAAAAGGAGAGAATTCCTTAACAATGGATTCCTTAGACATTGGGGGAGGGGTAGGCAAAAATTTTAATCCCAATATGAGAGCTTCAATTTCATACTTAGATAGTATATGAGAAAAAAATTATGTATGACATGGTTAGTGATCTTGTTGTACAAACATGACTCCTATAAAAAATACGGTGGCCATAGTCCTGAGGGCTAAAAATAGCTGCCCAAGATGTTAATTTCAGTTTTTGTCACCATTTCGATGTTGGAATGACCCCTGATCTTGCTGCTGCTGCATAAATTGAACAAAACCCTGTCTTTACCTCTTGAAACCAAAGTTTTGGAGATAACCTACATTGTCCTAAGATGACTGCCAAGGCGTAAAGGAAGTGTGGTTTTTAGCTAATTTTTCAAATATTTGGATATTCCTGACCCAATGGGTTTCTTCCTTCCTATATATCTGCATTCGTTGGTTTTAAAAATTTATACTTTCTCATATCTGGTGGTAGATTTGAAAAGAAATAAATTCAAGGGCATTTAATGCTGATGCTCATTTGACTAAAGTTGTGGCTTTGCAAGCGATTTTTTTTTTTGAGAACATTAGAACCTTAAATCTAAATGGTGTGACTGTAGAGCAAGAATGATCAGTGGAGAGATCTCTTGGATTTAATGCCAATGCTCAACTATTTAGACCTATTGTACCTCTAGACAGAGCCAAGGTTAAGTGGGAGCCACCTCCAACTAGTTTGCTAAAGTTGAGTTTTTGTGGTAGATTTAAAGAGAATTCGAGCCTTGCAGGTATTGAATGGATTGTAAGGAACCATGATGACTTGATAATTTTAGCCTTTGATGATAATATGGGCAATAAAACTAGTCACTTCACTGAATCTAGGGCCCTATTCAAACAAGTTTATTAGATTTTGTAAGTTGCACAAAACTAATCATTAAAGGAGACTCCCTTAATATTATAAATATGACAAGAGGGAATCAATCTCCTACCTCGACTATTTCAAATCTTCTTCTAGAATTTTAGAGATACATCCAAAATTTGTAAGAGGTTTAGTTTAAGCATACATACCAGGAAGGTAATTGAGAAATTGATCTATTGACTAAAAAAGGAGTTATTCATAATGGTTTAGTGGTGTGGTGGGATAATTTCTTAGTGGATATTGCTTCTATTAATAATTACCTCATACACAATTAGCCTTTGCTCCACTATGATTGATTTGTTGATGAATTGACTGCAAAACTTAGGGGTGTCTATTGATTTTGGGTTTTCGCACCAAATTTCATATCTCCAAGCTACTTTTTCTTCCCTACAAGCCACAATATCTAATGCAAAAAAATTATTTCCCTAATGGGCTGGAAGACATAGGAAATCAATGACCTCATGGGGAAGAATGGGACTGGTGCAGGTTTAGATCCTGCTACTCATTTGTATTCTACTAGTTATCTTTGTCATCCTGATTTGATTTCAATTTGTTTTAAGTTTAAATTATATATGGTCTTACCTATGTACTAGTTTGGCTTTGGAAGGGGTAACTCTTTTGATTGGTCATTCCTTAATTATTACCTAATGTAACTATTTTTATCTCCCTCATTTTGGGTGGGTCTTAGTCTCTTTTGTACAAGGTTTAAAGATCCTTTCAAAACTCTTTCATCCATCTAATAAAAAAATAGTTATAGAAAAAACCAATAATACAAAACCAAAAATTAAAATATTATTCTATGATATTTATATAACATCTAGATAATGGTTTAGTAGCTATTTTATAATTAAAATTGCATAAAAATCAAAATTTCTAAACTATAACTTGTTGGTTGCTTTTCTAAAATTATAATTTTCATATGTCAGACTTACTTTCTATTTTTTATATTTACATGCTTTCATTTTCTACTTTTGAATTTAAATGTTCTTTTTATTTCAATTTCTCACATAGACATACTTTCCCAATAACCATGCATAATTTTAACAATATCTTGTCTCTCAACTAATTCTTGTGGACTAGTTGTTATTCCCAACTAGTGGTCATAATTGTAAATTGATGCTAAGATTAATTCTATCTAATGATTATATTCTAGAATGTAATATAGATAGACTTATACTAGAGGTCATAATTTTAAATTAATGCTAAAATTAATTTTAACTAATAATTCTATTCTAAAATGTAAAATAGATAGATTTATGCACAAGATACATATCAAATATTTAGACTAGGATATTCGACTGTACAGATCACATTAGTCTTTTTGTAACAATTCAAGTCAAACTCATTGGTTCAATAAGATGAAATAATGGTTGGTTTTATAGACTATACATGACCTAAGGTAATTTTTTTGAATTAATTTAGCTTTAATGATCACCTAATGTTTTATTAGTATGAGGTATAGTCAACCAATTTTAGATGTAGGTCACTACAAACAACCCCCAAGTATATGATATTAGCTAAATCTCGTAAATGGTGCCATTTAGTGGGTCTATCTTCTCATCATCTTGTTATGGTATAAGAGTGCATATCCATGGTTGATGTTATCCTCTAGGACCCCTAACACTTGTAGGTTGGATGAATAATTATCCTTACTTTAACATGTGGAACCTGAGCTTAATTATACTCACCTATTCCAAATTTAACATGTAAGGGTATTTAATGTATATGCCTAGTACCTAGTTGATTTTTTACTTCTATGGAGTCAACCAAGATCATGTTATTTCTCTAGATCTAGACATGGTATCACTTGCCAAATTATGGTTAGTAACGAGTTATCCCATACCAACTATCATGCATTAGTCTAGCTTCTTTTATCATGCTAGATTACTCCAAATCACAATTGTGCAAGAACCCATCATTATACTACTTACACAATGACCTAGAGGAGATGTATCATACTATTCTTTGTTACTTGCTCATCCACATCTATCATGTTATGAAATTATCATTCTTGAGTCACATTAGTTACCTACATGTAACCACTGATATTGGGTGTTTTATTTGTTGGTTGATCATCCTCCTCGATATTTCTTACCATAAATAGATGGGTTTGACTTGGAGTTAAAAATATGTTGAATGTTACATATTTAAAGCTAATTACCTTTTAGTTATAATCTTTGAAAAATATTGCAATGTAATGTTTTGTTTTACACTTTTAGGATAAGTTTCCAATTTACTCTTTGAATCATTAAGTCTAATTTAAAATTAAAGGATAAGGAACTAATCATTACAACTCTTGTATTTGAGTAATTCCTAAAATCAAGATATTTTCCTCTAAGGATTAAAATTTTATATTTAAATGAACTCATTAATAAAAAAACTATAATTTAAATGCTTTATAAATAATATTTTTATTCATATGCTTGATACATCAAAATAACTTATTTTAATTAAAAACTACAATTTAAATATTTTAAATTCTAAATTAAACATTTAAATAAAATGTCTCTTTATTTAAAAGCAACCATCTTAAAAAATATAAAGTTTCACTTTAAATAAAGTGATAGCAACAATGTTGAATAAGAGATTTTTCACTCTCAAATAATTATAAAAAATGAACTCATATTTACCATTATTTCAAAGCGGTAAGGAGACTTATATAAAATTCGAATACATAACATTTATATAATAAAATATATTTATAACATTGAAATAAATCTACCATTTAAATATAATTTACATAAGTAAAATCTATCTTGTTTTACTCAAAACAATACTTTATATTAAAATAATAATTAAGTATATATATATATATAGATATATATATAATTTTAATCATCACTATGTTAAGAGGTAAAAGATATTTTACCTAAAGTTTTCTTATTTCATAAATGTAGAACCATTCGAGCTTGGCTCTAACATAAAATTAATAGTGTTTTTGTATGATAATGGATTAGTGACATATTTTTTAATTTACATATAAATATTATTAAAATATAGATATTCATATATATAAATACAAGCATCATAAAATAAAAAGCTAACCCTAAGTGATGAAGAGGAACACATATTTACTGAAGATTTTCTACAATTTAAAACTTTAATATTTTACTCCATTCTTTGGCTATTTGTATTTTGAAAAGGAGCATTGACCTTAGAATTTTCACATCCAAACATCCTCAAATTTTCTACAAAATAGTATTCTCGCTTCTATAGGGATGAGAATGACTCCGCATACCATGAATTAATATATTATGTATATAGATGAATGCACCTAAATTTTATTTCATTGTTTGAACAAACCAACTTTTTCGTTGAATAATTATTCATGATTTTTAGAAAGATATGTTGCATGACAATCCTTTAAAATTCCATTAATATGCACATGGGGAAAATTTTATTCAAAACAAATAATAACAAAAATAAATAAGTCAAATTTAGCGACCATCCAAATACCCTACAACAACCTGAATTCTATGGATGATATTTTGAAGGATGACACAGGTATAAAAAAATGTAATCAATCTTGACGGATGCTAATTTAAAGTGATGTCTTGAATAATTTGTAAAGGAATTATCACTCCATGCCATCTACCCAGAATTTTAAAATTTACAAAATCAAATTAAATAGACAAATCTATCTCAAAGGTGATGTTTACATTGTTTCTAATTCAACAAGTTTAAACCATAAATTTATACTTGTGAAGCATAATTCTATGCTCAATTCAGTTGGTTTCCTTTATCGACATCATAATTAAAATACAATATAATATGTAAATACTCAGACAAGAGGTATCTATCATAATGGTATTTCGTTAACGAACTAGAACAACACAAATTGTTTAAACTATAGCTTTTAGATTTAAAATGTTGGGATAAAGCACATTACCCTGCTCTTGGTCAACCAGGTCACCTTGATAACACCCAAATTCAGCATACAATAAAATTTGCAATTATTTACAAGAACAACAGTAATTACTGTGATAGAGTTTTCAAGTCTTCAATAAAGTCTCTTCATAACTAGGTGCTAATTCATTGAGATAGTGAAATACACATAAAAATAGTAACTATGTTTAGGGGCACTCACAAAGTTCTTATTTAAATCCTCTACATGATAATTTAGAATTCAATTTGATCATTCCATATAATCTAAAATATACAAGAAGACAGGTACATATCCTATTTTTTATCAAACTATAAGAACCAAGCTAAAAATATTGTTGGAGCCTTGTCTGCTACCATGATATTCTCTTCCCCTTACTAGCTTATCTATCCAAATGAGAAGTTAATCATAATAATGATAATGTCCCCTTTTTTCGATATCATCATGATTTAAAGAATAAAATGAGCTTTCATTTAAAAATGGTTGTTTTAACATGCTATTAGCCACCTTAACATAAAACCCAATCCTCTAGGTAGTCCATATTGGTCGGAGAGTCTGTCAAGAAAAATGGTTTGTGAACCCATAGACCTTAACCAAAATTGAATTATCGAGGATCTGTGAAAATTGGAGTGGCCAATCTCTAGAGGAGACCAGTTCCTTTGAAGTCCCAACTAACTATTCCTAAATGTGGAGGAAAAGGGTGATAAAAAAATAAAAAGGAGCTAAAGATAGAACTTATAGTGGTGCAAATTATGTAGACACCAAAACAGCACCAATACGATTATGTGACTGCAAACACTGATCGCTTTGACAAACACAGCCCCCAGGGCAGCCCTCAGAGGTTAAACAGTGGTCTTAACCACTTTCATAGCAATTTTGTGAGGTCAAGAAGCAATTTGGCACACTTGGACACTTTGCCCAGTATTCGTCTCACCCCGGGACGAATGCAAAATAGAATCCGTCCCACCCCAGGACGAATTCTGAATCCGTCCCTGGGTGGGACGAATTCTAAGCTTAACGGGAAAAAAGGCAAAGGGTGCCAAGTGGTAGCCCAGAACAGTCAGTTAAGGGCTCCTACCTTGCATGCATGTGTAAGTGGACAGAGGGGCCGTTAGAGGACTGTTACAAGAAGCATTTATCAAAGTTCAAGTCAATGAAGGACTCCCCTCCCTCATGGGAAGACAAGACTGCCACATGGCACCCATGGCCAACACTTGGATTTTGTGCTTCCCTCCCAAAAGAGACCCCTTGGGTCTATAAAAGGTGGGACTTTTCTCACCCAAAACATGCAGGTGGAAGGAGTGTTCATGCAACGAAGTGCTGCCGAATCGAAGACTCATTTGCATCCCCCTTTGTTCACCTTCCTACATCCATCAATCTCTTTTGCAAGGGAGGTTGTTGGGTGGCCTTTGGAAGCTCGAACCTCACTCAAATCCGACGCATGGACATCTGAACCTACCAATTCGCCGACCCCCCAATCCTAAAAGGTTTTGGGCCCATCCTTGGTGGATTGGCTCCAAAATCGAGGGCCAACGGTGGGAGGCCCACTTGGGCACCCCCGCACCCCCAAGTTCTAATTTCAGTTTTTGAGCACTTTAGATTAATTTTTAGATTGCATTCTGTGTTACTAGGTCTGATTAGTCTATAATTGCAATTTTGTAGCTTTTGGTCAGAGTTTAGGGTGTTTTGTATTGCTTTATTGTTTCGCTAACTTGCAGGTGTCAAGGTTAAATTCCTGAGGGAGGAGGCCAAATTGGGAAAATCCGACCATCTGGGTCATCCCAAAATGGCCCCAATTACCTAACCCCCTGTTTGCAGGAGTTTTGTAGGTCCCGAGATCCGACATTGGAGCAGCGACAGGTCGATTTCTCCTATTCAGAAGAATTCGTCCCACCCAGGGACGAATTACAGTCAGAATTCGTCCTGCCCAGGGATGAATTCTAGTTTAAGGTGAATTGGCCAGCTGCCTCAGTGGCAGTGGCCTTCTGGTGACTGTTCTTACCTTCTGTCGGATTTTGAAGCAAATTGGATTCACTTGTTTTCATGGTTTCGAGCAAATATTCGTATGCATATTTTGTTAGTTTTAGAGAGAGAATTCTTTTCATTTACGGCATGTGCTACTAACGTCTTGATCATTTCTTTGTTTGCGGGAGAAGCGACGAGAGGCGAAGAACCCATCAACATCAGCGGCGGCATCATCTTAGCCCTCCCAGTGCAATCGTGGGCACGCGGAAGGAGGAACCATTCAGCGATTGTAATCAAACCTTATTTGCGCTCCTAGCCCCTGAAAAGGGAGGAGGCATTATTGTAACAGAGATCGAAAGAAATTAATGAAAGGGCTATTTTTCTTTATCTGATTGCGTCTCTTACAACATGTCTCTTTTCCATTTCATGTAATTCATATTTCTAGGACTTAGGCGTGCTTAATTTTGAATGCAATCGCACTTGGTGTTTCTTTTGACCGGAATCTCGTGCTTTCAGTGGCGATCACGGTGGGACTTAGGCGTGCTTAATTTTGAATGCAATCGCACTGGGTGTTTCTTTGACCGGAATCTCGTGCTTTCAAATTAAGTCACATCAAGACATATATATGATGACCCTCCCTGGTAGGCTTTTTGGTATAAAGAAATAATGTATTAATTGATGATGCTTTAAAACTTAGTTTGTGCAAATGAACAACTATGTGATTTTTACTTTTATTTTTGAAGAATATGGTACTTTTGACATATTACCAATATGCAGGATTAGGTACACTCATAGGTATAAGAAGGAGAATCATCCACTATAAGCGGGGGTACTTAAGGTTGGGGAAGTGATGACTAATATAACTCGGGGGTAACATCGATAGATACCTTCATATATGCATACATTATCAATAAATAATAATTATCAATAACTAGCCACCTTGAGCCTCAATTGATAGCCTAGTAGCTAGCATAAACTCTTAAGCTAAGACAAGTAACTGGGTTTATGGAAATATTCCCTCTTTATCTATGCATATTATTGATTTATCTTTTATTTCATCAATTGTTGCATCAATGGTTTAGAAACTATGCATAAATTAGTTGTCTTTCAAAAACTACTTGTTTCGCTTACATCCATTTAGCATGATGTTAGTATTTGATAAAATAATACTTCTATATTTTAAAATATGTATATAAAAATATATAATAAACTTTTATTTTAAATAATAAAAATATTTTCTTTTTAAAATAATAGCTAAATTATTTTAAATGATAAAGAAAATCTCATTTAAAAGAAAATAGATTTTATTCTATATTGGATATTTTAAAGGTAAGATAAATTTTAATTTAACAAATGATATTTTTGTATTAAGATATTAATGTCTTGTTCTAAATAGTAGTGAGTCATAAATAGTAGTGAGTCATGAGAGCTCTTAATTTTATATTGCAAAAATTATTATCTCTCCTTTGGGATGATGGGAGATCGAACTTGGTCTGATAAGATTCTGACCGATTTGGGGAATTGAACTATTTATTAACCTCAAAATGAGGAAATATTATTTTCAGAAACAAAAATATTGTACTCAACCATTAGGAGGATAAGGAAGAAATAAATTTGGGTAGTTGGGAAGTAATTGGGGATAAAGCGCAAGTGGGTAGGGATGGTAAGGAAGACTCTATTACTTTAAAAGGGAGAAGGAAAGAGAGAAAGAGGATTGTTATTGGCTTACTATGAAAGAGGAGGGTGAAGCGAAAACCAAAGGTATGAGCTACTATGACGACAAAACCTAAAGGAATCTAGTGCTGCCACTCAGAGAAAACTACCAGGTTAGTACTATGGGTTTATCCTTCTGATAATATTGTGGTTTAGCGAGCTACGATATTCTATAATATTTTTCTTTATACTCTCTTTTCCTTCAACTATGTTTTCTTTCCTTGGGTTTGTATACTCCTAGGACTAATTTGTGAGTCATCGGTTCATAGGCACTTGCAACTTCTCTTGTTATCCTATCACTGCATGTTGGTAGTGTTATTGGGTTTGAAACACTTGGTAGCATCTATATGATCATTGCAGTTGTTAAGTGCCTAAAAAGGTTGAGTTAGAAGGATTTATGTTGTGTCATCGGATGTCTAGATCTTAGGGTTTTCATTGGCAGTTCACTTGTAAGCTTTCCCTATGCTTAGTTCTATTGTGATGTTGACAGTCATATTTTCCATGGACCTAGCTTAGTAAGGAATTTGCCATTGACATTGGATTGCTATTTAAATTCCATTGTATTATTGTTACATCCATAATAGTTTTCTTAGAGGGAATCCTTTCTCTTCCTACATGAGTTTTGGATTTCATACTCCTTGGATACTATCTAAAATTCCTTATGCTTTTTGTTGTAGACAATGCCATGGAGGGTGTGGCCATTTGATAATTGTGTGTTATGTGTCAGGTTGACCATGTTATGATCTTCCCTTGACATTAGTTATTTTCCCTTCTACGTGTTGTGTTGGTCGTTGAGGACCTCTTCGTTGTTGCATGGGTGGTCGATAAGCTCTTTGCTTCTCCTTTGTTCGTGTGCAATGACCTATGTATGATTATAGGGCTGCAACACCCTTATGGTATTTGTTAAACATAAATTATTTTATTTAAGAATTAAGGTAAAACCTTGAGTTGTGGGTTCAGGGTCTATTTATACTCTTTTCTATGTGTTGAAAAAGTATGCTACTATTGTGGGGATATTCATGGAGCAAGTTCTAATTGGACTTCATTTATAAGTTACTTAATGTATTATTTATTTAATTAGAGTAATGGGAATTTAATGAAATAAATAAATCATCTTCATTTTAATTAGAGTAATGGGACTTTAATGATATAAATAAGGTATCTTCATGTATTATTTATTTAATTAGAGTAATGGGACTTTAATGAGATAAATAAGGTAGCTTCACGTATTATTTATTTAATTAGAGTAATGGGACTTTAATAAAATAAATAAAGTAGCTTCCTATATTATTTGTTCATTAAAGTCCCATTACTCTAATTAAATAAATAATACATGAAGCTCCTTTATTTAATTCATTAAAAACCCATTACTCTAATTAAACAAATACTACACAAAGCTACTTTATTTATTTCATTAAAGTCCTATTACTCTAATTAAATAAATAATACATGAAGCTACTTTATTTATTTTATTAAAGTCCCATTACTCTAATTAAATAAATAATACATGAAGCTACTTTATTTATTTCTTTAAAGTCCCATTACTCTAATTAAATAAATAATACATGAAGCATATTATAAACAAATGCAAATTAGCACTTGCTCCATGAATCTGCCCACAATAGCAACATACATTTTAATACATAGAAAAGGGGATAAATAGACCCCAAACCCACAAACCAAGGTTTCACCTTAATACCTAAATAAATATTTTCTATTTAATAAATACCATAAGGGTGTTGCAGCCCTATAATATTACACAAGTCATTGCCCAAGAATGAAGGAGAAGCGAAGAGCATATCGACCACCCGTGCAATAGCAAAGGGTTCCTCAATGATAAATGTAATATGTAGAATGGAAAACCACCAAGTTCAAGGGGAGATCATAACACATTCAACCAAACATACAACACATAATGATCAAATGATCACACCCTCCAGGGTGTTTTCTATAATAGAAAGCATAAGGAAGTTTAGTTGGTATCCAAGAAGTGTAAAACCTAAAACTCTCATAGGAAGAGAAGAGGTTTCCTCTAAGAAAATATTATGGATGTAATAACAAGATAATAGAGTTTAAACAATAGTCCAACAACAATGAAAAACACCTTACTAAGCTAGGTCCATGGTATACATGGCTATCAACATCAAAATAATATTGCGCATAGGGAAAGCTTACAAGAAAAATGCTAATGCAAAACCTAAGGTCTATACATCCATCGATGCATTGTCAGTCTTTCTAACTTGACCTTCACAACACTAAATAACTACAGTGTTCGCCTTAGTGCTACCAAGGGTTTCAACCCCAATGACATTGCCAACACATAGTGATAGGATAATAGTGGGATTTGTAGGTGTCTAATAACTAATGACTCAGAAACTAGTCTTAGGAGTACAAAAACCTAAGGGAAGTAAAAAAAATTGAAGGAAAAAATAGTACAAAGAAAAATGTTATAGGATATCGTAGCTCCCTAAACCACAACATTGCTAAAAGGGTAAACCTATAGTACCAACCTAGTAGTTTCTTCTAAGAGGCAGCACTAGCTTCCTTGAGGTGTTGTCATTACAGTATCTTATATATTTAGTTTTCACTTCACCCTCCTTTTTCATAGTGAGCCAACAACAACCCTCATTATCCCTTTCCTTCTCACTTTTAAAGGAATGGATTCTTCATTTCCATCCCTATCCACTTGCTTTGTATCCACCATTACTTCCCAACTAACTAAATTTATGTCATCCTTATCCTCCTGATGGTTGAGTAAGTCAGTTTTATTTTTGAAATAATTTTTTCTCCTTTCGAGGTTCATCAACAGTGTAGTTTCCCAAATTAGTCAGAATCTTCTCAGACCAAATCTGATCTCCCATCATCCCAAAGGAGAGATAAAACCATTTTTTGCAATATAAAAGTAAGAACTGTCATGGCTCACTACTACTTAAAACAAGACTTTAATATCTTAATACAAAATCCTCATTTGTTAAATTAAAAGATATCTTACCTTTAAAATATCTAATATAGAATAAAATATCTATTCTTCTAAATGAAATTTCCTTTATATTTTAAAATAATTCAACTATTATTTTGAAACAAAAATAAATTTATTAGTTAAAATAAAACCTTATTATATTATTAAATGAATTTCAATTATCATTTAAAATAACAACTTATTATATATTTTTATATACATATTTTAAAATATATAAGGATTCTTTTATCAAATACTAACATGACACAGAGTTTTTCAAACTCAACCAATTTATACATACTTTCTAGACCATTTATGCAACAAATGATGAAGTAAAAGATAAATCAACAATATTCACAAATAAAGATAGAATCTTTCCATCAACCTAGTCACCTATCTCAGCTTGAGAGTTTATGATAACTACTAGGCTATCAACTAAGGATCAAGGTGGCTAGCTATTGATGATTATACCTTACCGATAATTCATACCTATATGAAGGTATCTATCCATGTTACCCCTATGTTGCCTTAGTCATCACTTCCTAAACCTTAAGTACAATAGATTCTGGTGGATGATTCTACTCATTTCACCTACAAGTGTACCTAATACTACATAATGATAATATGTTATTTCTTTATACCAAAAATCCCACTAGGGAGGATCATGACATCCTATCCCCTAGGATTAAACACCACCCTCCGTGTTTCTGTTAGAATAAGTAATTATTCTCTTATGTTCTACTAGGATATACTTACTTGATTTTCCACTCCTTCATAAGTCAGGTGAACTCTCAGTTAAAGTCTACATCATATTTGATGAGTTTTTGTAATCCAACGACTCTCAATGATAAAATTTGTTATTTATACAAAGTTGATCCATGGAATAATCAATCGGTTCTATTTTATTTCTTCAAATATTGTAATGCTTTGTAGTTATACTCTTGGGAAATTCTAACATGGTACCAGATTAGGATATATTTTGCTAGGTACTCTCTCTTGAATGCAGTTTCATGAACTAGTTCACATCTCTTATCTTTTGTTTTAAAAAAAGAGAAGGTTTTAGATTGCTCATTTTTGAATCTGCAATTTTTTTTGAGATATTTGTTTATGGTAATCTCTGATTAGTTAAAATAAATTTATTTTACCATATTATGTAGAATTCTCATATTTTATTTTAAAATAATATAGATATTTGAATTTTTTTTACCTATTAATTTTATTATTCTCCTCGAAAGCCTATTCATATATATCCATATATCTTCTCAGATGCAAGCTAATCGCTACATTTCATGATCATATATTTGCATTGGTAGCTTTATTTCCATCGTGTCATATGCTCATTAGTGGAGAAAACCCAATAGGCATATAATTTTTGAGGAAACCAAAATAGTAGGTATTGTGTTGGTTGTTAGATATTTTTTTAATCCTTTTAACTAACGATTGCTTTGTTTCCAACATCAATGTTATGAAAATTTGGTAAAATATCCTTTGTAAAAGGTCCATTTCCTACGTTTTATTGATGACCGAAATTATCTCACATAGTAGTTGGGTGGACATTTGGTAAACCAAAGTCCATATTTATCAAAAAGAGAGTGGCAAAAATGCCAACGTATCTTCCTGGCATGTGAAGATTAATATTTCAATGGGCATCTTAGTTAATATAATATTTTAAAAAATCATATCTTCTCCCACCTTCAGTTCTAAAACGTTTCTCCTTTTTATCGTCCTTTGGTGCTTCATAGAGGAGATTCACTTTATTGTAAATACATCTTGGTGATTAATAAAAATTTATCTTCACCTCTGCATTCTCTCAAGCCTTTTTATCAGTGTTCTCTCTTGAATTGTGTTGTGAATATTAAAATTTATTTCTTGGTTTGGTGCCTCACTAGAGCTTCCACATTTGTCACTACGCTTTCAAGAAACATTGTGGACCCCTTTTTTTATGTCTTCCACAGTTTGGTGTTCGATTCTTTACCTGGTGCCACACTGGAGCTTCACTTCTAGGTTGCACTTTCTAGCAACATCATGGAACCTTTGGTGATGTCTTCCTTAGCTTTGAGAGTCTTCTTTGGGTAAAGTATTTCGGGAAGCATTCAAATATTCTAGAGGCCTTCCCCTCTTCATTCTGTGGACGTGATAGCCATCCTACGTCATTGAAATATTAAAGGTAATTTAATTTTTTATATAAATTATTATTAAGTTAATTTCCTTTTATATCCTAACAAAGTGCAAAAATTTAAGATTCCTCCTCTTTCATGGCTTTTAATAATCCTTATCCCTACTCGTGGTTCAAAGCATTAAGGTAAATTATTATTTATTTTTTGTATTTTTCTCGCTAATCTCTCTATAACAGCGAAGTTCAAAGCATTTGTTCAAGCTTTCAAATCCCCTATTCGTTGTCCATTGACGTAGCATTGAAGTGGTGTGGTGAGTGGGGATACATCATTGCATCTTAATGTCTCCTATATCATATTTTATCTTGCAGATCTTCTAATTCTTTAATATTAGTAAAATAAAAATTTTAAATATGTCTGCTCTTTGTATTCATTTTACCCTCTTCATATGATCTATATTTTTCTTTAAAAGCCCTTTCTAGTGGCCAAAAGAAACTGAATATAGAGTTGTAATCTAAATAAAGTTTAATTTTTTGGGGGGGAGATTTATGGGTGCCTTTTTTGAACCTCTCATAGCATCGGGGGGTTGTCATTGCATCATTTTTTGCCTCCTTTAAACCTTTTACCTTTGTTAAAAATCATTTTGATTATATATCTTGCTTAATATAGGTAAGGTATTGATTTTAATTTACAATCCTTAAAAAATTAAAGAACTTAATAAAATATCTCTATTTTATTATTTCTTTAAATACATCATTAACAAATTTCTATATTAAATATTAATTTGTTCAAATTAATTTTTTTTCCAAAAGTTCTTTAACATATTATAGAGATATTTTAGTAAATGAAGTGAGCATTTTTTTCCCTTTCTTGCAAAAGGTATCTATAATAGAAGAACTTATTTTTGGTTAATAATTTTTTACAAAGAGTATCTTAAATAATAACCTTTTTTTTAATAATAAAATAAGTATAACTCACCACTCACCCATATTGGACATCCTAAAAAACTTATAGTTTCCCTCAAGTAAGGGAAGCTTATTAAGATAAACAATATAGGTTTGGATGATATGAGACTATGTTCCAAATATCATATCTAATCAATACTTATAGTTTCCCTCTCGTCAGGGTGGTAATTTGAGAAGAAAATATATAAAGGCATGGCATATTTGTTCTCTTAGAACCAAACTTAATATCAAATCTCCTCAAATTACTTATAGTTTCCCTCTCATTAGGGTGGGTATTTTGAGAAATTTTGATGTTTCTTAAATATTTGGCAATTTTTTTCTCATTAGCCTCATATTCTTATCAAATAAAATTAAATTACTTATAGTTTCCCTCTCATTAGGGCAGGTATTTTGAGTTAATTGGTATTTCTTTTAGTCTTCTGTTAACTAATATCCATTGCATTCTATAAATTAAACTTAAAGGGAGGAATTTTGGGTTAACTTCAAAATGAATTCAATGAATACAATTGATCCTCTTACTTCTCATAACTACCATACATGGAAACCCAAAATTTTAAATCTCATTTCTCAAAAAGGGCTCACACACCTTATAGAAGAGAAGCAACCTAAATTTGAAAAAGAAAATGAAAAATTTGTTCATAAAGGGAAGTTGTATGAAACAATGGATATTATAAGCACTAATGTAAATGAAATCTTATGGTTTCATATTACAGATTGTAAAAATCCTTATGAAATTGGGGAGAAACTAGAGAACTTATTTGGAAAAGTAGATCAATTGAGGTCAATGCAGCTTGAGGTAAAATTAACAACTTTATCTCCTCACGATTTCAACAATATTGTTGAATTTATCACCAAATTTAAATAAGTCCTTACTCAGTTTAAAGGTCATGGCAAGGATAAAAAATATGAATAATTCCTCTATCTAATTATTTCTAAATTAAATTGTGTATTTTAAATATTCGCAACCACCTTTCTATCTACAAAATATGCTCTTGGTACAAGTTTCAAAATGTCCTCCTTAGAATAATTTTATGAGAGACTAACTAGAGAAGAAATAAAAATTGCAAAGTATGAGATCTATTCCTCTTACTATAAGGCCTTAGTAGCATCCACCTCCACTAAAGAAAATATTAAAAAGAAGTAAATAAGTCCCATAACTTGTACTCACTACAAAAATAATGGTCATTCTGCAAACAAATGTTCTATTTTGTTTCTTCAAATATTGTAATGCTTTGTAGTTCTACTCTTGGGAAATTCTAACATGGTACCAGAGTAGGATAGATTCTGCTAGGCATTCTCTCTTGAAGGCAGTTTCATGAACTGGTTCACATCTCTTATCTTTTGTTTTAAAAAAAGAGAGGGTTTTAGATTGCTCATTTTTGAATCTGCAATTTTTTTTGAGATATTTGTTTATGGTAATCTCTGAGTAGTTAAACTAAATTTATTTTACCATATTATGTAGAATTCTCATATTTTATTTTCAAATAATATAGATATTTGAAAAAAAAATTACCTGTTAATTTTATTGTTCTCCTCGAAAGCCTATTCATATATCTCCATATCTCTTCTCGGATGCAAGCTAATCACTGTGTTTCATGAACGCATACTTGCATTGGCAGCTTTATTGCCATCGTGGCATACGTTCATTAGTGGAGAAAAACCCAATAGGCATATCATTTTTTGAGGACAATAAAATAGTAGGTATCATGTTGGTTGTTAGATATTTTTTTTGAATCCTTTTAACTAACGATTGCTCCGTTTTCGGCATCAATGTTATGAACATTTGGTAAAAGGTCCTTTGTAAAAGGTCCATTGCCTACATTTTTATTGACGGCCAAAATTATCTCACATAATAGTCGGGTGGACATTTGGTAAACCAAAGTCCATATTTATTAAAAAGAGAGTGGCAAAATTGCCAACGTCTCTTCCTGGCACACGAAGATTAATATTTCAATGGGCATCTCAGTTAATCTAAGATTTTCAAAAATCATATCTTCTCCCACCTTCAGTTCTAAAAGTTTCTCCTTTTTTATCATCCTTCGGTGCTTCATAGAGGAGATTCACTTTATTATAAATACATCTTGGTGATTAATAAAAATGTATCTTCACCTCTGCATTCTCTCGAGCCTTTTTATCAGTGTTCTCTCCTGAATTGCGATGTGAATATTCAAATTTTTATTGAAATAATAAGTATCTATTTCTTGGTGTGGTGCCTCACTGGAGCTTCCACATTTGTCGATGCACTTTCAAGCAACATCGTGGACCCTTTTTTTGATGTCTTCCATAGTTTGGTGTTTGATTCTTTACCTGGTGCCACACTGGAGCTTCACATCTAGGCTGCGCTTTCTAGCAACCTCGTGGACCCTTTGGTGATGTCTTCCTTAGTTTTGAGAGTCTTCACTGGGTAAAGTCTTCTGGGAAGCCTTCCATCCTCTTCTAGAGGCCTTCCCCTCTCTTCGTTCTATGGATGTGGTGGCCTTCCTACGTCATTGACAGATTAAAGGTAATTTATTTTTTTATAAAATATTATTAAGTTCAATTCCTTTTCTCTCCTAACAAAGTGCAGAAATTTAAGATTCGTCCCCTTTCATGGCTTTTAAGAATCCTTCTCTCTGCTCGTGGTTCAAAGTGTTAAGGTAAATTATTGTTTATTTTATGTATTTTTCCCGCTAATCTCTCTCTAACAGTGAAGTTTAGAGCATTTTTTCAAGCTTTCAAATCCCCTATTCATTGTCCATTGACGTAGCATTGGAGTGGTGCGGTGAGCGGGGATACATCATTGCATCTTGACGTCTCCTATCTCATATTTTATCTCGCAGATCTTCTGATTCTTTAATATTAGTAAAAGAAAATATTTTAAATAGGTCTGCTCTTTGTATTCATTGTACCCTCTTCATATGATCTATATTTTTCTTTAAAAGCCCTTTCTAGTGGCCAAAAGAAACCAAAGATAGAGTTGTAATCTCAATAAAATTTAATTTTTTGGGGGGATTTATAGGTGCCTTTTTTGCACCTATCATAGCATCGGGGGTTGTCATTGCATCATTTTTTGCCTCCTTTATTTTGCCCTTTTACCTTTGTTAAAAATCATTTTGTTTATATATCTTGCTTAATATAGGTAAGGTATTGATTTTAATTTACAATCCTTAAAACATTAAAGAACTTAATAAAATATCTCTATTTTATTCTTTCTTTAAATACTTCATTAGCAAATTTCTATATTAAATATTAATTTGTTCAAATTAATTTTTTTTTCCAAAATTTCTTTAATATATTATAGAGATATTTTAGTAAATGAAGTGAGCATTTTTTTCCCTTTCTTGCAAAAGGTCTCTATAATAGAAGAACTTATTTTTGGTTAATAATTTTTTACAAAGAGTATCTTAAATTATAACCTTTTTTTTAATAAAGTAAGTATAACTCTTTATTAAAACTTGATAATCTCTTAAAGCACAAATATTTTATATCACCACTCACCCATATTGGACATCCTAAATAACTTATAGTTTCCCTCAAGTAAGGGCGGGTTATTAAGATAACCAATATAGGTCTGGATGATATGAGCCTATGTTCCAAATATCATATCTAATCAATACTTATAGTTTCCCTCTCGTCAGGGTGGGTATTTGAGAAGAAAAGATATAAAGGCATGGCATATTTGTTCTCTTAGAACCAAACTTAATATCAAATCTCCTCAAATTACTTATAGTTTCCCTCTCATTAGGGTGGGTATTTTGAGAAATTTTGGTGTTTCTTAAAGCTTTGGCAAATTTTTTCTCATTAGCCTCATATTCATATCAAATAACCTCAAATTACTTATAGTTTCCCTCTCGTTAGGGTGGGTATTTTGAGTTAATTGGTATTTCTTTCAGGCTTCTGTTAACTAATATCCATTGCATTCTCTAAATTAAAGTTAAAGGGGGGAACTTTGGGTTAACTTCAAAATGAATTCAATGAATACAATTGATCCTCTTACTCCTCATAACTACCATACATGGAAACCCAAAATTTTAAATCTCATTTCTCAAAAAGGGCTCACACACCTGCTAGAAGAGAAGCAACCTAAATTTGAAAAAGAATATGAAAAATTTATTCATAAAGGGAAGTTGTATGAAACAATGGGTATTATAAGCACTAATGTAAATGAAAGCTTATGGTTTCACATTACGGATTGTAAAACTCCTTATGAAAGTTGGGAGAAACTAAAGAACTTATTTGGAAAAGTAGATCAAATGAGGTCAATGCAGCTTGAGGTAGAATTAACAACTTTATCTCCTGACGACTTCAACAATATTGTTGAATTTCTCACCAAATTTAAAGAAGTCCTTACTCAATTTAAAGGTAATGGCAAGGATAAAAAATATGAAGAATGCATCTATCTAATTATTTCTAAATTAAATGGTGTATTTCAAATATTTGCAACCACCTTTCTATCTACAAAAGATGCTCTTGGTACAAGTTTCAAAATGCCCTCCTTAGAAGAATTTTGTGAGAGACTAACTAGAGAAGAAACAAAACTTGCAAAGTATGAGATCTATTCCTCTTCCTCTAAAGCCTTAGTAGCATCCACCTCCACTAAAGAAAAATTTAAAAAGAAATAAAGAAGTCCCATAACCTGTACTCACTGCAAAAAGAATGGTCATTCTGCAAACAAATGCTGGAAAATATTACAACAACTAGAGGCAGCTATGAAGGATCAAAATATAGACAATAAAAATTAGATAGGAAAATCCCTAAATGTTCAAGGGAAGACCACCAATACTTCATCTAATTACTGGGTCCTAGATTCTGGAGCAACTCATCACATGACTACTTCAGATGAGTCATTCTCTTCTATCTCCTCAAGTTCAACATGTAGCATAGAAGTTGGTGACTCTTCCTTTATCCCAATCAAAGGAAAGGGTGACATATCCATTGATGGTGGCTCTATCAATAATGTTCTCTATGTTCCAAACATTGCAACAAATCTCCTCTCTGTCTATCATATTTGTACTTTTGGAAAGGGGAAAATTGTTCTCTTCTCTCCAATAGGAGTTGAGATAAGAGACTTTCAAGACCCCCACTCTCTTATAGCCAAAGGAGATATTGATCACAACACTCACCTATTTCACTTCAAAGGATTCAAAAATCTAGAAGGGGCCTCCTATTTTGTGGCTCATGGAGATCCTAGTTATAAGTACCTAAAGGAATTGAACACCCATGAAATGGTAACAGGTCTACCTCAAGTCTCTTCTATTGATGGAGTATGTCCTGGATGTGCTCTTGGAAAGCAACATCAAGATCCTTTCCACCCAAGTGGTTCTCTAAAAGCCTCATCCCCTCTAGAGTTAATCCATAGTGACTTGATGTTTTTTCCAGAGCCTTCTTTCAAAGGAGAAAAATATGCTCTAACCTTCATTGATGACTTTTCCAGAAGAACTTGGGTCTACTTCCTAAAATACAAAAGTGATGTTCTATCCCACTTCAAAATCTTCAAAGCCTTAGTTGAAAATCAGGCCTCTTGCAACATCAAGCAAATTTGCATAGATAATGGGGGGAATACTGCAGTAATGAGTTCTCAATATTTCTATCAAGTCATGGCATCATTCATCAACATTCTATCTCCCATAATCCATAGCAAAATGGTATTGCAGAGAGGAAAAACCGAACATTGAAGGAAATGGCAAACTGTATGCTCCATTCAAGAGATCTTCCAAAGGTTTTTTGGGCAGAAGCTATTAACTGTGCAAACTATATTCAAAACCGCACACCTCATAAAGCTCTTGACCATTTAACTCCTGAAGAAGCATGGACTGGTTCAAAACTGGATGTCTCCTTCTTCAATATTTTTGGGTGTACTACTTGGGCGCACATCCCAAAGAAGAAAAGGAAGGCTCTAGATAAGAAAAGCAAAAATCTCATCTTTGTTGGTTATTGTGAGGAAATGAAAGCATACAGGCTCCTTGATCCCTCAACTCATGAGGTATTTTTTCATAGGAATGTCCAATTTGATGAAACATTCCCTCAAAAAAATCCTCAAACATCCTCTTCCTCTATTGAGCCTTCTCCTACAGTAGAACCTCAATATAATGAAGAACCAACTTTAGAGATTAATTTAGAGATTGATGATCAAGATGAGGAACCTATAACTCCAACTCAAAGTCTTTCCATTCCTTCTACTCCTTCCACTATGCCAAAATGGGCCCACACCATTGTTAAAGAAGCTACTCCTTACATCCAAAATCTTCCATCATCCAGATTAACCAACTCCATAGGCATTGGTCTTGTCTATCAGTCTATTTCCTCTGATCCTCAATCCTTCAAAGAAGCAACTGGTATTAAAGAATGGGATGATGCCATGGAAAATGAATTCTCTTCCTTAATAAAAAATGAAACTTGGGATTTAGTTCCCCTACCTAAAGGAAGGAAATTAGTTCATTGTAAATGGATTTACAGAACAAAATATGGACCTAATGGAGAAATTGACAAACACAAAGCTCGCCTAGTAGCCAAAGGTTTCTCTCAAATTGAAGGAATTGATTATGCTGAAACCTTTGCACCAGTTGCCAAAATGGATTCTGTTAGACTGGTTCTTGCTCTGGTTGCTTCCCAAAAGTGGTCTGTCTTTCAAATGGATGTAAAAAGTGCTTTCTTACATGGGGACTTAAAGGAAGAGATATTCATGGAACAACCTGTTGGTTTCACTCAAGACTCATCTCTTGTTTGTAGGCTAAAGAAGTCTCTCTATGGCCTCAAACAAGCTCCTAGAGCTTGGTATGAAAAAATGGACTCCTTCCTTCTTTCCTCAGGTTTTTCTCATTGTGAGTCTGATAACACAGTCTACATTTGGAGAGATGAAGGAAAAATCACCATACTTGTTCTATATGTTGATGATCTGCTACTCACTGGTAGTGACTTCGCTCACATTCAGACTATAAAAGACTCCCTCTCTAAAAAAATTGATATGGCTGATCTGGGTCTAGCACATTACTTCCTTGGGATCCAAATAAATCAAACAAATGCAAGAATTTCATTGTGTCAACAAAAATACACTCTAGATCTTCTTCAAAGGTTTAAAATGATAGATTGCAAACCATCTCCTACACCTTTCCAGTCTGGAGTCAATCTAAGTACTTCCTGCACATCCCCTCTATGTGATGCAACTCTATACCATCAGCTTGTAGGGAGTCTATTATACCTTACTCATACTCATCTAGATATCTCATATGTTGTTGGCTTAATATCCAGATTCTCACATCAACCTCATTTTAGTCACTGGAAAGCATAAAAAAGGATCCTCCGCTACTTGCAAGGAACTACTCACTTTGGGCTCTTATATGAGGGAAAATCCATGGATATCATTGGCTACATGGATTCATATTGGGCAGGTTTAGTAGAAGACAGATGTTCAACTTTTGGCTATGTTTTTTGTCTTGGTTCTTCACCAATTGCTTGGTTATGCAAAAAACAACAAGCAGTGGCCTTATCATCTACAGAGGTAGAATACAGGGCAGTAGTTTTAGCAAGTCAGGAAGCTCTTTGGATTCATCAGATTCTAAAAGAATTTGGGTTTTCCAATGAAAAACCTATTACTCTTTGGTGTGACAATCAGAGCACAATTCATATTGCACGTAATCCAGTTGAGCATCAATGCACCAAGCACATTGAGATACACATGCACTTCATTCGACAACATATTCAGAATGGGGACATATACTTGGACTATATTCCAACTGAAAATCAAGTTGCAAACATCTTCACCAAGTCATTTCCTTCTTCGTGTTACATATAGTTGCGAGAGAAACTTGGAGTATTATAGCTACATTGAAACAAAGGTCTTTCACCTCTCATTTTATTATTGTATTATTTGGAGGATGGTTTTTTCCCATGTGGTTTTTTTATCATCTCTCCCTTACATAATATACATGAGTACCTCATCAGGCCAAGTTTTCGGGACTCATTTTTTTTGTTATTAAGGACAATCTTCGCCATCCGAAGACATGCCTCGTTATTTCATAAAGATGGTTTTTCCCATGTGGTTTTTTCACCATCTCTCATATATATTGTAAATGAGTACCTCATCAGGCCATGTTGTCAGGACTCATCCTTTTTTTGTGTGTATTCAGAGGATAATCTTTGCAAACCGAAGACAAGCCTCTTCTTTTTTTTCTTTTTTGATAGATGGTTTTTCCCATGGGGTTTTTACCATCTCTTCATAAAAGAATCCATTGTACATGAGTACCTCATCAGGCTCTATTATTGGGACTCATCTGCACAATACACCCCTAGTATCACTTAAGGGGGGTGTTAGAATAAGTAATTATTCTCTTAAGTTCTACTAGGATAGACTTACTTGAGTTTCCACTCCTTCATGAGTCAGGTGAACTCTCAGTTAAAGTCTACATCATATTTGATGAGTTGTTGTAATCCAACGACTCTCAATGATCAACTTTGTTATTTATACAAAGTTGATCCATGGAATAATCAATCAGTTCTATTTTATTTCTTCAAATCTTGTAATGCTTTGTAGTTCTACTCTTGGGAAATTCTAACAGTTTCTAGTTCAAAAATAAAATTATTACATCTTATACTTTCAAACAAAAAGGAAAACTATTTTTGCATAACATTCACTTTTTTCTAAGTGGTATTTCTTCTATAAATCCGGTCCATTGGACCTTATATTGTTCAAGAGTCTGATTCTACATAAACTTAGAAAAAAAATCAATAATATGTATTAGCATCACTTAATTAGCCTTTGGATTTTCCATCTGCAATTTAGAAAAATCTCACACATGTTGAGGGTCAGCAACATATTTTCTAAGAAAGTATATGTGGAAGGTGTCATGGATGTTTGATAGGTTTGAAGGTAAAGCAAGTTAATAAATAACCAAAATTATCTTTTTAGTGATCTCAAAAGGGCCTATAAATCAAAGATCTAATTTTGTGGATTTGATTACACTTTTCTTCAGTTTAATCCTTAGGAACACTTTATCTCCAACTAAGTCCTCTGTCGATGTCCTCTTTAGATCAACATAATTTTTTTGCCTACCAATAACTTCTTTAAGTCTTTATTTGATTAACTTCAGATGATCCTCCATCTCTCTAACCATATCTAGCTTAATCACAACTCGATCCTCTAGGTTATCCCAAGATAATGGCATTCTACACTTATACTAATAAAAGACATCAAAATGAGCCATTCCTAGTAAGGAGTGATGGCCATTGTTGTAGGTAACCTCTACAAGATACATGTAGCCTTACCAATGAGACTTATGATCCATACAATACGTATGGAGTATGTATTCTAGTACTTGGTTTACCCATTTTGTTTGACCATCATTCTTAGGGTGCTATGTCAAGCTCATATTCAGTTTTGTACCTACTGCATGATGGAGGGCTTTCCAAAATGTGGAAGTGAATTTTGAATCCCTATTTGAAATTATTATCTCAAGAAATCCATGCAATCATAATATATTGTCCTTGATGTTCCCTAGTATGAAACGTGAAACCTTAGCCAATATTTCGACTATTACAAGGAATGCATCATGTTGATACTTGGTATTGGGTAACCCTACTATAAAATCCATATATATTACCTAATTATTTTATGTAGGTACATCATGTGGATACAATTGTCTTATAGGATGCTTACATTTAGCCTTAAATTTATAACATTCAAGGAATCAAGCGATAAAATTGGTGATATCCTTCTTCATTCCTACCTATAAGAAGGTTATTTTATTGTCTTCCCTTATTTTGGCCCCTCTAGGGTGAGCAAAATAATAAGAGGACCTATGAGCTTCTTGCATTATTAGATTTCTTAAATCACCCATTTTTGGTATGATTATCCTACCTTTATAACACAAAAGGTCATCTATCATACCAAATTCCTTATTACCCTCAGGGTCTACATCCATTCTAGATCAAATTTCCTAGCAATACTCATCCCAAGATTATTCTTGTATCACTTGGTCTATTAGTTTCATGTTAATTATTTTTATGGCTGCTATGTGTATCCTTATACTCAAGGTATAAACAACCTTATTCACATTCCCTTTTATGTACATAATTTCAAAGTCATACTCAGCAAGAAACTTGACCCATCTTCTCTGTATTGTATTGAGTATCTATTGGATGAATATATACCCTAGGATTTGATGGTCAGATTTCAATTCAAAAGGCCTTCCCACCAATTAGTGGAACTAGATATTTAGATATTTCAATATAATATCTAGCTCTAAATCATGCATAGCATAATTAACCTCATGCTTCTTAAGCTTCCTTAAAGTGTGTGCTACTACTGATTCTTCTTAAGATAGTACTCTTCCTAAATATTCTATAGCATAGGGGTGAATTATTCCTAGTGGGGAGGTGATTTATAATTCTTAGGATGATCAATGTACTATTCTCAACTTGTGTACCAAATCGTACAACCGTACAGTCCCTAAAACTACTAGTTTGCACCCAATGAATAGTTTATACGAAAGTCAATTCGACACATTGTATGATCCAAAATCATATAGTGACAAGGATTGTATGATTATACATCAAAAAATCCTTTAGATTCAGTTTTTTAGGTTGTCGTACATAGTTTTGTAACCAAACAAGTCGATTTCCAAAAACTACCAAAACGGGTAAGTTTTCTTCAATCGCCTGAATTGCCAAATCGGGTAGGTTTTCTTTGTATTATTTATATGAACTCTGGTGTACGATTTATACTAAACTAAGGTACATCCAGCTTTTAAATTGGATACTATAATGGGAAAATCTCTCTCAGATAGGTTTTTTAAGGGTTTAATATGCCAATTAATCCTTTTCCTATAACATGCAAAACATATTAATGGGGATTGAGAGAGATGCAAATCTACTAGCAATGCCCAACAATCATACAATAGTATTTTATATGTCCTATTTGATATTTACATCATAACATATCATTCCAAGAAGCTCTTCCAGTTCTGGATTAATCCATTCCACCATAATAAGTCATAAACTAACCAAAACATTCACCAGAAAGCACATGCAACACAATTAAGCCACAAATTGTCATTCAACCATTCCAAAATCATACACAATCTGAGAAAACATAATTGTACTCATTTTTAGTATTATTCTATCATAACATCACTCACAATATGGCTGAACTACAATAATTATAGCTAGAACTCAAAGCATAATAGCATAACTTAGTCAGATTACAACCAACAAATATCTAGACCTACAAAATTGAAAATGGGGCCTTATATAACATTTACCATGTCGTTCCATAGGGGTTCCTAATAAAAATAGTTATTTAAAACTGCCCATGCATAATGGAATGTATTAATTAATACTTTTATTAATTCTAACACTTTAATTATCAAAACTATGTATAATTTCAACCTAAAATTATATTTCCCATGTATTTTACTATATTTCAGTGTGCCTTGTATGGTTTATCTTTGCCTTGCATGGTTTTCCCTCTTGGTTGTATGGTTTACTCCTACCTGTATGATTTGTAAAACTTGTACAAACTATCAAAATTGAGCAAATCTATTTTTCACTTTCTCTTCTTTTGGGAGTTGGGTTTGTTGCCTATACCTTCTAGTGATGTATTCATGCATACTAAAAAGTCCCCTTAAGTATTAGGAATTTTTAGTATTTGTGTGGTAGTGGGTTTATGTTTCAGCAATGCAAAGGCAACTTCACACTTCTCCGACCACTTGAATTCCTTTCCATTTTTTTGAAGGTTAGTTATTTTCGCAATAATCTTGGAGTAATCCTTTATGTAATGTCTATAGTAGAGTACTAACCCATTGAATATTTGTACTTTATTCATATTAGTAGGGGGTGGCCATTTTAGGATGGACTCAATTTTCTTTGGATCCATAGCAATTCCTTTTATTGATATGATATGCCCAAGATACCGTACATCTAAAACATAGAAATCATTTTTGGGTAGATTTCCATAGATTTGGTTCTCTATCAACAACTCTAACACCATATTGATATGTTTAGCATGCTATTATTTTTATAGTTTATTAAGATATCATCTAGGAATACAAGGACAAACTGGTCGATGTGTCTTCTGAGCACACTATTCATTAGTTTCATGAATGCAACTGGGGTGTTAGTCAATCCAAAGGGTAGAACGATGAACTCATAATGCTCGTACCTAGTATTAAATATCACTTTTTGAGTATCCTCCTCACATATTCTTAACTAATTATACCCTAATATTAGGTCAATCTTGGTGAACACCGTGCATCTCTCAGTTGACCGAATATATCTTCGATTCTAGGTAGGAGATATATGTTCTTGATTGTATCCATACTAAAAATTCTATAATAAATACATAATATTATGTAAACATATTTATTTTTCATAAATAATACTAGTGCATCCCAACATGACACACTTGGTTTTACCAATTATTTTTGTAATAGCCCTTGTAGTTAAATATTTAGTTCCTTCATTTCGATAGGATTCATCCTATATGGAGATCTATTAATAGGATTTGCACCTGGAATTCAATTGTAAAATTGAATTCATATGCAAAAGGGAGTCTAGGTAAATCCTTTGGGAACACATCCTTATAGTCCGACAAAATTGGGTGCTTCCCTAGAACATCTCTTCTGATCATCTCTCACTTCATTGAGTTTTATACATAAACTATGCTTCCTTTATTGAGGGATTTCTTCAACTGCATAGCTAACAACATCTAGGGTTTAAATACCCCTTGTTCACTATGAATTCTAAGTCTTTCCTTGCATTTATTTGAATACTCGATCCATCTATATTTTAAATTAATAAAGTCTTTATAGGACTAAAACAAATACATTCCTAGGATCACATCAAATGCATGAAGTAATCTCTACCATTGGGAAACACAAATTTATTGGGTAGGTTTACTCTAAACCATACTCGACCTTCCAACCATGGGCCAAATATCTTGGCATTTTTGGCATACCCCTTGATAAACTAGAAGAAATAAATCTATATTTAGCCCCAGTATCAATTAAAATTATTACTTGCTTATTAAAAATCTTATCTTTCACAAGTAATTTTTAATTACAATTTAGACTTCTACTCGATTTTTGGTTTGCTAATTTTGCATTATGCTTAGTTTAGAATGCATGTTTGTAATTTTGGTGCATATTTATATTTTTTAATTTCTCCCATGATATTGGTGTGGGTAAGAATTTTTTTTTGAATATATTCATCATTTCATGGATCAATTCCATGATTCCTAGCTTGAACAAGAATCTAAATTTTTATCTTTAAATTTTAAATTTTATTTTATTCAGGATGGGTAGGAAGTTTTGGGGACTTTTACTCATGGGTTGTGACAATTGTACTACCTTGGTGGTTAGATTATATTTTGTACTACGAGGTTGGTTTTATTTCTAAGGTATTTTATTGTTGTCTTAGGTATCTTGTTCTCCCTTTTAAACAATTTTCAAGAACCTTTCAATATTATTGGTTCTTGAGTCTTGAATATTTGTATTCTTGTTGTCTCTTTTAGGTAATGATAGGGCCTTATTTTTTTTTCTGCTTAGTGGTCTATCCTACAGGGCTAGCTGCTCTTTAGTAAGACTTTGAATGCTCATATTAGTTCTTATTTTCTTATTTTCTACAATGTTTGGGGACCTTTCAACACCTCTTCTTATATCCATTAAAAAAAAATTACAATCTATGATAGCATTTTGTATTGAGACCACAACATAGAAATTTGAATACTAATAGTTTCTTCATTTAGTAGTCAATACTATCATACAACTACTTGTCTAAGAATTTTATCCCCATTATCAAACACATCTATATAATACAAGAAGCATTTGAAACCAATGGATATTTAGATCATTATAAAGACCAAAAGAAAGAAAATTGGCACCATCATTCATTGGTACCAATAATATAGATGCAAAGATCATGAATATATATTTATTGAATTCCTATATATTTTATTTTTTAGAATAATTTATAGAAATAAATAAAACAAAAAAATCACTAATAAAGGAAATGATATGTCATAATATTCACATGATATAAAGGTTATCCTTAGACATTATATAAAATCATTAAAGGGAATATATTTTAGCATATTGATGACCAATTAAATAGTATCAATAGGTGTAAATATCCAAATAATAAATGATATTACATAATGGTTAAATAAAAAACCTTAAATGTTATTATTAAAATCTAGACCCATCTCTATGAGTTGTACAATGTGCAATAGTGCTATTCAAATAAATACAATAGATTTTTTTTTTGTTGCCTCAAGTGAATATTAATAAAATATATTATAACATTTCTTCCCAAGTTAAATATGGGGTATGGAAATGTATAAACTTCTAAGGAAGACCCAACTACATTATAATCATGAGAATCAATTAGAGGTCTTTGGTGGCCTCATTCATAGCACAATCCTCAACATCCATAAAATATTTGAATATAATGGATTATCATTTATAACACCCAAAGATTGATCCAAAGTTAAGATAAAAGTTAAATCTAGTCATCTAATGTCATTTGTCTAGTAAAATTTATAGTTGATGATATTTGTATATTTGAGTAAAGGAAAAATCTTCGAAGTCTAGTTCTTCATATATGACTTATGTTTTACCAATATAATATGTTTTCACTCTAGGAAATCCTTGGCTTTAGAGTAAATTATAGGGTATGAAAAATCATCAACCATTAATATTATGGTATAAGGTATATTATAGTAATTATCCTAAGAGAGAATGGTCAATATTCCTAAGGGAGTGTTCTATTACACTTATGTATTAGATAATTCATGGAAGGGTGGGATACATCTTATGTAATTAAATCATTAGATACATATAGCATTGCTCATAAAGTACATATGAGAATAAAGCTTATTAGATGTAGGTTCTATGATTAGAATAAATTTTGATAGATATTAAAAGGTAAAAGTATCCAAATCACTAGGATCCATTAAGAATTTATTACTACAATGTTGAGAAACTAGAACTATTTAAATGAATCCTACAATTACATCTATAGATAACAAGGAAACAATGGAACCTCTAGAGGAGGAGAGTGATTTAAATGAAAGATAGAATCATATTATAAAAGTATAAGAAGTGTATTATGAGTTGATTGTAGAACCTCACAAAAATCACATCATATCAAACAATAATCCACTACTTAATTGGATCAAAAAAATGATAATCCTTAGATGTATTATAATACCCTAAAAAATTTCATAATGATTCTTCACATCAATATTTTATTGTCTTATTATGGGAATATGATTGCATGTATCTAAACATAAAATATAAAATTAAGGAATATCTTACATATCTCCTATTAATATTTCAAATGATGTTATAGCTTAGATGACTCATTTTGGGATCCTATTGATAATATGTGTTACACAAGTTACTACATCATCTCAAAATTTGGGATACATCTACATGACATACAACATACATCTAGTAATCTCCATAATAAACATATTTATTAGTTCAAACCCCATTTCTATTGAAGTTTATCTAGGATATTCCTCTCAAAAGGAATCTCATCATGAAATAAGAAATAATAAAAATAATGATGTCAAATTCACCTCCTCCATGATTCTCAAGACACTTGATTTTTCTATCAAATTTATTTTCCATAATATTTTTTAAAATTCTAATTTTTCCAAAGCTTCATCCTTATTATGAATAGTGTAAAGCTATACATGTATGAAAAAATCATCAGTTAGTGTATGAAATTACATATTATTGGAAAGAAATAGATATCATATCAATCAATAAATATCACTAATAATGATATCCAACGCTTGGGATGCATGCTTGAATTTATATTTTATAAAGGAATAATGATGATGTTTCCCAATGCACCACTTGTAAAATATATTAAAGGAAGAAATAGATGGAATATCTTGTACCATTTAATTTTGATTCATGAAACTCAAGGATCATAAACTAATTTGCTCATGTCTATGGTGTTGATAATTTATTATGTCATCTATTTTTTGTAGCATAGCTACAATGTATTACTTCTGGCTATAATAAGAAGAAGAACACTCACCAAATTTATACATTTAGTCAATATTATTGTTAGATAATATTACATTATTTTGTACATGCTAATATACCTCCATGGTACCTTTATGGTAAAAATGTAAATATGTAATATATTATGGTGTTAGTCTATAGTTTATGCACTTGGTTTATATTTCATTTTTATGTAAGTGTTAATGTGTAGGATGTGTACAAGTGTCATGTAATTATGTGTGCAATTATAAAGAGTGAGAATATGCACAAGTGTCATGTAATAGAGTTTGCATGTAGGAGTGTGCAATGTGTCATAGAGTAAAGAATGCAAGAGTAAATAGAGAATCAAGAGTCATGTATAAAAGTAGAAATATTAGAAGACAAAAAACATGAAAGACTCGTCTTAAGTGTGGAATAGGAAAAGATGCATCTCCTAGATATATGAGGAGAGCAATAGACAAAGAGTTCAACAATCATGTTTCTAAGGTTATATAATGGGTACAAAGATCCATGTTGTAATATGATAAATTGATCTTAAATGAATTCATTCAAGCATTGATAATAATAAAGTTTGTATAAGACATATTTTGTGTTAATAAAATGTAAGAGCCACATGAAGGAAATTTTGACCAAATTTTTATATTTTTTTTATTAGATTAACAAAGGGATTTTGAAAGGGTCCTCAAACCTTTTACAAAGGGTTTTTAAAGGGTCCCCAAACTTAAACAAATCCATAAAATATTCAATGAGCACTAGAGAAGTATAGATATGATCTAGCATCAGATAAAAGAATCCTGCAGTTTAGATTTCATGGATCCTACAATCCCACCAAATTTCTAATTTAAATTTTGAAAAAGAAACTGAGCACCCAAATTTGAACTAGCTAGAGGACCATAAGGTTTTAAAAGGATCCCAAAACCTTTATTAAAACCAATAGTACTAGAAATATTTAAAATTTATATTTCAACTCAAACAAGAATAGAGGCCCCTCTCAATAGGGTTGAAGGATCAAGATTCAGTTGTGTAATATAATGAAGAATAAAAAATCACACCAAGCCCAGGATGGAATCAAATACAAGAGAAATTCCTCTTCATAGGGTATATAATATAGTAAAGAATAAGACATCTCATCCCATGGGATCCTTAAATCCAGACCTTAGTCCACTTGATAAATCATCTTATGCAATGGGATACGTACATCTAGATCTTAGTCCAACTAAAAATATTCTCTTCTAGTGGGAGAAAAGAAACAAAAACTGATCATCGACTAAAGAATTTTAATATTAAACCAAGCTAACATAGAGCGAGAGGTTGGAGCTCCTGCTACTAGTAAAAATATATGTAGCTCTAGCACCAGTAACCAAGAAACCTAGCATCCAAATACAAGCTGATATAATATTCCATGCAAAGGCTACTTGTCACATTTGCATTAGCCAACCGAGTCTTCCAACTAGTCCAACTACTATGGTTCCATCATCTAATTCAACCATCTACCCAATAAACTAGCTTGTTACTAATTTTTTTTGCTATTTTATTACCATAGTAAATATTTGATATTTATAGCTAGAAGGGAATATAATATGAGTTGCAAGAGAATGTAAATTTTAAGTTTTATTAAAGACAATACAAATTTGAAGATGTAAAAACACAAGGATAAGAAAACATAATAAAAAAGGAGCTCACTATTGTTGAAGACATTGAGTATAGCCAGATTGGAAGTAGTAGTCACAAAGACCAAGAAAAAATATAGAACCTTGATTGAGATATTGGGTGAATAACACAAGTGAAGAAGACCTGGAAAAAAATTTAATGCCTTGGTTAAGATATTGGGTGAAGAACCCAGGTGGAGATAAATAAAAATAATTGTCTCCCATAACACTAGTGTATTCTAGTAATATTTATAAAAAGGGCTATAGTAACCTACTATAATATTGAGCACGCAAAAAACTCTATGACTAATATTGAGAGCTTGAGTTACAAGTTTCTAGTGATTGAGTGTGGATAGCAAGATAGAGAAAAATACCTTTGTGAACTAGATTTTGATAAGAGCTAACAAGCCAAACCTTGAGCATTCGATTTCCAATAACTATGTGTAGACATCAAGTAGAATACCTCTATGAACAAGAGATTGATAAGAGGTAACAATACAAACCTTGAGTAACAATTTCTTTGTAAATCAAAGAGCAGAGAGTAGTTTGAAGGAAAATAATGAAGGCTAAGTAGAATAACCCTTGTAATATGTTATTCAAGGATGACGTGAACCACCACAGTAAGTTGTGCATAATTTTAGGTCTAATGCCTGAGTATAACACTTGTAATCAGTGCCTAGCCCAAGAATTAAATAAATAAAATATTAATATCTATACCAATATTCATATAAATTTTGCATGCGATAAAGTTGAAGGTAACATATTTAATCTTAGTTTAGTATTTACTTTCATGCACATGAATAATTTAAAAAATTAAATTTGGATATTTATATTTGACATTGAGATAATTGGAGCGATAAACTTTAATTTAGACTTTCTTCATTTTTTTTTTTGAATTTACATGGTGCAATCGGTAGTCACCACGAATTTGGGCAGGTTGTCCAGCTTTTTATGGCCACCACAGTATTCTGTGTTGTCCACCCCAGAAGCCACCACACAGATATTCATGTAGCCCACCCCTATAACCACCATGCCATAATCATTTTAAACCTTTTATGCCGCTAAAAGCACCAGGAAAGGTACTTCATTTTTTAAAAGTTGAAATTTTGAAAATTTTGAATTGATTATAGTAGGGAGCCACAAGGATTTCAACTCCGATATTTAAACAATATATCGGAGTTAAACAATACATCTAGATCTTAGTCCAACTAAAATTATTTTCGTCTGGTGAGTATTAAAATTACTTCCAAAGAGTTATAAATATTTAGTTACTTCACTTCAAGTACTAAATAAGGAAACAACCTTTGATAATTTGGTTAATGTTCTTCAATAATATGAAGTGGATAATTTCGTCAAATATGAAATAATTAATAATTCTTTGATATAAAAAAAGTGTATTAACACTACAACATCATCATCAAAGTCTCATCCCAAATGGAAATAAAGACTTTATCACAAATGCAGAAAAATGGGTCATCCTACAATTGTTTGTAGATATAATTTAGTAAATCAAAGGAATCAAATTAATAGACCTTATAAAAATTTCCAACCAAAGCAATATGAGCCTCAGTATCAATATATACAATGACACTAGTTGCAATCAAGTGAAGAAAATAAAAAGACAACTTAGCCCAAGAAAATTTAGAAATAGAAGAGTCTAAATAAGGGAATGAACTTAGAACTCTTACAACAAGAATTCTAATTGAAAATAAAATTGAAGATATTTATGAAAAAAAATAACAATAAAAATTATTCAAATTTTTCTAATGGCATTGATGATACAGGTGATATAGTAGAGAATAAAAACAAGATCAATATAAAGAAGAACAAAGTAAAGAAACACAAGAAGAATATTAGAAAGAGTAAAAAGAAGATAGTCAAATAAAATATAGGGAACAAAAATAGTAGAAGAAAAAATCAAGAATCATAGATTGAAGATTAAAGTCTTCAATAACCAAATAGTGCAATACAAGGGGGTGTTGGAGGATATTACATTATTTGGTACATGATAATGTGACCCCATTGTACCTTTATGGTACATATGTAAATATATAATAGATTAGGGTGTGATTCTATAGTTGAGTATTGTTATTTATATTTCCCTTTTATGTAAGTGTTCATGTGTAGGATGTACACAAGTGTGAAGAGTCAAAATGTGCATAAGTGTCATGTAATGGAGTGTGCATGTAGGAGTGTGGAATTTTTCATAGAATAAAGTGTACAAGAGTAAATATAAATTCAAGAGTCATGTATACAAGTTGTAATATGAGAAGCCAAAAAACATAAGAGACTTATGTGTGGAATAGGAAAAGATGCATCTTTCGAATATGTGAGGAGAGCAATATGTAAATATTACAAGAGTAAACTTTCTAAGATTATATTAAGGAGATAAAGCTCCATGTTGTAATATGATATATTAATCATAGAAGAAATCATTCAAGCATTGATAATATAAATCTTGTATGCATAGTTTGAGAAATTTTATTGTAATTTTTCTTCATGTTATGTCATGAATAATATTGGATGTTTTACTTCTGTGGACACCAAAACAGCACCAATCCGATTATGTGACAACAAGCATCGATCGCATTGACACACACAACCCCTAGGGCAGCCCCTAGAGGTTAAACAGTGGTCCTAACCACTCCCAAAAGTAGTTTGGAAGGTCAAGAGTCAATTTGGCACCTTTTTGGCACTTTGCTCCCTACTCGTCCCACCCTGGGATGAATACAAACTGGTATTCATCCCACCCAGGGACGATTAGCAGCATTCACCCCAGGGTGGGGCGAATAGAAGGTTTGATTGGAAAAAGTCAAACCTCGACAGGTCCGCTAGTTAACTGCAACTTCAGGCCATGCAATTGCGAGGAACGACTTCAAATCAAGGAGAGAGACTTCAGTCATGCATGTATTTGATTTTGGAGGCCTCATGCAAGGAGACTCTAAATTAGGGAATAATATTTTCTCTCAAAATAGGACATGCAACTCAAGTGGCGCCCTCGCATGCGCATTCAAACAAAGAGACCCTAGGTCTATAAATTGGTGAGTCTTCTCACCCAAAAAGAGATACAGAGAGGAGATTTTGGAGCAATGAAGTGCTGCTAAAATATATCCTCACCCATTGTTTGTGCTTTCACATCCTTGATCTCTCTTTTGGAGGGAGGTTATTGGGTGATTATTGGAGGCGCATTCTAGACCCAAACCCAAAAATTTGGCCACAATATCCCACAAAATTTGCCGAAACAACCCCATAAGAGGTTTTGGACCCATCCCAAGTGGATTGGTGCCAAAACAGAGTCCCAAACGGTGGGCGTCCTGCCCCCGGGCGCCCCCCAAACTGTCGCAGCCCTAATCGCCCCACCCCAGAGTGATTAGAAATATGTGATATATTTATCTTATTTTTATTTTGCATCTTATTCTAGGTTGTTTACATATGCTGTCATTTAAATTTCATGTGATTCTGACAAGTTTTGATCATGTTTTTATCATTTCCCGCCTTTACTAACATGCAGGTAGCATCATCAAATTCTGGGTGATAGAGGCCAAATTGGGAAAATATGACCTTCTGGGTCTTCCCAAAATACCCCCAATTAGCTAACCCCAACTTTTTAGGTGATTTGGAGCTTCCTAGGTGTGACATTTGGAACAGTGCTTTTTGACACTTTGTTGCAGGTCTATTCGTCCCGCCCCGGAGCGAATACAAATATGTGGCTAATTTGTGGACTATTCTTTTTGTAGTGCCTTCCTAGTGATTTTTTTATGCCCCTGTCAAGTTTTTAGTTCATTTGGATCCATTTCAGTTATCGTTTTATTCATATTTTGCATATGCTAGTTGAAGGCGTGGGGATTGCATGTTTTATTTTATCTACAGGTGCTACTGACTATTTTCTGTTTCCTTGAACATAGGATCTCGACATTAGAGGAGTATCAAGGAGTCAAGACTCATCAACACAAGTGGCGGTGATGTTTTGGTCCGCCCATTTTACATGTGGGCACGCGGAAGAAGGAATACCATCTATGGATGTGACAAGAACACTTTTAACGCTCCTAGCCCCTAAAAAGGGAGGAGGCGGATTGTAACCGAGTTCTAAAACATATCAATAAAAATGGGTTGTCTTTCATATTGGCTTTCTATTGGGTTTCGATTCGTTTATGCATCTTTCCTTTCATGCACTTTCAATTCATAGGATTAAGCGTTATCTTTTGTTTCGTTCGCATCGCATCTTGGCTTCTCCTTTTTGTTTTCGTATCCTCATGCTTTCAGTGGTGATCATGGTGGGACCTCTATCCCTTGATTTTAAGATTAACTTTTTGATCAGAAGTTGCTTGTTTTTGCTTACAGGTACCAAGTTTTCAAACGTTGGACTGTTGTTCGTTTCAGTCTGTGACGAGTACAGAGCTGGAATTCGTCTTACCCAGGGACGAATGGGCATTCGCCCCACCCTATGATGAATATTGTTCTATTATTCATTTCACCCAGGGATGAATAGCTCTCTATGCAGTTTTAGGGCAGAAATTCAGAGACATCCGATTTGGGCAGAGAAGAGGTAGGGGTCCTAAACACCTTCTGTCAATTTTTTGCTTTCTGTTCTCTGGTTATTTGCTTGCATAGGAGAGTTTGAATGCTTGTTTCCTTCATTTATGCAACTTAAAAAGAACCCCACACACCACGTGGTAATTTAAAACAACAAGGAGTTGGTCGTAAAACCCCAACCCTTGAGCAAGACCAACGGTGGATTTCATCACCACCTTGGCTTGAGATACTGCATACATAACCCCGATCGTGACTATTGCTAGACGTAAATCCTGATGAAAGCTGACCAAGTGTAGTGGGGGTGATTCCCAATGCATGAGGATAAGTCTTCTATGGTAGGTGTCATAAACAGAGTGATTCCCCTTTCGTACCGCCTATGTTCCACGTACCATCTGCTCTCACGTACCAATAGTTTCCCTCACGTAAGGGCGGGTATATAGAGAGGTTGGTATATCGGCCTGGCAATGGTATATCGAAGGGGCGACCATTTTTGGGAGTCATAAGAGCCATCATATTGCATTTAAACGTTCTTTACAAAAGCTTTCAAAACAAAATCAAAACACACTAAAACCAGATTTAGGGCACACTTTTAATCTATAAACAAGATAACCATTGCTTTGATTGTGTGTTTCCTTTCTGTTTAGTGTAGCATAAGAAATCCTAAAAGAAGATAAAAATGTACACATCTTTAGGTAAACATCACCATGGTGTACACCCATAGCCGAGCCCAATCACGGGCAAGCACTGTAGAAAGTGTACAAAGGGGGACAAGTCACCTCCGATATAGTCCTGAGGACTTGGTCATCCCGCCTTGGTGGCCTGACACACAAGATAGTCCACATCATGCCATTATAGAATAGGACTATAGAGGCACCTCTTTGAGGGGCACCCCCACTCAACATAGATCCTTTCAAGAGGAGAACCTACACGTGGCACTCAACATAGACAGGAGGCCTCCCTTAGACGCTCGTTATGAGTGGCCTAGTGATGAAGTGCTAGAGCAACATAGGGTCCATAAGGAGGGGCCACATGATTTTGTCATCCCTCCTCTACCCCGTATTACTATTAGAAACACTAGACCAAATCCAGAGCACAAGGCTCTCCAGACAGGGCAAGACAATTCTGCCCGCACCTTTCACGCATACAAAGGGTAGTACGAGGAAGAACACTACATTCCTCAAGAGCAGTACACAGCATGGGAGTGATGCACCTCCACACCTGCTATGTATCAGGATCACCCATTGAGGCTAGAGCCTCGGGTGAATGCAGCTAACCTCGACAGAGGAAAGCAACCCATAGGGGTCTCGGATCACCACGACCGAGATAGACATGTAGGAGAGGCATCTAGGCTTCCTAAACATGAGACGATGGAACAAATTGACTTGGCATTTTCCAGACATGCCACCCGCCAAGCGCAAATCATGCAGCTCAGGCAAGATCAACAATAGTTAGAGCATCTGTATCGCCTTAACAAAGAGCGCATTCAGCGTCAGACAACCGAATTGCTTCATAACAATGTGCCTGAGAAGGTCCCAACCCCTCGTGCACATAAAGTAGAAGTGTATGAGAGGCACAACCCCTTGGTGCGAGACAGGTCTCCACGTGACCTTACCAAGTGCTGCCTCCGAGACCTCCTAGACCTGAGCGGGAGGCCACTCCCAAGAACAATGATGGGCACCCTCCACGGGCACCCACCCATGTTTATAGGTCTCAGCCAGGCACTCCTCAAGAAGCCTATGAGGAGTATGAACAAGAAGAAGAGCGGGCTGAAATGCCCTACCAAGGCAGAGGGGGTGCTATCCAGCCACCCCTCCATAGGCCTCAAGTTCCCCGCAACCCACAACGGGAGAAAACCAAGGAGGAAGAGATCAAATCCTTCGATGCATATAAAGCGCTGCTAGAGCGCTTAGAGTCTATGGAGACCAAGACTTCTGGGCCCCAAAAGCCTACTTTACGCCAACTCCGTAGTCATCCTGTGCATCCGTCAGTGCCGACACCTCCATACCCTGAACACTTTAAACTGCCCTAGTTGGCACTCTTTAGAGGGGAGGAGGATGCCCAAGAGCACGTGACTAGATTCCTGAGCCAGTGCTTTGGCATTCAGGACAACGATGCTTTGTTGCTAAGAACATTTATAACCACATTCGTAGGCCCTACCTTGGATTGGTTCACTTAGTTGCCAAAACATAGCATCAGTAACTTGGATCAGCTAGTGGACGCGTTCCTCGAATGCTTCACCTTCAACACCAAGAAAAAGGCATCACTAAGCGACCTAGCTAGCCTCAGGAAGTATGAGGAAGAAACCATGGTGGCATATGGGAACCGATGGAGGACGTTGCTTTCAAAGCTGCCCTACCTCCCTCCCATGTCCGACCTGACCCAAATGTTCTCAAAGAGTTGTTTGAGATCGATCTCCATGCTATTGCAGCTACAGCAATATGCCACTCTTGAGGAAGCTCTGGCGCAAGCCAGAATCATTGAGGAGATCAAGATACAGGATGGCGAGATTGCCAAGCCAAAGAAGAAAGAATGGTCTAAGAACACCAAAATAGGGACCACGCAACAAAAACCCGCTACGGTCAATCAGGTTGCTATAAACGTCCCTAAGCCTGCACAAGCAACACAGCCTCAAAAGGCTAACTATCAAGTGGTGCCTCCTAACAATTATGACAGAGAAAACCAGAGGCAAGAACAAAATTAGCAGCATCGCCCTAGGCGACAATTTACACCTTACATAGAGTCCAGGGACTCCCTGTTTGACCGCTTGTCAGCGGTGAACTTGATCAACCTACCAGAGATTCAAACCATAGACCCCAATGTGCCAAAGCCTAAGGGGTACTAGGAGGACTTGTACTGTAGGTTCCACAGACGGAAGGGACATGACCTTAATGCATGTTGGAAGTTTAAAGGCTTGGTGCAAGACCTAATCGACAACAAGACGTTGGCGGTGGACAACCCCGTAGCACCAAACAACCAATAGATGGGAGTCTTCAGAGACCCCCTGCCTGCCCATGATATGCATAGGAAAAACCCCTTCAAGTCAATGAGGTGCAACAGAATTGCCCCATGTAGGGGTATGTAGGGATGATAAGCATAGTGACTAGGAACAGGAGGTACCCAGGAGCTGCCCCTGCGGTGGCCACCGGAGAAGTTCCATCGACGTCACAACCTCAACAGCACCCTACGCAACCTCCCCCACCTAGACCAGTGGCCACGATTCGGACTAGACTTACCCAAAGTCTAAGGACCACGTCGGCTAGGCTCTCCATATACGAGCTCATTCAATAATCAGTGCCCCATCGGGAGGCTCTAATGGAGATATTAAAAGCCATCGAGCTGCAGCCCCATGAAGCAAACTCTTTCAACAACTTTGTGGGACATGTAAAACAATGTACAGAACCAGTCATCACCTTTAGAGAAGATGAATTGAAATCGGTGACTGGTGATGTGGTGGATCCACCCCTGCACGTCATTGCATGGGTCAACGGGATTCCGTATAAGAGGGTGTTGGTGGACACTGGCTCATCCAATAATATCATCACAACAACAGCATTGAAACATCTAAAGTTGTCGGCATCTCACATCGTGGCCTCCACCTATACTCTTCGAGCATTCAATGATGCAATATGCTCGATGGTTGGCACAATTGTCCTACCCATCCAAGTGGGACAAAAGACTATTCATACATTGTGCCACATCTTGGAAGGTGAGATGGCCTATAATATCTTGTTGGGCCGGCCTTGGATCAGGGACATGAAGTGTGTCCCTTCAATAGCTCATCAGTGCCTAAAGTATACATTTGAAGGACAGGTGCATGTAGTCCCGACAGACTTAGAGCCCTTCAAGTACTGCAATACGGTGCAGCTAATGCCATAGTCGACCCTTCCATCAACGCATTTGGATTTTTAGTTGAATCCATCTAAACAGGGTCCGATTCCGTAGGCATCCCCATTGACAAGTCCATCAAATCCCCAGTCGGGTCCATCTTCCTCATCTGGTCCTTCAACAATGATGCCACCTACGGTGGCCACACCAAAGGACAAGGGAAAGAAACCCCTAGAAGAGGAACCACCCCTAGTCTCAACCATCTCTACCGAAGAGATGCCTAGCCGAATGGAAGTCGAGACGCCTAGTTCACCCTACATGGAGTGGACTCTGGAAGGACTCCCATTCGCTCCCCCTCAACCGCCAACGATCACCGTTGAGATGGCCAACACGGGCCTGGGGGAGTATTTAGTGCGAAACATTGTAGCAACACCCACACTTGAGTCCATGCAAGACATGGGGAGACCTCGACTCCCCATCGGCTCTGTGGTTCCTCTAGGCTACCCACCCAATCAGACAAACTTTGTTTATGGGGGCCTGGATAATGGCATTGAACCTTACATGCAAGAAGACGAAGATGAAGAGCCCTTTGCTGAGGATGTCAACTATTTGTCCAACCCAGATTTTGCTTTGAGATATCTTGGCCAATGTAATTGGCATGGATATGGGTTGGGCAGGTATGAGCAAGGAGTGCGTGTTCTTTGCCAACCGAGATATCAAATGTCGTATGACAAGTCAGGAGTAGGGTTCAACCACCCCCTGCCCCTAGACATCTTGGTAGAGAACATGCAAGGCCTAGGGATAGGCAACAAGGATGGGTTGGCATTAGATCCATATGCCAATCCTAACACAACATATACATTGGGGGATTATCTCCCATTGCTAACAACCAACCTTGTTGACCTTAACAACCCTTTCCCTTCGGCCAAAAAGGGAGAAAATTCGAGGACTCACCTACAAGAGGGATATGGACAAGACCAAGAAGGGTCTTCAGAAGATGAGTCGAAATACGAGGTAGCACCTTGGGATCCTTTCGAGTCTGATAGCAATCATTCACAAGTGACTCCCATGGATGATGATCAGGAGAGCTTCCTGACAATGTTCCCTTTGGATGCTCCAATTGAGCATATGCCACCTCAAGAGAATCAGGTCCCCCCGTAGAGAGCGAAACAACCTCGATGGGACCACATTAATTTGCTCGAGCAAGATGAGCCTCATATGTCACAAACAGCTATTGGAGCCAATGAAGGCCTTTGGATCTCTGACAGTGATTATGAAGATGAAACTGAGATGGCTTATCTCAATCATATGCGATAACAACAATATCCCTTGGACATAGATGACATGTTTGAACAACTACACATAGGGCCAAGGCATAGGTGGCACCTCAACCCGATGTAGTTGGACCAATTACTGCACCCGCCACTCTAGGTATACAGAGAGCACCTTCCGCCTGGAGACCCTATAGAGCCGTCAGTGCCTAGGGAAGACCCTATCCTTTTATCCGCACATAGGGCCGATCCATTTGTGCCAGTACCCACAGAGCCAGATCCGGAGCACAAAGATCACCTAGGATGTCCGAGTAACAACACCCATGGTAATGGAGACCAAAATCATTTCATCAACATGATCTCCATTGATTTAACCACCCCCATCCATAATCCAACCGACCCAACATGGTCATTGCATCTAGACCTAGATGCTATAGACTGGGATCATGCGTTGACACACCGCCATCCCCATCATAGTATTGGCCTTGTGGTGGGATGTTCCATTTCACCCCAGGATAGACTCAGGATGTCTTCCATGCTGAAGAGGAACCCGACGTTCCGAACGATGATCTAAATTCAGCAAACGATATCCACTTGATCCCAACTCCACACCAGTTGGAGGACGGGTCCCACATGTCGATCGAGGAGATGACTGACGTAGACATCGGCTCAGATCCAGTGAATTTGCAAATCATCAAGCTGGGGGTAAGTCTATCCCCCGAAGAGCAAGCCGACTACATTGCCCTTCTCAAAGAGAAGAAGGAGGTTTTTGCATGGTCCTACAAAGACATGCCGGGGCTAGACCCGCAGCTAGTCATGCATAATCTAACGCTTGATCCGATAGTCAAGCCAGTAAAGAAAAAACTACGTAAGATGCATCCAATAGTAGCCTTAATGGTCAAAGATGAGCTACAAAAGCTGTTGGATGCATAGTTTTTCATCTGCATGGATTACCCACCATGGTTGTCTAACATGGTGCCCATCAAAAAGCTCGACGGGAGGATTCACATATGCACCAATTTTTGAGATCTAAACAAAGTGAGTCCTAAGGATGATTTCCCCTTGCCTAGCATCGACGCATTGGTAGACGCTATAGTGGGCCATGAAATGCTTTCCCTCATGGATGGTTTCTCGAGATACAATCAAATTCGTATCAATCCCGAGGACCAACTAAAAACGGCGTTCACAACGCCTTGGGGGACATTTTGTTATAAGGTCATGCCCTTTGGACTTAAAAATGCTGGCACCACCTACCAACGTGCCATGACGTACATCTTCCATGATCACATGCACAAAACTTTGGAAGATTACATGGATGATTTGTTGGCCAAATCTCTTTTACGCCCAGATCATCTCGATGACTTAAGAAAGATCCTCGATCGCCTCATGGAACATAAAGTCAGACTAAACCCCAAGAAGTGCATATTTGGCATCACATCTGGAAATCTCTTGGGTTACATAGTCTCCAAATGAGGAATCAAGGTAGACCCACACAAAGTCAAGGAAATCCTTGAAATGCTTCCCCCAACTACCATCAAGCAACTCAGAAGTCTATAGGGAAAGGTCACGTCAATCAAGCGCTTCATAGCGTAACTATCTGACAAGTGCCGACCCATGAATAAATTATTGCACAAGGGGGTAGCATTTCATTGGGATGACGAGTGCCAGTCAGCCTTTGATGACATCAAACAATACTTGGCTTCACCACCAGTATTGGCACCACCTAGACCAGGAGTGTCATTCTACTTATACATCTCAGCTACTGAGGTGGCACTGGGTGCCATGTTGTCCCAAAAAAATGAACTACACAAAGAACAGGCTACTTACTATCTTAGCCGCACCCTGGTTAGTTATGAACTTAACTATGCATACGTTGAGAAGCTCTGCTTGGCAGTGGTGTTTGCTACCAAAAAGCTATGCCACTACATGCTCAATAATATGACGTATGTTGTGTCTAAGGAGAATCCATTGCGATACATGATGAGTCATACTTATCATAGTAGCCACATGGCAAAATGGATCATGTTGTTGATGGAGTTTGACATAGAATTAATTGGACAAAAATCCATAAAAGGTCAAGTCATCGTCGATCAACTGGCAGAGGCTCCTCTTGAAGATGATCAACCTCTGACCATAGAACTACCTGATGATGGGGTCTTCCATGTTTTAGAATCGTCATATTCTGATGATCCTGAGTCATAGGCTGACATGACCCTATTCTTCAATGGTTCTAAATGTGAGCAAGGAGGTGGCATGGGAATTGTATTCTTCACTCCACAAGGGGATCCAATGCCTCTGTCATTTAAATTAGACTTCCCGTGCACCAACAACAATGCTCAGTATGAAGACTTGCTCATAGGTCTTCAAATAGCATCCACCATGAACATCAAATGTTTAAACATCTTTGGTGATTCACTGTTAATTTTCAGTCAAGTCAAAGGGGCATTCCAATGTAAATGCCTAGTTCTGTATGCCTACAAAGCCCTTGTGGAAACATTCCTGGCACAACTTGAATGGTATGACATCGAGGCACTCCCTTGATCATCGAATCATTTTTCGGATACTATGGCATCCTTGGGGTCACTAATCCTACAAGACCATTCTGGTGAGATGACAACCATTCAGGTCAAAACATTATCACAATCTATGATGGAGTGTGCAAGCTCTAACCTAATTCCAAGAATCCACCTGATCTAGATTGAACCATCTCAGGATAGGTTCTCTCAAATCCATGATTTTCTAACTCAAGCCAATTGGGGGTCCTTGTTCTCCTCGACCCCTCTTAATAGCAACACAACACTATTTTTACAAGTTCTTTCCCGCTCAAATTTTTCTAGGGATGAACTTCAAGAGGGATTGGTTGTTCATACCATGGAGGTTTCTGATTAGCAGGATTGGTACACACCCATAAGGGATTACCTCAAGCTAGGTAACCTCCCACTTGGATTGAAACAAGCCGCAAAGAGGTAAAACATGTATTTTTAGAAGACATTTTGTATCATCGGAGCTATGAAGGAATCCTCCTCCGTTGCTTGGACCAGCAGGAGTCTGCTTGGGCGATCACCCAAGCTCACGATGGTACATGCGATGGCCACTTCAGTGGTATGGCCATCGCAAAGCGCATTCTTTGCATAGTTAGTGGAACAACGGAGTTAGTGGAGCTAGTTAGGTGATCCTTAGTATAGTTTTGGTTGATAGCCTATCTGGCATTGGCGGTATCCTGACAAATACCACATAAACAAACTCAATTGCACACACAGGGATGTGAAATAACTTGGTTAAACTCAAGTCGGATTTATACCTTGTTCAAAAGTCTTGCAAGATAAATGTACAGTCTTCGTGAGTTAGTTAAAATATCTAAATCTTAGAAAAGCTTAACTACATTTTAAAAAACAAACAACTATTACATTCCATTACGTAAATCACCATTAGAAAATATGCAAAATATAAAAACAAAGTTATCACATGCAAAGTCATTCCACAAAGCCATCCCATAAGTACAGAAGCCAGTAAATCTTGTCCAGTCTATGGTGCCATCGACTAAGTTATCAAAAAATAATTTCATTCATTCCATATGCATACATCATATAATTCAACACATCGCATTCATAATACCACATGCATACATCATCATAAATAACTATGCATAAACAGAAAAAAAAACCATGAAAAGTGTATAAACATAAAGAAAGTCATATGTATATATATATCACCAAAAATGCTCGTAGGCTACAATGAACCAGTCCTCTGACCTCACAACAAATCAAAAACTCAAAAACCTCGAAGCCTAGGGCATCGAACACCATGATCACGTAGGATCGGTACGATGGGAACTACCCCTCATGGTGTGGATCCTATGGGACACCTTAGGGTGATTACTGCTCACCCTCACATCATGCCCACTAGCCCTCCCCTCATCCAATTTCTTGCAACGAAATGATGCTAACTACTTAGTATCATTACCCCTCGTTCAATGCAAAGACCCACCTCCTGAGGGCTCAGGTACCCGCATCCTAAGGCAATGATATCTCCCTCCAGATCCATCTGATTTTGACACCACTCTACCTCCTACCGATGATACATCGCTACTACATCATCGCATTGTGTCAACAACTCCTCCCTCTCCACCAGTTGTATCTATAGAAGATCCCTCACCTGTGCAGCATCCGTGTCCCCATCCCACCAATAGTACATAGCCAATGTGTTCTCCCACTCAGCTAGCTGAGTCTAGAAGAGATACATCTCCTGTAGTGCCTCTCCTAGCTCCTCATCTCGCCTTTGAAGTAGCCCCACCAATCACACATTCTCAGCATGCAACCCTACCTCCGTGTCCTCTAAAACTACCTTGTGCATAGGAAAATCTAAGACAGTAGCCTGCTCTGGCTCCCACTACTCCGAGATGTCCTATGTCTTCGGATGATCCAACACCCAAAAATCCTCCCCAAAATCATCCACCTCTACCATATCCACGTCCTCCAATGAAACCCCCCAACCTTCACCTGGTGCCTCTGCACCCTCATCACCTGCTACTGCCACCTCTACACCACCTAGAGGCCCCTTGCCTTGCCACTATTGCAAATTCCACCACTGGTCATACTCCACGGTAGTCCCGACGTCATCCACATCCAGGTCATCAATCATAGTATCTGAATCCTCACCCAACAACGTAATGACTGGCCAAACCAGATCCTCTCATCCCCTCGATGTTGATAGATCAAGGGCTCACAAAAAAACCCTTGGCACACCCCAAAATGTCATGTCACCCAGCCGTATAGGAATAACTCTTGCTCAGTCCCATAATGACCAATCAGCCACATCCCCCTGTGAACCCTTCGAATCCACTCTCCAGCCTTAGGCCAGGCTGGACAGTCCTGGTAAGGGCACCAAAACACCTCCCCTAGAGCAATCCGAGCGAAGGCATCGACATAGTGCCCTACAACACCTACCCATTGCCGACTCTATCCCTGATCCTTAGACCACCACCATAGTGCCCCGTAACCAATCTCTCGATATACCATCTCTGCACATGTCATCCATGGCAACCCAACCGACCTCTCCACTACACTACAACAATTAACTGCAACCAATCCCATTCCACCTCTGGCAACAGACCTTGTACAACTCATCATAGAGCTGTGCCAACAGAGTTTGTCTCCATATCATGATCATCGGTGCCTTCATTGGACACTCCACTAGCTGAAATACTACCTCCAGTAGGTTCCACGGGAACCTCACACCTGACGAGTCGGGTAGCAGCATGTTGAAAATGAGGCCCATCAGTACAATGTGCGTCACTCCCAACACACCCATATCTAGCCACCATCGAACCAAAATGCCACCAATCTGGCAGTCACCCTCTGCCCTCTCCACTAGGATATCCACACCCAACTCCTCCCCATGCCCGAAGTAGCGTGTCAACACTACTATCCTCTGATCTCACGATGTCGTCTTGATCGGCATTCCATCTATCAAAATCCGCAAAATCCGATAGACATCCTCCAAGGTCACCGTCATCTCCCCTATTGGGAGATGGAAGGTGTTGTTCTAGGAATCCCACAGGTTGATCAGGGCCACCAGATAGGCATGATCCCCGACCACAGGCTCCAACCAAGTCACATGCTTGAGCCCAAGGGCATCAAGCCACTCCCAGTCAGCCAAAGTCAGCGCCTCCTATGCTTAAGTGAAAACCGTGGGCACACGATATCGGCTCTTCACAACTTGCAAAAGAAAACAACACAAAAACATTAAAACAATGAAAAACTGTACAACAATAACATGAATATACAACAATGCATAAAACAATGTACAACTAAAAACAAACAAATAACGAGCGACCAAATAATTTGTCAGTCCTAGGGTTTTTCACTCTACGTCTAAACTGATAAATTAAATAAATAAACAACATTCAAAAATAATTTTTTAGTTCCTAGGGTTTTTAACTCTAAACTGATAAATTAAAAACAAACACAAAAATTAAAAATAATAATAATAAATTTTCAGTTCCTAGGGTTTCTAACTCTAAACTGATAAATTAAAAACAAACACAAAAATTCAAAAAAATAATTTTTCAGTTCTAGGGTTTTTAACTCTACACTGGTAAATTACAAACAAACAAAAAAATTCAAAAAATAATTTGTCAGTCCTAGGGTTTTTCACTCTAAGTCTAAACTGATAAATTAAACAAACAAAAAAAATTCAAAAATAATTTTTTTAGTTCCTAGGGTTTTTAACTCTAAACTGATAAATTAACAACAAAAACAAAAATTCAAAAACAATTTTTCAGTCCCTAGGGTTCGTAACTCTAGGTTTAACTGATAAATTAAACAAAAATTCAAAAACAAATAATTTGTCCGTCCTAGGGTTTTGTAACTCTAAGTTTAAACTGATAAATTAAAAACAAACAAAAAAATTCAAAAGTAAAAAACAATTTTTTAGTCCTAGGGTTTTTAACTCTAAACTGGTAAATTACAAACACAGACAAAAACAACAAAAAAAATACCTAGGGTTGAGCTACATTGTTAAAATTCAGTTTTACCCGATGTTTCTAAACGTAAGTTTTGATCTTTGTTAAATTAAGGTTATGCAAAGTTTTAAATTACGTTCTAAACTAAGGTTTTTTTAGCCAAGTTTTAAACTAACTTTTTATCTTTGTTTAACTTGGGTTAAACTAATTTTTAAGCTAAGTTTTAATTTTGATAGACTAGGGTTTCAATTTTTAATTTGAAAAACCAAATACAAAAAGACAAAAGCAAATTATGGTTTTAAAAACTGTAACATACAACACAAACAAAATAAAGAGGAAGGGCACTCACTGGTCTCGCTTTGGCTCCACCACTAGATGATCCGGTCCATGAACTCATGGTGGTGGGAAAATTTTGGCAGTGCTTCGTTTCATAGAATTGACCTCCTCCTCGTCAGAGCTCCAAATCGCCAGGAAAAACAAATGCAAATGATCCCAAAACCCAGTTTTGGCCTTTAAATAGGCTTTTTGAGCCTGTAATCGTTCCTCCCTGGGATGAGTGCTCTAGTTAGCACTCGTCCCACCCTAGGATGATTGATAAAATGGTATTCATCCCACCAAGGGATGAATACAGAGCAAAAATTTCAAAAACAACAAAAAAATGCACACAAATACACCAAATAAAAGCAAAAAAAGTGTCCGATAAGAGTGCTTTTGCACTTGACATTCCGAACATGAAAAATAGACGTCGGGGTCACAAATCCTCACTATCCTACTCCCTAATAAGGCTACCATAGCTGGAACGCTCCATGGGATGACGGATTGTCGAGAATTTTATCCCCAAACGACATCACAAAACGGGTCAAAACCCAACCAAAAAAAAGCAATAACATTGCCAAACGAAGGCGCTTTTGCACCTGACATTCTTGGCATCCAAAATAGATGTTGGGGTTACAAATTTTCACTATCCTACTCCCTAAGAAGTCTACCATAGCTGGACCGCTCCACGGGAGGACGAATTCTTTATAGTTTCAGCTCCAAAATGCGTCACAAACAGGGTTAAAACCCACCAAAAATAGGTGAGAATGTTTAGAAACTGCTTAAGAATTCCATGGTAAAAAACTAAAGCCACCCTTACCTAAGTCATCTTGGGTCAAGCGACTCATAAATTTTCTCATGTCGGTCATTCCCTCATCGATTCGTCGCTTGAGGGGGTAGTCACACTTAGTCACTAATCAACAAAAATACACCCAATCAAGGAAATAACATGCATTCAAAGGATCATTGATAAAGACAATCATGCCCCCGCTTGGGGAAGAAAACAAGCAATAATCACAAGCTATTCAAACACTTGGAATTCGTGAATCATGAACTCAAGGTTCCCATAGGAAAAATGTTGCGCCCTTTTCCTATTCATGATTGATCAATGTCCAAGCTCAAGTAACACCTCATCGAAAAAGGTTAACACTTGAATTAAGTTCCTTAGCTCGTCAGAAGCAAGGATTCAAGAATGCGTGCCATTTCCATACTTGGGGCATCAAGAGTTGGTTAGGTTACTGAGAAACCCTAATCATTAGTGCTTTGGTTATCTATTTTTGCTCGGTGCTATGCCTTGCACAATGCTTCCCAAAAAGGGGCATCTATAGACACCAAAATAGAACCAATCCGATTATGTGACAACAAGCATTGATTGCATTGACACACACAGCCCCTAGGGAAGCCCCTAGAGGTTAAATAGTGGTCCTAACCACTCCCAATAGTAGTTTGGAAGGTCAAGAGTCAATTTGGCACCTTTTTGGCACTTTGCTCCCTACTTGTCCCACCCTAGGATGATTACAAACTAGTATTCGTCCCACCCAGGGACGATTAGTAGCATTCACCCTAGGGTGAGGCAAATAGAAGGTTTGACTGGCAAAAAGTCAAACCTCGATAGGTCCGCCAGTTAACTGCAACTTCAAGACATGCAATTGCGAGGAATGACTTCAAATCAAGAAGAGAGACTTCAGTCATGCATGTCTTTATTTTAGAGACCTCATGCAAGGAGACTCTAAATCAAGGAATAATATTTTCTCTCAAAATAGGACAATCAACTCAAGTGGTGCCCTCACATGTGCATTCAAACAGAGAGACCCTAGGTCTATAAATTGGTGAGTCTTCTCACCCAAAAAGAGATATAGAGAGGAGATTTTGGAGCAACGAAGTGCTTCTAAAATATATCCTCACCCATTGTTTGTGCTTTCACATCCTTGATCTCTATTTTGGAAGGAGGTTATTGGGTGATTATTGGGGCTCATTCTAGACCCAAATCCGAATATTTGGCCATAATATTCCACCAAATTTGCTGAAACAACCCCATAAGATGTTTTCGATCCATCCCAAGTGGATTGGTGCCAAAAGAGAGTCCCAAACGGTGGGCGTCCTACCCCGGGTGCCCCCCAAATTGTCGCAACCCTAATCGCCCCACCCTAGAGCGATTAGAAATATGTGACAAATTTCTCTGATTTTTATTTTGCATATTATTCTATGTTGTTTACATATGCTGTCATTTAAATTTCATGTGATTCTGACAAGTTTTGATCATGTTTTTATCATTTCTCGCCTTTACTAACATGCAGGTAGCATCATCAAATTCTTAGTGATAGAGGCCAAATTGGGAAAATCTGACCTTTTGGGTCTTCCCAAAATACCCCCAATTAGCTAACCCCAACTTTGCAGGTGATTTGGAGCTTCCTAGGTGTGACATTTGGAAAAGTGCTTTTTGACACTTTGTTGCAGGTCTATTCGTCCCGCCCCAGAGCGAATACAAATCTATGGCTAATTTGTAGACTGTTCTTTTTGCAGTGCCTTCCTGGTGATGTTTTTATACCCCTATCAATTTTTTAGTTCATTTGGATCCATTTAAGTTATCGTTTTATTCATATTTTGCATATGCTAGTTGAAGGCGTGGGGATTGCATGTTTTATTTTATCTACAGGTGCTACTGACTATTTTCTATTTCCTTGAATGTAGGATCTGGACATTAGAGGAGTAGAAAGGAGTCAAGACTCATCATTGCAAGCGGTAGAAATGTTTTGGTCCGCCCATTTTACATGTGGGCACACGGAAGAAGGAATACCATCTGTTGATGTGACAAGAACACTTTTAACGCTCCTAGCCCCTAAAAAGGGAGGAGGTGGATTGTAACCGAGTTCTGAAACATATCAATAAAAAGGGTTGTCTTTCATATTGGCTTTCTATTGGGTTTTGATTCATTTATGCATCTTTCCTTTCATGCACTTTCAATTCGTAGGATTAAGCGTTATCTTTTGTTTCGTTCGCATCGCATCTTGGCTTCTCCTTTTTTTTTCCATATCCTCGTGCTTTCAACTTCATAATATTTTTTTAGATGAATGTTATGTTATTTAATATTGGTCATATATATTGAATGGTCAAAAAATTATTTTATATTTGATCCTAAAAATTGGAACCTATGATAATCAGGCTAAAAATCCAATAATTATTAGAATTTCATGTGATTGTTATTTGTATTCAATATCAATATCCTTAATCCCCAATTTATCTTGCCAAAATTTTATCATTTTACTAGTGTTAGTGATACATTAAATAAATAGGATCATAGGGACCAGATATGGTACCTGTAAAGTATCCTAGAATGATGAGTAGCCAGTAGTTGTCCCACCACTATCTCCTTTCTATATGAAATAATAATGATCAATGATTGTGCTCTAACCATGGAGTTCTCCACTGTAGTTAATAAAAATATGATTAAATATGATCTATGTCATGTTGACCTTGGAGCAATAATCCATTGCTCTAAATATGATGGGGTCTATATGCTAAATTATAAACCACATATGTATATGAAGTATCACATGACAAATGTTCCATAAGACCCCTAAAAAATACATTCTTGTGTGTTTATTTTTTGCCAAAAATAATATTTCCATAATTTATAATATTTTTTTGGTAGTTTGGAGTGGTAATAAAAATAAACTTCTCCTTTCATACATTTAGAAGACACGCAAATTACATTATTATATACGATGCACTAGTGTCAAAATATCTAATGTAGGGAAGAATTTTTTTTTTTTTTATAATATATAAAATACAACTAAGATTAATGAGTGTGCTCAAAAAATCTAGTTTGCTAGCTTGGTCATCATTCAAATTGTCCATCATAATAATTAATTAATCAATAAAGTATTGGATATAGATGATAAAGAATAAATAAAGCTATCAATAAATAATTCTCTTTATGCGATCAAATTATTATAATATAGTAAAATTATCATGATCCAAATGGTTACCAGTCACATAAGGTCTTAAATAATATAAAAAATTATTTGTTGAATTTTGAGTTTGAGTAATGGAGATTTAGACTTACTTGATATTATGTTAGATTTCATTATACATTCCAAAATAAATATCATCAACAAATTACCTAGAGAAGAAATGGTATGTCAAAAATAAGGACATGATATGGAGGGTGTCTTTAGACACCAAATAATGTGACTCAAGGAGAGAATTTGTTTCACACTAAGGACCAAATAAATGTTCTCAAGTGGTATAAATACCAAAATTATAAGTGACCTAAGGTTAAAGGTTATATAAATGATAATAAGATTTATTTTGAAAATATTACATTAAACCCACCTATATAAGGAATACTATGATACAATATGGCTATATAAATAAATACAATAAAAATGATGGTTGTGGTATCAAGTGAACCTTAACAACACATATTCCAACAATAGGAAAGATGTGTTATGGAGGAAATGTCCATATCAAATATTTATATAAATATATATTTAAGCTAATAAAGACAAGGATAAAATAAAGTGACCCACTCTAGTATATGAGGCTCGAGGTTTCATTAACATGCTAGACTTTAATGACCTCAAATTTTTCTCTGAAGGAATTGACACTCCACAAGCCACTTGGAAGATGTTTGGTGAACTAGTTTGAAATCAAAGCATATTTTAGTGAACTAGATAATGACTCTTCACATAGAGGACTTCATTTACACATAATATTTTATTGCTAAAATTATGAAAATGCATCTCAAACACAATTGACATAAATAAAAAAGGATAGATGTGAACTAATATACATTATTATCTCTCCATATGAAGGGCCTTATTCTAAAATAGTTTTCAATTTTTATTTTATTTGTGATGTATTTGATGATCCTTAGAAGATTCCACCTTTTGATAGCTTTTATGAGCAACTAACTTGTGAATAGGATAATATCCTAAATATTGGTTGTCTTGAGAATCCATGTTCATGAAATAAAGTCCTAATTTCTAATTAGGAGAAAGGAATTAAATAGCATCCCATAAATGTTCCAAGCAACAACATAAATATCAAGGATACTATTTAGCACATAGAAGGAACTCAAATTTTAGCTTTATTAAAGATAAGGAGTTAACTTATAATTGTATAATTATCTATCATGAGAACTCATGCTACTATAAGAAGCTATGAGTACTAGAAGCCACATTGAATCAAAACATCCAATTTGATCTATAGAGATGGAGACTAGAGAGTTCTACTCTAATACTCAATAATTATTGTTCATGGCTTGGTCCACAATGATGGTAATATTTATGTCATACATTGTAGACCTCTTACACATACATTAGATCTACCATACATTATATTGGATAGTAATTTTTTGCCTTCTCCAAACCTTCACTTGTGTTCTATTTTATTGAGAAAGTCATTTATAAGGAGGGTGATGTGTTATTCCTCCTCTTTTATGATTTATACTTTATCGTTCTTCCTAAGTTAAGGGGGGTGTTAATATACTATATTTGTTGTTAATTGTTGTATCTAACAACATTTGCTACAACCTTATGATTAAGAGTTTAATGTATGGGAAAATCTAATCAAGAATAAGATTGTCTTCCAATAAAAAATCCAAGAATCTAGAACTTATTCTATAAATTTAAGGACGATTAATGACTTTTTACATTTCCAAATCACTTGATATCTCACTTATCCTTATATATAAGGATTTTATTGTATTTTTTGTGTTAGAATTGAAAATATTTTCCATAAATGAATATAAGTAATCCATGCACTCCATTATTATAAAAAAAGCATAAAAGGCTAAAAGAAAGGAAAATGGATACATAGAGATTTGGGGGCACTCATATGCACCATAAATAATAATTATACAATCCATATATTACATTCACAACACTCTAATGACAAAATACCAAGATCCCAATTACATAAAGAACTTTATCTAAGCTAACATAACAAGAGCATTTAATATTGATTACAAGTTATAAAGTGGGTTTAATCATCATATGGTTAACAAAATTTCATAGGTATCACATGGTTAATACTTTTTAGAATGAAATTTCCTTTGCCCTATCCAACACATCATATAATATCAACCTCGGCTATGGATCAAATTATAATTTCAACCCCCCCTTATTTTGAACTAAGGGTCTAAGTAGAGAAGGTATTAGTGATGATAATATCTTTCCCTATATAATGGATGCAATATTGAGCCTATATATTTGAGGGATATCGTTTAGAGTGTCCCTATCCATCTAGAATATGTCCATTAATATTTAAAAATTTCTTCAATTCTTTGTAGTTTTATCAAGAAATTCTTTATAAGATGCCCCTCCCTCTTATAGTATCTATGAGTGGTATTTTAATTTTTTGAATACTTAGCCTATACCTTAAGCTTGTAATAACCCAAGTCTACTCACCTAGTTGTGCCACAAATAAATAAGCTAAGTAATAATATAGGGAACTCTTTTTTATAATCAATTTTTAACCCTAAGAGTACTATCTTGTTTACCACTATTTTGTTTTACCTAATAAATCATTATCATACACATAAATTAGTACCAGTATACCAATCCACATTTGAGTTCTAAAGTTGCTACAGATAGCTACAAAAGTGGATGATATTGGCCAAATCTATGAGAATTACATTTTTGTGGAATCAACTTATCTTATTTATCATCATCTTGATATGGCATGATGGTAAAACCATCGTAGAGGTTGTGCTCTAGGGACCATAACACCTAAAGGTTGGATGCATACATCCCCATCCCTTAGCATATTGAACCTTGTCCAATCGATCAACTTGTTCTAATTAAATATGCAATAGTCAAGCATAAATATGCCAAGTATCTTGCTTATTATCCTACTACTCAGAGTCAACAAGAGCTATAACATTACCTTGACAATAGACCTAGTCACAATGTTCACTATGATTCACATCTATTTTTACCATACCAAACGGTGTATAGATATAACTATTGATTTCATGCTAGTATCTATAACCATAGTGATGCATCGACCTATCACTATGCTCCTACGTAGTGACCTAGAGAATATGTTCCATTCCATATAGAATTATAAGTATAGGCTAGATCTCATGTTTTTATCTGTTTTGCTAGACTATAGTCACTCTTGAGACTTGTTGTATGCATACGCACATCTCAAAATCATTGGGTTCTTAAAAGTTATTTAATAAACTCTAAACTAGGAGTAAAAATATTTTATCATCAAGATCTAATTTCCAGGAATCTACGTAAAGGATACAAAGGTTACTAAATTTGACCCCCTAGATAATACTGAATAGACAATGGTTTTACTATCTAACATGTACTATAAGTACCTTATAGTAAGCCCAAGGTTATATTATAACATAGACTTGGTCACTTAATTTTACTATACACCAAAATAAAGGAATTAAATACAAAGCTCACATTTTTAAAGATAATCTTCCTTAAAATTTATATTTTTCTATCAAAAGAAACCTTTATAAAAATAAACATCTACTCTAATTTATTTTAATTAGAAAGTACACTACCATTTATATTCCACTCCAAGATATATGTATATCATTTAAACTCCACAAAAGTCAACAAAACTTTATTAAAACACTTTTACCAAAAAATAAAAAAGTTACTTTCCTAATTCCAAATGATCCCACAATTGTCATTAATCTTAATTTTGAACCCTTTGGAGAACTAATATTTTACTATAGTTGGCTCTTTTCTTTTAACATAATTTCCATAATAAATATATTAAAATTAGCTAAAAGAAGATTTAGTAATTTGATTTTACACTCCAACCAAGAGTTACCTCAATAAATAAGGACATTTACTAACAATGGTTGTTGAAGCCAAGCATAGTAAAAGTCTACACTTAAACCCAAATATAGATCAGGTTAACTATTCCTTTATCAAAATAAATCACATATAGTTAAGGATCTACTCTAAGGTTTTAACGATATTGAGCTAGCATATTTAACTTTACTGAAAAAAAATTATAATACTACATGTCATTATATTCCTATCATGCTTTTATTAAGATATATCTACCTGATGCCTTGCACCTAGTTTCTCCACAAATCCTTCCCAAATAGAATTCATATTCATATTTAAAGTCTAACAAGGTTTACCTTAACACCGAACCAAACAAGCACATAATAGGATAGTCTTATATTCAAAGATAACAACGAGATTACATTGCAATCATAATTTAAATATTACAAATATAATAAAGTATTGCATTGAGAAAATATATTAATAAATCATTTACAATATAACAATGGTAACTATATACACAACTCCTCTCATTCCTTTAAATTGTTTCACTAATTAGGCAATATAATTCTATAAAATACATATAACTATCCCTTAATATTTTTAATTCCTAAAAATATCTCATACAAATATAACACATATGTGTTACAATATTTTGTTCTATAAAAACTAGTGGCTAGCCATCATATAAAATATCATAAGCCAATACCAAATGGTAAATAACCCAATCAAGTTATTTTTGGGAAATTTAACCACTATCACAATATTACATAACAAGTTTAAGGATTCCACTATTTCTCTTGCAAGTGTTGGTTCATACGTTCTCTCCATAATGTACTAGAGAACATAAAGGTGAAATAATATTTCTTCTCACTTGAACTATCCTCCACTACTATTGGATTCTCACTTGAAAATTGGCTCACTCATGAATCCAATTCACTAACTAGTGCAGCTAAAATCACATGCAATCATACAAACCAATAATTGTAGAAATAATCGTACATTATCTTATTGGTATTTAAACCATAAATATTTATAGTTTTAATACCATTTCATGGTTTCCAAGTGATAGTAACCACACAACAAATTTAGGCATTTTAAAACTATTCTAATGTTATTATGATCTTCCATGATTGCACCATAGCTCGAGAAATCACACAATAAAGTAGATTCAAATTGAGAATATAAAAAATTGAAATTGTGCATTCAAAAAATCATTTTATTTTTCATAGCAAAAGCTATAGTTGTGCAATATACACACATAAAATTATCACAGAGGAATATTTTCAATTTCACATCTATTTCTCTTATACAAAAAATCATTTTTGCTCAAATAAAACCAAGACATGAGAGACAATGTTCCAACCTGGTAATCGATTGCTAAATATTGATATGCAATTTGTGTTCTACTAATTATTTCATTCAAACTTTCCAACTATTCCAAATTCACATGCAAATTAGCCACACTAAAAGAAACAATCAAGCACACATAATCCAAGAACATGTTAGGAGTGTTGTTACGAAGTCCTTGGTTCTTACCCTACTTATGTTTTTTTGGTACTATTAAGATAAAAGAGGGTTTTGAAAGGGACTCCACAAACATTTACAAAGAACACTACAACATAGAAAAAAAAAATAGAACAGAAACAATAAACAAACACAGAGAAGGAGGAGCCCACACGAATCGACTAGTGAGAGAATCGAGATGGTTCTACATCATAGAATCAAATTCATTAATAATATTACCAGGCATATGGGTAGCCTCCTCAACATAATCTAAAGCCATCTTAATGGAGCTCCACACCGCCCGTTGCTTGATTTCCATCAGGTGAAGACTATGGATAATAATGTTTTTCTTCACCGCAACTTCACCCAAAGAATAAACATCAGCCACCGACCTATATTTGGTGGAGGGTCTAGGAAGAACCTCAACATCATCGTCCGCAACCTCCACCTTAGAAAGGGGTGCCTCGATCTGGTAAGAAGAAAGAGATAAAATGAATAGGTGGAGCATAAAAAAAAGGGTACCTTGCAAACAATGACTCAAAAATCAACATTAAAAGGGTGTACATTCCTAGGTACAAATTCCAAAATAGAGAGGACAAAAACCAATCCCAAATATAGGAGTCCTCGCCATCACCTGGTCCTTGATAGCTCAACCAAAATAAAATCCACCAAATCTCAATGAATATGGGAAAAGGTACGCAAAGAACCAACCAAGGCCAGATGCAAATCAAAGCCCAAACCTGGGATGAAAAATAAGAGCAAGACTTATAGCACAGATCCCTAAGGATCTATCTAATAATCTCTCAATAATTATAATTAATAAATTTAATACTCATGCACACCATAAGACAAATACTGACACAATGAAAAAATAGAATTACGATTGAAGGAAATAAAATCAAATGAAATAATTTGCCACTCAAGGAGGGTAGATCCCTGCCATAATGGGTACAATTGTGCGAATACACAAATGAATGAAATATAATTGATGATAGTCTAAACATATACACTTGTATACCTATAAGTAATAATTAGATGTAATATCTTATAATATAGTTGATAGCTATATTACTTTTCGTATGTAACATGACTCCCCTCATTCGAATGCTTTATTCTCAAAGCTATAAATATCTAGAAAATACTTTTAGGTTCTCATGTAGCCTCTTCCACTAGTAGGTCCTACCATTTGATGTGAAATTCTTGGATGTGACGAAATTTTATTATGCATGTTCTACTTTGTAGAATTGCTTCAAGATGGAGATATATACACCCTTTTGTATCTAGTATTGGTAATTCTGACTGAGATTTCACTTCCTGACCAATCACCTTCTTGAGACACCATTTGGCATGGTAATAGGGCCTTTTGGAAGGTAGTCAATTTGGTTCTTTGAATACCTCATCATGGTTGGCCACAATTTTTTATAGATATTCTGATTGGATTTATGGTGTATCTTGTGCTTGCATTTCCATACAATTAATTTGAGCGAAAAATCCATAACTACATTTTCTTACTATTTTTCCATGTTGTGTGAACTTACTACCTTTTATGGAGTTGTTGGAATTCCTTTGAGGTGAATGGTCTTCCCATTTTCTTTCCATTCAATAAAGCGCTACTTGTAATTAAAAATGACCATGGTTTCCATTTATTCTAACCATGCGACTCCCAAGATAAATTCTGAATTCCTTAAATTCATAAGAAAAAGAGGATCTTGCCAAGTATAAATTCTCATTTGTAATAAAATTGAAGATGTTTTACCTATACATTGAGCACTACTGCCACTGGAAGTTCTAACTTGAAATTTATCTTGATTGGAGGAGTTGATGTGCAAGTTTAATGCCTTGACAAGCCTTGTATCAATAAATTTGTGAGTACTTTCAAAATCAATTAATACAGTTACATTCCCTAGTTGAATGAATCATGCCACTTTGATTGTATGGTGATATGATGACCCCATAAGAGCATGTACTAAAATTGCCATAGTATCTTCCCCAACTACAACCACCTTGTGTTCAATTTGGTCTTCATCTAGGGAATTATCAGGTGAGCTATTCTCCTCTATTTATTCATCTTCCTTGTCAGCATATTCAATTTGAAAGCTCTATCATGTTACACATTCCTGATATTTTGGATGGTGATTGTGACATTTATAGCAAAAATATCTTGATGGTTGATCATTTCTACAAAAAGAGTTGTGATATTGATGTTGACCATATGAATCACATCGTATGGAGGTTGTCATTTACACCTTCTTCTCATCCAACTTGTCAATCTATATATAGACATCTGCAGTGGATGGATCTTGTAGATCCACTTTGACTTTAATATTCTATTTCAACCCATTTCTAAAAGCAGCTATCACTACCTCGGTTTCTAGATTTCTTCCATAGGAAAGTAGGCTAGTGAATTCTGATATATAATACATTACTGATCATTTTTGCTTAAGTGATAACAACCACACCTTGTAATAAAATGAGGATCCTTCATCAAATCTATTAAGAAAGTATTTGGTGAAATCATTCAAAAAAATTGTTTTTCCCTTATCGTTTTTGAGCCATACAAACCATTGATGAGCTTCAGTACCTAGTTTGGAAGTAGCAAAAGGAACTTTGTCTAAATCTCAAATTTGGTATAATTCTAAAATGCCTTCTATTTTGGCTATCCACCCATGTGGATCATGTCCCTCAAAGGTGGGAATATCAATGCATGGAAAATTGACCCTACAAGGACCTCTAGGTTGTTGGTAAACTTCATCTCTATATTGGTATTCATTTTGCCTATATCGATGGAAGTTTTTTTGGGTAGTACTTATTTGTTGTTAAAAAACATATTTGTTTCCCAAATCCTTGTTATTTCTTTGTCCATTGAAGTAATTTGAAGAATGACCATTATAACCTCCTTGTTGTGTATAATCTTCTCCTTCATATTTTTCCTCAATGATCTAGTGTATTTGGGTGTGGTGTGGGCTAGGAGGATTTGGTTAGATTTGTCTTTCCAATAGTTGGTACATCTTGTCATTTAGGCTTTTCATACTAAGCAATAAATATTGTAAGGCCTTGTCAGTGGTAATGGGGCTCCCTGTTTCCTCTTGTGTGAGGTTCTCATGGGAATATTTTGGGGATGGATTGGATGCCATATTGTTAAGCAATGGATGACCAAGGTTAAAGCTAGTAATTCCTAAATGAGAAGAATTATGTGTACCTTTTGTTCTAGGAGGTCTTCTTGGTGATTTTAGGATCCCTTCGTTTGAATTATTCAAAATCGATAATCACTCATTTGGTCCTTTTGCCCACATTCCACTCATGCACTAGAAAAGAAGTTGCTTTGACCCAATTTCACATTTGATTCTATAAAAAAATTAAGAATTTGGGAATTTTTTTTTTTTTTCCACTCCCAATATCGCTCCAATTGCGATGTGGAATGTGGCTGGTTTCACCCCTCTACGAGAACTTCTTTTCAAAGGTTACCTTTATTACTTTGTTATCCATTTATTTTTGTATGCTTCTTTTCAAAGGTTACCTTTATTACTTTGTTATACATTTATTTTTGTATGTGATTTAGTCCGACACAATGAAATATACACCTAAACCTTGACCTTGGAAGTGGGAATATATAATTGAGGACTGTTTAGTCAACATGTTAGTCTCACAATGACATTGAGAGGGGGGGTGAATCAGTGTAGCTCTTTTAAAACTTAAATATTCAACTCTTAAATCCAAAACAATGAAAACTTGAAACCAAATAAAGCAAGTATAACAAGAGAACATCACACAACACAAGATGTACCGAGGTTCACCGATTTGGCCACATCCTCAAAATAACTGTTTGGACCCCCATCCAAATCCAGCCTTTGCAAAGCACCAACTTTACAATCAATTTACCAGCACCCACTAGAAGGAGCACCAACCCCTGATTTATTTGCACCAATAGAAAGGAGCACCAGCCCCTGATTTATTTGCACCAACAGAAAGGAGCACCAACCCATAATTTATCTGCACCAATAGAAAGGAGCACCAACCCCTCTACCAAGCACCCTCTTGATTTTGATATTGATAATAAAATGACATATATGAATCTTCTCTTCTCACATAAAAATTGACCGTTCTCTTTGCTCGTTCTATCAATTGCTAAATGCTTTCTGGGTATTGTGCAGAACTCTGTCTATGAACTCCTCTAAAAATTTCACCCAAAAATGATATTCTATTGGAAATTTATTCCTAAAATACTAAAGTGACGTTTTACACCTTTTTCCCAAAAACACGGATTTTCACTCTTTATTTTTCTCCACACACTCTTCTCTTCGCACAAAATAAAATAACACTCTTCAATAAAAAAAATTCTAACTTAAATGCACATAGTTATATTCCTTTTCACTTTTCACTTTCTCCAAAGATCTTTATTTAATGAAACTTCTTAAAATAATATAACTCCCTTTTTTTATATTGAGAAGGCATTTCGTCAAACACGTCACATGCAAAGAATTGACACCTTACTCATTCTCATACTTCGGAGCCACGTGAAAACTCAAACCAAAAAAAAATATGATTTATTTGATGCCTTGAAGGTGTAACAACACTGAAACTGAAACTCTGGTGACTCTTTGACGGGGATGGGAAATTCAATGCACACGTCCACTCCAAAACTTTCATCGATTCATTCGATGTCTTTTACGTAAATAGAGTTACAGCCCGAAGAACCGGAACCAAATCATTCAAGCTATTCCAGAAAATTTCATTAAATTTCATTACATTTGCTGGAAAAATGCATACAAGATAGCCCCCGGCTTCAAATACCAGAGATCCCCTGCTATTCTATTTCCACACACGCACATCTCTTCTCTTCCCCGTCCACATTTTCTTTAACTATTACAAAATCCAAGTTTTTATCGAGGTCTCGACCCTCCATGCAATTAATGCCCCACCTGGTCCAATTTAAGAAATTAAATATGAAGTTCGCTTCCTCTGTTACAGTTTTCAAAATTCCTTCCATCAATGGGCAACTGCCCCGATCCGCTATCGAAGCTTACATTAAAGACACCCCTTGCCCTGCAATCATCGTTTGCCAGACTATCCCTCGGGAACTGTTGCCTTGTCAGAACATTCATCTGCCTTTGTTGTCTCTTTTCCCACGCGTGCGGCCATTCATGTGTCCATTTTCTATTTTTCTTCAATTGGCCGCAAAATTGCGACATGTCGCGATATCATGACCATTCCTCCTGCGAGCCTCTTCCCTTATTTTTCGTCATGAAATCATGACAAAAATTGCCTTCATGCCTTAACCTTGAAAATCGTTGCGACATCGCGACGTCGCGATATCGCGACGTCGTGATATTGCGACGAAAACTGCCTTCGTACCTCCGCTTTGAAAACCGTCGCCACATCGTGACGTCGTGACATCGTGACGTCATGATATCGTGATCAATTTTTGCCTTCGTATTCTAGCCCAACTCCCACCACACCTTACTTCTTCTTCCCTTCGTTAACTCCACCTTCGCTCTTGCCTTCACATTTGTTTTTAACTGTTGTCATGATATCATGACAAAAACTGCTACCTTTACCTTTGTCCTTTGGACGTCGCGATATCGTGACGTCGCGACATTGCAACGAAACACCCTCTGTGCCTCAGCTTCCAGAAACCGTTGCGATATCGTGACGTCGCGATATCGCAATGTTGTGATATCGTGACAAAAACTTAGACTTGCCTTAATTTCCTTTAGATGCCGTGATTTCATGACAAAACCTTTGCCTTGAGTTTTTTGCCTTTGAGTTTTGCTTCTGCCTTCTACCTTTCGCCTTCGAGCCCATGCATTATGTTTTTTGCCTTTGATCCTTGCTTTTGATTTTCTGTCATGATATCGCGCGTCGCGATATCGCGACCACTTTTGCCCTCGGCCTTCGTTCCGCATTTCTGTCGTGATATCGCACGTCACGATATCACGACCATTTTTGGATGTGAGCCTGTACTCTGCTTCTCTGCCATGATTTTGTGACATGTCATGATTTTGCAACATGTCGTGAAATCGTGACATGTCACAATTTTGCGACCCTCCAACTTCTGCTTTATTCCTGCCAAACACTTCGAAACAAAACCAAATTTTGGAAACACTTAGAAAAATTTGGTTAATGCAGGATTGCTCTGCTGCCATCGGATGCTCCTGCATCAGACACCTGGGGTAAATGGAGAAGTGACCTTCACTTCTATGTTGTTCGGTCCACATCTTTTGTAACAGCTCCAAACACTCATCTACCTTTGCAGCCTGCTCAATTCCTGTCTCCTGGCAAAAAAAAAAATTGCCTTCTACCAGAAAAATTTTGGCACTGCTGCACACCTTCTCATCCATTGTCTGTAATGGCTTTAACTTGTGGCACACTCCATATTTCATCAAGGAGTACGTATTTGCATGACCATCATGCACTGCACTCCGATAAAACTACCATGGCGTCCCTAACAGCAAATGGCAAGAATCCATGGGGAAAACATCACATAGGACCTCATCCTGGTACTTCCCAATATTGAATGTTACTAAGCACTATTCACAAACCCATGCTCTGTGGTCCTTCCACAACCAAGAAATTCGGTATGGATGCGAGTGTCTCTTTCTCTCCAGCTATAACTTAGCAACCATCTCCTCGGAGACTAAGTTATTTGTACTCCCATTGTCTATAATAACATTACAGACTTTGCCTACACTTTTGCATCGTGTGTGGAATAGACTTATCCTCTGCTCTGGGTCTTCCTCAATCAACATGGTTCTCCTCATGATCATTGCTTCTCCTTTCTTAGCTTCTTTAGAATGTTCTGATTTAGCATCTTTCGCTGCCACAACAGCTCTGGCAGGACCCACTTGTTTCTTGTTCACTCTCTCGGGGTGCTGGGGACACTCATATGCCCGATGTCCCTCTTCTCCATAGTGGAAACATGTTCCTCGAAACACTCCTCTTCCATACCCACGTCCAGATCTACCTCTTCCCCTTGGGTAGCCATTGTTCTAAACTTGGGGTTTGGGTTCCTCATCTTCCTTCTGATCCCGGCTGCTGCTAACCTCTTCTTTCTTCTCCTCTTTTCCTTCATCTTTTCTTCCACCAGTCTTTCCTCCATGTCCTCTTCCTTTTTGCTTGCTCTCAAACCTTCTGTTCAGTTTTTCTTCAACTTTCAGAGCAAACTGGTAAGCATCTTCAATGGTGCTCACCCGAACTAAGCTCAACTCTTCCTGGATACTGGGTCTCAACCCATTAATATAACGGGCCACCTTCTCCTTGCTTGCTTCCAAATGACCAGTTCTGATGGAGATTTTATAAAACTCTTCGGTATATTCTTGGACAGTTTTATTCATCTGTCTCAAACCCTGCATTTTTCTCAGCAGATCCAACTCGTAATCTGCCAAAATAAACTATCTTTTTAATTTTTCTACCATCCGTTACCATCTTGGTATCAGTTCTTTTCCTCTTCTGTTCTGTTTTTGCTGTACTCCCTTCCACCATATGCTGGCATGAACTTTTAATTTGGTTTTGGCAAATCTGACCCTCTCGGGATCTTCAAATTCTTCATATTCGAAGTATTCTTCTAGATCATTGATCCAGTCAATTAATTCCTTCGGATTCAAGTTCTTGAAATAAATGGAAACTTCCATATTTAGCCTCTTCCCAATCTAGGATATGGCTTTGTACAGTCTAGCTTGTGTCGGATCTATAGCTTCTTCTTCTTCTTCTTCAAACTAGTTTTCCTCTTCATCTACTTCATCTTCACTGTCTGCATCTCTTCTTGGTTCGTGTCCTCTGCATAGTTCTTCTTGCAGGGCCTGAACTTGTCGTTGCAAAGCTCGAAAATCTACTGCTGCCATGCCTCTCCCACCAACGAGGTTTCTTCTTGGAGGCATTCTATTCACTTTTCACGAGCCTTCCCATAGATCCTAGTGTAACTGCCTCACGTCCGGTGATCTGTCACACACTCAAGAACTTTCGGCTTTGATACCATTGAAGGGGATAGGAAAGTCAATGCACACGTCCACTCCAAAACTTTCATCGATTCATCTGATGTCTTTACGTAAATATATTTACATCCTGAAGAACCTTTCTTGGTTTTCGTCGTGAAATCACGACGAAAACTGCCTCCATGCCTTAACCTTGAAAATCGTCGCAATATAGCGACGTTGCGATATCACGAAAAAAACTGCCTCTGTACCTTCACTTTGAAAACCGTCATGACATCATGACGTTGTGATATCGCAACCGATTTTTGCCTTCACCTTCTGGCCCAACTCCTGCCATGCCTTAGTTCTTCTTCCCTTCGTTAACTCCACCTTCGCTCTTGCCTTCGCCTTTGTTTTTAACTGTTGTCGCGATATCGTGACGTCGTGATATCGCGACAAAAATTTCTGCCTTTGCCTTTGTCCTTTGGACGTCGTGATATCATGACGTCGCGATTTCACGACATCGTGACATCACGATGAAACACCCTCCATGCCTTAGCTTCCAGAAACCGTCGCGATATTGCAACATCATGATATTGCGACATCACGATATCGTGATAAAAACTTAGACTTGCCTTAATTTCCTTTAGATGCCACGATTTCGTGACAAAACCTTTGCCTTGAGTTTTTTGCCTTTGAGTTTTGCTTCTGCCTTCTACCTTCCGCCTTCGAGCCCATGCATTATGCTTTCTGCCTTTGATCCTTGCTTTTGAATTTCTGTCGCGATATCGTGCATCATGATATCACGACCACTTTTGCCCTCAGCCTTCGTTCTGCGTTTTTGTCATGATATCGCGCATCGTGATATCACGACCATTTTTGGCTGTGAGCCTGTACTCCGCTTCTCTATCGTGATTTTGCGACATGTCACGATTTCACAACCCTCCAACTTCTGCTTTATTCCTGCCAAACACTTCGAAACAAAACCAAATTTTGGAAACACTTAGAAAAATTTGGTTAGTGCAAGATTGCTCTGCTGTTGTTGGATGCTCCTGCATCACTCTTCAAGGTTGAAACGGACAACTAAAGGATTTTGACCAAGTGGCACAAATTGACATAAAAGAGACTTGTAATGTTTTTGCAAAAATCATAACTTTCACCTCGTAACTCGGTTTTCTCTAAAATTTGAAAAATAGAATATTTACAACACTGAACATGTCCAAACTAAAACTCACTACCTAAATTCTTATGGTTCGCCTATACCACTTCCACAAAACTGCTACTAACACACTTTCAAAAAAGAGCATTTTTTTGACAGTCTTGAAACGCTTGTAAAATTCGTCTCGTTTCTCCATTTTAGTTGAAATTTGGAAAACATGTTCTTGAGGATAACGACCACATCCAGTTAAAATTTTTCTATATAAATCCTTACGGTTTGTTCGTAGCGCTTATGACAAAACCTGCACTTTTTCAGCCTGTACAACCACTTGTCAAATCATCTGCCAAGATACCGGAAACACCGCTGATCACTCCAAACACTGTGCTGACATCTCCAATGCTGTTATGGACTATTTCCTGACATGATGGCATGTTCCAAACTGATCCATCCTATCCAACTGTACCCGTGGTGACTATTGCAAGTTTTTGACAATTTTGTTGCTTTGACAACTTTTTGACGATTTTTTCAACTTTTGCAAATTTACACAAACAACCTGTAACAACTTCACCCAAACATAAAAAACATCCTCATAAGAATTTAACATCATTGTACATACTCTAAATAACCTCTGAACTCCTGTCCACTGCATCAACCGATCTATCTGACTGTGTTGACAACAATGACAATATTGTCGCTGCACCTTGCTCAACCATCTCCCCCTTTGGAATTGTTGGCAAAACATGTGCAATTTCTTGTAAATATTCTCCCCCTTTGACAAAAATACCAAAGGGTTGTTGCAAACTCCCCCTGAGTCCATGCACAACATTATCAGGCAAAAATTATTACACTTAGCGAAAATCACAAACATGAGCAAAAAGATAAACAAATACACAAATGCTCCCCCTAAGAATGTGGTCCCAATAGCTAGTCAATTATTTGGAAGCGTGACCACTCCAAATTTATTGCGAAGGTACTCAAAGACTTCCTTGGGCAATGGTTTTATGAAGATATCCGCTACTTGCTCTATTGTTGGAACAAAATCCAACTTAACCTCACCTTCCGCAACTTTCTCCTTCAAAAAGTGATACCGAATAGCAATATGTTTTGTGCAAGAATGCATAACTGGATTCTTTGAGATGTTAATGGCACTGGTGTTATCAAAATTAACTAAAATTGGCTCACTAAAATTAATACCAAGATCTTTTAGGGTTTGTTTCATCCATAATGCCTACGTACAACACGTTGTCACTGTAATATATTTTTCCTCTATTGTGGATAAGGAGACTGAATCTTGTTTCTTACTATGCCACGTGACCAACCTATCTCCAAGATAAAACGCACCTCCACTAGTACTCTTTATATCATCTACACATCCTGCCTAATTTGCATTTGAATACGCAATAAGGGTGAAGTCCTTACCTTTCAGATACCATAACCCATAATCCATAGTACCCCTGAGGTATCGAAGAATCCTCTTCACTACTATCACATGAGTCTCCTTGGGACTAGCCTGAAATCATGCTACCATGCATACTGCCTAAAAAATATCTGGTCTGGTAGATTTCAAGTACAGTAAGCTCCCAATCATAGATATGTACATGGTTTGATCAACATGTGGAGATTTTTCATCCTTGCTCAACTTTCAACCTGTCATCATGGGAGTGCTAATTGGCTTACAATCCTCCATTGTGAACTTTTTTAGCATCTCTTTCACATATTTAATTTGAGAAATAAATATGCCCTTATCATTTTGATTAACTTGCAACCCAAGGAAATACGAAAGTTCACCAATCATTGACATTTCAAACTCTTTCTACATCTTATTTGCTAAATATTTACATGACTCATCTTTGCTGCTACCAAATATGATATCATCTACATATACAACAAGAACAATAAGATGGCTATTTTCTGTTTTGACATACAAATTACTCTCCACCATACCTTTTTTGAACCGTGGTTGAGTAAGATAGTTGTCTAGCCTTGCATACCATGCTCGGGGTGCCTTTTTTAAGCCATATAATGCTTTCGTCAACTTGCAAACCAATTTGGGATCATCACCAAGTTGTAAACCATCTGGCTGCTCAATATAAACCTCTTCTTCAAGTTTTCCATTCAAAAATGCTGATTTCACATCCATTTGATAAACTTTGAAATTCTTGTAAACTACTAAAGCCAAAAACATTCTAATTGCCTCTAGTCTAGCCACAGGTGCAAAGGTTTCCTCAAAGTCAATACCTTCAACTTGTGCATAGCCTTTACATACCAATCTTGCTTTATTCATGGCTACCTATTCATCTTCATTCAATTTGTTTTGAAAGACCCATTTAGTATCGATTATATTTTTATTTGTAGGTCTTGGTACTAACTCCAAAGTTTTGTTTTTCTCGATCTGATCTAATTCTTCATTTATTGCCTTCATCCAACTTTCATATTGGCTTGCATCACCAACATTTTTGGGCTCAATACTAGATAATAGAGAGTAGTTACTTACTACTCTTCTTCTTGTTTGAACACCAACTGTGGGGTCTCCAATTATTTGCTCTCTAGGATGATCTTTCTACCAGTTGCCTGTTTTGAATTTCTTATTTTCTTTCACTTCTCAATCACTGTTTGAATCATCTAAGTCAATTTTTTGTTTCTTTTCTATTTCCTTTTCCTCATATCCTTCAATAACCTCTTCATAAATTGGGTAGTTCTCTTCATATCTAATTACTCGTTCCCTACCTTCATCAACTTTAACATCGGCACTATCCACAATTTTCCTTAGCCTCTTTTTGTAGCATTTGTAAGCTTTGCTTTTTGAAGAATAGCCAAGAAAAATACCTTCATTCCCTCTATCTTCAAACTTACCAAGGTTTTCTTCAATTCTTTTGATGTAACACTTGCTGTCAAAAACTTTAAAGTATCTTGTTGTTGCATTTTTACCGAACCACAATTCATAATGAGTTTTACTTTCATGCATCCTCAACATGCACCTATTTTGGATGTATATCACAGTATGGACTGCCTCTTTCAAAAATCTATCTATAACTTTGCTCTCAGTCAACATAGTTCATGCCATTTCCTGCACTATCCTATTCTTTATTTCTACCACACCATTCTACTGAGGTGTCATGGCTGTTGAAAACTGTCTCCTAATACCATATTTTTCATAGTACTCTATAAAATCCTCTGAAATGAACTCTCCTCCTCTATCTGATCTTAAACATTTAATCCTTTTTCCTGTTTGATTCTCAACTTGGTTTTTGAAAACCTTGAACATCTCAAAATATTCTATTTTATGCTTTAATAATAGTACCCATGTCATCCTAGAATAGTCATCTATACACAACATAAAATATTTGTCAACAGTTATGCTTTGCGTTCTCATGGGTCCACATAAATCAGTATGTATTAGTTCCAAAGGTTTGCTTGTGTAGTACTCTTTTGTTTTAGATGAGACTCTAGTTTTCTTCCCCTTTTGGCATGAAGCACAAATGTTGTTTGATGGTTTTCCAATGGTGGGAATATCTCTCACTGCATTTTTTGAGCTAATTTTTACTAGATTGTCAAAACTGATATGACCGAGCCTCTTGTGCCACAACCAATTTTCTTCTTCCTGTCCAATCAAGCAAGCTCCTTCTGAAGTATCTAAGAGAGTGTACAGGTTTCCAGATGTCCTCGATCCAGTTGCTATCAACTTTCCACTGTTTTCTTTTTTGACTTCACAACCCTGCTTCTTAAAAATCACTTCATGACCTCTATCACAAATTTGACTTACACTCAACAAGTTATTCTTTAGACCAACCACAAACAAGACTTCTTTCGACTTGATTTTTCCATCACTGATCTTAATTGAATCTTTGCTAACTATCTTAGTTCCATAATTATTTCCAAGTTTTACTAAACCACCTTCATATTGTTGTAACTTCTCAAATTTCTGTTTGTCACCTGTCATATGACTGGAGCATCCACTATCAAGTATCCATGGTGTAGATTTATTATGTGCTTTAAATGTTGTTTGTATGATCAGGGATTCCTTTTCTTCCTTAGATCACTCTTTTTCTTTCCACTCTGGTTTGATTATAGTTTTGGGCTCTTGTTTTGACTTTTCTTTTTCAGTAGCTTGTGCATGTTTTTCAGGAAATTTTATATTTTGTCTCATCCAATTTGGTTGAAATTTTCTTCCTTGAAATTGATTTGATGCAAATGTACTTTGACAATTTCTTGCAATGTGCCCAAAATTATGACAGTTATAACATTCTACTGCATAATCCATCAAAGGTGAAAAAATATTTCTACTGGTAAGATTCCTTTGTCCTACATTATACTTGCAATCTGAAATCTTATGTCCATAACCATTGCATTTAAAATAGTAACCAGAAAAGATATGATTTAACCTAGGTGATGGTCTTTGCCATGTTGTCGTAGGAGCCATAAATCTTCTTCTTTGATGTGTGAAATTGGTGAACCCATCATTGCCAATTCTCCTTTCGTGCCTTGCATTATTGCTTTCTTTTGCATGAGTCAAGTTTTCTTGATCAACCTGTTTCTTATCTTCATTATTTATGGATTCTTCATTTATGGCCTTTGATCCATTTGAGGATTATCCTTCGTCAAAGCCCAAACCAAATTTGATGCCTATAGTCTTTTGGTTATTTATGATCTTATCCAGCTTCATAGAACTTTCTTCACGTTTGTGATAACAACTAATTTTACGATTCATCTCTTCTATCTGCATCCTTAAACCAACAGTCTCTTCTTCTAGCTTACTGCAATAATCTATTTTCATGGTTATTTGCACTTCAAGATCTTTAGATATTTTCCTAGATTCTTCTATCTGTACTTTCAAACTAGTTATGATTTCATTTGCATCCTCAAGCTTTCTTGAAAATTCTTAGTCTTTATTCTTTCTATCTTCAATTCATCTAGAGCTGCAATTATTTAATCTTCCAAATTTACTTCTACATCAATTTATTCTTCATCACATTCCTATTCTTTTTCTATTTTTTTCTTCTTTGAGTGCCATGAAAAGAGCTTCACCTATTTCCTTTTCAGAATCCTCACTGGAGCTATCTTCTGATGAACTGACATTCTTGGAGATGAAACTTTTCTTCTTGAAGTTGCCTTTTCTGAAATTTATTTTTTTCTTCTAGTCACTTCTTTCTTGGTGCGATCCTTCATCACTTTTTTTCTTCTCATTAAGTGGACATTTAGCTGCAAAATGCCCAACGCCTCCACAATTGAAACATTTAAATGGTAACTTTCCTCTGTATTTTTCTTTTCCCATTTTTAGTTTTTGAACAAAGTTTGCTTCCATTTCATCTGATGTCTCTTCTTCCTTGGATTCTTGTTTTGCTTTCATATTTTTATTGGCTTTAAAAGCAACTTCTCTGTCTGTGGGTTTAGATTTTCCTATTCTCATCTCATAAATAGTCAAAGAACCATACACCTCATCCATACTAAAAGAATTTAGATCTTTAGCTTCTTCTATAGCTGAAACTTTAGAATCAAATATTTGGGGAAGAGATCTTAATATCTTTTTCACGATGATAAAATCTTTGATTTCCTCATTGAGTCCTCTAATCGCATTAATGACTTAATTAACTCTCAGCATATATACCTCTATGTTCTCATCATCATTCATATTTAATACTTCGAAATGAGCTCGATGTGTTTGTAACTTGGCCTCCTTGATCTTAATGTCCCCTCATGAATGCTCCTCAGTTTGTCCCATATTTATTTTGCCATTTTACAACTCATAATCTTTACCAGTTCACTATCCACTAATCTGCACATGATAGCATTCTTTTCTTTTGATTCATTCTTAAACAGTTTCTTACCGGCAACATCGGTTGGAGAAGTGGTGGGTATTTTGTATCCACTATCTACTGAATCTCAAATGTCGTATCCTAAAGCACAAAGATATGTCTGCATCCTGAGTCTCCAAAAAGCGTAATTAGTTCCATCAAACAACGATGCTTTGTTTTATGAGAAGCCTTCACCACCTACCATTGTGTCACTTCCAAGATCACCCTAGCCAATTAAGCTTGTTCAAGAACCTCGCTCTGATACCAATTGTTAGTCTCACAATGACACTGTGAGGGGGGATGAATCAGTGTAGCTCTTTTAAAACTTAAATATTCAACTCTTAAGGCCGAAATAATGAAAACATGAAACCAAATAAAGCAAGTATAACAAGAGAACATCATACAACATAAGATGTATCGAGGTTCACCGATTTGGCTACATCCTCAAAATGATTGTTTGGACTCCCATCCAAATCCAGCCTTTGCAAAGCACCAACTTTACAATCAATTTACCAGCACCCACTAGAAGGAGCACCAACCCCTGATTTATCTGCACCAAAATAAAGGAGCACCAACCCCTGATTTATCTGCACCAACAGAAAGGAGCACCAACCCCTCTACCAAGCACCCACTTGATTTTGATATTGATAATAAAATGACATATATGAATCTTCTCTTCTCACATAAAAATTGATCGTTATCTTAGCTAGTTTTGTCAATTGCTAAATGCTTTCTGGGTATTGTGTAGAAATATGTCTGTGACCTCCTCTCCAAATTTCAGCCAAAAATAATATTGTATAGGAAATTTATACCCAAAATACTAAAGTGACTCTTTTCACCTTTTTCCCAAAAACATGGATTTTCACTCTTTATTTTTCTCCACACACTCTTCTCTCCGCACAAAATAAAATAACACTCTTCAATAAAAAAACTTCTAACTTAAGTGCACACACTTATATTCCTTTTCACTTTTCACTTTCTCCAAAGATATTTATTTAAAGAAACTTCTTAAAATAATATAACTCCCTTTTTTTATATTGAGAAGGCATTTCGTCAAACATGCCACATGCAAAAAATTGACACCTTACTCATTCTCATACTTCGGAGCCATGTGACAACTCAAACAAAAAACAAAATATGATCTATTTGATGCCTTGAAGGTGTAACAACATTGAAACTGGAACTCTGGCGACTCTTCAAGGTCGAAACGGCCAACTAAAGGATTTTTCCCAAGTGGCACAAATTGACATAAAAGAGACCTGTAACGTTTTTGCAAAAATCATATCTCTCACCTTGTAACTCGATTTTCTCTGAAATTTAAAATGTAGAATATTTACAACACTAAATATTTCCAAACCAAAAATCACTACCTAACTCCTTATGGTTCGCCTATACCACTTCCACAAAAACTGCTACTGACACACTTTTTCAAAAAAGAGCATTTTTGTGACAGTCTTGAAACGCTTGTAAAATTCACCTCGTTTCTCCATTTTTATTTAAATTTAGAACACATTTTCTTCAGGATAACAAAAACTTCCAGTTTAAATTTTGCTACATAACTCCTTATGGTTTGTTCGCAGTACTTCTGAAAAAACCTGCACTTTTTCAGCCTATACAACCACTTGCCAAATCATCCGCCAAGATACCGAAAACACCACCGATCACTCCAAACACTGTGCTAACATCTCCAATGTTGTTCTGGAATATTTTTTGACATGCTGGAATGTTCCAAACTGATCCATCCTATCCAAATGTGCCCATGGAAACTTTTGCAACTTTTTGACTATTTTGCTGCTTTGACAACATTTTGACGATTTTTTCAAATTTTGCAAATTTGCACAAACAACCAGTAACAAATTCATCCAAACATCAAAAAAATCCTCATAAGCATTTAATATCACTGTACATACTCTGAATAACCTCTGAAATCCTATCCATTGCATCAACTGATCATCTGACTGTGTTGACAACAATGACAATACTGTCATTGCACCTTGCTCAACACAACACTTCCTAGACCCTAGGATAACTTGATGTTGACCGATGCTAGATTTCCAAACAATGCTTGAAGCAAATTGATGACCAACCACAAGACGAACACATGATGTCTTATAGAATCACTACTGTGGACACATGCCACGAGGGACACAACGAGAGACACAGTGAAGGAACCAATGAAACGAGGGACATAGTGAACGAACCAATGACTAGACCAAATCCGATACCCAAAGCAACACGATAGTAAACCAAACACAATCACAAGTAATGACTACACCATAAATAACACCCTAAATGATAGTAGGTGTACATAATCACAAGTAATGGCTAGACCATAACTAACACCCTAAATCATAGGAGGATGAGACCATGAGGCTAACATAGTGGACACATGAACAACAAGAGGATGTGATAGCAAATCTAACCTCATGAACACGTTTGTGACAAGAGGATAGACAGAAAAGCTAAACACGGTGGACACATTCACGATAGGAATACATAAGGGCTAGGTACACAGGTAAGTAGACATACGAGGGATAACGTCTAGCTAGTGTGGCCAGAGTCATGACTAAATATATGTGGATCACATGTTTTAAACCCTTGTTTGCCCCACACCACACCAAATATGGGATATTGGCCTCATGAAATTAAAAAAATATTAATTTTTTTTCCTAACCTTAATTCTACACGCTGATTGGCTTCTATTTTACGAGCAAAAATTTTAGGGTTTTGAACACTTTGATTGGTAGGACTAAGATATTTTTCTTTGAATATGTGAATTTCTCTTCAAATATGTGGATGCTTTATAAATTCTATTTCTTCGTCTGCTTAACTCGAACGTGTGCATTTTATTCCTCATTCCTTTAATCATTGTAGTGCTTGGATGCATGCTCGTCTTTTAAATTTTTAACTCGAATGTGTTCGCTTGGTTGGCTTCGAAATAGGCATACTGGGTGGTGTTTGACGTGATTTGGTACTACCTATTTTGCTTGAGAACCCTAATCCATTGTATAAAAACTAGAACATAAAATGTATTTTATTTATTTTTTTCTTTTGACTATGTTGACGTATTAATTTTTCGTATGATTTATTCTTCCTCACGTCTCCAACTTGCTTCAGCATGCATTTATTTCTTCCTGTTGAGCCTAGATTTTGACATCATTGCATCCCAATTTTCAAATGCTATTCCTTCCTTTAAATTTTCCATGTAGCAATGATTTGTAGCCACAAAAATTTAATAGGAGAATTTCCTAGTATAGCCACAAAAGCTTTGGTCCTAATAAAAATTGTAGTGTATAAAAACATTCAAAGAGATAATCAATAATAGAAATTGAATAATGCTTTCCACTATGATGTTACTTACATTGATACCTAGAATAGTAACATCTACCATCGGATGCTCCAGTGAGATCGAAAACTAAAATCTAATACCACTTGATACATACCCCTAAGGATCTGTCCAATAATATCTCAATAATTGTAATTAATAAATCAAATACTCATGTACACCATAAGACAAATATTGACACAATGAACAAATAGAATTACGATTGAAGGAAATAAAATCAAATAAAACAATTCGCCACTCAAGGAAGGTAGATCCCCACCACAATGGGCATAGTTGTGCAAATATGCAAATGAATGAAAGATAATTGATGATAATCTAAAAATCTACACTTAGATACCTATAAGTAATAAATGGATGTAATATATTATAATATAGATGATGGCTATATTACTTTTGGTATGTAACAACTTCATGCAGAAAGCACATTTCAAAGAAATCTTGGGAAGCTTCGGGACATTCCCTAACAACTGAGCTGCAAAGGTGGGTGAGAATAGAAACTTAAAATTTGAAAAATGAGTGCATCAAGGGTACCATGGGGAGGAATAGCAACCACATTTCCACTACAGCTAGTACTCCAAAACCCCATCCACCCTAGCAAGAATACACCAACCACCTACCACCAAATAATGAAAATCATCATGAACATAGTGGATGATTTTAGGAAGGAAATACCTATACCAAACTGTAAATACCTGAATATTTACCCCAATACTCACCATTAAATCTATGGCATAATTTTCCTCTAATAAAATATGTCAAATTTGAATTGCACCCAAAGATCAAGAAAAACCCATGGCCTCATTGATCAGATTAGTCACTCTCAAAATGGCATGACAAGAATCGTTGAGCAATCTTATGATTTTTAAAGAATATCCTTTGAAAATTACTCTACCAAATCCAAAGTCTTTTTAGAGGGACATACCTAAAAATGCCATCCTTGCTTTAGCAACCTAAGAAGAATTCACTCCAATGGGTTCAACATAGACAACAACCAAATCTCCTTCATCATCTCAAATGATCCCTCCTGCACCTGCCAACCTGTGGTTGCCTTTAGATGCCCGATAAAAATTCAATTTAAACCAACCCATAGGTGGAGGGGTCCATCGAACCAAATTCTTGGGATCAGATGTTGGGGGAGGGTGATCCACATGCCCAAAACCAAGACTTTGCTTGATCAAAACTTCACGAGGAATGACAGCCCTCGAAAGCTCCAACACCATGTAGACACACAAGACGTTCTCCATGGTATTCTCCAAGATGTGAGCACTCAAATAATGAGATGAAAAATCTTTATCCCTAAAGACCTAGGCATTCCTCAACTCCCCACATAACATGGGGAAACATAAATCTCCAGAAACACTTTAGCAAAGGCGATGAGAAGGGGGGAACCCACTGTAAAATACATTCCAACACAAAATTCAGGAAAACCCAACTAACACCCAACCTCCCAAGAAGTGACAACAAAATCTCCTTGAAGACTTCACAATTAAGAAGTAAGTACGAAGTTGATTCCTAGGCTTATTTACACAAGTATCATCTATTAACCAAACACCTACCTCTTTTATTAAGATTCTCGATAGTAAAAATCTTGTTTTATGCAGCCAACCAAAAAACATGTTAAATTTTGGATTTAAGTGCTTAATACAAATAGAGCCTTGAGGGTAAAATACATTCCCATCCTCACTAAGAAGCTCATACGCAGTATTCATAGAGTAAGAACTAGCATTGCCCACCTTCCAAATCAGACGGTCCTCCATATTAGTTTGTCGAACTAGATAGAGATAGAGTTCCTCCATGATCAAAGACCACATCTGAGAATCCCTAGCATTCTTGACCAATCTTGGAGAATTGCATTGAACTCTTATATTTCCATGGACCTCAGTAAAATCCTCAACTTTCACCAAACCTATCACCATGGACCCATAAATTAGGTCTCGAAAATGAACGTCTTCATTCAGTGGTCGATCCCTCAACCAAACATCGACCCAAAAATGAACTCACCTCCCATTACAAAATATCTACCTAATATTCAGATTAATGAAGTCCCTCGACCTCATCAAGCTATTCCAGAATGCAGAGCCTCTAGAGGAGAGAAAGTTAGAAATAAAAGAATCAAAATTATACTTTACCTTCAAGATTTGACACTATATCCAACCATCATTGGAGGTTATCTTCCAACCTATTTTTGCCACTAGAGCCTTATTAATTCTATAAGCACTCTTTAGATTCAAAACCCCAACATTCTTCCTTATACAAAGCTGCTCCTAGGAAATAAGATGAAATTTACCTTTAGGGTTCGAGCCTACCCATAGGAAATATTTGCAAATACTATTAATCTTAGAAGCCAATTTTTTGGGAACATTAAATAAATACATAAAATAGATTGGGATACTCTACAAAGTACTCTAAACCAAAATCGGCTTGTCAGCTTAGCTCAGAAGAGCCCCCTTCCATACCATTAACTTATGTTGAATTCTTTTGATTACAGGGGACCACATCTCACTTTTGACTCTCCTGATGAAAAGAGGGAGATCAAGATATAAGGAAGATATGCAATTCAAAAATTCAAAATTTTAACAATCCTCCTTTGTCGCACTTCCAGAGTTTAATGAAGAATATATTGCTCTTCAAAAAAATGATTTGCTGACAAGCTGCCTTCTCATAATAGTCTAAAATAGCTTTCACTTCCCTAGAAATAACCACCGATGCCACACATGAGAGAAGTGTAGCATATGCAAATTTTTGATGTGATATCAGGTTACGAGGAATCACTGGGTGCATCCCCAAATCATTACGGTGCCTATAAATAATTCTCCCCAAAGCCTCCACCATAAGAATAAAAATAAAATGTGATAAAGGATCTCCTTGTCTCAAACCACGATAAGAGCAAAAAATTTTGCCAGAGAACCGTTGATAAGAACAGAGAACAAGGCCGATGAAATGCAAGCCTTAACAAGGTTGATCCAATGCTCACAAAAACCAAACTTCCTCAAAATTATGAATAGGAATGCCCAAGACACACGATCATAAGATTTATTGATATCTAACTTGAGAAAAAATCCTACGCTTCCACTTTTATACATAGAGTGCACCAACTCATGAATAACAATTGCATCATCGAGAAAATGCCTTCCCAAAACAACGGTACTCTGAGCAGATTCAATCAACAATGGCAGAAATGATTTAAGTATATTCACAATGGAATTGGATAAAATCTTATAGATGGTGTTACATAAACTAATAGGACTAAAATAAAAAAATATGAAGTCAAATCCTTCTTGGGAATGAGCGCAAATAAAGTCGAGTTAACAACTTTAAAGATAAACAAGGAGCGTTACACATCCCTAATATAAACACATACGTCTTCCCCAAAAATATGCCAATACTTTTGGAAAAATATAGGAGGGAAACCATCCAAACTTGGTGCCTTGAGAGGGCCCATCCCTTTGACTGCTTCAAAAATTTATTTGTTTGATAAATGAGTCATAAGACTTATATTCCAATCAACAAAAACAAGAAAATATATCATTTCTAACATTTCACCTTCAGCAGGGATATCACGGATAGGCACCGAACAGAGTAAATTGCTAAAAGAATCAACATCTTCCTATCGAACTTCTATGACATCAAAGGACACACCTCCACTACCTCTCTCAATAACTCTTATTTTGTTACGTCCTTTTATCTACTAGGTGGAAGAATGAAAGAAATAAAAATTACAATCCCCTTCTGTAAGCCACAAATCTCTGGAACATACATCGAATAGAGTAAATTACTAAAAAATCAATAGATTCCTCTGGAACTTCCATGGCATCAGAGGACACGTCTCCACTACCTCTCTTAATAACTCTTATTCGGTTACGTCCTCTTCTTTGCAGGGTGGAAGAATGAAAGAAATGGGAATTATGATCCCCTTATTTTAGCCTACTTATGCTTGACATCCTTTGTGTGAACCTATATTTGTAAATTTCCACCTAAAAATAAACTATGATAGAAAATTTTGATCAAGAAGATGCATTTTTTTAGATTATAAGAACTTACAAATCATATGAACCATTAAAAAGGATAAACTTCATGCATTCTACATCATATTTATTTTCTACCTCTACAAGATGTAATATCTACCCTCAAAGCCTTGGATCTCACAATGTAGCCCTCAACATTATCAAATAAAATTATTTTATTTGAGAAAATATCTAATTCCAAGTAACTTACTTTAGTAACATTTACTTGCTCATGCAATTTTGACTATAACCTGATAGGGTCACTCTCTTCATTATCATGAAAAAGAAACTCTATTTCAATAAACAAGTAAAATAGACCAATAGCCTCCTCTTCTATTTGATACTAAGTTTCTTAAACAAGAATAATTACTTTATCCTATTGAAATATCCACCATATGTTCTTACTACATAATTGGCCAATCATTTAGGTTAACCAAATATTGTAGTCTCATTCAGTAAGATGAGTAACTAGGAATTTTTTATCCATATTACACAATTTGATCTCTAGTGCTAGACTAGGTCTATGAACTAATGCTATTAGTGTGTAGAGATCAAAAGAATATTGTAATTTTATCTATTAATATGAATAACTAGGGATTTGTGATCCATGTTATAAAATTTAATCTTTAACACCAGACTAGGTCAATGAACTAATGTCATTAGTGTGTAGAAATCAAAAGAATATATCATTTAAGAAACTAGGCTCAAAATGCTTCCTTATGCAAAAGTTATGGTCTCTAGATATTTTATGTTAATGGATCCAAAAAATTAAAAAATCAAAGCTCCAAATATTATAAAAAAGAGGTACAAGTATGTGTTACCACTTGGCAATCTATGATTTACTTGTATCCTTTACTTATTGCTTTCCACATTAGCTCCTTTAAATCCATATGACATTGACACTTGATTTTTATTGATTGAAAAATAGGATTTAAATTGTGTTAAATGGGGTTTAATGGTATACAATAGTGCTATGTTAATTGCCCAGTCAATCCAACTTCTTCATGAATCTAAAAGTAATAAAATATGCTTCCACACAATATGAAACTAAGCCACTCTCCACCCAATACCCTAAGTCTAGCCAAGGTGCCAAGGCACCACTTTAGGTGCTTCAGCCACCATGTCGATAGTGAAATTAGCCCTAAAGCATAGTAGCTGCAAAGTAAAGAGGGCAAGGTTTGACCTCATGAATTCTAACCTCCAAGATGCTTTGTATAGCTAGTTATATTCATGACCTTACTTGCACAATCATAGTTATAGTCCCATACAAGAGGTAGACTAGATCATTTTCTTTGAAAATGAGTCACCATGGAGGTTTGAACATAAAACCTCCCTACATTCTCGTTGCAAGGATTCCTACGCACATTGTTGTACCATGAGTGTTGTTGGTGACCAAGAAGGAAAATATTGATTGTCCCTTCATTTCTATCAAGATGGGCTTACAAAATAACTATGTGTAGATTCAATCCAAAGACACCTAGAAAGCCTAACATCTGATAGCATAACCTTCTTTCTATAGTTTTGACATAGGTGAAAAGGGTAGGTATTCCCTTGAGAATACTAGAGTTGAGTTGAATCATAGAAGGTTGTCAGTTTCGTGTGCATGCCCTCATACATGATAAGTGAATGGTCCCAAAAGACAAAAAATTGAATTCAATTTTTTGCTATCATTATTCTTTAATCCTATCACACCTAAAGGAAAGATGGATAAAATAAAATTTCTAATCGAAATTCAGTATTTTGGAGGGGGAATTACAGTTGCTTTGATAACGCAAAGCAAGGAGAATTTCTCACAAAAAATAATTAGAATTCTTGAAAAATTGGAAAGATAAAAGATCTCTTTTCGATCTTGCTTTGAAATTTGAAAGAAGAATTAGAGGCTATAAAAAGTTCTTCTGCATAACCTAGTAAGATTGCTCCATATCTACTCTAATACCATGTTAGAATTTCTAATATTTTTTAAAAATAAGAAAAACACTCAAAATTTCTATAAAAACCATAAAAAATACATAGTTAAGACAGCAGGAATAAATACCTAGAAAAAATTTGACGTGCAGTAGGTTGATAGGCTAACTTTCGAACATTATAAGGTTCCTTCACTCAATCAAACGAATACCCGTATGTGCAGGCCTGAAATTTGATATATACTTTTTTCCCATAAAATTAAAAAGACTGTTTTCAATGGCTCATAAACATTTAATATTTTCCCTTGTCCATTATTTTATTTTCCATGTGCACCTTACTATCACGAAGAACATCTATTTGTTGGATTGAGATGATTTATATTCAACATTGTAATCAGAAGAACTCGTTTATTCTTAAAGAAATAGAAATCAAATAGTAAAACGGGTTTGCTGTTTAAAACATAATAAAATACGTCTTCAAATACCAAATACATCTGATTCCATACCTGTGTACGGCCAAAGTATTTTATTATTTGAATTGATGTAGTTATTGACACAAACAATGAACTCTGCATGTTAACACCTAGAACGTATATGTACTTCCGTGATTCTTGCTGCACCGGTTCCATCCGTACCATTGGATCCATTCCTATTTTTTAGGATCTATTACTAAAACGTGCAATCGCCTTCTGGTCACTCATGACATTCGTAATATATATATTACCTCAGTGGTTTCAACATCCGTAATTTCCGTGTAATTAGCAAGGAATTATATACAAATAGTAATATCGCTATGCAAATTACGATGTGGAGCTACACATTAAGTTCGGTCGGACAGCTTGCGTTTCCCAACATAAAATATGGCCACGGAGCAAGAATGGAGTATATTTAATGAACATTCTCCGTAATATCGAGCACTGATGTTTGACTGTTTTCAGCAGAAAAAATGGTTTTAAGCAATGTCACCGCAAAGCCCGTCAATTACTTAACAATTACCAAAACTGTTATTGGAAAAAGAGCTCCCACTGAAAAAGGCAGAGTAGTTGCATGGATACTGTTCATTTGATGTAAGAAATGTCATTTACTAAGAACATGAACAGTTCAATCTTGTCATCAATAATCTTTCTGTCATCATTACATATCGAGCAATATTCGGTCCCCTACGAGAAATCTCTTTCCGAATCTGTCGTGTTGGCTCTACTCTCATCATAAGTTTGATGATCGGCAGTTTATTGTTTCTTTACGGAACAAATGGTGGATCTCCAGGGTTTGATGGTCTCGTTTCCAGTGATACAAGGTGCCAAAATATGTGAATCGAATGAGGGTTTGAATGTAGTATGCCATGCACCAGGACTCGAAAAAGGCATATGAAGCGTCGTCTCTACAAAAAGGTATATTTCCTTGGTTCTGTAAATGATGTTTTATGGCAGAAGGCCTGGGAGCCATCTATGTTTTCTGGTCTGATCTATAAATGATGTTTTATGGCAGAAGGCCTGCGAGTCATCTATGTTTCCATGCGTCGAACAACTCAAACGTTTTTGAGAACACCATAACCAGGTATGCATTTTGCGTTATGGACGGCTTTTGTTTTCCCTTAAGGCATACGCTAGTCTGATTTAGGGTTTGCACCGACGAAATGAAGGTTTTCTTATTCTTTCATGGCATTTTCTTATAGGAAGACCATCGCTTTTTAGAATTCCTCTTCTATAACTTCCATCTCCTTCTCCATTAATTATGTTGCTTAGGTTTTGCTCAAATCTGTACTGCTTGAACTAAATATAGTATTCGCAATCCATTTCCTTCTGATTTATTATATATTACTCTGCCAAGAGCTAAAGGGTTCTGTTTTCATTCTAATCTCGCCCTCCGATCCAGGCAAATAATCTATTTTGCAAATGATATATGAGATACACAACGGTGGACTCTGGTTTTGTTTTAACTGGCATCGTTTGTTGCAGACCACAATAATGGTCATAAACATCGGAGAACTGTGGGACAGTCCTACTTCTATAACAGAGGAAAATCCTTTACTCTCTTTCACATACAATGCCATTGATTATGACGAATCTGAAATAATAACCTTTCGAAGCCATGACAGAGGAACGTATCAATCCCATGAGCGAACTGATGCAACATATTCTACACAGTTTGAAAGCCTTTCTCCACAACAATCATATCATAATGAAACAAATGTGCGTTGCAACAGAATTGGCTATTTGGGACAAGGTTGTGAAAAACAATTAAGACAAAATGATGGAGAAGAGATATGTCCAGATGACCAGACAAAATTTTTGTTGGTTAAATCTGCCGATCAAAGTACCTTCACTCCAGTAGTCTCCACCGATTCAAAAGGAGAAACAAACCATCCAAGGGGCAACAATAGCATCAATGGCAGATCAGGTCAGAGCATACGTCGTCATGCTTTAAAATCACTGAGAGTTCGTTCTTCAGGAGCAAAAGATCGGCATAGTAAAGTGAAAACTAAGAAAGGACTTCGGGACCGAAGGGTGTGGATGTCCGTCTCTACAGCTCTTAAATTTTACAATGTGCAGGATAGATTAGGCCTTGATCAGCCAAGCAAAGCCCTAGATTGGCTTATGACTAATGCAAAAGCTCCTATTGATGAACTGCCTGAACCATCTTATATTCGACTTTAACTTTTTCAATTTGTAACTCATCTTTGGACAAGTAACTCGTTAGTTCCAGATGTTGTTTCAATCTCCACTGTAAATACAAACTTTCAAGCTACGAGTGGATTCATAAAGGATGATGTTCTTTCTAGCATAAAGGATGATAGATCCTGAGAAACATTTAGACGAACTTGCGCTTCAGTTTCTTCAGACGTCAACTACATGCCCGTAGAACCAGCCCGAAGCACTTTCACAGGGTTCAGTAAAGAGGGAATGCGTGTGGAGTACAACTAATTTTGCAGGAATATCAGGTAAGTCAATGTCAGAAACTTCTAAAATAAATTGTTGTTATGTAACCTGCATATCAAGTAATAGTCTTCTTACTAGTCTTTCTTAGCTGCACACATTTGTGGAGGAGTATTCCTTCTGAATCTCGGATACTTCTAATTTCTTTCTAAAATCATCGCATTGATTGACGTTAAGGTAAAGTTTTGGTTCGCTTAATAACGTTTAGAAACTAAAATTACCATGACAAGTTAGCAACGGAGAAACAGAGGCTAGTCTCATATAATGTCCATTTAGATATGCATTAATGGACGTGCCGGCTAATTAATCCCAGACAGAATCTTCACAAGAATAATTAAAAATTAAAAATAAAGTTGCCATACAGCTCCATATTTGATGACATAATTCATTCTATAACCAAACATTGCCCTTATATAATTATGGGCAAATTGGCCTGTCCCCCATATGACTTATGTCCTAATTATCAACAAATTGGCCTGTCCCCCATATGACTTATGTCCTAATTATCAACAAATTGGCCTGTCCCCCATATGACTTATGACTTAAGAACGCTGATCTATTCATTCTATCATTTATATAGTAGCAGCCTCAGGGAGATGGGTTTGACTTTGCCTTGCTTATTTTTAATCTCATTGCTATTGCATAGTTTATATTAGGAGTTGTCTTAAGGATAAATTAAATGTCATTTTGTATACATTTATTAAGTTTTCTTGCTTGACAGAGAAATGTAAGTTTTCTTGCTTGATACGGCTCTCTGTCATATATATAGGTATTAGCGGTTAGAAAGTAAAAGGGTCAGCCTTTATACATGTTTAACAAGAACTTTCACCTGTTATTTTATTGATAAAAAGTATAACAAATGTTAAGATTTATAAACCACTCAAATCCCACAATTAATATAGAATTATTCAGAATCATACATAGAGATCCTTGGATGCAGAAAGCAAGAAGATCAGCCCCAACACATGTTTAACAAAAACTTACACCTGTTATCTTATTGATAAAAAATATAACAAATGTTAAGATTTATAAACCACTCAAATCCCACAATTAATATAAAATTATTCAAAATCACATATCAGGAAGGATAATACTATCTGTAACACATCTAGTTTTATTTTTTCTCCCAACGTATTACCACTCTTCCGTCCTACTTGAGACTGGTGTTAGGTTGGATAGTCGAAAAAGTAGAATTTAATGCTGTGATATTTCTCTCCTTAATTTATGAGTTGCTCCACCTTCTCTGCTTTTCTTAGACTAAAGCATTTAGAAGTTTCTAAATTTCAGATGAGGTCCGAGACTCTGGCGGGTTGGGCTTCAACACCTTTGGTGAAGAATTTATTTAAAAGAAGCAACAATAAAAGATGTTCCAAATAAACCTAAAGTTAATACTTGGGCATCGACAAGCTGAGCAAAGAATGCTACTAGGAGTTTCCCTGACACTGGATAGGAACATCATGAGACTACCAGAATCTCAACACTTCTGTAAACGAAACTTCCCTCCAATGGTAATTACAGTATGATTTCATTCTCGTAGAAAAAAAAGAAAGGATTTATAATTTTTAATGTGCGTGAGGTAGCAGCTTATATGAGCCAATCCTTAATAAGGATATGTATATTACCCCTTAATGCATTTTATTTATGTATACAAACTTAATGTTTTAAATTTAATCCTTAAACAAGGTCCCAGAGTAGATCAATTGAAGACCCCAAACCTCGTAAAAGGGAAGAGGTCCAAGGTTCAAATCTCGATAGTGGCATGGTGGGTTTTTGGCTAGATAGCGCAGAATACTAAAAAAACCTACCTGGACAACCTACCCTGATTCATGATTCGTGGTCATAAAAATCATACAACCTACTTGGATTCTGGTCATAAAAACCGTGCAACCTATCCTGATTCGTGGTCATAAAAACCGTACAACTTATCGGGATTTCGTGGTCATAAAAACAATACAACCTACCTGGATTCGTGGTCATAAAAACCATACAACCTACCCGGATTCATGGTCATAAAAACTGTACAATCTACCCGGATTCGTGGCCAATACAGAATACTGTGTCAGTCATATAAATGGAACAACCTACCCGGATTCGTGGCCTTAAGAATCGAACAACCTACCCTTGGACAGTGCAGAATAATGTGCCAACCATAAAAACCGAACAACCTACCCGAATTCGTGGCCATAAAAGCCGGACTCGTGGCCATAAAAACTGAGTAGGCCTGGATATGTGGTCATAAAAGCTGGACAACTTGCTCGGTTTCATGGCCATAAAAACTGGACAACCGACCCAAATTTCGTGGCCATAAAATCTAGACAACCTATGTGGACTTGTGGTCATAAAAACTGAGTAAACCTGGATTCGTGGCCATAAAAGCTGGACAACCTGCTCGGTTTCATAGCCATAAAAACCAGATAACATACCCAAATTCGTAGACATCGTAGAATACTATGCCAAGCATAAAACATGAACCATAAAAGCCGCACAACCTACCCGGACTCGTAGCCATAAAAACTAAGTAGTCCTAGATTCGTAGCCATAAAATGCGGACAACCTGCTCGTTTTCGTATCATAAAAACCGGACAACCTACGCAAATTCGTGGACATCGCAAAATACTGTGCAAAAATAAAATCTGGACAACCTGCCCCGAATCGTGACCATAAAATCAGACAACCTACCCAAATTTGTGACCATAAAAACCTGATAAAATAAAAACTGGAAAGACTACTTAAATTTATGACAGCTACAAATTCTACACTATTTAAAAAAAAAATTAAATATAATGTCTTGAAGCCTATTATTTATAAGAAAATGGCCACTAATTCCTTTTCTTCAACGGTTCAATTTTATCCGTAAAGATAGCCTTTTCTGTTGAAGAGCAAAGACCTTTCTTGCGATATATGAGTCCGTTTAAAAGTGACGATTTTAGACTTTTAAATAAAGATTTAAAGTTAGGTTAAAATCTAACTTAATTTTAAAATTGAATAATGATTTAAGTATAATTATATAAGATAAATAAAGTATGATTCCATAACCATATATTAAATTAACATCTCTATAACTTTAAAAACCTTAAAAATAACTTTATTTTTATTTACAATAACCTCCTTTGCCTTCTAACTCTCCAATACTACAATTTTCAAAGACTGTAACTTAAAAAGTATTGAAAGAGTGTATATTGGATAATTCAGTTCCAGTTCCTGATCTCTAGCTGATGTTTGTGATCGCTGATTATAATAACTCAGAGTCCTCTTTAAATTACAAATAGTTTTTCATGTCGAGCTCAATTTGTTTTCTTTTTGCCTGAAATTCACTCGATTCTAATCCTAGCATGCCCTAACGTGCACTTCTACATATACGTAATTATGTTGGGAGAGGGAAATAATAGTTTTTCATGTTGAGCTCAATTTACTTTCATTTGGTTTTTGCCTGAAATTCAGGCGATTCTGATCTTAACATGCCCCAACGTACACTTCTACATATACTTATTTATGTGGCGAGAGCGAATGAGCCGGCGAATACAATGTTCCAAATGTGCAACACAAAATAATGATTCCTTATAAAGAACTACTTATAGAAAATAAAAAGTTTTTTCTGATTTGAAATTATAGCTTCTGTTCGATGAACAATTTTCATGCTGCACGTCAAAACAATTTCATTAGCGCATAAGCAAATGTTTTATGTTACTCTCTTTCACTATCCTTGTTACTGCCCATGGGTACCTACTAATATGATTTTTATTATAATACTTTTTTTAAAGATTAATGATATTTCGAAATGATAGAAGCATTTATAGGCACTTCCACTTAAATATTTTTTAAATACTTAGTAACATTATACAGTAACATTTTATTTTATTTGTGTTATCTTAACTTCAATTGCATATCAAAAAATTATTTATGAAATGTTAGATTGTTACTCTTATAACACTTCTATAGATTCGAAGTAAAAGAATACGCTTACTACTATATATAGCTTTTTTAAAACATTTATTTTAATCACATTATTTCTTATTATTTTCATGTAATTTTAAAATCAGTATATTAGAAAAATATATGCATAAATTATTGAGAAGTATAAATATAATTTGTTAGCCTTTCAACTAGATTCTATGGATCTACTAATAGCAAAAAAAAATTAATTATTTTTAGTTTGACTTTGAAAGCAAGTTCAATCTCATTATACCTTTATTAGCAAGCATTTATTAGAGGGGATAAGAAAATTTACACTCCTAGATCAATGGCATGGATGGTCAATTTTGGTCTAGATTTCCTACTACTACATGCATTCCAGGGTTTTTCTCCTTGTCCTAAATACTTGGTCTTGCTTTATGTTAGCAATTGACTTCATAATGAGGGCCTCCACACCAGTAGCACCCTCTCTTGGAATATTGTTTTTTTTACCCAACTTCATTCCCTAATTGTCTTATATAAGGTGATTCTATTTTTTCTTCTTTCCTGAAGGTTGAGTGAGTTTTGGGGGTCAGTCCTTCTATCCACTTACTCAATTTTATTTTATTGGGGCATTTGATCACATAATGTGGCCCTCTACATATGTGGTAACCTTATTTGGAGATCTCATGGTTTTTCTAAATCTTCTTTACTACTTGTTCTACTTGAGATGCCTTTATCCGATTTTGACCTTTCCTATAACCTCGTTTGGCTACACTTTTCTTTAGTTGGGTAAGTTTGAGTTGGTTTACCCATCCTTTATATTGACATTTCCACTCTAAATAACTATCACTTTCTTTGTTGATTTAGGGTTGGTATTTATTTGTTAGCTCTATAAAATAGGAATCATTCAATTGCTTATGTTGTAGTATTTTTTCTTTGCTAGTCTATTAGCTCCCCCTGCTATTCTATTTATTCTTGTAACATTGTAGCAATGGTGATATTATTTTCCACCTCTTTTCTTAAGTCTCTTAAACCCCTTTCTTGGATCCTTTCCTTAGAATTATCCTTACGGTGTTGTCTATTTGAGGAAGCACTCTTTCCTCCTCTCATATTTGGTGCCATCTATCCTAGTTATAACCAAAAATATAAAATTAGGTTACAACTTCACTATGAATTGTACTACTAATTTTTAGCCAAATAAAAATTTCTCTTGCTAAAACCATCTATACTCTAATTATAGGGGTAAACTATGCTAAATAGTAGCTTAAATGTGCATGACTATTCTTACTATAACTAAGGTATCATAATGTTCCAACCACCCTTAGGGCTAATCCCCATTTGATTCTAGCAAGAAGGAATCCTAGATCTTCTCGACTTTGTCCTAAATTTTTAATGGAAAGACATCTAAATTGATTATGCATGTTAAGAAGCTATATACCCTTGCACCTAGAGCTTTGATACCAGATGTAATGACCCAAAATCTAGCTATAAAAAAAATACAAGAAGAAAAAAAATCTCTAGGAAGGATTATGTTGGTCATGAATCTTCCACAGGAAAGGATTTTATGCGAAATGTGCCCTAGACCCAGCCAACATTGAAAGGCCAAGAGAAAGAAATGTCTCCCGGACCAATCTCCAGAGAGGGCTGATTCCCACACTAAATTTAAGCTTGATTTCAAACTAAAGTTATAGGAAAGGAATTGGAAATATGCAGAAAGAAATGGGAAATTACGGAAAGAGATGGGAAATATGGCCATAGGCCGAATTTGTATGATCGGGGAAAGATTATCAACAAGAATTTAACCTCAAGTGTATGAACAACATATAATAATAGAATATAGCATAATCCACTTACGACCTTGCGTAGACAACCTCCAGGATTGCATTCCAGAACTCACTTCCTCATTAGCAATATTCAAACTCAGATGCATAATTTAAATCTAACAACAGATTAGAAAGACGAGCATAATTGAGAAATGCATGAAATGGAAGGAAATAACACAGAAAGACACTTGCAAAATTAGAGGCCAAATATCTCTTATTTATGCAGAGAACTTGAATATTTTAATGCAACATGTCTCTCAAACTCCCAATAGTTGTTCTTGAGATATACATTGATATTTATAGAGGTCTTGCCTCTTTGCAGCAATTAAAACATGAAACGGACTTTCTTGAGATCTACAAAATATGCAACAAAAATAAGGAAAATATTCCCTTAAACCAGCCTCGGTGAAACCAAAAATTGAATGAAACAAGGAACTGGTCGTCTTCATTAAATGGTTGTTCTCGAAGCATGCTTGGACCGTTAGAAAATCATGAACAAAAGCTTTGAATAATGGAGGCATCTTCAATCCTGGTGGCTTCAAAAATTACAGGCCTGAGCACGTTCTTCTATCTTGCACACATTGGAAAGCAACAAAACATTAAATTCTGGAGAGCTTTTAATCCTTGGAAATCATAATACTTCATCGGGCCGTTGAACTGCTTTCTTGCACGAAATTATGATGGGTTACAAAAATGCGACATGTCACGAAATTGCGACGTATTCTTTCTCCGTATGCTTTTGCCACTTTGGGTTGCAAAAACCAAACATGTCATGAAATCGTGACGTATTTGGCTCTTTGTTCTCCTTCGTCACCTTAGTTCGCGAAAACGTGACATGTCACGAAATTGTGACATTCTATACTATTCTGTTCTTTCCTTGCTTTGCTCTCACAAAACTATGACCTATCGTGATTTTGCAATGTTCTTTCTCTATGTTGTCCTTGCACTGTTTCAAACCACAAAAACATGACAAGTCATGATTTCGGTACATCTTTCTCTCTTTTGGCTTCATCATTGCTTCTCGTTGCGAAAATGTGACATGTCGCGAAATTGTGACATCTTCTACTTTATGTGCCCTTCTCTTGTGTATACCCGCAACACTGCAATATGTCAAAAAATCGTGACAGTTTTCTCTTCCATGGCTTTCATCCTTTTGTAAGTAGTGAAAACGGGACATGTCGCAAAATCGTGACGTCTTTCTCTATTTAGCCATTTCTCCACAATATGTTTTGAAATCATGACGTTTCCTTGCTTTCTCTAGTGTTTCAGCTTTCTATCGCAATATCGCGATGTCTTACTCTTGCTTGACCCCATCTTCAAAAATATCATGAAATCGTGACGTCTTTCATGCCTTATGCTTTTCTTTCATCCTTCCCGCAATAATGCGACATGTCGCGATATCGTGACGTTTTTACATTTTGCTCCTTGTTCACTTTCCTATCGCAATATCATGACGAGGTTCATTGTCATTGCTCTTTGCTCAATTATGTCGCGATATCTCAACATTTTCTATCACTCTGCTCCATGGCCATCGCAAGTCACGAAAACGTGACATGTCACGATATCATGACGGTTTTACTGCTTTGCTTCCGTTGACCACTTTGACCATGATTTTGGAACACATCATGATATCGTGACATTCTCTGACTTTGGCTTCTCTCTCCTTTGTTAACCCACGATAGAGCGAAATGTCACGATATCGTGACAATTTTGAACCCGTGCTCTCCATGCTGTTTTTTGGTCACGAAATCGTGACAGTCTTCGGACTTAGCTGTTTTGGCACCAAAACTCATGAAAAACACAAAGGAGTGAATACTCAACAATTTATGCATGAATCAACAACAATCAAAACAATGTGGCAAAAATGCCAACATTCTTGGCGGCTCGGGGGGTATACAGTTCTGCTGTATGCATGAATCCCAAGCCAAAATCCATTGGGCAACAGAGTCAAGAAAAACTGGCAAAACAAAATATTGACTGATGGGAGACATCTCTACGGACTACTGCAATGACCTCTTGTTGGCTTTCAGAAAACTCAAGTGGATCTGCATTTGGCCTAGTTCACCAGGTGTTGTAAAAATATTTCCATGACAGTGATGAAAGAACCATGGTTGTAAAAATGGAAATGAACGGAATGAATGGAGTGATGGCCAGCAAATAAGCAGGCTGTGGAATGAGAATGAAATGGTGGAATGATGAAAATGAAAGAGTGAAAGTGGTATATACAGCAGCTGAAGAGGGAGCTATTGTATCTACAGTTGCGGGGATGGAGGAAAAAATGAATAATGAAATGAAATCAGGTGGAATGGCAAAAGTGGTGAGAACCATGGATAAATGCTGAAACAACAATGAAATTAGAAGAAAAGGAAAATAAGAAGTAGGAATATCAGAGAAGGGAATAGAAACAACAGTAGTGGCTTAATTATAGACGAGGAAAGAAGAAGTGGAAGAGGAAGGGAAGAAGAGGAAGGGAATGAAAATAAGGAAGTGGAAGGAAGAGATTGATGGAAGCCACTATCTATTGGGAAGGAAGAAGAAAAAAGAAAGAAATAAATGTACCTATGGGCTCGCATGCAAAAAGAGCCGAAGTTGGTAATTTGTGTACACAGAGGAACTCAACAATTTCTTTTTTTCTTTTTCTATTTTCTCTTTTTTTTGTTTTTTTTTTTTACTATATACAAAATTTTATGACATGATTAGCATGCCGCCACCACAAACCCAGTCTCAGGGGGTTATCCGATGAACCTGCAGTTTCCAGACCAGATCTGATCATACTTGAGTCGGTCCTTGAAGTTGGGATGACCTCCTGAAGTTCTCCAGGGCAAGTTATCCTGCATGCCAGTACCCACATAGTCGACAAATAATGTAGCAAAGAGATTTACCTCATGGAGGGCTCCTATGGGTACCATTTGTAGTAATGGCTTAATCCAATACCACCATCTTGAAGAATCCCCTAGTTGTGGTTTGAGTATAGGTTCCTCCAACTCCTTGATGCGATAACAAGAATTGTTCGACGATAGTCCTTTCTCTAGGATCTCTCCAGGTTCAGCCTGTTGATGAGGCGTAGTTAACGATTTTAGGCTGAATACTTGCGTGCTGTGCAAAATTGTGCCCTCTTTGTGCTCAGGTTTTGCCACTTGAACTTGTTCCTCTACATGGCCCATCTCCTGACGAAAACTACAAGTAATCATATTATCTATTGCTAGGACAGTGCTTGCATATGCCCATTGTTGGCCTTGGATGAAATCTACCTCTTGAGTTCCACACAACTGTATTTCAAGTCTCTGCATAGTATGAGAGATCTGCCATGATGAATACTGCGTTGGGTAGACAGGAGTGGTGACTATCGAATAAGGTAATGGAGTTTCTCCCCACGGTAATTTTTTTGATAGGAGCAGCAGGTGCTCCACTTGTAATGCTTCCTCAAATATTTGAGGGAATCTATGTTCGCCTGATTGCAGCAAGAGGAGGCTTATGTCCGGATGGAAATTTTGAACATAGAAGAGGTGGGCTTGGGCGGGTGTTGGTCGGATCATCTCTGGAATTATATTCCAACTACTATAGAATTAGACATTGAAGTATGTGATGCTCTTTAGACATGCTCTCATGATGTACATTAAAAGTTGAAAGGGATCCTGAGAGCCGTTAAAGGGATCCTCATCAAATATTCTGATTAGTGCTCCCGCTAAGTCATCCCATGAGCTGATGCTTTTATGCCCGAGTAGTCTGTACCACTGCAACACCCTTCCTTGCAAAGATAGAACCAAAAGTTTGATCATGACATCTTCGTGAACTATATCATGTAGGGTCGCTAAAGCAGCAACATCATCAATATGCTCTCGGGCCATTCCTTGGGTGCCATTGTATTTTGTTAGGGATTTTAGGGAACTTTTGGGAATCTCGTGCTGAATTTGGAGATTCAGAGGGCCAGGATCATCCCATCTAGGACAACATACCCTTGCCATTATAGCAGTGGTCTACGAGATCACGGCTGTCGCCAAATCAGAGTCACCAAGTGAACATTCTTTCCTCTACTTGTAAGGTCAAGGTTGCTCACCAAACCTTGATTCCTCCGGGGTATCTTCTTTTAGCTTTAAAAGGCATCTACAATCAAGAAATTTGGATCTTCAGCTCAGTAGAGTCGCCAGATGAACTTACAAATCTCTGCTATGAGGTCAAGATAGTTCATCAAAGATCTTGATACCTCTGACTGGTAAAGAATGAAACAATCAGTCTCACCGATTATGGATCTTTGGGAGACAAAAATAGTCTGTCCCACCAGGCGTGCTAAAAATTGTTGGTCACAAATTTGCCATAGGAAAGGATTTTATGCGAAATGCGCCTTAGACAACCTGCCCCGACTCGTGACCATAAAATTGGACAACATGCCCCGACTCATGACCATAAAATCGGACAACCTACCCAAATTTGTGACCATAAAAACCTGATAAAATAAAAACCGGAAAGACTACTTAAATTCGTGACAGCTACAAATTCTACACTATTTAAAAAAAAAAAATTAAACATAATGTTTTGAAGCCTATTATTTATAGGAAAATTGCCACTAATTATGTTTCTTCAACGGTTCAATTTTATCCGTAAAGATGCCTTTTCTGTTGAAAAGCAAAGACCTTTCTTGCGATATATGAGTCCGTTTAAAAGTGAAGATTTTAGAATTTTAAATAAAGATTTAAAGTTAGGTTAAAATCTTTTGAATATTAGGTATTAAAATATGGTTAACTTAATTTTAAAATTGAATAATGATTAAGTATAATTATATAAGATAAATAAAGTAGGATTCCATAACCATATATTAAATTAACATCTCTATAACTTTAAAAACCTTAAAAATAACTTTATTTTTATTTACAATAACCTCCTTTGCCTTCTAACTCTCCAATACTACAATTTTCAAAGACTGTAACTTAAAAAGTATTGAAAGAGTGTATATTGGATAATTCAGTTTTAGTTCCTGATCTCTAGCTGATGTTTGTGATCGCTGATTATAATAACTCAGAGCCCTCTTTAAATTACAAATAGTTTTTCATGTTGAGCTCAATTTGTTTTCATTGGGTTTTTTCCTAAAATTCACTCGGTTCTGATCCTAGCATGCCCTAACGTGCACTTCTACATATACGTAATTATGTTGGGAGAGGGAAATGATAGTTTTTCATGTTGAGCTCAATTTGCTTTCATTGGGTTTTTTTTGCCTGAAATTCACCCGATTCTGATCTTAAAATGCCCTAACGTACACTTCTACATATACGTAATTATGTGGCGAGAGGGGAATGAGCCCGCGAATACAATGTTCCAAATGTGCAACACAAAATAATGATTCCTTATAAAGAACTACTTATAGAAAATAAAAAGTTTTTTTCTGATTTGAAATTATAGCTTCTGTTCGATGAACAATTTTCATGCTGCACCACAAAAGAATTTCATTAGCGCATAAGCAAATGTTTTATGTTACTCTCTTTCACTATCCTTGTTACTGCCCATGGGTGCCTACTAATTTTATTTTTATTATAATACTTTTTTTTAAGATTAATGATATTTTGAAATGATAGAAGCATTTATAGGCACTTTCACTTAAATATTTTTAAATGCTTAGTAACATTATATAGTATCATTTTATTTTATTTGTGTTATCTTAACTTCAATTGCATATCAAAAAATTATTTATGAAATGTTAGATTGTTACTCTTATAACACTTCTATAGATTCGAAGTAAAAGAATACGCTTATTGCTATATATATAGCTTTTTTATAACATTTATTTTAATCACATTATTTCTTATTTTTTACATGTAATTTTAAAATCAGTATATTAAAAAAATATATGCATAAATTATTGAGAAGTATAAATATAATTTGTTAGCCTTTCAACTAGATTCTATGGATCCACTAATAGCAAAATTTTTTAATTATTTTTAGTTTGACTTTGAAAGCAACTTCAATCTCATTATACCTTTATTAGCAAGCATTTATTAGAGGGGATAAGAAAATTTACACTCCTAGATCAATGGCATGGATGGTCAATTTTGGTCTAGATTTCCTACTACTACATGCATTCTAGGGTTTTTCTCCTTGTCCTAAATACTTGGTCTTGCTTTATGTCAGCAATTGACTGCATAATGAGGGCCTCCACACCAGTAGCACCCTCTCTTGGCATATTGTTGTTTTTACCCAAATTCATTCCCTAATTGTCTTATATAAGGTGATTCTATTTTTTCTTCTTTCCCCAAGGTTGCGTGAGTTTTGGGGGTCAGTCCTTCTATCCACTTACTCAATTTTATTTTATTGGGGCATTTGATCACATAATGTGGCCCTCTACATATGTGGTAACCTTATTTGGAGCTCTCATGGTTTTTCTAAATCTTCTTTACTATTTGTTCTACTTGAGATGCCTTTATCCGATTTTGACCTTTCCTATAACCTCGTTTGGCTACACTTTTCTTTAGTTGGGCAAGTTTGAGTTGGTTTACCCATCCTTTATATTGACATTTCCACTCTAAATAACTATCACTTTCTCTATTGATTTAGGGTTGGTATTTATTTGTTAGCTCTATAAAATAGGAATCATTCAGTTGCTTATGTTGTAGTATTTTTTCTTTGCTAGTCTATTAGCTCCCCCTGCTATTCTATTTATTCTTGTAACATTGTAGCAATGGTGATATTATTTTCCACCTCTTTTCTTAAGTCTCTTAAACCCCTTTCTTGGATCCTTTCCTTAGAATTATCCTTACGGTGTTGTCTATTTGAGGAAGCACTCTTTCCTTCTCTCATGTTTGGTGCCATCTATCCTATTTATAACCAAAAATATAAAATTAGGTTACAACTTCACTATGAATTGTACTACTAATTTTTAGCCAAATAAAAATTTTTCTTGCTAAAACCATCTATACTCTAATTATAGGGGTAGACTAAGCTAGATAGTAGCTTAAATGTGCATGACTATTCTTACTATAACTAAGGTATCATAATGTTCCAACCACCCTTAGCGTTAATCCCCATTTGATTCTAGCAAGAAGGAATCCTAGATCTTCTTGACCTTGTCCTAAATTTTTAATGGAAAGACATCTAAATTGATTATGCATGTTAAGAAGCTATATACCCTTGCACCTAGAGCTTTGATACCAGATGTAATGACCCAAAATCTAGCTATAAAAAGAATACAAGAAGAAAAAAAATCTCTAAGAAGGATTCTGTTGGTCACGAATCTACCACAGGAAAGGATTTTATGCGAAATGCACCCTAGACCCAGCCAACATTGAAAGGCAAAGAGAAAGAAATGTCTCTCGAACCAATCTCCAAAGAGGGCTAGTTTCCACACTAAATCTAAGCTTGATTTCAGATTAAAGTTACAAGAAAGGAATTGGAAATATGTAGAAAGAAATGGGAAATTACGGAAAGAGATGGGAAATATGGCCATAGGCCAAATTTGTATGATCGGGGAAATATTATCAGCAAGAATTTAACCTCAAGCGTATGAACAACATATAATAATAGAATACAGCATAATCCACTTATGACCTTGTGCAGAAAACCTCCAGGATTGCATTCCAAATTTCACTTCCTCATTAGCAATATTCAAACTCAGATGCAAAATTTAAATCTAACAGTAGATTAGAAAGACAAGCATAATCGAGAAATGCATGAAATAGAAGGAAATCACACATAAATACGCTTGCAAAATTAGAGGCCAAATATCTCTTATTTACGCAGAGAACTTGAATGTTTTCATGCAACATGTCTCTCAAACTCCCAATAGTTGTTCTTGAGATATACATTGATATTTATAGAGGTCTTGCCTCTTTGCAGCATTTAAAACATGAAACGAACTTTCTTGAGATCTACAAAATATGCAACAAAATAAGGAAATTATCCCCTTAAACTAGCCTCGAAGAAACCAAAAATTGAATGAAACAAGGAACTGGTCATCTTCATTAAATGGTTGTTCTCGAAGCATGCTTGGACCGTTAGAAAATCATGAACAGAAACTTTGAATAATGGAGGCATCTTCAATCCTGGTGGCTTCAAAAATTACAGGCCTGAGCACGTTCTTCTATATTACACACATTGGAAAGCAGCAAAACATTAAATTTTGGAGAGCTTTTAATCCTTGGAAATCAAAATACTTCATCAGGTCGTTGAACTGCTTTTTGGCACGAAATTATGACGGGTTGCAAAAACACGACATGTCACGAAATCATGAAGTATTCTTTCTTCGTACGCTTTTGCCACTTTGGGTTACGAAAACCAAACATGTCATGAAATTGTGATGTATTTGGCTCTTTGTTATCCTTCGTCACCTTAGGTCATGAAAACGTGACACATCACAAAATCGTGACATTCCGTACTATTATGTTCTTTCCTTGCTTTGCTCTCGTGAAACTATGACCTATCGTGATTTTGCAACATTCTTTCTCCATGTTGTCCTTGCACTGTTTCAAACCACGAAAATGTGAAAAGTCATGATTTCGCTACATCTTTCTCTCTTTTGGCCTCATCACTGCTTCTCGTTGCGAAAATGTGACATGTCGCGAAATCGTGACATCTTCTACTTTATGTTCCCTTCTCTTCTGTATACCTACGACACTGCAATATGTCACAAAATCATGATAGTTTTCTCTTTCGTGGCCTTCATCCTTTTGCAAGTAGCAAAAACAGGACATGTCGCGAAATCGCGATGTATTTCTCTATTTAGCCATTTCTCCACAATATGTTGCGAAATCACGATGTTTCCTTGCTTTCTCTAGTGTTTCCACTTTCTATCGTAATATCACAATTTCTTCCTCTTGCTTGACCCCATCTAAAAAAATATCATGAAATCGCAATGTCTTTCATGCCTTATGCTTTTCTTTCATCCTTCTCGCGATAATGCGACATGTCCTGATATCGTGACATTTTTACATTTTGCTCCTTGTTCACTTTTCTATCGCGATATCGCAATGAGGTTCATTTTCATTGCCCTTTTCTCAATTATGTCACGATATCGTGACATTGTCTATCACTCTGCTCCATGACCATTGCAAGTCGCAAAAACACGATATGTCGTGATATCACAATGGTTTTACTGCTTTGCTTCTATTGACCGCTTTGACCATGATTTTAGAACACATCGTGATATCATGACATTCTTTGACTTTGGCTTCTATCTCCTCTGTTAACTCACGATAGAGCAACATGTCATGATATCACGACAGTTTTGAACCCATGCTCTCCATGCTATTTTTTGGTCGTAAAATCGTGACAGTCTTCGGACTTAACTTTTTTGGCACCAAAACTCATGAAAAAACACAGAGGAGTGAATACTCAACAATTTATGCATGAATCAACAACAATCAAAACAATGTGGCAAAAATGCCAAAATTCTTGGTGACTCGCGGGGTATACAGTTCTGCTATATGCACGAATCCTAGGTCGAAATCCATTGGGCAACAGAGTCAAGAAAAACTAGCAGAATAGAATACTGACTGATGGGAGACATCTCTACGGACTACTCCAATGACCTCTTGTTGGCTTTCGGAAAACTCAAGTAGATCTACATTTGGCCTAGTTCACCAGGTGCTGTAAAAGGATTTCCATGACAGTGATGAAAGCACCGTGGTTGTAAAAATGGAAATGAACGAAATGAACGGAGTGATGGCCAGCAAATAAGCAGGCTGTGGAATGAGAATGTAATGGTGGAATGATGAAAATGAAAGAGTGAAAGTGATAGATACAGTAGCTAAAGAGGGAGCTATTGTATCTACAGCTGCGAGGATGGAGGAAAAAATGAATAATGAAATGAAACCAGGTGGGATGGCAAAAGTGGTGACAACCACAGATAAATGCTGAAACAATAATGAAATTAGAAGAAAAGCAAAAGAAACAACAGTAGTGGCTTAATTACAGACGGGGAAAGAAGAAGTGGAAGAGGAAGGGAAGAAGAGAAATGGAATGAAAATAATGAAGTGGAAGGAAGAGATTGATGGAAGCCACTATCTATTGGGAAGGAAGAAGAAAAAAGAAAGAAATAAATGTACCTACGGGCTCGCATGCAAAAAGAGCCAAAGTTGGTAATTTATGTACACAGAGGAACTCAACAATTTTTTTTTTTTTTTTTGTTTTCTTTTTTTTTTGTTTTTTTTTTTTGCTATATACAAAATTTTACGACATGATTGGCATGCCGCCACCACAAACCCAGTCTCAGGGAGTTATCTGGTGAACCTGTAGTGTCCAGACTAGATCTGATCATACTGGAGGCGGTCCTTGAAGTTGAGATGACCTCCTGAAGTTCTCCAGGGCAAGTTATCCTACATGCCAATACCCACATAGTCGATGAATAATGTAGCAAAGAGATTTACAACATGGACGGCTCCTGTGGGTACCAATTGTAGTAATGGCTAAAGCCAATACCACCATCTTGAAGAGTCCCTTGGTTGTGGGCTGAGTACAGGTTCCTCCAACCCCTTGATGCGATAACAAGAATTGTTCGACGATAGTCCTTTCTCCAGGATCTCTTCAGGTTCAGCCTATTGATGAGGCATAGTTAACGGGTTCTGGCTGAATACTTGCGTGTTGTGCAAAATTGTGCCCTCTTTGTGCTCAGGTTCTGCCACTTGAAATTGTTCCTATACTTGGCCCATATCCTGATGGAAACTACAAGAAATCATATTATCTATTGCTGGGACAGTGCTTGCATATGCCCATCATTGGCCTTGGACGAAATCTACCTCTTGAGTTCCACACAACTATATTTCAAGTCTCTACACAGTATGAGAGATCTGCCATGATGAATACTATGTAGGGTAGATAGGAGTGGTGTGACTATCGAATAAGGTAATGGAGTTTCTCCCCATAGTAATTTTTTTGATAGGAGAAGAAGGTGCTCCGCTTGTAATGCTTCCTCAAAGATTTGAGGGAATTTACATTCGCCTTATTGCAACAAGAGGAGGCTTATGTCCGGATGGAAAGCTTGAACATAGAAGAGGTGGGCTTGGGCGGGTGTTGGTCGGATCATCTTTGGAATTCTCTTCCAAATTTTGTAGAATCGGACATTGAAGTCTATGATGCTCTCTAGAGGTGCTCTTGTGATGTACATTAAAAGTTGAAAGGGATCCTAAGAGCCGTTAAAGGGATCCTCATCGAATATTCTGATTAGTGCTCCCGCTAAGTCATCCCATGAGCTGATGCTTTTACGCCCGAGCAGTCTGTACCACTGCAACGCCCTTCCTTCCAAAGACAGAACCAGAAGTTTGATCATGACATCTTCATGAACTATATCATGTAGGGTCACTAAGGTAGAAACATCGTCAATATGCTCTCGGGCCATTCCTTGGGTGCCATTGTATTTTGTTAGGGCTTTTAGGGCACTTTTGGGAATCTCGTGTCAAATTTGGAGATTCAGAGGGCCAGGATCATCCCATCTAGGATAGCATACCCTTGCCATTATAGCAGTGGTCTATGATATCACAACTGTCACCAATTCAGAGTCGCCAAGTGAACATTATTTCCTCTGCTTGTAAGGTCAAGGCTGCTCACCAAACCTTTATTCCTCTAGGGTATCTTCTTTTAGCTTTAAAATGCGTCTACAATCAAGAAATTTGGATCTTCAGCTCAGCAGAGTCGCTAGATGAACTTACAAATATTTGCTATGAGGTCAAGATAGTTCATCAAAGATCTTGATACCTCCAGGTGGTAAACAATGAAACAATCAGTCTCACAAATTATGGATCTTTGGGAGACAAAAATAGTCTGTCCCACCAGGTGTGCCAAAAACTATTGGTCACAAATTTGCCATAGGAAAGGATTTTATGCGAAATGCACCCTAGACCCGGCCAACATTGAAAGGCCGAGAGAAATAAATGTCTCCTAGACCAATATCCAGAGAGGTCTAGTTCCCACACTAAGTCTAAGCTTGATTTCAGACTAAAGTTATAGGAAAGGAATTGGAAATATGCAGAAAGAAATGGGAAATTACGAAAAGAGATGGTAAATATGGCCACAGGACGAATTTTTATGATCGAGGAAATATTATCAGCAAGAATTTAACCTCAAGCGTATGAACAACATATAATAATAGAATACAACATAATCCACTTACGACCTTGTGCAGAAAACCTCCAGGATTGCATTCCAGAACTCACTTCCTCATTAGCAATATTCAAACTCAGATACAAAATTAAATCTAACAGTAGATTAGAAAGACGAGCATAATCGAGAAATGCATGAAATAGAAGGAAATCACACAAAAATATGCTTGCAAAATCAGAGGCCAAATATCTCTTATTTACGTAGAGAACTTGAATATTTTCATGCAACATGTCTCTCAAACTCCCAATAGTTGTTCTTGAGATATACATTGATATTTATAGAGGTCTTGCCTCTTTGCAGCATTTAAAACATGAAACTAAATTTCTTGAGATCTACAAAATATGCAACAAAAATAAGGAAATGATCCCCTTAAACCAGCCTCGGAGAAACTAGAAATTGAATGAAACAAGGAACCGATCGTCTTCAATAAATGGTCATTCTCGAAGCATGCTTGGACCGTTAGAAAATCACGAACAGAAGCTTTGAATAATGGAGGCGTCTTCAATTCTAGTGGCTTTGAAAACTACAGGCCTAAGCATGTTCTTCTATCTTGCACACATTGGAAAGTAGCAAAACATTAAATTTTGGAGAGCTTTTAATCCTTGGAAATCACAATACTTCATTGGGCCGTTGAACTGCTTTCTGGCATGAAATTATGACAGGTCGTGAAAATGCGACATGTCACAAAATTGCAACGTATTCTTTCTCCGTACACTTTTACCACTTTGGGTCATGAAAAACAAACATGTCGTGAAATCATGACGTATTTGGTTCTTTGTTCTCCTTCATCACCTTAGGTCACGAAAACACGACACGTCATGAAATTGTGACGTTTCATACTATTCTTTTCTTTCCTTGATTTGCTCTCATGAAACTATGACCTGTCATTATTTCATGATGTTCTTTCCCCATGTTGTCCTTGCACTATTTCAAACTGTGAAAACGTGACAAGTCATGATTTTGCTACATCTTTCTCTCTTTTGGCTTCATCACTGCTTCTCGTCACGAAAATGCGACATGTCACGAAATCACGACATCTTCTACTTTCTATGCCCTTCTCTTTTGTATACCTATGACACTGCAATATGTCACAAAATCGTGATAGTTTTCTCTTCCGTGGCCTTCATCCTTTTGCAAGTAGCGAAAATGGGACATGTCACAAAATCGCGACGTCTTTCTCTATTTAGCCATTTCTCCACAATATGTTACGAAATCGTGACGTTTCCTTGCTTTCTATAGTGTTGTCGCTTTCTGTTGTGATATCACGACGTCTTCCTCTTGCTTGACCCCATCTTCAAAAATGTCACAAAATCATGACGTCTTTCATGCCTTATGCTTTTCTTTCATCCTTCTCGCAATAATGCGACATGTCGCGATATCACGATGTTTTTACATTTTGCTCCTTGTTCACTTTTCTATCACAATATCATGATGAGGTTCATTTTCATTGCCCTTTGCTCAATTATGTCACGATATCATGACATTGTCCATCACTCTGCTCCATGGCCATCGCAAGTCACGAAAACGCGACATGTCGCGATATAGCGACGGTTTTACTGCTTTGCTTTCGTTGACCACTTTGACCGTGATTTTGGAACACATCGCGATATCACAAAATTCTCCGACTTTGGCTTCTCTATCCTCTTTTAACCTGCGATAGCGCGACATGTCGCGATATCGTGATAGTTTTGAACCCATGCTCTCCATGCTATTTTTTGGTTGTGAAATCGCGACAGTCTTCGGACTTAGCTATTTTGGCACCAAAACTCGTGAAAAAACATAGAGGATTGAATACTCAATAATTTATGCATGAATCAACAACAATCAAAACAATGTGGCAAAAATGCCAACAGATTCATAAATCCCTATCCTATATTTAGTTAATCAATGGTTTAAGTTTACTAATTTTTCCCAACTTCTCTAGGAGACACAAAATATGTTCCATATATAATTTATCTATCTCATATTTCTTAATGATCTAACTTATCACCTTTAGTATAGTGGAAGGCATATGCCCTAAGTAAAATAAGTTCTCCCATCTTTCCTAAGATATTATATCACATTCAATACCCTATACATGTTTGTCTGTGTAGGTATATTATGTGTTATGTAGATAAGATATTCATCTCATCCTTCTTGATGAGCTAGACTTATCATATTCAGTTCAATCGAAGGTATATGTCCATCACCATACCATACATAAGTATACTTGTGTAGGTATGCTATGTGTATTACAATTTAAGCTATCCATTTCATCTTATGATGAGATATCTTAACTCCAATTTAAGAAATCATTTTACTTAGTTATTTGCATCCTAAGAGGTGTCAATATCTTAGGTTACTGTTATGTTTGGCAAAAATACAATAATAGATCTATCTACTTAATCAATCAATGAAAAAAAATTATAAAGTATACAAGAAGTACATAGAAAGGAAGAAACATTTAAATGAATTTAACTATTAAAAAAAAGAGAAAACTAGATAACAAGACAGATTAATCATAACAATAAGTTAAAGATATATTTATCATTCATTCAATAAACTATTACGTATATCCAAGTATGGTAAAACCTCCATACATTTAAATAATAAATTAATAAATCATATTCTTCTAGGGATTTCTCCCTATAATTCTAGTCTATTTGAGCATAAATAAATTATTGCAGTTATAAATCAAACTAGTGCATTGGATCCAACTACCTCTTTGGTCCTTATTTATTTCCATCATTCATTTAAGGGTACTAGGGTATAGGGAAACCCATGGTTCTATGAAATATATACATCTAAATTCATCTATTAGTAACATGAAACCAGTGCATTTACTATTTACTTTGCCAAATTACAACTATACAAATTTAATTAAGGCATTCATCCATCCACTATCTAGATGATATCATAAGAATTTCTTTATTTCTATTTTTATCTCTCATTTACTCATGGAGATTCATATCAATATATACTAATATAATTACAAGTCTTACCTTAATCAAATCATATAAAAACTATTTTTAAAACAACTAAGGTTTCATTCCTTAATTAAGAAAATGTTCTAATTTTCTTCTATTTAATTTAATCAAAGTCTCATTTCTTTATTCAATGAAATAAACTTCCATGCCTTTACATTAATCAAAGTCCCATACATTTAATTCATAAAATAAACTACAATTCTTTTATTTACATTAATCAAAGTCCAATACCTTTAATTAATAAAATAAACCATATTTCCTCTATTTCTATTAATCAAAGTCCCATACCTTTAATTAATAAAATAAACCATATTTCCTCTATTTTCATTAATCAAAGTCCCATACCTTTAATTAATAAAATAAACCATATTTCCTCTATTTTCATTAATCAAAGTCCCATACCTTTAATTAATAAAATAAACCACAATTCCTTTGTTTACATTAATCAAGGTCATATACCCTTAATTAGTAAAATAAACCACAATTATTTTATTTAAATTAATCAAGGTCCCATACCTTTAATTAATAAAATAATCTATAATTCTTTTATTTACATTAATAAAAGTCTCATACCTTTAATTAATAAAATAAACTACAATTTCTTTATTTACATTAATCAAAGTCCCATACCTTTAATTAATGAAATATACCACAATTCCTTTATTTAATAATATTTTATTTACTAAAGATCCTCTAGTATTCCCTTTTTACCCATATTGTAATGTAAAGGAAACTATTAATCAGTTACCAAAAATAGGAGATCTCTGCCCAAACTATATTATTGCAAAGGCTAAAGATTAAAAAACAATCTACACTTCTAGAAAAAGGGAAAGCTCCGAACATCCTAGAATGATGAATGCAGAGGAGGATTTGAATAAAAAATTATGAGAGAAAAACCAGACCATAGTTAACAAGGGAGATACTTTTACACAAAACCTAAACCACATGGCACTTCACAGAACCTCCAATGATGGTTCTCTAACAACACAGACATTTAGCAAATGTCCAGGACATCAATACAACAAAGAGGTACATGGGTTCAAATCTTGTCAGTAGGTTCCAAACCTGAACAACAACAAACTAGGAAAAAGAAGAGGTCCAAACAAGGACAACCACTATCATCATGATGTCTATGAGAAGTGGAGTGACTACCACAACTTCAAAAAAATATGGATAACTCACAACAAAATGAGATTCACCAACAACAAGGGTTGACTAACTACTAAAATTTTTAAAGTGGATGATGAACATGCTAGAAACATTCTATAAGGTAACCTCTATAGTGTGAGGTGCTCAAGGATGTAAAATTGGCTAGTATATCCCTAGTTATACAATGCTCAATAGTTGTCACACTTAAAATGGGTGTCACTTAGGGTTTTACATGTTTAACAAAAAAACACTGCTGATATGTAGCAACGAGGTGGTTGGGTTGGTTTTAGTCAAATATCTAGAGCCAACGAATCACGGTTTGTCCAGAGGGGTTCCAAGATCCAAAGGATAAAAAGAAGTGACCAATCTAGGAAGAATAAGAGATAAAATAAGATGAAACATAATATTATATATTTTAAAGCAAAGATATCGCTAAAATCCAATCTCAACTTCCTTAACAGTCTAAAGGGGTTGGTTCACTGGTGCCAACCTATGTATTCCTTCGAATGACTAAACTTTATTTTCGTTAAAATATGTCCATGAAAGACGTCTCCTTCTCCTGGTTACTTGAAGCTCCTCCTCAATATTTTCCCCTTCTATTCATGTCTAACCCCCCATGTATTTATTTTTCACCTATCTTAAAATATGGAGAGTTGGTTCAGCGTTCTCTCTCCCTTATTGAATCATCACATTACTTCCTATCTGCCTCCATTTACTCCCCCTCCTCCCTCTAGTGGTAGGATAGGATATTTCCATTTTAAAAATATTCTTTCCTCTTTTTGAAGTCAACCATAAATGAGGTTCTTCTCCTTTGGTCGATAGGAGACTTCTACTTTACCAATGGATGAGCTCACACGTCCCCTCACTAGATTTTATAGAAGATCTTCTTATTCAATTAAATGAAAAACTTCTATTATCATTCAAATTAAGATTTTATTATTAATTTAAATAAAATTCCATTTTTATTTAAATCAATATTTTACGTTAATAATATTCTTTTATTATTAATTGAATATGTTGAGCAAGATGCAACAAAAGTATTGTCATTGTTGTCAACACAGACAGATTGATGCAGTTGATGCAGTTTAGAGGACAGTCATAACATGTACAGTGAATTTCCAAAAAGAAAGAAGTGACCAAGATTCAAAAAATTGCAAAAAACGACAAGTAAGAAAACTATCGCGATATCGCGACATGTTTTCTGTCGCGATTTCACGACAAAACGGAGGAGAGAGAAGGCGCAGCCAAAAATGTCACGATTTCGTGACATAACGGAGGAGAGAGAAGGCGCAGCCAAAAATGTCATGATTTCATGACATAACAGAGGAGAGAGAAGGCATAGCCAAAAATGTCGCGATTTCGTGACATATCGGAGGAGAGAGAAAAAGCTAGAGAAACTGTCACGATTTCACGACATGTTGGAAGGAAAGAAGCAAAGTTGAAAAACTATCGCGATTTCACAACATGTTTGGAGTAAAGGCACAGACAATGAAAAGTGTCACGATTTCGTGACATGTTTGGTGAAGAAGTGCCAAGGGTGAAAAGTGTCGCAATTTCATGACAAGTTCGGTGAAGAAGCGCCAAGGGCAAAAAGTGTCACGATTTCGTGACAAGTTCTATGAAGAAGCGCCAAGGATGAAAAGTGTCACGATTTCGTGATAGGTTCGAAGAAAGGGCTAAGTCAAAAAGGTGTAGCAATTTCGCTATATGTTGGATTTTCTCTAGTCGAAGCAAAGAGAAAGTGCTAAGTCAAAAAGCTATAGTGATTTCGCTACATGTTGGATTTTCGAAGGCTGCAACAAAAGAAATTGCAAAGGGAAAAAGGTGTAGCGATTTCGCTACATGTCTTGATTTCGCTAGTGCATGAAGAGAGAGTTGTATGGATGCAAAAGATGTCACGATTTCGTGACATGTTGCATTTTCGCGGGTGAAAGGCAAAGAATAGCGCTAAGGCAGAAAAGCGTCACGATTTTGTGACATGTTGCATTTTCGCGGGCAAAAGCCAAAGAACAATGCTAAGGCAGAAAAGCGTCATGATTTCACGACATGTTTCGATTTCGCTGAGGCATGCGAAGAAAAGTGTACGGCAGTGAAAAGTGTCGTGATTTCGTGACATGTCCTGTTTTCATGGGCAAGAGGCAGAAAAGAGCTCGAGGTAGCGAATGCGTCGCGATTTCATGGCATGTCCTATTTTTATGGGTATAAGATAGAAAAGAGCTCGAGGCAGCAAATGCGTCGCGATTTCGCGACATGTCCCATTTTCGTAGGTATAAGACAAAAAAGAGCTAGATGCAACGAATGTGTTGTGATTTCGTGACATGTCCCATTTTTGCGTGTATAAGACAGGAAAGAGCTAGATGCAGTGAATGTGTCATGATTTCACGACATGTCCCATTTTCACAGGTAGGAGACAGAAAAGAGTTAGAGGTAGCAAATGCGTCGTGATTTCATGACATGTTTTGTTTTTGCTGTTGCATGCCAAGATAAGGACTAGGAGGTGGAGAACATCGCGATATCACGACAGGTCAGGTTTTCATAGTCAACTGTCAAGAAAAGGTCAAAGGAGCAGAAATGTCATGATATCACAACATGTCATAGTTGCGCAGGTAAAATTCAAGAAGCTTACACAGTGACAGTTGTCCGGGAAAGTGCAGAAGAAAATCATGCAGCCAGTTATGTTAGAGTTAGCTGAAGTCAGAACTGAAGTTACAGGTGGCAAAATAGTGCATTAAAGACAAGAACGGTTGTTACAGGGCCGTGATGCTACAAGGCTATCAAAAGTGCAAATATATCGAGGATCCCGATAAACAAGAAATCCTCTCGAAGGTTGCGTGTGTCAAAAATGGCAGTTGCGGGCAGAAGAGAAAGTTCAACTCATAATTGAAAGGAGTGGCATCGAAAAGTGTAAAGGTGCCGAGAGGGCAGTTACGTAAAGGATAGAAGAAAAGAATGACAAAGCATCAAAACACGCAGAAAAGGCTGTCAGAATGCACATAAAAAGCTGTCAGAGTAAGCAGAGAAGACTGTCAAAATAAGTCAAAAAGAAAGTGGCTAGAATATAGAGCATGTCAGAGAGGCTGTGACAGATTGAACGTAGCCATAAATGCATGAAAATTTGGAGGGAAAAATAGAGCCATTTTGAAAGAGTCGTTCGAGGAAGCCAAGTATAAAGAATTGAAAAGGCGCAGTAAGTGAGGTTACTGCAACCATGTTTTATCTTGAAAAACTAAAAGTGAGGTTGGGTAGAGTGCTGGAAGAAGCATAGAAAGTGTGCTGCAAGAACAACAGCAGAAGAACTGAAACCTGGTTTTAATTCTTGAAAATTGAAAGAGAGGTTTTAGTATGCAATAGAAGATATTGAGTTTCTAACAATTCTCCTTATGCTTCTATGAGATTGATTTGAATGAGCAATAGACTAGTGAGGGTCTTGTAAAAGAGAAGGCATTTTTATGTCAATCTATTATTCAAAATAGAAATCCAAGTTGGTGCTTGGTATAAGGGGTTGGTGCTCCTATTTGTTGTTGCAGATAAATCAGGGGTTGGTGCTCCTTCCAATGGATCTTTGGTAAACTATTTGTAAATATTGAATCCTTGCAAAGGCTGGATTTGGATTGTAGTCCAAATAGTCATTTTTGAGGAGTAGCCACATCGGTGAACCTTGTTAAATCTTGTGTTGTGTGATGCTCTTCTATTATATTTGCGATTTTTGTTTTTAAGCTTGCATTTTTAAGCATTAAGAGTTGCAGAATCAAATTTTAAATAGTTACACTGATTCACCCCCCCTCTCAGTGTCATTGTGAGAATATCAATTGGTATCAGAGCAAGGTACCTAAACAAGTTTAATCAGCTAAGGTGATCTTGGAAGATACACAATGGCTGGTGGTGAAGGTTTTTCTTCCAACAAAGCTCCTTTGTTCGATGGAACAAATTACTCTTTCTAGAGACTCAGGATGTAGACATATCTGTGTGCATTGGGATATGACATTTGGAAATCTGTTGAAAATGGATACACAATACCCTCTGCTCCTCCAACAGATGCGGCTGAGAAGAAAAAGTTTGAGAACAACTCTAAAGCTAAGAATGCTATTATGTGTGGGTTAGTAGACAGTGAATTGATAAGGATCATGAGCTGTAAATCGGCAAAAGACATATGGGACAAAATGTAGAGCATTCATGAAGGAGATGGCAAGATCAAGGAAGCCAAGCTACAAACACATCGAGCCTAGTTCAAAGCATTAAATATGAATGATGATGAGAACATAGAGTAAATGGAATCATTAATGCGATTAGAGGACTCGGTGAGGAAATAGAAGATGTAGTTGTTGTGAAAAAGGTACTAAGAACTCTCCATAAAAGATTTGATGCTAAAGTTTTTGCTATAGAAGAAGCTAAAGATTTAAATACTTTTAGCATGGATGAAATGCATGGTTCTTTAATAGTATATGAAATGAGAATAGGACAAACTAAGCCCTCAGACAGAGAAGCTGCTTTCCAAACACAGAAAAATATAAAAGCTAAACAAGAATATGAGGAAGAAGAATCTTTAGATGAAAATGAAGCAAACTTTGTTATGAAAATAATAAAGGGAAAAGGAAAATACAAAGGTAAGTTACGGTTTAAGTGTTTCAACTGTGGAGTCATCGAGCACTTTGCAGCTAAATGCCCAATGAATGAGAAAAATGAAAGTGATGAAGTGATGCAGGAGCATCCGGAGGCAAAGGGCAATCTTGCATCACCCAAAAATGTATTTTCTTCTAAGTACTGAAACTGTCGCGATATCGCGACGCTTTTTGAAGAAGGGCTCCAGCGGGCCAAAATGTCGCGATATCGCGACGCTTTTTGAAGAAGGGCACCAACGGGCCAAAATGTCGCGACATCGCGACGCTTTTTGAAGAAGGGCTCCAGCGGGCCAAAATGTCGCGATATCGCGACGCTTTTTGAAGAAGGGCTCCAGCGGGCCAAAATGTCGCGATATCGCGACGCTTTTTGAAGAAGGGCACCAGCGGGCCAAAATGTCGCGACATCGCGACGCTTTTTGAAGAAGGGCTCCAGCGGGCCAAAATGTCGCGAAATCGTGACATTTCTCAAGCAGCGCAGTCGGAACGCCAAACTGTCGCGAAATCGTGACACTTTCGAGCCAAGGTGTACGGAATGCAAAGATGTCGCGAAATCGCGACATATCCAGAGGCAAGGTTCAACAATGCAAAGATGTCGCGAAATCGCGACACTTCCGAGCCAAGGTGTACGGAACGCAAAGATGTCGCGAAATCGCGACATATCCAGAGGCAAGGTTCAACAATGCAAAGATGTCGCGAAATCGTGACACTTCCGAGCCAAGATGTACGGAATACAAAGATGTCGCGAAATCGCGACATGTCACGGTTTCGCGGCCCGAAACGAAGCAGCAAGTACGGAACGCAGAGATGTCACGAAATCGTGACATGTCGCGGTTTCGCGGCCCAAGGGAGGAGAGCGAGTAAGAAGGGCCTAGACGTCGCGATTTCGTGACGTGTAGCGGAATCGCGGCCCCAAGGAGGAGAGAGAAGCCCAACGTCAAAACGTCACGATATCGCGACCAAGGGGGAGAGAAAAAGCCTTGGAGCAAATACGTCGCGATATCGCGACAAGAACGCTCACGACGTTGACCAGCCGGCGACTGCAGAGACCAATGCAAGGGGACACGTGGCATGAAGTGACAGGTGGCTCGCGAGTATGGAGCGATTACAGGGACACGTGGCACCAAATGACAAGTGACCAGGCGCATTCCTTGGTATGATGTTTTGAAGGCTTGACAGGCGGCCACAGAGCACTCGGCCACCCCAGACCATGATAATACGGGGCATCTGGCAGAATATGGCATGCGGCTGCAGGGCATACGTGTGGATGGTTAGAGGGAGGCCCGCACTTTGCGTAATGATGGAGAAGGAGGTGGCGGCCGAGGATAAAAGGCGCGCATGCATTGTATTGAGGGGGGGACTCTTGGCCATTGATTTTTGGGGGAATTGCTGTGTATTGCAGAAGAGACCTCTTTTTTTTTTTATGAAGCTTGCTGGAATTTTGCCTGTGCATTGTTAATTTCTGCATTCTTGTTGTGTGTTGTGCGTAGCCCTATATCAAGTGGTATCAGAGCGGGTTGGTTCTGAGAGTGCAAACCGATCGCCGACAGTGAGGCAGTTTGCGCCAGGACGTGGTTGTGGGTTGCGAAGGAAAAGCAGGATGCCTCCGCGTAGAGGACGTGGTATTGCGAGGAATAGGCAAGCAAGAAGGGAGGAGGTCGATCTAAGAGCCCTGCAGAGGCAAGTTGAGGCCCTGCAAGAGGAAATAAGAAGAGGAGTCGAGCCGAGAAGGGAAGAACCCAGCGAAGATGAAGTGTGGGAAGAAGAAGTTGCTTCTGATGAGGAAGAGGCCTTGGATCCAGCAGAGGCTAGGCTATATAGAGCCATCTCCCAGATTGGGAAGAAGCCAAAATTTGACGTCTCGACTTACTCTGGAAACCTCAACCCTGAGGAGTTGATAGACTGGATTAATGACATGGAGGAGTATTTTGAATACGAAGAGATATCAGATCCAAATCGGATCAGGTTTGCGAAATCCAAGCTGAAGGGACATGCTAGCATCTGGTGGAAGGGAGTGCAGTTAGAAAGGAACAGGAGGGGAAAGGAAAGGATCACTAGATGGGACAGGATGGTAGAGAAACTCAAGAGGCAGTTCATCCCTGCAGACTATGAGCTGGATTTGTTAAAGAAAATGCAGAGTCTTCGACAGGCTAATAAGACTGTCAAGGAATATACTGAAGAGTTCTTTCAAATCGCCATCAGAACCGGCCATTCGGAGGCGAATAAGGAGAAGGTCGCACGTTATATCAATGGATTGCGGACCAGCATTCAAGAAGAGCTGGGGCTGGTTAGAATGAGCACAGTAGAAGATGCATATCAGTTTGCATTAAAAGTGGAGGAGAAACTAAATAGAAGATTTGATGGTAAGCAGAGAGGGAAGGATAGGGGTGGAAGAGCTGGTGGAAGATACAAAGATTTTGGGAAAGCTAGAGAAGCTAGCAACAACCAAAGGCAAAAAGAAGTGAAGGAGGAGGATGCCCAACACCCACGCGGTCAGAGCAACAACTACCCAAGAGGAAGAGGTAGGTCGGGGCGAGGGTTTGGAAGAGGTGTCTTCAGAGGAACCTGCTTCAACTGCGGAGAGGAAGGACACAGGGCATACAACTGCCCGCAGCATCAAGAGAGGCCAAACCGAAGACCCGAGGGTCAGGCCCGAGCTGCTGTAGCAGACGAAGGTGCAGAGTCTGAGCACTCAGAGGAGGCAGAAAGAGGGGAAGCCATGACCATCAGAAGGGTCCTGTTAAATGAAGAAAAGAAGGGAGACCAAAGGAATAGCCTATTTCGGACAAGATGCAAGTGTGCAGGCAAGGTATGTAATATCATCATTGATAATGGAAGCACTGACAATTTGGTTTCGGAGGAAATGGTTTCCAAGCTGCGGATGGAAAGGAGAAAACACCCGCACCCTTATCGGATTGCATGGCTGCAAAAGGACCATCGGGTGCTGGTGAGTGAACAATGTCTGGTGAAGTTCAACATTGGAACTTACCAAGATGAAGTGTTATGTGACATCTTGCCCATGGATGCATGTCACCTACTGCTTGGGAGGCCATGGCAGTTTGACCGAAGTGTTGTCCATGATGGTCGAGCTAATACCTATTCTCTGTCAAAGAATGGAGTTCGCCATAAGTTGAAACCCCTGAAGGAGGCTGATGAGAAGGTATGCAGCAGTGCACGAATCTGTCTAGTTGATGGCAAAAAATTTTTGGAAGGCCTGAAGCCGGATCATGTGTGTTATGCTATAATCCCCGGGGTTAGGGAAGAAGGATGCAAGGAGATTCCAATGGAAGTCATGGGACTGTTAGAAGAATTCCCTGATATCATTTCTGACAATGTTCCTGAAGGTTTACCACCGGTTAGGAGGATCAGTCACCACATAGATTTGGTGCCTGGGTCGAGTTTGCCAAACAAGGCTGCACATCGAATGACACCTGTGGAAACTGAGGAGTTGAATCGACAAGTTCAAGACCTGTTGAAGAAAGGGCTGATTAGAGAAAGTCTCAGTCCATGTGCTGTACCAGCAGTACTAGCACCCAAGAAGGATGGAGAATGGAGGATGTGCACAGATTCAAGAGCAATCAACAAGATCACCATTAAATACAGATTCCCACTACCAAGGATGGATGATATCATGGACTGCTTGAGTGGAGCTGAGTACTTCACAAAAATTGATTTGAAAAGTGGATACCATCAGATCCGCATTAGAGAAGGGGATGAGTGGAAGACAACCTTTAAAACCAGAGAGGGGCTGTATGAGTGGTTGGTCATGCCATTTGGGCTAACCAATGCACCTAGTACCTTTATGAGGTTGATGAATGAAGTCTTGAAAGAATTTTTGGGCAGATTTGTGATTGTTTACTTGGATGATATACTGATTTTCAGCAAGACCTTAGAGGAACACCTGGTGCACATCAGAAAGGTGTTTGAGAAACTGCGGGAAGAGCAGTTACTGATCAATCTGAAGAAGTGCAACTTCGTGAAGAAGGAGCTGGTATACCTGGGCTTTGTTATATCAGCTAACGGTCTCAAAATGGACCCCGAAAAGGTGAAGGCTATCCTAGAATGGCCTGTCCCAAGGAGTGTGACCGAGGTTAGATCATTTCACGGTCTGGCCAGTTTCTACAGAAAATTTATTAGAAACTTCAGCAGTATTTGTGCATCTCTTACTGAGACAATGAAGGGAAACAAGAAGGAATTCCAGTGGACAGTTGGAGCAGATAAAAGCTTTGCTATGCTGAAGAAGAAGGTCACTGAGCAACCCGTCTTAGCACTTCCAGATTTCAATAAGGTGTTCCAGGTGGACTGCGATGCGAGTGGCAATGCGATAGGAGCAGTATTGAGCCAAGAGGGTAGGCCTGTTGCATATTTCAGCGAGAAGCTCAATGATGCCAGGCGAAAGTATTCGGTATATGACCAAGAGTTCTACGCCATAGTGCAAGCGCTCAAGAAGTGGAGGCACTACCTATTGCCGAAAGAGTTTGTTCTCTATACCGACCATCAAGCGCTGCAGTATATTAACAGCCAGGGTAAATTGAATCAGAGGCACCTCAAATGGGTAGAATTCTTGCAGAGCTATACCTTTGTGCTGAAGCATCGGAGTGGAAGATCCAATAGGGTGGCAGATGCATTGAGTAGGAGGCAATGTCTGATGACAGAACTGAGAGTGGAGGTTGTAGGGTTCGCTGAGCTCAAGAACTTATACCCTGCAGACCCCGATTTTGTAGAAGCTTGGAAGGCCTGCACTACACCTGTTACGTTGGATAGGAGTAGGTGGTTGGATTACCTGGTTCAAGAGGGGATGTTGTTCAGAGGGAACCAATTGTGCATTCCAAGGAGCTCAATGAGAGAGAACCTCATTAAAGAAAAGCATAGTGGGGGTTTAGCTGGACACTTTGGTCGTGACAAGACCATCTCATTGGTTAGTGAAAACTATTACTGGCCACAATTGCAGCAGGATGTGGCAAAGTTTGTGCAGAGTTGCAGGATTTGCCAGATGGCAAAGGGTGTGAGGCAGCCTACTGGTTTGTATCAACCGCTACCTATACCCGAGCGGCCGTGGGAAGATATTAGTATGGATTTTGTGCTTGGTTTGCCTCGGACGCAGAGGGGGAATGATTCCATCTTTGTGGTAGTGGACAGATTTTCGAAAATGGCACATTTTATCCCGTGCCAGAAGACTAGCGACGCGGTCCATGTAGCTGGTTTGTTCTTTAAGGAAGTGGTACGCCTTCATGGGCTGCCAAGAAGCATTGTGTCGGACAGAGACACCAAGTTTGTAGGTTATTTCTGGAAGACCCTGTGGAAGAAACTGAAGACGGAGCTAAAGTTCAGTTCTGCGTATCATCCCCAAACAGATGGCCAAACAGAGGTGGTCAATAGGAGTTTGGGCAACCTCATTGCGATGCTTGGTAGGGGACAAGCCCAAAGGATGGGATCTAGTTCTACCGCAAGCTGAGTTTGCGTATAACAGCTCGGTCAATCGGAGTACCAATAGGTCACCCTTCCAGATTATCTATGGAAGTAGCCCGAGAAACGCTTCAGAATTAAGAAGGCTAGATACAAGGGAGAAATGCAGTGCTGAGGCAGAAGACTTTGCTGAACACTTGAAAGGAGTGCATGAAGAAGTGACAAGACACATTGCCAAGATGAATGCTCGGTACAAGGCAAGGGCGGATCAAAAACGTAGAGTTAAAGAGTTCCAAGTAGGAGATTCTGTCATGGTCTATCTGAGGAAGGAGCGGTTTCCTGCCAAGACCTATAACAAACTAAAAATGAAGAAGTTTGGGCCGTGCAAGATCATTGGCAAACGGGACTCGGGCAATGCCTACGAGGTGGAGTTACCTAGCGAGCTCAACATCTCCCCCGTGTTCAACATCTCCGATCTGGTCGAATATCATGAAGGAGAAAGCAGTGAGATGCCAAGTTCGGATTTGTGGAGCATTCCAGCAGTCATCCCAGTAGCAGACGAGATAGAAGAAGTTCTTGATACCCGTGAGGGTCGCAGTACTCGAAACAGGAGTTATTCTGAGTATTTGGTCAAATGGAAGGGCAGGCCCATAGAAGATGCAACTTGGTTGTCCAAGGCAGAGGTTGATCGCTTGGGTCTACCTCGGAACGGTCAGAAGTGAGGTCACTTCTCAAACTCACCCGGGTGTCTGATGCAGGAGCATCCGGAGGCAAAGGGCAATCTTGCATCACCCAAAAATGTATTTTCTTCTAAGTACTGAAACTGTCGCGATATCGCGACGCTTTTTGAAGAAGGGCTCCAGCGGGCCAAAATGTCGCGATATCGCGACGCTTTTTGAAGATGGGCTCCAGCGGGCCAAAATGTCGCGATATCGCGACGCTTTTTGAAGAAGGGCTCCAGCGGGCCAAAATGTCGCGATATCGCGACGCTTTTTGAAGAAGGGCTCCAGCGGGCCAAAATGTCGCGATATCGCGACGCTTTTTGAAGAAGGGCACCAGCGGGCAAAATGTCGCGATATCGCGACGCTTTTTGAAGAAGGGCTCCAGCGGGCCAAAATGTCGCGAAATCGTGACATTTCTCAAGCAGCGCAGTCGGAACGCCAAACTGTCATGAAATCGCGACACTTTCGAGCCAAGGTGTACGGAACGCAAAGATGTCGCGAAATCGTGACATATCCAGAGGCAAGGTTCAACAATGCAAAGATGTCACGAAATCGTGACACTTCCGAGCCAAGGTGTACGGAACGCAAAGATGTCGCGAAATCGTGACATATCCAGAGGCAAGGTTCAACAATGCAAAGATGTCACGAAATCGTGACACTTTCGAGCCAAGATGTACGGAATACAAAGATGTCGCGAAATCGTGACATGTCGCGGTTTCGCGGCCCGGAACGAAGCAGCAAGTACGGAACGCAGAGATGTCGCGAAATCGTGACATGTCGCGGTTTCGCGGCCCAAGGGAGGAGAGCGAGTAAGAAGGGCCTAGACGTCGCGATTTCGCGACGTGTAGCGGAATCGCGGCCCCAAGGAGGAGAGAGAAGCCCAACGTCAAAACGTCGCGATATCGCGACCAAGGGGGAGAGAAAAGCCTTGGAGCAAATACGTCGCGATATCGCGACAAGAACGCTCACGACGTTGACCAGCCGACGACTGCAGAGACCAATGCAAGGGGACACGTGGCATGAAGTGACAGGTGGCTCGCGAGTATGGAGCGATTACAGGGACACGTGGCACCAAATGACAAGTGACCAGGCGCATTCCTTGGTATGATGTTATGAAGGCTTGACAGGCGGCCACAGAGCACTCGACCACCCCAGACCATGATAATACGGGGCATCTGGCGAGAATATGGCATGCGGCCGTAGGGCATACGTGTGGATGGTTAGAGGGAGGCCCGCACTTTGCGTAATGATGGAGAAGGAGGTGGCGGCCGAGGATAAAAGGCGCGCATGCATTGTATTGTGGGGACTCTTGGCCATTGATTTTTGGGGGAATTGCTGTGTATTGCAGAAGAGACCTCTTTTTTTTTTTTATGAAGCTTGCTGGAATTTTGCCTGTGCATTGTTAATTTCTACATTCTTGCTGTGTGTTGTGTGTAGCCCTATATCATGAAGGGACACATCAAGAGAGAAGTTACTGGAAGAAGAAACCACATTTTAGAAAAAGGAACTTCAAGAAGAAAAGTTTCATTTCGAAGAATGTCAACTCTTTTGAAGACAGCTCCGATGAATATTCTGAGGAAGAAACTGGTGAAGCTTTGTTCATGGCTTTTGAAGAAGAAAGAACAGAGGAAACCCAAGAGTGTGATGAAACATTAGAGGATGAAGTTGTGGTAGATCTGGAAGGTGAGTTGGTTGCTGCACTTGAAGAGTTACGTACAAAAAGGAAAAAGAATAAAAATATTTCAAGAAAATTTGAGGATGCCAACGAATTAATAATCAGTTTGAAAGTACAGACTGAAGAATTTAAGAAAAAGGCTAAATATTTTGAAGTACAACTAACCATGAAAATAGATGAGGGCAATAAGCTAGAAGAAGACATAGTTGGATTAAGGATGTAGCTAGAAGAGATGAATCAAAAATTGAGTTGTCATCATAAATTTGAAGACAATTCTGCAAAGCTGAATAAAATGTTAAATAACCAAAGGCCTACATGCATCAAATTTGGTTTGGGCTTTGATGAAGGATAATCCTCAAAGGAATCAAAGGCTATAACTATAGAACCAATAAATAATAAATATAAGATCAGGGTTGATCAATAAAAACTATATCATGCAAAAGAAAACCATAAGGCCAAGCATGAAAGGAGTACTGCCAATGATGGATTCACCAAAGTCACATATCAAAGAAGAAGAAGACCCATGGCTGCTACTACAACATGGAAAAAACCATTACCCAGGTACACTCGTTCCTTTTCTGGTTATTGTTTTAAATGCAATGCATATGGTCATAAAATTTCAAATTGTAGATATAATGTAGAACAAAGGAATTTCACTAGTAGAAATGTTTTTTCACCTTTGATAGATTATGTTGTAGAATGTTATAACTGTCATAACTTTGGACATATTGCAAGAAATTGTCATAGCTCTTTTGCAGGAAATAAATATCAGGGAAGAAAGTATCAACCAACTGGATTGAAACAAAACATAAAATTTCTCAAAAAATAGGCACAAGACAATGAAAGGGAGAAGGTAAAACAAGCAACCAAATCTGTTATCAAATTAGAGTGGAAAGAAAAGGAACAACCTAAGAAATATAAGGAATCCTTGATCGTTCAAACAGCTCTCAAAGCCCAAAACAAATCTGCACCATGGATTCTGGATAGTGGATGCTCCAGTCATATGACAGGAGATAAACAAAAGTTTGATAAGTTACAGACATACGAAGGTGGTTCTATAAAATTTGGAAATAATGATAGAACCAAGATAGTGGGTAAAGGATCAGTCAAATTAAGTGATGGAAAAATCAACTTTAAAGAAGTCCTATTTGTGGTTGGTTTGAAGCATAACTTACTGAGTGTAAGTCAAATTTATGACAGAGGTCATGAAGTAATTTTCAAGAAGCAGGGCTATGAAGTAAGAAAGATAAAAAATGGGAAGTTGATAGCTATTGGACTGAGAACTTCTAGAAATCTGTATACTCTCTCAGAGACTTCAGAAGGAACTTGCTTGGTAGGATAGGAAGAAGAAAATTGGTTGCGGCATAAGAGACTCGGTCATATAAGCTTTGACAATCTAGTAAAAATCAGCTCAAAAAGGGCAGTAAGAGACATACCCACTATTGGCAAACCTTCAAATAGCATTTGTGCTTCATGCCAAAAGGGGAAGAAAACTAGAGCCACTTTCAAAGCAAAAGAGTACTTCACGAGCAAGTTGTTAGAACTAATTCACACTGATTTATGTGGACCCATGAGAACGGAAAGCATAAATGGATACAAATATTTTATGTTGTGTATAGATGACTATTCCATAATGACATGGGTACTATTTTTGAAACTTAAATTAGAAGCCTTTGAGATGTTCAAAACTTTCAAAAATCTTTTTGAGAATCAATTAGGAAAAATAATTAAATGTTTAATATCAGATAGAGGAGGAGATTTTATTTCAAAGGAGTTTGCAGAATACTATGAAAAACATGGGATTAGAAGACAGTTTTCAGCAGCAAGAACACCTTAGCAGAATGGAGTAGTAGAAAGAAAGAACGGAACTGTGTAGGAAATGGCACAGACCATGTTGACAGAGAGCAGAATTGCTAATAGGTTTTGGAAAGAGGCAGTTCATATTGCAGTTTACATCCAGAATAGGTGCATGTTGAGGCCACATGAAAGCAAAACACCTTATGAACTATGGTTTGGCAGAAAGGCTACAACAAAATACTTCAAAGTGTTCGATAGCAAGTGTTACATTAAACGAACTAAAGACAATCTTGGAAAATTTGAAGATAGATCTGATGAAGGAATTTTTCTTGGTTACTCAACAAAAAGCAAAGCCTACACATGCTACAAAAAAATACTAAAGAAAATTGTGGAGAGTGCGGATGTTAAGGTTTATGAAGGTAGGAAATAAGAAATCAGCCATAATAAAAACTACCCGACTTATGAAGAATTTATTCAAGAGGATGAAGATCAAGAAAAATAAGAGAGACAGAAATCAGATTCAGATGATTTAGAACTAGAAGAAAACAGGAAATCCAAAATAGGTAGCTAGCAGAAAAATCATCCCAGAGAGCAGATTATTGGGGACCCCACAGTTGGTATTCAAACAAGAAGAAGAGTAGTAAACAACTACTCTCTGTTATCCAACATTGAGCCCAAAAATATTATTGAAGCAAGCACATATGAAAGCTGGATGGAGGCAGTAAATGAAGAACTAGATCAAATTGAGAAAAACAAAACCTGGGAATTAGTACCAAGGCCTGAAAATAAAAACATAATCGGTACTAAATGGATATTTTGAAACAAATTTAATGAAGATGGACAGGTTGTAAGGAATAAAGCAAGATTGGTCTGTAAAGGATATGTTCAAGTTGAGGGGATTGATTTTGAAGAAAATTTTGAACCAGTGGCCAGACTTGAAGCGATCTGACTGTTTTTGGCTTTAGCAGTTCATAGGAATTTCAAAGTATATCAGATGGATGTGAAATCAACATTTCTAAATGGAAATCTTGAAGAAGAAGTTTATATTGAACAGCCTGATGGTTTTCAACTCTGTGATAATCCCAACTTTGTTTGCAAGCTAAAGAAAGCATTGTATGTCTTGAAACAAGCACCTAGATCTTGGTATGCAAGATTGGATAGCTATCTCACTCAGCAAGGATTCAAGAAAGGTATGGTGGATAGAAATTTATATATCAAAACTAAGAATGGCAATCTCATTGTCCTTGTTTTCTATGTAGATGATATAATATTTGGCAGCAGCAATGATAAGTCATGTAAACACATAGCAAATAAAGTGTAGAAAGAATTTGAAATTTCTATGATTGGTGAGCTTTCATATTTCCTAGGAATGCAAGTTAATCAAACTGAAAAGGGCATTTTTATTTCTCAAGTTAAATATGTGAAAGAAATGCTGAAAAAGTTCACTATGGAGGATAGTAAGCCTGTTAGCACACCCATGACAACAGGCTGTAAGTTGAGCAAGGATGACAAATCTCCAGATGTTGATCAAACAATGTACAAATCTATGATTGGGAGCCTGCTGTATTTGACAGCCACCAGATCGGATATCTTACAAGCAGTTTGCATGGTTGCAAGATTTCAGGCTAGTCCCAAAGAGACCCATGTGACAGCTATGAAAAGGATCTTTAGGTACCTCAAGGGTACTATGGAGTATGGGCTATGGTATCTAAAAGGAAAATACTTCACTCTTTTTGCATATTCTGATGCATATTGGGCAGGATGTATTGATGACAGAAAAAGTACCAGTGGAGGAGCATTTTATCTTGGAGATAAATTGGTAGCATGGCACAACAAGAAACAAGAATCAGTCTCTCTATCCACACCAGAGGTAAAATACATTGCAGCAACAACATGCTGTACATAGATATTATGGATGATACAAACACTAAAAGATCTTGGTATTCATTTCAATGAGCCAATTTCAGTTAAATGTGATAACACTAGTGCAATCAACATATCAAAGAATCCGGTTATGCATTCCCGCACCAAACATATTGCAATATGGTATCACTTTTTGAAAGATAAAGTTGCAGAAGGAGAGGTCAAATTGGAGTTTGTTCCAACCACAGAGCAAGTAGCAGATATATTCACAAAACCATTGCCCAAGGAATTTTTTGAGTACCTTCAGAGTAAGCTGGGAGTGGTCACACTACCCAAGCACTGATTAGCTCTGGAGAACACATTCTCAGGGGGAGCATTAAATTATTTATGCCTGAGAATGTTGTGCATAGACTCAGGGGGGGTCTGCAGTAGCACTTTGGTATTATTGGCAAAGGGGGAGAAGAATTACTACAGGAAATTGAAATTGCACATGTGTTGCCAACAATTCCAAAGGGGGAGATTGTTGAGCAAGGTGTAGCAAAAGTATTGTCATTGTTGTCAACACAAAAATATTGATGCAGTTGATGCAGTTCAGAGGACAGTCAGAACATGTACAGTGAATTTCCAAAAAAAAAGAAGTGACCAAGATTCAGAAAATTGCAGAAAAAGACAAGTAAGAAAACTGTCGCGATATCACGACATGTTTTCTATCACGATTTCATGACAAAACGGAGGAGAGAGAAGGCACAGCCAAAAATGTCACGATTTCATGACATAACAGAGGAGAGAGAATGCGTAGCCAAAAATGTCATGATTTCACAACATAACAAAGGAAAGAGAAGGCACAACCAAAAATGTCATGATTTCACGACATATTGGAGGAGAGAGAAAAATCTAGAGAAACTGTCATGAAATTGCGACATGCTAGAAGGAAAGAAGCAAAGTTGAAAAACTGTCACGATTTCGTGACATGTTTGGAGTAAAGGCGCTGAAAATGAAAAGTGTCATGATTTTATGACAAGTTCGGTGAAGAAGCGCCAAGGGTGAAAAGTGTCGCGATTTCATGACAAGTTCGGTGAAGAAGCGCCAAGGGTGAAAAGTGTCATGATTTCATGACAAGTTCGATGAAGAAGCACCAAGGATGAAAAGTGTCACGATTTCACGACAGGTTCAGAGAAAGGGCCAAGTTGAAAAGGTGTAGCGATTTCGCTACATGTTGGATTTTCGAAGGTCGTAGCAAAAGAAATTGCAAAGGGAAAAAGGTGTAGCGATTTCGCTACATGTCTTGATTTCGCTAGTGCATGAAGAGAGAGTTGTACGGGTGCGAAAGATGTCACGATTTCATGACATGTTGCATTTTCACAGGCGAAATGCAAAGAACAGCGCTAAGGCAGAAAAGCGTCGCAATTTCACATGTTGCACTTTTGCGGGCGAAAGGCAAAGAACAGTGCTAAGGTAGAAAAGCATCGCGATTTCGTGACATGTTCCGATTTTGCTGGGGCATGTGGAGAAAAGTGTACAGCAGCAAAAAGTGTTGCGATTTCGTGACGTCCTATTTTTGCAGGCAAGAGGCAGAAAAGAGCTCGAGGCAGCGAATGCATCGCAATTTTGTGACATGTCCCATTTTCATGGGTATAAGACAGAAAATACCTCGAGGTAGCGAATACATCGTGATTTCATGACATGTCCCATTTTTTTGGGTATAAGATAGAAAAGAGCTAGATGTAGTGAATGTGTCACGATTTCGTGACATGTCCCATTTTCATGGGTATAAGATAGAAAAGAGCTAGATGTAGTGAATGTGTCACGATTTTGTGACATGTCCCATTTTCGTGGGCAAGATACAGAAAAGAGCTAGAGGCAGCAAATGCATCACGATTTCGTGACATGTTCTATTTTCATGATTGCATACCGAGATAAAGACTAGGAGGCGGAGAATGTCGCGATATCATGACAGGTCAAGTTTTTGTGGTCAACTGTCAAGAAAAATTCAAAGGGGCAAAAATGTTGTGATATCGTGACATGTCATAGTTGTGCAGGTAAAATCCAAGAAGCTTACACAGTGACAGTTGTCGAGGAAAGTGCAAAATAAAATCATGCAGCCAGTTGTGTTAGAGTTAGCTGAAGTCATAACTGAAGTTACAGGTGGCAAAACAGTGCATTAAAGACAAGAACGGCTATTACAGGGCCGTGATGCTACAAGGCTGTCAAAAGCGCAAATATATCAAGGATCTCGATAAACAAGAAATCCTCTCAAAGGTTGCGTGTGTCAGAAATGGCAGTTATGGGCAGAAGAGAAAGTTTGACTTAGAATTGAAAGGAGTGGCATCAGAAAGTGTAAAGGTGCCGAGAGGGCAGTTACATAAAGGATAGAAGAAAAGAATGACAGAGCTTCGAAACACGCAGAAAAGGCTATCAGAATGCACAGAAAAATCTGTCAGAGTAAGTAGAGAAGACTGTCATAATAATTCAGAAAGAAAGCGGCTAGAAGATAGAGCGCGTCAGAGAGGCTATGATAGATTGAACATAGCCGTAAATGCATGAAAAATTGGAGGGAAAAATAGAGCCGTTTTGAAAGATCCGTTGGAGGAAGTCAAGTATAAAGAATAAAAAAGGCACAGTAAGTGAGGTTACTGCAACCGTGTTTTATCTTGAAAAACTAAAAGTGAGGTTGGGTAGAGTGTTGTAAGAAGCATAGAAAGTGTGCTGCAAGAACAATAGCAGAAGAACTGAAACCTGGTTTTAATTCTTGAAAATTTAAAGAGAGGTTTTAGTATGCAATAGAAGATATTGAGTTTCTAACAATTCTCCTTATGCTTCTATGAGATTGATTTGAACGAGCAATAGACCAGTGAGGGTCTTGTAAAAGAGAAGGCATTTTTATGTCAATCTATTATTCAAAATAGAAATCCAAGTTGGTGCTTGGTATAAGGGGTTGGTGATCCTATCTATTGTTGCAGATAAATCAGGGGTTGGTGCTCCTTCCAAGGTGTGTCTTTGGTAAACTATTTGTAAAGATTGAATCCTTGCAAAGGCTGGATTTGGATTGTAGTCCAAACAGTCATTTTTGAGGAGTAGCCACATCGGTGAACCTCGTTAAATCTTGTGTTGTGTGATGCTCTTCTGTTATATTTGCTATATTTGTTTTTAAGCTTGCATTTTTAAGCATTAAGAGTTGCAGAATCAAATTTTAAATAGTTACACTGATTCACCTCCCCCTCTCAGTGTCATTGTGAGAATATCAGAATACAGGATTAATATAAAATCTAAACAATATTCAACTATTATTTAAATTAAGGTCTTATAAAATTCTTAGGTCAAGACATTATTATCTATTTAATATAGATTTTACTATCTATTTAAATAAAGCTCAATTATTATTTAATATAGATTCTTTTCATCAACATACAAGTTCTTTCACCATAACTAGCAAAATGCTATACTAATAGCAATTTAGGGAATTCAAAGGCAACCAAATTTATGCACACATTCCAAAACCAATATGTTGTTGAGTGATGAAGTAAAAGATAATCAATCATATGCAAAAAACAAAAAGGGATTCTTTCCATCAATTCTATCACTCATCTTAATAAGAGAATTTACGATAGCTAGTAGTCTGTCAACTGAGGCTATAGGTTACTGGCTATTGACGATTATCCTTTAAACTGATAATGCATACATATATGAAGGTAGTCATTTATGTTACCCCCGATTTACCTTAATAATCACTTACCCAATCTCAAGTACCCCATTTATGGTCATGGATTCTATTTATTCCACCTACGACCATACTTGATACATTAAATTGATAATCTATCAACAACACCACGTTCTTCAAAGGTAAATCAATCTAAGCATTATATAGTCATTCATTTTCAACAAAACTAAGTATCAAATTACTATTTATCATCACATAGTTTTTCCATACCATAAGTCCTGCCAAGGAGGGTCATGACATACAATGCTAACATAAGTGTCATATAAAATTCGATAAGGTATTTTATAGTGATTCTATGCTATCATTTTAAGAAATTTTAGCTCTTAAAATTTATTAAAACATAGGCATATTTATACTCATTGGAAATATCTTTTTTAGGATATTTCCAATGGTGCTACTGTTATGATATTTTTTTGAATAATTGATATACTTTTGGTATCCTAAAATATTAGGCTACAATTTTCCTTTAACTCATGTTGCATTCATTGTACTAGCCAAAATTTCGGTTGATGATTCAATTGGTATACAAAATTGGGTGTCTATAAATTCTAACATTATGGTATCATATGTGAGTTAGTCTATTAGTTGTTTGATAGCATTCTTCTACATGTTTATACAAAGGTATTGTAGAATATTACAAATGATGTATAATTCACCCTTCTATTCCATGCTTTATAATTTATCCTTCCTCCAAATTTAAGAGTTTTGAAGGTATGTTTGCATATCATATTTTATATTCTTCATTACACCTCCTAAGATATTCTACATCTATATGATTAATAGGCTGATGTACCAATGAATTTAGTTAAAACTAAAATTCATTTACAAAAATTCCTAAGCTATTAAGCTTAATTTGGAAGGAATCATGCTAAGTTCAAGCGTGATTCATGGTTATTTCCATAGGAAAATTACTTGATCTCACAATGTTCTTGTGTATGAAATATTTTTTGTATTTAGGATGTTGAAATATAAATTAAAATTAAAAAGAATATACTTTTTACCAATAACTATCATGTGATTCAAGTGAGTTTCCTAGGTATTATATTCTCTAATTCTATAATTTTACTTAAAAATATAGATATATACTTGGTATTAGAGTAGGAACCTTGAGGACTAGCTCCAACATGGCATTCACCTACTAAAGTCTATAATTCCAAGCATTTGAACTTAGTCACATCATGGTATGAACATATTAATGATAACATTTTAATAAATGATCAAATAAATTGGTTCTAAAATATCATATCCTCCTATTGATACAAATTTTATCCATCTCCATTAGTATAAATCAAGAATATCTTGTATTGATCCACCATGAAGGATCTTGGTAACTCATTGGTAACTTTTTAGAAATTGGTGTTGCTTTTATTTATGAGTAATATTAGTTCTAGAATTATGAATACGTGTATACATTGGTCATAAATGCTCTTTGATATTAATTTATTTAGGTATATATTGAGGTTTTTAAAAATATTTTCATATGCTAAATCTGTTAGAATCATCCTCTTCAATTCAATATCTTTTATCAAATCATACTTTAGCATTCCATTACTTTTATTTGTCCCCTTAATCATATATAAATGGATTACACTAGGGATCCTACCAAAATTATGTGACATTATTAAGCCTAGTTATGTTGCATCAATATAGGTTCCTATTAGATGACCATAATAAGTACCTAACTTTAAGATGAAATTATATTCTACTACACAATATCAAGCTATTTATTTACCATAAATAAGTTTTCTTATTATAATAGTAGTCAAGAATTGCTAGAAATAATGCATGAGAAAGTAAAACATAATGAGAATTGTTATTTTTTCTACATGTGATCATTTCCATCATGTATAATTACCCTTATGAGATGGTTTTACTTTTATCACACATAAAATTTAGTTCTAATTTGATTATTTTAATCATTTCTTGGTCAAACATTTATTCTTCTATTTTATGTAGTGTTTATTAACAATTGAATATATGTTTTTCTCAGTCTAGCACTTTATGTTATTTCCATTTTTAACACATCAAATTGATGGAAAGGAAAATTATGTTACTTAAAATAGATAAAAATATGTTAGATTATTGAATCCAAGACCAAAAATATAAAATAATTTATTACATTTACTTTACTTATGATTAATTTAGCATCTTAAAAAGTGGGATCTAAATATTTCTACTATGGAATAATTTTTTTGAATCATTGAGAGTTTTCTGATAGATCCAATTATGGAGGTGTTGGTTTAGCCTAGGTGTACTATAAGCTATTTTTGATCTTGTGGATACTTCTCCATGGAATTGCATATTTTTCCATGATTTTTACATATTGAATATCAAATGTCCACTAAGTAGATGATATGGCACTTCTCCTTCATGTCTAAATTTGGCTAGTTGACAATAACTAGAAACATCAATTATATACTATTGAAAAACATATTTTGCCTTCTCAAATATGGATAAAACTATAACATTTATCCACGAGTATGGTAATTTATTTTGCCAATTATAAAATTTAAATGATCTCCATATCATATCCTTTATTTGAATCTTTATGGTATCACTTTGTGATCCAAATAGCAGCACCTATTTTGATAGGGATAAAACTCCCTAGAATATTTTATGTATCTTATAGAACATTTTTTTAATATATTATGTGGTCATAAGGTGCTTAAATCATGGCAGTGTACAAGAATTAAAATTAATCTTTAATTGAAATTTATGATGAGATCTATCCATAAATACTATTGATATTGTAACTTGGTCATACTATATTAGATTTTATTAATTTTATTATCATTATAAAATTGTTAGAATTATTGAGTTGTCATTGATGTCAAAAGCCAATTTGGTAGAAAGCAAACAATCAAAGGTCAATTTGGTAGAAAGCAAATAGTGGATGAAATACTCAAGGCAAATATTTATCCTAGTGATGTATTATCAAAGGTTGAAATATTATTATTATTGAAGTGGAAAATATTTATCCCTACCTAAGGTTGAGACATTATTATTGAAATATTTATTCATGCCTAAGGTTGAAATATCAATGAGGAACACTAAGGTTGAAAATATTTATCCTTACCTAAGGTTAAAATATTTCATGAGGAGGGTCGACCTTATGGAAGTGAAAAGAATTAAATATTTTGTGAGAAGGGCCGACCTTATGGAAGTGAAAATAATTGCATATATATACAATGCCAAAATTCATTTCAAAGAAGATTTTTTAAGTTGGTATCCTCAACACATCTAAGAAACAACGACAAGGGAGAAGACAAAGAAAATGTGAAGATAATTTTTTAAGTTGAGATTTTTAAGTTACGTTGACTTTTCATGGTCAAGATAGCGTTGGTTGGTCATGGTGATCATTGCAAGGGTTCAAAAAAATCAAGTGTAGTAGCAGTGAAAATATCAAACAAGTGAAGAGAAGGTTTTGTGATGCATCAATCGAAGGTGGTGATCATTGCATGGGCTTGGAAAAATTGAGAGCAGTGGTAGTGAGAAGATCAAGTGCAGTGGAGGTTTAAAAAGGAGTATTGTGTAGCAATAGTGAAAAGGAAGCCCAATAGAGGTAGCACCAAATTTTTAAGGTAAATAATTTCAAGACTACATCAAAACTAATTTCAGTTGTGAATATGTGAAAGAATTGAGAGGAGAGCAAAGAACTTGGAGATTGCAACATTCTAAATATAAAGCAATGATGTCAAGATATGCTTTAGTGAATGAATATCGAGCAAGTAATTTGATTTATAAAAATTTTCTAAGGTTACACTTTGGTGAACGATTTCATTTTGGTTGGCATATTTTATGGAAATTCTAAATCCCACATTTTCCCTACCAAGGGCATGGGATATGATATAAGAGTTCTTGCATGATATATTTATTATGAGTACCTCACAGTGCCCATGATGCCCTGTTGTATGTGAGCACACCCAGTTGAAGGGTTCTAGAATTGGTGCTTTGTGTGAACCACGTGGTAGAAATATGAAAGTCTTGGTAGTGACAGTTGATGGGAATTTATCTTGCATGTTTCGTCATTGACCTGTTGTGAGTTGACCGCACATGTAGAGATATTAAAATAATTTTGTTTGATATCATATTTGAAGGGTAATACAAAATAAATATTATCATCTTGATAAGGCATATTTGGAGGTATAGTGAATTAATTTCTTTCTCAAGGTGATTTTAATTATTTAAGGAAAATATTTTTATTTTTATAAAGTGGGAGGTATAAGGAATTAGTAGACAAATGATATGAGTTAGAAAAGAGTTTGATGTTTTGATTTTTATTTGAGGTAAATATTGTTGAATAGGAGGAATAAGGAATTGAAATGAGTTAGAAAAGAGTTTGTTGTTTTGAAGTACTTGTGGGAATAAGTACAAGAGCATAGTCTCACACAAATAGAAGGATTATTTTTAAAACAAGTCAAAGTGTCAAATAGTGCAAGGATAGAGTGAAAGAATTAATGCATATCTTCACCCAAGCATTTGATTGAAGAAGAAGGATAATTCAACCATCTACAAGGAGAAAGGAAAGGTGCACAAGATAGTTACAAATCAGCATTTACAAGGTCAGTTATCAAGTTCTAGAGTAGAGCTACCTTTAAAATACAATAAATGTGAGACATGTGGAAGTGATAGAATTGATGAATGGAAAGAATAAGTTTGGTCATTTGAAGCTTCCTATACAAGTACATAATCTATATGTTCAGGAGGTTAAAAAAATCTAATTAGATTATATTTTTGGTTTGAAGAGAGCATACTTGAGAAATATTTCAGATCAGATTGTTGAGAATACTAGAGCAAGGTTTTTGGAGCAGATTTGAGTAGGTTTTTGAGAATATTTATGTAGTGTTTATGACCAATTTTTGGAGTATATTTGAGTGGGTTTTGTGAGTAGGTTGTGGAATAGATTTGAGCAATGGGATTGGTGTCTCTTATGGATTGGTGTCCATGAACCTGAGTGAGGGGATTGGTGTCTCCTATGGATTGGTGTCCATGAACTTGAGTGAGAGGATTGATGTCTCTTGTGGATTGGTGTCCATAAAATTTATCAAGGGGATTGGTGTCCATAAAATTGAGTGAGGGGATTGGTGTCTCCTGTGGATTGGTGTCTCCTATGAATTGGTGTCCACGAACTTGAACAAGGGGATTGGTATCTCCTATGGATTTGTGTTCATGAAATTGATCAAGGGTATTGGTGTATCCTATGGATTGGTGTCCATAAACTTGATCAATGGGATTGGTGTCTCTTGTGGATTGGTATCCACAAACTTGAGCAAGGGGATTGGTGTATCTAGTGGATTGGTGTCCACAAACTTATATAGAAAATTGATGTCTCCTATGGATTGGTATCCATGACTTTTTATAGAGGATTGGTGTTTCCTATGGATTGGTGTCCACAAACTTGTATAGGTTATTGGTGTCTCTTGTGGGTTGGTGCTCACAAAATTTATTGAAGAAATTTATAAATAATATTTTGTTGTGGTTTTCTCTTGAGAGGGTATGTCCATGTAAAATATTTGTCTCTTATGTGCATGGTGATTTGTCCATTGTTTCACTATTGTAGTGATGTTGATTGAGATTATTTATTTGGAAAAAAAAGAAATTTTTTTATCTTATACTGTTCACCCCCATAACTCAGTATAAGCTTGTGTTCTTAAAAAATAGACTCAAAGTGATTTTCAATGATATACAATAAGCTTTTTCTATAAAATCAAGTAATAAATTTTAATATATAAAATTAGGTAGCTATCTAAATTATAACTTGTTCTAGTATTTTGTATTAATACTATGGCTTAGAAATTTAAATAGTTATAGTTTTCATCTAGTTTCCAATACTAACCTACAACTACTTGTCTAAGAGGTTTATCCCCATTCATAGACAAACCTATAGAGTGAAAAAATCATTTTAAAACAATATATGTTTATATAATTATAAAAACTGAAAGAAAGAGAAACAACACCATCATTCATTAGTACCAAGAATATAGATGTAAAGATCATAAATATACATTCATGGATAATACTATATACTTTATATCTTAAAATATTTTATGCAAACAAATAAAATCAATATAACACACATAAATAAAATGATATATCATAAATAAGCACATGATATGAAGGTTTTCCTTAGACACTATATAAAATCATTATAGGAAAAAATTTGTATCATATTGAAGACCAAGTAAATAGTTTTTAGGGGTTTGAATACTCAAATAATAAGTGAAAATGGGTCAAGTTTAAAGAAACAACCTTAAATTTTATTATTAAACATTATACCCACCTCTATAAGTTGTACAATGGGCCATAGTGCTATGCAAATAAATACAATAAAAATGTTTGTCTTTTCCTCAAGTGAAGCTTAACATGACATATTATAATATTCCGTCACAAGTTAAACATGGGGCATGGAAAAATATCCTTATTAGTTGTCCGCCATAAAAGAAACTCTCCTACTCCAATAAAATCCTACAATTACATAAATAATATTTTAAGTATAATCATGTTTAAGATATTAGTTGTGTAATATGTTGAAGGCACATATATTGGACCAAGTATACTAGAGGCATGAAGTTATCAAACATAATACATCAAAATACTTATGTGATATTTACATTCATAAAATTTTAGATTGTAAACAAGCTTGACAAAAAAATGATTATCATAATATAGGGTCACCAAAAACTACTAAGAAATACAAAAACACTTTAGAATCATGTGCATCCCTTGGAGGTGTTTGGTAGACTCATTAATATCACAATATTCAACTTTCATATAAGATTCACATATATTAACTTATTTTTTTGTATTAATGTTAAAAGAAAGTTTTGAAAGGAGCCCCACAACGTTATACAACAAATAAGCCCGAAGGCCAATTAAAGCGCTAGACTACCTCCATAAGGGAGGCCCACCTAAAAGGATAACAAGGTATTACAAATAAAGGCAAGCACCCCCAGGGGAAATGGAATTGAGGGAGTTCACACCATCCCCACGAAGGTAAGCCAAGGAGCAAAATCCAAACAACTCAGCCTTAAATATTCACATATATTGAATTATCATTTACAACACCAAGAGATTGATTGAAAGCCATGATAAATGTTAAATCTAGTTTACAATGCCATTTATTTAGAATGATTATCCAAACCATACTATAGAATCTAACTAATACCATAGGTGCTCCTACTACATATTTTTCTTACCCATATGATATGTATACTTGACATACCAATGGATGCACTTGGTCATTGTCCAATGACTCACATAGGGTGTTGTAAATACTTGGAATAATAACTAACATCAATATAAGGCCTATCCTAGTGTGTATAAAATAGATAAATAACCCACTATGTGACTAGGATAGGGTGTCATATACCCACTAAGTCACAAGTAAAGGAATTATAACAAAAATTGCATTCCTCCTTAAGAAACTAGTATAGGGGCTAAGAAAAGGTGATTCTAAAAGTTGAATAACTAATTGGAATCCATAGGAAGTTATGAAGGAGGCACAAATTTATCATCTCAAAAGTATCATGAAGTTGTGATTGTATCTCCTTGATCAATGATGTTTACCTTACCATGATAATAATATTATGAACATATGATACAATTACAAAAATTTAACCACCTAGTGCTTGATGTAGAGATAATGATTTACTATAAACAATATAAAATCATAAATAAGGAAGAAAAAATGAATCTTATCGCACCAACTATGAGGATCCTTACTAACTTTATATAATGACTTCTTAATATTTATAAACCCAGGGTGTGGACTCATTAAGTTAAAAAATAAGAGGTTGTATTGGATAGATATCCACTCAAAGCTCTCCAAAAAATTAAAATACTCTTCACATCCATTTGATATGCTTATCCACCCAAAGTCTCTAAATAGCTAATTCCCTTAATTGAAGAAAACCTATTCACAATAATGCATGCCTTGTTATTCTCAAACTAAACATTAGATTTGTACTTGGTCTTCTAGATACATTTATGACCAACATTATTGTTTTCCTTGAGTAAATAAATAATCTTCCAAGTCTAATTATTCATAAATGAATTACATTTTTCCAAGATAATACCTATATCTTTCCACTTGTTGTTGTGACCACTTTACAACATCCCAAATTTGGGGACCCACATGATTTTTTTTTGTTGAAATTTTGGAGTTTGTATTTATTTTTCATTAATATAGTTTGTTGTAAATTTTGTGTGTAAAATGTTTAATGTTAATGTTTTTTATTTTTAATTTTTTTTTGTTTTGGTGTTGCTTGTTAATTTAGTTCATTTTGAGTTTTTTAAAGTTGTTTATGTTTGTTATTGTTATGTTGATTTGTTTTGAGTACTTCAATTATAATAGTTTATAATTTAATATATTTAAATTTTTAATAAAAGAATTATGTTTGTTTTATGGTTGCATGTGTTTGGGTATGGGGCACGGCTTTTGAGGTGAACTAGCAGACTGAGTACAAAGCGGTCAATGACCCGACACGCTTTGAAAGGTATAGTTGGGTCAGGAGGTGCATGTTCGGAAGATGAATGGAAACCTTAGGTGTATTATTTTTTATAGAGCGTTTGTGGTGCAATTGTTTAAAGCATGTGGGATAAAGGCGATATATCATTATCAACGTTTATCCTCAGTGAAATACAATAAAGTGTAACAAATGGTAAGATTAGCATATTGAATGTCATATACCGTGAAGATATAGGTGGATGTAGTACATATAAATGAAAGTACAAATATTGTAATGTTGTGGAAGTGATTCATTAGCACCAAAATTCCTCGATGAATGTTGTTGAGGACAGTTTCTAAAATGTTTCAGTTAATCAAATCAGTTGAAATGAAGCCGTTGTACTAGTATGTATACGAATAGGAATGGAGAATGATTTTTGCATGTAATGCATCATTAATAGTGTAGAAATGGTGGTAAAGTTCTAAAAATATCAACATGAAACTGATACTAACAATGTGTGATTATAAAGTAGAATTTCTTCAAAAATACACCAAACTGTTTTTAAATGCATTTCATGCCTATACGTGAATTAGTATTGACTAATGTCTATCGTGGGTGCTTCAGTCAATGGATGATATCTGTTGAGGATGGATTGAATACAAAAAAAATTGTTCAGGAATTAAGAAGTTCACTGCTTGGGAAAGACGTCTTTTGCTTGAAATTTTTGAGAGTTGCTTGGCCTGCAGAAACCATCAGATTTAACTCAAAAGTTATGGATGTGCTCACAAATGGGAATTTTGGTTTCTTCATCACTCAGTTTGCAGATGTGACGTGTATTAGACCCAAGTTTTTGATAGACAGCGTGAATACGACACAAAAATAAGGATGTTATTGAAACCAGATAATGATGTAGATATAGCATGGTTAATGACTATTTGGGTATTGGATGGTCCTAATGTAGTAATAAAATCAAAATCATCGAAACACTGGATTATAAAATGTAGTAATCGAGAAGTGACATGATTGTTGTTTCAGGCAATTTGAAGTAGGCTATGGATGATGTTTGTGGACATCCACAGGGGTTCTAAAATATTTTCAAACTAAATTTCACAGTAAAGGGTTCATCCATGTTAACAAATTTTCTCATTGGATACTGTTTTGATGCAGCATAGTCAAAGGGGTATTTGGAATATTGTATTGGTTACAACATAGAAAAACATTGTGATGAAGGATAATTCGAAAATATGGATACAATGGAACACAGGGTGTTATATATATGAATTTTAAACAATGTATTATATATAACGTAAAGCTAAATATGTTGCGAAGAGAATAGTTTAAATTTGGTTTCATAAAGTGGTGTGGAACCAAAAACTGAACATAACAAATTATAAAACGAAAACAACAAATTTTCTTAAGTTATAAATAAGATATGAAAACTCAGAGAAGGGTCACACAGATTGGAAAAAAAAGATGGGGGATAGAAAGACATATTGGAGAAGGGAGAATTGAAGAATAGATTTGTTGCATGGAAGGACGTCATCCATTGTTATAGAGTCAAGTTTTCTGAAGTTTAATATTTTAATTGAAATATCAATCACATTTGTTCTTATTGTTTTATTTAACAAAAATTACGCATCCAGATGGTGATTTTATTAAATAAGTTAATATGTCATTCTTTTCATTACCCTAGAAGATTGCATCTATTTGACTATTGATAGTGCGAATGCAGATCACAGTAGAGTAAGCTAAAATTTTCAAGAGATTCTTTTCTATAAATGCAATGTTGATAAATTTCATTTTGTTATGTCTGTCTATTCCAATTTTATTTCTGCACATTTTATTTTATTTTTCTAAACTTTAAAACCTTTTTTTTCATTTATTTAAATTTCAATTTATGTAATCTTAACCCTAGTTTGATAATCCAAAGTTTTAAAATTTATAATTAGGGTACATATTTATTTTGCATTTGAAGTTTTATGTAACTTTATATTTGGGAAATAAATATCAATATTTTAATTAAAATGTTTAAAATGATTTTATGCAAATCTTAACCTAAAGTTTTAAACATTGTTAATTAAAATTATTTATCAAAAAGATTTTTAATTAAGTTTGTATTCCATAAAGTCAAAATTCAAGCAAATTTAATTATTAGTCTTATATTGGGAAAGTGAATTTCATTAAATATCACATCTAATGATTTTAAATCAAAATACCTAAAATCTAGGCCCTTTTTTAACGACAACATGCATTTTAAAGTTGTTTTAATATCATTTACATTTCAATATTTTACACTTTCATGGCACATTGTGTAGACACTAAAATCATGTCAATCAGATTAGACTACAATGATGCCACTCTTATCGACACCATATGGCCCCATTGGGCAACCCTCAGGGGTTAATTAGGGGTCCTAACCACTTTTGGGAAGGTTTACCCCACTTTTGGGAAGTTTTGGGCCATGTAGCCATGGTCGTCCCACCCCAGGATGACCACAATTCATGGTCATCCCACCCAGGGATGGCCACAAGCAACCATCCCTGGGTGGGATGGCCATGGCCTAGACCCCTCAAAAAGTCAAGGGTAGGACAAATGGCAATCAAATTCTACCATTTATCCCACCCAATGACTTATGATAGATTGGGAGCCTATCTAGGCCATCACAACCTACAAATTGGAGGCCCAAATTGGAGGCCTCTTCCACCCAATGCATGGCAAGGGTTTTGACAAGTGGCGGCACCTGCCTTGCATGCCCCAACTTGCCCCTTTGGCCCTGTGGCCCTCTTGGGCTATAAATTGGAGTGATTCCACTCAATTTCAGAGAGAGGTCTTTGCAAGAATTTGCCATGAAGTGCTACCGAGATTCACTCTCCCCTTTTACCCTCGTATTTTCCCTTGGAATCTTCATCAATCGAAGGAGTTTCCAAGGCATCCCCAAATACACACATCCATTCCAAAACCCACCCATTTCTATGATTTAAATTACCAAATTTGATGACAACACCCCTAGGAGTATTCTAGACCAGATCCCAGAGGAATTGGTGGTAAAAACCACCTTGTTTGGTGGTCATCCCCACCTGGGATGGTTAATAGTCCCAATTGGCACACCCAGGGATGACCATGAATTGGCATACAATTTTGAATCAATTTTAGTGTAGATCATTTTTAGAGTAGTTTATATGCATCATACTTGAATTTGGTAAAGTTTGGAGTAGTTTTGGACCTTCAATTAGGGTTTTTGTGATGATAGTCCCAATTGGAACACCTAGGGATGGCCACAAATTTTGCTCACAATTTCATTTCAATTTCTACATAGATCATTCCTAAAGTAGATAATATACATTATGCTAAGTTTTGGTATCATTTGGAGTAGTTTTGCATTCTCTATTGCACTCTTTGTATCCTATGTTGCATGCATTTCATTGATTTTATCTTAATCCACACATGCTATTAACCAATTTCAATTTCTTGTGTGTAGGTATAGGTATTCCAGCGCATGAGGAAGGAGCTAAATATTTGAATATGGATAGCTCATCACAATGGTAGCAAAAACCCACTCTTCAATCGTGAGTGCGAGGAAGACATTGAAAGTGTACCTTAAGTTTATGAAAGGATTGGATCCTTCAACATTGTAATGAGTTGTATCAATTGAGAGCCCTCAAGGGGATGTTTTGTAACCATGTATTTGAAAAATTAATCAATATAAAGAGAACCCCCCATTTATTTCACATATTTATCATTTATTGCTTACTTTAATGTCACTTTTGAATGCTTGAATAGAACAATAGATGCATTTCATTTCCCTTTGCTAGGTGCACCATTTTTTCCACTCTATAGTGGTGATCATGGTGGGACCCTTGTCCCATTTCATTTTTGCAACTTTTGACCTTGTTTTTATCCTTTGAATGTTGTAGGTTCTGGTCGTTCTGGACTGAAATGACCCCTGAATTCCTAATTGGAACACCCAGGGATGGCCACAACAACCATCCCACCTAGGGATGGCCCCCAAATTTGTAGCCATCCCACCCTAGGATGACCACAAAATAGGGGGTTTTCAGCTCAAATTTCCAGAAATAACAGCATTCTAGGCTTTCAAGGTAAGTGCATCTAAACCTTCACTTTGCATTAATATTGTTTAGAAAAGGTTAAATTCATATTTTTCATGTCTTTTCCTTGTTGATTGAAAGGTAGATTTTGCTTTTCCTAAATTTCAAAATAACAAAAAGAAGAAAAATAGGGAAAAGAATAGTTTAAGTATGCATTTGAATGGTTTGATTGCTTGTGACCTACCTAATGGTTAGGTTGTCATATAGGATAAGTATTTTGTAGGTTCCTTATTCATGCAAATATTTTTGAAAGTGAAATGTTCCTTGTGCATTTAGTGAAGGATCATTGAGTGCTCTCTTGTTTTACTTTCTTTAAGTATAAAAGGAACCACACACACCACGTCACATTTGAACATTAGTGAGTTGGAATTTCATCCCCAACCACTAATAGAGACCAACGATGGTGGGTTTCATCTCCACCCATTGGCTCACATCCTACGAACCCTATTTTTGGCCAAATCTAGCTCCAAGAACCATCTTAGCCATGGAAAATAGCATGCACTCCTCTTCGGAGGGTGTATCGCTTCCCACGGTCAATATGGGTGAGGACTGGTAGGACCTGTGCTCCTTGATCGGGTATGGGCTTCATCTCCATACTTTGGTTGGTTCACATGACCGGAATTTCATTATCGATTGTTGAGCTACGAGTATACAGGTGAAATCCCTTAAACAAATTGAGAATTACATCAACAATATTCAAACACGTGAAAAGAGATCTCTTTGCAAAACAACAAATCAAAAACACACCAAATAATTTTAGGAACACATAAATATTTAAAAGAGATAAATACTTGTATTATTATGTGTTTCTATTTTTGTGTGTTGAATCATTAAAATTTGTAAAGGAGATAATCACGTAGGGTTTAGAAGGAAGTAGTTATGGTATGCACCCGTAGCCAAGCCCACTCAAGGGCTGACACTGTGGAGAGTAGGCAAGGAGATGTAGACCATCTTTGATTTGACCCTAAGGATTTGATTATACCTCCTTGGTGGCCTCCTACTCACCCAAGTCCTAGAATGTCAAATCAGAAACCTAGCCTACAAGGGACCCCTACGTGGGACACCCCTACAGGTTGTGGTCCTAATCAGGGAAATTACTTTCCAAATATAGACACTTCACATGCCTTCTTTCAAGAATGGCAACCATGCATTGAGGTACCAACACATAGAGCAATACCACGCATTCACATGCCTTCTCGGTCTACCTTGCACACCTACGTGCAGGATCAAGACTATGCACCATGGGTAGGGCTAAATGATCACAATACACCCTCAAATCACCCTGATAGGTCTCAGAAGTACAAGTACCAAGATGAGTATGATACTCATCACACTAGGTGAGCCAATTCTACCCTTCCCTTCCTCATTGATGAAGGAAGACACGAGGAGAGTCTTGATTATCCTTAGTTTAATTACTCCATGCAAGCATGATGTGCTTATGCACCAGTGAAGTATAAAGAATATCTAGTTTAGGAGTGAGCCTCAAGTGAATGCGACCTCTCTCAATCGAGGGAAGCTCGTAGTGGACCTTATTAGATCCTCCTAAATAGGATAGGTATCATGGTAATAGTGCTAGGGCTCATAGGCCTCGCACAACTGAGTAGATAAACCAAGTTGTCAAAAGGTATGCTGACCACCAAGCTCAATTTAATCAACTTCAACTAGATAAACAATGCTTGGATCTCTTAGATCGCCAACATCAATTAGAAAAACAAAGGATTGAACAACAGATTCAAGAGACCTTGCACAATGGGGTTCCTACCCCAAGTACGCATAGACAGGGGTTTCATCAAAGGCAACCCACTTTCAACCAAAATAGGCTTCCTAGGCCTAATCAAATGGTACCTCCTTGACCTCCTAGGCCTAATCGAGACTTACCTCCTAGGCCAAACATAGATCACCTTCAGCAGGCATTTGTTCCTCCTTGTAGGCCAATTCAAGAAACACCTTACGAGGCCTATGATGATTTAGAACCAGAAGAGGAATACCTAGAAGCACCTTATGGAGGTATGGTTGATGACAATCAACCACCATACCATATGCTTAACATTCCTCACCCCCCCACCGTAGGGCCAAAGTAAATAAGAGGATATTAAATCCTCTGATGCATATAAAGCATTGCTTGAGCGCATGGAAACCATAGAGAGCAAGACAACTAGGTCTGGGCTTCAAAAGCCCACTTTGCACCAACTACATAGTCAACCGCTTCACCCATCTATACCTTCCCCTCCATACCTAGAGCATTTCAAAATGCCCAAGTTGGATAGATTTAAAGGAGAGGAAGATGCACAAGAGCACGTCACTAGGTTCATGAACTAGTGCTTCAGTATCCAAGAAAATGATGCCTTACTTCTGAGAATATTTTTGATTACCCTCTCTAGCCTAGTCGTAGAGTGGTATAATCAACTTCCAAGGCATAATGTCCATACCTTTGAACAATTTGTAGATGCATTCCTAGAATGTTTCACCTTCAACACTAAGCGAAAGGTGACTTTAACAGACCTCATGGGGTTGAAGAAATATGAAGATGAGTCAATCACAGACTATGGTAATAGGTGGTGAACACTTCTTGCTAAGCTACCATACCTATTTCCAATGTCTAAGTTGACTCAGATGTTTTCTAAGAGTTGTTTAAAGCCAATATCATTATTGCTACAACTCCAACAATATCAAACTCTTGAAGATGCTCTAGCGCAGGCTAGAACAATAGAAGAAATTAAAATTCAAGAGGGGGAAATCACAAAACCCTACAAAAAGGAGTGGACTAAGAACCCAAAGGGCAATCTAGCATAATCAAAGCTGACAATAGTCAACCAAGTTGCCATCAATATCCTAGGGCCTATGCAACCAATGCCACCTTAGAAGGTAAATTATCAGGCCCAACCTCCTCCTGCAAGTTACAACAACAACACTCAAGAGAATCAGGGGCAAAATTAGCAATGTCACCCTAGGCGACAATTTACGCCCTTCACTGAGTCTATGGACTCCCTATTCGATCATCTATGTGTGGCCAAAGTGATTACTCTACCTAAGATCTAGCCTATAGACCCAAATATAGGTAAAAAAAAGCCTATGGGACATTGTGAAGACCTATATTGTAGGTACCATAGGCAGATTGGACATGACTTGCCAATGTGCTATGGTTTCAAAAACCTAGTACAAGATATGATCGAGAGGAATGACCTTCAAGTGGATAACCCTCTCATGACAAACAATCAACAAATGGGTGTTTTTAAAGACCCATTACCCACTCATGAGGTGCAGGCAAATCCTACCAAACAAGTAAATGAGGTCCATGTGACACCCCCTCAACAAGGGTTCATCGGGATGGTTAGCATTGTGACAAGGAATCGATGCTATCCAAATCAAGTTGCACCACCTATAGCTTCAAGTGATATTCCCTCAATGTCATAGCCTCCACCACCTCTAGTGCAAAGCCTTCCACCTCATCCAGTGGTTACAATAAAAAGTAAGCTTGCTCAAATATTACGAACAACATCGGCTAGACTTTCTATATATGAGCTTATTCAACAGTCTCCACCTCATCGAGAAGCTCTTATGGAAATTCTTAAGTCGATTGACCTGCAGCCCTAGGATTCTAACTCCTTTATCAATTTTGTGGGGCACGTTCAGCAGTGTAAAGAGCTAGTGATCACATTTCATGAACACGAACTCAAACCGATAGCAAGTGATGTGGTTGATCCTCCTCTACACATCATTGCATGTGTAAATGGAACACCCTATAAGAGAGTTCTAATTGACATTGGTTCATCAAGTAACATCATCACCACCAATGCTCTCAAACATCTAGGACTTCCAACATCCCATATTGTTGCATCCACCTACACCCTCCGAGCATTCAATGATACTATATGCTCAATGGTTGGCACTATAGTCCTACCTATCCAGGTGGGATGCAAAACTATACCAACATTGTGTCACATCTTGGAGGGTGCAATGGCCTACAATATATTTCTGGGTAGACCTTGGATTAGGGACATGAAGTGCATCCCATCCATAGCTCATCAATGTTTTGAAGTATACTTATGAAGGGCAAGTACACATTGTCTCTATAGACCTTGAGCCCTTCAAATACTACAACTTGGTGTAGCAGATCCCCAAGTTGACCTTACCATCAACTCATGTGGACTTCCAACTAAATACATCTATTCAGGGTCCAATTCCCTCACCATCACCTTCCATTAATCCATTACCATCTTCTTCCATACCATCATCATCATTGGCACCTTCAGAAACACCTTCATCATCGTCCAATCCTCCATAGAGGAACATGTCGAAGAGGCCTATTGATGAGATCCCTCCCATCATCTCCACCATTTCCATGGAAGAGATTCCTAGTCTAGTAGATGAGGAACCATCTCATGAGGTAAGCATTGAGTCATCTCAAGCCTCACTTCCGTCTCCTCCATCTTCACCATCCTAGGTCACAATCCATTTGGCTAATACAAGTTTAGGAGAATACCTAGTGAGGAACATCACAACAGTTCCAGCCATTGAGATAATACAAAATATGGGATGACCTCATCTTCCCATAGGTACCATTGTACCTCTAGGCATACCTCCCAATAAAATTAATTTCATATAAAGGGGTATTGAACCATATCCTCAACAAGAAGAGGATGAAGAACCTTTCTCTGAGGACATCAATTACATGTCTAATCTCAACTATGCCTTGTGATATCTGTTGGACATTTTGAGTAGATGAGTTGTCATTGATGTCAAGAGTGAGTGGTCATTGATGTCAAGATTTCAGCACCAATCAGTGGCAGTTTTAGTGGGCAGCATCAGTTTTAGGTTCTCCAATCAGTGCAAAAGGAGAGTCCATTTTTAGTTGATCAGATCCAGTTCCAGGAGGTCAAGATAAGGTCCAAGGTGAAAAGAAGAAGCCCAAGCAAATAATATTATAATATTTCTTTATAATATTATATAGGGAAGTTTAAATTAATTAATATAATTTTATTATAAATTAATTTATTAATTAATTTACTTAACTTATAAGTTATTTAAATTAATTATTAATTAATTTTAATATTAATTATATATTAATTTATGGTTATTTTAATAACCCTAAGGTGGGTTATTAAAGTCAAAATTTGAATTTTTGAATTCGACCATCGAGCGCCGACGTGGGAGTCATATGGCAAAGCGTGTATAAAAGGGAGTCCTCCACCTTAGCCTAAAGTCTAACATGCATTTGAATTAATCGTGTGGTATGCGAAGGAAAAATGTGTGAATCATCTATGGAAGGAAGAGGGTTTTCATTGGCTTTGAAAGTTCCAAGTGGTAGGTGAAATAACAACACCCACCGAGGAAGGTGCCTTGGTCACCAAGCATGGGTAGCGCAGTTGGCAACCACGATGGAAGCAAAGTGCTAAGGGCAGCAAGTGGCAGAGGTTCGAATCCATGTGAGTTTCTTTTTGGAAGCATCGACGGTGGATGAAGGAGATAAGAGGAAGGAAGCTTCCCTTCCTTCTCGTGGGTGCCTATAGCCCACGTGGTGGGCACCAAAGTGCTAAGGCGCTTGGTGGTTGGGAGACGGCGGTTCAAAACCCGTCGAACCCCCTTTTGGGGAAAAGACAAAGGTATGCCCTTTTTGAGTTAGCGCCAAAATTTTTGGAGAAATAAAGTTATGCCCTAAAGTTTAAAATAATTTTATTTTATAAGGTTTTAAGGGGAGTTATAAGGTGTTGATAATTATTTTATGTGCTTAATTTTTGTAAGGGGCATTTAAGTGGTAAAGTGTTATATCCTTGATATTTGTGAGTGGTTAGAAAGTTAGAGGGAGTTATAAGGTGTAAAATTTGGATTAAATTTTATTGTACCTTTTGATCAAGAAGAATATCCTTGTGAATATTTTTGAGATAAAATTATTGTTATCTAAACTTGAATTGGCACAAGAAGGTTTGGTTATTTTGAGACAGGTTTTGAAGACACTTCTTCATCAATAAAAAGGTATGGGCACATATTTCTAGTAAGTGTTTGTTGAATGTTGTGAATGCTAAGTTGGAGTGAAAAGGATTGGTTGGTAAGCATTGTTGAGTGTGTTTTGAATTAATGCTTCAAGGTTTTCTGGAATAGAGGTTAAAGAGAGTAACCTTGTTTTATAAGCATTGTTGTTGAAGTGATTGGTTGAGTGAAGAACTTGAACTAGGGTTTGTAAAGATCATGAGTATCATTGTTATGTGAGATTGTTTGATAAGCATTGTTGTTGAAGTGATTGGTTGAGTGAAGAACTTGAACTAGGGTTTGCAAAGATCATGAGTATCATTGTTATGTGAGATTGTTTGATAAGCATTGTTGGAAATAATTTGAGTGAGTGTTCATAAGTTTGGACTAGGGTTTGTGAGCAAGGATTAAATTCATTGAGTGAGTGGTTGAGTAGACTTGGTTGAGTCTAGTCAAGTGGATGTGTTGAAGTGATAGTTCAAGTTCTATGAAACAAATTGTTCTATAATCTAAATTGATTTGAGAAAGAGATTGAGTGTTTGTAAGTGTGAAACATATTGAGTCTCTAAAAATTCTCTATATGTTTATATGATAAAAGAGAGATTGAAAGTGATTGAGCATTGTGGTAAATGTGAAGCATATTGAGTCTCTAACAATTCTCTTTATGTTTCTATGAGATTGGACAAGTTTTAGTGAGGACTTGTTGAGCAGATTTGAGGCAAGTTCTAGAGAGGACTTGTGGATAGATTAGTGTGAGCTTTTATGGAAGCTTACAATACAAATTTGAAGATAGATATTGTTGAGCAGATTGGACAAGTTCTAGAGAGGACTTGTGGATAGATTAGTGTGAGATTTTGTGGAAGCTTACAAAGCAGATTTGAGATAAGTCTTTGAGAAGACTTGTGAGTAGAGTTGATTGATTGATTTGTTCAAACCTTGAGTTAAGGTTTGGGGTAGATCTAGTAATGTTGATTTGTGATTGAGTCAAGATTTGTGTTAAGGCTTGAGGATAGATATTGAGGATAGATTTATGCTAGACCAAAGGACTATGTTTAGTGTAGATTTGTCAGAAATAGATATTGAGTAGATTTGTGCTAGACCGAAGGACTATGTTTAGTGTAGATTTGAGGATAGATTTTGGTGCAGATTTGAGGATAGGTTTATGCTAGACAAGAGATAGAGATTGAGTAGATTTGTGCTAGACTAAAGGACTATGTTTAGTGTAGATTTGAGATAGAGCAAAGAGTAAGCTTTGGAGGTGATAGAGTATAGAGGATGATAGTCTCTAGTGGATAGAGATCCATTAGCTAGGGCAGTGAGGATAGGAGTCTTCAGTGGATAGAGATCCATTAGCCAATGTAGTGGAGGCAGTAGTTCTTCTAGAAGATCACCAACCAGAGCTAAGGAGAAAGGAGTTCTCCTATGGATAGAGATCCATAAACTTGATTAGGGGATTGGTGTCTCCTTTGGATAGAGGTCCATAAACATTGTAATAGGGAAAGGATTCCCAAGAGATTGATTGAGAAAATTTTAGTGAAATATTTTCTCCGTGGAGTAGCCCACATTGGGTGAACCACGTTAAATTGGTGTCTCTATTGTGTGTGGTGATTTGTGCATTGCTTTGATTACTATTATTGATATTGCTATCTATACATTGCATAATATTGATTGGAAAGAAAAGTAAAAAGTGGTCTTATACTGTTCACCCCCCCTCTCAGTATAAGCTTGTGTTCTTCAATTGGTATCAGAGCGGGTTCCTTCGAAAGAGTTTAACAACTTGAAGGAAAAGCTTTCAAGAACACAATGGATTCTAAGAATGGGTCCTCAGATAATTCAACACCAGTATTTTATGGAAGCGATTATATATTTTGGAGTATGAGAATGAAGATTCACCTGATGGCACTTGGCAATGAAATATGGGAAGCAGTTGAAAATGGATACACACCACCAACTACTCCACCTACAGATAAATATGGTAAGCTTCTACATCATTACAATTCAAAAGCAATGAATGCAATTTTGAGAGGTTTGCATAGAACAAAATTCATAAAGGTTATGCATTGCAAATCAGCAAAGGTAATTTGGGATAAGTTGCAAAGCATATATGAAGGAGATAAAAGTGTCAAAAAGGTAAAGATACAAAATCTCAAAGGACAATTTGAAGATTTAAAAATGAAGGATGAGGAAAACATTAGTACTTATCTACTTCGTGTAGATGAGGTTGTTAACGCCATGCAAGGACTTGGACTTGAGATTGAAGAATCTGATGTTTGTGATAAGATCTTAAGATCTCTTCCAAAAATATTTAGTGAAAATATTTCTGCTATAGAGGAATCAAAATATGGTGATTCTTTGACAAGAGATATGTTACTTGGTATTCTTACAACTTTTGAGTTAAGAACAAAAGAGGAACCTAATATCCAGAAGGAAGCAACCTTCAAAGCTACTAAGAAGACAAAGGGCAAGAAGTCAGATTCAAGCAATGAGTCATCCAGTGATGAAGAAGCAAATTATGGCAGAAATAATAAGGATTCAAGAAGATTTAAAGATGCAAAATCTGTTAGATGTTTCAATTGTGGAAAGTATGGTCACTATGCAACTGATTTTCAAGAAGCCAGGAATAGCAATGATGAAGAAAAATAGGATCATAAGAACAGGGAATCAAAAAAATATAGGTACCAAAAGAAAGGCAAGGATGGACAAGGCAGACAAGGAAAGAAGTTCTTTCAAAGACAAAAGAGGAGCTACTATGCAGACAAGGCAAGTAAGTACTCAAGTGATAGTGATAATAGTTTCTCAGATAATGATAAATATGAAGTTCTATTTTTGATAGAAGAAAAAGAAGAAGTTAAGAAAAGGTCACCAATAATTCTCAAGTGTTTTAGATGTGGTAATTTTGGACATCTTGAAGATAGTTGTACAAAGAATGGTTTCAGTTTTAGTGATGATGAATATGAGGATACACTTGAAGGACCAGAAGAGAATATTCTAATGGCACTAGAAGAAGAGGGAGGTGATCCTATAGAAGACAAGTCAGAAAAGAATGAAGATGTTTTCAAAGGCAAACAAATAGAGGAAGAATTAGAAAAAGGAGAAGTTGATCTTGAGGGAGAGCTTATTTATGCTCTTAAAACTTTAAATAAGGTAAGAAAGCAAAACTCCCAACTTGAGCTTCAGTTTCAAGAATGTGATGAAGAGAGAGGAAAACTTATAGAGGATCTAAATAAGTCAATAGCTAAGACAAATAAGTTCAAGGATAAGTTAGAAGCAAAGGTCTTAGAATGTGAAATATTAGAACAAGAAGTAACTCTACTAAGGGAAGAAGTAGAGAAGTCTAAAGATAAGCTACACAAGTTTGGAAGGAGCTCAAAGAATTTGGATAAGATTATCAAGTCACAAAAGCCTACATCAAGCAAGACAGGTCTTGGCTTTGAACAGGTACAAAAGAAACAAGAAGAGGAGTCAACCTCAAGTTCTGAAGAAGAAGAAACTTTAGAAGAAGATAGTGTGAGAGAAAGTGAGACTTCTGAGGATGAGTTGGACAATAGAAATTTCAACAAGGAAAGGAACAATGCACAAAGAAGAAACAGATGGAACAGGAACCAACACAGGGTAAAAGAGACTAAGAGACCAATGAGGTCAAGGCTAGGAAATTTCAATGGATGATGTTTCTCATATCACAGATTTGGGCACAAGGCTTCACAATGTAGGACACATGAAAGATAGGAATATGGGAACTTCAAGAACAGGTAGTTATTTCATGGGTATTGCTACTCATGTAATCAGTTTGGTCACAAGGCAATGAATTACAGGGTTCATGATAGGAATAGATATGGCTTCACCAGGAGAAATCCCAAGATATTTGCACCTCCAAGGAATAATAACATTAAGTGTTATAAGTGCAATAATGATGGACATACAACAAAGTGGTGTAGAGAAGACATTCCAGAACCAAGCATGAACAAGAACAGGAACAGGAATATGGACATGAACAAGAACAGGAACATGGACATGAACAAGAATAGTCAAAGGAATCAGAAGGATCAGATGAGAAGGAAAGAGGACAAAGGTAAATATCAGTGTATGTTGGGAGTAGAAATACTCCCACCCCAGAATTAACCACCTCAAGAGGAGGTGGGGGAGGGGCTAAGCTAAGAGACTCATTCTTAGCCCCGAGCCCCAAAGGTGACCCTTTGCCATTGATGTCAAAGGGGGAGAGATTTGAGTAAGGGGGAGAGATTTGGTTTAAGGAGAGAGCATTGAGTCAAGGGGAGCAATTTCCCAAGGGGAGCAGAACAAGAAAAAGGCCAAGTTTTGGTAAAAGGAATTTGGGTTGCCATCAATGACAAAGGGGGAGATTGTTGGACATTTTGAGTAGATGAGTTGTCATTGATGTCAAGAGTGAGTGGTCATTGATGTCAATATTTTAGCACCAGTGAGTGGCAGTTTCAGTGGGCAGCATCAGTTTCAGGTTCTCCAATCAGTGCAAAAGGAGAGTTCATTTTTAGTTGATCAGATCTAGTTCCAGGAGGTCAAGATAAGGTCCAAGGTGCAAAGAAGAAGCCCAAGCAAATAATATTATAATATTTCTTTATAATATTATACAAGGAAGTTTAAATTAATTATAAATTAATTAATATAATTTTATTATAAATTATTTTATTAATTAATTTAAATTAATTATTAATTAATTTTAATATTAATTATATATTAATTTATGGTTATTTTAATAACCCTAAGGTGGGTTATTAAAGTTAAAATTCGAATTTTTGAATTCGATCATCGAGCACCGACGTGGGAGTCATATGGCAAAGCGTGTATAAAAGGGAGTCCTCCACCTTAGCCTAAAGTCTAACATGCATTTGAATTAATCATGTGGTATGCGAAGGAAAAATGTGTGAATCATCTGTAGAAGGAAGAGGGTTTTCATTGGCTTTGAAAGTTCCAAGTGGTAGGTGAAAGAACAACACCCACCGAGGAAGGTGCCTTGGTCACCAAGCGCGGGTAGCATAGTTGGCAACCACGGTGGAAGCAAAGTGCTAAGAGCAACGATTGGTAGAGGTTCGAATCCACATGAGTGTTTTTTGGTAAAGTCGACGATGGACGAAGGAGATAAGAGGAAGGAAGCTTCCCTTCCTTCTCATGGGTGCCTATAGCCCACGTGGTGGGCACCAAAGTGCTAAGGTGCTTGGCGGTTGGGAGATGGTGGTTCAAAACCCGTCGAACCCCCTTTTGGGGAAAAGACAAAGGTATGCCCTTTTTGAGTTAGCATCGAAATTTTTGGAGAAATAAAGTTATGCCCTAAAGTTTAAAATAATTTTATTTTATAAGGTTTTAAGGGGAGTTATAAGGTGTTGATAATTATTTTATGTGCTTAATTTTTGTAAGGGGTATTTAAGTGGTAAAGTGTTATATCCTTGATATTTGTGAGTGGTTAGAAAGTTAGAGGGAGTTATAAGGTGTAAAATTTGGATTAAATTTTATTGTACCTTTTGATCAAGAAGAATATCCTTGTGAATATTTTTGAGATAAAATTATTGTTATCTAAACTTGAATTGGCACAAGAAGGTTTGGCTATTTTGAGACAAGTTTTGAAGACACTTCTTCATCAATCAAAAAGGTATGGGCACATCTTTCTAGTAAGTGTTTGTTGAATGTTGTGAATGCTAAGTTGGAGTGAAAAGGATTGGTTGGTAAGCATTGTTGAGTGTGTTTTGAATTAATGCTTCAAGGTTTTTTGGAATAGAGGTTAAAGAGAGTAACCTTGTTTTATAAGCATTGTTGTTGAAGTGATTGGTTGAGTGAAGAACTTGAACTAGGGTTTGCAAAGATCATGAGTATCATTGTTATGTGAGATTATTTGATAAGCATTGTTGTTGAAGTGATTGGTTGAGTGAAGAACTTGAACTAGGGTTTGCAAAGATCATGAGTATCATTGTTATGTGAGATTGGTTGATAAGCATTGTTGGAAATAATTGAGTGAGTGTTCATATGCTTGGACTAGGGTTTGTGAGCAAGGATTAAATTCATTGAGTGAGTGGTTGAGTAGACTTGGTTGAGTCTAGTCAAGTGGATGTGTTGAAGTGATAGTTCAAGTTATGTGAAACAAAGTGTTCCATAATCTAAATTGATTTGAGAAAGAGATTGAGTGTTTATAAGTGTGAAATATATTGAGTCTCTAACAATTCTCTATATGTTTCTATGATAAAAGAGAGATTGAAAGTGATTGAGCATTGTGGTAAATGTGAAGCATATTGAGTCTCTAACAATTCTCTTTATGTTTCTATGAGATTGGACAAGTTTTAGTGAGGACTTGTTGAGCAGATTTGAGACAAGTTCTAGAGAGGACTTGTAGATAGATTAGTGTGAGATTTTATGGAAGCTTACAATACAGATTTGAAGATAGATATTGTTGAGAAGATTGGACAAGTTCTAGAGAGGACTTGTGGATAGATTAGTGTGAGATTTTGTGGAAGCTTACAAAGCATATTTGAGATAAGTCTTTGAGAAGGCTTGTGAGCAGAGTTGATTGATTGATTTGTTCAAACCTTGAGTTAAGGTTTGGGGAAGATCCAACAATGTTGATTTGTGATTGAGTCAAGCTTTGTGTTAAGGCTTGAGGATGAGATTGAGGATAAATTTATGCTAGAATGAAGGACTATGTTTAGTGAAGATTTGAGGATAGATTTTGGTGTAGATTTGAGGATAAGTTTATGCTAGACTAGAGACAAAGATTGAGCAGATTTGTGCTAGATCGAAGGACTATGTTTAGTGCATATTTGAGGATAGAGTTTGGTGCATATTTGAGGATAGGTTTGTGCCAGACCAGAGATAGATATTGAGTAGATTTATGCTAGACCGAAGGATTATGTTTAGTGTAAATTTAAGATAGATCAAAGAGTAAGATTTAGAGGTGATAGAGTATAGAGGATGATAGTCTCTAGTGGATAGATATCCATTAGCCAGTGTAGTGGAGGTAGCAATTCTTCTAGAATATCACCAACTAGAGCTAAGGAGAAAGGAGTTCTCCTGTGGATAGAGATCCATGAACTTGATTAGGGGATTGGTGTCTCCTTTGGACAGAGGTCCATAAACATTGTAATAGGGAAAGGATTCCCAAGAGATTGATTGAGAAAATTTTAGTGAAATATTTTCTCCATGGAGTAGCCCACATTGGGTGAACCACGTTAAATTGGTGTCTCTATTGTGTGTGGTGATTTGTGCATTGCTTTGATTACTACTATTGATATTGCTATCTATACATTGCATAATATTGATTGGAAAGAAAAGTAAAAAGTGGTCTTATATTGTTCACCCTCCCTCTCAGTATAAGCTTGTGTTCTTCAATGTCTCCATCATTACCATTAGCATGGCTATGCTTTGGGGTTGTACAAATAAGGTACTCGTGTTCCTTGATAGCCACAATATCAATTACCATATGATAAATTTTGTTTAGGACACAACAAGCATGTGCCTCTCGATGTCCTCACAAAGAGTTTAGACAACCTAAGTTTGAACTATAGGGATGATATCGCATGAGATACTTACAATAATACTAATCATATCCGCTATTTGGTGGATTATTTTCCAATAAATATGATATATCAATGGATATCTCATGATTACACCCAATCCTATGAATAAAGTGAAGGTTCACATACCCTTCCATCTGATAATGAGGAAGAATATCAAGGTCCCCTTAAGGAATGGACAACGGATGATAAATCAGATTATGATGTAGCACCTATTAACTATCCTATTTCATATGAGGAATATGAGTAGGTCATCCCATTGGATGACAGAATAATTCTATCTACATATGTTCCTAGTGAAACATACCATATAGCGATAGCTTTTGCCACTCGAAGATCAAGATCATCACCTTCCATACAGAACACCGTTGGTCATTCCACCTCCACTGCAACCACCCCATGAGTATTACGACAACTTTTTGTCCCTAGATCCAATCACCCATCCAATGGAGATCATCCATCCATTAATATTATTTCAATATATCTTACTGCACCCTTGCAAGATATAAAAAACTCGTTAAGGCCATTGCACTTTGATCTTGAGTCAATTGACTTTGATCAAGGATATTTTCCCCCATATCCATTAGAGTATTGTCCTTGTGATGAAATTTTACAACTATTTCATTTTTGTCCAAGGTTGACTCAAAATATCCTTCACATTGAGGTTGAGCATGATTTTCCAATTGAGGACATAAATCCAACTGACGATATTCATTTGATCTCTACTCCACACCAGTTGGAATAGGGATATCATATGTCAATTGAGCCAACCAATCATAGAGATATTGGCACAGATCCTAAGAATTCCCAATTCATAAAGCTAGGGGAAGACTTATCCCCTACTAAGCAAGTTGATTATACAAAAATTTTAAAACAGAAGAAGAAATTTTTTGCATGGTCTTATAAATATATTCCAAGACTATATCCAAATTTAGTCATGCATAATCTTATGATTGACCCAAATTCAAAACTGGTCAAGCAAAATCTATGCAAAATGCATCCAACAATAGCCTTAATGGTGAAATATGAATTACAAAATTTGTTAGATGCCAACTTCATTATATAAGTTGATTATACACCATGGGTCTCAAATATGGTACCTATAAAGAATCTCGATGGCAGGATTCATATTTGCACTGATTTTCAAGATCTAAATAAAGTGAGTCCTAAGGATGAATTCCCTTTACCAAACATTGATGCATTAGTGGATGCCACAATAGGTCACGAGATGTTATCCCTAATGTATGGTTTCTCTAGATACAATCAAATTTACATTAATATAGAAGAGCAACTCAAAATGGTGTTCAAAATACCTTGGGGGACATTTTGTTATAAGGTCATGCATTTGGCCTCAAAAATGTTGGCGCTACCTACCAGTGAGCTATGACTTATATATTACACAACTACATGCATAAAATTTTGGAATATTACATAGATGACTTATTAGCTAAGTATTTACTCCACCATGAGCACATTGATGTATTGTGCAAAGTTCTTGATGACCTCATCAAGCACATTGTTAGACTAGATCCCAAGAAGTGTGTCTTTGGCATCACATTTGGAAAACGTTTTGGGGTTTAACAGTCTCTAAGTGAGGAATATATTTTGATACAAATAAATTCAATGTAATCCTAGAAATGCCTTCCTCCACTATTATCAAGTAGCTATGTAGTCTATAGGGAAAGGTCACATCCATCAAGTGCTTCATAGTGCAATTATTAGATTAGTATTGACCTATAAACAAATTGTTACACAAGGGGTGGGATGAAAAGTTTCAAGTTGCCTTTGATGATATTGAACAATATATTGCTTCACCACTAGTATTGGCTCCTCCCCAACCAGGATTGTCATTCTATATATACATCTTAGCTACCAAGCTTGCATTGGGCACCATGTTGGCCCAAAAGAACGAATTGTATAAAAAATAGGCTACATATTATACTAGTCGTACCCTGGCTAGTTATGAAATAAATTATACATACATTGAGAAGCTATGTTTAGAAGTGGTTTTGCCACTAAAAATATAGACCATTATATGCTCAATCATACCACTTATGTAGTATCCAAAGAGAATCCATTGTGATACATGATGAGTCAAACTTACCATAACAGTCACATGATGAAATAGATTATTCTATTGAGGTAATTTAACCTTGAATTCATTGGATAAAAATAAATTAATGGTCATTTCATAGTCGATCAACTTGTAGAGGCTTCCCTTCAAGATAACCAACCTCTTAGTGTAGAGCTTCCCAATGATGAAATCTTTCAAGTGTCAGAATCACCTGATATTGAAGAGCTTGAAGCATAGGCTGATATGACTCTATTTTTTTATGGCTCTAAGTGCGAGCAAGGGGGTGGCATGGGAATTATGTTTTTCACATTGTAAGGGGCTTAAATAAACCTATCATTCAAACTTTATTTCATATGCACCAATAATAATTTTGAGTATGAATCTCTTCTCCTAGGCCTTCAAATGGTAATCGCCATAAAAATAACCAAGCTCAACATTTTTTAGGATTACTTGCTCATAGTGAATCAAGTCAAGGTAATATTCCAATGTAGATGCCCAAACTTATAAGCCTACAAAGACTTTGTGTGTAAACTTTTGGTAAAATTTGAATGGTAGAATATTGAGGCACTCCCTCGTTCATCCAACTAGTTTGTGAACACAATGGTTTGCTTAGGGTCTTTAATCCCACAGAACCCATATAATCATATCACAACTATTCAATTCAAAATTTTATCGCAATCTACAACTAAATGTGAGGAGCTTCACTCCATGCTAGAAGTCCATACGATTAAAATTGAACCTTCTCATGAATGGTTCTCTCATTTTTAACAATTGCTTAAATAATTCTGCTTGGGAGACTTTATTCCACTCCTTTTGATAGTAGTACAATGCTATATTTAAAATTTCTCTCCCAATATGCATTTGTGAGAGAGGAACTTCAAAAGGATCAAGCAATTCATTCGATTGAGGCTTCTTCAAAGAAAGATTGGTCTATCTAGATAAAATATTTCCTAAAGCTTGGTAATATCCATTGTGGATTATCACATTCTGCAAAACGCACATTCAAGCAAAAAGTGGATAGATATGTCTCAATTTAAGACATTGAACCTTCAAAGCTATGATGGTAGCGTCCTTCATTTCTTAGAACTACAAGAGTTAGTTTAGGCAATCGCTCAAGTGCATGATGGTACATGTGGTGGTCATTTCAGTGGTATGGGCATCGCAAAGTACATTCTTCGCATGGTATTATTGGCCAAATTTAAAGCAATATTTTTGTGTTTATGTTAATAAGTGCATAAAGTATCAACACCATGCTAATTTGACAAATGTACCTTCTTAGGCCTTACAACCGATTCAATCGGTTTGGCCATTTTCGCAATGGGGGTTTGACTTAACTGAAAAAATTTCACCCTCTTCATTAGGTCATAATATTTTCATCATTACGACCATCGAATATTTCACCAAATGGGTGGAATTGACTCCCCTTACCACTATTACTAGGCCTTGCATTGCAGATTTCATGCTACATAATATCATGTCATTTTTGTATCCCATCCAAAATAATTTTAGATAATGGACCACCTTTTAATAATAAGGGCGTGTGTGCTTTAACAACTAAATATAAAATCCAACACATATTTTCTATGCCCTATTATCCACAAGCCAATAGTCAATATGAGGCATAAAATAAAATAGTAATTGCAATATTAAAGAAAATTGTTAAGGATAATCACAAATAATGGAATAATCAATTACCTCTTACCCTTTGGGCCTATCACACTAGTTTTCGAATGCCCACTGGGACAACTCCATTTTCAATAGTGTATGATTCTAAGGTCTTCATACCTTTAGAGTTTGAAATCCCATCACTATGCATATCCCTGCAAGAGTTCTTCAATGATGATATTGTGTGGTAGGCTCACCTAGACCAATTAACTTTGCTTGATGAACGATACATTAATTCTCTTGAGCACCTACGTGTTTATCAATAATGGCTTAAGATATCCTATAACATGAATGTCCATCCTAGAGACTTTCAGGTTGGTGACCTTGTTATAAAATAAAACCAACAAAATTCTAACTTTCCACCCCATCTGTAGGACAAATTTGTGGAAAACTGGTTAGGTCCATACATTATCACTAGTTAGATTGGACCTGGAACTTATTACCTAGATTCCATTGAAGGATTTGAGGAGCCTAATCCCTTGAATAACCTTCACCTATGACCTTTTCATGTTTAAAGCACCATGCCCTCACCAAAATGACCCAAAGGTATCTATAAACCCTTTGGTCAACCAAAATGCTCCAAAGGTATCTATAAACCCTTTGGTCACCCCAAAATGCCCCAAAGGTATCCATAAACTCTTTGGTCACTCCAAAATGCCCCAAAGGTATCTGTAAACCCTTTGGTCACCCAAAAATGCTCCAAAGGTATCTATAAACCCTTTGGTCACCCCAAAATTCTCCAAAGATATCTATAAACCCTTTGGTCACCCCAAAACACTCCAAAGGTATCTATAAACCCTTTGGTCATCCCAAAATGCTCCAAAGGTATTTATAAACCCTTTGGTCACTCCAAAATGCTCCAAAGGTATCTATAAACCCTTTGGTAACCCCAAAATGCTCCAAAGGTATCTATAAACTTTTTTTTTATTTCAAAAATTCTCCAAAGGTATTTGTTGTGGTTGCTCCACAACGTGCCCCAAAATTGGGGACCCACCTTTTTTGCATGTTTTCCAAGAAGACCGAAGTGGCCCATATGCTAAAGATCAAAGAAAAAGCAAAACACCGCAAGGAGAAAAAGTGTCGCGATATCGCGACATGTTGCATTTTCGTGGTCCAAAGCAAAGGGAGAGAGCAAGGAGGAAAAAGTGTCACGATATCACGACATGTTGCATTGTCGCGGCCAAAAGAGAAAAAGTGTCGCGATATCGTGACATGTTGCATTGTCACGGCCAAAAGAGAAAAAGTGTCGCGATATCGCGACATGTTGCATCGTCACGGCCAAAAGAGAAAAAGTGTCGCGATATCGCGACATGTTGCATTGTCGCGGCCAAAAGAGAAAGAGTGTCGCGATATCGCGACATGTTGCATTGTCGCGGCCAAAAGAGAACAAAGTGTCGCGATATCGCGACATGTTGCATTGTCGCGGCCAAAAGAGAAAAAGTGTCGCGATATCGCGACATGTTGCATTGTCGCGGCCAAAAGAGAAAAAGTGTCGCGATATCGCGACATGTTGCATTGTCGCGGCCAAAAGAGAAAAAGTGTCGCGATATCGCGACATGTTGCATTTTCATGGCCAAAAGAGAAAAAGTGTCGCGATATCACGACATGTTGCATTTTCGCGGAAAGCCAAAAGAGAGCAAGGAGGAAAAGTGTCGCGATATCGCGACATGTTGCATTTTCGCCAAGGGAACAGAGTAGTTGACAATGCGTCTGATATTAGTGATGAACACCAGGATAGTGAAACTGAAGACTGCATAGTGACGTGGACATAAGGACAAAATCCAATGAATAAGACAAAACATTACATAAGGAATCTTTAATGATTTGAAATCATTTAAGATGGTCATTACACACGGAAGGAAACGGACGCAAGCCCATGTGGAGAAAATGAAACGAAGGGCCAAAAAATAGAAACGAAAAGCTTTTTGGAAACCAAAACAAATGCATGCACAAGGAAGGTGAAACGAACAACCATTGGAAAATGAAACGAAAAGCTTCCTGAAAAGTTTTAAATACGCCAGGCAAGGATGTTTTGAGGGGGTTGGAAACTGCTGCGAGCAGAGTTGCAGATTTGAAGGCAAGAGGGCCATTTTGGACCTGTTTGAGTCATTTTTCTTCCATGGACTGGTTTGGGAAAACCAAAAATTCTGCTATTGTAAAATGACACATTTTTAATGCAAGAGTTTTTAGAAATTTGCATCTTGTGGGCAAGAAAGAAGGAGATTCTCTTTGCATGCTATGGATTTAATGTCTATTTCTTTTCTCTTTTTTAGATTTTGAGTTTGTAGATGGAGTTAATGCAAGTTTGCTTGGTTGCTTCATGTGAATGCTTGAACCTGAAATTTATTTTAAACCCTAGGAACTAGCACTTAGTCTATGGGGATTGTGCTTGTTTTGCAAGTCCAATAGGTTAGGTTGCATGCATGGAAACCTCACATATTCGGTTTTGTCGAAATAGGATAGCATCATACTGAATGCATTTTATTTTCAGTTTTCTGCATTTCATTTTCATTTCTCTACATTTTATTTTTCAGAAATTTTAACTTATTTTAAATTTTCAGGCATTAAAATAAACATTTAAAAATTTTCAAAATCCAAAAACAATTTCACCATTGCGTAGGCTATACTTCATACTTCCAATACGCACTTTGAAATTTCATTTTCAGATTTGTTTAGTATTTTTAAAAATTCATCGAAGTTGCTGTTTCTATTACAGATTTTGAAAAATCCGAAAATAGAAAATTTCCATTTTTGGGCCGAATTTCATTTTTTCAGTTTCATGTTTCATTCAATGAGCCTATGATGACATTCCCTTCATGAAAATTCTAATTTCAACGAAGGAGTCGTGTTTTATGGCACTTTGCAAATTACCATTTTGGGAGCAATCAAAGCACTAAATTATTCGTCTTGATGAAAATCTGATTTCATTTAAGAAGGATAATTATAGTGACATTTTGAAGCTATATTTGAAGACCATATTCATCATTGAGGATTTAATGCAAGATAAAATCTATTTTAAAACCCTCAAGATAAAAGGAATTAAGGCACTACATCTTGGTCATATGAGGGCCAACTCACATTTGCTTTATTTTGGTTCAATGAACAATCACTGAAGTTTCATGGTAAAATAAACCAACATTGCCCCTTGTTTACAGTTACTTGCAATCACTAAGGTGTTCCAAGCATTCAAATTGAATATCTTTATTTGAGATTACTAATACACATATGCAAATGCTAATATAGCGGAGACCTTGGAGAAGTTGTTTGTTTAACTTCTTTGCAAGAGGGGATTTGGAACCCAAATCCTAAAGGAGAGTGTACTTTCACAATTGGGTGAAAATACCACTCAAAATATTTGCGCTAGAAGGATGGCCTGAATTGGTTTATTTTAGTGTGATTTAAATGCTATAAGAATTTAAATTTTGAATATTTCATGCCCTATTGATTATTATCTTTAGCCCTCTTTTAACAATACAACCTTGTAGTGTTAAAAGGGGGACATGAATCGCTATGCATTGTTCTAATGCTTTTGATTGTTCATACAGGAATAATGTGTTTTGATTTGATTTTGAAAAATTTTGGTCTCGACTAACGAGGTTGTCTCCATGCAATTACTTTCATTTGATTTTAATGGATACATCTCTTGGTTGATGTAACATGATTATTCATACGTTACATGTTTGATATTTTCTAGTCATTTCATGCTTATTTGTAAGGAATTATTTTGTCTAAAATGTATTTGTTCCATCGGTATTATGCTCTTCACTTGCGTGTAATACGATCTTGTGAATTAGAAAGCCTTCAACATTAGGAGTATGCTCTTCACTTGCGCATATGCGATCTGGTGAATCAGAAACTAATTTACATTTTTTAGAATATTGCTTTGTCATGGTTCCTTCTTTTATTCATGACTAACAAATTGGTTTTGAAGTTATATTTTGAGTTTTACTAATGACGACATACGATATAAGAGCTGAAGTAGCATCTCTAAGAGAAAGAATGGTATCTACGATGGAGGATCATTATAAGGGTTTGTCTATACATGGGATACCTTATCAAATTACTAAAATGTTATTGGAGTTTCTACGACATTTTAATCAAGAGGTGCCACTAGGATACTTGCAAAAATTGTATGTCTACAAGAATACATTATGTCAATTACAAATTTTCTATGAGGAGGTGGCTTGTAAGTTATTTGCATACATTATGGATGATAGACCATTATTTTGGTATGGTCAACTACCCATGGAGGTTAGGACTTCTTGGATACAACTAGAAGCAACCTATATTTATCATTTTGGTAGTCAGGTTGACTTAGAGATGTTGAAAAATCAGTTTACCTCCATACGTAATGAGCTTAATGAATCCTTGAGTCAATTCAATGGAAAATTTCATGAGTTGCACTCCCAAATGTGGGAAAATTTTAACACATCAGAAGGGGAAGCTATTCAAGTATACATGGGAGCCATACACCCCAAACTTGTTACATCTTTAAAGAAAAACTTGGATGACCTGTCTCTAGAGACAATCTATGAGATCTTGGAAAAGGTAGAAAAAGTTTTTGAAGAAGAAAATACACAACATGTTCACATGAGAGATTGTTCTTTTGGAGTTAGTGATGCCAACCTACACCAACCATCAAATGTAGCACCCTCCACTCCAATGATACCTAAGGTAAATGATCAAGGGGATGAATTTGAAGGTCCAAGTGTTACAACCACCTTAGATGTAGTCCAAGAGGAGGTGCAAATTGCTAAATCTACATCCACCAGTGAGGATTATGCAGAGATGATCTCATTCATAGAGATACATGATTATTTAGATGAAGGGGTTCTAAATTCAACAATGTTTGAAATATGTGATAGGACGGAACCTACCATAAAATTGGATGAAGTGGTTGAAAGTGAAATTGGAAGAAAACCAATAAATGAATTTGAAGATATGATAGAGTTTCACCACTTGTTCTTGGAAGATACTATTGATGAGATGTTTGAAATTAACGACCAAGAAATTCTTCACCCTCCAAATTGTGATGAAATGAAATCATGGGTTACCAAGTTGGACTATGATAGCCTTATAAATTGGAATTCAAAAAATGACCAACTTTTGGAAATAATTGAACCATCTAAGGAAGGTGAAGGTGAATTTGATGAGAAACACATTGATGAATTGGAATATGTTGAATAAGTAGTTGAACGTCACCACTTGACTTTGGAATATGATTATTATGATGCTTGGAAGAAGTGGGAAGACTACACTCACTCCAAAACTGCTAATGAAACTTGTGTGCCAATTGATATACAGGACAACATAATCGTCTACTCAAAAGAAGATATTACAACTCCTATACAATTTGAGGATGTTTTGGAAGAGGGTTTCAAATCTCATCAAATTTTAGAATATTATAATGATCCTACTACCAAGGACAAAGAAGAAAGTGAATTGATGAATGAATCAAAAGATCATGTCACAAATACCATGGAGTTTCATCCCACAAATTTGGAAGATAATTTTTACAATGGTTGGGGAAGATATGAAGATGTGTTATTTCATCACACCCCTATTGATGAAACCTCTATTCCAATTTATATGCAGGATGTTGAAACTTCTACTTCATACGAAGATCTCACATTCACAATATTTGAGAAGGTTACAAAATGCGATCATGTTGAATATAAATTCATTGAAGATTCAAATACAAGTTTACATGATTAATTTGAGGATTCAAATGAAGAGATACCATGGATAGTGAATAAAGAGTTTGAATTAAATGACAAAGTGGTTGATCTATTAGAAGAAACGCAAGTGATTGATCATAAATATGAGTTACTTGACATACACTTCGACCAAAAATATTTGAGGGTTGAAAAGGATGGGCATGTTTTCAATTGGGTGCCCAATTTTGGTATGTTTGATGAACAAGTAATCAATGAAGAATATGAATACCATGAGGTAAAAGAGGGAATTGCAAATCCTCACCAAGTTTTGGTAAATGAAAATGTGAAAAAGGTAAAATCTAAACCTTTGTATCCAAACATCCAAGATTTAGGTGAAGATTTGTATAATTCAAATGATATTTATGATGAAATGCTATTGAAGGTGAATGAAGAACAAGAATTTATTTGTAACCACACATTTCATAAAATTACTTTAATGAATGAAAAGGAGCTTGATGCACTTAAATTGCTAAATCAAATTCATAAAAAATTAATTCTTGAACCTAGGATAAAAACTTCTAATGATCCCCATTTAGTAAATATCCTATATATTTGTAAATTGTTGCACAATTTTGATTGGCCTAAGAACATGGAAAATGAATTAGCCTTGAAATTTTTAGAAATAGGCTCTTGCTTACAAAATTTCATTTTGAATAAAGAAATACTACTTCTAAATCATGAATGGAATGATGAAATTTACACCTTAAAGAATAGACAAGAAATAATTGAAAATCAACCATTGTCTAATAAATTTGATAATTTGAATCTCACCTATGAGAATACTAATGGAACTAAATCTAATTGATGGGGTGAGAGAGTAAAGTTGAAGTTGGTTGCATTGTTTGGTCTAATCTGGTTTTTTTTTTATTCCTTCCACATTTGGCATGTGTATCACATTATATGTCTTTTGAAATGCTCAAATCAGGTTTGGGATCTAGGAAAATGATAATCCAAACATTGCACCATCTTGTATTATATTGTACATTTGTATATAGATTTTGGTTGTTGGTTTTGGTTTGTGTTTTCAAGTTTCATTTTTGGGATTGCTTTTTGGATCTGGTTTTAAGTTTTGTGTGTTGGTCCTATTGAGTGGATATTTTTCCCTATAACAAAATGATCACGCAACTAGAGTCTCTGACAAGAAACTCTTTCTTGCAAAGAAATTAGTTATTTCTCCAAGGTTCTTATGAACAAAATTTCATATGCATAAATAATAATATTCAATTTATATGCTTGGAACACCTTAGTGATTGCAAGTAAATGTAAACAAGGGGCAATGTTGGTTTATTTTATCATGAAACTTTAATGATTGTTTGTTGAACCAGAATAAACAAATGTGAATTGGCCCAATAATGAAAATTTTTATTTTTGGATTTTTAAAGATCTGTAATAAAATAGCAACTTCTGGAAAAGTAAAGTGCAAAAAAATAAAAATAAAATGCCTTCAGTATGATGCTATCCTATTTCAACAAAATCAAAGATATGAGGTTTCCATGCATGCAACCTAACCTATTGTACCTGCAAAACATGCACAATCCTGATAAGCTAAGTGCTGGTTCCTAAGGATTTGAATGAGGTTTTTAGATTTAAGCATTTGCATGCATTAACCAAGAAAAACTTGTATCAACTACATTTACAAGCCTAAAATCTAAAAATGGAATATAGACATTTAATCTTGCATGCAGAAAATGACTCCTTCTTTCTTGTCCATAAGATGCAAATTTCTAAAATGTTATCTGCATTAAATATTTGTCATTTTACAATAGCAGACATCTGGTTCTCCAAAACCAAAAAAATTGGAAGAAAAGCACTCCAAAGCAGGCCCAGAATGGCTTATCACCCTCAGCACTGTAACCCTGCTCCTAGAGGTTTCCCACCCTCTACCTATCTTTGGATTTTGCTTTTAAACCCTCTGGTATGGCTCTCTGCTTTGCCCTGTGACACTTTGTTTCATCTCCCAGATCGCCTCATTTCATCTCTTGCTTCTTCATTGTTTTGGCTTCCTGCTCGGGCATGAAATGTTTGGTCTTCTTTGCGAACTGTAACCGTCGATCCTGAAGCGTTATCATAACCCCTACACCTTTATGACCCATGTTCAAAACTTCCCTACACATTCTATAATGGCCCGCCATGAATCATGACAAAAAATAACATGTGATATCGCGACGTTTTTATGTTTGCAGCTTTGCTCCTCTACCTGCATCATGAAAACAAGACATGTCATGATATCACAACATTTTTTGTTAGAAACCTTGTTATTCTTCTTGTACCATGAAAATGAGACATGTCGTGATATCATGACATTTTTCTATCAGCAGCCTTGTTCACCTTCATGCACCGTGAAAATGAGACATGTCGCGACATCGCGACATTTTTTTGTCTTCGGGCCACGCAAATGCAACCTGTTGTGAAATTGTGATGTTTTTCTATTTTGGGCTGTGCAAATGCAACTTGTCACAAAATCATGACATTTTTCTATTTCGGGATGTCTCGTTGCACTTAGCCACGAAAACGTGACATGTCGCGAAATTGCGACACCTTTTCATTTTGCATCATCTTCTTGATTTTTGTCACAAAATAATGACACTTTTTCATTCTGTACCATCTCACTGCTTTCTGTCACAAAATCACGACACTTTTTCATTTCATACCATCTCGTGGCTTCCTGTCATGAAATCGTGATGCTTTTCTCTTTCGTACCATCTCGCTACTTTCCGTCGTGAAATCGTGACGCTTTTCTCTTTCGAGCTGCGATGACATAACATGTCATGAAATCGCGACATCCTTTCATTTTAAGTCCCAAGAACAAAACCTGTCGCGATATCGTGACACCTTTTCATTTTAAGTCTACCTCATGATCTGTGCTACGAAAATGCGACATGTCGTGATATCGCGACGTTTTTTCTCCCTGCGCTTCATCTTGTCTTAGGGCCACAAAAACACGACATGTCACGACATTGTGACAACTTTTGCATTGACTCTTCTTTTGCTACCTTCGACCGTGATTTCATGACAAGTCCTGATATAGCAACATTTTTCACTTAATCTTTCTCTCTCCTCTATGAACAGCGATTTCATGACATGTCGCGATATCACGACATTTTTTGGTATTTGGCTGTTTTACCCATCAAACATCGCAAAAGCACAACATGTCATGATATTGTGACAACTGTGAGTCTTCAACTTAGTTCTTTGTCCTGCATCACGAAAATGAGATGTGTCGCGATATCGCGACATTTCTAGCATCTTGCTCTATTTGACTGCTTTGACTGTGATTTCACAACACGTCGCGATATCACGATATTTTCTCATCATGTTGCATTCTATTGCTCTTGGCTGCGAAAATGCGACATGTCATGAAATCGTGACACTTTACCATTCCACAGTGCTTTGCTTGTCTGAGCCACAAAAACGTGACATGTCATGATATCGCGACAACTTTTCATTTTTGGCTGTGATGGAGCAACATGTCACGAAATCACGAAAACTTTTCATTTTTGGTCATGACAGAGCAACATGTCACGATATCGCAACAACTTTTCATTTCTTATCACGATGGAGCAACATGTCGTGATATCATGACAACTTTTCATTTTTTACTTTCTTCTTTGCTCCTTTATATTTGGTCCACTACAATCTTCTTGGAAAGTGTGCAAAAAAAAGGGGGTCCCCAATTTTGGGGTGTGTTGTGGAGCAACCACAAAAAATGGTGACTCTGTTGGGAAATTCTCCTGAGCATTTCGGTGAGAACCTAACCTGAAATACACAATCTTAGACACAAGTGTCAACACATAAAACCAAATGTCGATAGATCAAAAATACATAAACCATTAGAATCACTAAGTATCAGCTCGGTGTGTGTATTGTGTTCCATTCTTTATTGTTTTAAATTGATCCACATTCCATTATCAGTTTACATGAATGCATATGTGAGGTTGTGAATGATTTGCATAGCCTAATTAATGGGCTATAGATATAACTATCTGCTTTATAAAATCTTTTAAACCTTCTAATATCATATACAAATATTTAAAATTATCAAACCCTCTTAGGATCCACTATATGCATGATGAATTGCTTTATTAGATCCCAAAGTTGGTTATGAGTCACTCCTATCTTGAACCTATGTGCAAGTGAAAGTGAAATCAAAGCTTTGGAGAATCGGATTCACAACCTAAGTGAGATGGGAATTTAACCCTATCCTTACTACTCTGATCTAGAATTCATTACCTCACTTTGAGCAAAATAATTTAACCAATTATAGATGAAATAGTCATGCTAGTCTATCCATTTGAATAGTCAGTGGCCTTATTTTTAGACAAGACATGCTGCCACGCATGAGCATACTTAACCCCATAATCCATGATTTAGCTTCATTTCTTTATTTCTTGGACCTTGAGGATGACTACCCATCCTTTGCAGAGGACATGTAGTATGATCCTTCCAATGGGAAATATTTAGTTTTTATTTCTTGGACCTTGGGGATGACTACCCATCCTTTGCAGAGGACATGTAGTATGATCCTTCCAATCCAAGATTTATGAAATGGGAAATATTTAGTTTTTATTTCTTGGACCTTGGGGATGACTACCCATCCTTTGCAGAGGACATGTAGTATGATCCTTCCAATCCAATATTTATGATGAAATGAGACATAGGAGCTTTTGGGAATCATATTCTCAACCTAGGCGATATGAGAATTATGCCCTATCCTTACTACTCCATGTAGGTCAAATCAGATCTTTGGGGAGTTGGATCCTCAACCTAAGTTCGATGGGGATTTAACCCTATCCTTACTACTCTGATTTTAGGCTTTAAGCTTTATGGAAGTGGTAAAAACCACTGTTTTAAGGATCATGTTGCATAATACGATAGACATGAAATACTTCTTTCGCCTGACCTTTTCTTCCAAGCAAGGTTTTGATCATTTTGCTCAAGATCATTTTTAATGTGCATGAAATGTGCTTGGTTCTAGATATCTCGGGCATCAGTTCCCAACCTTAGGATTTTTTTCTTATTTATGTTATAGCATAACCCTAAGAGGATTTGACACACTTTAATGATTTGTATCTAAAATGCATATGCAACTAAGATGGCATGTATATGCAAAATGAGATGTAATATGAATGCATTGCCCTTTGAATTGCAGATGGAGTATTGCCATAAAAAATATAAAACTGACTACTTCATGCATCACTAGTTTCAAACAATATTATTAAATTGTTTGTGTTTCTTGCGGAGCTTTCTACAACATAATTCCAATGTTCCATATTTCCTTGATCTAAAGCATAAGTTAGCATCTCAAGACAATTTTTAATCATTTTTTTTTTTTAGCCAAACCAAACATGTCAAATAAACACACAACTTAAATCACGATTAAACTAACAATCCCAAAAATGAAACTTGAAAAACACAAACCAAAACCAAAACCAAAATCTATATACAATATAGGACAAGATGATGCCAAGCTTGGACTATTACTTTCCTGGATCCCAGACATGATTAGAACACTTCAACAAAAATATAACATGATACGCATGCCAAATGCTATAGGAATCCAACCAAAACAAGATTAGACCGCACCTTGCAACAACTTTTAATTTACCTTGCTCACCCCACCAATTAGATTTAATTCCATTAGTACTCTCACAGGTGAGCGTCCGATTACTAAAATTATTAGACCATAAATGATATTCAATTTTATCTTGTCTATTCTTGAAAGTATCCATTTCATAATTTGATTCTTGATTTAAAATTAGGCCTTCCTTTTCAAATGTGAGATGTTGCAAACAAGAGCCTATTTCTAAAAGTCTTGAATTCAAATTATTTTTCAAGATTTTAAAGCAATCAAGATCAATCAAAACTTGACAAACATCACCAAGATTTGACATTTCATCATTAATGACATTAGCATCCAAAGGGACATCATGTAACCCATCACTTAAAATTTTTGTAGCTACTACCAAAGGTAAAGATTTCACCTTTTCACCCCTACTCAACCCATCATGATTAGAATTTACCACAACTTGATGAGTGTTAGTAGCTTTTTATTTTTCCTCATTGTCTTCTTCATCATCCAACACCTGTTCAAAAACACCAAAGTTAGGCACCCAATCAAACATGCATCCATATTTTTCAAAACAAGAGCCTAATTTTTCAAGATATGTGTCGCGTGACACCTTTCCATGATCAATGGCTTGAGTTGCATCAAAATCCATATTTTCATTAGGATCATCAATAGTATCAAACCCACACCACTTAAGCTTTGTAATTTCATCATTTTGAGATGGCATAGACATTGTAGAAACAATAGGTGGATCAAGATTTTCGATTTCTTGCCCCTCAAGGGGAACAAAATCAATTGATTCTCCTTCTTTATCCATGGTAGTAGAATCATTATCCTTATCCATCCTTTGATGAGATTCCAACCCTTCTTCCAAAACATTCTCAGATTGTACAAGACTTGTAATATCCTCATATGAAAGGGCAATTGTATTATCCTGCATATCAATAGGCACACAAATTTCATTAGCAGTTTTGGAGTGAGTGTAGTCTTCCCACTTCTTCCAAGCATCATAATAATCATCTTCAAAAGTCAAGTGGTGACGTTCAACTACTTCATCAAATTCACCTTCACCTTCCTTATATGGTTCAATTACTTCCAAAATTGGGTTATTGCTTGTATTCAAATTGATAAGGCTATCATAGTCCACATTTGTAACCCATGATTCAAGTTTAACATAATTTGGAAGGTGTGGATTTTCTTGGCCATCATTTTCAACAATATCATCCAATGTGTCATCCAAGAAAAAATGGTGAAATTCTATCATATCTTCGAATTTATTTATTGATTTTCTTTCAAAATCACTTTCAACCACTTGTGATGGCCTAGGATTTTCTATAATTAGATCCACTTTTACACTCTTATTTTCATGATCATCCAAATCTTCCTTATTCAGCATATCAAAGGAAGTTTCATCAATAGGGGTGTGAGACATATATGATTCTTCAGATTCATCCTCATAGAATTCATCTTTTGGTGAGTCAAGGGTTCCCAATCTATCACATGTTTCAATACTAGTTGGATCTAGTACTCCTCCCTTGCCTAAAATCATATTATTATGAAAATTAGTGAAATTGATTTTAGAAACATCTTTTGAATCAATTTGAGTATTTTGAAGTTGATTCATACTTAAGAAAAATGGTTGATCTTGCATAGTAGGTTGAGGATTTTGAAATTGATTGAAGCTTGGGAATGATTGTTGATTCTGAAATTGATTCACACTTGAACTTGGTTGAGGTGGATAAATCATTGGGTGGGTGAGGGAGGTATTAGATGATTGAAAATTATATGATCCAAAACCCACACCGTAATTTTGACAACTCAATTGTTGCTCAATTGCCATTGCTTGAGTATAGGCTTGTGACAAAGATGTGATTAGAGGCATCCCTCACAAATATGTGGAAATGAGCGGGTCAAGAGCATTGATGTATATTTGGAGAGCCACTTCTTCTTGAAGAACATAAAATGTCACTAATTGAGTATATAATCCAAATAACCTTTCAGAAAATGACTTCACATTTTCACTCGGTTCTTTTCTAATATAGACCAACTGATTGTACATGAGGATTGGGTCAACTCGCTCTTTGTTGAATTGATTAAGAAATGCTGCCTCTAATTGAGCCCAAGAAGTGATAGACCCTAAAGGCAGACTTGTAAACCAATCATATGCCACTTTGTCCAAGGTGTAAGGGAACATTTTACAAACAACATCATCATACCAAATTGTTAAGTGATTCACAACAAATTTGAATGCTTGAATGTGTTATTCTACAATATTTTTCCCATTAGACAAAAATCGAGGAAGACATCTCTCAAAACCAACGGGAAAATAATGTTGAATTCTTGGTATATTCAATGGGATACCTGGCATCCACGGTGTAAACATAGCCATTAGTGAATCTTCAAGAATATAAATTTAATACCAATTTTTTTTTTTGTTATTTTGTTTTTTAGATCTAATCAAATCACATTATTCTTGTATGAACAATCAAAGCGTTAGAATAGTGCATAGCAATTCATGTCCTCATTTTAACAGTACAAAGTTGTATTGTTAAAAGAGGGCTAAAGATAATAATCAATAGGGCATGAAATATTCAAAATTTAAATCCATATAGCATTTAAGTCACTCTAAAATAAACCCATTCAGGCCCTCCTTCTAGCGCCAAAATGTTGAGTGGTGTTAGAGGAGGCCAAAGATGCTAATCAAATGGACTTGAAATATTTAGCAATGTAAAGCTCTTAAACAATTATAAACCTGTAACATCTAAAATCACGATAAAATAAACCTTTTCATGCCCTCCTTCTAGTGCCAAAATGTTGAGTGGATATTTTGCCCTATAACAAAATGATCACGCAACTAGAGTCTCTAACAGGAAACTCTTTTTTGCAAAGAAATTAGTTATTTCTCCAAGGTTCTTATGAACAAACATTCATATGCATAAATAATAATATTCAATTTAAATGCTTGGAACACCTTAGTGATTGCAAGTAACTATAAACAAGGGGCAATGTTGGTTTATTTTATCATGAAAATTTAATGATTGTTCGTTGAACCAGAATAAACAAATGTGAATCAGCCCAGCAATGAAAATTTCCATTTTCGGATTTTTAAAGATTTGCAATAAAACAACAACTTCTGGAAAAGTAAAGTGCAAAAAAATAAAAATAAACTGCCTTCAGTATGATGCTATCCTATTTCGACAAAACTTAAGATATGAGGTTTCCATGCATGCAACCTAACCTATTGGACCTGCAAAACATGCACAATCTTGATAAGCTAAGTGCTGGTTTTTAAGGATTTGAATGAGGTTTTCAGATTTAAGCATTCGCATGCAACAACCAAGAAAAACTTGTATCAACTACATTTACAAGCCTAAAATCTGAAAAGGGAAAATAGACATTTAATATTGCATGTAGAAAATGACTCCTTTCTTGCCCATAAGATGCAAATTTCTAAAATGTTATCTGCATTAAATATTTTTCATTTTACAATAGCATACATCTGGTTCTCCAAAACCAAAAAAAATGGAATAAAAGCACTCCAAAGCAGGCCCAGAATGGCTTATCACCCTCAGCTATGTAACCCTGCTCCCAACGGTTTCCCCCCTCTACCTGTCTTTGGCTTCTACTTTTAAACCCTCTGGTACAGCTCTCTGCTTTGCCTTGTGATGCTTTGTTTCATCTCCTAGATCGCCTCGTTTCGTCTCCTACTTCTTCATTGTTTTGGCTTCCTGCTTGGGCGTGAAATGTTTGGTCTTCTTTGTGAACTGTAACCGTCGATCCTGAAGCATTATCATAGCCCCTACGCCTTTGTGACATGTGTTCAACACTTCCCTGCACATTCTATAATGGCCTGCCATGAATCACGACAAAAAATAGCATGTCACGATATCGTGACATTTTTATGTTTGCATCTTTGCTCCTCTACCTACATCGTGAAAACAAGACATGTCGTGATATCACGAAGTTTTTCTGTTAGCAGCCTTATTCTTCTTGTACTGCAAAAATGAGACATGTCGCGATATCGCGACATTTTTCTGTTAGCAGCCTTGTTCACCTTCATGCACCGCAAAAATGAGACATGTCACAACATCACGACATTTTTTGTCTTCGGGCTGTGCAAATGCAACCTGTCATGAAATCATGATGTTTTTCTATTTCGTGCTGTGCAGATGCAACTTAGCCACGAAAATGCGACATGTCGCGAAATCGTGACACCTTTTCATTCTGCATCATCTTCTTGATTTTTGTCATGAAATCATGACACTTTTTCATTTTGTACCATCTCACTGTTTTCTGTTGCAAAATCATGACACTTTTTCATTCCATACCATCTTGTTGCTTCTTGTCGTGAAATCACGACGCTTTTCTCTTTCGTACCATCTCATTGCTTTCTGTCACGAAATCGTGACTCTTTTCTCTTTCGGGCTGCGATGACATAACATGTCGTGAAATCATGACATCCTTTCATTTTAAGTCTCGAGAACGAAACCTATCGTGATATTGCGACACCTTTTCATTTTAAGTCTGCCTCGTAATTTGTGCCACAAAAATGTGACATGTCATGATATCACGACGTTTTTTCTCCCTGCACTTCATTTCATCTTCGGGCTGCGAAAACATGACATGTTGCGACATCGTGACAACTTCTGCATTGACTCTTCTTTTTCTGCCTTCGACTGTGATTTCATGACAAGTCGTGATATCGTGACATTTTTCACTTAGTCTTTCTCTCTCCTCTATGAACCGCAATTTCATGACATGTCACGATATCGTGACATTTTTCGGTATTCAAATTTTTTACCCATCAAACATCGTGAAAGCACAACATGTCGCGATATCGTGACAACTTTGAGTCTTCAACTTAGTTCTTTGTCCTGCATCATGAAAATGAGATGTGTCGCGATATCGCGACATTTCTAGCATCTTGTTCTGTTTGACTACTTTGACTATGATTTCACAACACGTCGTGATATCATGACATTTTCTCATCATGCTGCATTTTGTTGCTCTTGGTCGCGAAAATGCGACATGTCACAAAATCATGACACTTTACCGTTCCACAGTGCTTCGCTTGTCTGAGCCGCGAAAACTTGACATGTCACAATATCATGACAACTTTTCATTTTTGGCTGCAACGGAGCAACATATCGTGAAATCATGACAACTTTTCATTTTTGGCCATGACGGAGCAACATGTCACGATATCATGACAACTTTTCATTTCTTGCCGCGATGGAGCAACATGTCGCGATATCGTGACAAATTTTCATTTCTTGCTTTCTTCTTTGCTCCTTTATATTTGGGCCACTACAATCTTCTTAGAAAGTGTGCAAAAAAAAAGGGGTCCCAAATTTTGGGGTGTGTTGTGGAGCAGCCACAACAGGTCCTTTGGACAATTTTGGTTTGTTTTAAAAAAAAAAAGCTCCAACTTATGTCAACTTATGTCCTTATGAATGTTGATTGAGACTAGGAGAATATGAAACATCATAATTGTATTGCAGAAAGCTCCACGAATATCGCAGACGCATTAAAGAATATCGTTTGGAACTTGTGATGCATGAAGTTGTCAATTTTATAAATTATGGCAAAGTAGGTGGTATACTCCATCCGCATTTCAAAAGGAGCAATGCATTTATATCTCATGTTACATTCCACGTTGCATATACATTTCATCTCAGTTGCATCTTCATTTCATATATAATCATTGAAAAGGTGTTGAATCCTCTTAGGGTTATTACATAACATATATTAAAAGGATCCTAAGGTTGGGAACTAATGCCTGAACTATCTTGAGCCAAGCATGTTCTACACATATTAAAGAGGATCTTGAGAAAAATGGTCAAAACCATACTTGGAATAAAAGGTGAGGTGAAAGGAGTATTTCGTGTCTATCCTATTATACAATATAATCCTTAAAATAGTGGTTTTTACCACTCCCATAGTGCTTAAAGCCTAAAATCAGAGTAATAAGCATAGGGTTAAATCCCCATCGAACTTAGGTTGAGGATCCAACTCCCCAAAGCTCTTATTTAACCTTCATGGAGTAGTAAGGATAGGGTCTAATTCTCATCTCGCTTAGGTTGAGAATCCGATTCCCCAAAGCTTCTATTTTTCCCACTCAAGAACTTGAAATCCCAAAGAAAATATTTTTCATTCTACTTTCATTTCATCATTGATATCGAATTGGAAGGATTGTACTACATGTCCCTTGCAAGGATAGGTAGTCATCCCCAAGGTTCAAGAAATCAAAATTAAAGTCAAATCCTAGATTATAGGGTTGATCTCCACTAGGGCTATAGACGCCTGATTGGCAGTGGAGTATGCTCATGCATGGCAACATGTCTTGTCTAAAAGCAAGACCACTGACTGCTCAAACAGACAGGCTAGCCTGACAGTTTCATCTATAGCAGGTTAAATCATTTTGTTCAATATGAGGTAATGAACTCCAGATCAGAGTAGTAAGGATAGGGTTAAATTCCCATATCGCTTAGGTTGGGAAACCTATTCCCCAAAGCTTTGATTTCACTTACACTTGCACATAGGTTCAAGATGATAAGGGCACATAACCAACTTTGGGATCTAGTAAATTAATTCAGTATACATATATTTGGTCCTAAGAGGGTTTGACAATTTTAATATGTTTGTTCATGATACTAGAAAGTTTGATCCTTTGTAAAGTAGGTTGTTATATCTCTAACATAGTTGTCATACATCAAATCCTGCACAAATCATTCATAGCCTTGCATACGAATCATAAGTGAAACTGATAATGGAAAGTTGAACGAGTTTCAAATGATAGGGAATGAAGCACATTGCACACACCAAGCTGATGCTTAATAATTCTAATGCTTCATGTATTTCTCGTCTAGTTTCATTCTTGGGATATTTTTTGACGCTTGTATTTGATTCTGTGTGTTTTTAGGTTGATTTCTCATCGAAATGCTCAGGAGCATTTTCTAGCAGAGTCACCATTTGTTGTGGCTGCTCCACAACGTACCCCAAAATTGGGGACCCACCTTTTTTGCATGTTTTCCAAGAAGACCGAAGTGGCCCATATGCTAAAGATCAAAGAAAAAGCAAAACACCACAAGGAGAAAAAAGTGTCGCGATATCACGACATGTTGCATTTTCATGGTCCAAAGCAAAGGGAGAGAGCAAGGAGGAAAAAGTGTTGCGATTTTGTGACATGTTGCATCGTCACGACCAAAAGAGAAAAAGTGCCACGATATCATGACATGTTGCATCGTCACGGACAAAAGAGGAAAAAGTGTCACGATATCGCGACATGTTGCATCGTCACGGCCAAAAGAGAAAAAGTGGCGTGATATCGCGACATGTTACATCGTCGCGGCCAAAAGAGAAAAAGTGTCACGATATCGCGACATGTTGCATCGTTGTGGCCAAAAGAGAAAAAGTATCATGATATCGCAACATGTTACATTTTCGTAGCCAAAAGAGAAAAAGTGTCGCGATATCGCGACATGTTGCATTGTCGCGGCCAAAAGAGAAAAAGTGTCGCGATATCGTGACATGTTGCATTGTCGCGGCCAAAAGAGAAAAAGTGTCGTGATATCGTGACATGTTGCATTTTCATGGCCAAAAGATAAAAGTGTCATGATATAACGACATGTTGCATTTTCGTCAAGGGAACAGAGTAGTTGACAGTGCGTCTGATATTAGTGATGAACACCAGGACGGTGAAACTGAAGACTGCATAGTGACATGGACATAAGGACAAAATCCAATGAATAAGACAAAACATTACATAAGGAATATTTAATGATTTGAAATCATTTAAGATGGTCGTTACACACGGAAGGAAACAAACACAAGCCCATGTGGAGAAAATGAAACGAAGGGCCACAAAATAGAAACAAAAAGTTTTTTTTGGAAACCAAAACACATGCATGCACAAGGGAAGGTGAAACGAACAGCCATTGGAAAATAAAACGAAAATCTTCCTGAAAAGTTTTAAATACTCCAGGAAAGGATGTTTTGGGGGGTTGGAAACTATTGCGAGTAGAGTTGCATATTTGAAGGCAAAAGGGCCATTCTGGACCTTTTTGAGTCATTTTTCTTCCATGGACTGGTTTGGGAAAACCAAAAATTGTGCTATTGTAAAATGACACATTTTTAATGCAGGAGTTTTTCAAAAATTTGCATCTTGTGGGCAAGAAAGAAGGAGATTCTCTTTGCATGCTATGGATTTAATGTCTATTTCTTTTCTCTTTTTCATATTTCTAGTTTGTAGATGGAGTTAATGCAAGTTTTCTTGGTTGCTTCATGTGAATGCTTAAACCTGAAATTTATTTCAAACCCTAGGAACTAGCCCCTAGTCTATGGGGATTGTTCTTGTTTCGCAAGTCCAATAGATTAGGTTGCATGCATGGAAACCTCACATATTTTGTTTTTTCGAAATAGGATAGCATCATACTGAATGCATTTTATTTTCGATTTTCTACATTTCATTTTCATTTTTCTGCATTTTATTTTTCCAAAAATTTTAACTTATTTTAAATTTTTAGGCATTAAAATAAACATTTAAAAATTTTCAAAAACCAAAAAAAATTTCACCATTGTGTAGGCTATACTTCATACTTCCAATACGCACTTTGAAATTTCATTTTCGGAGTTGTTTAGTATTTTTTAAAAATTCATCGAAGTGGCTGTTTTATTACAGATTTTGAAAAAACCTGAAAATAGAAAATTTCCATTTTAGGGCCAAATTTCATTTTTTTTCAGTTTCATGTTTCAATCAATGAGCCTATGATGACATTCCCTTCATGAAATTCTAATTTCAATGAAGGAGTCGTGTTTTATGGCACTTTGCAAATTACCATTTTGGGAGCAATCAAAGCACTAAATTATTTGTCTTGATCAAAATCTGATTTCATTTAAGAAGGATAATTAAAATGACATTTTGAAGCTGCATTTGAAGACCCTATTCATCATTGAGGATTTAATGCAAGATAAATTCTATTTTAAAACCCTCAATATAAAACGAATTAAGGCATTACATCATGGTCATATGAGGGCCAACTCACATTTACTTTATTTTGGTTCAATGAACAATCACTGAAGTTTCATGGTAAAATAAACCAACATTGCCCCTTGTTTACAGTTACTTGCAATCACTAAGGTGTTCCAAGCATTTAAATTGAATATATTTACTTGATATTACTAATACACATATGCAAATGCTAATATAGCGGAGACCTTGGAGAAGTTGGTTGTTTAACTTCTTTGCAAGAGGGGATTTGGAACCCAAATCCTAAGGGAGAGTGTACTTTCACAATTGGGTGAAAATACCACTCAATAGTATCTATAAACCCTTTGGTCACTCAAAAAATCTCTAGAGGTATCTATAATCCCTTTGGTCACCCAAAAAGCTCCAAAGGCATCTACAAACCCTTTGGTCACCCAAAAAGCTCCAAAGACACCTACAAAACTCTTTGGTCACCCAAAAATCTCCAAAGGTACCTACAAAACCTTTGGTCACCCAAAAAGCTCCAGAGGTATCTATAAATCCTTTGGTCACCCAATCTCCAAAGGCACCTACAAAACCCTTTGGTCACTCAAAAATCTCCAAATGTACCTATAAACCCTTTGGTCACCCAAAACACCCTAGAGGTATCTATAAACCTTTTGGTCACCCAAAAAGCTCCAAATATGCCTACAAAGCCCTTTAATCACCCAAAATGTCCCAAAGGTATCTATAAATCCTTTGGTCACCCAAAAGGCTTTAAATGTGCCTAAAAAATCATTTAGTCATCAAAAATACCCCAAAGTATCTATAAACCCTTTGGTCACCCCAAAATGCACCAAATGTATCTATAAACCCTTTGGTCAGCACCCCAAAAAACTCTATAGATACTCATAAACCCTTTGGTCACCCAAAATGCCACAAATGTATCTATAAACTCTTTGATCATCCAAAAATTTCCAAAGGCACCTACAAGACCCTTTGGTCACCCAAAAAGCTCCAAATGTGCCTACAAGACCCTTTGGTCAATTAAAAATCCCCAAAGTTATTTGTAAACCCTTTGGTCACCAAAAATTTCCCAATGATATCCACTAAGACCATTGTTCAAATGTATATCAAAATCCAAAAACATCATTAAAATATCAAAAATATAAAAATATTGCATTGCATTACATTTCATATTTGCATTATACAATCACTTGCATTTAGCATACCCATCATTGCATTTTGCATTCTAGAGTTGATCATAAATTTCTAGCACTAGGTCTATCCAGTAGCCAACATTCATAATAAAATTTATCAAAAGTCATTATTCACAATCGTCTACATTTCAATTATCATATACATTTTCCACCTTTCATATGTGTGTATGTTTCCCTTCACCTAGGCCATTGGTTATAATGTGTCTTTAGGATTTTTGGTCACTCATTTGTATCTATTTTTATTTTCATATTTTGTAGAAATCTATCCAGATTTTTAGAAGGTAGAGGCTTTCTTTTATTATACCTTGTATACGTCATAATACCAAACACATTTTCACACTAATAAATCATTTTTTTTGCACAAGGAAAGATGAAACCTACAAAGTGGTTTGTGTTACCCTAAGAAAAAAGTTTACCTCGCTCATCCCCCTATGTGAATGGTTCAAAAAAATTGAGAATTGATAAAAAGACAAGCTCCTCCTTACCCAAAACAATCAAAATCCCTTGATTCATGCCAAATTGGGGCAAGTATCTGAAGAGAAAAATAAATAGTGGTTGTTACCACTAAAAATATTCAAAAGAAAATTTTTTTTTTTACCATTAACAAAAATAAAAATATTCAAAATAAAATTTGGTTATCACCACTATCAAAAGCAAAAATTAAAATAAACAGTGTTTCTCACCACTACAAAAATCCCTTACTCATCAAAAAAAAAATGAGAAAATCTCTAGAACAATTCAAAAATAAAATAAAAGAAGGGAGTACTGAACTTGAATCCTTAGAATTATTAGCATTTGAAAACCATAAGGTGATCCTCCTTATAGGTTGGGTGGCATCTGTAGCGACCTTGGGAATGCACGTACTGGTCCCTTTTCTAAAAACCCTACTTCCAATTCTATTTAAAATACCAAAGATAAAATGAAAAGACAAGAGGAAAAAGAATATAACATGAAATAATAAAAATACGGATCTCTTTATTGATATTGAACCCCGATTACATGTCGGTCCCTCTTACGGATACCCATTTTGATACTATAAATTATAAATAGGCAAGGAGTACCCCTTCCGTGAAGAGGTGGTGTGCTTATAAAAGCTTCCTAGTTCCACACACATAAATGTATGAGGGTTTATAGATGCCTCCTTCCCTAGGTCTATTTCCTAGAGGGATCCCTTTTGCTCTCGTATGTTGTAATCTTCACCTGATGTACCTTTGGCCCTATAAGCAATGAAACAACAACACACATTTATGTGTATGAGATTGCCTCCTTTGGTCATTCCACCTCCACTACAACCACCCCATGAGTATTACGACAACTTGTTGTCCCTAGATCCAATCACCCATCCAATGGAGATCATCCATCCATTAATATTATTTCAATATATCTTACTGCACCCTTGCAAGATCTAAAAAACCCGTTAAGGCCATTGCACATCGACCTTGAGGCAATTGACTTTTATCAGGGATATTCTCCCCCATCTCCATCATAGTATTGGCCTTGTGATGAAATGTTACAACTATTTATTTTTTGTCCAAGTTCTACTCAAAATATCCTACACATTGAGGTTGAGCATGAGTTTCCAATTGAGGACATAAATCCAACTGATGATATTCATTTGATCTCTACTCCACGCCAGTTGGAATAGGGATATCATATGTTAATTGAGCTAACCAATCATAGAGATATCGGCACAAATCCTACGAATTTCCAATTCATCAAGTTAGGGGAACACTTATCCCCTACTAAGCAAGTTGATTATACAGAACTTTTAAAAGAGAAGAAGAAATTTTTTGTGTGGTCTTATAAAGATATTCTAATACTAGATCCAAATTTAGTCATGCATAATCTTATGATTGACCCAAATTCAAAACCGGTCAAGCAAAAGCTATGCAAAATGCATCTAACAGTAGCCTTAATGGTGAAAGATGAATTACAAAAGTTGTTAGATGCCAACTTCATTATATCATTTTATTATCCACCATGGGTCTCCAATATGGTACCTATAAAGAATATCGATGGCAGGATTCATATTTGCACTAATTTTCAAGATCTAAATAAAGCGAGTCCTAAGGATGAATTCTCTTTACCAAACATTGATGCACTAGTGGATGCCACAATAGGTCATGAGATGTTATCCCTAATGTATGATTTATCTAGATACAATCAAATTTACATTAATATAGAAGGCCAACTCAAAATGGTGTTCAAAATACCTTGGGGGTATTTTGTTATAATGTCATGCCTTCAGCCTCAAAAATGATGGTGCTACCTACCAGTGAGCTATGACTTATATCTTCCACAACTACATGCATAAAATTTTGGAAGATTACATAGATGACTTATTAGCTAAGTCTTTACTCCACCATGAGCACATTGATGTATTGCGCAAATTTCTTGATCACCTCATCGAGCACATTGTTATACTAAATCCCAAGAAGTGTGTCTTTGGCATAAAATTTGTAAAACCGTTTGGGGTTTGATAGTATCTAAGTGAGGCATAGATTTCGATCCAAATAAATTCAATGTAATCCTAGAAATGCCTCCCTCCACTATTATCAAACAGCTATGTAGTCTATAGGGAAAGATCACATCCATCAAGTGCTTCATAGCGCAATTATCGGATAAGTGTTGACCTATGAACAAATTGTTGCATAAGGGATGGGATGACAAGTTTCAAGTTGCCTTTGATGATATTGAACAATATATTGCTTCACCGCTAGTATTGGCTCCTCCTCGACTAGGATTGTCATTCTATATATACATCTTAGCTACCAAGCTTGCATTGGGCACCATGTTGGCCCAAAAGAACGAATTGCATAAAAAATAGGCTACATATTATATTAGTCGTACCTTGGCTAGTTATGAAATAAATTATACATACATTGAGAAGCTATGTTTAGAAGTGGTTTTTGCAACTAAAAATATAGACCATTATATGCTCAATCATACCACTTATATAGTGTCCAAATAGAATCCATTGTGATACATGATGAGTCGAACTTACCATAACAGTCACACGATGAAATTGATTATTCTAGTGAGGTAATTTGACCTTGAATTCATTGGATAAAAATAAATTAATGGTCATGTCATAGTCGGTCAACTTGCAAAGGCTCCCCTTCAGGATAACCAACCTCTTAGTGTAGAGCTTCCCAATGATGGAATATTTCAAGTGTCATAATCACCTGATATTGAAGAGCTTGAAGCATAGGCTGATATGACTCTATTTTTTGATGGCTCTAAGTGCGAGCAAGGGGGTGGCATGGGAATTTTTTTTTCACATTGTAAGGGCCTTAAATAACACTATCATTCAAACTTGATTTCCTATGCACCAATAATAATTTTGAGTATGAAGCTCTTCTCCTAGGCCTTCAAATGGTAATCGTCATAAAAATAACCAAGCTCAACATTTTTTATGATTACTTGCTCATAGTGAATCATGTCAAGGGAATATTCCAATGTAGATGCCCAAACTTATAAGCCTACAAAGACATTTTATATAAAATTTTGGTAAAATTTGAATGGTAGAATATTGAGGCACTCCCTCGTTCATTTAACTAGTTTGTGAACACAATGGTTTGCTTAGGGTCTTTAATCCCATAGAACCCATATGATCATATCACAACCATTCAACTCAAAATTTTATCACAATATACAACTAAATGTGAGGAGCTTTACTCCATGCTAGAATTCCATACGATTCAAATTGAACCTTCTCATGAATGGTTCTCTTATTTTTAACAATTGCTTAAATAATTCCGCTTGGGAGACTTTATTCCCTCAAACTCCTTTTGATAGCAGCATAATGCTATATTTACAATTTCTATCCCAATCTGCATTTGTGAGAGAGGAACTTCAAAAGTATCAAGCAATTCATTCAATTGAGGCTTCTTCAAAGCAATATTGGTCTATCCAGCTAAAATATTTCCTAAAGCTTGGTAATATCCCTTTTGGATTGTCACATTCCGTAAAACACACATTCAAGCAAAAAGAAGATAGATATGTCTTAATTGAAGATATTGTATCTTCAAAGCTATGAGGGTATCATCCTTCATTTCTTATAAATGCAAGAGTTAGTTTAGGCAATTGCTCAAGTGCATGATTGTACATGTGGTGGTTATTTTAGTGGTATGGCCATCTTAAAGTGCGTTCTTCGCATGGGCTATTATTGGCCAACTTTAGAGCAATATTTTTTTGCTTATGTTAATAAGTGCATAAAGTATCAACACCATTATAGTTTGACAAATGTACCTTCTCAGGCCTTACAATAGATTCAATCGGTTTGGCCATTTTCATAATGGGGGTTTGACTTAATTGAAAAAATCTCACCTCTTCATCAGGTCATAATATGGTCATCATTACGACCATCGAATATTTCACCAAATGAGTGGAAGTGACTCCCCTTACCACTATGACTAGGCCTTGCATTGCAGATTTCATGCTGCATAATATCATGTCATTGTTGTATCCCATCCAAAATAATTTTAGATAATGGACCACCTTTTAGTATTAAGGGTGTGCATTCTTTAAAAACTAAATATAACATCCAACACATATTTTCTATGCCCTATTATCCACAAGCCAATAGTTAATCTGAGGCATAAAATAAAATATTAATTACAATCTTAAAGAAAATCGTAAGGGATAATCACAAATATTGGAATAATGAATTACCTCTTGCCCTTTGGGCCTATCACACTAGTATTCGGACACCCACTGGGACAAATCCATTTTCAATAGTGTATGATTATAAGGCCATCTTACCTTTAGAGTTTGAAATCCCATCACTACACATATCCGTGCAAGATTTCATTAATGATGATATTGTGTGGTAGGCTCACCTAGACCAATTAACTTTTCTTGATGAACGATACATTAATGCTCTTGAGCACCTACATGTTTATCAAGAATGTCTTAAGATGTCCTATAACATGAATGTCCATCCTAGAGACTTTCAAGTTGGTGACCTTGTTATAAAATAAAACCAAAAAAATTCTAACTTGCCACCCCATATGTGAGACAAATTTGTGGAAAACTGGTTAGGTCCATACATTATCACTATTTAGATTGGACCTGGAACTTATTAGCTAGCTTCCATTGAAGGATTTGAGGATCCTAAACCCTTGAATAACCTTCACCTATGAAATTTTCAAGTTTAAAGCACCACGCACTCACAAAAATGACCCAAAGGTATCTATAAACCCTTTGGTCAACCAAAATGCTCCAAAGGTATCTATAAACTCTTTGGTCACCCCAAAATGCTCCAAAGGTATCCATAAACTCTTTGGTCACTCCAAAATGCCCCAAAGGTATCTGTAAACCCTTTGGTCACCCCAAAATGCTCCAAAGGTATCTATAAACCCTTTGGTCACCCCAAAATGCTCCAAATATACATATAAACCCTTTGGTTATCCCAAAAGGCTCCAAAGGTATTTTTAAACCCTTTGGTCACTCCAAAATGTTCCAAAGGTATCTATAAACCCTTTGGTAACCCCAAAATGCTCCAAAGGTATCTATAAACTCTTTTGTCACCCCAAAATTCTCCAAAGGTATCTATAAACCCTTTGGTCACTCAAAAAATCTCTAGAGGTATCTATAATCCCTTTGGTCACCCAAAAAGCTCCAAATGCATCTACAAACCCTTTGGTCACCCAATAAGCTCCAAGGACACCTACGAAACTCTTTGGTCACTCAAAAATCTCCAAAGGTACCTACAAACCCTTTGGTCACCCAAAAATCTCTAGAGGTATCTATAAATCCTTTGGTCACCCAATCTCCAAAGGCACCTACAAAACCCTTTGGTCACTCAAAAATCTCCAAATGTACCTATAAACCCTTTGGTCACCCAAAAAACCCTAGAGGTATCTATAAACCCTTTGGTCACCCAAAAAGCTCCAAATATGCCTACAAAGCCCTTTAATCACCCAAAATGTCCCAAAGGTATCTATAAATCCTTTGGTCACCCAAAAGGCTTTAAATGTGCCTAAAAAACCCTTTAGTCACCGAAAATACCCCAAAGTATCTATAAACCCTTTGGTCACCCCAAAATGCACCAAATGTATCTATAAACCCTTTGGTCATCCCAAAAAGCTAGAAATGTATCTATAAACCCTTTGGTCACCCCAAAACACTCTAGAGATACTCATAAACCCTTTGGTCACCCAAAATTCCACAAATATATCTATAAACTCTTTGGTCATCCAAAAAGCTCCAAAGGCACCTACAAGACCCTTTGGTTACCCAAAAAGCTCCAAATGTACCTACAAGACCCTTTGGTCAATTAAAAATCCTAAAAGGTATCTGTAAACCCTTTTGTCACCAAAAATGGCCCAATGATATCCACTAAGACCATTGTTCAAATGTATATCAAAATCCAAAAACATCATTAAAATATCAAAAATATAAAAATATTGCATTGCATTACATTTCATATCTGCATTATACAATCACTTGCATTTAGCATACCCATCATTGCATTTTGCATTCTAGAGTTGATCATAAATTTCTAGCACTAGGTCTATCCAGTAGCCAACATTCATAATAAAATTTATCAAAAGTCATTATTCACAATCGTCTACATTTCAATTATCATATACATTTTCCACCTTTCATATGTGTGTATGTTTCCCTTCACCTAGGCCATTGGTTATAATGTGTCTTTAGGATTTTTGGTCACTCAGTTGTATCTAGTTTTCTTTTCATATTTTGTAGAAATCTATCCTAATTTTTAGAAGGTAGAGGCTTTATTTGATTATACATTGTATACGTCATAATACCAAACACATTTTCACACTAATAAATCATTTTTTTGCACAAGGAAAGATGAAACCTACAAAGTGGTTTTTGTTACCCTAAGAAAAAAGTTTGCCTCACTCATCCCCCTAAGTGAATGGTTCAAAAAAATTTAGAATTGATAAAATGACAAGCTCCTCCTTACCCAAAACAATAAAAATCCCTTGATTCATGCCAAATTGGGGCAAGTATCCAAAGAATAAAATAACTAGTGGTTGTTACCACTAAAAATATTCAAAAGAAAAAGTGTTTTTTACCATTAACACAAATAAAAATATTCAAAATAAAATTTGGTTATCACTACTATCAAAAGCAAAAATTAAAATAAACAATGTTTCTCACCACTACAAAAATCCCTTACTCATCAAAACAAAAATGAGAAAATATCTAGAACAATTCAAAAATAAAAGAAAAGAAGGGAGTACTGAACTTGAATCCTTGGAATTATTAGCATTTGAAAACCATAACGTGATCTTCCTTATAGGTTGGGTGGCATCTGTAGTGACCCCGAGAATGCACGCACTGGTCCCTTTTCTAAAAACCCTACTTGCAATGCTATTTAAAATACCAAAGATAAAATGGAAAGACAAGAGGAAAAAGCATATAACACGAAATAACAAAATATGGATCTCTTTATTGATATTGAACCCCGGTTACATGTCGGTCCCTCTTAGGGATACCCATTTTGATACTATAAATTACAAATAGGCAAGGAGTGCCCCTTCCGCGAAGAGGTGGTGCGCTTATAAAAGCTTCCTGGTTCCGCACACGAAAATGTATGAGGGCTTACAGATGCCTCCTTCTCCAGGTCTATTTCCTAGAGGGATCCCTTTTGCTCTCGTATGTTGTAATCTTCGTCCGATGTACCTGTGGCCCTGCAAGCAATGAAACAACAACACACATTTAGGTGTCCGAGATTGCCTCCCCGGATGAGGTTGTTAGTAATCAAAGAATGTAACGGAAATATGATAAAACTATGCCATGAAATCATGTAAATCTATGCTAATGATATAAGAAAATAGAATAAAAGATGCTATGTCTATCTAAGCTAAGCCTACGGGCCACTGTCCAAGACAGCGGCCGCTAAAGTAAACCTTACCCTCTTTGCCCCAAAGCTATGGGTCAAAGACTGTAATCTGATGTTGAAGATAGTAGGTGTTATGCTCTTCGATTCGTCAAAGCTCCGTCGTACACGTGATCTCAAAGAGAACTCTCCAAGTCTCGAAAGCTCTCCTCAAGAAGATGTCTCTCTCTCTAAAATGATCTCCTGTATATCTCTTATGATAAAAGATACAAGATCTCTAGATATGATCAGGATGTCTTGGTGCTCTTAGGCTTGCACCTTTTATAGTGTGAAACCCTAGGTCTATGTCCAAGCCCTAGAAATGAATTTCTCATGCGTAGTGCAAGTTAGCATGAGAAGCTTTTGTCCATTGTCTATATTTGAAGGCCAGTTAACTAAAATCTAACTGCCCACTTGAGTCTTCTATGTCAACTGGTCATTAGCATGAGAAGCTTTTGTCCTTTGTTTATGCTTGGAGGTCAGTTAACTTAAGTCTAAATGCAAACTCAAACCTCCCATGTGAACTGGTCATGAAAAGGAATGCAAAGTCACTCTCGCTCACCTTTATTGCATGCAGACTACCACTTCCACCCGAGATTGGGCCTATTTGTCGGCAAACCACTTCTTATGGCTTAGTCACTATCATCTATAATGGCTAAGATCTGGCCACTATCATCTATAGTGGCTAAGGTCTAGCCGCTCTAGGCTTGAGCGGCTAGAATCTGGTCGCTCTTGGCTTGAGCGGCCAAGCTTGAATGGCTTGAAAAGGCCCCAAATGAGTGGTGAGAACCACTATTGATGCTTGGAAAGTCCAATATTATGTCTTATGATCTTATGAGTGTGTCTATGTAAGTAGCTCCCCTAAGCATGACATGATTTAGGTGTCTATAGATGCCCCTTTTTGTGATGCATTATGTGGAAAACACAACGTTGAGCAAAAATGTAGACTGATCTATTTGTAGGGTGTATGGTGATCAATGGTCTGATCAATGTCGGATGGCCCAATCATGCAAGATGGTATGCATCCCTTGAATCATTGCCTCAATATTCGAAGGACTTAGCTCAATGGCTTTTGCATGTTAAATTGCACTCATTCCTCAAACTCAATCGGGTAGCTTCAGTTGCTACAACAATTTCGATCGGTAGGAGAGCTACAATTGAAGATGTCATGTCTGCTTACGTTCCCAGAAAACAAGGGAAATTTGTGATTGTTGTATGCAATGATTCATAGGATGAACATGATTTTGCTATGATCGAGTGATATTTTGTTGATTTTGATTATGATTATGTTGAAGTTTTGAACTACCTCTTCACACAATGAATTGGTGAAGAAATGACAATGATTGAAGCGACAAGTCGCTTGACCAATATGACTAATCTGGTTCCTTTCTAGCATTTGTTGCTTTTAATGGGCAATCCCACATCCAAGTGTGATTCCAATTGCTTATGATAATCATCCATCCCTATCCCGAGGAGCGGTCCGGCTATCAATAGCCTTCTTAGGGAGTTAGGATGAGTGATTCTATTCATGCCTAGATTGTATCACTTTGACTTAATGTTTTTGATGTCATAGGGGAATTAGAATGACCCCTTCGCACCCGTGGAGCAGTCCGACCATCTTGATCTTCTTCGGGTTTGAAGGGTGACATATCGTAATTCCAAAATGAGTTGCTTTTGCCCCAAGTGGCCTTATGGTTGCCTACTCATCTCACCAAAATACATGGAGTGCAAATCGTTGCAATCATCGAGTGGATAGAGTAGGTAACTGGATACGAGGCCTACTTGAGATTGTGATTTTATGTGATTTTTTTGTTATTTTGAACATTATGATGATCCTAAACCACCAAAGTGTGCTTATTTGTTGTTTTTGTTATTCCCTCATGGAAGGAACTGCTTTACTTTGATCTATGGGCCTGGCCGCTGTCAGGTCCAATGGCCTCTGAGTTCCTGCCTATGGCCGTTGTCGCCTTGAGTGGCCAAGAAGCTCAGGCCGCTGACGTCAGCAATGGCCAAGGCATAATTAAGGAAATATAAAATTTGTAATTCTAGGGTTTGACCTATCATTTTCACTATTGAAGATTCATTTTTAGAGCTCTAGTGCAGTGGCGATGGTTGCGACTTCGAAACTTGCTGGTGCTAAGGACATGGTTGCACGGGGTGAGACATCAGCTGCTAGAGGAGCCGGAGCTTCTCGGGTATTTCTCTCTTCAAAACCCTAGCTCTCTTTTCTTTGTCTAAGTAAAATTGAACTTCACTAAGTAATGAGCAAAATGAACCTCACTAAACCTGTTGGAAATGAACAAACTCCGTAATTAGGCTTAGGTTCCCTTTTGCTACGGTGGGTTAGTCCCCAATTTTGCTATCTATCAGTGGCTTCAACCTAGGGTTTTTCAAATTTTTTTCATTATTCACCTACTGTCGCCATTTTGGGCATTTTGAATTTAGCCTAGTTTTGATGCTTGGGTAGGGGATTTGCTTTCCATTTTTTTGCTTTCCCTCCCTCTATTATTTTGTTTAAGTTATTTTGTTAAATTTGTAATTTTTTTTATTTTCTGGCCAAGGGTTCATGGGTTTGTCGTGCCCCTTGGCCGCTATTGCTCAGAGCGGTCGGCTCTGAGCCATTGTCACTCAGAGCGGCCAAGCTTGAATCCCAATGGTCAAAAATTTGACCATTGGGCCTTGGCCACTGCTGCCTCCAGCGGCCAGGTTTCGACCGCTATAGGCGACAACGGCTAAAGCTTAAGCCTTGTTTTTTGCATTTTGTGTATTGATTTTTATGATTTTTTTACTTTTGAATTTTTGCTTTGCTTGATTAGGTGCAATTTATTCTTCTTTTGCTTAGATTTAGAGTAACTCATACTCTTTTGCACCATTTTCATGTTTATTGTGAATCATGCCTTAGATGCACTATAGTTATATTTTGTCTTTCTTCTGCTTTGTTTAGATCCTCACTACTCGGGCTCGGGACCCGAAGCTCCTGCTTGACTTACTTCCTAGATTTGATGACACTGACTAGGAGTGGTTTAAGGCCCGTGGGCTATAGTACATCATCAGGTTACCCCATATTATGGTCGACCAGGCTTATCTTATGGCCTTAGCCCATCGTTGGGACCCATGGACCAACACCTTCCACCTTCCACCCGATGAGATGACTATCACGTCGGAGGATGTTTACAGGATCTTTCGGATCCCATTCGATGGGGTGCCCATTGTTTCATCGACCACTAATGATCAGGTGGTCGTCTATGCTCGGGTGTTTGGAGTGCACTCTGCATAGGCCCTCCGAGAGACTAGGTCTGGAGGAGTATCTATCAAGGCTTGGTATGATGCTCATGTTTTCACAGTGAGGCATGTCATGTTGCTGATGGTGATCAACAATGTTCTTATCCTAGACTGCTTGGGTTTGAGGTTCCCTTGGAACCTCCTGGCGATGGTGCAGGACCTACTAGATAGTGAGGAGCCTATCATCTATGCATGGGGTAGATCGCTATTGGCTCAGTGCTATGATGAGTTGTACCACATCCATCGATGGGGATGCATTAGCATTACTTGCAGTTTGCTCCTACAGGTTTGGGGATGGGAGCACATTAAGGTAGATCACCCTAAGGGGCTCCCAGATGAGATTACAGCTATTGAGGCTCGAACATAGTGCTATGCTGCCAGATGGGCTCGAGAGCATGAGGAGCATAAGAGCCATACTTTTGTAGGGGAGCTATCCCACTATACTGATGCTTTCACCAGACTATTGGCTAGAGATGTCGTGTGGTGGCCTTACTATGAGTGTCCTGCTTGGGATGATCCAGCTAGTTTTACTACCAGGACATGATATGAGTGATGGCTCGTTGGCCATAAGATTGCCATCCAGGAGTATTTCTTCTACTCTCAAGTTCTTCATCAGTACGGATTGTAGTAGGATGTGCCCTTGATACCATTCTTGTATAGGCACCTCATAGCAGAGAAGGACCTACCTCCATGATAGATCATAGAGCTTGCAGATGAGGAGGATGCCCCAACCATAGACCCTATAGTGGTTGGGGGAGTTATAGAGGCCTACTCTCAGTGGTGGGGTGATCGGATGTGGCATGGCATCGATAGCCTAGGGTGCGAGGATGATGGTGGGGGTGATGGCATAGATCCGATAGGATATAGGGTTCGAGCCAGGACCGAGGTATGGGGCCAGCCGATAGAGCAGGTGGTAGTAGAGGATCCTAATGTTCTTGAGGAGGAGGAGTTAGAGCTCGAGGAGAGAGACTCTCCTCTGAGAGCATAGTTGCATGAGGTCGAGGCTGAGCTCTAGGCCACTAAGATCTAGGTACAGTGGTGAGATGCTACCATTGAGTAGCTCTCAGCACAGATACAGGCTCTACAGGCTACTATTGGGGGTGGCGATGTCAGGATGTAGTTTGTTGTTCCTCCTTCTACACCATAGGAGGTTCCAGTGATAGGCTCAGGGGTAGATGTGGGATGACTTTAGTATTTGTTGGATGAGCATGAGGAGTGGATCTAGGGACTTACGGATCATGTCACCATCCTTCAGATGCAGCTCAAGAGGCATGGGATTGTCCCTAAGGATCCAATAGGTGCAGGTGGTTCATAGGTCAATGGGCGCTCTACCTCGGGGTAGTCTTCCACCCATCCTAGCCAATGGACCCGAACTCGGATAGAGAGACCGATAGGCTCGCATCACTCGACTCGCGACACCGCCATAGGGGGAGGTGGCACTGGAGGAGATGGTGCAGGGGGCTCAGGCTCGATATTTGATTGATGCTCTACTTGGTTCTTGATCCATTTTTGAGGTCGACTGACCTACATGACTATAGCCCATGGGCATTTTTGTATATCCATTGGACTTGACACACATACTTTTATGATAGATTTGCTTTTTATGACTCATTATGTGTATCATTTATTGCTTATGTTTTTGTTATTATTTTATTTTATGATATGATGCGATGATGGTATTATGATGATTTGATGAATATGCTAGATGATAGATGATATTTGAAGATGCTTAGATGGATGTGTAGATGCTTTTATGATTTGATGATATGATGCGATGTATTTTGATGATGAATGATGAATTTATGATTTGGTATGCAAATGGATATTGCCTATATGTTTTATGATGTGGTTTATGGATGATTAATGACTTGTTTTTGTGGATGCAAAATGTGATTGTTACATGCATGTTTAATTTTTGCTTTATTTATATGCATCTAACTTATGTGATGGAATGGTATAAATGAACCTGTATGCTCTAATCACTTAAAACATACGAAATGCATATGACATTGACAATCTTAATGGGTGATACCACAGAAAGTAAAAAAATAATCATGAATTTAAATAATCACTCCTATCATAAGAATTGATTAAGTATTCATATATGAGATGTAATGGTGTGTAATGTATTTTCTTAATAAGTTTCTATAAATTAAAAGATATAAAGTAGTCAGTGGTCATCTATATACTATTTCTAATATATATGTGGTATTTGTCCTACTATGTTGATACCCCCTAATTTATAGAATCTTATAAAGAAAAGTGATGGTGTGAATGATGTTATGATTTGTTGCTATGTAAAAATTTTTGGGGCTTTTTGGAGATTCAAACACTCTAGTTCCCCTATCAACAGCTGTCTACTTACCACTTAGACTTTTGAAAAGTAAGGCTTTTACCATGGACCTAGTTTTTCATGATCTCTGTGTGTGCATGTGATTGTTTATTTTGAGATAGAACTCAAGCATTTCCTCCGATGTCAGGCGGGATTCTTTCAGCCCATTGCTAAGATCAGGGATCCTCAAGTGTTCATCTCATCCTTATGTTGGACTTAGTTGGACTATACCACTAGGCAATATTTGGTTACCTAAGCTAGCTCATCCACATTCAAACATTGGTCTACACAAATGCATGAAGCAATTGTGATAGACATATCATCATGCGTAAGGATTTCTCCTTCCGATTTTGTACAATGCTGAGAATTCCAAGGATTCAAGCTTTATTCCCTTCTTTGCTTCTTTTTGGCTTTGGATTTTTGCTCATATGTAGTGATGAAAATCACTATTTATTTTGATTTGATTTTTTTCTTTGAGTGGGGATTTTTTTGTAGTGATGATAATCACTATTTATTTTGCTCATACGTAGTGATGAAAATCACTATTTATTTTTATTGATTTTTTTGTAATTTTGAATTTATGCTTTGTGTATTATGATTTTTGCTTTGAAATCTGGATTGTATGCTTGGCCTTTTGAATATGTACTTTGCTTTGGGATTTTGCTTATTTTTATTTAAGCAAGGGATTTGGATAGGGTAAAGCTTGTCCTTTTGCCAATTCTCAGCACCTTTAAACCAGTTGCACAGGGGGATAAGCAAGGATAATCCTTTTCGCTTAAGGTAACCTAGACCGCTTTGCAACTTTCATATTTTCCTTGTACCAACTAGGATTTTAGTGTTTCAATTAGTGATGGGATCTTGAATATCCAAGGCTTTATCACAGCTAGGCCTTACCTTCTACTAATCAAAGTTGTTTTCCTCAAAAGTTGATAAGATTACTAGTTGTGGTTGACTAACCAAAAAACCTTAGTATATTATGTATAGCAACAAATAATGGTTGTGTTGAAAAACACAATTACACACATGTGGGTGGAGGTATGGATATGATTGACTTGTGTGACAAACTGTGGTATCACTTTTAAGACTCTCATGACATATACAATTGTAATGTATGTGAAAATGCAATGCAATGATGTGGATGCAAAATGTGAAGTGCAATTGTTTTTGTATTTTTGATTTTATGTTGTTTTTGTATTTTTGATTAATTTGACCAAAGGGCTTATTATGCCTTTGGGGCTTTTGTTATTGATTTTGACCAAGCGGTTTGAATTACCCTTGGAGCTTTTGATTTGATGGGATTTGACCAAGTGGTTTGAATTACCCTTGGAGCCTTTTGAATTGATTTTTGACCAAGCGGTATGAATTACCCTTGGAGCCTTTTGATTGATTTTTGACCAAGCGATATGAATTACCCTTGGAGCTTTTTGAATTGATTTTTGACCAAGCGACATGAATTACCCTTGGAGCCTTTGATTGAATTTTTGAATTTTATGTTTTTATGATTTGTTTGTATTTTTGACATATTTGAATGTTTTTGAATTTTATGACATATTTGAATGTTTTTGTGTTTTATGACATATTTGAATGTTTTTGTGTTTTATGTGTAAAATGCCTTTAAGTGAATGATATTGAGAGGTTCAGGCTCTTCAACACCATCTAATGATATAAGGTGATATGCTCCAGGCCCAACTCTCTATGAAATCATATATGGACCTATCCAGTTTACCATGAACTTATCTCGTAGATGCGACGATAGATTTGAATTCTGCTAGTTTTCTTTGAGCACTAGATCTCCAACCTTGAATTCCCTTAGGTGGACTTTACTATTGTAAGCTCACGCAAGGTGATCTTGGTAAACATGGAGATGCTCTAAAGCATTGACTCGACGTTCATCAAGAAGCATCAATTGATCAAGGTGGCCTTGCCATGCAACTTCATCATCTATGAAGTCCTTTAATGCTATGCGTAGAGTCGAGATTTCCAACTCTAGAGGCATGATGGCTTCAGTGCCATATACTAGTGAAAATGGTGTTGCCCTAGTGGGCATCCGTATACTAGTCCTGTATGCCCATAGTGCAAGAGGCAACTGCATGTGCCAATCCTTGTGATTTTCTTGCACTGTCTTCCTCAAAATGGAGACTATTATTTTGTTTGAGGCTTCTGCTTGCCCGTTTGCTTGTGGATAATAAGGCGTTGAAAAACTATGCTGAATATGGTATTTTTTCATTAAATCACGCACATTTTTGTTCTTGAAATATGGCCCATTATCCGATATTATCTTAGAAGGGACCCCAAAATGACTTATGATATTGTGGAGTATAAACTCCGCAATCCTTGGTCCAGATTGTTGATGTTAAGGGGATCACTTCTACCCATTTAGTGAAGTATTATGTGGCCATTATGATGAATGTATGTTGGCCTGAGGATGGGGGTGAGATCTTCCCAATCAAGTCTAGTCCCCATTACGAGAATGGCCATGCTACCTGGATGGGCTGCAAAGCTTGCGATGGTAAGTGCGTTAGGTTTGCATGATGCTGGCACTTACTACATTTCTTGACATACTCACAATAGTCCTTTTCCATTATGGGCCAATAGTAACCCATTCTCAAGATGCGCTTAACGATGGCCATGCCACTAAAATGGCCTCCACATGTTCCATCGTGAGCTTGCAAAACTACCCAAGATGTTTCCTAGGGCTCAAGACAATGGAGTAATACTCCATCATATCCTCATCTGTAGAGGATTTCTCCTAGAAAAATGTATCTTGTTGCTCTCTATTTGAATGTTCACCTTTTAGTATGTGATAAACCTTGAGGTATTATTCCAAGCTTTAGGAAGTCCCACAGTTGGGAAAGCCAATCTTGATAGGCCACAACTTCTATAGAATAGACAACTTGCTCTTCCTGCATTTTTGAGGTAGTGAACATGGATTGAGGAACAACTCTATGGTATATGGTCGCACCACACTCTACAGGTCCTTGGGAGATCAAAGACCCCCAAGGTGTTGTTTGCAAGAAATATCTAGCTATGAAGGACCAATCCTGATTTGGTTCGATGTTGATCATGTTGACTGATTCTTGATTGTCAAAAGCCTCACGACGTATTGCTGAGTGTGAAAGCACTTTCACATGAATGGTTGTAAAATCAACAGATGGATTCTGAGGGATTAAGGATCCCAAAGAGGCCATGGTGTCTACAAATCTATTCGACGTACGAGGGATTGCCTCGATGTCATACCATTCCAGTCGGGCTAAGTAATTGTCAACAAGTTCCTTGTAAGTCTTCAGGAGTGGGCACCTACATTGGAAGAGTCCTTTGACCTGGTTTACTATGAGCAAGGAGTCACCAAAGATATTCAATATTTTAATGCCCATTGCTATGGTTGTTTGGAGTCCCAGGATCAATGCTTCATATTTTGTATTGTTGTTTGTGCATGGGAAGTCTAGTTTGAATGATAAGGGCAATGGAGCGCCCTACGGTGTGATAAAGACAATCCCTGCTCCACCTCCTTGTTCACACTTTGAACCATCAAAGAATAATGACATGTCTTTTTCTTTCTTAGGTTCTTCGAGTTCTGGAGGATCTGATAGTGCAAAGACCGCATCATCAGGAAATTCTATGGTGAGAGGCTTGTTATCCTGAAGAGGCGCCTCTGCTAATTGATCTGCTATGACTTGTCCCTTGATGGAATTTTGGCTTATGAACTCTAGATCAAATTCTATCAATAGCATGATCCACTTTGTGGTACGTGTATTGTGATATGTCTTGCTCATCATGTACTGCAAAGGATTTTGTTTTGATATGATGTAGGTCGTATGGCTCAACATGTAGTGTCACAACTTTTGAGTTGCAAAGACCACTGCTAAACACAACTTTTTGACATACGCATATCCTAGCTCATAGCTCACCAAGGTGTGACTAATGTAATATATGGCTTGCTCTTTGTCTTGTGCATTCTTTTGGGCTAACATGGTGCCCAATGCAAAATCAGTAGCCGATATATAGTAAAAATGGTATGTCTAGCCTTGGTGGAGCCAATACTGGTGGTGTTGCCAGATAAGTTTTGATCTCTACAAAGGCTTGATGGCATTCTTCATCCCAATGAAAGGGGACTTCCTTGCATAGCAACCTATTCATAGGTCTACATTTGTCTGATAATTGCATGATGAATATTTTGATGGATGCTATCTTGCCTTGTAGGCTCCTCAACTCCCTAATGTTGGTAGGGGTGGCCATTTCTAGTATAGCCTTTACCTTTGCAGGATCTACTTTGATGCCTCTCTTGGATATGATGAATCCCAAAAGCTTGCCAGAAGTTACGCCAAATACGCACTTCTTAGGATTCAATCGGACATTGTGTTCTATGAGGTGATCGAAGACTTGTCTAAGGACTTCGGCATGCTCTTGCCGCAATAGGGACTTGGCTAGTAAGTCATCCATGTAATCTTCCAAGATCTTATGCATATAGTCATGGAATATGTATGTCATGGCCCATTGATATGTGGCACCAACATTTTTGAGACCGAATGGCATCACTTTGTAACAGAATGTTCCCCATGGAGTAATGAAAGTAGTTTTATGTTGATCTTCGAGCTTAATCCAGATTTGGTTGTATCCAGAAAAACCATCCATTAAGGAGAGCATTTCATGACCTATGGTTGCATCCACAAGAGCATCTATGTTTGGCAATGAGAATGAATCCTTTGGTGTTGCCCTATTCAAATCTCTGAAATCCATGCAGATACGGACTCTTCCATCAGGTTTCCCTATGGGTACCATGTTTGACACCCACTCAGGGTAGTCGATAGGAACTATGAATACTGCATCCAGTAGTTTTTGCAATTCGTTCTTCACCATCAAAGTGATGGTTGGATGCATTTTCCTCAGTTTTTGCTTGACTGGCTTCTTCATGGGATCCAATGAAAGGTTGTGAATGACTAACTTTGGATCTATCCCTGGCATGTCTTTGTAAGTCCAAGAAAAAATATTTGGCCTCTCCTTGAGGAGAGGAATCAAGATGGCTTGTTCCTCTGGAGATAGACTTTCTCCGAACTTGACTTTCCTTGGTTGGGTAGGATCATCACTGATGTCCACCTCGAAAGTTGCTTCTATAGCCATATGTGACCCATCCTCTAGCTGATGAGGCATGGGTATCAAATGAATGTCATCGATGGGATTCATAGGACCTACTGACTCAGGTTCCAAACCAACATGGAAGATGTCATACGCACAACCTGATGCAAAATGGAATGGCTATAACATCTCTTCATTGGGGAAGAGGTCTTCTAGCTCTATGGGTGAACTAGCATGATCCCAATCAATAGCCTCTACATCAAGATGCAATGATTTGGTAGGATCTACTGGATTATGAAGTGGAGTGGTCAAATCAATGGAGATCATGTTGATGGATGGGATGAAATCTCCAGGACCACATGGGTGCAATCTTGTCTCAGGGGTTTCCCTTCCATACTCACGATGAGGTTCTAGAGGAATGGGAATTTTTGGATCTGGCCCATGAGTAGGGTGGACAATAGGATCATTGGGCTCTAACTGCTCTCTGAATGTAGGTGGAGGGGGATTGACCATCCGATGAATGGCAGCTAGGTCAATAGGTCTCCCCAAAAATTGGAGATGAGGGTCTATGGCATGAAGTGCCGCCTCTCTCTCTACTAGCTCATTGACTTGCCACAAGTGGTGAGGTCCAAGATAAGCCATCTCGGTCTCATCCTCAAAGTCATCATCACTTATCCAAAAACTGTTAGCATTGGTATGCGGCCCTAAAACAAGGGGCTCATGTCTTGGCCCCAAGTAGGCCATCTCTGTTTCATCTTCATATTCTTCATCACTTATGAAGAATCCATTTGCATTTGTCTCTCACCCCAAAGTCAGGGGTTGATGGCTTAGGCCTAAGTAAGCTCTTTCTATTGAGTCTTCTGATTCATAGTCACTTTCATCTGATGTATATCCAATCTCATCATGGATGGACCATGTGAATCTTTGCAAATAGTGAGGCCCTTGATAGGCTAAGCCAAGTTGTACCTCATCATCACTTGCTTCATATCCATTCTCCTCATCCCATGAGTTGTACCCTATTGGGGTGGAATCAATTGAGGTGTTTGGATGATAAGTTTTTGGAGGTGGTATGTTTACCATGGCCACTTGTCTATTGCTCAAATTTTCTATTCTTAAGGGGTGATAAGGAATGAAATCAATGTCTTCTCCCAACCCTATGCTTAATCTTTCCAATGCTACTACAAGCGAGTCATCTCGACCTTCGCTATAATAGCCTAAGCCAAATATATCAGAGGGAAGCTGATATAGTGGCTCGTAAGGCCTCCTGTGCCCCTGCTCATATACGCCAAGGCCATAGCCATGCCAATGGCAATGCTCAAAGTAGCTTAGAGAAAACTCAAGATTAGAGAGGTAACGAACATTGACTATGAATAATTCATCACCATCCTCTTCTATATCTGAAGACTTATGAGCGCAGTCCAGGCCGACATAGACAAAATTGGTTTGGTTGGGAGGGATTCCAAGTGGAACCACTATTCCTACTGGTGGCCTCAAGTCTTTAGGCCTCCCTATGTCTTGTGCAGACTCAATGATAGGTGTAAAGGTAATGTTCTACACAAGGTACTCCCCTATGCCTATACTTGCCAAGTGTATTGATGCATGCGATGTGGATGACCCCATGGATGATACTGGCGAAGCAGGGTGATAATCACTATCTTCATCTTGATCTTGAAGATCTTCCTCTTCCATAGGACTTGGCATTTTAGCAATGGCTATAGTTGGCACTTCTTTGGGCCTTTCTTCCTTAACTAAGGGTGCCTTTAGCTTCTGATTGTCTTTTGGTTTTAACATTGATGGTACTTTAGAAGCATTGACTATCTTGAGTGCACCAGGAGGTGTTGATGTGCATGGGTCTTTTCTTACCCCTTTGTCTTTGTTATCCCCTTGTGTGGTTGGGGATGAAGGTGCCACGTATAGGTGAGTAGAAGGGATCATGAATTCTCCTAGAATGTCCACCTGATTAACGTATTTAAAAGGCTCTTCATCGGCCAGAACCACATAGACTTTGTTTTTGTGCACATACTTGACACACTGGTGCAAGATCAAAGGCACACACTTCATGGCCCTTATCCAAGGGTGCCCTAAGAGGATGTTATACTGCATAGCGCCTTCTAAGACATGACACATCATGGGGATGGTCTTGTGCCCCACCTTGATGGGTAGGACTATCATTCCCATAGTATTGCATAAAGCATCATTAAAAGCTCTCAATGTGTAAGCTCCTGGAATGATATTGGTCTTGGGTATCTTGAGGTGCTCTATTGCAGTTGTTGTGATGATGTTTATCGATGAACCTGTATCGACCAAAACCCTCTTGAAAGGTAAGTTATTGATGGCCGCTACAATGTTTAGCGGAGGGTCTGGTAAGGCAGCAGAAACTATCTTAATCTCATGATCATAGAATCGGATTACAGGTTCCTGGCATTCTTGCACTTGTCCCACAAAGTGAGTGAATGCATTCGCATCTTGCGGTTGAAGCTCAATTGTTCTTAAAATCTCCATTAGAGTCTCCCTATGCTTTGGGGACTATTGTATGAGCTCATAGATGGATAACTTAGTTGGAGTCATCTGTAGGTTTTGCTCCAATCTACTCCGAATAGTTACCATAGGTCTCGTTGGTGGACCTGGAAGGTTGTCTTGCCTTTGCCTAGGAGTGGCTGGGATGTTCATGGGAGCTGCAGGTGGTTGTGGTTGACCATACCACCTAGTCCTTGTTGCTATGTTAACAATCTCAACCATCCCAATGCATCCATGGGTAGGTATGTCAGCTCGAACCTGATTGACTTGGGCCCCTTGCTCTCGAGGGGCTTCATGATTGGGCAATGGGTTTCTGTATATGCCCATGTCTCTATTATCAGGAGCCAGTGGGTTGTCAACTTTGAGTTCTCCCACCTCAATCATGTTTTGCACTTGATGCTTAAACCCGATGCAAGCCTCAATGTCATGCCCCGGTATCCTATGATAAGGACAAAATTGATCTTCCCTATATCCCTTTGGCTTAGGATGGTTGGGATCTATAAGAGGTATATCAAGAAATCTGATCCTCCTAGCCTCACTCAATTGATTAAATATTGATTGCATTGATTCTATTAGAGGCATGAAATAACGAGGTGGCTTGCATTCTCGATTTCTTCCCTGATTGTTCTTTTGGTCGTAGTTGGCTGACGGGGGATGTGCTTGATAGTTCTATGGTTGTTGTGCACCCCCATCCTTGGGTGTAGCCAATACGACTTGATTTACTAGAGCAGGGTTGCCCTACTTCTACTTGTACTTGTCATTCTTACCATTCTTGTTCCACTCCTTTTTGTTTTGGAGCTTAATGGTTCCTTCATCTACTTTTATCTCTTCGATGAGCTTGGCCTGTGCCAAAGCTTCCTCAAATGAAGGATACTATTGGAGTTGTAGCAAGAGGGAGATATGTTTAGAACAAATTTTGGTAAACATGTGAATGATCTCTTCTATGGGAATGGAGAATGATAATTTTGCCATGATTTTTCTCCATCTATTCCCATAATCCATTACTAGCTCATCATCATACTATTTCAAGTTAGCTAGATCTGAAAGGTTCACCTTCTTCTTAGCACCAAAGGAGAAATGCTTCAAGAATGCATTTACTAGTTGTTCAAAATTGGTTATGCTATGCTTAGGTAGTTGGTTGAACCATTGAGTGGCAGCACCTAAAAATGTCATTATGAATGTTCTTAGCATGAGAGCATCATTGTCTTCAAGATGAAAATAGGCATTGATAAAATTGGTGACATGCTCTTGTGCATCCTCTTCACCTTTAAACTTTTCTAACCTAGGCATCTCAAAGTGCTTAGGATATGGAGGGCTAGGGATTGATGGGCACAATGGTTGATTGTGTATCTTGCTCAATGTTGGTGAGTTCCCAACTACCTCTTGTTTCTCAAAGGTTTTCATCTTTTCAGCAAGCTCTTGAAATGCCTTTGATGCATGGATTTCCTCCTCTTGTAAGCCTATTCGCATTGGCAATGGAGGTAACTCTCTATCCATTTTATTTGTTCCATTTTCCTCCCTCCTACGAGGGGACTCAGGATTGTGATCTTGGTTTGTTATGTTTGCCCTCCCCCATTAGTTGGATTTCATTCATGATTTGGTGGGGGGTTTCATTGTGGGCTATCTTGTCTAGTGTGCCTTTCCTTAGGTGAGTCAGCGTGTCTTGTTCTTTGGTGGTCACCACTATTTGTTGGTAAATTGTTAAGAGCTAGCCACTCAGCTTGCTCTCTTAAATGCTGCTCATGTTGGTGCAAGAGTCTTTCTCTTTGTTTCTCTTGTTCGAGAGCTTCCACTAGCTCTCGCTCTTTGCGTAATGCATTTTCTAACCACCTCATTCGGTCAGTTTGTGTTGTCATAGAAGACTCATGTTTATCTGACTCTGTTCTTGTTGTTTTGACTCATAGATTCCTTGAGGGGGTTTCTATTGTATCTGTACTCTTGCTAGTTAATGTGACTTGTTCAGTGTACTATTGAGTATCCCTATGATCAGACTCCATGCATCTTCTATAGGGTCACTCTGAGGTACCCCAGACTGGGAGGTATGTTTAGAAGTCACAGTTCATGAGCTTCTAGATGCAGAGTTCTCAGTAGCTATAGTTCTTTGAGTTGGTTGAGTAGGAAATCGATCCAACCTATCTAGCTATCTTGTTTTCCATGGCTGGTCCCATGGGGTGCCATTTACTCCTATGAGGTCATAGTCTATGGGAATATTTCCTTTTGTGTGAAGGGTTTCTTCTATATGATTCCCATGACTAGATGTAGCTCTAGTTTCCTGCCCTTCAGTGGGCAGACCTATTTCATATGTTTCTTGTGAGTCTTGAGGTGTTGCAATTCTTGTTTGCCTTCTTGATGAAGAGGGCTTGGTGGTAACATGTTTCCTCCATGTGGATGGAGATGTGGCAGTCTCATCATCCCTATGTGAAGAATGAGTCTTAGAACCTTCTTTATGTCCATGTGAGGAGGAAGCCCTTGAAGCTTCCTCATGTCTTTGAGATGTTTCTATGTGTTTAGAGGAGGCCCTTGAGGTCTCCTCATGTCTCCTTGATGAGGATGGTTGTGAAGCCTCTTTTTGTTTATGTGACTTTGTTCCATGATGTGGTTCCTTACTTGGGGTTTCTCGAGGAGATCCCCCAAGGGTTGAATTATCACCCCTTAGGCTCATGGAGCTACGTCTCACGATCTTACGGGTAGGTCATTCAATGTTACTATGACTCCGCCTATGGGCATGAATTGCTTCTGTCTCTCCCTCGATATCAGACCGAGGGTGTTTACTTCTTGTTTTGACCATGTTGTTTTATGAATTGATATTTTGAGTTGCAAATTAGGAATGACCACACAATTCCAAACAAATGTTTATCTTGATTACCAATTTGAGTGTGCCCTAAACTATTTGGTGTATTTTGATGTGTTGTTCTTTCGATTTCTTTGCTCTTGTTCTTGGATTAAGAATGAGAAGACTCATCCATAGTGACAATCAAGTACACCCATGCCAAACATGATTTTCTCAAAAGAAGCTAGGGTACACCATTGAAGACCCAATGGAGGGTTCGCCTAGCTCTTCCACTCTGAACCAATGATTGTTCCAATAGTGGGAGATAGTTTGAACACAAGTAACTTAGTGTCACTATAAGTAAGTTTCCCAATCCATTTCTAGGAAGCTCTAGGGGGCAAACCAGTGGAAGGAGATGAATTCCAACGTCACTTGACTGAATTGAAGGTTGGTGATGAAATCCAACTCTCCAATGTTTAAATGAGACGTGCGTGTGTGGTGTTCATTTTAAGCTTGCATAACATAAAGTGCATCATATAGCAGCAATGAGTCTTTCCTATATGCCTAAGTGCAAAAATACATTTCAATATTCAGAAAGATGCATGAACTACTATGATTTGTATGAGCGCACTTTATCTCGTGCAACTATGGCCTCTAGCAGGGCCTCAAAGCAAGCAAACAACATACAATGTCTAGCACGTTGGATTCTAGGGTGAAATTTTTAGGCATAAGCCATTGTTCCTAGCAATGCCTAGTGGAAAATTTAAAAGAAGATCTAAGATATGCGAAATGCTTAATTCTTTCTTCTTTATTCTTTCAATTTCCAAACATAAATGTGCTTTAAGTTCTCTATTTTGAACACACAAAAGTAGACAGAAAGCTATAAAATATTAGGGAAGCTATACCAACCTTTGATCCAGCTCAGAGAGTCTATGTTTTGACCTCTGCTGCACTCCAATTTTGGCCGTTGTTGACCAGAACAGCTGGTTCTTAGTCGTTGTAGCTTAGAGTGGCTAGTTTTTGGCCGTTGTAGCTCAGAGCGGCTAGTTTTTGGCCATTGTAGCTCAGAGCGGCTAGACCTGCACACAAAATTAAGTTAGTATTCCGATAGAAAATGAAAAATTAGTGGTGGTCCCACCGTGATCGCCATCTATAGTGACCCCGAGAATGCACGCACCGGTCCCTTTTCTAAAAACCCTACTTGCAATGCTATTTAAAATACCAAAGATAAAATGGAAAGACAAGAGGAAAAAGCATATAACATGAAATAACAAAATATGGATCTCTTTATTGATATTGAAGCTCGGTTACATGTCGGTCCCTCTTAGGGATACCCATTTTGATACTATAAATTACAAATAGGCAAGGAGTGCCCCTTTCGTGAAGAGGTGGTGCGCTTATAAAAGCTTCCTAGTTTCGCACACGAAAATGTATGAGGGCTTACAGATGCCTCCTTCTCTAGGTCTATTTCCTAGAGGGATCCCTTTTGCTCTCGTATGTTGTAATCTTCATCCGATGTACCTATGGCCCTGCAAGCAATGAAACAACAACACACATTTAGGTGTCCGAGATTGCCTCCCTGGATGAGGTTGTTAGTAATCAAAGAATGTAATAGAAATATGATAAAACTATGCCATGAAATCATGTAAATCTATGCTAATGATATAAGAAAATAGAATAAAAGATGCTATGTCTATCTAAGCTAAGCCTACGGGCCATTGTCCAAGACAGCGGTCGCTAAAGTAAACCTTACCCTCTTTGCCCCAAAGCTATGGGTCAAAGACTGTAATCTGATGTTGAAATAGTAGGTGTTATGCTCTTCGATTCGTCAAAGCTCCATCGTACATGTGATCTCAAAGAGAACTCTCCAAGTCTCGAAAGCTCTCCTCAAGAAGATGTCTCTCTCTGAAATGATCTCCTGTATATCTCTTATGATAAAAGATACAAGATCTCTGGATATGATCAGGATCTCTTGGTGCTCTTAGGCTTGCACCTTTTATAGTGTGAAACCCTAGGTCTATGTCCAAGCCCTAGAAATGAATTTCTCATGCGTAGTGCAAGTTAGCATGAGAAGATTTTGTCCATTGTCTATATTTGAAGGCTAGTTAACTAAAATCTAACTGCCCACTTGAGTCTTCTATGTGAACTGGTCATTAGCATGAGAAGCTTTTGTCCTTTGTTTATGCTTGGAGGTCAGTTAACTTAAGTCTAAATGCAAACTCAAACCTCCCATGTGAACTGGTCATGAAAAGGAATGCAAAGTCACTCCCGCTCACCTTTATTGCATGTAGACTACCACTTCCACCCGATATTGGGCTTGTTTGTCGGTAAACCACTTCTTATGGCTTAGCCACTGTCATCTGCAGTGGCTAAGATCTGGTCGTTGTCATCTATAGTGGCTAAGGTCTGGCCGCTCTAGGCTTGAGCGGCTAGGATCTGGTCGCTCTTGGCTTGAGCGGCCAAGCTTGAATGGCTTGAAAAGGCCCCAAATGAGTGGTGAGAACCACTATTGATGCTTGGAAAGTCCAATATTATGTCTTATGATCTTATGAGTGTGTCTATGTAAGTAGCTCCCCTAAGCATGACATGATTTAGGTGTCTACAATATCATGCCTTATTGGCAATGGCAGTTCCTTATGCATGACGATATATCTATCACATTAGCAATTTGCTTTTGTACATACCAATATTTACATGCGGATGAACTACCTTTTGGTAGCCTGTATTGCCTAGTGGTCAAATATAGCTACATATAAAACTCAAGATAATGATACTCGTAGGGTGATCTTTAGTACAAATGGGCTGCATAAATCCTATTTGGCACTACGGTAACTTTATGCATTATCATAAAAATGAACTCACATGCACACACAAGGATATTGAATATATTGGTCATCCTAGCAGATTTATACTTTGTCAAAAAGTCTTGCATGGTTAATATACATGTAGACACCCAAAAGTCGCACATGTCTACCTCTACGTACTTGTAGATCTATCCGAACACTTGTAGGTTTGCATAGACCATCCTAGACCCCTCTAGGCTATTGTAGACCAATGTAGACCATTGTAGACCATTGTAGACTACTAGTGTAGACCACTCTAGATCAGCATAGACCACTCTAGACCAGCGTAGACCGCTCTAGACTATCGTAGACCTTTGTAGACCTACGTAGGCCATCTCATTGGCCTATAGGCATGAAACCCTACTAAACTACACAATTCATGTCCTAACCACCTTCTATCTATCAGGAGGTCACCTATCAGCTCCCTAAGGTAACCTAAGCCCTTTCCTACACCTAATTAGGACCCCATGGGACTATTACTTCCCAAAAATCCTAATTAAGTTAATTGAATTTCTAATTGTAAAGTCACTTTTCACTTAAGTGTACTTTATGACTTAAAAAGGTTAATTAGGATCCTAAACCCAAATTAGTCCTAATTATTCCCTCACACATGTGTGCACATTAGGTTAGTTAGGATATTTCCTAGAAATCCTAACTAAACCCTAATCTAACCTAGGAGTTAGCTAACCCTAGTTAACCCTAATCTCTCCTCACACATGTGTGAGGATGAGATATTCCTTTAGGGAATGTGGATATGACACCTCCCCAAACCCTAACCTAACCTAGCATGGAATAGACTCTAGGGTTTGGTCTACCTAACCACCCCCATGACCTTATATTTTCCTATAAATAGAGGGTCCCCCTCTCATTATCTCTCTCTCTCCCTCTTAGCTAACTTATAGAAACTCTACCAAAATCCTGCTAGAATCCCTTCTTTTGATTGTGGATGGTACAAACAACATCCAAGCATCCCAAGAGCCCATCCGGACAAAGGATCTCCACCAGAAGGCACCTACAGTTGGGTTCACCCCTTGACCTATGAATCTAGGTTCCAGATCACCCCCTACCCTATGAGTTGGTCGTACAACTGATCTACAATAGCAAAAACTTTAGGTAACCTTCATTTCATGTTTTTATAGCATTTACACTTCATTTTTGGCTTTATTTCATGTTTTTAATATCATTTTGTCTTCATCAATATGGGGCCTGATCCATGATAGGCCCCCAAATGAACTAACACCATTTTGTAGGCCCTCCAATAGCAAAAACATCATCACAACAACAAACACAATAGCAACAACAACACATAGTGGTGGCACACACGCATCAAAGCCCACCTACATTCGAGGGGCCCCAAGAGAAACCATCAGAGTGTTTTACATATTGTTGAGAAAGAAAAGGAGATTCACCTTGTAATCTTGTATCAAATTCTTAATAAAATGAGTTGAAAGCACTTTTGAGCATTTTAATTTGTTATAGTTAACTTGCTTGATCAAATGGTAGCCTTTGGTATGCTTCATTCTGGCACGCCCGGTGGGACCACCCATAATAGGTTATATTAGGTTATCTTACTATAAATATGATATAATTTTGGTTTTCTATGATTGTTATAGGATCCCTAAAACCCTGAGACACCTCTCAGGTCATCAGAATAGGAGTTTTAGGCTCCTAAATCATGGTTCTCCCCTAACCTATGAATCTAGGGTCAAATCACCCCATGCTCTATGATTTCTGAAAAAACTGCTCTACAGACCCCAAGACAGCAAGGAGTCACAGTAGAGGACTCAAAAAAGTCAAATTTCACTTCAAAACATAGGTATTCTCCTTAGAACCATCTATGATGTCATTTATTTGCAAGACTAGTTCTCTAACAAATGTATTGTGTTAGTATATCAAAATCCTAATTTAAATACAACAAATTAGGGTTTCAAATTGATATAAACATAGTTAGAATAGTTCATTTTCAGAATTACTTTTAGACATAATTAGATTAGAATTTTGTAAATCGCTTGATGTCTTTCTTAATCGCTTTTCAAGTTTCCTTTCAAATACATTTAGAGTAAGCTTTTCTTTACATCTACATGTAAGATTAGATTTCAGGTTTTGTCCCAATTCAAATTGACAAATCGTATTTCACATTATTCAAAAATTTCTCTTCAAATTTGCATCTAGGGTTAGATTCAAAATCTATTCACTTCACCTTGCAAATTTCCTTTTCTTCAAAAAGGCATTTCCAATTTCCTTCTCCTTTCAAACATTGCATCTAACATAGAATTGTTAAATTCTTCTCACATCACTTGCATTCCTTTTCACAACACATCTAGGTTAAGGAAATTATTTTCCTTTACTTTCCAAATCCTCAGGGTAACTTGCATTGTCTTTACTCAAACATCTAAAGTAGAACTTGCAATTCTTTCTAATACATGTGGATAGGTCATCTTCCTTCTCATGTATTTTAGTTTGCCTATTTCCATGCTTTCCTAGATCAGTTTTCTTTTCAGAAAGGCATCTAAGATTAGATTCTCTTTTTCAAAAATGTAATTAGACACTTAGTTTCTTTTCAAAATATGCATCTAGGCCTAGATTTCTTTTCGAAAAGGTACTTAATTAGTTGCACTTTACTTTCACATCATCACTAAACAACTTAAACCCACACACTCACATGGTACATACAGTGGTGAGATTGGATTTCATCCCCAATCCATCACTTGATACTGGTGAGGTAGGAGTTTTACCCTCCACCAGATCACCCCCTAGACACCTAGTAGCCCCACAAGAGTGGTTTTCTAGACTTCATCACCAAAAAATCCCCCACTTTTGAGATTGGTCTTCCAGAATTCATCATCGGAAGGAGCCTTTAGAGTGGGATAGGATTAGATGCCTTCATTCACAAGGCTTACATAATTAGTGAACATGGTAACTATCATTATTGACTAATCCCACCCGAGGGTGAAGCGAAAGCATGGGTATGCTGGTAGCAGGTCTTAGACAGTACCACCTCTTCTCGTGAGAGGATACAATGAACTCATTTCAGCATTTTGAGTTCTCCCCTTCTAGCATCATTTTTGTTGTACCTTTACATTAGGTCACCATTCACCTATTGAAGCATTGTTCTATTCTATGCATATTTGGGTGTTGTAGGAGGTTCTATGTTTACAACATTCCTATTTTATCTAGAAGTTCACCTCACTACCCATGATACTTCCTAGGAGATTCTAACATCAAAACACACAAAATGAAGCAACACTTTTAATTTTTTGCATTTAGAACTAACTCTAGTTATACATTGTTTGCATGCTCACACAAACTAGTTTCAGCACATTCACCTATTGGCAGCCCACCTAGGGACTATTTGTAGCCTATCATTTTTAGTTTTGTGTCTTTTTCACACTCACAGTCCAATTCACCCCCTACCCTATGAATTCACTATTCAGATCACCCCCAACCTACGATTTTAGTTTTTAGACATAAAAACCTCACAGATCTTACTAGGTTGCATAAAAACCCCACACAGATCATACCCAGAACACCATATTTCCATTTTTATATAGTTCTAAGCACCAATCCCTGATAGATGACACCATACCTATTATCACCCATAGCCAAGCATACGAGCAAGCATACCTTGGGGAAGAAGTGACTAGCGCTCCTTCCAGCTAGTCCATCCTTCCCCCTTCAGCCATGAAGGGTAAGTCTACGCTCATAGTAGACCTCTACATCCGAAGATGCTTTTGCCACATCATTTGAGGAGGATCATCCACTCCTTTCCCATCCACCATCACCTCATCCTTCTACCACCTTTTGTGATCATGTTATCTATACGACACCAGGACATCCACCTCCTTCCCTCATTGTCGATGAGGAGGTTCATCCCACATCCCCTACCTTTGCTCATCCATTTTTCCAAAACCTAGCTCAATCCCTTTTTGAGAGTGATTCTTCATTACTCAATCACACCCATCCAGAGATTGTGTCATTCACCCCTACTATAGGGATGATTTCAGACCCATTGATCTCTATCATGGATGCACATGCATCCCCATCACAATAGCCTCCACTACAACAACAATAGGCCCCACCCACTTCAACACATCAATACATAGAGGAAGTAGCACCATGACCCCTTCCTCAAAAATACTTTTTTCCATTGTTTGAGGTTACATCACAACCACCTCTACAATCCCAACAAACACAATATCCACAATGTCAACAAACTTTCTCTTCTCAAGTCAGTGTGAATACACTTACCACACCACCTCCCCAGGTTCCTACCATGGAGACCTATGTCCCATCCCCATCATCACTACCACCTACATCTCATCCATCAAGATTGTATGGTGCACCCTCTTCCAGTCCATCCTCATCTATACCTCCCTTTTGGTTGCCTCCACCTCCTCCATTTTAGATTTTAACTTTGAGCTACCTACCCATGTTCGAGCCTCGACATCCTTCACAACCTACATATCCAACATCCCAAACTTACCAACCAATATTTTTCCCACAATTTCTACCTAGCCAGATGCAGACATCATCCTTAGATACCTCATCCTATCCACAAGTCACACAACCCATTCAGACATCTTCACATCCACCTATCTCTATTGGACCCATATTTTTCACACCACCTCCTTCTTGGTCATCACCTCCCATGGCACAACCATTGTAGTAGGTTCCTCTCCAACAAACCCCCATACAACAACCTCAGACCATACACCCACAATACTATTATCCTCAACAACCACCTACTCTACAATAGACTGTACCAATTTCTTTGACATCTTATCCTATGCAACAATAGTATCCCTAGGATCTATTGCAATATGTTCCTCCCCCACATTGGGAAGAACAACAATTTCAATACCCCCATACTTATAGGCTTCACCCCCATTAGCACCATATCCTACACCATTAACACCTAAACTTCAACTCTTACGAGATGAAGTTAAGATGTTAAACCTTTGCACCACTAGTTATGGGCCACAGAAACCCACGTATGATGAGCTCTACAATGAGCCAATACATCCCTTAGTTCCCATTCCTCCTTACCCATATCGCTTCGAGATGCCAAAGTTTGATAAGTTTAAAAGCAAGGAGGACCCACGTGAACATGTCAGTAACTACCACTCAACTTGCTACCAGCTTCATAGTAGCAATCCTCTCATGTTACGTACCTTCTCCCTTTCACTTGGGGGACAAGCCTTAGACTGGTACAACATGCTCCCATGCCATAGCCTCTACACTTTTGAGTAGCTGGCCAATTTTTTCCTCGAGCACTTTTCCATCAACATAAAAAAGAAGATAAATTTCTCTGATATCTACGCTTTACGATAGGCTGATGATGAACCAATCACAGAATTTATCTCTAGATGGAGAGCGGTCATACATGACCTCACTCATAACCTCCCATATATGGAGTTGGTTACACTCTTCTCAAAGAGTTACCATAAACACATCTCCACCTCCCTACAACTTCACCAAAGTCGCACCTTTGAGGAAGCCATTGCTCAAGAAAAAGTCATTGAGGACATCAAAGTCCAATCTAGAAAAATCAAACTAAGACAAAAGCCTTCATACAACTCCAACTTTCGCTTTAATAGAAACATACCCAATCAACCTTTCCCATGACCACCACAAGCCAACCAAGTGGTAGTAGCTTATTCAGCCCCAACACTGGTCCCATGACCTCCTCCTCCACAACAACAACTATTTCAAACCAATGCACCCCTTCCACCTAGACCACAATAGGCTTGAGGACCTCGTCCCCCACATCCATAGTGTAACTTAACACCACTTTTTGAGCCTCTCCTAGCCTTATTCCAGAGGTTATATGAGGTAGGTCACATCACCCTACCAAAAATTTGACCTCTCGATCCAAACACACCTAAGCCTTGGGGTTACATCGAGCAAGCCTTCTATGGATACCATAGACAGCGTGACCATGATATCGAATCATGTCATTATTTTTATGGTATGGTCCAAGATCTCATCGATCAAGGAACCATTCAAGTTTCAAACCCTCTCACACCACAAAACCAGAACCTAGGGATATATCAAAATCCCTTACCTAAGCACTGGGGGACTAATCCCCAAACACCTCAAAATAACCCCCCAAGGCCACCAAGACAAGTCAACAATATCCACCATGACCCTCCTTCACATGATGTAGTGGGCATGATCAACCTTACCACTCAAAATCAATGTTATCCTTCACATCAGCCTACATCGGTAGCCTCTACACCAACACCATTTGTTTCCCCACAAGCACCTACGACTCCTCAAGCTCCACCTCATCCCCCATAGAATATCATTACCATTCATGATAGCCTTACGCATCAGTTGCATAATGCCCCTACTATATTATCTATCTTTGACCTCCTACAACAATCTCAACCCCATCATGAGGCATTGAATGACATCCTTCACTCCATCAACCTTAAGACCCATGATACCAATGCATTTGTCAACTTTATAGGTAATATCCCATGTTACCTTTAGCCATCTATTAGTTTCCATGACCATGAGATCATAGAACTCATAGGCGAAGGAGTGGATCCTCCCCTTCACATTCAAGCAACCATCAATGACATCACATACAAATGTGTTCTCATTGATACTGGTTCCTCAATCAACATTATTTCCACCATGGCTCTGCATCACCTACACATTTCACCCACTCACTTCTCCACACCCTCACTAGACCTTCATGCATTTGATGGTTCAATGTGACCTATAGTAGGATCCATTGTCCTACCCATTTGTGTAGGTGTACATACTATTTTGATTCTATTCCATGTTATTCAGGGTGAAATGTAGTATAATATCTTGCTTGGATGTCCATGGATTAGAGATATGCAGTGTGTGCCATCTACATTACACCATTATCTTAAATACATCTACAATGGGCTTATCCATTGTGTTCCTACCGATGGGGACCCTTTCAAATTCTACAACATCATAGATCTCCCACCTGGACCTTCTTCATCTATGACACAGGTCCTTCCCATCTCTAATCCTCACCCACCAGGAGCATTCATACCTCCTCCCTCATTAGTGCCTTCACCACAACCTTCATCCAGGACATGTATGCACTCACAACCAACAATGTCCATACCACCATCATCATCTAGTATAACACCCTATCCTACTATCGTACCCTTTTCACCACCTTCTTCATGGCCTCCACCCATCCACCACCCATATCAACAACATTCTTGTCATATTCATCATGGCTAGTCCCACCTCGCATCCATATTCCTCTATGAAACCTCCTCTCTTACCTACACCACAAACACCACCACTCCCTTTTCTCTCATGACCTCGATCATTCACATCCCCTCATAGGTCACCACCAACACTTACTCCTCCTCCCTCATAGTTCCCACATGCTTACCAACCCATCCCATCTATGACTATCGAATGCCACGATTGGGAGCAATGAGCTACCCACCTTGATGACCAACTATTTCAATCATCTACGACCACCATTCAGGATTCCCATCTTGCATCATCATCATATGATTCAGACTCACCACCTCGTTCACCCATGCGTACATCACCCCAAGTTTCTATCTTCATGACAAACACTAGTCCCAGTGACTACAACATCCACGATGCTCGTTTGCATCCACCTCCAATCCAGTCTACCCATGACTTTGGTCACCCATCCACTTTGGTACTTACCATTGGTACAGTCATGCAGTTAGGTTCCCCAAAAAATTATACCAACTTTGTGTACGTGGGCATTGATTCTTCACTCTCACCTATCATCCCTCCACCACCATAGTCCAGATTTTGTGGTATGTTAGATCACATGTCCAACTCCCAATTCACATTGTGTTATCTTTGATACTTTCATTGGCATGGATTTGGGCTAGGATGTTATGAACAAGGGTTACGCACACCTATAAATCCTCGTGTCCAACTACCCATAGACAAATCAGGTTTAGGATACCGGCCCACAACTATCCATACACTCAAGGATGAACTACAAGATCTTTCCTTGCATCCCACACCACCTCCTATGCACACCTTAGAAGAATATGTTGATATGGACCTCTTCAATGAGAACTCATCTCCCCACTCTATGATCATGGTTCCCTCAAACTTCTTTCATGAAGTCCCTTCCCCAGATGACACGTCCTCATGCTGCATCGATGAACTAGTTAATCAATTTACTGCATTATCCCTCACACCTAAAGCCCCATAGTGCAACATCGCACTTCCCCCTTTTTTGCTGATGTATCCAGCTAGACCCTCACACATGTGTCACCAACTTTGGTAATCCATAACATGACCTCGATCACCACCTATTATCTTGCATCCATTGTTACACCTTTCTCGATGCTCACAAACTCATGAATCTTCATCATCAAATTCATCACTATCAGATTCTTTTATCACTTATATTAACATGGTTGATGTGGACCTCTTTGCACCACTTTGATACACATCTCACACAAATTGGGACAACATCCCCAACCCAAATTTCATTGACCTAACTCACATTTCATCAATACCTTCTCCACAAGACTTCCTATTATCACCACACATCCTACATGCAGCAAATGCTCCTTCATCATCAAATCCACCTCACATTCCATGTATCCATCACATGAATATATATTTAGATGAAAAATATGACATACCTGAGGTCATCGATGACCTCCACCTCATTCCAATTCTAGAGCAACTTCATGATGGTTCCCACATGTTGATAGAAGAAACCATCGATGTTGATATTGGTGATGATCCTAACAACCCTCATATCATCAAACTCGTTGTCGACCTCTCACCTAAATAACATGTATTATTCACTACTTTCCTTAAATAATACATCAAGGTATTCTTCTGGTCCTACAAAGACATGTCGAGTCTTGACCCATCTTTAGTAGTTCACAATATTACACTAGATAAATATGCTAAGCCTATCCGATAAAAACTATGATGTATGCACCCTATGGTTTCTTTGTTAGTTAAATTCGAGCTACAAAAGCTCCTTGATGTATATTTTATTCAACCCATCGACTATCCCAAATGGGTGTCTAACATGGTGCCAGTGCCTAAACCTTTAGGCAAGGTTTGAGTCTACACTAAATTCCGTGATCTAAAAAAAGCTTGTCCCAAAGACAATTTTCCATTTCCAAACATCGACTCCCTTGTCGATTCCATTGTTGGCCATGAAATGATATCCCTCATGGATGGATTTTTTTGTTACAACCAAATTAATATCAATCCTATAGATCAAAATTAAACATCCTTTAGGACCTTCTGTTACAAGGTCATGCCATTCGGCCTCAAAAACACTAGGGCAATATACCAATGTGCAATGACATATATCTTTCACGATTACATGCATAAAATCATGGAATATTACATAGATGACCTCATGAAAATGTCTAAATAATGCTCATAACATCTAGTTGATTTACATAAAATATTTGATTGCCTCTTGGAGCACAACTTTCACCTCGAACCAAAGAAGTGCATCTTTGGTGTTACATATGTTAGAATTAAAGTACACTATGCCTTCACCTTGACAATTGTCAGTTTCACTTGTCATTTGTCATGTTATAAAATAGGACTTATGCCTATATATGTAATCCATTTATATCAATATATATCTTATTAGTTTTCCTCCTAAAATTTGGTATCAGAGCTCCAGGATTTCTCTAGTCTTGTGAGCTTGAGGGGGGGCATCCTTTCCCCCCCATTTTCCTATTTTTTATTTTCTCCCAATTTTTTTTCAAAATAGGGAGTATGCTCTTCATCCTTGATGGATGAATCAGAAACCAGACCTTTGGAAAAACCATGGCTGCCATTTTTTCCCTATGTATCCATTCGAAGAAGTAGTTTCTCAAAGAAACGAAAAACGGGATACTCTTACAATTTTTTCTTTCTTTGTGGTTTAATTTTTGCAAGCAAAATTCAATGGAACCATGGAAAAAATTTTATTCAAATGTGATTTCATGTGGTGGCCCCTTTTAAAAAAAAATTATTCTTGTAAAAGACTTCCTAAAGCCTATCCAAAGGAGACATCAGTGTTTCCTGCATCCTGCTACTATTTCCAGTAGTGATTGAAAGCTTGTGAAATAATGCACAAATTTGTTAGGTTTACTCCATGTTGGTTCTATCAACTTGCTTTTTTATGTACTGCCCTGTGAGTCAATGACCAAAGCAACTATGGTGGTGGCAACAGTGGTGCTTTCCAAGATTTGGGTATGAATATGGAAAATACAATGGAGGCATTGTCAGCAATATAGATTTTCCATCATTTTTGTCCATAACAAATCACTTTGAACCATTGGAGGTGATTCAGGAATGCTGGAAGATTCCAAGACTGGGCGTCCATGTTTGCACGTGGAGAGCTCCAAGTGGGCTGTGCTACTGGTGCAATACTATTGGTTGGTGTGCTCTGTAGAGTTTTTTTTTCAAATGGTAGTTCCACCATGTTTTTTTCTCATAGTTTTGTCTCAGTCACGTTTATGGAAACACCAAACAACAGTAGTTTAACGACATTTTTTTTGAAGCCTCGATATGCTGGATTTCAATCCGAATAGCTACATATTTTAATAGTAGTTCCACCATGTTTTTCTCATAGTTTTTTGTCCCTACTTTTAGGTGGCCAGTAAATTAACTTCCTTGTTGAGAAGATGGAACAACCCATGAAATTTGTTGCAAAGAATAAGATATGGTTAGCTCAAATCCGTTGATTAAGCCTGATATTATTGTTGTTGAAGATATTATCACTGTATATATTTCCTTTGCTTGAGAATGCAGTGGACTACAATGGTGAAAGGGACCCGTAAAGCATTCCAAAATAATAATATACTCATTGACGATGTTGACTATAAATTTGTTGTTGGAGTTGATGAAACAATGGTGCAAGCAATGGAGTAGAAACTGCTGAAGCTTGCAGAGTGAGCGAGTGCGATAGCAGCGAAAGAAAATCTAAAAATGATTGATTGCAAAGGGATAGATCTTGTTTCACTGATATCCTCATCCAATATAACGGTAATGGTGTCGAGCAGATTGGCCTGTGGTGATTTTAGAATCGTGATCGAAGAGGACGTTCATAGTAAGCCACAACAGAGCTCTCATAGATGTGGCAATCTGTGACCATTGCAGTGAGCCGTTGAAGACCCCTTATGATATTTTAACCAGTTTGTGTCCATGTTGCGGTCGTGGCGAGTAGTTTTATGTAGCATAGATCCGCTCAAAAAATATATATAGGAGCGTCAAAATTATATTTTGTTGGTAATGCTACCATTATACATGTTAGCGTTGAGGAATTGGCAGTATCCAATGCTACCGAGGTGAAAAGTTGCACTCAATAGATAGTGAGAAGAGGTTTTTCATGGTGCTTAGCATCATAGGTGCTATGAGCGATGATATGTATGACATGGATGCTCAGCAAACCATCGTACAATGGGAGATTTTTTCATGGACTGCTTTGGAGCACTATTTTTATTTCATGGAGGTTACTGCCTATCTCGACGCTATTGGCCCGTGAGGACTACCTAATGTCACCTCCATCCATATTTTATGTGAATGTCCATAACTGGAATGCTCAGATTGCATTTCTAGAGTGATGTGCGGTGATGGGGGCCTTGAGAACATTGTGGAGCTCGTGAAGGTGGTCCACTGTACCTGCATTGATTTTTTAATGAAGGGGCATGCAATATGTAGTAGATTATGACTTGGCTGGTGGAAGATGAATGTGAGGTACCATTAGTAAGGGCCACCTAGTGAGGGCCACCTCGATAGAAGATCCTTTGATGGATCCACGAAAGGTGGATGAAGAGCGGTTAGCCATGTCCGTTGGCAATGCCACACAACACGTGGCCACTAGCCTACTCCCTAAGGAAAGATGGAATTTTTTTTAAACATGTTTAAAAGTAGAAGGAGATAACTTGTATAGAGATTTTATTATATGCATTTTTCATAGTCTTATATGCAAGGGGACATTTTATTAAAAAAGTAAGGAAATGAGTGGAAGGCTCACCATACAGTGAATGGGGAATTTTTTAAAAGTGGGGTATATCATTTAAATATTCTCTTCTTATTCAAAGTTATGAAAGGAGGTAGATATAGTTTCAATTGGAGAGGGACAATTTATTTTCAATTGAGGGGCATCTTTGATATAGTGGAGGACCACTTCTTCAATTGTATGGGAAATTAAAAATTTGGAGGGAAATATTTTTTTAGTGGCCGACAAAGACTTTATGGCCATATATGCTTGATTAACTTGTTAGGTAGTGGGGAGGGCCCCACTCATTTGATTCCACCATGCCACAATGAGGCACACATGGCCTATGAATTTTTCCTTGGAGGATGGAATTTTAATTGGCCCTATTTTTTTTCCACATGGAGAGTGGAAGGCTGATGTTTTTTAATTCCGCCTGAGTGCGATGCCAGGAATATGATATTCCTAAGGTTTATTTTGCTGCCTAGAGAGGCATGCTATTTTTCTCATGCATGGAAAACTTATTGAGATCCGACTATAGCCATGTTTATAGTCATTGGAAATATTTTTTCGAGACGAACACATTGGTGGTGTCCATTTGTAATTCTGAGGCTATTTCATTTGAGTTTTTAAGCCTCAAAGTTTTCTACCTTGGAGTGCACTCTCGGTTGAACCCGACACTCCCAAGGCACTTGTAAGTGAACCTAGTATCTAGTATTCTCCTCTTTATACTTGGAGGATGCAGTGGCTGGTTACCCATGCATTCCAGTAAGATGAGGTGACTACCATAAGGACACTTATTCTAGAGACTATAGACATAGACATCCTAGACTCTATCTGACGTTTTTCTGGATCTACTTCTGAAGACTACAAACAAAGAAACTTTAGAATATTCTCCTATTATCTTCTTGTTCTCCTCCATATTTGGATCTATGGGTCATTTTATTGTATTGAGTGCATTTTCGACAGAGACCAACACTCTTATATGGCTCATTTTTCCTTTGTATTAAGGTGCATTTTTTGGTAGAGACCGACACCTTCTAGATTGAGTTTCACCATGATGGGGGATGATATTCATGGTGAACCTAGTTAGTGACTTACAAGAGGTAACATCCTATGAAGATGACCTATAGAGGCAACAAATCTAGGAGTGGCTGACCCTGAGGCACCCATGATGACCCTGAGGCACTTAGACGACTGACCCTGTGGCAACAGACCAAGATGTATACACCGTTGATCTAGAATTTTTTCATAGCTGGAGAGCCAAGCGCATAGAGCACGAGCCTAGACCAAATCAACAATAAAGAAGGATGATAGAATTTTTTTTTTAGAGAAGTCAACATTAAGGGGGAATGTTACCTAATGTTGACTTATTTTTTTCTTTAGTTAGGATAGTGCACTTTAAGGGGGAATGTTAGAATTAAAGTGCACTATGCCTTCACCTTGACACTTGTTAGTTTCACTTGACATTTGTCATGTTATCAAATAGGCCTTATGCCTATATATGTAATCCATTTGTATCAATATATATCTTATCAGTTTTCATCCTAACAACATAGGGCAAAATATTAGGGTTCATCATATCTCAGTGAGGTATCGAAGTTGACCCTAAAAAATTCAAGGCCATCATTGATATGCCTCCTCCGACTAACCTTAAATAATTACATAGCTTGCAAGGTAAAATAACATAAATCTAATGGTTCATCATCCAATTATCAGATAAATGTAAGTCATTCAATCACCTTTTGAAAAAAGAAGTCTCTTTCAAATGGTATGAAAAAATCAATAAGCTTTTGACTTGATCAAAGCCTATCTCACCTCCTCACCAATACTATATCCTTCACACCCACAACTATATTTTATTATGTACATCACCGCTACATATTTCACACTTGGTATGTTGTTAGCACAAAATAATATGCTCAATCATGATCAAGCCATCTATTACATTAGTTGCACCTTAGTTAGGTACGAGACACATTACGTATATATGGAAAAACTATGCCTAGATGTAGTTTTTTCCACCCAAAAATTATGCTATTATATGTTGAACCATGCCATGTTTTTTATCGCTCATGACAACCCACTTTGATACATGATGAACAAGAGTTATCATAAATCTTGCATAGCTAAATGGATCATGCTTCTTACTAAATTTGATCTAGAATTCATTTTAAAAAAATACATAAAAGGACAGGTCATCGCAGACCAATTGATTGAAGATCCATTGTATGATGACCAACCCTTCTCATCCAACTCCCTGATCACTCCATATTCCATGTCATAGAAGCTAAAGAATATGTTGTACCAAAAACACCAATGGATTTAACACTTTGATTTGATGGCTCCTACTACACTCATGTCGGGGGTGTTGGCATAATTTTTTTTACACCAGATGGAGAAACACTCTCCTTTTCCTTCACATTAGGATTCCCATGCACTAACAATAATGAATAATATGAGGTCTTAATATTGGGATTTGAAACAATCTCACTCTATGCACATTTGATGCCTTCACATCATAGGTGATTCCCTCGTAATTGTTAATCATGTCCAGGATATCTAGCAATGTCATTACCTAGTTCTCTAGCAATACAAATAAATTTTCCAACAACTTCTCACCCAGTTCAAGTGGCATGTTATCAAATATACTTTACACTCGTCAAACCATTTTATAGACACCATGGCTTCATTGGAATCACTCATACCCAAAAATTCCCTTTCTAAAACCACACATGTGTATGTTCACACCCTAAATAAATATACCATTGTACCTTCACTCATCGTAAATGATGAGGTTATTCACATTGTCTAAACCAAACCTCATGATCCTTTGTTTTTGCAAATCAAGGACTATATTAAAATAGGTCTCTTACCATGTGATTTACCACATGCTCATTGTCGAGCATTCAAATAAAGTGAAATTCATTATACATTACTAGGGGACATCCTCTATCATCGTAGTTATGATGGCATCCTCTTGCCCTATATTATTGTGAGTATGTAAAATGATGCATCAAGTGTAAACAACATGTAAATATCACACATGTCCCTTATTACCTCGACCACTCTCAACTGATATGTCCCCATATGATCAATCCCTTCATGCACATGCTTCCCAACTCACCTCTACATGCCATATCCAAGATCATAATTGGTGCTATCTCAAGCTATATCCCACTCCTCCCATTTTGAAGATACCATCATCTACACTACATGGTCTTCCATTTTAGTCTTCCTCATCATTAGTGGCACAATACCACTCTCCTTTCTCTTCACCTAGATCTTCATAGGTATACCACACTTTGACATATTTACTAGAATCTTGATCCCTGCCACCCTCGATTCCATCACCCTCTTCACTTGATATCAAACACATTATTTTATGACTCAAAAATATTGAACTCTATTTAATTTATTATCATTTTTGTACTTCTTCGTGCCAACCTTCCATGACCCAAATATCCACACCTCATTCTAGGCTAACCACTAGATCTAGGATTCGACCATCACTAGATTTCTGATCTACCTCCCAAACACTCATATCCATGCCACAACTTCCTCATTTGGCACTAATTGAATATTACATTTACCCCATGCTATTATGATCCACACCATTAGCACAAGCGTTCCATTAGTTACTTCACCAATGCCTCATTTCCCTACCCAAAATTCATCCTATGGACCCACTGTGCCCCAAGCTGTGTAACTTTTATGAGGATCAATTTTCATTTACCATCACAAATTGAGGCATAAAATCAACATGTGCCATACCTTTGAAACCCTGGTAAATGATATGTTATTTGAATTACCAATCCAATCACCCAAAGACACCCCTTCATCCATCCAACTTCAAATCCCTTCACATCACCTGGTATCTCACCCATTTCCATCCCATAAATATATTAAAACAACATCATGCCAATTTCAATAGCTGACCAACTATACAAATAAAAAACACCTGGATCGCCTTGTCACATAACCAACCTGATCATGATTTGACCCCAAAATTTTTTGAAATCTCTAGGTTATTTTCACCTTTCTTCTCTTTTTCTTCTCTTTCTTCTTCTTATGTTCATAAATCATAGTTGTATGCTCACGTTTCGAGTGGATACTTATCTATGCTACTTTTATCATCTTCCTACTCTTCCTCTACTTTTCTCACATTTCTAATCTTATTCTATTTCCTCCAGTGCTTTTTTCCTTTGTCACCATTTTAGTCAGCATTTCTTTGGTCATTCTCATCACATACATCATCTATAGCTACAAAATCTCCTCAGGTTTGATATATCCCCCACACATTGGGGAAACCTCACCACATTTTTTTATTCTCATCACCATCATTACAAACAATCATTTGTAAATATGAATTTCAAAATGTTCATCTAGACTCATTACATACAAATTTCTCTTGTAAGAAAATCTTCCCCTTGCACCATATATTTCATTTCACATATACATTATTTCTTCTGTCATAATTTTATTCAGGTTTGTATATTATCCTTTTAAAAATGTGCTCATAAGAGGAAATAACATACATACTTGTTAATGTCACCACATGGATGTCCACACCTTTCACTCAGGATCACAAATTATAGGGTATTGTGTAATTTTTGACCATGTAATAGTTATAACCAATCAAGTGTTATCTTTAGCTGACAGGTTATTACACTCCTTATAGCTTTCCATTGTTGATTCAACTTCTTTCATGGACCATTCACACATAGCATAAATTTAATGCACATTTTGAGTCTAGGGAAGATAACACCTTGCATAGATATCACCATCTAGTGAATGGTTTCCCCTACTCATCCTATCATTTGCATGATCAAAAAATAAACAAAGGGATAATCATAAAAAAGAATCACAAATACAAGTAGAAAACAAAAGCAAATGCCCATACAAAAAATATATATAAAAAGAGCACCACTAACGAGACACAAGCGATAATCGAGAGGTAAAAAAAAAAAAGGAAAAGCCTCCAAGAAAAACAAGTGTTATGCTTCATTGCCTTTGATATTTTGGTTTAATATAATATCATGGGATAATTTCCATCACCAACTATATGCCCTAAGCACCTACATGCCAGTGGAATAGTCTTACAAGTGGTGACACATCTATCACATTAGGAACCTTCTTTTGTATAGATCACTAAGCACTTATGAATGAGCTAGCCACCTTGAATATGTTTACAATGGGTTCATCCTACCTCTATCAAAATGGATAAATGAACATCAATAATTTGCACCCACTGGTCCATAATAGACTTTGAACTAGCTATGTTAGTCATAATTTGTCAATAAAAGTCCAGTTTGGTTATTTCGGATATTTAATTGCAATAACTATGTTAGTTAGGAGTCTTACACACACCCGTATACAATATTATATCCATGATATTACGATACATATTGTATCCACATAGGCTTATGTTATGACACAAGTGTTTCCTTGATGTACTTTGAATTTCAAGATACATTTAACATCACATATATCAAACATACATGTTATCTACATTACATTACATTTCAACATTACATCCCTCCAACATGTATTTATCAGTGTTACATCACTAAGCAATACATTACAATGATCTAATTTTCTTATGTGTTACCCCATACACATAAATTCATCTATCATATAGGTGCATACCAAAATTCTACATTACACATCCATACATCACAATAATCATACACAAAAGCAACACAAAATGCAAATAAAAAATTTACACACACATATAAGAGCCACAACAAAAATTGTATCTGTATATATAATAATCAAAATACCCTTAGGCTAAAAAATAAGATAATGTCCACTATCTATCCTCAAAAATTCCTAATGGTTACAACATTGATCAATACCCATACATATAAACATCACCCCTACTAATAACCATGAGTCTCTCCACTCCCCTTATGATATCCACCTACCCACTCCACTCCACATGCTGCTACTATCCTACTCAACTCAAAAACTACTCTAGATGCCTCAGTATCTGCATTTGCTACAACTCCCTCTAATATTGGAGCACCAAAACCCACCTGCATTACTGGTAGCCTACCCATCCCCATATCTCTCCATCCTATAGAAGTAGCACTTAATTGAATCTACTCATACTGAGTCCATGCGTGTGACGGTGATCTCGACCTCGATCGAGTCCTATCATAATTTGGTAGTGCAATCCCTTAGACCATCAAGGCTATCCAACAATCTAGTAGTGCATAATCTGGTAGTGCAATAATGCCTCATTAAAGCCTCATCTCTTAACCTATCTACTAGATCCTCATTCCTCTTTCTCAGCTACTCTATCTCAACTCATAGAGCAACCTCATATACATGAACCCTTGCTTATCCCATATCCTACCACAATCGCTCCATATCAGTATGTAAATTGGTCACCTTGATTGCATGAGAAGCATGCTCAGCCTCCATATATGCTCCCACCTACTCCAACCTAACCACCTCCATATTGAACTTGTTTTTGGTTGTTACAACATTTACTGTGAGAATACGTAAACTCTTAATCGACTCATCATACCTCCTCTCCTCCATAGTAAGTATACCTTGCAAATTTACACACTGAAGCTATAGATATTTCTTATCCATAGTACTTGCTATATCAGTTGCTATCAATTGCTCCTAAAAATCATACAAATATCTATCTAAACATTTTACTCGATCATGAAACATCATCATATAGTCCTCTAAATATCTCCTCTCTTACTCCTCCAATGGGATATCTCCCATATCCCTAAAATTAATCATATCCTTAACCTCTACATCCACACCTATATCCTCTATCACCACATTGTTTGCTATGGGCTGATCACCAGTTGACACATCCTGTGCAACCCCACCCATCTCACTAGGCACACTAGAATCCCCTCTATGAAGTCACCTCAACCATCAAAGATATTTATCAACCCTCACTCTCGATCCACCTGGTGCCTCTCCATATCATGAAGACACCTTGCCAACTAGCACTATCACATGCTCAATAAATCTAGTACCTACCTCCCAATTTTGACTATCTCACCAGGCATCATACTCAAGAGTGGTATCCGCATCAGCTACATCAAGAATAACCATCGATAAATCCCTCTCGCAATCCCAAGGAGGTATCATAGGCTGCATCGCTTATCACCTCATTATATGTAGATAATGATAGGTACATATGGCATACCCTATCGTAATTCAAATTGCCTCATCAAACTACTAAAAGGGAAGAACTCAACCTAATGGGTATATCATCCTATGACCCATAACCCCTATCATATATCCCTAAGTTCCTCATCATTGTTCTCCCACACCACTCCCTCCTATAGGACCTCTAGTGAATGTATTTCAGCTCCAATTGTCTAAAAGTCCTCCTCCAAAATAAGTAATAATTATCATGCAGTATTTTCATACCCTTCTCCTCATCCATTCATCACCTCAACATGTACGATAAAGTCTTACTCTTCTTCTCATGTACCAAGTATGGTAATAATTTTGGTCACTCCATTGCTATATGCTTCCATGCCCAAACTTGTAGTAAAGGGATCCAATCCAGTCCCTTTTACCCTATCCTCACCACATTGTGCAACTCCCTATATACTTGGACTAGTAGCGTAGGCCCACTTAAACACAACCTTGTGCTCCACCATGTCACACACTATGTCCAACATGTTCTAGGTGAACTTCACCCCAGAATAATCAAGAAGTACCCATGTCGAAATCATCAACATCATTGCACAAAGATGATTAGACATATTTGATACTAATAGTATTCATAGTCAATGCCCTTCTTGGTATCTACCTCCCTCCACCTCTCACCAAATGTACGTTGTAGTACTACATCATGCCTACCATCATCTACCACCCTCATAGGAGCACCCTCAATTGGTAACTTGTAAATCCTATAGATATCCTCTAGGGTGATCGTCATCTCACCCGTTGGAAAATTGAAGGTGTTCTTATCAGGATCCCACCTCTCACACAAAGCTGATATGTAGGTATGGTTAGCATTGATGATAACACACTCCCAAACTCCTCTCAGTCATACTGAATTCAACCATTCCAAATTAGCATCACTCCACTCTTTCACCAACATCACCTTCATTGTTCACACACGATGATGAGGCTCAATCATATTCACTTATTTCATTCACAAATATTACAATAAAATTTGTGTTAATATCAAAATACACAATTTTAGTCCTATGACTACAATACAATCATCATACAATTGTATTCTATGTACAAAAAAATACATCTTCATGCATTTTAAGACACTACAAATACACAACCTCAACCACACCTCAACATGGAAAAAAATAGCACTTTCAAATACCCATTTTACCCTTTCATGGCTAAAGTGTGAACAAAATTCAAAAATAGTGCACAATCGACACAAAATAGAGCAATTCACATGCATTCATACCCCCATCATGGCACGTAATTCAAAACATTACCAAATCACATCATGCCACAATAATAGTCATATTTTTGGACACCCATTTCCCCATTTCATGGTGAATGTTCAAACACATTGGGAAAATAGTACACCATTTACCCAAAACACCCAACAACATATCAAACAACAATGTATTACATCACCTAATTCAAAACAATTACCAGAAAAAATCAAAATAAAATAAGAGTCACATTTTTGAATACCCATTTTGCCATTTCATGGTAAAATTTCAAAAACATTTGGAAAATAGTACACCGTTTGTCCAAAAATAACTACATCCACATTTATCATTTGCATTGTACAATGTGCAAATTCAAAACATCATCAAATCAAGTCCAATCACAACAAAAGTCACATTTTTGGACACTCATTTAGCTATTTTATGGTGAAAGTTCAAAAACACTATGCAAATAGCACATGATTTGTCATGAAAATCAAGGTCAACCTAGGTATTTTATCGCTCAAATTATATGATCAGATAATCTCCAAAATAAGTCAAAATAAAAAGAGGGTAATCATTCCAAATTTCCATTTGTAATGTTTAACACATTATGTTTAAATTTTAATAATATTAAACATGCAAGTAATGAAATTATGTAAAATGCTACGCTACCACATTCATTTTCAATTACATGATTTCTAAAATTCAACTACAAAAGGCTTGAACACTTACCGTGGCTCCCCACAATGATTGCCAACACTGGTCTAACCCCTTTTCATAATCAAGTTGAATACATGACTCACAAGCGATCCGCATCAAAAAATTTCACTCACACCACACTCCACTCGCACTCTATGAAAATGACCCCACACGTGCGACACAAGGCCTTTATATACCTCAAAACCCTAAAATGCAGGACACCTTGTGTTTTAAACCCAAATCATAGGTCACCTTGCGAATCCAGCACAAATCATAGGTCATCTTGCAAATCCAACACTAAATTTGTCATGACCTTCCCTAGTTGACTTTATGGCACAAAGGAACAATGTATTAACCTATGGTGTGGTGATACTTAGTTTAAATAATTGTACCAACTATATGATTTTTAGTTGATTTGTGAAGGGTATGTTATTGCTAATATATTACCAAGTGTGTAGGATCTGGTATACTCATGGGTGGAAAAGGTAGAAGCATCCACCAGAAACGAGGGTGCCTAATATCAAGTAAAATAATGATTAAGGTACTTAGAGGTAACATATATAGATACCTTCATATAGGTATGCATTGTCAAAAATGATAATCATTTATGGTTGATCGCCTTGAGCCTTAGTTGATAGCCTAGTAGCTATAGTAAAATCTCTAGCTACGATAGGTGACAGGGTCAATGGAAAGATTCCCTCTTTGTTGCTTTATAAAATTGTTTACTCTTTGTTGCATAGTGGTTGGAGTAGCATAATGTTGAAACTGATATAGAAAATAACTGAGAAATATATGTGGATGCATAAAACTAACTATTTTGTTATAGAAAATATAGAGCATCATTTTCATAGAGAAAAGCATATTAAATTTGAATTTTAAATAAATATTCATTCAAAAGGATCAATGAAGTTTGATTAAATAATTGATTTAATTAAGCTCATTAGTAAACCTCATTTTATTTAATAGATGAGAGTTTGTTTTTAGGTAATTAAAGATATTCATTTTAATGCTAATAGAGAAGTCATTGAAAGACTTTAATTAATTAAAAAAGAACAAAAACAAAAAAAACATATATCCATTTAAGAAATAAAATGTCTTTTATTTTAATGAAAAATTATTATGAAATTGTATAAATAAAAGAGGTATTCTAATGGTAATAATTATAAATAAAGGATATATTTAAAATAAAGGAGATATGTTAAAATAATACAATCCTTCTAAAATATGAAAAGGGATAATATAAAATATGTAAATATCCCGTTCCCGTATAACTTGTAAGCTATGAAATAATCTAGGGTGGTTGATAGGCTTCCAAATATGGAAACCATCGGATGAAGTGTTCCTTACTACCAGAGAAAAGGAAAAAGAATGGAAGGAAAGGAGGCTCAAGGAGATGGCTTGAGGTTCGAGACAGGCCACCTAGAGGATAAGAAGCTTGTATGGTGTGAGAATGAGAAAATAAAGAGGAAATAACAGAGAAAGAGGATGGAGGAGGACGAAGGAGCGGAGGGAGAGAACATAGACCAGAGATAGGAAATGCGAGGAATGTGTTGTTAGCAAAGGAAAAGTGATCTAGACTCCACTGATCCCCATTTCATAGTAGAATTGAGGTTGGAGTATTAGACTTTAACCTGTATTTTTTTTAGTGCATGATTTAATGGTGAAAATTGATGTTTTAGAAACCATAAATTTCTTGGTTGAAAGCTCTACATTTCTACTATGTTGATATTTTTTAGAAATCATAAATTGTTTGGTTGAAATATAAGCACCAGGTGTGTGTTTGGGACAGCGTCTGTCCGAGCTAACACTGTGTGTGTGTGTGTGTGTTTGGGAGAGTGTATGTCCTAAGTTGGGTGATGTTTACATTTTTAGAGAGCGTCTATCCAAGCTAACGCTCTGTGTGTATTTGGGAGAGCGTCTGTCCAATATAAGCGATGTGTGTGTATTTTTAGGAGAGTGTATGTCCAAGCTAAGCGTGGGGTGTGTGTTCGGGAGAGCGTCTATCCTAAGTTAGATGATGTTTACATTTTTAGAGAGCGTATATCCAAGATACCATTGTGTTTGTGTGTGATAGAGCGTATGTTCGAGCTAATCATTGTGGGTGTGTTTGGGAGAGTGTATTTCCAAGCTAGATGCAGTGTGTGTTTGGGAGAAAATTTGTCCAAGCTAAGCACTATGTGTGTTTGTTTGAGAGAGCGTCTATCCAAGTTAAATGTTATGTTTTTTAAGAGATACCTATGTAAGCTCAGGTGCTATACTTTTAGGGAACCATCTAGGTATGCTTAGAGACTCTGTTAAGTGTTTCAAAGCTATGAGTTAGACCTCCATGTATAGGGAAGAAGGGACATTGTGTTTGGGAGCACCGTCTGTGGAAACCACCGTGCTTTGGAAGAAGGGCATTTAATTAAATAGGAAACCTTTGATTTTAATGATTATTAAAGGACATTTAATTAAATAGGAAACCTTTGATTTTAATGAATATTAAAGGGCATTTAATTAAAAAGGAAACGTTTGATTTTAATTATTATTAAAGGACATTTAATTAAATAGGAAACCTTTGATTTTAATGAATATTAAAGGGCATTTAATTAAAAAGGAAATGTTTGATTTTAATTATTATTAAAGGGCATTTAATTAAATAGGAAACCTTTGATTTTAGTGAATATTAAAGGGCATTTAATTAAATAGGAAACCTTTGATTTTAATGATTATTAAAGGGCATTTAATTAGATAGGAAACCTTTGATTTTAATGAATATTAAAGGGCATTTAATTAAAAAGGAAACCTTTGATTTACTGATTATTAAAGGGCATTTAATTAAATAGGAAACCTTTGATATTAATGAATATTAAAATACATTTAATTAAATAGGAAACCTTTGATTTTACTGATTATTAAAGGGCATTTAATTAAAAAAGAAAACCTTTGACTTTAATGATTATTAAAGGGCATTCAATTAAATAGGAAACCTTTGATTTTAATGATTATTAAAGGGCATTTAATTAAAAAAGAAACCTTTGATTTTAATTATTATTAAAGGGCATTTGATTAAATAGGAAAACCTTTAATTTTAATGATTATCTTAGGGGTTTAATTTAAAAGGAAACCTTTGATTTTTGATGATTATATTAGGGATTTTAAAATTAAAACATATGTGGATTTTTTCCTTAGATTGAAGTTATGGGGCTTTGATTTAATGAATGAATGAATTGTTTGTTTAAAGATTAAAAGGGGTGTGATTTTAATGCTCTAAACAGTAAATGATTTAATTGGATTTTATGAATGGGAAAATATGTGGATTTATTCTTTAGATTAAAGTTATGGGGCTTTGATTTAGGGAACGAAAAGAAAAGGATTATTTTAGATATTAAAGGTATGAGACTTTATCGCTTTAAAGCATGAATGGATATGATTAATTTAGGCCTTGTTCTAAGTAGCACATGTTGGATGACTCTCTAAAGTAATTTGAGAGGTGTGTTAGAGTTAAAGTGCACTATGCCTTCAGTTTGACACTTGTCAGTGTCATTGACAAGTGTCATGTTTATCATATAGGCCTTCTGCCTATATATGTAGCACATTTTTATCAATAAAATAAATCCCTTAATTTTTCCCTCCTAACATTTGGTATCAGAGCAGGCTTTCCCTACCCTGTGAAACTCTTGAGGGGGGATTTCCCTCATGGAAATCCTCCTTCCCCCTCATCCTTTTCCCCATTTTTCATTTTTTCATTTTCCCCCATTTTTTTTACCGAGGGAGTATGCTCTCCATCTTTTGATGGATCAGAAACCAGATGGATAAAAAAATTTAGTTTGGGAGTTTTTTTTTAGTGGTTATTTTTCCTCTGTCATTTTGAATCCTCGGTTGCTGGAGTTAACGATGGAGGAGGAAGATTATATTGGGTCACTTCTTTGTATCTTGCTCACGCAAAGATTATATGGTGTTGAGGCTCATGGAGAGCTCTGCAGCCGCATCAGTGCAGTTCTGTCACAAGAATGGAGGGGTGATGATTTTTTTTATGAGGCTTCTTGGAAGAAGTTGATCGAAGTTGTAAGTTTAGCTCGCGCATGACAGAGCCCAAGTTCCAGAGCAGTGTCCACCGTCAAAATTTACTGTGGAGAGAGGCAGAATATGTTACTCGCGTTGGCCCATCAAGCTGTTTGCATGAAGTTAATATCCATTGCAGGAAGGATTCCCTTCCTACAGGAGCCGTGAAATAATTCCGCATTCAGACATTCAGAGGAGTATAGGCGGATTAAGGTCTCGTGATAAGTGTCATATTTTTTGGTTTGGGTGTGAAGATAAGTGTCGTGCCGCTCGGCGGAGTGCGAAGGTATCCGTGGATCGTGATTTCAACTGTGACAAAGACCAAGTTATTTTTCGGTTTTTTTTTCTATTTTCCATGTTTTTTGAACTCTCGCCAGGGCCTGCATGGCGGAGATAGAGTTTACAGCTCGTGACACTGTCTTCAGATATTTTTCCAGCAGCATCTCGCACAGACCGTTCGTTTAGTGCCGGTTGCCGGACTTCTGGTCCTCGGGATTCTTCTCCAACAATGCCGAGGATGAATTCGATTTTCTCCAACCGCTAACGCACAGGCTCAAACAGCTGTTCACTGTGCTAATCACGGTAGTCTTTTAGATCTGGTGATTCTATCAAGGTGGGCGTAGCTGGCGTCTTCTGAAATGCGAGCTCCATTGTTTTTCACGATGTCACTTTGCTCTGCAAAGCCATTTATACCTGGGAGATATTTGCTAATGTAAAAAAAAAAATTCCAGAGCACAGCAAGGTGGAGGGATACACAGTCGAGACCAGAATGCCGAAGGAAAGATTCATCATCGGATTACGTCGGATTTTCATGTTCGATTTACGGCATTTGATGGAGTGCGAAGTGGTTCGAACCGGGATGGTTCTTTTGTGGTCGCGAAGGCGCGGGTTATAGTCGCTGAAACAGAGAATAACGGAAGGATAGCGCACCACCGCCAAGGTTTTTCCGTGGAGGAAGTCCGGACAGGTGCAGAAGGGCAGGATTCAAAGTGCCGGACTGATTTTTTGATGAACTTTATTCAGAAAGCATTCGTTGTCCTCGTCTGCAACTTTAATAAGCCTCTCCAGCAATTGTTGTCGAATTTCAAGTTCTCAGTCGATCATATGTCGACAGCTTCTCGATGGCTGCCCTTTTTTTAGCGCTTCCCTGTCGTCTTGCCATTTTTGCGTGCTCGAAGATAGAGAGAATACGCTCTCCGATCTCTCAAACATTCATGTAATTTCCTGGCATAGGCTTCCTGTACTATCACTCGTGGGAGCGGCGTCGCTGGAAGATGGAGACGTGGTGCTGCAGCAGGGAGCAGAGGCGCTGAAGCAGCAAGCAAAGAAGTGGCTACAGGGGTTAGGCTTAGTGCTAGTGTTTACTTGATGTCAAGCCATAATGACATCCAGTTTATCGCCAGACTGGCCATAATGAAACATTTTCTATCCAACGGAAGTGGAGGTGGAAACCTACTTGGCCTATTTTCTTGGGCATTATTTAATGTTTTTTCCAAATAGGAAATGAATAGTGGATGTTCTATTGATCGACATTATGACCTTAGATGATTTTTAACATGGAAATGTAATTCCCTTGCGAGGGAAATTTTAAGTGTTTCTCTTTATGCCGCCAGAGTGCGATGCCAGGAATTTTTATTCCTGAGGTTTATTTTGTTGCCTAGAGAGGCACATTGTTTTTCCAGCATGATGAAAGGCCCCTTTGATGGTGGAATATAGGGTATTTATAGTCGTTGGAAACGTTTTTCCACGAAAGACACAATGGTGGTGTCATTATTTAATTTTGAGGCTGTTTAAAATGAGTTTTTTTAGCCTCAAAGTTTTTTTCTACCTTGGAGTGCACTCTCGGTTGTACCTGACACTCCTGAGGTAATTTCATATGTGATCCTTGTAACTAGTGACCTTTTCTATACACTCGACGAATGTAGTGGCTAGTTACCCATGCATTTTGGTGGGATGACATGGTCACCATAAGGACACTTATACTAGGGACTACAGACAAAGACACCCTAGACTCTATCCGAGGTTTTTTTTGGATCTACTTTTGAAGACTACAGACGAAGACACTTCAAAATATTCTCTTCTTTTCTTCTTCTCTCCTCCTATTTTGATCTATGGCTCATTTTATTGTATTGAGTGCATTTTCGACAGAGACCGACACTCTTATATGTCTCGTTTTTCCTTTCATTAGGTGCATTTTTGGCAGAGACCGACACCTTCTAGATTGAGTTCACCACATGGTGAATCTAGTTAGTGACCTACGAGTGGCAACATACTTTGAGGATGACCTGCAGAGGCAACAGACCCAGATGTGGCTGACCCTGAGGCACCCATGATGACCCTGAGGCACTTAGACGGCTGACCCAATGGCAACAGACCCGTTGAAGTGGCTGACCCTGAGGCAACAGACCGAGATGTATACACAGTGGATCTAGCATTATTCATAGTTGGAGAGCCAAGCGCAAAGAGCACGAGCCTAGACCAAAACAAAGAGGATGATAGGTTATTTTTTAGAGAAGTCAACATTAAGGGGGAATGTTACCTAATGTTGACTTGCTTTGTTTTTTCTTTAGTTAGGATAGTGCACTTTAAGGGGGAATGTTAGAGTTAAAGTGCACTATGCCTTTAGTTTGACACTTGTCAGTGTCATTGACAAGTGTCATGTTTATCATATAGGCCTTCTGCCTATATATGTAACACATTTTTATCAATAAAATAAATCCCTTTCAGTTTTCCCTCCTAACAAGGTGAAGATAAAAGTAAAGGATATTTTATGATATTCATTATGGATTAGATGGTTGGAAACTTATTTAGATTTTATATAGTTGCAATTTGGTAAATTAAATGAGTAGATGCATTTAAAGGCATGCCTATCCTGTACCATGAGTACCCTGATCCTCTACTACCCTCAAAGAATTAATAGGAATCAAGGAGAAGCAAGGAGTTCAATGGAAGCGAGGTATAGGTAATTTTATTTTATGTTGCTTTACTATGCTCAAATATATTAGAATTGATTGGGGAGATATCCCCAATATAGATGTTGTAATATTACTTAGAGTAAGAAGGAATTAATGTGCAAATTTTGATGCAATAATTGTTCATTGGATTAAAGAAGGTATTTTTACTTTATGGTTGTAATTGTTTATGTTATGTAGATGATTCTTTTTAAAGTTAATCTTGATTGTGTTCTAGATGCTTGGCGATTGTTTTCTGGTAATGTGGTATCTAGTTGTATCATTGTTTAGATTGCTTGATGTTAGAAATCTAAGTGTAGAGTTCTAGGGTGAACTCGGAGGTGACCTAAGGGAATTGAGAACTCCCTTAGGGTGAACATTGGAGAAATAAGGGAATTGAAACCCCCTTAGGGAGATAAAGGACTAGGTTGCATAGAGACTACATCTGAGTTAAGATAGCTCGTTATGGAGATGAGATAGATAGCTTAACTCACAATACTCATAGTATGCCTACACATGATGATTTGTGTATGGCATAGATATGCATGTACATACTCGATGGATGGAGGGTTATAATTCTAGCTCATCAAGAATGATGGGAAAGATAAAATTATTTGCAATAACACATGATACACCTATATAGATAGACTTGTGTTAGGGTACCTCATGAGATGTAGATTTCAGAAAAACTTAGGAGATCGATAATTTAGGAAAATAGTTTTATGGTTAGGGGTTCATGAAGAGTTCATGTTCCTCTCTCCATAGTAAAGAAAAAAAATATTATATTTTTGTATTTTTCTGTTTATTTATTTTTTTGGGTCATTACATATGGTATCATAGCTCTAGGTACGAGGGTATAGAGCTTCTATGTATTCTAAGGAAAATCATATGAATCCACTGAAGGCTTGATTAAAGTAAAGGCTAAAGCTGGGATAATCTAAGATACCCTATTTGCTAGGATCTGATTGGATTTAACCCCAAGATAGCGAGGATGTTAGGATATCTTAGTATGGGAATTGGTATTAGTGACACACCCTAGCCTAGGATATTACCCTAGTTATATTGGTTAATAAATATAGCAAGATAACTTTGTAATATGGCTTGAATTAGAGTTACATCTTAAGATGAAACTGTAATCTAATCCTCTTTCTTGGATGGAATCAGGTTGATATGCCATCTAATATCAGAAGAGGGAGGCCTATACCTAGAAAAACTTGACAAAGTGATGTTGAAGAGGAAAACCAGGAAGGGTAGCCAAAAAAATCCAATATAGAGGTAGAAGACCTCATTGCTATGGTTGCTTCTATGTAGGATTAGATAAGATAGTTGTTAGAAATGACTACAAATCAAAATTTGCAAGTTTATGGTTTAGAGATTGGTCTAGAAATTGGACTAACTATAGAACAAGTACAATCCAGAGACTTAGTAAAAAATAAAATAGCTAGGGAAATAAAAACATCAGTATCTCTAAGTTTGATTTAGAGGGTGATGGTGATTTAGTGAAAGCATGGTTGAGATAAGGAGATGTTCACTTTATGGTAAAATGTTACTCGTCAAGAACTCGAACACTTTGGGCTATAATTAACCTAGAAGGTGCTTCTATAGAGTTGTGGGAAACCCACTATGAGGAAACTAAGATTGAACCCATTGATACCCCATGGGAAGAATTTATAAATATATTTAAGAAGAAATTCCTAACAGAGCATTTTTATGCCTTAAAGTTTGAATATTTTTCTGGTCTTAGACAAGGAACCAACATAGTAGAGGTGTACTACAAGAAGCTGGTAAGGTTTTTCAAATATGTACCTATTTAAAATAAGAAAATACGGGTTCATAGGTTCATTCTTGGATTGGAATCTAGGTTAAAGCATGATGTGGAAATGTAGGAGTCTAAATCACTACAAAAGGCATATGACCTAGAAAATAAAGAAGAGCCACACTTGTATTATAACTATGACACTCTGCCCGAGCAAGCTCGGTAGGAGTTAAAGAAGAGGAATAGTGTTGGGTTTGTAAAATAGGAGTCTAATCAAGAGCGAAAGGCTAAGAACCCCCAAAATCTTGAGAAGAAATCTTATGGAGATTAGAAAAATTTCAAGAACTTTCGTAAGAAGGATAACAAACCCAAAAACATGAAACCTCAACCACATAATTTGTAGGCTCCAATTATAGCAGTTAAGAATGGGAATGAGAAACCTAAAAAATAGTAAGGACCCAAGGAAATGTGCTACAATTTTTTGGGATCTCATTACTATAATCGATGTCCATATTGAGTAGGGACTAGCATCGCTAATGCAAAATGGAAGGAACCGAAACATCAAATTTATGCTACAATTGGGAAGTAGAAGCTAGAGGGAAAAGCCACCCCATTACTGGTCAAAGATCGGATTTTTAATAAACCAGTAAACATTTTGATAGATAGTGGAGCCACTGATAGTTTTATTTGGTCTAGTCTAGCAAGGACTGTGTTGGAAAGACTTGGATATTTGTCTCAAGGGTGGAAGGTTGAGTACAATTTTGGATAGACGCACTCGGTGAACCAGTGCTATCCTATCACAAAAATCACTCTATCAAGTGGAACTATGAATGGTTGTTTATATGTAGCTCCCTTACACGCATTTGATGTGATCCTAGGGATGGATTGGCTGTAGGATCATAAAGCCTTGTTCAATTTTCAATACCGATGGATTGAGTATTTAGAAGGCAAAAGGAGAATGAGAGTTCATAGCGATCAAGGGACGTTTGAACCACAAATTTTGTCTGCTATGCAAGTCAAAAAGACCCTAAAGAAAGGAGAAATAGTGTATGTGGTAAAACTTAATGAAGTGGAAGACCATGAGAAAGGAGAAATACTAAGACAACACCCGATCCTATAGTATTTTTAGGATGTGTTTCCAAAAGACCTATCGAGGCTACCTCTTGCATGGGAATTTTATTTCACAATTGAACTTATGACGGGAGTTGAACCTATTCATAGATCCCTATATAGGATGAATCCTACTGAAATGCAAGAACTAAAGGTTCAATTGCAAGGATTATTGGATAAGGGTTTGATAAAACCAAGTGTGTCACCATGGGATGCACCAATTTTATTTGTGAAAAGGACGGTTCACTATGATTGTGTATTGACTACAGGATGTTAAATAAAGCTACAATAAAGTATCGGTATCCTTTACCTAGGATTGAATATTTATTTGATCAACTAAAATATGCCAATGTATTTAATAAGATCTATTTATGCTTAGGGTATCACCAGTTAAGGATCTGTGAGAAAGACACTCATAAGACGATATTTAATACTAGGTATGGGCATTATGAGTTTATTGTTCTACCCTTTGGACTTACTAATACCCCAGTTGCTTTCATGAACCTAATGAATAGTGTATTCCAAAGAAATTTGGACCAATTTGACTTGGTATTCCTTGACAATATCCTTATATATTCTCGAGATAAATAGGAACATGATAAACTTCTTACGATTGTGTTAGAATTGTTAAGGAAGAATCAAATTTATGGAAATATAACAAAGAGTGAGTTCTATGCCCCAGAGTTATGATATATTAGATACATTATATCAAAAAATGGGATCGATGTGAATCCAAAAAATATAGAGGCTATTCTAAATTGGCCACCCGCTACTAATATAACTGAAGTGTGAATTCTTATGGGGTTAATAAGCTATTATAAATGTTATATAAATGACTAATCCAAGATTGTTTAACCCATAACAAACCTTAATAAGAAGGGGAAATAATTCAAATGGTCAGAAAAGTGTGAGGCTGCCTTCAAAATCGAGTTGAGATTGGTCCAACAATGGTTAGGGTAATGGAAGAGTAGTTAAAGGAAATTAGGCAAAGGCTTAAAGAAGTTGTAGATAGATAGAAGATGCAGATATAAAAATGACTCCCAGAGAGTATTCTAAAGAACATAAGCTTATACTGAGAGGGGGGGTGAACAATATAAGACCTCTTTTTACTTTTTCCTTTATACTTCAAAATAGTAAAGCAATATACCCAAAGTAATATCAAAGGAATGCACAATATCATCCACAAAGTGACACCAATTTTAGCGTGGTTCACCCAGAATGGTTTTGCTACGTCCACAAAACTTTTCTCTAAAAGTTATCTCAAAGTTCTTTGGGAATCCTTCCCAATTACAATGTTTATGAGCCTCGGCCCAAAGGAGATACTTTCCCCCAATCAAAATTTATGAGCCTCTGCTCAAAGGAGATACCTTCCCCTTTGCTCTCGAAATGATCCCTCAGAAGATCAACTTCCTCTACCTCTTGCCAGCACGTGGAACTCCTTTCCATTGAAGACCTCCTGTCCTCAATGCTTAGCTTAAGAGACCTCTACCTTCTATGATAACATCCATAGTAGCTCAGCAACCTATACCAAACATAGTCAGTCAGTCTAGTACAAGTCTTCCTCTATCTGTTAGATCTGTCCAACTCTTGAACAAATCAATCCTCTACATACAAGTCTTCTCAAAGACTTGCCAACTATCCTCAGGTTCTTCTCATAGAACCAATGCACCTTTGTCCTCAAGTTCTCTGATAGAATTATCAAACTCAGCTCACAAGTCCTCTGCTAAGACCTGTCCAAATCTGCTCACAAGTCCCCACCGAAACCTGTCCAAAACTGCTCACAAGTCCCCACCGGAACCTATCCAAAACTGCTCACAAGTCTCCACCAGAACCTTATATTGGTTGCCCTTGAAGAATCCAAAATCCATGGCACAAAACACGTTTTAATAAAAATGTGACTAATCCATGCACAGCTCCCTCCATGGGGATCAAAATGTAGACCTCCGCCTACGCAAGGCCCAAATGCAGCCTTCGCTGCCACTAGCCCACAAGGGGCTTACGAATTCCAAGACGGACTTCCTTCCACATAAACGGTCAAGCTTTCAGAAAGCTTTTCAAACCATGAGATCTCCTCTTTCGTAGCGTAAATAGAACATTTGATCACAGCCAAACCAATTAATTGCCTTCAATTTTTCAAGAGGGTTTAACCTTAGGAACCTTCTCATATTTATAGTCCATACATGGACTTTAGAACACGTCGACTGCAAAGAAAAGTAATTTCAAATTTAATCAAAATTTGCTTTCTAAAGGGTTTAAAAACCCTTAAAGTATTTTTAATAAATTAAAAATAATTTCTCCCTTAATTAATTAAATAATTAATTAATTAAAACCTTGAAGGGTTTTAAATAATAATTAAATAAATAATAAGGAGAACCTCCATTGGTTTTAATAAAAACCATTGCCAATGGAATCTCTCTGGATTCTCTTAAAAATATTCTCTTGGAATCTTCCACCTTTGAAGCCAACACATCCTCTTAACATTAATGTCATTTCCTTTTGACATCAATGACAACTCATAGACAAGAAGCTAGGATCTCAAACCCAAAATTGCCAAAAATCTCCCCCTTTGTCATTGATGGCAAACCATGCTTCTCAACAACACAAAAACTCAACATAAATAGCTCCCCTTGTCTTGAGGCTCTCCCCCTTACTCATATCTCTCCCCCTTTGTCATCAATGGAAAAGGGTCACCTTTGGGGCTTGGGACTAAGAATGAGCCTCTTAGCTTAGTCCCTCCCCCACCTCCTATTGAGGTGTTTAATTTTGAGGTGGGAGTAAAACTCCCAACAGGCATTGATCATCATCAGTGTCTATAGCTGCCTTACCATGTCTTCTCTTGTTCTCCTTGTCCATATTTGTGTTCCTGTTCTTGTCACTATTCCTATTCTTGTTATCATTCATGTTCTTATCCATGCCTTGATCCTTGGAATTGTTCATACCACTGTTCCTGTTCCTGTACCTTGGAAGTTCAGCTCTACACTGTCTAGCTATGTGACCTTCATTGTTGCACTTATAACAAGTAACAATGTTATTTATTTTAGGCATACCTATTCTTTGAATCCACCTGTTCTGACTAACCCTGTTCCTGTTATTAGCCTTGCAGAAAATTGCCTTATGCCCAAACTGTTTACAAGAGTAGCAATACCCTTGAAAGAAATTACCACCTCTAAAACTGTCATTTACCTTCCTTACTTGAGTCATGCAATGTGAAGCCATGTGACCAAACCTATGACAAGCAAAACATCTACCATTAAATTTTCCTATAAATGACCTTCTAGGTCCTGTAAATTTTCTCCCCTTTTTTTGTTTCCTATTTTCTATTTATGTGCATCTATCACTCAAGGACTCTTTCTCTGAAATACTCTCCTCATCAGAATTTTCTTATTTTTGGAATCTCTTACTAGATTCCCCAACCTGTTCCTTGTGTTTCTTACCAAAACCAAGACCTGTTTTATCTGTTGCCCTTCTTTGATATTTGATGATGGACTTTACATTTTTGGAGCTATCTTGAAACCTGTAAAGCTTATCCTTGTACTCTTTAGTTTCCTCTTTCAAAGAAGCCATTTTTTTTTCTAACTCATTATACTCAAGAACCTTAGACTCTAACTCATCCTTGAGTTCTTGTGTCTTAGCTATAGAGAAGTCAAGACTTTCTATAAGATAATCTCTCTCCATACAACATTCATCTAACTTTTTCTTGAGTCTAGAATTCTTCTTTCTTTCATTTTCCAAAACACTAAGAGCACTAATAAGTTCACTTTCAAGATCCTTTATTTGTTTGCTTTTTGAATCATCAAAGCCTTTTTTAGATTTCTTATCACTAGAGGTGCTACCCTTTTCAAAGACCATACATGCATCTTCCTTATAGTTTTTGAAGCATCCTCATACATACTAGAAACCAAATCATTATTTGTGCAATCATCCTCAAGGTGACCAAAATTTCCATATCTAAGACATTTCATGATAATGAATCTATGTTTCGGTTCTTCCTCTTTTTCTGATATGAACAACATCTCATTTTCATTATCACTTGAAGAATTTTCACTATCACTACTAGAACACTTACTTGCTTTGTCTAGGTAGAAACTCTTCTTGTGCTTGTGAGAATACCTCTTTCCTTGATTGTTGTGCTCATCTTTGTTTTTCATGTGATGCTTGTGCTTTTCAGAATCCTTGCTCTTGGAATCCTGTTTATCTTCATCACTTTCATTCTTGGGAATAGTACAGTCAATAGCATAATGACCAAACTTTCCCTAATTGAAACATATTATATTTTTCATACTTTTGTGCTTTCTAGAGAACTTGCCTTTATTGTTGTAATATGCCTCTTCATCACTAGAAGACTCATCACTATCTTGAAGTTGTTTACCCTTGGATTCCTTGGCAGCTTTGAAAGCTGCCTCTTTCTTGACATCAACCTTCACTTGAGTTCTCAACTCAAATGCTGCAAGTATACTATGGATCTCATCCTTTTTCAACTTATCCAAATCTTTAGCTTCCTCAATAGTAGAAATATTTTCACTAAATCTATTATGAAGAGATCTTAAAATCTTATCACAAACATCATTTTCAGCAAGCTCAAGACCTAAGTCTTTCATGGAGTTAACAACCTCATCCATACGAAGCATGTAGTCACTAATAATTTCATCATCATTCATCTTGAGTTGTTCAAACATACCTTTGAAGTGTCTCAACTTGGCCTTTCTGACATTTGTATCACCTGTGTGAACCACCTTCAACCGATTCCACATTTCACTAGTTGTCTTGCGGTGAATCACTTTGGTGAGATTTGCTTTACGTAAGCCTTTCAGGATTGCATTCATTGTTTTTGAATTACTGTGATGTAGGAGCCTTTCTTCTTTAGTATTAGGACCATGTTCAGGAATAGTGTACTCATCTTCAATCACTTCCCATACCTCATTACCAAGTGCCATTATATGAACCTTCATCCTTGCACTCCAAAGACCAAAATCTGACCCATCAAGAATAGGTGTTGCATTGCCACTTGAATAATCCATTATGTTCTTTACTAGCTTTTCCTTCAAGCTGTTAAACTTTCTAAAGGCACCTGCTCTAATACCAATTGAAGAACACAAGCTTATACTGAGAGGGAGGGGTGAACAATATAAGACCTCTTTTTACTTTTTCCTTTATACTTCAAAATAGTAAAGAAATATACCCAAAGCAATATCAAAGAAATGCACAATATCATCCACAAAGTGACACCAATTTTAAAGTGGTTCACCCAAAATGGCTGGGCTACTTCCACAAAAATTTTCTCTAAAAGTTATCTCAAAGTTCTTTGAGAATCCTTCCCAATTACAATGTTTATGAGCCTTGGCCCAAAGGAGATACCTTCCCCCAATTAGAATTTATGAGCCTCTGCTCAAAGGAGATACCTTCCCCTCTGCTCTGGAAATGATCCCTTAGAATATCAACTACCTCTACCTCTTGCTAGCACGTGGAACTCCTTTCCACCGAAGACCTCCTATCCTCAATGCTTAGCCTAAGATACCTCTACCTTCTATGATCACGTCCACAGTAGCTCAACAACCTGTACCAAACATAGTTAGTCGGTCTAGTACAAGTCTTCCTCTGTCTGTCAGATCTATCCAACTCTTGAAAAAATCAATCCTCTACATACAAGCCTTATCAAAGACTTGCCAACTGTCCTCAGGTTCTTCTCATAGAACCAATGCTCCTCTGTCCTCAAGTTATCTTATAGAACTATCAAACTCAGCTCACAAGTCCTTTGCTAGGACCTATCCAAATCTGCTCATAAGTCCCCACTGGAACCTATCCAAAACTGCTCATAAGTCCCCACCGGAACCTGTCCAAAACTGCTCACAAGTCCCCACCAGAACCTTATATTGGTTTCCCTTGAAGAATCTGAAATTCGCAGCACAAAACATGTTTTAATAAAAATGTGACTAATCCATGCACAGCTCCCTCCGTGGGGATCGAAATGCAGACCTCCACCTATGCAAGGCCCAAACGCAGCCTTCATTGCCACTAGCCCACAAGGGGCTCATGAAGTCCAATACGGACTTCCTTCCACATAAATGGTCAAGCTTTCTAAAAGCTTTTCAAACCACGAGCTCTCCTATTTCATAGCGTAAACAGAACATTCGACCGTAGCCAAACCAATTAATTGCCTTCGATTTTCCAAAAGGGTTTAACCTTAGGAACCTTCTCATATTTATAGTCCATACATGGACTTTAGAACACGTCGGCTGCAAAGAAAATTAATTTCGAATTGAATCAAAATTTGCTTTCTAAAGGGTTTAAAAACCCTTAAATTATTTTTAATAAATTAAAAATAATTTCTCCCTTAATTAATTAATTAAATAAAACCTTGAAGGGTTTTAAATAATAATTAAATAAATAATAAAGAGAACCTCCATTGGTTTTAATAAAAACCATTGCCAATGGAATCTCTTCGGATTCTCTTAAAAATATTCTCCTGGAATCTTCCACCTTTGAAGCCAACACATCCTCTTAACATTAATGTCATTTCCTTTTGACATCAATGACAACTCATAGACAAGAAGCTAGGATCTCAAACCCAAAATTGCCAACATATTCTTTTGGAGATAAGGTGTTCTTAAGGGATAAACCAAAGAAGAGTGTTATCAAATCCATGAAGTTGGATCCACGCTTTGTAGGACCCTTTGAGATCACATAAAAGCTCAATCTGATTCCATATCGACTTGCATTACCACCTAATGTATCCAAAATACATGATTCCTTCCACATATCCTTACTTAGAAAGTATATTTTTGACCTTGAACATGTGTGGCATGTTTCTAATTTACATATGACAAAACCAGAGGCCATTGAAGTACTACTAGTAAATATTCTTGAGTTTTGTTCCAAATCTATGTGGAATTGGACTCTCGAACAGTGTAAGGTCCAGTGGGATCAGTTATCTAAGAAAAATACCACTTGGGAGAAAGTGGAGGTTATACAAACATATTTTCACTTTTTGTTTGAAACTTTGTGATGTAATAACTTTTTAGTGTTGTTAAAACAAAGAAAAAATAGAAACATCGAGGGCGATGTTTAATTCTAGTGGGGGAGGATGTCATGATCCTCCCTAGTTGACTTTATGGCACAAAGGAACAATGTATTAACCTATGGTGTGGTGATACTTAGTTTGAACAATTGTACCAACCATATGATGTTTAGTTGACTTGTGAAGGGTATGTTATTGCTAATATATTTCCAAGTATGCAGGATCTGGTATACTCATGGGTGGAGAAGGAAGAAGCATCCACCAGAAATGAGGGTGCCTAAGATCAGGGTAACATTTATAGATACCTTCATATAGGCATGCATTGTCACAAGGGATAATCGTCGATGGCTAATAACCTTGAGCCTTAGTTGATAGCCTAGTAGCTATCATAAAATCTCTGGTTGAGATAGGTGAAAGGGTCGATGGAAATATTCCCTCTTTGTTGCATAGTGGTTGGAGTAGAATAATGTTGGAACTGCTATAGAAAAACAACTATCAAATATATGTGGATGCATAAAACTAATTGTTTTGTTAAAGAAAAGATAAAGCATCATTTTCATAGAGAAAAACATATTAAATTTGAATGTTAAATAAATAGTCATTCAAAAGGATCAATGAAGTTTGATTAAATAGGAAACCTTTGATTTTAATGATTATTAAAGGGCATTTAATTAAAAAGGAAAAACTTTGATTTTAATGATTATTAAAAGGCATTTAATTAAATAGAAAACCTTTTATTTTAATGAATATTAAAGGGCATTTAATTTAAAAGGAAACCTTTGATTAATGATTAATAAAGGGCATTTAATTAACTAGGAAACCTTTGATTTTAATGAATATTAAAGGGCATTTAATTAAATAGGAAACCTTTGATTTTAATGATTATTAAAGGGCATTTAATTAAAAAGTAAAACCTTTGATTTTAATTATTATTAAAGGACATTTAATTAAATAGAAAACCTTTTATTTTAATGATTATTAAAGGGCATTTTATTAAAAAGGAAACCTTTGATTTTAATGATTATTAAAGGGCATTTGATTAAATAGGAAAACCTTTGATTTTAATGATTATATTAGGGTTTTAATTTAAAAGGAAACCTTTTATTATTGATGATTATCTTAGGCCTTTTAAAATTAAAAGGATGTGGATTTGTTTCTTAGATTAAAGTTATGGGGCTTTGATTTAAGGAATGAAGGAATCGTTTGTTTAAATATTAAAAGGGGTGTGATTTTAATGCTTTAAATAGTAAATGATTTGTACCCGTGCCTCCTTAAGTCTTACTTGAAAGTGGCATCCCTTTTGGGATGTTTTCTACACAAAAAAAAAAATAGTAATCGATTTAATTAGATTTTGTAAATGGGAAAAGATGTGGATTTATTATTTATATTGAAGTTATGGGGCTTTGATTTAGGGAAATGAAAAGAAAAGGGTTGTTTTAGAGGTTAAATTTATGGGACTTTATCACTTTAAAGCATGAATGAATCTGATTAAGTTAGACCTTGTTCTAAGTAACACATGTTGGATGACTCTCTAAAGGAATTTGAGAGGTGAAGATAAAAGAAAAGGATCTTTTATGATATCCATTATGAATTAGATGGTTGGAAACTTATTTATATTTTGTATAGTTGCAATTTGGTAAAGTAAATGAGTAGATGCATTTAAAGGCATGCCTATCCTGAACCATGAGTACCCTGATCCCATACTACCATCAAAGAATCAATGGGAAGCAAGGAGAAGCAAGTAGTTCAATGGAAGAGAGGTATAGGTAATTTTATTTTATGTGACTTTACTATGCTCAAATATATTAGAATTGATTGGGGAGATATCCCCAATATATATGTTGTAATATTCCTTAGAATAAGAAGGAATTAACGTGCAAATTATTATGCAATAAATGTTCATTGGATTAAAGAAGGCATTTTTAATTTATGGTTGTAATTGTTTATGTTATGTAGATGATTCTTTTTAAAGTTAATCTTGTTTATGTTCTAGATGCTTGGTGATTGTTTTTTGGTAATGTGGTATCTAGTTGTATCATTGTTTGGATTGCTTGATGTTAGAAATCTAAGTGTAGAGTTCTAGGGTGAACTCAGAGGTGACCTAAGGGAATTGAGAACTCCATTAGGGTGAACATAGGAGACCTAAGAGAATTGATATCCCCTTAGGGAGATAAAGGACTAGGTTGTGGAGAGACTACATCTGAGTTAAGATAGCTCATCATGGAGATGAGATAGACTAATTAAATTGTAATAATCGTATCATGCATACACATGATGATTTGTTTATGACATGGATATGTGTGTATACCTTCAATGGATAGAGGGCGATAAGTCTATATCATCGAGAATGATGGGAAAGATAGACTCATTTGCAGTAACACATGATACACCTACACAAATGGACTTGTGTTAGGGTACCTTGTGAGATGTAGCTTTAGGAAACATAGGATATCAAGACTTTATAAAAATAGTGGTTTGGTTAGGGTTTCATGAAGATTTCATGTACCTCTCCCCATAGGAAAAAAAAACTCTTTCTATTTTTGTATTTTTCTGTTTGTTTATTTTTTGGGTCATTACAAAATCATAGGTCACCCTACGATTTTATCAAAACAACACAAAATTCAAATTTTATTCATTCCAAAAGATTATTCCCCTCCATATTCATGCTATTTTGCAAATTTTTCATCTTTTGCAACCGATTTTCATGTATCAATCGACTCATCATAATTTCACCACATTCCATTCACCTCATTGTTGATTCCTCGTTTGAGGAGGTATTCATATACAAAAGTTAGTTTTGCATACAACCAAACAATTAAATATCCAAATCATGGATATTGCATCTATCTACACAAATTGTTTTTGAATATTATCTCAAGATAATAGTAAACCCAACCAACTAGATATTTGTTAGATCACGAGAGCTATGTGCAACAATGGTGATGTCACTCTAGCATTCATGTATGTCGATCACATAATGAATGACACATTTGAATAATCCATGTGCAACATTATAATATGTTTCTCTGGTTTTTATGATACAGAATGAATGACATATTTGAATAATCCATGTCACCTAGCTCAAATAACTTGACATATATCACCATGCACTCATCAATCAATCAACAACAAAAAATTGAAAGGCATTTTTTCTATTCGTACGTTGGACCATATTGCATTGGTCGTAAAAGAAAAATAGTCATAAGTTGCCTTTGCAAGAAACTAGTATGAAATTGCAAAATGTCATATAGAATCAACAAAATCATCGCATTGCATCCACAATCATCCACTTGCATTCATCATCAACATTTTCCATTTTCTTTCTCTTCTCTTTTCTCTCTTCTCCTTTTTTTCCTCTTTCTCCCCCTTTCCTTTCTTTCCATTCTTCTCTTATCTTCTCTCCCTAGATTCCCAGTAAATGTTGTATGGTCATGCTTTGAGTAGATACATACATTTGGTTGGATTCATATTCCTTTCTTCTCTCCTAGGATTCCTGGTCAATGTTGTATGGTCATGCTTCGAGTTGCTACATACCTTTGACTACATTTTATTCTTATCTTCCTTCCTTCATATTCTAATTTCTCCCATCACATTTTTGTACTAAACTATGTTTCACACAACATAGTACAAAAAGGGGTAAATGTAGACACCCAAAAATTACACATACCTCTATGTACTTGTAGATCTATTTGGACACTTGTAGGTTTGCATAGATCATCCTAGACCACTCTAGGCTATTTTAGACCAATGTAGAGTATTTAAGACCACTAAAAACCATTCTAGACCAATGTAGACCAGTCTAGATTAGCATAGACCACTCTAGACTAGTGTAGACTGCTCTAGACTATCGTAGACCTTCATAGACCTATGTAGGACATATCATTAGCCTATATGTATGAAACCTTAGTAAACTACACAATACATGTCCTAACCACCTACTATCTATCATGAGATCACATACCATCTCTCTAAGGTAATATAAGCCCTTTCCTACATCTAATTAGGACCCCACAGGACTATTACTTTCCAAAACTTCTAATTAAGTTAATTGAATTTCTAATTGTAAATTCACTTTTCATTTAAGTGTACTTTATGACTTAAAAAGGTTAATTAGGATCCTAAAAGTCCAAATTATTCCCTCACACATGTGTGCACATTTGGTTAGTTAGAATATTTCCTAGAAACCCTAACTAAACCCTAATCTAACATAGGATTTAGCTAACCCTAGTTAAACCTAAAATCTCCTCACACGTGTGAGTATGAGATATTCCTTTAGGGAATGTGGAGATGAAACTTCCCTAAACCCTAACCTAACTTATCATGGAATAGACTCTAGGGTTTGGTCTACCTAACTCCCCATGACCTTAGATTTTCCTATAAATAAAGGGTACCCCCTCTCATTATCTCTCTCTCTCCCTCTTAGCTAACTTATAGAAACTCTACCAAAATCTCCCCAAAATCCCTTATTCTAATTATGGATGGTACAAATAGCATCCAACCATCCCAAAATCCAATCTGAACAAAGGATCTCCATCAAAAGGTAACTACAGTTGGATTTGTCCCCCTGAACTACAAATCTAGATCCTAGATCACCCTTTGCCCTACGAGTTGGCCGTGCAACTAATATACAATAGCAAAAACTTTAGGTAACCTTAATTTCATGATTTTATATCATTTACACTTCATTTTTGGATTTATTTCATGTTTTTAATATCTTTTTATCTTCATCAATATGGGGCCTGATCCATGACAAACCCCCCAAAAAAATAACACCATTTTGCAAGCCCTACAACAATAGCAAACATCATCACAAAAATAAACACATTAGTAGCAACAACACATAGTGGTGACACACACACATCAAAGCCCACCTACATTCGAGATACCCTAATAGAAACCATTAGAGTGTTTCGCATCTGGTTGAGAAATAAAAGGAGATTCACCTTGTAATATTATATTAAATTATTAATAAAATGAGTTGAAAACACTTATGAGCATTTTAATTTGTTAAAGTTAACTTTATTTATCAAATGGTAGCCTTTGGTACGCTTCAATACAACTTTTGACTATATCACTAGAGTGTTTGAGTGTCATAAAAATCTCAAAAACATTCTATAACATCTTACTTTGCATATCATTCATAAAATTTTATCACGTGTTGGTTAGTTTACATTTTAATAATCCATTACTTAGTTTTATGATAACATTAAAATAAATCAATGAATTTTGTACAATATATGGTGCTAGCATCTAGTGTGTCAAATAGTATTCATAATTCATTAGTACAGTTTAACAAATTATCCATTTTATTTTGCATACACACATGTACATATCATCAACCAACAATATATTACAATACATGCATTACATAAGTAAAGTAAACATAAGCATTGCATCCATCTAATAAATTAGTAAGGAAACATTGTGCAACCATCCCACCCTAGGGTGACCACCAAAAACACCACAAAAACAGATGAAAAAGCAAATAAAATGGCCTAAAACCCACCAAAAACATGTCAAAATTGATAAAATTTAAAAAGGATCAATATTAAACCCAAATTGTTAATTTATAAATGGAAAAGTCTTACCTCAATACCTAAGAAGGCCATTTTTGTTGAATTGCTCTATGGGAATGAGGTGTTTAGTCATTTTCTTCCATGAAATATCAACAAAACCATCAAAATCCTAACAAAATGGATAAATTTTACAATGGGTAAAGCTGAAGGAATCTCAATCAAGTCATATTGGTCAAGCGAATCATTGCTTTCATCATTGGTCATACCCTCATTGACTCATCGTTTAAGGGGGTAGTCATAATAACACATTCATAAACCAAAATCAGCACTTAAACACTCAAAAGTGCAACTTGCATACATTCAAAGGAATCATTGCCAAAGGATAATTTCAAGCCTACACTGGGGAAAATAATTTAGAACCAATTTAACAAAACAAATTCTTGTTATTCTTGGAAGCCTTGGGACATGTATCCAAAATAGGTGTACAATACAAATAAGGAACCAAGACCAAGTATACCATAAGCCCCTAAGACTATCATTATAGTGTGGCTGAAAGGTATACCAAAATCAATCCTTCAATTATATCAAAATCAAGGATTCCAATAATGTATACTCTTTCCACAATTGAGGCATCTAAATTTGGTTAGGTTACTAAATAACCTTAATCATTTGATAGTTTAGTCATCTATTTTTGCTCTATGCTCTGTTTCACACAATGCATCCCAAAAAGAGGCACCTGTATACACTAAAATCATGTCAATCGGATTAAACTACAATAACACACTCTTATCGACACCATATGGCCCCATTGGGAAAACCATATTAGTGGTTAATTAGGGGTCCTAACCACTTTTGGGAAGTTTTGAGCCATGTAGCCATGGCCTTCCCACCCTAGGATGACCATAGTTCATGGTTGCCCCACCTAGGGATGGTCACAAGCAACCATCCCTGGGTGGGATGAACATGGCCAAGACCCCTAAAAAATTCAAGGGCAAGAAAAATGGTAATCAAATTCTATCATTTATCCTACCCAATGACTTATGACAGAATAGGAGCTTGTCTAGGACATCACAACCTATAAATTGGAGGTCTCTTCCACCCAATGCATGGCAAGGGCTTTGAAAAGTGGTGGTACCTACCTTGCATGCCCTAAATTACCCCTTTGACCCTGTGGCCCTCTTGGGCTATAAATTGGAGTGATTCCACTCAATTTTAGAGAGAGATCTTTGCAAGAATTCACCATTCTCCTCTTTTACCAGTGTATTTGCCCTTGAAATCTTCATCAATCAAAGAAGTTTTTAAGGCATCCCAAAATACACACATCCATTCCAAAACCCACTCATTTCTGTGAGTTAATATATAAAATTTAATGATAACACCCTTAGGAGTATTCTAGACCAGATACCAATAGAATTGGTGGTAAAAACCACCCTGTTTGGTGGTTTTTCCCACCTAGGATAGTTAACAATCCTAATTGGACCACCCAAGTATGGCCATGAATTGGCATATAATTTTAAATCAATTTTAGTTTAGATCATGTTTAGAGTCATTTATATGCATCATACTTGAATTTGGTAAATTTTGAAGCACTTTTGGACCTTCAATTAGGGTTTTTGTGATGATAGTCCCAATTGGAATACCCAAGGATGGCCAGAGATTATGCTCACAATTTTATTTCAATTTCTACATATATCATTACAAAAGTATATAATATGCATTATTCTAAGTTTTGGTATCATTTGGAGTAGTTTTGCATTCTCTATTGCACTCTTTGTATCCTATGTTGCATGCATTTCATTGATTTTATCTTAATCCATACATGTTATTAACAAACCTTAGTTTCATGTGTTAAGTACAAGTATTCTAGTGCATAATAAAGGATTTAAATAATTGAATATGGATAGCTCATCATAGTGGTAGGAAAAAACCTGCTCTTCAATCGTGAGTACGAGGAAGACACTGAAAGTGCACCTCAATTTTATGAAAGGATTGGATCCCTCAACATTGTAATAAATTGTATCAATTGAGAGTTGTCAAGAGGATGTTTTGTAACCACATACTTACAAATTAAATAATATAAATATAACCCCCATGTATTTCACATATTTATCACTTATTTCTTACTTTAATATCACTTTTGAATGATTTATTGGGGAGTAACAACAACAAAAACAATAGATTCTTTTCATTTCCCTTTGCTAGGTGCACTATTTTTTTTCTCTACACATTGTAAAACATAACCTTGGAAGAATTAATCATTATTTCACAAGAGAGGGTTTTTGAATTAAAATCCCAACTGTGAGTGTAATTCCACAACCGGAAAAAATTATCACTCAATAGAATTGGTGCTATAAGGAGGTATAAAATAAGGTATATCGATTTAAGTTTTCATTGCTTGTTTATTCTTGTTCATTTTCCTAAGTTAATGTTTGAATACATTGTTTTTAATATTATGTTTCATTGACATATATTGCAATAATATTCAAAAATTATATTTCAAAGCATTTAAGATTCATATCAAAGAAATATTTATTTCAAAATTGGAACCTAAAAAATAATCACAAGATCTAAATCTACCGAAGATACCATTTTTTAAAGTCTCTCTCCTACTCGGAGGCACAAACGAAACCATGTTCAAACTTTGGTTATTTCATCACCTATTGGTACTTCAAATCCAAATCCTAAATTTTCATTAATTACATTAGCACCCATTTCTTTGGCTACCCCAAATTTAGCATGGATGGAAGCTTAGAGAAGTCCCTTAAATATTGTAGGAGATTTGCATGAAATACCTAAGAATGTAGATAAGTACTTATCCAAGTATAAACATTATGGTTCATATTTAGCAAAGGAACATATAAAGGCTTATACTAATGCTTTATATAGAATGCAGGTAGAGCATGAAGATGTATTTTGTAGGTTATTTCCATTAACATTGGATGATGTTGCTTATGATTGGTAAATTTTCTTACCGACTAGGTCTATTACTTCTTGTATAGGGTTAAAATATGCTTTATTAATTAATTCAACTTTTCTATTGATCCTACTAGCATTTATATTCAATTTTCATCTACAAGAAGGGCAAACAAACCCCTAAGAATGTTTAATACTAGGTTTCATAGGATGTATTCAAGATTAACAACTCCTTATGTTCTTGCAGAACCTATGACTATACAAATGTACTATGGAGAATTGGATCCATTTAAATCCATGCTTGTTAGGATAGTGGGTCAAATGAAACCCTTATGACAACATACATAGAAGCACTCACAGTGGAACAACAATTGATACCTCAAAGCCATGGGATAGGTCAATTACCTTCTATTGGTCATCCAGGTATGTACAACCAAATTCCAATGATAAATCATGCTTTATCTCATCAAATGCCATTGTTGAACATAGTTCCATATGCTACAAATTCAACACCTACATATGCAAACAATCCAATGTATGTAGAAAATCAATTTGCTACACACAAGATAATTGATAACAATGCACATAATATTCCTAAAACCCTAGAAATTTTTTTAATGAAAACCCTAAATTTTTTGAACTAAAGTTTACTGAATGCACAAGTTCCATATTGCATAATTTTTATTATGAAAACCCTAAACATGCATATTTTTTTATAGAGGCAGAAAGTAAGATTCACAAAATTACACTAGATGTTTATATTGCAAAAATTTGAGATATAATTTGTGCTAACCTTGGTGCAATTGGTAATATAGATGATTCTAAGAAGCACAAAAATAAAACCACCATGATGGAAATACAAAATATTGATTATCTGCTGGTTTTATGGGGCAGTGCATTGCTCTCATCTATACGCCCTCCACCATGGCCACCACCAATTTTTGAAAAAAATAAATTGTCTCTTTCTGGTGCAGGCCAAAAATAGTTTTTCATAAATTCTAGACTATGGTTTGAAAACCAGGAAGTATGGTGAAGTTATCCCAGCATCGAAATAACACAGTTGAAGCTTCATAGTCACTATGAGTATTCAATAAGAAATGCACAACATAAATTCTAAATCATAAATCCTCACATTTTTGGGCAATTGGCAAGGGCCTTCAAAGTTTCGGTGACATTAAAATAAATTGTGTTCACCACAATACATTTTCGGTGAAGCTATCCCTAAATATGGAATAAATATGGGATATAAACTTTTTATAACATCAAGCAAATCACAAGGAATATATTTTTTAAGCTAAATCAACCTTCCAACAGGAAAGCAACATGTGCTAACATAAAATTATCCACCGCGATCCAAGATCCGATAACGTGCATTCCAACGGGTTTCGAAATTCTTTGGCCTTTGAATATTAGCTGGGTTTATTAGTGGATTTATTTGGTTCTCCACAAGAGCCGAGTATTCCTGGAACCTACTCCTTCACCATTAAATCTCTTGAGAAGTGAGGTGTCTTTGGTCCAGATCTTCTAAAGCTCACATAACTTGGGTAATAGTTCATCCAACAAGTAAGATTTTGGGTAATATGATCATATTTGGAAATTCACCCATAGATTACATAGAAATTTAGACCAAAGAAAGAGTGTTAGAAATCTAAGACCTGTTCATGGACGTGCAGGTTCATCCAGAATAGTTAAAATTACAAACGGTGAAAACATATTTAAAGAAAAAAAAATTATTATATATAACACAAATTATTACTGTTCGAGTTAAACATACCCTTGGATGGATCTTACAGTGCAGATGGGTGTAGCAAATAATCTCATTATACAATCGCTCCACCTTAAGCATCCGAAAAATAAAATTATCTTCGGTGAATTAGGTTTTCAGCAATGGAAAATTTAGAAGTTCAAGCATTTGCGAGATTAATCTAACTATAGCAGATGTTGCGCAGCATAAACAAAATACAACATTCATAAAAATAATTTTCAAATCTAACCCTGAGGAATGTCTAAATCGATGATCGAATCCATCGGTGAACATCAATCATATTTATAGTTAAATCCAAGGAGTTATGTAGAAAAATCTAGCGTCTTGATGTCTCCGATGGAACAAGGCAAAAATTGACAGTAAAAAAATTAAATTATTAAAATTTAGCTAAGGTTAAGCAAATTTCGGTCGCCGTTTTAAGTTTTCCATCGTCGGCTGGGTAGAAATAAAAAGTTTTCAAAGCCAATTATCCCACATTTTCGACGACATTGGCAAAAAGGTTTTTAAGAAGAAAGCTAGGCACATAATCAAGTGCCTAGTTTGCTAGGCACACCTTCACATGTGCTTCGTGCTTCTGCCAATCCCACAATAGTTGTTCACCTGATCCTTGATGCTAGAAATTTGTTTACCTTCACTCTGCCTCGACTCCCATGCCCTATCGCCTTGCCTTGCTCTATCATCTAACCACATGCGCTTCACTCCTCTTCAATTACACTCTGCTCCGTCTACCAGCCAATCGCTACTACTGTTACCACATGCTTACCTCGACTTCCATGCCACCCTTCATGCCTGTCGATATATCTTCCCCTCGTCTGTCGTCCACTTAGTCCTTGATTGTTGTATTGTGTCTTCTCATCCCATGGGCAAAATGTGCTGCTTCACTCACGTGTCACCGCTCCATAGCCACCACAACACTATCGTCGCTCACCCTTTGCCACCTTGCACTTTTTGCCTTGTTATTTTTGTACCGCCAGCCTTCACCAGTCCCTATCGTGCTGCTTAGATTTTTGTGCCCTGCTGTGCCCAAATTCTTGATGTTTCCTATTGGTAGTTACCTCATTCACTACGCATATACTAAACAGGGCATTCAGCCAAAAGTTTTTGAAAGCAATAATTATTAGCATTCGCCCAAGATTGTTAATAACAACTTTAAAAAAAAAAAAGTTTTGAAAAAGTTGTCAAAACAACAAAAACAAAAATTGTAATTCTTGCTCAACAAGAATTTACAACTTTTTACAAAATTGCCAAAGTTGTGTTAGCAAGAATTTCTTGCTAGCAACTTTTACAACTTTTCAAAAATTTGTAAAAAAAAACTCTTGTTAAAACTCATAAAGTTGATTCTGAAGCTTAAGTACACAAATCAGAGATCAATAATCAGGGTTTGTTGTTGTCAAAATATAATATTGGGAAAAAGTAAGGTTTAACCTGAAGAGCAAGTACTATTCCAAGGTGGAATATTTGAAGAGCATATACATAATTGAAATAATCAAAGAGGAGCTACAAGGTTTTATACATTAGCTTACAAGGCCAGACATTTGAAGAATTACACATTACAACTCCAAGCTTTGAGGACAAATCTTGTTTTAAGGAGGATGGAATGTTAGGATCCTATCCTAACATTAATTAATAATAATAATAATAATAATATATTTTATCCTAAGTTTATAATAATAAAATAATATAATAATTAATTATATTAATTATTATATTATTATAATATTAGGGTTAGGAAGCATTGTAACCTTTCACCTATAACCCTAGAGTGGGTATAAAACACTATACAACTCTATCATTCAAAATATCCATGAAATATTATATAAAACATTTATTAAAACATTGAAGGGACTTCCCGACAATCCAAAAGCGATTCTTTTAGTTTTAGGTTATTTATTATTTATTTATCATTTTATGTGCTAGGAACCCTAGGTTCCTACCAATATGAGACAGATTGAAGCAAACATATGAAGGAGATAAAAATATCAAAATGGCAAAAATATAAAATCACAAGAAAATGTTTGAAGATTTGAATATGGAAGATGAGGTTTTTAATACCATGTGTGGACTTGGATTTGAAATTGAAGACTCCAATGTTGCTTAGAAAGTGTTAATATAACTCCCTATAAGGTATTATGGAAATGTTTCTGCTATAGAAGAGATGATATTAATTGTTCAGTTGACCATGGATGAGTTACATGGATTTATCATAGCTTATGAGATGATAATAGTAAAGGATTTCAACTCCAAGAGAGAGATATATTTCAAAGCTTAAAATAATATAAAAGATAAGAAACTAGAATCAAGTAGTGAGTCAAGCAGTGATAAAGAAGCTAACTATGGGAGAAGAAACAAGGAATCAAGAAAGCACAAATATATAAAAATAGTGAAATATTTTAAATATTGTAATTTTTGTCACTATGCATCTAATTTTCTAGAAACTAGAAGCAGTAGCAGTGAAGAGAAACAGGATCATAAGAAAAAAGGAGGAAAATCCAGGGATGAAAAGAAAAACAGGTATGGTCAAGGCAAGCATGAAAATAAAAATAGGTATGGTCAAGGCAAGCATGAAAAAAAATTCTTTCGAAGGCACAAGAAGAGTTTCTATGTTAATAAGGCAAGCAATGCTTCAAGTGAAAGTGATGAAAGACTCTCAGATAGTGAATAAGAAGAGATCCTATTTTTAGCAATAGAAGAGGAAGAAAATGCTCTTGTTGAAGATAAGGTCGAAGAGTATGAAGATGCTCTTGGAGACTAAGAAGTAGATAAATATTCAAAAAATGAAGAAGAAGGCATAGTAGATCTAGAAGCAGAACTTATTATTTCTCTCAAAGAATTGAAAAATGTTAGAAAGTAGAATTCAAGACTAAATACTCAAGTTCAATAATGTGAGGAGGAAAAGGGAAAGCTTCTACAAAACCTGACAAACCCAAAAACTAAGGCAAGGAGAATTAAAGAGATCATGATTGAAAAATTATAGGTAAAAGAGTTAGAATGTGAAAGATTAGAACATGAGGTAGTTTCACTAAGGATGGAAGTGAAATATTCTAATGAAAATCTACACAGGTTTGGGAAAAGTTCAAAAACTTTGGATAAGATTATCAATGCAAAAAGGTCTTCATCTATAAAAGTATGACTTGGTTTTGAAGAAGGACAAAGGAAATAAGAAGAAGGGTCAAGCTCAAGCTCAAAGGAAAAGTAATATTTAGAAGAAGAGAGTGAAGAAGAAATTTATAATTATGAGTATAATTTGAAGAATAGAAGCTTCACTAAGAAAGGAAACAACGTACAAACAAGAAACATGGATCATCACAAAGAATGGTCTAAGAGACCAAAGGGTTCAAGACAATATTTTTTCAAAGAAGGTTGTTTTTCATATAATTGGTTTGGTCACAAGGCTATGAATTGTAGGACTCATGGAAATAAGGAGTATGGCATCACTAAAAGGAATGAACTCTTTCAAATATGGATACTTATTTCAAGGGTATTGCTACTCTTGTAATCGTTTTGGTCATAAATCAATATATTGCAAGGTTCATGATAGAAATGAGTATGGCCTCACTAGGAGGAAATTCAATATATTTATGCCTTCCAAGAACTAGAAAATTAAGTGTTACAAGTGCAATAATCCTAGGCATAATTCCAAGTGGTGTAGAACAAAGCTTAAAAACATTTTAGTGACAAGCAAGAACAGGGACACTCAAAAGTCTGAAAAGGGTATGTTGAAAAGGAATGTAGACAAAGAAAAAGAGCATTATATGCTGGGAGTAAAGATACTCCCATCCCAAAATTAATCACCTCAATGAGAGGATGTGGAGAGGGGGTTGAGATAAGAGTCTTATCTTTATCCCCAAAGGAGTCCCTTTGCCATTGATGTCAAAGGGGGAGATATTTGAGTAAGGTGGGGGCGAGCATTCAATCAGGGGGGAGTAGTTTCTCAAGGGGAGTAGATTTGGAATCCATAAGTTGAAAAATTTTTGTAGAAAGGGTTGTCATCAATGAAAAATGGGGAGATCATTGGAAATTTTGAGTTTATTATTGTTATTGATGTCAAAGGATTAATGTCATAAGTTGATGACATTAGTTGTAATTTATGTCAAGGAAAGTTTTAAAAAGGAAAGACAATATTATAATATTTTTATTATAATATTTGGGCCAAAGGAAGTTATAAGAAAAAATAAGGTCTTATGTTCTCCATGATTATGTTAGCAAACACAAGACAAGGACCCATTTACAAGGTTAAAAAAAAGGAGAAAGGGATTTCAAGAACAAAGACAAAAACCTTTAAAAATATAATTATAATATTTAAACCCAAGTTTAAATATTATAATATTCAAATGTTTGAAAGGTGCCAAGATTTAATTTCAAATTATAGCAATATTAAAAAGGGTGGTCGACATCATTTAAATGAAGGTATGCATATTTAAAGGGGAACAAAAATCATTTTATGGTGTCTAAAGCATATACACGATCACACCTTTCATGGATGTAGAAGGAAGAAAAGATGAGCGTAAAAGGTTAGGGAAGAGAAGGCATCATGAAAAGGAGAATGACTCACAAAAACATTTCAAGTAGACAATTAGTGCAAGTGGAAAAAATGACTTACGTAGGTTGTAGTAGAGGAAATATCGAGGTTTAAAAAATCGGTGCATTCATTTTGCAAAAGGAAATAATTTTGGAAATAATTTGAGTGATACGAAAGGCAGATATAATATTGGTTGTGCATACATTGATTATTGTGTGGACGTGTAGCCTAGGTCATAGCCTAGCCATGGCTAGGGTGCTACATTGGGAGAGAGTGTGAGTTCGAATCACATGAATTTCATTGTGTATGGTGTTTTAGGTGAACGTAAAATTTTTGAGTTATTTTGCTAGTTGTGAGGTATGCATTAATAAATTTTTAAATATTTTATATTGTTGGTTGTTTGACATAAATAAAGGCAGATAGTTTATTGACACTATTTAATATATTGGAGTCATAAGGTGTAGAAAAAAAATTGTAATGTGTGGATAGATATTGAAGGTTAGGAAATATTTTGAGTTATGGAGACAATGTGTTTTAAGAAAAAATATTTTATTGTGATGTGTGCTAAAATATTAAAGCGAAGAAGGTATTTTTGAGTATTGTTTTAAAAAGCATATACTTTGTATTTTTACCTAGGAAATAAAGGGTCTTGATGCCTTATTGTTGCATATTAATTTTGATTGCTTAAGTTAGGAGTAATAAGGTGTGATAAGTTTCTTGACATATTATTATAACCCTTGCATGGTGAAAGGAAGATATGGAAGTTTTTGTTTATTATTAATGCTTTATTTTAAAAATAAAAGAAGAGTGATTTTAGATTTCATTGAGCATATCTTTCTAAGAATAAAATTCATGTGGATGTTTTTATAAAGTATCTTGCAATCTAACCCTTGATGTGGCACTAGAAAAATCAGTTGTTTGTGAGACATGTTTTTGAAGACATATATCCATAAGAGTAAATTAAGAGGTATGGGCACATCATTCCTTATTTAAGGTGTTTTGTTGAGTGAATATTTTTGGAACATAAGGTGGAGATAAAAGGATTTCTTGGTAAGCATTGTTGAAAATATTTGATTTAGGTTTTGAGACCCATATGTGCATAATTTTTTGAGAGAAAGTTGAAACAAATGTATTAGATTTTGAGAACAAGAGTGTGCTTTCAATGTTGAAATATATTGAGACATTTGTGCTAGATATTTTGAACTACTTTTGCTAGGGTTGAAAACAAGTTAAGTGAATCATTGTGAAACCTTTTGAACATTAGTTTGAGATATATTGATAGCAATTGTGAAAGTGTTTGAGATCAGGTTTGTGAGGGAAATTGTGCATTAGTGTAATTGATCTTTGAGAGAAAATTTGTAAGAAAGATAGATTAGTTTGGGAAGCAAGTTATAGAGTGTTTTGATTTGATTTATAGGAGTGTTTGTAAGAGAAGAGAGATTGGATTAGTTGAATGCAATATTTGTGAATATGAAGAACATATTGAGTTTTTGATAGTGCATATCATTCTCTATATGTTCCAGAGGTTAAATGAATTCTAGGTAGAATATGTTTGAATTGCCTAGTTGAAGAAAGTACTTTTGAAAGAGATATAAGCATTTGTTTGTATGCAAGATTTGATAATATTTGAGCAGGTTCATTGAGTAGCTTTGAGGTATATTTGAGCAAATTTTGTGAGAAGACATGAAGTAGCTTTGAGGTAGATTTGAGCAAGTTTTGTGAGAAGACTTAGAGCAGCTTTGAGGTAGATTTGAGTAAGTCTTATGAGAAGACTTGAAGCAGCTTTGATGAAGATTTGAGCAAGTCTTGTGAGAAGACTTGAAGCATATTTAAGGTAGATTTGATCAAGCTTTGTGTTAAGTATTGGGGCAGATTCGAGGTAGAGTTGAGAGTAGGTTTAGTTGCTCGTTTTATCAATTATTTGTGTTAAGGCTTGGGGTAGATTTGAGATAGAGTTGAGATCAAGCATTACAAGTGTTATATCAGCAAAGGGGATAGATTTATTTTGTGGATAGATATCCACAAACCATTTTAGGAGATAGAGTTCTCCTAGATCAAGTTGCATGAACCAGAACAAAGGGGAAAGAGTTATCCTATGGAGAGAGATCCACAAACCATAGCAAAGGGGAAAGAGTTCTCTTGTAGAGATATTCAAAAACCATATCAAGGGGATATATTTCTCATGTGGAGAGAGATCCATAAATTAGAGTATTGGGGATTGAGATCTCCTTTGGACAAAGGTCCATAAATATTGTAATAGGGAATTGATTCCAAAGAAATTTGTTGAGAAAATTTAGAAGAAATATTTTCTCTGTGGATGTAACCATATTAGGTGAGCCACATTAAATTTATGTCTCTCATGTATGTGATTTTTTGTGCATTGCTTCGATTAATGCTATTTATATTGCCATTGATAATATTGAATAATATTTTTTGGGAAATAAAAGTAAAATTTGATATTATACTTTTTCACCCCCTCTCTCAATATAAGCCCATGTTCTTCAGTCTCATACCGCCCCTCATTACTAGACTTGACCTACTAACATTCTTGGGGGTCAAGTAGACATTGGTTAACTTGGTAGTTTTACCCTAACCCATACTCTAACTTCCAACCATTGGCCAAAAATACAGGTCTAATAGATATGTACCTTAATAACTTAATAGATAAAATGCTGATAGTTGAACCACTATGTAACAAAATTTGCACATTCTTGCCAAATTTCTTTCCATTTAATAAGAAAAGGGTAATTTGACCAACACATTTAGAGTAACATGTGGCTGAAATTATCTTGTGAGCTACATCAGCTAGAGCTTTATGTCATTGATCAGCTCTATGGGGAAATTTATTGGCATAATTAGCTCCTTGAAATAATATCCATTTTGTGGAGCTCTATTTGATCTGTTATTATTTTTATTTTTATCTACAGACATAGTTTCTTTATGCCTATCTTGTCTTGGTGGTTTCGAATCTTGTATTTTGGTAAAAAAATTCTATCCTGCTTGAATTTACCACATTGGTAGTTAGGTTTATTTTTTTCACTTTGCCTACTTTGCTCTTCCCCTTTGGGTTTCCTATTTTGATTTTTCCTCCATATCATAAACCCAACACTTTTTTGCTTTCTAATTTCATCTTTTTCTTTCTCATACAACTTTTGATAGTTAAAATATACCTTTCTAGTTTCCTGATTGGCTTCCTCTTTTCTTGCCAAATCAAAATTAATAGGCAGGTTATCAGGTTTGTGCATATTTACCACCATCATGATTCTAGGATGTAATCCCAGAATGAATTTATAAGTCTTCATTTATTTATTACTTTCATATTGAGATGCATATTTGAATAAATGAATGAACTTATGGTGGTAATCATGCACTAACATATTTTCATGATGCAAATTAGAAAATTCCTTGAATTTCTCCACATAATATTACTTAGTTAGAAATCTATCCCTGAATTCTTTGGAAAACTCCTCCCATTCGAGGTTTGAAGCTTCTATTATATGCCTTTTATTATATGATTTCCACCAATAAAGGGCTACCTCAGTCATGTTCATAACTGCTAAAGTATTCTTAGCTTTAGAGGATAAAACTACTATAGGCAACAAATCCAGCTCTCAAAATAAGAAGAAGCGATCTTTGGATTTGCATAGTTTTGTGTAGTTTTGCTCAATTTTGACTAAAATGTACAAGTGCTAAAATATATTAGTAGGAGAAAAATGTACAAGGTTGTAATTTTACAATTTGAAATGAAATTAAATTAAGGTGAAATATGCATTTGGGGTTAATTTGATAAAAATCAAATTAGACCTTAATAAACCTTGTAAAATATTTATTTTGGAATTAGTTCGGAATGGTAGTTGTAAATATTGTGATGCTTCAAAAACCACTTTGGAATGGTATTGGAATGCATTATATAGCCCCCTCATTCATTTTTTTTTTGCTTCATTCATGTTCATTCACAGTTCATTGTTGTTCATTGTTGATGCATAATTCATGGAGTATTGATTGTGGAGATACATACTATTCATTGTGATAAATATTATTATTATGAGCAATGCCACTAGATATGTTGTGTAGGATTACTAATAATTTGAATATTATAGTAGTTCTTTTTATTTCCTTACTCTTGTGAAATCCACCATACATTCTGGTTGCTACAGGTTGTGTATTTAATATTTAATGCATAACTTGGCATGTAGATGGATGGAATTGCATTATGAATGATCTTGGTTAGCCTACAGACTTGGTGTAAGTAATGGAATTGATTATATGATGAATTAAAATTGTACCCTGATGTTTCCTAGTAGTTGTATGATTTCTATAATTTTCCATGGTGAATACAATTCATTGCTAATGAATTAGGGTTTGCATGTTATGAAGAATTGGAGCAATTGACACCTAGAAACTTCCTAGAATCTATCTTGGAAGGATTGGTTGTGTAGAGTGATATATCTGAATATTAGTTTCATCAAGGGTTTGTACAAACCATACAATTAATGTACCAAATCATACAAGCTATTCATTTTCCTTATTTGGTAACAAAGTTGCAACCCAAAACCTGCCAAATATGGAAATATTGCTAATTTGGAAAAATTGATTACAAAAATAATAGATTTAACTTGTAAAACCTATTACAGTAAATTGTATGAGTACAAAATAATACAATATGTAGTGTTGTATTTTTTGGATCATACATCTGTATTATTTGGTGACCGTACAAGCTATTTTTGCAAATTGAAATACTATACAATGGAGATCATACAAGTTGTACAATTTGTGCAAGCTAGGTTCTGAGACTTTGGTGATAATTCCAAAGCTTCCAAATCACCTCCCCATAAATAATACTAAAGTTATAGCTCTATATTTGATGTGTTTTCCATATTTGTATGGACCCATAGCCATTTGATAGGTTGTTCCAAAGAGCTCTACATTTGGCACCGTTGCCTATTAAAATTGGATCATATTGATGCAATTGAAGGAACCCGTTGTCATTTTGGAAGATCATTGAGGATCTAAAATTATGCTATATTTGGCATCATTGTGGTAGTTAGAAGGACCCATTGATCGATTAGGTAGCACCAAAGAGCTCTACATTTGGCACCATTGCCTTATCAAACTTTGGCATTTTTGTTAAAACAGGTCAAAATTCTTGCAATTAAGAAGATTTTACAAAAGTGACAAATTGTGAGTACACAAATTGGAGGTGAATAATAGACACAAGTCTACAAAGGTATAGGATATGGGATCAAGGAGAGGAAATTCTAGTTAGGAGGAGCACGAGAATTGCTCAAAGAGAAAATGTGAACAATGTTGAACACAATACACATGAACCAATAATAGAGCAATTACGGACATATAATGAAGTAGAAATTGAGAGGTTGGATATATTTCTGATTAATATGGATATATAAGAACAAGAAGAAACCATAGTCAAGGAGAACGTTGATGTAAGAGAAGATGTTAATGATGAAACTGTATGAAATTGAGGTGAGTTAATGGTAACACCTAAGAAAGTGATATATAGGTTGCAAAGGAGTGTGGTGGATGAGAGTACAGCACCATAGAAATAATAGATGAGGTCTCAAGATGAAGGACCAAGTCCATAACCTACACACCAACAAAGGATGTCATGGAGTGAAGACGCATAGGAGGTTGGTATATGATTATTTGTTGAATACAATATTTCTCACGTAGATAGTTTTGATGAGGACCAGCAAAGTGAGTCACCTATAAGATGAAATTTATCAAGGATTCCAGATGATACTTTTTCAAGTGAAGAAGAAAAAACACCAATGGACCACATAGGCAATCATGCAAGAAAGAAAATATGTCCACCTTTTATGGGGGATGGAAAGGAAGACCCGAAAGACATATCGAGATATGTATAACCATTTGGAGAGCTATTGTTGTAGACCAACCAGATGAATGGTTGCATCTATTTCCTACCACATTACAAGGACTAACCATAAATTGGTACTTAAAAAGTTAGAATACACCAAACTTCTAGGCTTGGGATACACTAAAATATGCATTCATTAAGGGATTTTATCCCTTGAAGGACAATGGAGATATCGTAACTACACCTTACACCACTAAGTAGAAAGCGGATGAAGATGTGAAGTCATACAATCATCTATTGAAGCAATTGGTTGATAAGATGCAAATACCTTTGGTGGATGTGCTAGTAAAAATATGGTTTGTAGATGGGTTGTTACCCAGATACAAGAAGAAGATGAAGGCAGTTCCATCAACCACATATGAAGAAGCCTTATAAAATGCAAAGAATTTCAAAATCGATACTAAAATAACAATTTTTGGGATGATAACACATGTAATATGCGATGATTCGAAGAGTGAGAAAGTTGATACAATCCAAAAAACACTACTATCATTTCGAAAGGAATTTTACAAATTAATTAAAGAGGTGAAAGAAAAAGTCAAGGAAGATCGAAAGGAGATTTGGTGTACAGATTGCAAGTTTGAAGGTCACATGAATGTAACTTGTCCTTGTTGGACATTTTGAGTAATTGAGTTTTCATTGATGTCAAGAGTCAATTTCAATGGCAATTTCAGTGGGCAACATCAGTTTCAGGTTCTGTAATCAGAGAAAAAGGAAAGTCTGCTTCCAGTTGGTCAAATTTAGTTCCAGGTGGTCATATGAGGTTCAAAGAGCAATGAAGAGGCCCAAGAAAAATAATATTATAATATTTTATTATAATATTAAAATGGGAGATTTAAATTAATTATAAATTAATTTAATTAACTTCTAAAGTTATTAATTTAATTATAGATTAATTATAAATCAATTATAAAATTAATTTATATTAATTAAATAACCCTAATTTTGGGTTATAAATGTTAATTCAAATTCAAAATTCAATTAAGGCACCAATGTTCCTAAGGCATTGGCCTTCGTGTATAAAAAAATGGCAAGAACTTTAGTCTAAATCTCCAATGCATCATCAATTAATCACCTAAATATTCATGCACAAAGAAGAGTGTAATTTTCATGTGTTTTGAAATATTTTTGTGGTATAAGAGATAATAAATAGGAGAGGAGCTCCTTTCACTATGCACAGTGTTGTGTAGCGTAGTTGGCAACAACGTGTGGCACTAAGATGTTCGACAAGCAAGGAGTGCAGGGTTCGAAACCTATTGAGTTGATTTTGCAAGAGAAGAGGGAGTTTTATTTTGCATCACACCGATCAAAAAGGAATAAGAGGAAGGCTTGAGCCTTCCCCTTCGTGTGGAGGCTTGAAGCCCAGGTGGTGGGCTAGTGCCTCGATAAGGCACTCGACTGGGAATGATCTCACGTTTGAAACCTTTGGAGGCCTTTTTCTTGAGATAAAAGGTATGCATTATTGTTTACCAAGGTTGCATGAGGTATTTTGGATTTCCTAACATTGAATGAAAAATAAATATTTTGGAGGATTGTAAAGTTATTTTTAAAATTGGTTATTGAGTATTTGAGGGATATAAAATGGTACACAATATTATTTTTGAAGGTTTGATTTTGGAGGTTGTTAATTAAATATTGGATATTATAAGGAATAATTGAGTAATTAATTTTTATGTATGCTTTGATGATTGTTAATTTCAAAGGAGTAATAAGGTGTATTTGATTTTTATTATTTTATGTATTTGAGAAATATTTTTGAGAGTGTTAGTGTGATATTTTGTCATCTAACCATTAAAATTGGCAAAGAAGAAAATTGTGTTTAAGATAGGTTTTTAAAGGTACTTCTTCATTAAACAAAATGGTATGGGCACATCTCCTAGTGAGAAATTGTTGGATGTTGTGAATGCTAAGTTGGAGTGAAAAGGATTGTTTGATAATAATTGTTGAGTTTGATTGTTAAAGGTTTTTTTGAGTGAGAGTTGATGATAAAAACCTTATTTGATAAACATTATTGGAAACATTGAATTTTTAGGGTTTGTGAAAGAACATGAGTATCATTGTTATGTGAAGTTGTGAACTATCTTGAACTACGATTTGTGAAAGAACATGAGTATCATTGTTATGTGAGATTGTTTGGAAATAATTGAGTGAGTGTTCATATGCTTGGACTAGGGTTTTTAAGCAAGGAGTGTTTTGTTGAGTGATTGATTAAGTGAAGTTGGTTAAGCCTAGTCAAGTGGAAGTTTTTTTTGGACATTTTGAGTCCTTAAGTCAAAGTTGTCATGGATGTCAAGAAATGAAGTCATCATTTATTTCAAGAAATTTGTTAAGAAACAAGTTATCAAAGTTATCATTGATATCCAAGAAGAAGCTTCTAATAAAGTCAAAGGTCAAGAGGAACAATGCAAAGGTTAAAGGCAAAGGGATCCATAATATTTTTAAATATTATGTGGAAGCATAAGTTAAAATATTTTCATAAAAAACCAAGAAAGTTTATTGCAAAGCTAAAGGAAGGTTTGATATTTATTTGATAAAATATTTAAATTCAAAATGAATTTAAATTTTATAAATAAATATTATTTATACCAAGGTGCAAAGTGAAAGAGGGTTTAAATAAAACCAAAGGGTTTTAAAAAATTAATTTATAAAATTTAAACTCAAATGAATTTAAATATTTTATAAATTAATAAGCTCCAAAGGAAATAAGCATCAAAGTCTAAAAATCGTTAAAGGTAATTCGAGCACCAACGTCGTGCATGGAGGAAGAAAATTAGTATATATGCTAATGCATTATAGAAATTTTAATTCATACTTTTTCTCGGTAATCGAATGCGTGCAATTGTGTTTGAATTCGTGAGGAAGAAAGAGAAGCAACCATTCTGTTTGAGCAGTAGCGAATAGCGTTTAATGGGATTTGTGAAAAAATACGAAGCGTTGGCCTACTGATAGAAAGGACATCGTTAGGGTGTTGGGTGCAAGGAGGCCTGCATTTGAAATTCAATGTCAACAATTTTTTATTGTTGCATTAGTGTTGGACAACATCAAAGGAAAGACACCTGTTTTGCACAAGGTGAGCAGGGAAGGTTTTGGAGCACATGGTGCTCGTTAGTCCCCAAATTATAATATAGATTATGCAGCATTGGGAGCCATGGATAGAGCACTAGTTGAGGCTGTGCGGTGTGTTCAAATCCCCTCCAAGTCAAGGTAATAAATTTTAATTTTAATTTTTGTGTGTTGCCTAAATTTTGGAGCTAAAAGGGTGCATGAAAGGATCGTTAGTTGGAAATGATTTTTGATAAGTTGGAGGAATAAGGTGTTAAGGTTAAGTCTAATAAAGTGTTTTGTCATATTGATTTATTGAAATATTAAAAGGATAGAGGGATCTTCTTGTATTAGGTTATTTTGAAAAGAAGAGTGCATTGAATATTATTGGGAGATTATAAGGTGTAAATGGTAATTTACTTTTTGTAAATGTTGATGAATTTTTTCTTAAAGATGGAGTGATAAGGTGAATGTGTGTTTTGATGTTTACATTTTATTTTAAGGAAATTAATCATATTATAATTCCTTTGAGCTTGGTAGGAAGTGTTTGATATTTTTGGCAGATTTAGAAGATTCCTTCATCATCAAGAAAAAGTATGAGCACATTTTCCAAAGTTTAATTTGATTAGTTAGTTTTCTGGAAAATAAGTTTGGAGTGAAAAGGACTTGATTAGGGTTTCCTTTTGAGTATGTTTGAGTTAATCCATCAAGATTTTTGGAATAAAGAGTTGTGATTAAAACATTATTTAATAAGCATTGTTGTTGAAAATATTGGTTGTGTGAAGAACTTGAACTAGGGTTTGAGTATCATTGCTATGAGAGGATTGTTTTATAAGCATTGTTGTTGAAGTGAGTTGTTGAGAAAAGAACTTGAACTAGGGTTTGAAAAGAACATGAGTATCATTGCTATGTGATATTTTTTGTTGAGCATTATTGAAAACATTTTTAGTAGATTTTTACATGCTTGGAATAGGGTTTGTAATAAAGAGGTGTTTCATTGTGTGATTGGTTGAGTAGATTTCGTTGAGCCTAGTCAAGTGGATATGTGAAGTGATTGTTCATGTTCCATAAAACAAACTATTCTATATTCTTATTTGAGTTGATATTGAGCATTGAGTTAAAACATATTGGGTCTCTAACAATTATCTTTATGTTTTTATGATATTGAACAAATTTTAAGTGGACTTGTTGAGAAAATTTGAGCAAGTTCTGAGTGGGCTTGTTAAGCAGATTTGAGCAAGTTTTGAGTGGAATTTTTGAGAATATTTGAGGAAGTTATGAGTGGACTTGTTGAGAAGGTTTGAGCAAGTTCTAAGTGGACTTGTTGAGCATATTTGAAACAAGTTTCGAGTGGACTTGTTGAGTATATTTGAGCAAGTTCTGTGTGAACTTGTTGAGCAGATTTGAGAAAGTTATATGTGGTCTTGTTGAGAATATTTGATCAAGTTCTGAGTGGAGTTTTTGAGAATATTTGAGAAAGTTTTGAGTGGACTTGTTGAGCATATTTGAACAAGTTCTGTGTGGACTCGTGGATCAGAGTTTAGTACAAATTCGAGGACAAGTTTGTACCAAACTAGAGATAGAGATTGAGCAGATTTGTGCTAGACTAACGGACTAAGTTTAGTGTAGATTTGAGATAGATTTTTGGAGGTAACAGAGTAGAGAGGACATTATTCTCCACTGGATAGAGATCCATCAACCAATGCAGTTAGGATAGGTCTTCTAAGTGGAGATAAGATTCTTTAGTGGATAGAGATCCACAAGCTAGTGCAGTGGAGGTAGTAGTATTCTAGAGGATCACCAACCAAAGTAGAGGAGAAGGATTTATCCTATGGATAGATATCCATGAACTTGATTTAGGGTATTGGTATCTCCATTGGACAGAGATCCATAAACATTGTAATAAGGAAAGGATTCCCAAGAGACTGATTGAGAAAATTTTAGTGAAATATTTTATTTGTGGAGTAGCCCACATTGGGTGAACCATGTAAATTTTGGTGGATCTATTGTGTGTGGTGATTTGTGCATTGTTTTTATTACTGTTGTTGATATTTCTATCTATACATTACATAATATTAATTTGAAAGAAAAGTAAAAAGTGGTCTTATACTGTTCACCCCCCCTCTTAGTATAAGCTTGTGTTCTTAAATTGGTATCAGAGTGGGTTCCTTAAGAAGAGTTTAACAACCTAAAGTAAAATCTATCAAGAACACAATGGATTCTAATAATGTATCCTCAAATAATTTAGCATCAGTATTTTATGGAAGTGACTATATGTTTTGGAGCATGAGAATGAATATCTACTTTATGGCACTTGGCATTGAAATTTGGGAAACGATGGATATTAGACACGATTCCTTAATAAATCCTCCTATAGATAAGGAAGGTAAGCTCTTACAACACTAAAATTCAAAAGCAATGAATAAAATTTTGAGAGGTTTGCATAGAACAGAGTCTATGAAAGGTATGCATTGTAGAACTACAAAATAAATGTGGGATAAATTGCCAGGTGTATATGAAGGAGATAAAAGTGTCAAGAAAGAAAATATATGAAATATCAAAGGACAATTTGAATCATTAAGAATGAATGATGAGGAAATATATTAGTGCTTATATACTTCAAATTTATGAGGTTGTTAATGATATGCAAGGACTTGGAATGAAGATTGATGAAACAGATGTCTATGATAAAGTCTTAAGAACTCTTCTAAAAATATTTAGTGAAAAGGTTTATTTTATAGAAGTGTCAATAAATGATTATTATTTGACAAGAGATAAGTTTCTTGGTAGCTTACAAATTTTGAGATAAGAATAAAATATCCAATTCCCAAGAAGGAAGTAGCCTTCAATGCAATCAAGAAGATAAAATGTAAGAAGTCATAATCAATAAATGAGTCATCCAGTGATGAAGAAGCTAATTATGGTAGAAAATATAAATATTCCAAAATATTCAGAGATCTAAGATCTGTTAAGTGTTTCAATTGTGGAAAGTATGGATATTTTGAAATAGATTTTCAAGAACCCAATAACAACAATGGTGAAGAAAAATATGATCATAGGAACAAGGAATCAAAAAGATATAGGCACTAGAATAAAAGCAAGGATGGACAAAGCAGACAAGGAAATAATTTATTTCAAATATAAAATAGGAGCTACTAGGTGGATAAAGCAAGTATTCAAGTGATAGTGATGCTAGTTTTTTAGACAATGATAGAGATGAAGTCATATTTATGATTGAATAAAAAGAGCAAGTTAAGAAAAGGATTCTAGTAATTCTCAAGTGTTTTAGATGTGGTAACTTTGGACATCTTGAAGATAGTTGTACAAGGGATGGTTATAGTTTTAGTGATGATGAATATGAGGATGCACTTGAAGGACCAAATGAAAATCTTCTAATGGAATTATAAGAAGAAGTAAGTGATCCTATAGAAGATAAGCCAATAGAAAATAAAGATGTGGACAAAGGTAAAAAAATAGAGGAATATTCATAAAATAATGGTTATGATTTCAAGCGAGAACTTATTTATGCCCTTGAAATTATAAAGAAGGTAAGAAAGCAACACTCTAAAATTGAAATTCAGTTTCAATAGTGTGATGAAGAGAGAAGATTGCTCATAGAGGATTTAGAAAAATTAAAGGCTAAGGCAAAAAGGTTCAAGGATAAGTTAGAAGCAAAGATATTAGAATGTGAGAAGTTAGCACAAGAAGTGGCACTACTAAGAGAATATTTAGAGGACTCCAATATCAAGATGAAAGGGTTCAAAAATAACTCAAATAACTTGGATAATTTCATCAAGACACAAAAGACTACATCAAGAAAAATAGGTCTTAGATTTGAATAGGTTCAAAATAAATGGGAAGAAAATTCAACCTCAAGTTTTGGAGGAGAAGAAACTTCAGATGAAGATATTTCAGAAGAAGATAATGTAAAAGAAAGTGATACATATGAGGATGAGTTGGACAATAGAGATTTCAACAAATACAAGAATAATGCACAAAGAAGATACAAATGGAACAACAATCATAACGGGTCAAGAGAGACTAAGAGACCAATGAGGTCAAGACAAGGAAACTTCAATGGAAGATGTTTTTTATGTCATAGGTTTTGGCACATGGATTCATAGTGCAAGACACGAGAAATACAGGAATATGAGAACAAATAAACTTTTCATGGGTAATTCTACTCATGTAATAAGTTTGGTCACAAGGCAATGAATTACAAGGATCATGACATAAGAGGATATGGTTTCACTAGGAGAAATCCTAAGATATTTGCAAATCCAAGGAATAATAACATTAAGTGTTACAAGTGCAACAATGATGGGCACACAACAAAGTGGTGTAGAGTAGAAATTCCAAAAATAGGTAGGAATAGGAACAAGAACAGGAACATGAATATGAATATGAACAGGAATAAGAACAAGAACATGGACATAAATAAGAACAGGAACATGGATATGAATAGAAATAGGAACGGGAACAAGAACATGGATATGAATAGAAACATGAACATAAACAGGAATGTAGACATGGATAGGAACATGGACATGGAAAGAAACATCCAGAGGAATCAGAAGGATCATATAAAAAGGAAAGAGGTTAAAGGTAAAGAATAGTGATTTCTTGGAGTAGAGAAACTCCCACCCCAGAATTAACCACCTCAAGAGAAGGTGTGGGAGGGGCTAAGCTAAGAGGCTCATTATTAGCCTCGAGCCCCAAAGGTGACCCTTTGCCATTGATGTCAAAGGGGGAGAGATTTGAGTAAGGGGGAGAGATTTGGTATTTTAAGAGACCATTGAGCAAAGGTGAGCAATGTCCTAGGGGGAGTAGAACATAAGAAGAAGTCAAGTTTTTGAAAAAATAACTTGGTTTGCTATCAATGACAAAGGGGGAGATTGTTGGAAATTTTGAGTCCTTAAGTCAAAGTTTTAATTTATGTTAAGAAATGAAGTCATCATTAATGCCAACGAATTTATCAAAAAATAAATTATCAAATTTTTCATTGATATCCAGGAAGAAGCTTCTAATAAATTCAAAGGTCAAGAGGAACAATGCAAATTTTAAAGGCAAAGGGCTCCATAATATCTTTGAATATTGTGTGGAAGCATAAGTTAAAAGGTTTTCATAAAAACCCAAGAAATTTTATTGCAAAGCTAAAGGAAGGTTTAATATTTATTTGATAAAATATTTAAATTCAAAATGAATTTAAATTTTATAAATAAATATTATTTATACCAAGGTGTAAAGTGAAAGAGGGTTTAAATAAAACCAAAGGGTTTTAAAGAATTAATTTATAAAATTTAAATTCAAATGAATTTAAATATTTTTATAAATTAATAAGCTCCAAAGGAAATAAGCGTCGATGTCTAAAAATTGTTAAAGGTAATTCGAGTGCCGACATCATGTATGGAGGAAGGAAATTAGTATATATGCTAATGCTTTAGAGGTATTTTAATTCATCCTTTTGCTTGGTAATTGAATGTGTGCAATTATGTATGAATTCGTGAGGAAGAAAGAGAAGTGACTATTCTGTTTGAGCACCAGTGATTAGCATTTAAGGGGATTTGTGCCAAAAGACCAAGTGCCAACTGGACAGGTGGTCTAGTGGTAGAAAGGACATCATTAGGGTGTTGGGCATAAGGAGGCCTACATTCAAAATGCAGTAGCAATAGTTTTTGGTAGTTGCATTGGTGTTGGAGAGTGCCAAAGGAAAGGTGCACGTTTTGCGCAAGGCGAGCGGGGAAGGTTTTGGATCATGTGGTGCTCGTTAGTCCCAAAGCTAGTGCCTAGCTTGCACGACATTGGGATTCATGGCTAGAGCACCGGTTGAGACTATGCGGTGTGTTCAAATCCCCTCTAAGGCAAGGTAATAAATTTTGATTTTAATTTTTGTGTGTTACCTAAATTTTGGAGCTAAAAGGGTACATGAAAGGATTGTTAGTTGGAAATTATTTTTGATAAGTTGGAGGAATAAGGTGTTAAGGTTTATTCTAGTAAAGTGTTTTGTCATATTGATTTATTTAAATATTAAAAGGATAAAGGGAGCTTCTTGTATTAGTTTATTTTGAAAATAAGAGTGCATTAAATATTATTGGGATATTATAAGTTGTAAATGGTAATTTACTTTTTGTAAATGTTGATGAATGTTTTCTTAAATATGGAGTGATAAGGTGAATGTTTGTTTTGATGTTTACATTGTATTTTGAGGAAATTAATCATCTTATAATTACTTTGATCTTGGCAAGGAGTTTTTGATATTTTTTGTAGATTTAGAAGATTCCTTCACCATCAAGAAAAAGGTATTAGCACATTTTCCAAAGTTTAATTTGAATGGTTGGTTTTCTAGAAAATAAGTTTGGAGTGAAAAGGACTTGATTAGGGTTTCCTTTTGAGTATGTTTGAGTTAATGCATCAAGGTTTTTAGGAATAAATAGTTGCGATTAAAACCTTGTTTGATAAGCATTTTTGTTGAAAACATTGGTTGTATGAAGAACTTGAACTAGGGTTTGAGTATCATTGCTATGAGAGGATTGTTTTATAAGCATTTCTATTGAAGTGAGTTGTTGAGCAAAGAACTTGAACTAGGGTTTGAAAAGAACATGAGTATCATTGCTATGTGAGATTTTTTCTTGAGTATTTTTAGAAACATTTTGAGTTGATGTTTACATGCTTGGACTAGGGTTTGTGAGAAAGGGGTGTTTTATTGAGTGATTGGTTGAGTAGGGTTGGTTGAGCCTAGTCAAGTGGACATGTGAAGTTATTGTTCAAGTTCCATAAAACAAAATATTATATATTCTGATTTTATTTGAGATTTAAGTATAGAGTTGAAATATATTGGGTCTCTACCAATTCTCTTTATGTTTCTATGAGATTGGACAAGTTCTGAGTGGACTTGTTGAGTAGATTTGAGTAAGTTCTGAGTGGACTTGTTGAGTAGATATGAGCAATTTTTGAGTGGACTTGTTGAGCAGATTTCAACAAGTTTTGAGTGGACTTTTTGAGCATATTTGAGCAAGTTATGAGTGTAATTATTAAGCATGTTTGAAGCATGTTCTGATTGGACTTATTGAGAATATTTGAGATATTTATGTGTGAGCTTGTTGAGTAGATTTGAGCAAGTTATGTGTGGGCTTGTTAAGCAAATTTGATCAAGTTTTGTGTGTACTTGTTGAGTATATTTGAGAAAGTTTTGAGTGGAATTGTTGAGCCTATTTGACCAAGTTCTATGTGGACTTATGGAGCATAGTTTGGTGTAGATTTGAGGATAGGTTTGTGCCAGAACGGAGATAGATATTGAGCACATTTGTGCTAGATCGAAGGACTGAGTTTAGTGTAGATTTGAGATAGATATTTAGAGCTGACAGAGTAGAGAGGACAATAGTATCCAGTGGATAGAGATCCATTATCTAGGGTAGTGAGGATAGGTATTATGAGTGGGGACAAGAGTCTTTAGTGGAGAGATATCCACAAGCCAATGTAGTGGAGGCAGTAGTCTTCTAGAGGATCACTAGCCAGAGAAGAGGAGAAGGAGTTATCCTGTGGATAGAGATCCAAAAACTTGCTTTAGGGGATTGGTATCTCCATTGCAAAAATGTCCATAAACATTATAATAGGTAAAGGATTCCCAAGAGATTGATTGGAAAAAATTTTAGTGAAATATTTTCTCTATCAAGTAGCCCACATTGGGTGAACCACGTAAATTATGGTGTCTCTATTATGTGTGGTGATTTATGTATTACTTTGATTACTGTTGTTGATATTGCTATCTATACATTGCAAAATATTGATTTTAAAGAAAAGTAAAAAGTGGTCTTATACTGTTCACACCCCTCTCAGTATAAGCTTGTGTTCTTCAATGTTGAACTAATAGTTCTAGTTCTATAAAAAAAATTATTCTATGTTATGAATTAATTTGAGAAATATTTTTAAAGTGATTATTATGAGTAAGAAGCATATTGAGTCTCTAACAATTCTCTATATATTTCTATGGTAAAAAGAGATTGAAAGTGTTTGAGCATTATTGTAAGAAGCATATTGAGTATCTAACAATTCTCTATATGTTTATGTGAGATTGAACAAGATTATGTGTGAAGCTTTTTAGTGTGATTGAAGAGGTTTTTGTGATAGATTGAATTGAGTAAGCTTTTGTGGAAGCTTACAATGCATATTTGAGGTAAGTCTTGGTGAATTTTTGTTGAGCAGATCGGATAAGTTCTAGTGAGGACTTATTGAGAAGATTTGAGGTAAGTCTTGGAGAAGACATGTGGATATATTGATGTGAGCTTTTGTGAAAGCTTACAATACATATTTAAATATAGATATTGAGAGCATATTGAAAACACCTTGAGAGGACTTGTGGAAAAATTTGAGTCAAGTCTTTGAGAAGATTTGAAAGTAGAGTTAATTGATTGATTTTTTCAAACCTTGAGTTAAGGTTTGGGGAAGATTTAGTAGAATTTATTTGTGATTCAGTCAATATTTGTGCTAAGGCTTGAGGAAAAATATTGAGGAAAAAATTGTGCTAGAATAAATGAATATGTTTAGTATATATTTAAGGATAGATTTTGGTGTAGATTTAAGGACAGGTTTGTGCCAAACCATATATAAATATTGAGCAGATTTATGCTAGACCGAAGGACTATTTTTAGTATATATTTGAGACAGAGCTGAGAGAAATATTTGGAGGTGACAAAGTATAGAAGATGATAGTCTCCAGTGGATAGATATCCATTAGCCAGGGAAGTTAGGATAGGTCTTCTAAGTGAGAACATGATTCTTCAATGGATAGAGATGCATTAGCTAGTGCAGTGAAGGTAGTAGTTCTTCTAGAATATCTCCATCCAGAGCATAGGAGAAGGAGTTCTCCTATGGATAGAGATCCATGAACTATTTGAAGATATTGGTGTCTCGTATGGATAGATATCCATGAACCTGATTAGGGTATTGGTGTCTCCTTTGGAAAAAGGTCCATAAACATTGTTATAGTGAAAGGATTCCCAAGAGATTTATTAAGAAAAGATTAGTGAAATATTTTCTTCATGGAGTAGCCCACGTTGGGTGAACCATGTTAAATTGTTGTCTCTATTATGTGTGCTGATTTATGCATTTCTTTACTTACTACTTTTGATATTTCTATTGATACATTGCATAATATTTTTTGGAAATAAATGTAAAAGGTAGTCTTATACTGTTCACCTCCCTCTCAGTATAAGTTTGTGTTCTTCAATTGGTATCAGAGTGGGTTATTTTAGAAGAGTTTAATAGATTGAAGGAAAAGATTACAAGAACACAATGGATTATAAGAGTGGATCCTCAAATAATTTAGCACTAGTATTTTATGGAAGCGATTATGTATTTTGGAGTATGAGAATGAAGATTCACCTAATGGTGCTTGGAAATAAAATATGGGAAGAAGTTGAAAATGTATACACACCACCAACTATTCCACCTACAAATACAGATGGTAATATTCTACATAATTACAATTAAAGAGCAATGAATGCAATTTTGAAAGGTTTACATAGAATAAAGTTCATAAAGGTTATGCATTGCAAATCAGTAAAAGGAATTTGGGATAAGTTGCAAATCATATATGAAGGAAATAAAAATGTGACAAGGTCAAAGATACAAAATCTCAAGGGACAATTTGAAGAATTAAGAATGAATGATGAGGAAAAAATTAGTTATTATTTACTTCATGTATATGAGGTTTTTAACTCCATGGAAGCACTTGGACTTCATGTAGCTATAACAAGGAATCAGGCTAGGAAGGTAAACTACCCTAAACCTACCAAATAAAGGAAGCGATGGCAAGTAGAGAAGAGGGTACTTTATGAAGAGGCAAAGAAGGTAAAATAATTGAGATTAGTAGGAGAAAAATAATTAAAGAAACCATTATAAGACAAATTGGTTGTGCAAAATTTGGTGATACAAGTTTTGAATATGATGGTCAAAATTAAGATGTCAAGTTTTCTAGAAGTCATCCCATAATTGCATAAAGCGATGTTGAAAGACATAAATCCTCATAAGGTGATGGAGGTAGAAAGCCAGCCAATCAAAGAAGAGGAAAAAAAGAATTACTTTATATACCCTACAATATTGATGATTGATTTTGGGAAGAAACTTGCATTAGTCCATATGAATATCTTGGAACACAAACTGATGCAAATCATCATGGATGGAGGATATAGCGTTAATGTGCTACCTGATAAGACTTGGCAAGAAATTTGTACTCCATCATTATGGGCACCTAAATTATGATTATATTGTGTCGAATAGTATAGAAAAAATACAAAGGGTGTCTTAACTGCACAATAAGTTAAAATAGCTGACCAAGATTTTATCTTGGATTTTGTTGTGATTAAAATGTAGAAGTCAATATACAATGCCTTGTTGGGGAGAGTATGGCTAAGAATAGGTAAAGTTAATCACAACTAAGGAAAATATCAGACCACATTTAATAAGGGACAACATAGAAATCTAAATAACTAGAGGATTAATGAGGATATGGCCATGATTGATGAATCAGGTAGTTCTTCTGGTGATGAGGGGTATGAACCCAATGAAGAAGGAATGATGTACCTAGAGAATTGTAGTGAATACAAAGTTTGATTTGATAGTGGACTACTCAATTGGAAAATGGAGGAGTACAAGGTTTTGTAGCCAATCTACCTCTATATTGATATAGAGTAGACCATAGAAAAATAATATGAGATGAAGGTCAACTTGAAACCCAAGAAATAAGAAGATGAGAAATGGTCATTTCCTAAAAGTTTTGCAAAATACATAGTGGGAGATACTAAAATTTATGTGATACCAGTGCACCCTATGAATGTGGAAAAGGTAGTGACATAGTTGGCAAACATTAAGTATGAATCACCTCAAATAGTGGATGTAAACCTAAGAACATAGGGAGATCCTAGGATGATCCACTGTGGTGATGAATGGAAGCCAGTACTAAAAGCAATAAATTTCAACATATTATCGAAGTACAAGAATGTTTTTGCATGGACATATAAGGACCTGAAGGGAATACGACTAGAGTTATGTGTCCACAAGATTATGTTAATGCCTGAGGTATAGCTTATGAGAATAAGATCGTATAATATGAACCCTAAGTATGCTGCATTGATAAACATATAAATTGAAAAGATATTAGAGGTAGGCATCATTTTTAGAGTCACTACTAGTGACTACGTTTCACCTATTATGGTAACTTTGTAGAAGGAAGTGGATACAATCTGAATATGCATAGATTTTAGGAGTTTGATTGTGATGACAATCAAAAATCCCTTCCGTGTTCCCTTCACAAACTCAATTTTGGAAGAGGTTGCAAGACATGAAATCTATTCATTCCTAGATGGGTTTTCTAGGTATAATAAAATAATCATCACTGAGGAGGATAAGTTGAAGACCACATTCATTGTGGAGAATGACATCTATGCATACAATCAAATACCATTTGGGCTATGGATTGCTCCAACCACATTTTAGTGCATTATTTTGTATATCTTTGATTAATTTACCATAAGAAATTTTAAGGCATATTTGGATGATTGGTCCATTTATAGTAATATCAAATATCATTTACCCAGTCTCAGTGAATGCATGAGCATGTGTAGGAATGCATAAATATCTCTAAATGTAGAACAATAAGTGGCTATCTTTTACTGAGTCTCTTAGAGGAAAAATAAAGTAGGTTCTCTCTCTTCCGCCCCTAGTTCTAGTATAATAAAATTTTGTCCCCGACAAGTTCCATGAGCCCTTTTCTTTCAATGGAAGAATTATCCCTCGTAGACAAGTTTTTGGGAGGTAGGTCAGACATGGAGACTATCATGGTTTAGGCGATGGATAAATGGCGACTGGTAGGTAGCTTGGAGTTGGTAGCTCTAACTCGAGGGTTCTTCATTATCCATTTTAAAAATATGGAGGATGCTAACCACATTTTAACATGATGTCCTTGGTTTTTTGGCAAAAGGACCCTTTTATCAAATGATTGGGTGAATATTTTAACCCTGAAAAGTAAAATATTAATATTACCCCTATTTGGGTCCATCTCCTGAGTCTACCTATCTAGTTCTTCAATGAATATTGGCTATAGGGCATAGCCAGAACTATAGGGGACCTGATCTCCATTGATCATTCGACCTTGGCCAGGACAAGGATGACTCATGCATGAATCTACATAAATACTAATTTGGATAATGAATTGCCAAGTTTTGTGGACCTAGAGTATGGAGAATACTATAAAAAATAGCTAGTAGAATACGAGAACAGATCGACAATCTGTGTAGAATGAAAAAATCAAAGACATTTATGCAAATAGTGCCCTAACCTGGCAATGAATAGAGAAAATCATAATAAGGGAATGCTAGACAGGAAATTTGAGGAGTTTCCCTGGCAGAGGCAATTTCAATCAGGAAAACTTTTTTTACCAAAAAAGGAAAATAGAGGGTGCAAGGTCCCAACAAGACAAAGGAAAATAACAAGTTGTTGGAAACCAAAATACTCAGGTAAGTTCCAATCCTCTAGTTTCAAATAAATTTTCAATTCTATCCAATATGGGAGAAGGAAGATTATCTAAAGACATGGAAGCCAAGAATATTCAGGCTAACCTTTATGACTCTCTAGAATCCCCATCCAAGTCAGGATCCTCAAACCCTAATGCTGAAATTACTGTAAGCCCCATGGGCATCACAAAGCAAAATCCTAATGCCCAATCTCTAGAATCCCCATCCAAGTTAGGATCCTTAAACCCCAATGCTAAAAATACTTCAAGCTTAGTGGGCATACCTAAGCCAAACCCTAATGCTGAAGAACTTAGGAATAAATTTGAGGCATTGGAAAATAAAAAATATCATCTCCCTAACATCATCACTAGGATCCAGGTGAATCCTACTGAGAGGCTATCCCACAAAATAGGGGAATATAGGAAAAAAGGAGAAGATTTGGATGTAGGGGTGGAGATATGTGAAACTCTTTAGATTGAGGAATTTGGTAGTTCGGTTTTGCAAAAAATTGCCTTCCCCGCTTTAGTCCTAAACAAACTAGGAGCACTGTGAAGTCTCCTATAGATTTTGGTAGTGAAAAAATAAGAGGGAGAATATCAAATTCCAAAAATCAAAAAATTAAAACTGATAATGACATTGCCAATGGAAAATAGAGAACATTGTTTCAATAGGTTATTTTAGGTTCTAAAGACAACAAATTAGGAAAACCCCCTCAAGGGATGGGGAGAGGAAGAAATCCCAAAAAATCTAAATTAATTTCCTCTCATGGAACATGAGAGGCCTAAATGGTCTTCCCAAATACAAGGAAGTCAGTGCAATAAAAAATCAAGTGAATCCAACTATTATCATGTTGCAAGAAACAAAAACTGATGATATTCAGTCAAAAAAACTAGCAAAAAAAATCTAGAATCAAGGGGAGATGGTTTGCAAATCATCCAAAGGAACATCTGGAGGCCTTATGACTTTTTGGGATCCCCGAATAGTAGAATGCATCATTATTCAAAAATATGACAAGGTTCTTAGTGTTTTATTTAACGAAATAAATAGCAACAGGTCATGGATCCTTTCAAATATTTATGCCCTGCATTCAATTCAAGGGAGAGCTCTACTATGGGATTACTTAGGCAATCTAAGTGAAATATTCCATAATGTCCCCTGGATTATGGTTGGGGATTTTAACACTCCTCTTTACCCTTAAGACAAAATGGGTGTAAATGGACCACCTATCAGGAGCATGGATGAGTTCAATGAATTTTTGAACTCCAAAATGTTGATGGATGTAAAAATTAGAGGAGAAAATTATACCTGGAGCAATCGACGAATAGGGTGTCATCTCATTTAAGAAAGGCTTAACAATTTTTTTCTATCAAAGGAGGCTACAAATCTGTTTGGTGATTCTACCCTGCAAGGCCTTCCTAAAATTGCCTCTGATCATAATACCATTTTGTTGGAGATCCCTAACTCTCTGTCCTTCAAGAAATATTTCAGATTTCAATATATGTGGATAAAATATTCCATTTTTAGAGATAACTTAATTCAGTGGTGGTAGCAGCCTATCAGGGGTAGTGCAACTTTTAAACTTGCTAGCAAATTAAATTTTGTTAAGGAAAAGCTTTGAACTTAGAACAAAGAGGTATTTGGGACCCTCTTTGAAAATAAAAAATAGGTTGTTGAAAGTTTGAAGATAAGTGAGGATGTAATTTCTGCTCTCAGATAATTTCAAGCAAGCAATAATATCCCAAAAGGTCTGAAATCTACTTTTATTTCTCTAATTCCTAAGAATCAAACCCCTAAATCTATGCCTGACTTCAGGAAAATTAGTCTGTGCAATGTTTCTTACAAGATCCTAACTAAAGCCATTGAAAATATAATGAAAGATGTTCTACCCCGCATCATAGATCCATGCTAGGTAAGCTTTGTCTAGGGAAGATCAATGTTGGATGGATTTATTGAAAGCACGAGGATACGAAAACAAAAAAGGAAAAGCTCCAAGTACGATGCAAAATGGAACTAAACTTAACGCTAAGTCCTACGAATTGAAAATGCATGAAATAGGAAAAGCATAAACGAATTGAAACCCAAATGAAAAGCCAATGCGGAAAACAACCCTTTCTTTTATTGATATGTTTCGGAATTCGGTTACAATTCGCCTCCTCCCTTTTTAGGGGCGAGGAGCGTTAAATTTGTTTCTTTGTTACATCCATGGATAGCCATCCTTCTTCCGCGTGCCCACATGTAATATGGGCGGACCAAAACATCGTCGCCGCTTGTATATATGAATGTTGACTCCCTGCTGCTCCTCCAATGTCTAGGTCCTGCATTCAAGGAAACAAGAAATAGTTAGTAGCACCTGCGGACGAGATGAAACATGCAATCCCCAAACCCAAAGCTAATGCATGCAAAGAATAAGTAAAACGATGGTTAAAACAAATCCAAATCAGCTAAAAACTTCACAGAGGCATGGGAACATCACCAAGGAAGGCATTGCAAAAATAACAGTCAAGAAATTCCTCACATGGATTCGTATTCGCTCCGGGGCGGGACGAATATACCTGCAACAAAATGCCGGATAGCACCGCTCAAAATGTCACATCTGGACAGCTCCAGATCTCCTGCAAAAGTGGGGGTTAGCTAATTGGGGGTATTTTGGGATGACCCAGATGGTCATATTTCCCCAATTTGGCCTCTAACACCCAGATTTTGATGATGCCCTCTGCAAGTTAGTAAAGACGAAAAAATGATGAAACATGATAAGATTTGCTCAAAACGTTATGAAATTGAAATTGCAAACTATCTAAGCAGCATAAGATGAAATGCAAAAGAAAATGACAGAAGGAAAATCTGCCATAGATTCCTAATCATTCCTAAAGGGGACGATTAGATCTGCAGCAGTGCGGGGGCGCCCGGGGCAGGCCGCCCACCGTTTGGGGCCTGATTTCGGCACCAATCCACTTGGGATGGGTCCAAAATCTCTTGTAAAGTGTTGTCGGAAAATTGGGTGGTATGCTGTGGCAAAATGTCGGGTTTTGGGCTCAATATTTGACCTTCCAATGGTCACCCAATGACCTCCTCTCTAAAAGAGATCACGGATGTGAAAGGCACAAATCAAACAAGGGCGTATGGGGAAGTAAAACGACAAGCACTTCGTTGCTCAAAAATGCTCCTTCTCTCTATATTTTGGGGTGAGAAAACTCACCAATTTATAGACCTGGAGGTCTCTTTGAATGAGCATGCAGAGGCGCCACTTGGCAACCATGCCCTTCCAGGGGAGGGAAGATTCCTCCCTGATTAGGGGCTTCATGACTGCCCTTATAACTGCCTCTAACGCTCAAAAACGCTCACCCACACTCCCATGAAATGAAGGAAGCGTTAAGTGGTGAATCTGAGCTGCCATTTGTCAAGATTTGACTTTTTTCCCATCAAACCCGCTATTCGCCCCACCCTGGAGCGAATACTGCTATTCGTCCCTGGGCGGGGCGAATACCATATAGTAATCGTTCCTGGGTGAAACGAGTATGGAGCAGAGTACCTGAGGGTGCCAAATTGACTCTTGACCTTCCAAAACTATTGTGAGAGTGGTTAGGACCACTGTTTAACCTCTGGGGGCTGCCCTTGGGGCTGTGTGTGTCAATGCGATCAGTGTTTGCAGTCACATAATCGGATTGGTGTTGTTTTGGTGTCTATAGATGCCCCTTTTTGGGAAGCGTTGTGCATGGTGCAATGCTGAGCAAAAATAGATAACCAAAGCACTAATGATTAGGGTTTCTCAGTAACCTAACCAACTTTGGATGCCCCAAGTATGGAAAGGGCATGCATTCTTGAATCCTTGCTTCTGACGAGCGAAGGAACTCAATTCAAGTGTTAACCTTTTTCGGTGAGGTGTTACTTGAGCTTGGACATTGATCGATCATGAATAGGCAAAGGGCGCAACCTTTTGTCTATGGGAACCTTGAGTTCATGATTCATGAATGCCAAGTGTTTGATCAGCTTGTGATTATTGCTTGTTTGCTGCCCCAAGCAGGAGCGTAGTTGTCTTTGTCAATGATTCTTTGAATGCATGTTGTTTCCATGATTGGGTGTGTTTTTGTTGATTGGTGACTAAGTGTGACTACCCCCTCAAGCGACGAATCGATGAGGGAATGACCTGCATGAGAAAAGCGATGAGTCGCTTGACCCAAGATGACTTAGGTAAGGGTGCCTTCAGATGTTTGATCTTTGAATGTGTGTGCAGTTTTCCCGACATTTAGACCTATTTTTGGTGGGTGTTAACCCTTTTGGTGACGCTTTTAGGGATGAAATGCTCGGCAATCTCTTCTCCCTGGAGTGGTCCGGTCTATGGTAGCCTTCTTAGGGAGTAGGATAGTGAGATTTGTAACCCCAATCTATTTTGCATGCGAAAAAGTATCAAAAAAAAAATATTTGCACCAAATATCAAGTGCCAAAGCACTCTTATTGGACAATTTTATTGCTTTGTGTTTTCATTTTTTTTTTTTTTGTTTTTTTTGCTTTGTAATCATTCCTGGGTGAGGCGAATACTAGGCTGGTAATCGTCCTAGGGGACGAGCGCTAACCAGAGCGCTCATCCTAGGGTGGAACGTTTACAGGCAAAAAATCCTATTTAAGGGCCAAAATTAGGATTTGGGGTCATTATCATTTGATTTTTCTAGTGATTTTGGAGCTCTGAGGAGGAGGAGGTCAATTCTACGAAGCGAAGCACTGCTAAATTTTTCTTGCCACCATGAGTTCACGAACCGGATCGAGCGGCAGAGCCGAAGCGAGACCAATAAGTGATCCTCCTCATTATTGTTTGTTTGTTACAGTGTAAAAAACCATAATTTGCTTTGTTTTTGCCTTTTGTCTTTTGTGTTTGGTTTTTAAAATAAAAATGAAACCCTAGAAGAAAAAAAATGGCGGGGGAAAAAAAAAAAAAAAAAAACCTCGGGGTTTTTTGGGGGGGGGTTTGTTGTTTTTTTAAAAAAACACCGCGCCGGGGGGGGGGGAAAAGGCGGGGGATATTTTTTTTTTTTTTTTTGTGTTGGTTTTATCGTTTATCAGGTTAGAGTTAAAAACCCTAGAATTGACAAACCATTTTGTTGATTTTTTTGGTGTTTTTGTTTAATTTAATTTATCAGTTAACAGTTAAAAACCTAGAACTGACAAACCATTTTTTTTTGTTGATTGTTTTTGTTTAATTTATGCATATCCATGTTTTTGTTGTACAATTTTTTTAATGTTTTTGTGTGTTTTCTTTTGCAGGTTGTGAAGAGCCGGTATCGTGTGCCTACGGTGTTTACTGAAGTGTGGGAGGCACTATTTATGGACTGGGAGTGGCTTGATGCCCTTGGGCTCAAGCAAGTGACTCGGCTAGAGCCGATAGTCGAGGATCGGGCCTACCTGATGGCCCTGATCAACTTGTGGGATCCTCGGACTAATACCTTCCATCTCCCAACAAGGGAGATGACGGTTACGTTAGAGGATGTCTATCAGATTTTGTGGATTCTGATAGATGGATTGCCGATCAGGACGATGCCACGGGACCAGCGGACAGTAGTGTTGACACGCTACTTTGGGCATGGGGAGGAGGTGGGTGTGGATAGTCCAGTGGAGAGGGCAGAGGTTGACTGCCATATTGGTGGTATTCTGGTATGATGGTGGCTTGAGAAGGGGGTGTTGGGAGTGAGGCACGCATTGCTGATGGGCCTCATTTCCAACATGCTGCTACCCGACTCTTCGGGCATGAGGTTCCCATGGAACCTGCTGGAGGTGGTGTTTCGGTTGGTGGAGTGCCCGACGGAGGCACCAATGATCATGAGATGGGGACAGACATTGCTGGCACAACTCTATGATGAGCTGTACAAGGTCTGCTTCCAGAGGTAGAAGGGTATTGGATGTAGCTTCTTGTTGTAGTGCTAGGCGTGGCAGCACATAGCGGTGGAGAGGCCAGTGGGGTTACCATGGATGACCCGGCGGAGATGGTGGATAGGGATATAGGGTATGGGGCTCTATGGTGGCGGTCTGAGGAGCAGGGATAGAGTCGATGATGGGTAGGTGTCATAGGGCACTATGTGGATGCCTTTGCTTGGCTTGCTCTAGGGGAGGTGTTCTGGCGCCCCTATCGGGACTGTCCAGCCTGGCCTGAGGCTGGAGAGTGGCTCCGGTGGGTACAGAGGGGGCGGTGGCTGATTGGGCATCATGGGACTGAGCAGGAGTTCTTCCCATATGGCCGGGTTACATGATAGTTTGGGGTGCACCAGGGGTTTCCTGGTGAGCCCGTGATCTATCGACATAGGGGGACGAGAGGACTCTAGCCTAGCCAGTCATTGCGCCACTGGGTGAGGATTCGGATACGGTGATTGATGTCCCAGACGTGGATGACGTCGGGACTACCATGGAGTATGATCAGTGGTGGACTCTACGATGATGGTGGGGAGAGGGGCCACTAGGAGGCGATAGAGGCAGCAGCAACAGGTGATGAGGGTGTCGAGGCACCAGGAGAGGATTGGGGAGCTCCGCTAGAGGATGCGGACATGGTGGAGGTAGATGATGTGGGTGTGGATTATGGTGTTCCAGATCAGCCGGAGATGCAGGATGCCCCAGAGCAGTGGGAGCCAGAGCAGGCTGTAGTCCCAGATTCGCCTATGCACCAGGCAGTGGCGGAGGACACGGAGGTAGGGGTGCACTGAGAATGCATGATTGGTGGGGCTACTATGGAGGTGAGATGAGGAGCTAGGGGAGGCTCTGCAAGAGAGGGATCTCTTACGGGCTCAGCTAGCGGAGTGGGAGAATGCATGGGCTATGCACCACCGATAGGAGGGGGATACCGATGCTGCATGAGAGAGGGATCTCCTACGGATGTAGTTGGTGCAACATGATGATGTAGTAGCGATGTACCATCGATGGGAGGTAGAGTGGTGTCGACACCGGATGGATTTGGAGGGAGAGATCATCCACCTTAGGGGGCGGGTACCTGAGCCCTCTAGAGGTGGCTCTTCACATCGGATGAGGGGTAGTGATACTGAGTAGTCAGCATCATCTCATAGGTGATTGGATGAGGGAGGGGGTAGTAGGCATGATGCGAGGGCTAGCAGCAGCCACCCTGAGGGGTCCCATAGGACCCACACCATGGGGGGTAGTTCCCGTCGCACCGATCCTACGTGATCATGGTGGTCGATGCCTTAGGCTTTGGGGATTTTTGAGCTTTTGGATTTTGTTGTGGGGTCATAGGACCGGTTCATTGTAGCCTATGGGCATTTTTGATGATATATACAGATGACTTTATTTTATTTATGCACATGTCATGATTTGATGTTATGCATGATGATTGATGAATATGGATGTATGCATGTTAATTTATATTGATGGATGCATATGTTTTGATGAAATGCAAATGTTTTTAATTTATATGATATGCAAATGGAATGGATGAATTGAATTTGTGATTTTTGGTGGTCGCACCATAGACTGTTTAGAATTTATGGCTTTTTGTGTTGGGTGATTGTTGTGTGACCTGACTTTCTTTATGTATACGGGCTATTTTTTTGTATTTTTTGATGGCAAGGTGAGAATGAAAGATAGCAAGTTGGTTTAGAATGTAGGTAGGGTTTTTCGAGACTCAGATGTTTTAACTATCTAGCCAAGACTGTACTTTTATCTTACGAGACTTTTTAACAAGGTATGAATCGGACTTGTTTTTGACCAAGTTATTTCACATCCCTGTGTGTGCAATTGAGTTCATTTATGTGGTGTTTGTCAGGATACCGCCAGATCCAGATAGGCTGTCAACCAAACCTGTATCGAGGATCACCTGATTAGCTCCACTAACTCCTTTGTTGTATTTAGTCAGATTAATCTGCGGTGCTATCATAGGATACCATAAGCTAGCTCATCCACATGCAAACATTGATCTGCACACAAGTTAATGTGACAGATATATCGTCATGCGGGAGGTTTACCACCAGTGACCGATAGGCTATCCACCAAACCAGTACTGAGGTTTGCCTCATGACCTATCGGAATGCTGAGAGTTCCAGGGATTCAAGTTCGACTCCCTTCTTTTCTTCAATTGTATTGGGATACTTGCTCTTTTGTAGTGATAAAAATCACTATTTATTTTTTGTTTTTTCTTTTGAGCAAGGGATTTTGAATATTGAGTGATGAGAATCACTATTTTATGTGCTTTTCTTGATGTATGCACTTTGGTTGTGATGTCAAATTTTTTTGGAGTTTTGAATTTTGCAAATTTTATGATGTTTTGCAACCTTTTGAGAACTTGGGATTCTTGGGGAATTGGGTAGGGAAGATGCTTGTCCTTTTGCCAACTCTCAGCATTCTTGGGGTCATTCGCACAGGGGGATGAGCAAGATAACCATTTCGCTTATGGTGACCTGGATTGCTTTGCAGGTTTCATATTTCGTTCACACAACTTGGGAATTCTTATGTGTTTTAATTTGTGTTGGGATGCTACGTACCAAGGTGTGATCCAAGTAGAACTCTACCTTTGTAAAATCTGTCTGACTTGGTACAGTACGTGGCTAGAAAGCTAATGATGACTGAAGGACAAAAACTCTTGATACATTAGAAGACAACTGACTATGATGTGGGAAAATAACGTGAGTGGCGGTTATTTGTGATGAATTATTGATAAAGTGGAAAAATGTGAAAAATGATGGTTTTGCCAAGTAATGGCAGTCTATGGTGCGTTGACCTTTATGACCACAAATATGTAATGTATGGATGTGATGCTTAAGGCAGCTATATATTTTTGTGTTTTTGATGGATTGATTTTTGTGAATATGAAGATGAGATGCAAAAAGAGCTCTTTATTGTTGTGATGATTGTGAGTATGCATGGAAATGAGATGCAAATTTTTGTTATTTTTGATGATTTTATTGTTTTTGAATTTTCTTATTTTTGACCAAGCGATTGTGGGAACCCTTGGAGCTTTTGGTTTGACCAAAGGGGTAATGGGCACCTTTGGGGCATTTTTGGGTTTGACCAAGCGATTATGGGAATCCTTGGGGCTTTTTGGGTTGACCAAGCGATTATGGGAATCCTTGGAGCATTTTGGGTTGACCAAGCGATTATGGGAATCCTTGGAGCTTTTTGGTTGGGCTATGGCTCTTCTAAATATGGAATGGCCTCAAATGACTGATGTTCAAGGGTTCTAGTTCCTTGATTCCATCAAGAGAGGCTAGCTGGTATGTTCCAGGTCCTATTTTACTATCAATTACATAGGGACCTAACCATTTTGCCATGAACTTGTCCCTTAGATGGGACGGCAAGTTAGAGTTCTATTGGTTCTCTTTCAAGACCAAGTCACCAACCTGAAAGTCCCTCAGGTGAACTTTCATGTTGTATGCTTTCTTAAGTCGCTCTTGATAGATACGTAAATGCTCGAGAGCATTAACGCGTCATTCATCAAGCAACGTAAGCTGGTCTAACCGGGCCTACCATGCAAGTGTCATCATCGATGAACTCTTGCATTGATATGCGTAGGGAAGGAATTTCCAACTCGAGAGGCATGACTGCCTCGGAGCCATACACGAGCGAAAATGGAGTTGCCCTAGTGGGTGTCCGAATGCTAGTGCGATAAGCCCATAGGGCAAGTGGGATCTGAATGTGCCAATCCTTATGATTATCTATGACTATATTTTTGAGGATGGCGACTAGCATTTTGTTTGACGCCTCTGCTTGCCCATTTGCCTATGGATAATAGGGTGTCAAAAAACTATGCTGAATTTTGTACTTTGTGGTCAAAGCACGCACATCTTTGTTCTTGAATGACGTCCCATTATCCGAGATTATCTTGGATGGAATACCAAAATGACATATGATGTTATGTAAAATGAACTCCACAATGCGGGGTCCTATCGTAGAGGTTAGCGGAACCGCTTCCACCCACTTGGTGAAATACTCTGTGGCCATTATGATAAACGTGTGATGGCCTGACGATGCAGGGGAGATCTTTCCAATTAGATCTAAGCCCCACTACAAAAATGGCCAAGCCGATTGGATCGGTTGCAAGGCCTGAGAAGGTACGTGTGTCAAATTAGCATGATGTTGACACTTCACGCACTTCCTCACATATGCGCAACAATCTCGCTCTAAATATGGCCAATAATAGCCCATGCGAAGAATGCACTTTGCGATGGCCATACCACTGAAGTGGCCACCGCACGTACCATCGTGCGCTTGGGTGATTGCCCAAGTGGACTCCTGCTGGTCCAAGCAACGAAGGAGGATTCCTTCATAGCTACGATGGTACAAAATGTCTCCTAACAAGACATACTTTGCCGCTTTCTGCTTGAATGCTCATTTTGTGGCATGCGTCAATCCAAGTGGGAGGTTACCTAACTTGAGGTAGTCCCTTATGGGTGAATACCAATCCTGCTGATCAGAAACCTCGACGGTATGAACGGCCAATCCCTCTTGAAGTTCATCCCTAGCAAAAGCTGAGCGGGAAAGAACTTGTAAGAATAGCATTGTGTTGCTATTAAGGGGAGTAGGGGAGAATAAGGACCCCCAGTTGGCATGATTCAGATGATCATGGATTCGAGAGAACCTATCCTGAGGATGGTTCAATCTGGATCATGTGGATTCCTGGCATTAAGTCAGAGCTTGCACGCTCCATCATGGATTGTGATAGTGTTTTGACTTGAATGGTGGTCATATCACCAGAAATGTCTTACGGGATTAGTGACCCCAAAGAGGCCATAGTGTCCACAAAATGATTCGATGATCGAGGGAGTGCCTCGATGTCGTACCATTCAAGATTTGCCAAGAATTTGTCCACAAGGGCTTTGTAGGCCTGCAGAACTGGGCATTTACATTGGAATACCCCTTTGACTTGGTTGACGATTAACAATGAATCACCAAAGATATTCAATCATTTAATGTTCATGGTGATTGTTGTCTGAAGACCTATGAGCAAGGCTTCATACTCTGCATTGTTGTTGGTGCATGGGAAATTTAATTTAAATGATAGAGGCATTGGAGCGCCTTTGCGGTGTGAAGAATACTATTCCCATGCCACCACCTTGCTCACATTTAGAACCATCAAAAAATAGGGTTATGTCGGCCTGTGACTCAGGCTCATCAGAATCTGGTGATTCTGAGACATGGAAGACCCCATCATCGGGTAGTTCTATGGTCAGAGGCTGATCATCTTCGAGAGGAGCCTCTGCTAGTTGATCGGCTATGACCTGACCTTTTATGGATTTTTGTCCAATAAACTCTATGTCAAATTCTATCAACAACATGATCCATTTCGTCGTGCGACTACTATGATAAGTATGACTCATCATGTACCGCAATGGATTCTCCTTAGACACAACATACGTCTTGTTGCTCAGCATGTAATGGCATAGCTTTTTGGTAGCAAACACCACTGCCAAGCAGAGTTTCTCAATGTATGCATAGTTAAGTTCATAGCTGACCAGGGTGCGGCTAAGGTAGTAAGTAGCCTGTTCTTTATGAAGTTCATTCTTCTAGGCTAACATGGCACCCAGTGCCACCTCAGTAGCTGAGATGTATAAGTAGAATGACACTCCTGGTCTAGGTGGTGCCAATACTAGTGGTGAAGCCAAGTATTGTTTAATGTCGTCGAAGGCTGACTGGCACTCGTCATCCCAGTGAAATGCTACCCCCTTGTGCAATAATTTGTTCATGGGTCGGCACTTGTCAGATAGCTGCGCTATGAAGCGCTTGATCGACGTGACCTTTCCCTGTAGGCTTTTGAGCTGCTTGATGGTAGTTGGGGGAAGCATTTCAAGGATTGCCTTGACTTTGTTTGGGTCCACCTCGATGCCTCACTTTGAGACTATGAAACCCAAGAGTTTTCTAGATGTGATGCCAAATACGCACTTCTTGGGATTCAATCTGACTTTATGTTCCATGAGGCGATCGAGGATCTTGCTTAAGTCATCGAGATGATCCGGGCGCAAAAGAGATTTGGCCAACAAATCATCCATGTAATCTTCCAAAGTCTTGTGCATGTAATCATGGAAGATGTATGTCATGGCACGTTGGTAGGTGGCGCCAGCATTTTTAAGGCCAAAGGGCATGACCTTATAACAAAATGTCCCCCAAGGCATTGTGAACGCCATTTTTAGTTGGTCCTCGGGATTGATACAAATCTGATTGTATCCCAAAAAACCATCCATGAGGGAAAGCATTTCATGGCCCGTTGTAGCATCTACCAATGCGTCGATGCTCGACAAGGGGAAATCATCCTTAGGACTCGCTTTGTTTAGATCTCAAAAATTAGTGCATATGCGAATCCTCCCATCAAGCTTCTTGACGGGCACCATGTTGGACAGCCATGGTGGATAATCCATGTAGATGACAAACTGTGCATCCAACAACTTTTGCAATTCATCTTTGACCATTAAGGCCACTGTTGGGTGCATCTTACATAGTTTTTGCTTAACTGGCTTGACTGTCGGATCAAGCGTTAGATTATGCATGACTAGCTATGGATCTAGTCCCGGCATGTCTTTGTATGACCATGCAAAAACCTCCTTCTTCTCTTTGAGAAGGGCAATGTAGTCGGCTTGCTCTTCGGGGGATAGACTTACCCCCAGCTTGATGATCTATGGATTCATTGGGTCTGAGCCGATGTCTACGTCAGTCGTCTCCTCGATCGACATGTGGGATCCATCCTCCAACTGGTGTGGAGTTGGGATCAAATGGATATCATTTGCTGAGTTTAAATCATCGTTAGGAACGTCGGGTCCCTCTCCAGCATGGAAGATATCCTGAGTTGGCCCGGGGGTAAAATGAAGCATTTCATCGAAAGGCCAGTACTCGGATGGGGATGGTGGTGAATTGACGTGATCCCAGTCTATGGCATCTATGTCTAGATACAATGACTATGTTGGATCGGTCGGATTGTGGATGGGGGTGGTTAAGTCAATGGAGATCATGTTGATGAAATGATTTTGGTCTCCATTACCATGGGTGTGATGACTCGAACATTCTGGATGTTCTCTATGCTCCGGATCTGGCTCTAGAGGTATTGGCATGAATGGATCGGCCCTATGTGCGGATAGGAGGATAGGGTCTACCCTCGGCACTGATATCATTCTAGGGTCTCTGGGTGGAAGGTATTCTTCATATACCCAAAGTGGTGGATTCAACACTTGTTCCCACCGCGTTGGGTCTACGTACCACTCATGCCCTGGCACTATGTTTAATTGTTCGAATATGTCATTAATCTCCAAGGGGTATGGTCGTTGCATTTGTCGCATGTGATTGAGATATGCCATCTCAGTCTCATCTTCATAATCACTATCGGAGATCCAAAGGCCTTCGTTGGCTCCGACAACTGCTTGCGGCATTAAAGGCTCGTCTTGCTCGAGCAAATTGATGTGGCCCCATTGGGGTTGTTTCGCTCTCTATGGTGGGGCCTGATTTCCTTGGAGTGGCACTTGCTCGATTGGAGCATCTAAAGGGAACATTGTCAAGAGGTTTTCTTGATAATCATCCATGGGGATCACCTGTGAGTGATCGCTATTTGATTCGAAGGGGTCATACTCTGACTCATCCTCTGAGGACCCTTCTTGACATTGTCTAGACCCTCCTTGAAAATGAGCTCTCGAGCTTTCTCCTCTCTCGAGCGAAGGGAAGGGATTGCGAGGGTCAACAAGGTTGATTGTCGTTAATGGGAGATAATCCCTCAATGTATATGTCATGTTAGGGTTGGCATATGGATCTGATGCCAATCCCCCCTTGTTGCCTATCCCTAGGCCTTGCATGTTCTCCACCAAGATGTCCAAGGGCAGGGGGTGGTTGAACCCTACTCCTGACTTGTCATATGGCATTTGGTATCTTGGTTGGCAAAGAACACGTACCCCTTGCTCATATCTGCCTAACCCATATCCATGCCAATTGCATTGGCCAAGGTATCTCAAAGCAAAGTCTGGGTTAGACAAATAGTTGACATTTTTAGCAAAAGGCTCTTCATCTTCATCCTCTTGCATGCATGGTGCAACGCCATGATCAAGGCCCCCATACACAAAGTTTGTCTGGTTTGATGGGTAGCCTAGGGGAACAATAGTGTCGATGGGGAGGCGAGGTCTCCCCATGTCCTGCATGGACTCCAGTGCGGGTGTTGCTACAATATTCCACACCAGATACTCCCCCAAGCCCGTATTGGCCATTTCAACGATGATTGTTGGTGGTTGAGGGGGAGGGAATGGAAGTTCTCCCTGAGTCCACTCCATGTCGGGTGAACTAGGAGTCTCAACTTCCATTCGGCTAGGCATCTCCTCAGTAGAGATAGTTGATACTGATGGCAGTGTCTCTTCCAGAGGTTGCGCCTCTTCCAGAGGTTTCTTCCCTTTGTCCTTCTGTTTGGCCCCCATAGGTGGCATCATTGGTGGAGGACCAGACGATGAAGATGGACCCGGCTAGGGTTTTGAAGAACTTGCTAATGGGGATGCCTATGAAATCGGACCCTGTTTAGATGGATTCAATTGGAAATCCAAATGCATTGATGGGAGGGTCGATTGCGGCATCAGCTGCACCGCATTACAATACTTGAAGGGTTCTAAGTCCATCGGGACTACATGCACCTCCCCTTCAAATGTATACTTTAAGCATTGGTGAGCTATCGAAGGGACACACTTCATGTCCCTGATCCATGGCCGACCCAGCAAGATGTTGTAGGCCATCTCACCTTCCAAGATGTGGCACAATGTAGGTATAGTCTTTTGTCCCACTTGGATGGGTAGGACTATTGTGCCAACTGTCGAGCATATTGCATCATTGAATGCTCGCAGAGTGTAGGTGGAAGCCGTGATGTGAGATGCGGGCAACTTCAGATGTTTTAGGGCCATGGTTGTGATGATATTACTGGATGAGCCAGTGTCTACCAACACCCTCTTATATGGGATCCCGTTGACCCACGCGATAACGTGCAAGGGTGGATCCGCCATGTCATCAGCCACTGATCTCAATTCATCTTCTCGAAATGTGATGACTGGCTCAGTGCATCATTTGACATGTCCCACGAAGTTGTTGAAAGAATTTGTTTCATGGGGCTGCAACTCGATGGCTTTCAATATCTCCATTAGAGCCTCTCGATGGGGCGTTGATTGTTGTATGAGCTCGTATATGGAGAGCCTAGCCGAGGTGGTCCTCAAACTCTGAGTGAGTTTGGTCCGAAGTGTGGCCACTGGTCTAGGTGGAGGAGGTTGTGCAAGGTGTTGTTGTGGTTGTGACATTGTTGGCACCTCTCCTGCAGCTATCGTAGGAGCATTTGTGCTCGGGTACCTCCTGTTTCGAGTCACTATACTGATCATCCCTACATACCCCTGCATGGGGCAGTTCTGTGTGACCTCATTAACTTGTAGGGTCTTTGCCTATGGAGCATGAGTAGGCAAGGGGTCTTTAAAGACCTCCATTTGTTGATTGCTTGGTGCCACGAGATTATCCACCGCTAGTGTCTTGTTATCAATTAGGTCTTGCACCAAGCCCTTAAACTTCCAGTAGGCATTTAGGTCATGTCCCTACCATCTATGGAACCTACAATACAAGTCCTCCCTATACCCCTTAGGCTTGGGAGCATTGGGGTCTATGGTTTGAATCTCTGGCAGGTTGATCAAATTTGCCGCTAACAAGTGGTCAAACAAGGAGTCCCTGGACTCTGTGTAGGGTGTGTATTGTCACCTAGGGCGACGCTGCTGACTCTGTTCTTGCCTCTAATTTTCTCTATCATAGTTGTTAGGAGGCACCACCTGATAGTTAGCCTTTTGAGGCTGTGTTGCTTGTGCAGGCTTAGGGACATTGATAGCAACTTGATTGACCACAGTGGGTTTCTGTTGCGTGGTCCCTATTTTAGTGTTCTTAGTCCACTCTTTTTTCTTAGGTTTGGCTATCTCGCCATCCTGTATCTTGATCTCTTCAATGATCCTGGCTTGTGCCAGAGCTTCTTCTAAGGTGGCATATTGCTGTAGCTGCAATAGCATAGAGATCGATCTCAAATAGCTCTTTGAGAACATTTGAGTGAGGTCGGACATAGGAGGGAGGTAGGGCAGCTTTGAAAGCAAAGTCCTCCATCGATTCCCATAGGCCGCCATGGTTTCTTCCTCATACTGCTTGAGGCTGGCTAAGTCACTTAGTGATGCCTTCTTCTTGGTGTTGAAGGTGAAGCATTCGAGGAACGCATCCACTAACTGATCTAAGTTGTTAATGTTGTGCTTTGGTAATTGAGTAAACCAATCCGAGGTAGGGCCTACGAATGTGGTTATAAATGTTCTTAATAACAAAGCATCATTGTCCTGAATGCCGAAGCATTGGCTCAAGAATCTCGTCACATGCTCCTGAGCATCTTCCTCACCTCTAAAGGTTGCCAACTGAGGCAGCTTAAAGTGTTCAGGGTAAGGGGGTGTTGGCACTGACGGATGCACAGGATGACTATGGAGCTGGCGTAAAGTGGGCTTTTGGGGCCCAAAAGTTTTGGTTTCCATAGACTCCAGATGCTCTAGCAGTGCTTTATATGCATCTGAAGATTTAATCTCTTCCTCTTTAGTTTGCTCCCATTGTGGGTTGTGGGAGACTTGAGGCCTATAGAGGGGTGGCCGGATAGCAACCCCTCCACCTTGGTAGGGCATTTTGGCCCGCTCTTCTTCTTGCTCATACTCCTCGTAAGCTTCCTGAGGAGTCTCTAGATGAGACCTATGACCCTGGGTGGGTCCCCGTGGAGGGTACCCATCATTGTTCTGGGGAGTGGCCTCCCGCTCAGGTCTAGGAGGTCTCGGAGGCAGCACTTGGTAAGGTCACGGAGACCTATCTCGCACCAAGGGGTTGCGCCTCTCATACGGTTCCACTCTTTGGGTGCGAGGGGTTGGAACCCTCTCAGGCACCGGGTTATGGAGCAGCTCATCTATTTGGCACCGAATGCGCTCTTTGCTAAGGTGATATAGATGCTCTAGCTATTGTTGGTCTTGCTCAAGCCGCGTGATCTACGCTTGGCGGGTGGCATGTCTGGCGACTGCCAGGTCGATTTGTTCTACCATATTGAGCCTAGGAGGCCTGGATGCCTCTCCTATGCACTTACCTCGGTCACGATGATCCGAGATCTCAATAGGTCACTTCCCTCTATCGAGGTTGGTGGCATTTACCCGAGGCTCTAGCCTCAGTAGGTGATCATGGTATATAGCGGGTGCGGAAGCGCATGGCTCCCATACTGTATATTGCTCTTGAGGAATGTAATGGTCTTCCTCGTGCTCCCTTTCGTATGTGTGAAAGGGGCGGGCAGAGTTGGCTCGCCCTGTTTGGAGAGCCTTGCGCTCTGGGTTTTGTCTATTGGTTCTAACAATGAGAAGGGGTAAAGGAGGGATGCCATAATCATGTGGCCTCTCCTCATGGACCCTATGCTGCTCTAGCACTTCATCACATGGTGGCCACTCATATCGAGCTTCTAAGGGAGCCTTCTTGTCTATGTTGAGTGCCACGTGTAAGGACTCCTCCTGAAAGGGGCTATGATGAATGGGCGTGTCCCTCAAAGGGGTGCCTCTATAGTCCCATTCTGAAATGGAACGATGTGGACTCTCTTGTGGGTCAGGCCGCCAAGGTGGTATGACCAAGTCCTTGGGGCTATAGCGGAGGTGACTTGTGCCCCCTTGTACACTCTCTGTAGCTTCCGCCCTTGATTGGGCTTGGCTATGGGTGTACACCATGGTGGTGTTTTTCTACAAGCTATGTAGGTTTTTATCTCTTTTTATGATTTTTTTATGCTACACTAAATAGAAAAGAGCACACACACACAAAGCAATGATTATCTCGTTTAAAGATTAAAAGTGTGTCCTAGACCTGGTTTAGTGTGTTTTGGTTTTTGTTTTTTTTTTTTTTGAAGGTTTTTGTAAAGAACATTTAAATGCAATATGATGGCTCTTATGACTCCCAAAAATGGTCGCCCCTTCGATATACCATTGCCAGGCTGATATACCAACCTCTCTATATACCCGCCCTTACGTGAGGGAAACTATAGGTACGTGAGAGCAGATGGTACGTGGAACATAGGCGGTACGGAAGGGGAATCACCCTATTTATGACACCTACCATAGAAGACTTATCCTCATGTGTTGGGAATCACCCTAGCTACACTCGGTCAGCTTTCATCAGGATTTACGTCTAGCAATAGTAGCGATCGGGGTAATGGATGCAAAAATTCAAGCCAAGGTGGTGATGAAATCCACCGTTGGTCTTGATCAAGGGCTGGGGTTTTACGACCAGCTCCTTGGTGTTTAATTTGCCATGTGATGTGTGGGGTTATTTTTATTTTGCAAAAAGGAAACAAGCAAGCAGTAAAAGAAAACTTTCCCTAAGCAAGCAAGTAACCCAAAAATAGAAAAACTAAAAACAAAAAATGATAGGAAAAGTTCAGAATCCCTACCTCTTCTCTGCCCAAATCTGTTGGCTCTAAGTTTCTACCCTAAAACTACGTAGAGAGCTATTCATCCCTGGATGGGATGAATAACAGAACTGAATTCATCATAGGGTGGGGCGCATTCCCATTCATCCCTAGATAAGATGAATTCCAGCTCTGTATTCACCATAGACTGGAACGAACAACAGTCCCACATTCAAAAAAATGATACCTGCAAGCAAAAAGCAAGTTTTGATCAGATTTCTGATCTAAAAAAAATAGAGGACAGAGTCCCACCATGATCACCACTGAAAGCATGAGGATACGGAAACAAAAAAGGAAAAGCTCCAAGTACGATGCAAAATGGAACTAAACTTAACGCTAAGTCCTACGAATTGAAAATGCATGAAATAGGAAAAGCATAAACGAATTGAAACCCAAATGAAAAGCCAATGCGGAAAATAGCCCTTTATTTTATTGATATGTTTTAGAATTCGGTTACAATTCGCCTCCTCCATTTTTAGGGGCGAGGAGCGTTAAATTTGTTTCTTTGTTACATCCATGGATAGCCATTCCTTCTTCCGCGTGCCCACATGTAAAGTGGGTGGACCAAAACATCACCGCCACTTGTATAGATGAATCTTGACTCCTTGCTACTCCTCTAATGTCTAGATCCTACGTTCAAAGAAACAAGAAATAGTCAGTAGCACCTACGGATGAGATGAAACATGCAATCCCCAAGCCTACGATTAGTGCATGCAAAGAATAAATAAAATGATAACTAACATATATCCAAATGATCTAAAAATTTGACAGGGGCATCAAGACCTCACAAAGGAAACATTGCAAATAGAACAGTCAAGAAATTCCTCACAGATTTGAATTCACTCTGGGGCGGGACGAATAGACCTACAACAAAATGCCAGATAGCACCGCTCAAAATGTCACATCTAGACAGCTCCAAATCTCCTACAAAAGTGGGGGTTAGCTAATTGGGGGTATTTTGGGATGACCCAGATGGTCAGATTTCCCCAATTTGGCCTCTAACACCCAGATTTTGATGATGCCCTCTGCAAGTTAGTAAAGACGAAAAAATGATGAAACATGATAAGATTTGCTCAAAACGTTATGAAATTGAAATTGCAAACTATCTAAGCAGCATAAGATGAAATGCAAAAGAAAATGATAGAAGGAAAATCTGCCATAGATTCCTAATCATTCCTAAAGGGGACGATTAGATCTGCAGTAGTGCGGGGGCGCCCGGGGCAGGCCGCCCACCGTTTGGGGCCTGATTTCGGCACCAATCCACTTGGGATGGGTCCAAAATCTCTTGTAAAGTGTTGTCGAAAAATTGGGTGGTATGTTGTGGCAAAATGTCAGGTTTTGGGCTCAATATTTGACCTTCCAATGGTCACCCAATGACCTCCTCTCTAAAAGAGATCAAGGATGTGAAAGGCACAAATCAAACAAGGGTGTATGGGGAAGTAAAATGGTAGCACTTCATTGCTCAAAAATGCTCCTTCTCTCTATATTTTGGGGTGAGAAAACTCACCAATTTATAGACCTGGAGGTCTCTTGAATTGGGCATGCAGAGGCGCCACTTGGCAATCATGCCCTTCCAGGGGAGGGAAGATTCCTCCCTGATTAGGGACTTCATGACTGCCCTTGTAACTGCCTCTAACGCTCGAAAATGCTCACCCACACTCCCATGCGATGAAGGAAGCGTTAAGTGGTGGATCTGAGCTGCCATTTGTCAAGATTTGACTTTTTGCCCGTCAAACCTGCTATTCGCCCCACCCTGGAGCGAATATTGCTATTCGTCCCTGGGTGGGGCGAATCCCAGTTTGAAATCGTCCCTGGGTGAAACGAGTATTGAGCAAAGTGCCTGAAGGTGCCAAATTGACTCTTGACCTTCCAAAACTATTGTGAGAGTGGTTAGGACCACTGTTTAACCTCTGGGGGCTGCCCTTGGGGTTGTGTGTGTCAATGCGATCAGTGTTTGCAGTCACATAATCGGATTGGTGCTGTTTTGGTGTCTACATTTATCATAGTTCATGAAGCTCTGCACTCTACTCATAAGACTAATAGGTTTGTTTTTTTCCTCAAGCTTGATATGAACAAAGCAGTTGACAGGATAAATTGGAACTTTCTAATTGTTGTCCTCCTTAAGTTTGGTTTTCACCACCAATGGGTTAATTTGATCAAAAAATGTATTTCTAAAGCATGGTTCTCTATTATGGTTAATGGAACAACTACTGGTTACTTTCAAAGTCATAGAGGAATTCGGTAGGGGGACCCTATCAGCCCCATGTTATTCATAATTATGGTAGAAGCTTTAGGCAAAACCATAAAAAATGCTTGCAGTTCAAGGCTAATATCGGGAATCAAGGCAACATCTCTCACTAGGGCTATTTCTCACCAACAATTCATTGATGATACCCTTCTATTGACTAAGGTATCGGTGGTTGAGGACAAAAGAATTAAATACATCCTGCAATTGGAAGATTTGAGGACAGGTTTGTGCTAGACCAGAGATAGAGATTGAGCAGATTTGTACTAGATCGAAGGATTGAGTTTAGTGTAGATTTGAGATAGATATTTAGAGGTGACAGAGCAAAGAGTACAATAGTCTCCATTGGATAGAGATCCATTATTCAGGGTAGTGAGGATAGGTATTCTTAGTGGGGACAAGAGTCTTTAGTGAAGAGAGATCCATAAGCCACTATAGTGGAGGCAGTAGTCTTCTAGAGGATCACCATCTAGAGAAGAGGAGAAGGATTTATCTTGTGGATAGAGATCCACAAACTTGCTTTAGGGGATTGATATCTCCATTGGAAAAAAGTACATAAACATTATAATAGGTAAAGGATTCCCAAGATATTTATTGAGAAAATTTTAGTGAAATATTTTCTCTATCAAGTAACCCACGTTGGGTGAACCACGTAAATTATGGTGTCTCTATTATGTGTGGTGATTTGTGCATTGCTTTGATTACTGTTGTTGATATTTCTATCTATACATTGCATAATATTGATTTTAAAGAAAATTAAAAAGTGGTCTTATACTGTTCACACCCCTCTCAGTATAAGCTTACGTTCTTCAATGTTGAATTTATAGTTTTAGCTCTATAAAAAAAATTATTCTATGTTATGAATTAATTTGAGAAATATATTTAAAGTGATTATTATGAGTAAGAAGCATATTGAGTCCCTAACAATTCTCTATATGTTTCTATGGTAAAAAGAGATTGAAAGTGTTTGAGCATTATTGTAAGAAGCATATTGAGTATCTAACAATTCTCTATATGTTTATGTGAGATTGAACAAGATTATGTGTGAAGATTTTTAGTGTGATTGAAGAGGTTTTTGTGATAGATTGAATTGAGTAAGATTTTGTGGAAGCTTACAATGCATATTTGAGGTAAGTCTTGGTGAATGTTTGTTGATCAGATCATATGAGTTCTAGTGAGGACTTATTGAGTAGATTTGAGGTAAGTCTTGGAGAAGACATGTGGATAGATTGATGTGAGCTTTTGTGAAAGCTTACAATACAGATTTAAATACAGATGAGCATATTGAAAACACCTTGAGGGAACTTATGGACAAATTTGAGTCAAGTATTTGAGAAGACTTGAAAGTAGAGTTAATTGATTGATTTTTTTAAACCTTGAGTTAAGGTTTGGGGAAGATCTAGTAGAATTTATTTGTGATTCAGTCAATATTTGTGTTAAGTCTTGAGGATAAATATTGAGAAAAAAAATGTGCTAGAATAAATGAATATGTTTAGTATATATTTAAGGATAGAGTGTGGTGTATATTTAAGGTCAGGTTTGTGCCTGAACATATATAAATATTGAGAAAATTTATGCTAGACTGAAGTACTATGTTTAGTACATATTTGAGATAGAGCAAAGAGCAATATTTGGAGGTGAAAAAGTATAGAGGATGACAGTCTCCAGTGGATAGATATCCATTAGCCAGGGCAGTGAGGATAGGTCTTCTAAGTGAGAACATGATTCTTCAATGGATAGAGATGCATTAGCTAGTGCAGTGAAGGTAGTAGTTCTTCTAGAAGATATCCATCCAGAGTAGAGGAGAAGGAGTTCTCCTATGGATAGAGATCCATGAACTAGTTGAGGATATTGGTATCTCGTATGTATAGATATCCATGAACCTGATTAGGGTATTGGTGTCTCCTTTCGACAAAGGTCCATAAACATTGTTATAGGGAAAGGATTCCCAAGAGATTTATTGAGAAAAAATTAGTGAAATATTTTCTTCATGGAGTAGCCCACATTGGGTGAACCATGTTAAATTGGTGTCTCTATTGTGTGTGGTGATTTATGCATTTCTTTACTTACTGCTATTGATATTTCTATTGATACATTGCATAATATTTTTCTAAAAGAAATGTAAAAAGTAGTCTTATACTGTTCACCTCCCTCTTAGTATAAGCTTGTGTTCTTCAATTGGTATCAGAGTGGGTTCCTTTAGAATATTTTAATAGCTTGAAGGAAAAGCTTACATGAACACAATGGATTATAAGAGTGGATCCTCAAATAATTTAGCTCTAGTATTTTATGGAAGCAATTATGTATTTTGGAGTATGAGAATGAAAATTCACTTGATGGTGCTTGGCAATGAAATATGGGAAGAAGTTGAAAATGTATACACACCACAAACTACTTCACCTATAGATACAGATGGTAATATTCTACATAATTACAATTAAAGAGCAATGAATGCAATTTTGAAAGGTTTACATAGAATAAAGTTCATAAAGGTTATGCATTGCAAATCAGCAAAAGAAATTTGGGATAAGTTGCAAATCGTATATGAAGGAAATAAAAATGTCACAAGGTCAAAGATACAAAATCTCAAGGGACAATTTGAAGAATTAAGAATGAAGGATGAGGAAAAAATTGGTTCTTATCTACTTCGTGTAGATGAGGTTGTTTACTCCATGGAAGCACTTGGACTTCGTGTAGCTATGACAAGGAATCAGGCTAGGAAGGTAAAGTACCCTAAACCTACCAAATAAAGGAAGTGATGGCAAGTAGCAAAGAGGGTACTTTATGAAGAAGCAAAGAAGGTAAAAGAATTGAGATTAGCAGGAGAAAAATAGTTAAAGAAACCATTATAAGACAAATTTGTTGTGCAAAATTTGGCAATACAAGTTTTGAATATGATGGTCAAAATTAAGATGGCAAGTTTTCTAGAAGTCATCCCATCATTGCATAAAGCGATGGTGGAAGACATAAAGCCTCATAAGGTGATGGAGGTAGAAATCCAGCCAATCAAATAAGAGGAACAAAATAATTACTTTATATACCCTACAATATTGATGATTGATTTTGGGAAAAAACTTGCATTAGTCCATATGGAGATCTTGGAACACAAACTGATGCAAGTCATCATGGATGAAGGATATAGCGTTAATGTGATACCTGAGAAGACTTGGCAAGAAATTTGTACTCCATAATTATGGGCACCTAACTTATGATTATATTGTGTCGAATAGTATAGAAAAAATACAAAGGGTGTCGTAACTGCACAATAAGTTAAAATAGCTGACCAATATTTTGTCTTGGATTTTGTTGTGATTAAAATATAGAAGTCAACATACAATGCCTTGTTGGGGAGAGTATGGCTAAGAATATCTAAAGTTAATCACAACTGAGGAAAATATCAGACCACATTTAATATGGGACAACATAGAAATATAAATAACTAGAGGATTAATGAGGATATGGCCATGATTGATGAATCAGGTAGTTCTTCTGGTGATGAGGGGTATGAAACCAATGAAGAAGGAATGATGTACCTAGAGAATTGTAGTGAATACAAAGCTTGATCTGATAGTGGACTACTCCATTGTAAAATGGAGGAGTACAAGGTTTTGTAGCCAATCTACCTCTATATTGATATAGAGTAGACCATAGAAAAATAATATGAGATGAAGGTCAACTTGAAACCCAAGAAATAAGAAGATGAGAAATGGTCATTTCCTAAAAGCTTTGCAAAATACATAGTGGGAGATACTAAAATTTATGTGATACCAGTGCATCCTATGAATGTGAAAAATGCAGTGATAGATTTGACAAACATTAAGTATGAATCACCTCAAATAGTGTATGTAAACCTGGGAACAAAGGGAGATCCTAGGATGATCCACTGTGGTGATGAATGGAAGCCAGTACTAAAAGCAATAACTTTCAAGATATTATCAAAGTACAAGGATTTTTTTGCATGGAAATATAAGGACCTAAAGTGGATACCACTAGATTTATGTGTCCACAAGATTATGCTAATTCCTGAGGTATAGCTTGTGAGAAGAAGATCGTATAAGATGAACCCTAAGTATGTTTTATTGATAAACATAGAATTGAAAATATATTAGAGGTAGGCATAATTTTTAGAATCACTACTAGTGACTAGGTTTCACCTATTATGGTAAATTTGTAGAAGGAAGTGGATACAATCTGAATATGCATAGATTTTAGGAGTTTGAATGTGATGACAATAAAAAATCCCTTCCCTATTCCCTTCACAAATTCAATTTTGGAAGAGGTAGCAAGACATGAAATCTATTCATTCCTAGATGGGTTTTTCTAGGTATAATCAAATAAACATCACTAAGGAGGATAATTTGAATACCACATTCATTTTGGAGAATCACATCTATGCATACAATAAAATACCATTTGGGCTATGGATTGCCCCAACCACATTTCAGTGCATTATTTTGTATATCTTTGATTAATTTACCATAAGAAATTTTAAGGCATATTTGGATGATTGGTCCATTTATAGTAATATCAAATATCATTTACCCAGTCTCAGTGAATGCATGAGCATGTGTAGGAATGCATAAATATCCTTGAATCTAGAAAAATAAGTGGCTATATTTTACTGAGAATCCTAGAGAAAAAATAAAGGAGGTTCTCTCTATTACGCCCCTAGTTCCAGTAAATAATAAAATTTTGGCCCCGACAAGTTCCATGAGCCCTTTTATTTCAATGGAATAATTATCCCTGGTAGACAATTTTTTGGGAGGTAGGCTGAACATGGAGACTATTAGAGCTTGGATGATGGTTAAATGGCTACTGGTAGGCAGCTTGGAGTTGGTAGCTCTAACTCGAGGGTTCTTCATTATCCATTTTAAAAATATGGAGGATGCTAACCACATTTTAACATGATGTTGATGCAGGAGCATCCGGAGGTGGAAGAGCAATCTTGCATCACCCAAAAATATTTTTTTCTCTAAGTACCAAGGCTGTCGCGATATCGCGACACTTTTTGCGAAAAGGCGCCAAGGGGCCAAACTGTCGCGATATCGCGACGCTTTTTGAGAAAAGGGGCCAAGGCGCAAAATGGTCGCGAAATCATGACATTTTCGAAGCAAAGGAGCCAAGGCGCAAAATGGTCGCGAAATCGTGACATTTTCGAAGCAAAGGAGCCAAGGCGCAAAATGGTCGCGAAATCGTGACATTTTCGAAGCAAAGGAGCCAAGGCGCAAAATGGTCATGAAATCGTGACACTTTCGGAGCAAAGGCTCAAGGCGCAAAGTGGTCACGAAATCGTGACACTTTCGACCAAAGGCTCAAGGCGCAAAGTGGTCACGAAATCGTGACACTTTCGGAGCGAAGGCTCAAAGGCGCAAAGTGGTCACGAAATCGTGACACTTTCAGACCAAAGGCTCAAAGGCGCAAAGTGGTCGCGAAATCATGACACTTTCGGAGCGAAGGCTCAAAGGCACAAAGTGGTCATGAAATCGTGACACTTCTGGACCAAAGGCTCAAAGGTGCAAAGTGGTCGCGAAATCGTGACACTTTCGGACCAAGGGTTCAAAGGCGCAAAGTGGTCGCGAAATCGTGACACTTTCGGAGCAAGGGCTCAAAGGCGCAAAGTGGTCGCGAAATCGTGACACTTTTTGAAAAGAAGAGCCGAATGGAGCAACTGTCATGAAATCGTGACCCGATGGCAGAAGCCGAGTGCGAAGGGCAAGGACGTCGCGAAATCGTGACATGTCACGTTTCGCGGCCCGAAGGCGAAAAGCGAGTGCGAAAGGCGGAGGCATCATGATTTCGTGACATGTCACATTTTCGTGGCCCGAAGGAAAGAAAATGATAGGCCGTTCATGACTCCACTCGGACAGGCGGCTGTAGAGGTCGTTGCAGAAGGGCACGTGGCAGCAACGCAGGTGTCTTCGGAGCACTCCTAGGAATGATGATTCAGAGGGTGGATGGACAGGCGGCTGCAGAACACTCCGCCACTACATGCCATGCTGATTGGAGACACCTGGCAGCATTTTGTAGGTGGTGACAGAACATTCATGTGGGCGGTTAGAAGCAACTTCGCATTCTGTGTAATGATGTCGAAAAGGGATCGGGTCCGCTATAAGAAATGGCTCATGCATTGTAACGGGGGTTGGCCATTTGAGATAACTACTGTATTTCTGAATTTGAGACCTCTATTAATGAAATTTTTGTGAATTTTTCTTGTGTTATAATAGTTCTGCTTCAAGTGGTATCAGAGCCAGAAGGTTCTGAGTGCACGAACCGATCATCGCAGTGAGGCAGTTCGCGCCAGGATTGTGGTTGTGGGTTGAGAGGAAGCGAGCAGGATGCCTCCACGTAGGAACCATGGTGGTGTGAGGAATAGGGGAGCAGAGGTCGATCTTAGAGCCTTGCAGAGGCAAGTTCAAGCCCTGCAGGAGGAAATCAGAAGAGGAGTTGAGCCAAGAAGGGAGGAACCCAGTGAAGATGAAGTTTGGGAAGAAGAGGGTCCATCTGATGAAGAAGAAGCATTGGATCCAGCAGAGGCTAGGCTGTATAGGGCCATATCCCAGATCGGGAAGAAGCCAAAGTTTGATGTCTCCACTTATTCTGGGAATCTCAATCCCGAAGAGTTGATAGATTGGATCAACGACATGGAGGAGTATTTCGAGTATGAAGAGATCTCAGACCCAAATCGGATCAGGTTCACAAAAACAAAGCTGAAAGGACATGCTAGCATCTGGTGGAAAGGAGTACAGCTAGAGAGGAATAGGAGGGGAAAGGAAAAGATCACCAGGTGGGATAGGATGGTGGAGAAATTGAAGAGGCAATTCATCCCCATAGATTATGAGTTGGATTTGTTGAGAAAGATGCAGAGTCTTAGACAGGCAAGTAAATCTGTCAAGGAGTATACGGAGGAGTTCTATCAGATCTCGATTAGAACCGGCCATTCTGAGGCGAATAAGGAGAAAGTCGCACGATACATCAATGGATTGAGAACCAGCATTCAAGAAGAACTGGGTCTGGTTAGGATGAGCACGGTTGAGGATGCATACCAGTTTGCATTAAAAGTGGAGGAGAAACTGAATAGGAGATTTGATGGTAAGCAGAGAGGAAAGGATCATGGTGGAAGAGCTGGTGGAAGGACCAATGGAGGAAGATACAGAGATTTGGGGAAGACTGGTGAAGCAAGCAGTAGCCAGAACCAGAAAGAGGAGAAAGAGGAGAATACCCAACGCCCACGCAATCAGAACAACAACTACCCGAGGGGAAGAGGTAGGCCTAGGCGAGGGTTTGGAAGAGGTGTCTTTCGAGGAACCTGCTTCAACTACGGAGAAGAAGGACATCGGGCATACAACTGCCCGCAGCATCAAGAAAGGCCAAATCGAAGACCTGAGGGTCAGGCCCGAGCTGCTATAGCAGACGAAGGTGTCGAATCTGAGCACTCTGAGGAGGCAGAATGAGGGGAAGCGATGATCATCAGAAGAGTCTTGTTGAATGAAGAAAAGAAGGCAGACTAGAGGAACAACCTATTTTGCACAAGATGCAAGTGCGCAGGCAAGGTCTCGTAACATCATCATCGATAATGGAAGCACTGACAACTTGGTCTCTGAGGAGATGGTTGCTAAGTTGCAGCTTGAGAGAAGAAAACACCCGCACCCTTATCGGATTGCATGGTTACAAAAGGACCATCGGGTGCTGGTCAGTGAGCAATGCCTGGTGAAGTTCAACATTGGAACTTACCGAGATGAGGTCTTATGTGACATCTTGCCTATGGATGCATGTCACTTGCTGCTGGGGAGACCATGGCAGTTTGATCGAAGTGTTGTACATGATGGTCGAGCCAATACATATTCCTTGTCAAAAAATGGAGTTCGACATAAGTTGAAACCCCTGAAGGAGGCGGATGAGAAGGTATGCGGGCAGTGCACGAGTCTGTCTAGTTGATGGAAGAAGATTTTTAGATGGCCTGAAGCCAGATCATATGTGCTATGCAATAATCCCTAGGGTTAGGGAAGAAGAATGCAAGGAAACTCCAGTGGAAGTCATGGGGTTGTTAGAGGAGTTTCCAGATATCATTTCTGATAATGTTCCCGAAGGTTTACCACCTGTTAGGAAGATCAGTCACCACATAGATTTGGTGCCTGGATCGAGCTTGCCGAACAAGGCTGCACATAGAATGACGCCTGTAGAAACTGAGGAGTTAAACCGGCAGGTTCAAGATCTGCTAAAGAAGGGGTTGATTAGGGAGAGTCTTAGTCCATGTGTAGTACCTGCAGTACTAGCACCCAAGAAGGATGGGGAGTGGAGAATGTGCACAGACTCTCGGGCAATTAACAAGATCACTATTAAATACAGATTCCCATTGCCCAGGATGGATGATATCATGGACTGTTTGAGTGGAGCTGAGTACTTCACGAAGATTGACCTGAAAAGTGGTTACCATCAGATCCGCATTAGAGAAGGGGATGAGTGGAAGACAGCCTTTAAAACCAGAGAGGGGCTGTATGAGTGGTTGGTCATGCCATTTGGGCTAACCAATGCACCGAGTACCTTCATGCGGTTAATGAATGAAGTCCTGAAGGAATTTCTAGGCAAATTTGTTATTGTCTACTTGGATGATATCCTGATTTTTAGCAGAACCCTGGAGGAACACCTGATGCACATCAGGAGGGTTTTTGAGAAACTGCGGGAGGAGCAGTTGCTGATAAATCTGAAGAAGTGTAACTTCGTGAAGAGGGAGCTAGTATACCTGGGATTTGTTATCTCAGCAGATGGTCTCAAAATGGACCCCGAAAAGGTGAGGGCTATCATAGAATGGCCTGCTCCAAGAAGCGTGACTGAGGTGAGATCGTTTCACGGTCTGGCCAGTTTCTACAGAAAGTTCATTAGAAACTTCAGCAGTATTTGCGCATCCCTTACGGAGACAATGAGGGGGAACAAGAAGGAATTCAAGTGGACAGCTGGAGCAGACAAAAGCTTTGCTATGCTGAAGAAGAAGGTCACAGAGCAACCTGTCTTAGCACTTCCAGATTTTAACAAGGTGTTTCAGGTAGACTGTGATGCGAGTGGTAGTGCCATAGGGGCCGTATTGAGCCAAGAGGGTAAGCCTGTTGCTTATTTTAGCGAGAAGCTCAATGATGCCAGAAAGAAGTATTCGGTATATGATCAGGAGTTCTATGCCATAGTTCAGGCTCTGAAGAAATGGAGGCATTATTTGTTGCCAAAGGAGTTTGTTCTGTATACTGATCATCAGGCACTACAATATATTAACAGTCAAGGGAAATTAAATCAGAGGCACCTGAAATGGGTCGAGTTCCTACAGAGCTACACCTTTGTGCTGAAGCATCGGAGCGGGAGGTCCAACAGAGTTGCGGATGCCTTGAGTAGGAGGCAATGTTTATTGATGGAGATGAAGGTGGAGGTTGTAGGGTTTGTTGAGCTCAAGGGTTTATACCCTACAGACCCCGACTTCGTAGAAGCTTGGAAAGCCTGCACTACGCCTGTTACATTGGACAGGACTAAGTGGTTAAATTTTTTGATTCAAGATGGAATGTTGTTCAGGGGGAACCAATTATGCATTTCGAGGAGCTCAATGAGGGAGAATCTCATCAAGGAAAAGCACAGTGGAGGTTTAGCTGGACACTTTGGTCGAGACAAGACCATCTCCCTTGTTAGTGAAAACTACTACTGGCCGCAATTGCAACAAGATGTGGCAAAATTTGTGCAAAGTTGTAGGATATGCCAGATGGCAAAAGGTGTGAGGCAGCCTACTGGTTTATATCAACCACTACCTATACCCGAAAGGCCATGGGAGGATATTAGCATGGATTTTGTTCTTGGTTTACCCAGGACGCAGAGGGGACACGACTCCATATTTGTGGTAGTGGACAGGTTTTCAAAAATGGCTCATTTTATTCCCTGCCAGAAGACTAGCGATGCGGTCCATGTGGCTGGTTTATTCTTCAAGGAAGTGGTACGCCTTCATGGGCTGCCAAGGAGCATTGTATCGGACAGGGATACCAAGTTTGTAGGGTATTTCTGGAGAACCCTGTGGAAGAAACTGAAGACGGATTTAAAATTCAGTTCTGCATACCACCCCCAAACAGATGGCCAAACAGAGGTGGTAAATAGGAGCTTGGGCAATCTACTGAGATGCTTGGTCGGAGACAAGCCCAAGGGATGGGATTTAGTTCTATCGTAGGCAGAATTCGCTTACAACAGCTCTATCAATAGAAGTACCAATAAATCGCCATTCCAGATAATCTATGGGAGCAGCCCAAGAAATGCTTCAGAGTTGAGAAGGATGGATACAAGAGAAAAATGCAGTGCTGAGGCTGAAGACTTTGTTGAACACCTGAAGGGAGTGCATGAGGAGGTGACAAGGCACATTGCTAAGATGAATACTCAGTATAAAGCCAGGGCAGACCAGAAGCGCCGGGCTAAGGAGTTTGAAGTAGGAGATTCCGTCATGGTCCATCTAAGAAAAGAGAGGTTTCTTGCCAAGACCTATAACAAGCTGAAGATGAAGAAATTTGGGCCATGCAGGATCATTGGGAAACGGGATTCGGGTAATGCATATGAGGTGGAGTTGCCGAGTGAGCTTAACATCTCACCAATTTTTAACATCTCAGATTTGGTCGAGTTTCATGAAGGAGATAGCAGTGCAACACCAAGCCCGGATTTGTGGAGCATTCCCACGGTCACTCCAGTCGTAGACGAGATAGAAGAAGTCCTTGATACGCGTGAGGGCCGAAGTACTCGAAACAGGTGTTATTCTGAGTATTTGATCAAGTGGAAGGGCAGGCCCATAGAAGATGCGACTTGGTTGTCGAAGGCAGAGGTTGACCGCCTGGGTCTACCTCAGACAGATCAGAAGTGAAGGTCACTTCTCAATTCACCCCGGGTGTCTGATGCAGGAGCATCCGGAGGTGGAAGAGCAATCTTGCATCACCCAAAAATATTTTTTTCTCTAAGTACCAAGGCTGTCGCGATATCGCGACACTTTTTGCGAAAAGGCGCCAAGGGGCCAAACTGTCGTGATATCGTGACGCTTTTTGAGAAAAGGGGCCAAGGCGCAAAATGGTCGCGAAATCATGACATTTTCGAAGCAAAGGAGCCAAGGCACAAAATGGTCACGAAATCGTGACATTTTCGAAGCAAAGGAGCCAAGGCGCAAAATGGTCGCGAAATCATGACATTTTTGAAGCAAAGGAGCCAAGGCGCAAAATGGTCACGAAATCGTGACACTTTCGAAGCAAAGGCTCAAGGCGCAAAGTGGTCACGAAATCGTGACACTTTCGGAAGCAAAGGCTCAAGGCGCAAAGTGGTCACGAAATCGTGACACTTTCGAACGAAGGCTCAAGGCGCAAAGTGGTCACGAAATCGTGACACTTTCGGACCAAAGGCTCAAAGGCGCAAAGTGGTCACGAAATCATGACACTTTCGGAGCGAAGGCTCAAAGGCGCAAAGTGGTCACGAAATCGTGACACTTTCGGACCACAGGCTCAAAGGCGCAAAGTGGTCGCGAAATCGTGACACTTTCGGACCAAGGGTTCAAAGGCGCAAAGTGGTCGCGAAATCGTGACACTTTCGGAGCAAGGGCTCAAAGGCGCAAAGTGGTCACGAAATCGTGACACTTTTTGAAAAGAAGAGCCGAATGGAGCAACTGTCGTGAAATCGTGACCCGATGGCAGAAGCCGAGTGCGAAGGGCAAGGACGTCGCGAAATCGTGACATGTCACGGTTTCACGGCCCGAAGGCGGAAAGCGAGTGCGAAAGGCGGAGGCGTCGTGATTTCGTGACATGTCACATTTTCGCGGCCCGAAGGAAAGAAAACGATAGGCCGTTCACGACTCCACTCGGACAGGCGGCTGCAGAGGTCGTTGCAGAAGGGCACGTGGCAGCAACGCAGGTGTCTTCGGAGCACTCCTAGGAATGATGATTCAGAGGGTGGATGGACAGGCGGCTGCAGAACACTCCGCCACTACATGCCATGCTGATTGGAGACACCTGGCAGCATTTTGCAGGCGACGATAGAACATTCGTGTGGGCGGTTAGAAGCAACTTCGCATTCTATGTAATGATGTCGAAAAGGGATCGGGTCCGCTATAAGAAATGGCTCATGCATTGTAATGGGGGTTGGCCATTTGATATAATGACTGTATTTCCGAATTTGAGACCTCTGTTAATGAAATTTTTGTGAATTTTTTTGTGTGTTATAACAGTTTTGCTTCAGAGGTCCTTGGTTTTTGGGCAAAATGAGCCTTCTTATTAGATGATTGGGTGAATATTTTTAACCTGAAAAGCAAAATATTAATATTACCCCTATTTGGGTTCATCTCCCAAGTCTACCTGCCCAATTATTCAATAAATATTAGTTGTAGGGCATAGCCAGAACTATAAGGGACCTGATCTCCATTGATCATGCGACCTTGGCTAGGACAAGGATGATTCATGCATGAATCTGCGTAAATGCTAATTTGGATAATGAATTGCCAAGTTTTGTGGAGCTAGATTATGGATAATACTATCAAACATAGTTGGTAGAATATGAGAACAGACTAGAATTCTATGCAAAATGCAAAAATCAAATACATCTATGCAATCAGTACCCTAATATGGAAATGAATAGAGAAAAGTAGAAGAAGGGAATGCTAGACAGAGGAAATTTGAGGAGTTTCCCTGGTAGAGGCAATTTAAATCAGGAAAATTATGTCTACCCAAAAAATAAAAGAGAGGGTGCAGGGTCCCAACAAGACAAAGGAAAATAACAGGTTGTTGGCAACAAAAATACTCAAGTAAGTTCCAATATTGTAGTTTTAAATAAATTTTCAATTTTATCCAATATGGGAGAAGGAATATTATTGAAAGACATGGAAGCCCAAAATCTTCAGGCTAAAATTTCTGACTCTCTAGAATCCCCATCCAAGTCAGGATCCTCAAACCCTAATGTTGAAATTACTGTAATCCCCATGGGCATCACAAAGCAAAATCCTAATGCCCAATCTCTAGAATCTCCATCCAAGTCGGGATCCTTAAACCCCAATGCTAAAAATACTTCAAGCCTAGTGGGCATACCAAAGCCAAACCCTAATGCTAAAGAACTTAGGAATAAATTTGAGGCATTGGAAAATAAAAAATATCATCTCCCTAACATCATCACTAGGATCCAGGTGAATCCTACTGAGGGACTATCCCAAAAACTAGGAGAATACAAGAAAAAAGGAGAATATTTGGATGTAGGGGTGGAGATATGTGAAACTCTTTAGATTGAGGAATATGGTAGTCTAGTTCTGCAACAAATTACCTCCCCCCAGTTTAGTCCTAAACAAACCAGGAGCACTGTGAAGTCTCATATAGATTTTGGCAGTGAAAAAATAAGAGGGAGAATATCAAATTCTAAACATCAAAAAATTAAAACTGATAATGACATTGCCAATGGAAAACAGAGAACCTTGTTTCAATAGGTCATTTTGTGTTCTAAAGACAACAAATTAGCAAAACCCCCTCAAGGGATGGGGAGAGGAAGAAATCCCAAAAAAATCTAAATTAATTTCCTCTCATGGAACACGAGAGGCCTAAATGGCCTGCCCAAATACAAGGAATTCAGTGCAATAAGAAATCAAGTGAATCCAACTATTATCATGTTGCAAGAAACAAAAACTGATGAGATTCAATAAAAAAAACCAGCAAAAAAAATCTGGAATCAAGGGGAGATGGTTTACAAATTAGCCAGAGGAGCATCTAGAGGCATTATGACTTTGTGGGATCCCCGAATAGTAGAAGGTACCATTATTCAAAAAGATGACAAGGTTCTTAGTGTTTTATTTAAGGAAATAAATAGCAACAGGTCATGGATCCTTTCAAATATTTATGCCCCGAATTCAATTCAAGGGAGAGCTCTACTGTGGGAGTACTTAGGAAATCTGAGTGAAATCTTCCATAATGTCCCCTAGATTCTGGCTGGGGATTTTAACACTCCTCTTTACCATTCAAAAAAAATGGGTGGAAATTGACCACCTATCAGGAGCATGGATGAGTTCAATGACTTTTTGAACTCCAACATGTTAATGAATGTAAAAATTAGAGGAGCAAATTATACATGGAGCAATCAACGGATAAGGTGTCATCTCATTCAAGAAATGCTTAATAGGTTTTTTCTATCAATGGAGTCTACAACTCTGTTCAATGATTCTACCCTACAAGCCCTTCCTAAAATTGCCTCTAATCATAATCCCATTTTTTTGGACATCCCTAACTCTCTGTCCTTCAAGAAATATTTCAGATTTCAATCTATGTGGATAAAACATTCCATTTTCAGAGATGACTTAATTCAGTGGTGGCAGTAGCCTATCAGGGGTAGTGCAACTTTAAAAGTTGCTAGAAAATTAAATTTTGTTAAGGAAAAGCTTCAAACTTAGAACAACGAGGTATTTTGGAACCTCTTTGAAAATAAAAAATAGGTTGTTGAAAGTTTGAAGATAAGTGAGGATGTAATTTCTACTGTCATAGAATTACAAGCAAGTAATCATATCCCAAAAAGTCTCAACTCTACTTTTATTTCTCTAATTCCTAAGAAGAAAACCCTTGAATCTATGCCTAAATTCAGGAAAAATAGTCTGTGCAATGTTTCTTACAAGATTCTAACTAAAGCCATTACAAATAGAATGAGAGATGTTCTGAACCGCATCATAGATTCGTGCCAGGGAAGCTTTGTCCAGGGTAGGTCAATATTGGATGGATTTATCACAGTTCTCGAAGCTCTACACTTTGCTCATAAGAATAATAGGTTTTTTTTTGTCCTCAAGCTTGATATGAACAAAACATTTGACAAGCTAAATTGGGGCTTTCTTATTGTTGTCCTCCTTAAGTTGGTTTTCACCACCAATGGGTTAATTTGATCAAAAAATGTATTTCTAAAGCATGGTTCTTAGTTCTGGTTAATGGAACAACTACTGATTAATTTCAAAGTCATAGAGGAATTCGGTAGGGAGACTCTATCAGCCCCATGTTATTCATAATTATGGCAAAAGCTTTAGGCATAACCATAAAAAATGCTTGCAGTTCAAGGCTAATATCGGGAATCAAGGCAACATATCTCACTAGGGCTATTTCTCACCAACAATTCATCGATGATACCCTTCTATTGACTAAGGCATCGGTGGTTGAGGTCAAAATAATTAAATACATCCTGCAACTCTACGAGGATGCTATTGGTCAGAAAGTTAATTTCAGTAAAAGCAAGTTATATTTCTTGAACACCCCCATTCAGAGGTAAGGAAGAATTGCAAAAATTTTAGGGTGTGATATAGCAAACCTCCCCACTTCGTATCTTGGTCTCCCTCTTTTCATTGGTTCTCCGAGAGATTCAATGTGGGACAAGGTTATTGAAAGAATTAAAAAAAAACTTGATGGATGGAAAGGTCATATTCTATCTCAAGCAGAAAAGCTAACCCTCACTAAGGCCTATCTTCAGAGCATTCTAGTATATTTCCTCCCCGTTTTCAAAACCCTAGTGAATATTTTCCAAAAGAATGAAAAAATCCAAAAAGAATTTTTATGGACTGGATCAGAGGAGAAAAAATGATACACCTTGTTGGATGGACCAAAGTGTGCAGACCCAAGGAAAAGGGGGGCTTAGGTCTGAGGAGAATTGCTCATATGAATTTAGCTTTACTAGCTAAGTAGGCGTGGTACCTCATTTTTGGTGAAGAAAATGAATGGAAAACTATCATAAAATGAAAGTATCTTCAAAATATGGAATTTCTAAGTGACTCAGTTCTAATCAGAGGTTCTACTTTTTGGAAAGCAATTCTCAATTGTAAGGAAATAATCAAAAAATGTTTAATATGGGTTTTAGGCAATGGTGAGAGGATAAATTGCTGGAATGACAGGTGGGCTAAGGATGGACCACTAACACAATATCCTAACTTAGCCTGAATAAAATATATCATGGAAGAACTCATTGGTAGAAAAGTATCTGATTATATGGTTGAGGATAGAGGCAAAATTAATTGGAAACAAATAATGATTCAAGGATTTCAAGCAGAATCAAATAATATTTGTAACATTCATGGGCAACAGTTTATCCCCATGAGACCCAAGGAAGATCAAGTGACCTGGGCTCCTACGGAAAATGGGCAGTTCATTGTTAAATAAGCTTATAATATTTTGCTTGATGACGGGGATTTTATCCTCCAAAAAGACTTAGTTTGGATAAAAAATTTACTTCCAAAAATTGTAGTCTTTTCATGGTTGGTTATCCAAGGAAGAATTCTAACAATTGATAATATGATGCGTAAAGGTATTTGTATCACTAATCATTGTTATCTGTGCAAGGCTAATTGGGAGACCATTTATCACATTTTCCTTGAGTGTCATTTTTCCTTGACTATCCTAAGTGGGGTTTTTAGGCCTTCAATATTTCTTGGGTTAAACCAGCCATCGTTCTTAATTTTTTTGTCCAGTAGCCTTGCCCCTTTTCAAGTCAAAGACTTAGATACATGTGGAATATTTTTCTCAATCACTATATTTTGCAGGTGTGGTTAGAAAGGAACCATAGAGTATTTAATGAGTCTATCCATGATCATAAAACTATCATTGCAAGGATCCTATCCTTTGCCAATGAGAATGTGAACCTTATCCCTTTTGATAGTTGTAAACCTCATCTGTAGGAGACCACGATTGCTCAATATTTAATCTTAACCTTGTTATATGAGTCTATGCCTAGGGTAGTCAACCCTAGAGCCAATGTTAAGTGGTCCCCACCTCCTACAGGTTGGTTTAAACTTAATTTTTATGGAGCAGCTAAGGACAATCCTGGCATAGCAGGCACTGGCGGCATTGTGCGAGATCATAATGGGAATATGATGCTTGCATTTTTCTAATATTTGGGAACAACAAAGCTGAAGCTAGTTCTATGTGGAGAGGCCTTAAAATGACTCAAGAATTAGAAGGCAATTTGATCGTAGAAGGAGACTCTATGCATGTTATAAATCTCCTCAATAATTGGAAAACACCTCCTTGGAGGATTAAATTTTTTTTTGAAGAGGCTAGGATACTTTTCCAGGGAAGACAGGACTGAAAAACCCAACATGTATTTTGAGAAGCTAAAAAAGTTTCTGATAAGTAGAGGAGCTTATTCAACAAGAATTCCAAGAAATATAGTCAAATTTACCAACATGGAAGGCACTGTAATTTCGAAGGCTATGAGTATTCGCATCTCTTTTTTGAAATGGACTCACAATAAAAATTATCTAAGCCCTCAGTATTGGTGGATGCTGCTTGGAAATACCACAAAGACTAATGGGGACAGTAACATGTTAGATAACATGGCTCCTAGTCATCTTAGTAATTTGAGTTTGGTTGATAATCACAAGGCAAGAAATAAATGACAATATAAGACTTCAAAACATAGCTACATGGACCACGAAATAACCACCGCCATAAATCTAGCTAGCAGGTGCACTTTTCCAAGGCTGATTGGCCAAGACAAGATGTGGTCCCAAAGCATGTAATATATGAAAGAAAGCAATTACCAAAGAATTATTAAGAGTAACTGTCAATACAGAGCTTGCGAGAGTTTTTTTCAATACTCTGCTATGTGTGTATGCAAATTTTTGTTTCTCCACTATTTCAAAGAAGGGATCTGTGTCTGTTTTTTTTTTGTAATTATGATGTAGGTGTGTTTTCTTGGGGTATACCCAAAATGTTGTATAGGAAGTTTCTTTTTGATAATAGGCTATGTGCCTTATCGGATGTAATGGCTTTTACGACATGTAGATTATATATATAGGATCCTTAGTAAGGATATGTTCATCAACAACCCTAGGCTGATTTTTGTAAAAGGTTTTGGGTCAACCTGTAAAACCCGATATTAATGCTATAGTAGCTTATCTACCAAAAAAAAGAAAAGTGGTTTTTGATGGTACCATATGGAAAATTTTTGGGACATATAGTGTGAAGAAAATTTTTGAAGACTAATCCTAACAAAATATATGTCATACTACACATGGAGGATCCATAAGATGTGAGCTATTTAAAAAAATTCCTTGGATCCACAAGATATTATCAAAGGTTTATCAGTAATTATTCGCACATGTCCTACCCACTAGATTATTTAACTAAGAAGAATACTTCCTTTAGATGGAGGAAGGAGCACCAAAGAGCCTCTAAGGAGTTGAAATATAATCTTTTCAATAGTCCCATTTTGATTTTCCCTAATTGGTATAAATAATTCCATGTCCATATTGATACCTCAAAATTTGTAGTTGGATGTGCATTAGCACAGGAAGAAAAATTTAGGCTAGATCAACTTATATTTTTTGCAAGCTACCTATTGTCATGGGTAGAGAGAAATTGCAGTACAATAGAGCAAGAAGCTCTAGGGATGGTATATGTTGTGCAAAATTTTTAGCATTATGTATTGGTGAACCCTTTTGCCTTCTATATAGATCATCAAGCTTTTTTGCACTTATAAATAAGCCAGTTATACAAGGATGATTCAGCAAGTGGCTCATCACTTTACAAGAATTCATATTTTGAGTAGTGGTGCAACTTGGTAAGAAGCATGTGATTGTAGACTAGTTGTCTCGAATACGATTAGGAGAACCTATAGGAGAGGGGATTCCAGATGAATTTCTTGATGCTCAATTATTTATAATCAATATTGTTCCATCCTAGTACAAGTTGATTGGATAGTACCTATCCATAGAAGAGTTGCCAAAAGAGTTAATGGTAACAAAGAATAAGAAAGTAATAATAAAGTCATCACCTTTATAGTTGATAGTGGTATTTTTGTACAAATTGGGTATTGATGGTATCCTAAGAATATTTGTAATGGAAAAGGATATTAAAGCAACATTGAAAGAACCTCATGAAGGATTGGCAAGAGGACACATGGTTCCTGATGCCACTACTCAAAAAGTACTCTTAGTAGAATTATGGTGGCCCACAGTGTATAATGATGCAAAGGAATACATAAGAGCATTTTATACTTTCTAGAGAGTGAGTAATCCAGTGCGAAGGGACTTTATGCCATTAAAATTATCATAATCCCAAGAACTATTCAAGATATGGGGATTAGATTTTGTTAGACCACTAAGAACAACTCATAGGTGAAAGTTTCAGTATATCATGGTATCCACTAAATACCTAACAAAATGGGTTGAGGCATGGGCACTACCAGATAACTTATCAAAAAATATAGCATGATTCTTGTATGAGCAAGTGATTACAAGATTCAACATTTCACTGCAAATAATGAGTGATCGAGGAGGTCACTTTGTGAATGAGATAATCAAAAAGCTAACGATTGATTTCAAAATTTGGAAATCCTTGTCTAGTCCATATTACCTAAGAACTAATGGCCATGTGGAAGCAACTAACAAGGTATTAGTGTCAACATTATACATAATATATGGAATAGCGAGAGAATATTGGTAGGAAATGTTACCATATATTCTTTGGGTGTATCAAACTACCTTTAAGAAAATAATAGACCATACACCATTTTAGCTAATGAATGGTCAAGAGGCAATAGTGCCAATATAATTCTTGGTACCAAGTTTGTGGATAGTTATGGATCATTGGTTAGATGACCAAGAGAGTTTATGGGAAAGACTAATGACACTAATCAAGTTGGATGAGAGAAGAGTCATGGCACAATGGATGATCGAAGTGGCCTAGAAGAGAAGGAAGTTGTGGCATGACAAGCACATTCAAAAATTAGAACTTAAGAATGGTGACTTAGTTCTAAAGTTTAATGATAAATGAGAAATAAAGCTAGGTAAGTTAAAAACCTTGTGGATTGGTCCCTTTCAAATCATAGAAATGAGGGATAATGAATTAGTTAAAATGTAGAACTTGAATGGGATGGAAATGTTAGATACAATAAATGGTTCGAAGTTGAAGCCATATGAAGTATAGTGTCTGTTTATCTCTTCAAAAGAGGTTGAACGAAGACAACAATCTTAGTATGATGAGTAGAAAAGTAGAATTCAAGGCCCACAATGGGATGACCTTGACATGGGACATGCACACCTATTAATAGAAGGGGAGGAGATAAGACTAATTATCGAATAAGAAGGCTTGGTACCTCAACCTAGTTAGAGAATAAGGATGTGATTACATGTAAGGTTTGAATATGGGATTGAAAAATTTGAGGAAGAAGATGAAAGAGGTATTTCTCCAAGGGAAATAAGGAATCTAGAAGAACAAGGAATGATGTATTCATAGTTGGAGTAGAGATAATTACCCCAACCATTAGAAGATTGAAAAATGAGACTAACAGTTCAATATGTAGATAGGATAAATAATTTTTATATAGAAACCCTATAAATGATAGGAGGTGGTTGTAGACACCAAAACAGCACCAATCCGATTATGTGACTGCAAACACTAATTGCATTGACACACACAGCCCCAAGGGCAGCCCCCAGAGGTTAAACAATGGTCCTAACCACTCTCACAATAGTTTTGGGAGGTCAGAGATCAATTTGTCACCTTCTAGGGACTTTTATTAGAATCCATCCCTCCCTGGGACAAATTCAAAATGGGATCCGTCCTCCCTTGGGACGAATACAGAATCCACTCTAGGGTGGGACGAATTCCAGGTTTGATAGGCAAAAAGTCAAATATTGACAAATGGTAGCTCAGCTCCGCCACTTAACACTTCCTTCATAGCATTGGAGTGTGGGTGAGCATTTTCGAGGATCAGAGGCTATTACAAGGGCAGTCATGAAGTCCCTATTCAGGGAGGAATCTCCCTCCCCCTGGGAAGGCATGATTTCCAAGTGGCGCCTCTGCATGCCCAATTCAAGAGACCTCCAGGTCTATAGATTGGTGAGTTTCCTCACCCTAAAATATACAGAGAAGGAGCTTTTTGGAGCAACGAAGTGCTGTAATTTTGCTTTCACACCTATTCCCCTTTTGAATTGTGCCTTTCACATCCTTGATATCTTTTGGAGAAGAGGTCATTGGGTGGTCATTAGAAGCACAAATTTGGAACCAAACCTGACATTTGGCCACATTATCCCACCCAATTTACTGACAACACATTACAAGAGATTTTGGGCCCATCCCAAGTGGATTGGTGCCGAAATCAGGTTCCAACGGTGGGTGGCCCACCCGGGCACCCCGCACTACTATGAGCCTAATCTTCCTTTTTAGGAACGATTGGGGATTCATGGTAGATTGTTATTTTTGTCATTTGTTTATTTTGCATTCCATATTATGCTACTTAAATAGCTTGTAATTCTGATTTCATAATGCTTTGATCAAATCTTATCATGTTTTATCACTTTTGTTGTCCTCACTAACTTGTAGGTAGTAGCATCAAATTCCTATTTATGGAGGCCAAATTGGGGAAATCTGACCATCTGGGTCTTCCCAAAATGCCTCTAATTAGCTAACCCCAAGTTTTTAGGTCTTTTAGAGCTCCCTAGATGCAAAATTTTTGGCAGTATCACTTTGACTCTTTATTGCAGGTGAATTCGTTCTACCCCGGAGCGAATTACAGTCAAATTTGTCCCTCCCTAGAGCGAATTCAAATCAGTGAGGAAATTCCTAACTTTTTCTTTTGCAATGCCTTCTTGGTGATGTTTCTATTTCCTTGCCAAGTTTTCATGCCATTTGGATAAGTTTTAGTTGCAGTTTAATTCATTTTCCCATCCGCTTATTGTAGGCTTGAGGATCACATTGCTTTGTCTTGTTTGCAGGTGATACTAACGGTTCCTTGTTCCTTTGAACGTATGGTCTAAACATCAGAGGAGCAGAAAGGAATCAACACTCGTATACACAAGCGGCGGTGACGTTTGGTCCGCCCATCTTACATGTGGGCACACGAAAGAGGGATGGCTTTCCATTGATGTGACCAAGAGACAAGTTTGATACTCCTCACACCTAAAAGGGGAGGAAGCATATTGTAACCATATTTTAAATACATTAATAAAAGAAGAGGGTTGTTTAATTACATTTGGGTTCTATTTTGTTTACGCTTTCTCCATTTTACACATTTTCAATTCATAGCATCAAGTTTAGTTTCATTCTTGCATCGTACTTGGAGTTTTTCCCTTTTTTTTTCGTATCCTCGTGCTTTCAATGGCGATCATGGTGGGACCTAGTCCTCTATCTTTAAGATCTGATATCTGATTGAAATTTTGTGGTTTTTCTTGCAAGTACTGAGTTTTTGGATGCGGGACTGTTGTTCGTTCCAGCCTAAAGCGGATATAGGTTTGTAATTTGTCCTTCCCAAGGATGAATTGGAATCCGCTTGACCCTATGATGAATTTAGTACTGTAATTCGTTCCTCCCCAAGAAAAATTTCTATCTGTGTGGTTTCAGGATAGAAACTCAGAATCAACAGATTTGGGCAGGGGCAAGGTAAGAACTCTAAACTTTTACTATCTTTTTCTATTTTTAGTTTTTTATTTTTCGCAGATTACTTGTTTTCTTAGGGAAAGTAGTTCTCCTTTACTGTTTGCTTGTTTCATTTTGCAAAAATAAAAATAACCCCACACATCATGTGGCATCATAAAAACCAAGGAGCTAGTCATAAAACCCCAGCCCTTGATCAAGACCAATGGTGGATTTCATCACCACCTTGGCTTGATTTTGCATCCATTACCCCGATTGTCACTGTTGCTAGATGTAAATCCTAACGAAAGCTGACCGAGTGTCACTAGGGTGATTCCCAGCATGCGAGGATAAGTCTTCTATGGTAGGTGTCATAAATAGGACAATCCCCCTTCCGTACCGCCTATGCACCATGTACCATCTGCTCTCATGTACCTATAGTTTCCCTCTCGTAAGGGCGGGTATATAGAGAGGTTGGTATATCGGCCTGGCAATGGTATATCGAAGGGGCAACCATTTATGGGAGTCATATGAGCCTTCATTATGCATTTAAACATTCTTTACAAAAACCTTCAAAAACAAAACAAAAATCACCAAAAACACACTAAAACCAGTCTAGGACACACCATTAATCCTTAAACGAGATAATCATCACCTTGTGTGTGTGTATTCTTTTCTGCTTAGTGTAGCATAAAAATCAAAAAATCATAAACAGAAGATAAAAAGAAAGCATCTACGCACTTTGTAGAGAGGTATCACAATGGTGTTCACCCACAGCCAAGCCCAATCATGGGCGGACACTGCGGGGAATGTCCACGGAGGCACAATTCACCTTCGGTACAGCCCCAAGGATTTGGTCATACCACCTTGGTGGCCTGACACACAAGGCAGTCCCCTCCATGCCCTGACGAAATGGGACTATAAGGGCACCCCTTCTAGGGGCACTCCCTACCAGCACAACACCCAGCACACACCCGTTCAGGAGGGGTATACCCATAGGAGAACTCCCTTAGACACCCGCTATAAGTGGCCACCGCACGATGAAGTGCTAGAATGGCAAGGGGTCCATAAGGGGGGGCCACATGACTATGCCATCCCTCCTACACCCCGCATCATTGTTAGCAACAATCGATCAAATCCAGAGCACACGGCTCTTTAGGTAGGGCGAGCCAACTCCGCCCGTCCATTTTTCACTTATGAAAGAGAGCACGAGGAAGGCCCCTACCTTCCTCAAGAGCAATATACAGTGTGGGAGCAATGTGCTTCCACACCTGCTAGCTATCAGGATCGCATACTGAGGCCAAAGCCTCAAGGAAATGCTACTCCCCTCAACAAAGGGAGGCGGCCTATAGAGATCTCAGATCACCATGACCGAGATAGATATGTTGGAGAGGCATCTAGCCCTTCTAGACATGAGACGATGGGACAAACTATCTTAGAATTTTCCGAACATGTCACCCACCGGGTGCAACTCACGCAACTTGAGCTAGAGAGACTATAGTTAGAGGAACTATACCATATTAACAAAGAACGCCTTCAGTGCCAGAAGGATGAGTTGTTCCAACACACTATACAGGAGATGACTCCAACCCCTCACATGCGTAAGACAAAACATTATGAGAGGCAAAACCCCTGGGTGTGAGACAAGTCTCCGTGACCTTATCAAGCACCACCCCCGATGCCTCCTAGACATGAGCGGGAGGCCACTCCTATAACCAATGATGGGCGCCTTCCTCAGGCACCCACCTAGGTTTATGGGCCACCCTTAGAAATTCCTCAAGAAGCCTCTAAAGAATCTAAGCAAGAAGAAGAGCGGGATGAAATGCCATACCAAGGCATGGGGGGTGCTATCCGACCACCCCTCCATAGGCCCCAAGTTCCTCAATAGGAACCAACCAAAGCGGAGGAGCTCAAATCCCCCAATACATGCAATGCACCGCTAGAGCACTTAAAGTCTGTAGAGCTACCTGATGTTGGGGTCATCCATGTCTCTGAATCACCAGATTCTGATGAGCCCGACTCACTGGCCAAAGATGAGTCAAACTATGAGGTAGCTCCATGGGATCCTCTCGAATCGGACAGTAATCAATCACAAGTGATTCCCATGGACGACTACCAAAAGAGCTTAATGACAATATTCCCTCTAGAGGTGCTAGTTGAGCAAGTGCCACATCAAGGAAATCAGGTCCCCCCGTAAAGAGCGGAACAACCCCATTGGGACCACATCAATATGCTCGAACAAGAGGAGCTGCATATGTCGCAAGTAGCTGTCGGAGCCAATGAGGGTCTATGGATCTCCGACAGTGATTATGAGGACAAAATAGAGATGGCTTACCTCAATCACATGCGGCAACATCAACACCCCATGGGTATCAATGACGTACTTCAACAGTTTAATATAAGGCCAGGGCATGAGTGGTGCATTAACCCAGTGCAGTGGGACCAAGCATTACATCCGCCACTTTGGGCATACAGAGATCAACTTCCACCCAGAGACCCCATAGCTATATCAATGTCGAGGGCATACCCTATCCTCCTATCTATGCATAGGGCCGATCCATTTGTGCCCATACCTCCAGAGCCAGATCTGGAGCACAAAGATCATCAAGCTGGGGGTACCTCTATCCCCTGAAGAGCCATAGTCCAACCAAAAAGCTCCAAGGATTCTCACAATCGCTTGGTCAAGCCAAAAAGCTCCAAGGATTTCCATAATTGCTTGGTCATCCCAAAAATTCCCCAAAGGTGTCCATGACCCCTTTGGTCAACCCAAAAGTGCCCCAATTGTGCCCATAAATGATGCATGAGCACCCAATGAAATGTGGGAAATTTTATTTTTTTTCCTAAATTTTAGTGCATTTTATCGGGGCCATAACTTCTCAACCGTAGCTCCGATTGATGTGAAATTTGAAAGAGAGCTAGTTGGGAGAATTTTAAACAAATATGGCTCCATAGAGTCATATTTTCCCATAAAATCTAGTTTTTGGGGCCAAATTCCATCATCTAGTGCCCCGAAATTAGGTTTTAAAATTACTCACCTAATTTTTTTATGTTTTTTGAGCTGTTCAAATGTTAATATATCCTAAAGTATTTATATTTAGGACTTGAAAATTTGTTTTTGGCTTATCTATTGTAAGAGGGATGCGCACCCCAATTTTGGGCCCCATCCGACTCATTTTAGTTTTTAGGTTTTTTTGGCTATATAGCCACATAATGAGGGTTTGTGAGGTAATATTTTCCAAGTTTTGAATGAGAATTGGTTTGAGCAAGCTTGGATCTCCATAAATAAACCCTTTGGTCAAACCAAAAAGCTCCAAGGATTATCGCAATCGCTTGGTCACCCCAAAAAGCTCCAAGGATTATCGCAATCCCTTGGTCAAAACCCAAAAGGCTCCAAGGATTATCGCAATCGCTTGGTCAAAAACCAAAAAGCTCCAAGGATTATCGCAATCACTTGGTCAAAACCCAAAAAGCTCCAAGGATTATTGCAATCACTTGGTCACCCCAAAATCTCCAAGGATTATCGCAATTTCTTGGTCACCCCAAAAGCTCCAAGGATTATCGCAATCGCTTGGTCAATCCCAAAATGCTCCAAGGATTCCCGCAATCGCTTGGTCAATCCCAAAATGCTCCAAGGATTATTGAAATCACTTGGTCAATCCCAAAATGCTCCAATTATTCCCGCAATCGCTTGGTCAATCCCAAAATGCTCCAAGGATTCCTACAATCGCTTAGTCAATCCCAAAATGCTCCAAGGATTTCGACAATCACTTGGTCAATCCCAAAATGCTCCAAGTATTCCCACAATTGCTTGGTCAATCCCAAAAAGCTCCAAGGATTCCCACAATCACTTGGTCAAACCAAAAAGCTCCAAGGGTTCCCCCAATCGCTTGGTCAAAAGAAAAATAAGAAATATCAAAAACAATTAAATCATCAAAAATAACAAAAACTTGCATCTCATCTCCATGCATGCTCCAAGGGTTCCCCCAATCATGATTGTTATTTTTTTCATTTGTTTATTTTGCATTCCATCATATGCTGCTTAAATAGCTTGTAATTCTGATTTCATAATGCTTTGATCAAATCTTATCATATTTTATCGCTTTTGTTGTCCTCACTAACTTGCAGGTAGTAGCGTCAAATTCCCATTGATGGAGGCCAAATTGGGGAAATATGACCATCTGGGTCTTCCCAAAATGCCTCCAATTAGCTAACCCCAAGTTTGAAGGTCTTTTGGAGCTCCCTAGACACAAAATTTTGGGCAGTATCACTTCAGCACTTTGTTGCAGGTGAATTCGTTCTACCCAAGAGCGAATTACAGTCGAATTCGTCCCTCCCCGAAGCGAATTCAAATCAGTGAGGAAATTCTTGACTATTTATTTTGTAATGCCTTCTTGGTTATGTTTCTATGTCCTTGCCAAGTTTTCATGTCATTTGGAAAATGGCATGCATTCAAAGGATCATTGACAAAGACAATCACGCCCCTGCTTGGGGCAGTAAACAAGTAATAGTCACAAGCTGATCAAATCACTTGGCATTCATGAATCATGAACTCTAGGTTACCATAGACAAAAGGTTGCACCCTTTGCCTATTCATGACTGATCAATGTCCAAGATCAAGTAACACCTCATCTAAAAAGGTTAACACTTGAACTAAGTTCCTTCGCCCGTCAGAAGCAAGGATTCAAGAATGCATGCCCCTTTTCATGCTTGGGGCATCAAGAATTGGTTAGGTTACTAAGAAACCCTAATAATTAGTGCTTTGGTTATCTATGTTTACTCGACACTGCGCCATGCACAGTGCATCCCAAAAAATGGCATCTGTAGACACTAAAATAGCACCAATCCAATTTTGTGACTGCAAACATTGATCGCATTGACACACACAGCCCCAAGGGCAGCCCCCAGAGGTTAAAAAATGGTCCTAACCACTCTCACAATAGTTTTCGGAGGTCAGAGATCAATTTTGCACCTTCTAGGCACTTTGCTCAGAATTCGTCCCTCCCTAGGATGAATTCAAAATGGGATCCGTCCTCCCTTGCGATGAATACAAAATCTGCTCTAGGGTGGGAAGAATTCTAGGTTTGAAGGGCAAAAAGTCAAATCTTGACAAATGGCAACTCAGATCCACCACTTAACACTTCCTTCATAGCATTGGAGTGTGGGTGAGCATTTTTGAGCATTAGAGGTTGTTACAAGGGTAGTCATGAAGTCCCTATTCAAGGAGGAATCTCTCTCCCCCTGGGAAGGCATGATTGCCAAGTGGCACCTCTGCATGCCCAATTCAAGAGACCTCCAAGTCTATAAATTGGTGAGTTTCCTCACCCTAAAATATATATAGAAGGAGCTTTTTGGAGCAATGAAGTGCTATAATTTTGCTTTCACTCCTATTCCCCTTTTGAATTGTGCCTTTCACATCCTTGATATCTTTTGGAGAAGAGGTCATTGGGTGGTCATTGGAAGCACAAATCCGGAACCAAACCCGACATTTGGCCACATTATCCCACCCAATTTGTTGACAACACATTACAAGAGATTTTTGGCCCATCCCAAGTGGATTGGTGCCAAAATCAGGTTCCAATGGTGGGTGGCCCGCCCGGGCACCCCGCACTGCTACGAGCCTAATCTTCCTTTTTAGGAACGATTGGGGATTTATGGAAGATTGTTATTTTTGTCATTTTTTTATTTTGCATTCCATCGTATGCTACTTAAATAGCTTGTAATTCTGATTTCATAATGCTTTGATCAAATTTTATCATGTTTTATCGCTCTTGTTGTCCTCACTAACTTGTAGGTCATAGCATCAAATTCCCATTGATGGAGGCCAAATTGGGGAAATATGACCATCTGGGTCTTCCAAAAATGCCTCTAATTAGCTAACTCCAAGTTTGTAGGTATTTTGGAGCTCCCTAGATGCGACATTTTTGGCAGTATCACATTGGCGTTTTTTTGCATGTGAGTTTGTTCTACCCAGGAGCGAATTACAGTCAAATCCGTCCCTCCTCGGAGTGAATTCAATTCAATGAGGAAATTCCTGACTATTTTTTTTGTAATGCCTTCTTGGTGATGTTTCTATGTCCTTGCCAAGTTTTCATGTCATTTTTAAAATGGCATGCATTCAAAGGATCATTGACAAAGACAATCACGCCCCTACATGGGACAATAAACAAGCAATAGTCACAAGTTGATCAAATCACTTGGCATTCATGAATCATAAACTCTAGGTTACCATAGACAAAAGGTTGTGCCCTTTGCCTATTCATGACTGATCAATGTCCAAGCTCAAGTAACACCTCACCAAAAAATGTTAACACTTGAACTAAGTTCCTTCGTCCATCAGAAGTAAGGATTCAAGAATGCATGCCCCTTTTCATGCTTGGGGCATCAAGAGTTGGTTAGGTTACTAAGAAACCCTATTCATTAGTGCTTTTGTTATCTATTTTTTATCGACACTATGCCATGCACAGTGCATCCCAAAAAGAGGCATCTGTAGACACAAAAATAGGACCAATCCGATTATGCGACTGCAAACACTGATCGCATTGACACACACAGCCCCAAGGGCAGCCCCCAGAGGTTAAACATTGGTCCTAACCACTCTCACAGTAGTTTTGGGATGTTAGAGATAAATTTATCACCTTCTAGGAACTTTGCTTAGAATTCATCTCTCCCTGGGATGAATTCAAAATGGGATCTATCCTCCCTTGGGACGAATACAAAATCCACTCCAAGGTGGGACGAATTCCAGGTTTGATGGGCAAAAAGTCAAAGCTTGACAAATGGTAGCTTAGATCTGCCACTTAACACTTCCTTCATAGCATGGGAGTGTGGGTGAGTGTTTTCGAGTGTTAGAGGCTGTTACAAGGGCAGTCATGAAGTCCTTATTCAGGGAGGAATCTCCCTCCCATTGGGAAGGCATGATTGCCAAGTGGCGCCTCTGCATGCCCAATTCAAGAGACCTCCAAGTCTATAAATTGGTGAGATTCCTCACCCTAAAATATACAGAGAAGGAGCTTTTTGGATCAATGAAGTGCTGTCATTTTGCTTTCACACCTATTTCCATTTTGAATTCTGCCTTTCGCATCCTTGATCTCTTTTGGAGAAGAGGTCATTGGGTGGTCATTGGAAGCACAAATCCGGAACCAAACCTGACATTTGGCCACATTATCCCACCCAATTTTCTGACAACACATTACAAGAGATTTTGGGCCTAGCCCAAGTGGATTGGTCCTAAAATCAGGTTCCAATGGTGGGCGGCTTGCCCGGGTGCCCCGCATTGCTGCGAGCCTAATATTCCTTTTTAGGAATGATTGGGGATTCATGGCATATTGTTATTTTTGTCATTTTTTTATTTTGCATTCCATCGTATGCTTCTTAAATAGCTTGTAATTTTGATTTCATAATGCTTTGATCAAATCTTATCATGTTTTATCGCTTTTGTTGTCCTCACTAACTTGCAGGTAGTAGCATCAAATTCCCATTGATGGAGGTCAAATTGGGGAAATCTGACCATCTGGATCTTCCCAAAATAACTCCAATTAGCTAACCCCAAGTTTGTAGATCTTTTGGAGCTCCCTAGACTCAAAATTTTGGGCAGTATCACTTCGGTGCTTTGTTGTAGTTGAATTCATTCTACCCTAGAGCGAATTATAGTCGAATTCGTCCCTCCCAAGAGTGAATTCAAATCAATGAGGAAATTCTCGATTTTTTCTTTTGCAATGCCTTCTTGGTGATGTTTCTATGTCCTTGCCAAGTTTTCATGTCATTTGGAAAATGGCATGCATTCAAAGGATCATTGACAAAGACAATCATGCCCCAGCTTGGGGTAGTAAACAAGCAATAGTCACAAGCTGATCAAATCACTTGGCATTCATGAATTATGAACTCTAGGTTACCACAGACAAAAGGTTGTGCCCTTTGCCTATTCATGACTAATCAATGTCCAAGCTCAAGTAACAACTCACCAAAAAAGGTTAACACTTGAACTAAGTTCCTTCGCCCTTCAGAAGCAAGGATTGAAGAATGCATGCCCCTTTTCATGCTTGGGGCTTCAAGAGTTGGTTAGGTTACTAAGAAACCCTAATCATTAGTGCTTTGGTTATCTATTTTTGCTCGACATTGTGCCATGCAGAGCACATCCCAAAAAGGGGCATCTGTAGACACCAAAACAACACCAATCCAATTATGTGACTGCAAACACTGATCGCATTGACACACACAGCCCCAAGGGCAGCCCCAGAGGTTAAACAATGGTCATAACCACTCTCACAAGAGTTTTGGGAGGTATTGGCACCTTCTAGGCACTTTGCTCAGAATTCGTCCCTCCCTGGGATGAATTCAAAATGGGATCCGTCCTCCCCTGGGACGAATATAGAATCCGTTCCAAGGTGGGACAAATTCTAGGTTTGACGGGCAAAAAGTCAAAGCTTGACAAATGGCAGCTCAAATCTGCCACTTAACACTTCCTTCATGGCATGGGAGTGTGGGTGATCATTTTTGAGCGTTAGAGGCTGTTACAAGGGCAGTCATGAAGTCCCTATTCAGGGAGGAATCTCCCTCCCCCTGGGAATGCATGATTGCCAAGTGGTGCCTCTGCATGCCCAGTTCAAGAGACCTCTAGTTCTATAAATTGGTGAGTTTCCTCACCCTAAAATATATAGAGAAGGAGCTTTTTGGAAAAACGAAGTGCTATCATTTTGCTTTCACACCTATTCCCATTTTGAATTGTTCCTTTCACATCCTTGATCTCTTTTGGAGAAGAGGTCATTGGGTGGTCATTGGAAGCACAAATCCGGAACCAATCCTGACATTTGGCCACATTATCCAACCCAATTTGCCGAAAACACATTACAAGATATTTTGGGCCCATCCCAAGTGGATTGGTGCCGAAATCAGGTTCTGACAGTGGGCGGCCCGCTCGGGCGCCCCGCACTGCTGTGAGCCTAATCTTCCTTTTTAGGAATGATTGGGGATTCATGGCAGATTGTTCTTTTTTTCATTTGTTTATTTTGTATTCCATAGTATTCTGCTTAAATAGCTTGTCATTCTGATTTCATAATGCTTTGATCAAATCTTATCATGTTTTATCGCTTTTGTTGTCCTCACTACCTTGCAGGTAGTAGCGTCAAATTCTCATTGATGGAGGCCAAATTGGGGAAATATGACCATCTGGGTCTTCCCAAAATGCCTCCAATTATCTAACCCCAAGTTTTTAGGTCTTTTGGAGCTCCCTAGACATTAAATTTTTGGCAGTATCACTTCGGCGCTTTGTTGCAGGTGAATTTGTTCTACCCCAGAGCAAAATACAGTCGAATCTCTCCCTCCCCGAAGTGAATTCAAATCAATGTGGAAATTCCTAACTATTTATTTTGCAATGCATTCTTGGTGATGTTTCTATGTCCTTGCCAAGTTTTCATGTCATTTGTAAAATAGCATGCATTCAAAGGATCATTGACAAAGACAATCACGCTGCTACTTGGGGCAGTAAACAAGAAATAGTCACAAGCTGATCAAATCACTTGGCATTCGTGAATCATGAACTCTAGGTTACCATAGACAAAAGGTTGTGCCCTTTGCCTATTCATGACTGATCAATGTCCAAGCTCAAGTAACACCTCACCAAAAAATGTTAACACTTGAACTAAGTTCCTTCGCCTGTCAGAAGCAAGGATTCAAGAATGCATGCCCCTTTTCATGTTTGGGGCATCAAGAGTTGGTTAGGTTACAAAGAAACCCTAATAATTAGTGCTTTGGTTATCTATTTTTTCTCGGAGATATGCCATGCATAGCGCATCCCAAAAAGGGGCATCTGTAGACACCAAAACAGCACCAATCTGATTATGTGACTGTAAACACTGATCACATTGACACACACGGCCCTAATGGCAGCCCCCAGAGGTTAAACAGTGGTCCTAACAAATCTCACAATAGTTTTGGGAGGTCAGAGATCAATTTGGAACATTCTAGGCACTTTGCTCAAAATTTGTCCCTCCCTGGGAGGAATTCAAAATGGGATCCATCCTCCCCTGGGACAAATACAGAATCTCCTCCAAGGTGGGATGAATTATAGGTTTGATGAGCAAAAAGTCAAAGCTTGAAAAATGGTAGCTCAGATCTGCCACTTAACGCTTCCTTCATAGCATGGGAGTGTGGGTGAGAATTTTCGAGCATTAGAGGTTGTTACAAGGGCAGTCATGAATTCCCTATTCAGGGAGGAAGCTCCCTCCCCCTAGGAAGGCATGATTGCCAAGTGGTGCCTCTGCATGCCCAATTCAAGAGACCTCTAGGTCTATAAATTGGTGAGTTTCCTCACCCTAAAATATACAGATAAGGAGATTTTTGGAGCAACGATGTGCTATCGTTTTGCATTCACACCTATTCCCCTTTTGAATTGTGCCATTCACATCCTTGATCTCTTTTGGAGAAGAGGTCATTGGGTGGTCATTGGAAGCACAAATTTGGAACCAAACCTAACATTTGGCCACATTATCCCACCCAATTTGCCGACAACACATTACAAGAGATTTTGGGCCCATCCCAAGTGGATTGGTGCTAAAATCAGGTTCCAACGATGGGTGGCCCACCCGGGCGCCCCACACTACTGCGATCCTAATATTTCTTTTTAGGAATGATTGGGGATTCATGGCAGATTGTTCTTTTTGTCATTTGTTTATTTTGCATTCCATCGTATGCTGCTTAAATAGCTTGTAATTCTGATTTCATAATGCTTTGATCAAATATTTTCATGTTTTAATGCTTTTGTTATCCTCACTAACTTGCAGGTAGTAGTATCAAATTCCTATTGATGGAGGCCAAATTGGGGAAATCTGACCATCTGAGTCTTCCCAAAATGCCTCCAATTAGCTAACCCCAAGTTTATACGTCTTTTGGAGCTCCCAAGATGCGACATTTTGGGCAGTATCACTTCGACACTTTGTTGCAAGTGAATTCATTCTACCCAGGAGCGAATTATAGTCGAATCTGTCCCTCCCCAGACCGAATTCATATCAGTGAGAAAATTCCTAATTGTTTCTTTTGCAATGCCTTCTTGGTGATTTTTCTATGTCCTTGCCAAGTTTTCATGTCATTTGGAAAATGGCATGCATTCAAAGGATCATTGACAAAGACAATCATGCCCTTGCTTGGGGCAGTAAACAAGCAATAGTCACAAGCTGATCAAATCACTTGGCATTCATGAATCATGAACTCTAGGTTACCATAGACAAAATGTTGTGCCCTTTTCCTATTCATGACTGATCAATGTCCAATCTCAAGTAACACCTCACCAAAAAAAGTTAACACTTGAACTAAGTTCCTTTGCCCGTTAGAAGCAAAGATTCAAGAATGCATGCTCCTTTTCATGCTTGGGGCATCAAGAGTTGGTTAGGTTACTAAGAAACCCTAATAATTAGTGCTTTGGTTATTATTTATTCTTTGCACTGTGCCATGCATAGATCATCCCAAAAAGGGGCATCTGTAGACACCAAAATAGCACCAATCCGATTATGTGACTACAAACATTGATCGCATTGACACACACAACCCCAAGGGAAGCCCCCAGAGGTTAAACAATGGTCCTAATGACTCCCACAATAGTTTTGGGAGGTCAGAGATCAGTTTGGCACCTTCTAGGCACTTTGCTCAAAATTCGTCCCTCCCTGAGATGAATTCAAAATGGGATCTTTCCTCCCTTGGGACGAATACAGAATCTGCACCAGGGTGGGACGAATTCTAGGTTTGACGGGAAAAAAGTCAATTCTTGACAAATGGCATTTCATATCTACCACTTAACACTTCCTTCATAGCATTGGAGTTTGGGTGAGCATTTTTGAGCATTAGAGGTTGTTACAAGGGAATTCATGAAGTCCCTATTCACGGAGGAATCTCCCTCCCCCTGGGAAGGCATGATTACCAAGTGGTGCCTTTGCATGCCCAATTCAAGAGACCTCCAGGTCTATAAATTGGTGAGTTTCCTCACCCTAAAATATACAGAGAAGGAGCTTTTTGGAGAAACAAAGTACTATCATTTTGCTTTCACACCTATTTCCATTTTTAATTGTGCCTTTCACATCCTTGATCTCTTTTGGAGAAGAGGTCATTGGGTGGTCATTGGAAGCACAAATCTGGAACCAAACCCAACATTTGGCCACATTATCCCACCCAATTTGTCGACAACACATTACAAGAGATTTTGGGCCCATCCCAAGTGGATTGGTGCCGAAATTAGGTTCCAAAAATGGGTGACCCGCCCGGGCGCCCTGCACTGCTATGAGCCTAATCTTCATTTCTAGGAATGATTGGGGATTTGTGGCATATTGTTCTTTTTGTCATTTGTTTATTTTGCATTCCATCGTATGCTGCGTAAATAGCTTGTAATTTTGATTTCATAATGCTTTCATCAAATCTTATCATGTTTTATCGCTTTTGTTGTCCTCACTAACTTGCAGGTAGTAGCATCAAATTCTCATTGATGGAGGCCAAATTAGGGAAATATGAACATCTGGGTCTTCCCAAAATGCCTCCAATTAGCTAACCCCAAGTTTGTAGGTCTTTTGGAGCTCCCTAGATGTGAAATTTTTGGCAGTATCACTTCAACACTTTGTTGCAGGTGAATTCGTTCTACCCAGGAGCGAATTAAAATTGAATCCATCCCTCCCCAGAGCGAATTCAAATCAGTGAGGAAATTCTTGACTGTTTCTTTTGCAATGCCTTCTTGGTGATGTTTCTATGTCCTTGCCCAGTTTTCATGTCATTTGGAAAATGGCATGCATTCAAAGGATCATTGACAAAGACAATCATGCCCTTTATTGGGGCAGTAAACAAGCAATAGTCACAAGCTGATCAAATCACTTGGTATTCGTTAATCATGAACTCTAGGTTACCACAGACAAAAGGTTGTGCCCTTTGCCTATTCATGACTGATCAATGTCCAAGCTCAAGTAACACCTCACCGAAAAATGTTAACACTTGAACTAAGTTCCTTCACCCGTCAGAAGCAAGGATTCAAGAATGCATGCCCCTTTTCATGCTTGGGGCATCAAAGTTGGTTAAGTTACTAAGAAACCCTAATCATTATTGCTTTGGTTATCTATTTTGGCTTGACATTGTGCCATGCATAGTGCATCCCAAAAATGGGCATCTGTAGACACCAAAACAACACCAATCTGATTATGTGACTGCAAACACTGATCACATTGACACACACAACCCCAAGGGCAGCCCCCAGAGTTTAAAAAATGGTCCTAACCACTCTCACAACAGTTTTGGGTGGTTAGAGATCAATTTGGCACCCTCTAGGAACTTTTCTCAGAATCAGTCCCTCCTTGGGACGAATTCAAAATGGGATTCGTCCTCCCCTGGGACGAATACAGAATTCGCTCCAGGGTGGGACAAATTCTAGGTTTGATGGGCAAAAAGGCAAAGCTTGACAAATGGCAGCTCAGATCTGCCACTTAACACTTCCTTCATAGCATGGGAGTGTGGGTGAGCATTTTCTAGTGTTAGAGGCTGTTACAAGGTCAGTCATGAATTCCCTATTCAGGGAGGACTCTCCCTCCCCCTGGGAAGGCATTATTGCCAAGTGGCGCCTCTGCATGCCCAATTCAAGAGACCTTCAGGTCTATAAACTGGTGATTTTCCTCACCCTAAAATATACAGAGAAGGAGCTTTTTGGAGCAACAAAGTGCTGTCATTTTGCTTTCACACCTATTCCCCTTATGAATTGTGCCTTTCACATCCTTGATCTCTTTGGAGAAGAGGTCATTGGGATGTCATTGGAAGCACAAATCCGAAACCAAACCTAACATTTGGCCACATTATCCCACCCAATTTTTTGACAACACATTACAAGAGATTTTGGGCCCATCCTAAGTGGATTGGTACCGAAATCAAGTTCCAACAGTGGGCGGCCCGCCCGGGTGCCCTGCACTGCTACGAGCCTAATATTGCTTTTTAGGAACGATTGGGGATTCAAGGTAGATTGTTCTTTTTGTCATTTGTTTATTTTGCATTCCATCGTATGCTACTTAAATAGCTTGTCATTACGATTTCATAATGCTTTGATCAAATCTTATCATGTTTTATCGCTTTTGTTGTCCTCACTACTTTGCAGGTAGTAGCGTCAAATTCCCGTTGATGGAGGCCAAATTGGGGAAATCTGACCATCTGGGTCTTCCCAAAATGCCTCCAATTAGCTAACCCAAAGTTTGTAGGTCTTTTTCAGCTCCCTAGATGTGACATTTTGGGCAGTATCACTTCGGCGCTTTGTTGCAGGTGAATTCATTCTACCCCGGAGCGAATTACAGTCAAATCCATCCCTCCCCGAAGAAAATTCAAATTAGTGTAGAAATTCTTGACTGCTTCTTTTGCAATGCCTTCTTGGTGATGTTTCTATGTCCTTTCCAAGTTTTCATGTCATTTGGAAAATGGCATGCATTCAAAGGATCATTGACAAAGACAATCACGCCCCTACTTGGGGCAGTAAACAAGCAATAGTCACAAGCTGATCAAATCACTTGGCATTCATGAATCATGAACTCTAGGTTACCACAGACAAAAGGTTGTGCCCTTTGCTTGTTTATGATTGATCAATATACAAGCTCAAGTAACACCTCACCGATAAATGTTAACACTTGAACTAAGTTCCTTCCCCCATCAAAAGCAAGGATTCAAGAATGCATGCCCCTTTTCATGCTTGGGGCATCAAGAGTTGGTTAGGTTACTAAGAAACCCTAATCATTAGTGCTTTGGTTATCTATTTTTGCTCGACGCTGCGCCATGCATAGCGCATCCCAAAAAGGGGCATCTATAGACACCAAAACAACACCAATATAATTATGTGACTGTAAAAATGGATTGCATTGACATGCACAGCCCCAATGGCAGCCCCTAGAGGTTAAACAGTGGTCCTAACCACTCTCATAGCAGTTTTGGGAGGTCAGAGATCAATTTAGCACCTTCTAGCCACTTTGCTCAAAATCCATCCCTCCTTGGGATGAATTCAAAACGAGATCTGTCCTCCCCTAGGAGGAATACAGAATCCGCTCCAGGGTGGGACAAATTCCAGGTTTGACGGGCAAAAAGTCAAATATTGACAAATGGCAGCTCAGATCCACCACTTAATGCTTCCTTCATAGCATTGGAGTGTGGGTGGGTGTTTTCGAGCATTAGAGGTTGTTACAAGGGCAGTCATTAAGTCCCTATTTGGGTAGGAATCTCCCTCCCCCAGGGAAGGCATGATTGCCAAGTGGCACCTCTGCATGCCCAATTCAAGAGACCTCCAGGTCTATAAATTGGTGAGTTTCCTCACCCTAAAATATATAGAGAAGGAGATTTTTGGAGCAATGAAGTGCTGTCATTTTGCTTTCACACCTATTCCCATTTTGAATTGTGCCTTTCACATCCTTGATCTCTTTTGGAGAAGAGGTCATTGGGTGGTCATTGGAAGAAAAAATTCGGAACCAAACCCAACATTTGGCCACATTATCCCACCCAATTTTTTTACAACACATTACAAGAGATTTTGGGCCCATCCCAAGTGGATTGGTGCCAAAATTATGTTCCAACGGTGGGCGGCCCGCCCAGGCGCCCTGCACTACTGCGAGCCTAATCTTGCTTTTTAGTAATGATTGGGGATTCATGGTAATTTGTTTATTTTGCATTCCATCGTATGCTGCTTAAATAACTTGCAATTTCAATTTCATAATGCTTTGACCAAATATTATCATGTCTTATCGCTTTTGTTGTCCTCACTAACTTGCAGGTAGTAACGTCAAATTCTCATTGATGGAGGCCAAATTGGGGAAATCTGACCATCTGGATCTTCCCAAAATGCTTCCAATTAGCTAACCCCAAGTTTGCAGGTCTTTTGGAGCTCCCTAGATGCAATATTTTGGGTAGTATCACTTCAGTGCTTTGTTGCAGGTGAATTTTTTTTACCCCGAAGCGAATTATAGTCAAATTCGTCCTTCCCTAGAGTGAATTCAAATCAGTGAGGAAATTCCTGATTGTTTCTTTTGCAATGCCTTCTTGGTGATGTTTCTATGTCCTTGCCAAGTTTTCATGTCATTTGGAAAATGGCATGCATTCAAAGGATCATTGACAAAGACAATCACGCCCCTGCTTGGGGCAGTAAACAAGAAATATTCACAAGTTGATCAAATAACTTGGCATTCATGAATAATGAACTCTAGGTTACCACAGACAAAAGGTTGTGCCCTTTGCCTATTCATGACTGATCAATGTCCAAGCTCAAGTAACACCTCACCGAAAAAGGTTAACACTTGAACTAAGTTCCTTCGCATGTCAGAAGCAAGGATTCAAGAATGCATGCCCCTTTTCATGCTTGGGGCATCAAGAGTTGGTTAGGTTACTAAGAAACCCTAATAATTAGTGCTTTGGTTATCTATTTTTTCTCGGCACTGTGCCATGCATAGCGCATCCCAAAAAAGGGCATCTATAGACACCAAAACAACACCAATCCGATTATGTGACTGCAAACACTGATCGCATTGACACACACAGCCCCAAGGGCAGCACCCAGAGGTTAAACAGTGGTCCTAACCACTCTCATAATAGTTTTGGGAGGTCAGAGATCAATTTGGCACCTTCTAGGCACTTTGCTCAGAATCCATCCCTCCCTGGGATGAATTCAAAATGGGATCCGTCCTCCCCTGGGACGAATACAGAATCTGCTCTAGGGTGGGACAAATTCCAAGTTTGACGGGCAAAAAGTTAAAGCTTGACAAATGGCAGCTCAGATCTATGACTTAACACTTCCTTCATAGCATGGGAGTGTGGGTGAGCATTTTCAAGCGTTAGAGGCTATTACAAGGGCAGTCATGAAGTCCCTATTCAGGGAGGAATCTCTCTCCCCCTGGGAAGGCATGATTGCCAAGTGGCGCCTCTGCATGCCCAATTCAAGAGACCTCTAGGTCTATAAATTCATGAGTTTCCTCACCCTAAAATATACAAAGAAGGAGATTTTTGGAGCAACGAAGTTCTGTCATTTTGCTTTCACACCTATTCGCCTTTTGAATTGTGCCATTCACATCCTTGATATCTTTTGGAGAAGAGGTCATTGGGTGGTCATTGGAAGCACAAATCCAGAATCAAACCTGACATTTGGCCACATTATCCCACCCAATTTCCCGACAACACATTACAAGATATTTTGGGCCCATCCCAAGTGGATTGGTGCCAAAATCAGGTTCCAACGATGGGCGTCCCATGGCAGGATTGGTTCCAAAATCAGATTCATGGCAGATTGTTCTTTTTGTCATTTTTTTATTTTGCATTCCATCATACGCTGCTTAAATAGCTTGTAATTTCGATTTCATAATGCTTTGATCAAATCTTATCATGTTTTATCGCTTTTGTTGTCCTCACTAACTTGCAGGTAGTAGCATCAAATTCCCATTGATGGATGCCAAATTGTGGAAATCTAACCATCTGGGTCTTCCCAAAATGCCTCCAATTAGCCAACCTCAAGTTTGTAGGTCTTTTGGAGCTCCCTAGATGTGACATTTTGGGTAGTATCACTTTGGCGCTTTGTTGTAGGTGAATTCATTCCACCCCAGAGCAAATTACAGTCGAATCCTTCCCTCCCTAGAGCGAATTCAAATCAGTGAGGAAATTTTTGACTATTTCTTTTGCAATGCCTTCTTGGTGATGTTTCTATGCCCTTGCCAAGTTTTCATGTCATTTGGAAAATGGCATGCATTCAAAGGATCATTGAAAAAGACAATCACGCCCCTGCTTGGGGCAGTAAAAAAGCAATAGTCACAAGCTGATCAAATCACTTTGCATTCATGAATCATGAACTCTAGGTTACTATAGACAAAAGTTTGCACCCTTTGCCTATTCATGACTGATCAATGACCAAGCTCAAGTAACACCTCACCAAAAAAGGTTAACACTTGAACTAAGTTCCTTCGCCCGTCAGAAGTAAGGATTCAAGAATGCATGCCCCTTTTCATGCTTTGGGCATCAAGAGTTGGTTAGGTTACTAAGAAACCCTATTCATTAGTTCTTTGGTTATCTATTTTTGCTCGGTGTTGCGCCATGCACATCACATCCCAAAAAGGGGCATCTGTAGACACCAAAACAGCACCAATCCGATTATGTGACTGCAAACACTGATCGCATTGACACACACAGGCCCAAGGGCAGCCCCCAAATGTTAAATAGTGGTCCTAACCACTCTCACAGTAGTTTTGGGAGGTCAAATATCAATTTGGCCCCTTCTAGGCACTTTGCTCAGAATCTGTCCCTCCCTGGGATGAATTCAAAATGGGATCTGTCCTCCCCTGGGACGAATATAGAATCCGCTCCAAGGTGGGACGAATTCCAGGTTTGACAGGAAAAAAGTCAAAGCTTGACAAATGGAAGCTCATATCCACAACTTAACGCTTTCTTCATAGCATGGGAGTGTGGGTGAGCATTTTCGAGCATTAGAGGCTTTTACAAGGGCATTCATGAAGTCCCTATTCATATAGGAAACTCCCTCCCCGTGGGAAGGCATGATTGCCAAGTGCTGTCGTTTTGCTTTCACACATATTCCCCTTTTGAATTGTGCCTTTCACATCCTTGATCTCTTTTGGAGAAGAGGTCATTGGGTGGTCATTGGAAGCACAAATCCAAAACCAAACCCAACATTTGGCCACATTATTCCACCCAATTTGCTGACAACACATTACAAGATATTTTGGGCCCATCCCAGGTGGATTGGTGCCAAAATCAGGTTCCAATGGTGGGCGGCTTGTCCGGATACCCCGCACTATTACGAGCCAAATATTCCTTTTTAGGAACGATTGGGGATTCATGGTAGATTGTTCTTTTTGTCATTTTTTTATTTTGCATTCCATCGTATGCTGCTTAAATAGCTTGTAATTCCGATTTCATAATGCTTTGATCAAATCTTATCATGTTTTATCGTTTTTATTGTCCTCACTAACTTGCAGGTAGTATTATAAAATTCCTATTGATGGAGGCCAAATTGGGGAAATCTAACCATCTGGTTCTTCCCAAAATGCCTCCAATTAGCTAACCCCAAGTTTATAGGCCTTTTGGAGCTTGCTAGATGTGATATTTTGGGCAGTATCACTTCGGCACTTTGTTGCAGGTGAATTCGTTCTACCCAGGAGCGAATTATAGTCAAATCTGTCCCTCCCCAGAGCGAATTCAAATCAGTGAGGAAATTCTTGATTGTTTCTTTTGCAATGCCTTCTTGGTGATGTTTCTATGTCCTTGCCAAGTTTTCATGTCATTTGGAAAATGGCATGCATTCAAAGGATCATTGACAAAGACAATCATGCCCTTGCTTGGGGCAGTAAACAAGCAATAGTCACAAGCTGATCAAATCACTTGGCATTCATGAATCATGAACTCTAGGTTACCACAGACAAAATGTTGGGCCCTTTTCCTATTCATGACTACTCAATGTCCAATCTCAAGTAACACCTCACCAAAAAAGGTTAACACTTGAACTAAGTTCCTTCGCTCGTTAGAAGCAAGGATTCAAGAATGCATGCCCCTTTTCATGCTTGGGGCATCAAGAGTTGGTTAGGTTACTAAGAAACCCTAATCATTAGTGCTTTGGTTATCTATTTTTTCTTAGCACTGCGCCATGCATAGTGCATCCCAAAAAGGGGCATCTGTAGACACCAAAGCAGCACCAATCTGATTATGTGACTAAAAACACTAATCGCATTGACACACACAGCCCCAAGGGCAGCCCCCAGAGGTTAAACAATGTTCCTAACCACTCTCACAGTAGTTTTGGGAGGTCATAGATCAATTTTGCACATTCTAGGCACTTTGCTCAGAATCCGTCCCTCCTTGGGACGAATTCAAAATGGGATCCGTCCTGCCTTGGGACGAATACAAAATTCACTCCAGGGTGGGATGAATTCCAGGTTTGATGGGCAAAAAGTTAAAGCTTGAAAAATGGCAGCTCATATCCACCACTTAATGCTTCCTTCATAGCATTGGAGTGTGGGTGAGTGTTTTTGAGCGTTAGAGGCTGTTACAAGGGCAGTATTGAAGTCCCTATTCAGGGAGGAATCCCCCTCCCCCTAGGAAGGCATGATTACCAAGTGTCGCCTCTGCATACCCAATTCAAGAGACCTCCAGGTCTATAAATTGGTGAGTTTCCTCACCCTAAAATATACAGAGAAGGCACTTTTTGGAGCAACGAAGTGCTATCATTTTTCTTTCACACCTATTCCCCTTTTGAATTGTGCCTTTCACATCCTTGATCTCTTTTGGAGAAGAGGTCATTGGGTGGTCATTGGAACCACAAATTCAGAACCAAACCCAAAATTTGGCCACATTATCCCACCCAATTTTCCAACAACACATTACAAGAGATTTTGGGCCCATCCCAAGTGGATTGGTGCAGAAATTAGGTTCCAACAGTGGGCGGCCCGCCCAGGCGCCCCGCACTGCTGCGAGCCTAATATTCCTTTTTAGGAACAATTGGGGATTCATGGTAGATTGTTATTTTTGGCATTTGAATTATTTTGCATTCCATCATATGCTACTTAAATAGCTTGTAATTCTAATTTCATTATGCTTTGATCAAATCTTATCATGTTTTATCGCTTTTGTTGTCCTCACTAACTTGCAGGTAGTAGCGTCAAATTCCCATTGATGGAGGCAAAATTGGGGAAATCTGAACATCTAGGTCTTCCCAAAATGCCTCCAATTAGCTAACCCCAAGTTTGCAGGTCTTTTGGAGCTCCCTAGACGCAAAATTTTGGGCAGTATCACTTCGACGGTTTGTTGCAGGTGAATTCATTCTATCGAGGAGTGAATTACAGTCGAATCTGTCCCTCCCTGGAGTGAATTCAAATCAGTGAGGAAATTATTGAATGTTTCTTTTGCAATGCCTTCTTGGTGATGTTTCTATGTCCTTGCCAAGTTTTTATGTCATTTTGAAAATGGCAGGCATTCAAAGGATCATTGACAAGGACAATCACGCCCCTGCTTGGGGCAATAAACAAGCAATAGTGACAAGCTGATAAAATCACTTGGTATTCGTTAATTATGAACTATAGGTTACCACAGACAAAAGGTTGCACCCTTTGCCTATTCATGACTGATCAATGTCCAAGCTCAAGTAACACCTCACCGAAAATGGTTAACACTTGAACTAAGTTCCTTCGCTCGTTAGAAGCAAGGATTCAAGAATGCATGCCTCTTTTCATGCTTGGGGCATGAAGAGTTGGTTAGGTTACTAAGAAACCCTAATATTTAGTGCTTTGGTTATCTATTTTTGCTTGGCGTTGTGCCATGCATAGCACATCCTAAAAAGGGGCATCTGTAGACACCAAAACAACACAAATCCGATTATGTGACTGCAAACATTGATCACATTGACACACACAGCCCCAAGGGCAGCCCCCAGAGGTTAAACAGTGGTCCTAACCACTCTCACAGCAGTTTTGGGAGGTCAGAGATCAATTTGGCACATTCTAGGCACTTTGCTTAGAATTTGTCCCTCCCGGGGATGAATTCAAAATGTGATCTATCCTCCCTTGGGACGAATACATAATCCGCTCTAGGGTGGGACAAATTCCAGGTTTGATGGGAAAAAAATCAAAGCTTGAGAAATGACAGCTCAGATCTGCAACTTAATGCTTCCTTCATAGCATGGGAGTGTGGGTGAGCGTTTTTGAGTGTTAGAGGCTGTTACAAGGGTAGTCATGAAATCCCTATTCAGGGAGGAATCTCCCTCCCCCTAGGAAGCCATGATTGCCAAGTAGCGCCTCTGCATGCCCAATTCAAGAGACCTCCAGGTATATAAATTGGTGAGTTTCCTCACCCTAAAATATACAGAGAAGGAGCTTTTTGGAGCAACAAAGTGCTATCATTTTGCTTTCACACCTATTCCCCTTTTGAATTGTGCCTTTCACATCCTTGATCTCTTTTTGAGAAGAGGTCATTGGGTGGTCATTGGAAGCACAAATCCGAAACCAAACCCGACATTTGGCCACATTATCCCACCCAATTTGCCAACACATTGCAAGATATTTTGGGCCCATCCCAAGTGGATTGGTGCCAAAATCAGGTTCCAATGGTGGGTGGCCTGCCTGGGCGCCCTGCACTGCTGCAAGCCTAATCTTGTTTTGTAAGAACGATTGGGGATTCATGGCAGATTGTTCTTTTTGTCATTTGTTTATTTTGCATTCCATCGTATTCTGCTTAAATAGCTTGTCATTCTGATTTCATAATGCTTTGTTAAAATCTTATCATGTTTTATCACTTTTGTTGTCCTCACTACCTTGCAGGTAGTAGCATCAAATTCTCGTTGATGGAGGCCAAATTTGGGAAATCTGACCATCTGGGTCTTCCAAAAATGCCTCCAATTAGCTAACCCCAAGTTTTTAGGTCTTTTGGAGTTTCTAGACATGACATTTTGGGCAGTATCACTTCGAAACTTTGTTGCAAGTGAATTTGTTCTACCCCGGAGCGAATTACAGTCGAATCCGTCCCTGCCCGAAGTGAATTCAAATCAATACAAAAATTCTTGACTGCTTCTTTTGCAATTCCTTCTTGGTGATGTTTTTATGTCCTTGCCAAGTTTTCATGTCATTTGGAAAATGGCATGCATTCAAAGGATCATTGACAAAGACAATCACGCCCCTACTTGGGGCAGTAAACAAGCAATAGTCACAAGCTGATCAAATCACTTGGCATTAGTGAATCATGAAATCTAGGTTACCACAAAAAAAAGGTTGCACCCTTTTCCTATTCATGACTGATCAATATCCAAGCTCAAGTAACACCTCATCGAAAAAGGTTAACACTTGAACTAAGTTCCTTCGCCCGTCAGAAGCAAGGATTCAAGAATGCATGCCCATTTTCATGCTTGGGGCATCAAGAGTTGGTTAGGTTACTAAGAAACCCTAATAATTAGTGCTTTGGTTATCTATTTTTTCTTGATGTTGTGCCATGCACAACGCATCCCAAAAAGGGGCATCTGTAGACACCAAAACAGCACCAATCCAATTATGTGACTGCAAACACTAATCACATTGACACACACAGCCCCAAGGGCATCCCCCAGAGGTTAAACAATGGTCCTAACCACTCTCACAGTACTTTTTGGAGGTCAGAGATCAATTTGGCACCTTCTAGGCACTTTGCTCAGAATTCGTCCCTCCCTGCGATTAATTCAAAATGTGATCTGTCCTCCCATGGGATGAATATAGAATCCACTCAAAGGTGGGATGAATTCTAGGTTTGACGAGAAAAAAGTAAAATCTTGACAAATGGCAGTTCATATCGGCCACTTAACACTTCCTTCATAGCATGGGAGTGTGGGTGAGCATTTTTGAGCGTTAGAGGCTGTTACAAGGGCAGTCATGAAGTCCCTATTCAGGGAGGAATCTCCCTCCCCCTGGGAAGGCATTATTGCCAAGTGGCACCTCTACATGCCCAATTGAAGAGACCTCTAGGTCTATAAATTCATGAGTTTCCTCACCCTAAAATATAGAGAGAAGAAGCTTTTTGGAGCAACAAAGTGCTGTCGTTTTGCTTTCACACCTATTCCCCTTTTGAATTGTGCCTTTCACATCCTTGATCTCTTTTGGAGAAGAGGTCATTGGGTGGTCATTGGAAGCACAAATCCGGAACCAAACCCGACATTTGGCTACATTACCCCACCCAATTTGCCGACAACACATTACAAGAGATTTTGGGCCCATCCCAAGTGGATTGGTGCTGAAATCAGGTTCCAACAGTTGGCGGCCCGCTTGAGTGACCCGCACTGCTGCGAGCCTAATCTTCCTTTATATGAATGATTGGGGATTCATGACAGATTTTTATTTTTGTCATTTTTTTATTTTGCATTCCATCGTATGTTGCTTAAATAGCTTGTAATTCTAATTTCATAATGCTTTGATCAAATCTTATCATGTTTTATCACTTTTGTTGTCCTCATTAACTTGCAGGTAGTAGTGTCAAATTCCTATTGATGGAGGCCAAATTAGGGAAATCTGACCATTTGGGTCTTTCAAAAATGCCTCCAATTAGCTAACCCCATGTTTGCAGGTCTTTTGGAGCTCCCTAGACATGACATTTTGGGCAGTATCACTTCAACGCTTTGTTGCAGGTGAATTCGTTCTACCCCAGAGCGAATTACAGTCGAATCTGTCCCTCCTCAAAGCGAATTCAAATCAACAAGGAAATTCTTGATTGTTTCTTTTGCAATGCCTTCTTGGTGATGTTTCTATGTCCTTGCCAAGTTTTCATGTCATTTCAAAAATGGCATGCATTCAAAGGATCATTGACAAAGACAATCACACCCCTGTTTGGGGCAGTAAACAAGCAATAGTCACAAGCTAATCAAATCACTTGGCATTCATGAATCATGAACTCTAGGTTACCATAGACAAAAGGTTGCACCCTTTGCCTATTCATTATTGATCAATGTCCAAGCTCAAGTAAAACCTCACCAAAAAATGTTAACACTTGAACTAAGTTCCTTCGCCCGTCAAAAGCAAGGATTCAAGAATGCATGCCCCTTTTCATGCTTGGGGCATCAAGAGTTGGTTAGGTTACTAAGAAACCCTAATAATTAGTTCTTTGGTTATCTATTTTTGCTTGGTGTTGTGCCATGCATAGCGCATCCCAAAAAGGGGCATCTGTAGACACCAAAATAGCACCAATCCGATTATGTGACTGCAAACATTGATTGCATTGACACACACAGCCCCAAGGGCAGCCCCCAGAGGTTAAACAGTGGACCTAACCACTCTCACAATAGTTTTGTGAGGTTAGAGATCAATTTGGCACCTTCTAGGCACTTTGCTCAGAATCTATCCCTCCCTGGGATGAATTCAAAATGGGATCCGTCCTCCCTTGGGACGAATATAGAATCCTCTCTAGGGTCGGATGAATTCTAGGTTTGATAGGAAAAAATTCAAAGCTTGACAAATGGCAGCTCAGATCCACCACTTAACACTTCCTTCATAGCATGGGAGTGTGGGTGAGCATTTTTGAGCGTTAGAGGCTGTTACAAGGGCAGTCATGAAGTACCTATTCAGAGAGGAATCTCCCTACCCCTGGGAAGACATGATTGTCAAGTGGTGCCTCTGCATGCCCAATTCAAGAGACCTCCAGGTCTATAAATTGGTGAGTTTCCTCACCCTAAAATATATAGAGAAAGAGCTTTTTGGAGCAACGAAGTGTTGTCGTTTTGCTTTCACACATATTCCCATTTTGAATTGTGCCTTTCACATATTTGATCTCTTTTGGAGAAAAGGTCATTGGGTGGTCATTGGAAGCACAAATCTGGAACAAAACCTAACATTTGGCCACATTATCCCACCCAATTTGCCGACAACACATTACAAGAGATTTTGGGCCGATCCCAAGTGGATTGGTGTCGAAATCAGGTTCCAACGGTGGGCGGCCTTCCCGAGTGCCCCGCACTACTATGAGCCTAATATTCCTTTTTAGGAATGATTGGGGATTCATGGAAGATTGCTATTTTTGTCATTTGTTTATTTTGCATTCCATCGTATGCTGCTTAAATAGCTTGTAACTCCGATTTCATAATGCTTTGATCAAATCTTATCATGTTTTATCACTTTTGTTGTCCTCACTAACTTGTAGGTAGTAGCATCAAATTCCTATTGATGGAGGCCAAATTGGGGAAATCTAACCATCTAGGTCTTCCCAAAATTCCTCCAATTAGATAACCCCAAGTTTTTAGGTCTTTTGGAGCTCCCTAGATGCGACATTTTGGGCAGTATCACTTCGACGCTTTGTTGCAGGTGAATTCCTTCTACCCAGGAGCGAATTACAATCGAATTTGTCCCTACCTAGAGTGAATTCAAATCAGTGAGGAAATTCTTGACTGTTTATTTTGCAATGCCTTCTTGGTGATGTTTCTATGTCCTTGCCAAGTTTTCATGTCAATTGGAAAATGGCATGCATTCAAAGGATCATTGACAAAGACAATCATGCCCCTGCTTGGGGCAATAAACAAGCAATAGTCACAAGCTGATCAAATCACTTGGCATTCATGAATCATGAACTCTAGGTTACCATAGACAAAAGGTTGTGCCCTTTTCCTATTCATGACTGATCAATGTCCAAGCTCAAGTAACACCTCACCGAAAAAGGTTAACACTTGAACTAAGTTCCTTCACCCGTCAGAAGCAAGGATTCAAGAATGCATGCCCCTTTTCATGCTTGGGGCATCAAGATTTGGTTAGGTTACTAAGAAAACCTAATAATTAGTGCTTTTGTTATCTATTTTTTCTCGGCACAGCGCATCCCAAAAATGGGCATTTGTAGACACCAAAACAACACCAATCCGATTATGTGACTGCAAACACTGATCCCATTAACACACACAGCCCCAAGGGCAGCCCCCAGAGGTTAAACAGTGGTCCTAACCACTCTCATAGCAGTTTTGGGAGGTCAGAGATCAATTTGGCACCTTCTAGGCACTTTGCTCAGAATCCATCCCTCCCCGGGATGAATTCAAAATGGGATCTGTCCTCCCCTGGGACGAATATAGAATCCACTCCAGGGTGGGACGAATTCTAGGTTTGACGGGCAAAAAGTCAAAGCTTGACAAATGATAGCTCATATCCACTACTTAACACTTCCTTCATAGCATGGGAGTGTGGGTGAGCATTTTTGAGTGTTATAGGTTGTTACAAGGGTAGTCATGAAGTCCCTATTCAGGGAGGAATCTCTCCCCCCTTGGGAAGGCATGATTGCCAAGTGGCACCTCTGCATGCCCAATTCAAGAGACCTTCAGGTCTATAAATTGGTGAGTTTCCTCACCCTAAAATATACAAAGAAGGAGCTTTTTGGAGCAACGAAGTGCTATAGTTTTGCTTTCACACCTATTCCCCTTTTGAATTGTGCCTTTCACATCCTTGATATCTTTTGGATAAGGGGTCATTGGGTGGTCATTGGAAGCACAAATCCGAAACCAAACCTGACATTTAGCCACATTATCCCACCCAATTTATCGACAACACATTACAAGGGATTTTGGGCCCATCCCAAGTGGATTGGTGCCAAAATTAGGTTCCAACGGTGGGCGGCCTGCCCGAGCGCCCCGCACTACTGCGAGCCTAATATTCATTTTTAGGAATGATTGGGGATTTGTGACAGATTGTTCTTTTTGCCATTTGTTTATTTTGCATTCCATCGTATGCTGCTTAAATAGATTGTAATTCCAATTTCATAATGCTTTGATCAAATCTTATCATGTTTTATCGCTTTTGTTGTCCTCACTAACTTGCAGGTAGTAGCATCAAATTCCCATTGATGGAGGCCAAATTGGGGAAATATGACCATTTGGGTCTTCCCAAAATGCCTCTAATTAGCTAACCGCAAGTTTATGTCTTTTGGAGCTCCGTAGACATGGCATTTTTGGCAGTATCACTTCGGCGCTTTGTTGTAGGTGATTTCATTCTACCCAGGAGTGAATTATAGTTGAATCCGTCCCTTCCTAGAGCGAATTCAAATCAGTGAGGAAATTACCGACTGTTTCTTTTGCAATGCCTTCTTGGTGATGTTTCTATGTCCTTGCAAAGTTTTCATGTCATTTGGAAAATGGCATGCATTCAAAGGATCATTGACAAAGACAATCGTGCCCCTGCTTGGGGCAGTAAACAAGCAATAGTCACAAGCTGATCAAATCACTTGGCATTCATGAATCATGAAATCTAGGTTACCACAGACAAAAGGTTGCGCCCTTTGCCTATTCATGACTGATCAATGTCCAAGCTCAAGTAACACATCAAAGAAAAAGGTTAACACTTGAACTAAGTTCCTTCGCCCGTCAGAAGCAAGGATTCAAGAATGCTTGCCCCTTTTCATGCTTGGGGCATCAAGAGTTGGTTAGGTTTCTAAGAAACCCTAATAATTAGTGCTTTGGTTATATATTTTTGCTTGACGCTGTGCCATGCATAGCGCATCCCAAAAAGGGGCATCTGTAGACACCAAAACAACACCAATCCGATTATGTTACTACAAACACTGATCGCATTGACACACACAGCCCCAAGGGTAGCCCCTAGAGGATAAACAGTGGTCCTAACCACTCTCACAACAGTTTTGGGAGGTTAGAGATCAATTTGGCACCTTCTAGGCACTTTGCTCAGAATCTGTCCCTCCCTAGGATGAATTGAAAATGGGATCTGTCCTCCCCTGGGACGAATACAGAATCTGCTCCAAGGTGGGACGAATTCAAGGTTTGATGGGCAAAAAGTCAAATCTTGAAAAATGGTAGCTCAGATCCACCACTTAACGCTTCCTTCATAGCATTGGAGTGTGGGTGAGCATTTCAGAGCATTAGAGGCTGTTACAAGGGTAGTCATGAAGTCCCTATTCAGGGAGGAATCTCCCTCCTCCTGGGAAGGCATGATTACCAAGTGGCACCTCTGCATGCCTAATTCAAGAGACCTCCAAGTCTATAATTTGGTGAGTTTTCTCACCCTAAAATATACAGAGAAGGATATTTTTGGAGCAACGAAGTGCTGTCATTTTGCTTTCACACCTATTCCCCTTTTGAATTGTGGCTTTCACATCCTTGATATCTTTTGGAGAAGAGGTCATTGGGTGGTCATTGGAAGCACAAATCTGGAACCAAACCCGACATTTGGCCACATTATCCCACCCCAATTTTCTAAAAACACATTACAAGATATTTTGGGCCCATCCCAAGTTGATTGGTGCCGAAATTAGGTTCCAACGGTGGGTGGCCCGCTCGGGCGCCCCGCACTGCTGCGAGCCTAATATTCCTTTTTAGGAATGATTGGGGACTCATGGTAGATTGTTCTTTTTTTCATTTGTTTATATTTGCATTCCATCGTATGCTTCTTAAATAGCTTGTAATTTCTATTTCATAATTCTTTGATCAAATCTTATCATGTTTTATCGCTTTTGTTGTCCTCACTAACTTGCAGGTAGTAGCATCAAATTCCTGTTGATGGAGGCCAAATTGAGGAAATATGACCTTCTGGGTCTTCCCAAAATGCCTCCAATTATCTAACCCCATGTTTGAAGGTCTTTTGGAGCTCCCTAGATGCGACATTTTTGGCAGTATCACTTCGACGCTTTGTTGCAGGTGAATTCGTTCTACCGTAGAGTGAATTACAGTCGAATCCGTCCCTCCCTGAAGCAAATTCAAATCAATGAGGAAATTCTTGATTGTTTCTTTTGCAATGCCTTCTTGGTAATGTTTCTATGTCCTTGCCAAGTTTTCATTTCATTTGGAAAATGGCATGCATTCAAAGGATCATTGACAAAGACAATCACGCCCCTGCTTGGGGCAGTAAACAAGCAATAGTCACAAGCTGATCAAATCACTTGGCATTCATGAATCATGAACTCTAGGTTACCACAGACAAAAGGTTGCACCCTTTGCCTATTCATGACTGATCAATGTCCAAGCTCAAGTAACACATCAAAGAAAAAGGTTAACACTTGAACTAAGTTCATTCGCCCGTCAGAAGCAAGGATTCAAGAATGCTTGCCCCTTTTCATGATTGGGGCATCAAGAGTTGGTTAGGTTACTAAGAAACCCTAATCATTAGTGCTTTGGTTATCTATATTTTCTTGACGCTATGCCATGCACAGCGCATCAGAAAAAGGGGCATCTGTAGACACCAAAACAACACTAATCTGATTATGTGACTGCAAACACTAATCGCATTGACACACATAGCCCCAAAGGCAGCACCTAGAGGTTAAACAATGGTCCTAACCACTCTCACAATAGTTTTGGGAGGTCAGAGATCAATTTGGAACCTTCTAGGAACTTTGGTTAGAATCCATCCCTCCCTGGGATGAATTCAAAATGGGATCTGTCCTCCCTTGGGATGAATACAGAATCTGCTCCAGGGTGGGACGAATTCTAGGTTTGATGGGAAAAAAGTCAAATCTTGAAAAATGGCAGCTTAGATCCACCACTTAACGCTTCCTTCATAGCATGGGAGTGTGGGTGAGCATTTTTGAGTGTTAGAGGTTGTTACAAGGGCAGTCATGAAGTCCCTATTCAGGAAGGAATCTCCCTCCCCCTGGGAAGGCATGATTGCCAAGTGGCACCTCTGCATGCCCAATTCAAGAGACCTCTAGGTCTATATATTGGTGAGTTTCCTCACCCTAAAATATATAGAGAAGGATATTTTTGGAGCAACGAAGTGCTGTCATTTTGCTTTCACACCTATTCCCCTTTTGAATTATGCCTTTCACATCCTTGATCTCTTTTGGAGAAGAGGTCATTGGGTGGTCATTGGAAAAAAAAATCTGAAACCAAACCTGACATTTTGCCACATTATCCCACCCAATTTGCTAAAAACACATTACAAGAGATTTTGGGCCCATCCCAAGTGGATCGGTGCCAAAATTAGGTTCCAACGGTGGCGGCACGCCGGGGCGCCCCGCACTACTGCGAGCCTAATCTTCCTTTTTAGGAATGATTGGGGATTCATGGTAGATTGTTATTTTTGTCATTTTTTTATTTTGCATTCCATCGTATGCTGCTTAAATAGTTTGTAATTCTGATTTCATAATGCTTTGATCAAATCTTATCATGTTTTATCTCTTTTGTTGTCCTCACTAACTTGCAGGTAGTAGCATCAAATTCCCATTGATGGAGACCAATTTGGGGAAATCTGACCATCTGGGTCTTCCCAAAATACCTCCAATTAGCTAACCCCAAGTTTATAGGTCTTTTGGAGCTCTCTTAGATGTGAAATTTTGGGCAGTATCACTTTGATGCTTTGTTGCAGGTGAATTCGTTCTACCTAGGAGAGAATTATAGTCGAATCTGTCCCTCCCCAGAGCGAATTCAAATTAGTGAGGAAATTCTTGACTATTTCTTTTGCAATGCCTTCTTGGTGATGTTTCTATGTCCTTGCCAAGTTTTCATGTCATTTGGAAAATGGCATGCATTCAAAGGATCATTGACAAAGACAATCACGCCCCTACTTGGGGCAGTAAACAAGAAATAGTCACAAGCTGATCAAATCACTTGGCATTCATGAATAATTAACTCTAGGTTACCATAGACAAAAGGTTACGCCCTTTGCCTATTCATGACTGATCAATGTCCAAGCTCAAGTAACACCTCACTGAAAAATGTTAACACTTGAACTAAGTTCCTTTGCCCGTCAAAAGCAAGGATTCAAGAATGCATGCCCCTTTTCATGCTTGGGGCATCAAGATTTGGTTAGGTTACTAAGAAAACCTAATCATTAGTGCTTTGGTTATCTATTTTTTCTCGGCACTGCGCCATGCACAATGCATCCCAAAAAGGGGCATTTGTAGACAAAAAAACAACACCAATCCAATTATGTGACTGCAAAAACTGATCGCATTGACACACACAGCCCCAAGGGTAGCTCCTAGAGGTTAAATAGTGATCCTAACCACTCTCAAAGTAGTTTTGGGAGGTCAGAGATCAATTTGGAACCTTCTAGGAACTTTGCTCAGAATCCATCCCTCCCTGGGATGAACTCAAAATGGGATCCGTCCTCCCCTAGGACGAATATAGAATCTGCTCTAGGGTGGGATGAATTCCAGGTTTTATGGGTAAAAAGTCAAAGCTTGACAAATGGCAGCTCATATCTGCCACTTAATGCTTCCTTCATAGCATGGGAGTGCGGGTGAGCATTTTTGAGCGTTAGAGGCTATTACAAGGGCAGTCATGAAGTCCCTATTCAGGGAGGAATCTCCCTCCCCCTGGGAAGGCATGATTGCCAAGTGGCACCTCTGCATGCCCAATTCAAGAGACCTCTAGGTCTATAAATTGGTGAGTTTCCTCACCCTAAAATATACAGAGAAGGAGCTTTTTGGAGCAACGAAGTGCTGTCATTTTGCTTTCACACCTATTCCCATTTTGAATTGTGCCTTTCACATCCTTGATCTCTTTTGGAGAAGAGGTCAATGGATGGTCATTGGAAGCACACCATTATCCCACCCAATTTTTCGACAACACATTACAAGATAATTTGGGCCCATCCCAAGTGGATTGGTGCTGAAATCAGGTTCCAACGGTGGGCGGCCTACCCGGGTGCCCCGCATTGCTGCGATCCTAATATTCCTTTTTAGGAATGATTGGGGATTCATGGTAGATTGTTATTTTTGTCATTTTTTTTTATTTTGCATTCCATCGTATGCTTCTTAAATAGCTTGTAATTCTGATTTCATAATGCTTTGATCAAATCTTATCATGTTTTATCACTTTTGTTGTCCTCACTAACTTGCAGGTAGTAGCGTAAAATTATCGTTGATGGAGGCCAAATTAGGGAAATCTAACCATCTGGGTCTTCCCAAAATGCCTCTAATTAGCTAACCCCAAGTTTGTAGGTATTTTGGAGCTCCCTAGACTCAAATTTTTTTTGGTAGTATCACTTCGGCGCTTTGTTGCAGGTGAATTCGTTCTACCCCAAAGCAAATTATAGTCGAATCCGTCCCTCCCCGGAGTGAATTCAAATCAGTGAGGAAATTCTCGACTATTTATTTTGCAATGCCTTCTTGGTGATGTTTCTATGTCCTTGCCAAGTTTTCATGTCATTTGGAAAAAGGCATGCATTCAAAGGATCATTGACAAAGACAATCACACCCCTGCTTGGGGCAGTAAACAAGCAATAGTCACAAGCTGATCAAATCACTTAGCATTTGTGAATCATGAAATCTAGGTTACCACAGACAAAAGGTTGCGCACTTTGCCTATTCATGACTGATCAATGTCCAAGCTCAAGTAACACCTCACCGAAAAAGGTTAACACTTGAACTAAGTTCCTTTACTCGTCAGAAGCAAGGATTCAAGAATGCATGCCCCTTTTCATGCTTGGGGCATCAAGAGTTGGTTAGGTTACTAAGAAACCCTAATCATTAGTGCTTTGGTTATCTATTTTTGCTCGACGCTGCGCCATGCATAGCGCATCCCAAAAAGGGGCATCTATAGACACCAAAACAACACCAATATAATTATGTGACTGTAAAAACTGATTGCATTGACATGCACAGCCCCAATGGCAGCCCCTAGAGGTTAAACAGTGGTCCGAACCACTCTCACAGCAATTTTGGGAGGTCAGAGATCAATTTGGCACCTTCTAGACACTTTGCTCAGAATTCATCCCTCCCTGGGAAAAATTCAAAATGGGATCCATCCTCCCCTAGGACAAATACATAATCCACTCCAAGGTGGGACGAATTCCAGGTTTGTTGGGCAAAAAGTCAAAGCTTGACAAATTGCAGCTCAGATCCACCACTTAATGCTTCCTTCATACCATGGGAGTGTGGGTGAGCATTTTTGAGCGTTAGAGGCTGTTACAAGGGCAGTCATGAAGTCCTTATTCAGGGAGGAATCTTCCACCCCCTGGGAAGGCATGATTGCCAAGTGGCGCCTCTGCATGTCCAATTCAAGAGACCTCTAGGTCTATAAATTGGTGAGTTTCCTCACCCTAAAATATACAGAGAAGGAGCTTTTTGGAGCAACGAAGTGCTGTCGTTTTGCTTTCACACCTATTCCCATTTTGAATTATGCCTTTCACATCCTTGATCTCTTTTGGAGAAGAGGTCATTGGGTGGTCATTGGAAGCACAAATCTAGAACCAAACCTAACATTTGGTCACATTATCCAAACCAATTTTCCGACAACACATTATAAGAGATTTTGGGACCATCCCAAGTGGGTCGGTGCCAAAATCAGGTTCCAACGGTGGGCAGCCCGCCCGGGCGCCCCGCACTGCTGCGAGCCTAATCTTCCTTTTTAGGAATGATTGGGGATTCATGGCAGATTGTTCTTTTTTTCATTTGTTTATTTTGCATTCCATTGTATGCTGCTTAAATAGCTTGTAATTCTGATTTCATAATGCTTTGATCAAATCTTATCATGTTTTATCGCTTTTGTTGTCCTCACTAACTTGCAGGTAGTAGCATCAAATTCCTATTGATGGAGGCCAAATTGGGTAAATATGACTATCTGGGTCTTCCCAAAATGCCTCCAATTAGCTAACCCCAAGTTTGCAGGTCTTTTGGAGCTCCCTAGACATGACATTTTGGTTAGTATCACTTTGGCGCTTTGTTGCAGGTGAATTCATTCTACCCCAGAGCAAATTACAGTCGAATTCGTCCCTCCCTAGAGCGAAATCAAATCAGTGAGGAAATTCTTGAATGTTTCTTTTGCAATGCCTTCTTGGTGATGTTTCTATGTCCTTGCCAAGTTTTCATTTCATTTGGAAAATGGCATGCATTCAAAGGATCAAATCAAGCAATAGTCACAAGCTGATCAAATCACTTGGCATTCGTGAATCATGAACTCTAGGTTACCACAGACAAAAGGTTGCACCCTTTGCCTATTCATGACTGATCAATGTCCAAGCTCAAGTAACACCTCATCGAAAAAGGTTAACACTTGAACTAAGTTCCTTCGCCCGTCAGAAGCAAGGATTCAAGAATGCATTCCCCTTTTCATGCTTGGGGCATCAAGAGTTGGTTAGGTTTCTAAGAAACCCTAATCATTAGTGCTTTGGCTATCTATTTTTTCTTGGCTCTGTGCCATGCACAGTGCATCCCAAAAAGGGGCATCTGTAGACACCAAAACAACACCAATTCAATTATGTGACTGCAAACATTGATTGCATTGACACAAACAGCCCCAAGGGCAGCCCACACAGGTTAAACAGTGGTCCTAACCACTCTCACAATAGTTTTGGGAGGTCAGAGATCAATTTGGCACATTCTAGGCACTTTGCTCAAAATTCGTCCCTCCCTGGGACGAATTCAAAATGGGATCTATCCTCCCCTGGGACGAATATGGAATCCACTCCAGGGTGGGATGAATTCCAGGTTTGATGGGAAAAAAGTCAAAGCCTGACAAATGACAGCTCAGATCCATCACTTAACACTTCCTTCATAGCATGGGAGTGTGGGTGAGCATTTTTGAGCGTTAGAGGCTGTTACAAGGGCAGTCTTGAAGTCCCTATTCAGGGAGGAATCTCCCTCCCCATGGGAAGGCATGATTGCCAAGTGGCGCCTCTGCATGCCCAATTCAAGAGACCTCCGAGTCTATAAATTGGTCGGCTTCCTCACCCTAAAATATACAGAGAAGGAGCATTTTGGAGCAATGAAGTGCTGTCATTTTGCTTTCACACCTATTCCCCTTTTGAATTGTGCCTTTCACATCCTTGATATCTTTTGGAGAAGAGGTCATTGGGTGGTCATTGGAAGCACAAATCCGAAACCAAACCCGACATTTGGCCACATTATCCCACCCAATTTTTTGACAACACATTACAAGATATTTTGGGCCCATCCCTAGTGGATTGGTGCCGAAATCAGGTTCCAACGGTGGGCGGCCCGTTCGGGCGCCCCGCACTGCTACGAGCCTAATATTCCTTTTTAGGAATGATTGTGGATTCATGGTAGATTGTTCTTTTTGTCATTTGTTTATTTTGCATTCCATCGTATGCTGCTTAAATAGCTTGTAATTCTGATTTCATAATGCTTTGATCAAATCTTATCATGTTTTATCGCTTTTGTTGTCCTCACTAACTTGCAGGTAGTAGCATCAAATTCTCGTTGATGGAGGCCAAATTGGGGAAATCTGACCATCTGGGTCTTCCCAAAATGCCTCCAATTAGCTAACCCCAAGTTTACAAGTCTTTTGGAGCTCCCTAGACATGACATTTTGGGCAGTATCACTTCGGCGTTTTGTTGCAGGTGAATTCGTTCTACCCCGGAGCGAATTACAGTCGAATCCGTCCCTCCCTAGAGTGAATTCAAATCAGTGAGGAAATTCCTGTATGTTTCTTTTGCAATGCCTTCTTGGTGATGTTTCTATGTCCTTGCCAAGTTTTCATGTCATTTGGATAAGTTTTAGTTGCAGTTTAATTCATTTTCCCATCCGCTTATTGTAGGCTTGAGGATTGTATTGCTTTATCTTGTTTGTAGGATCTACTAATGGTTCCTTGTTCCTTTGAACGCTGTGTCTAAACATCAAAGGAGTGGCAAGGAATCAACACTCGTATACACAAGCGGCGGTGATGTTTGGTCCACCCATCTTACATGTGGGCACGCGGAAGAGGGATGGCTTTCCATTGATGTGACCAAGAGACAAGTTTTATGCTCCTCGCCCCTAAAAGGGGAGGAATCGGATTGTAACTGGATTTTAAATACATTAATAAAAGAAGAGGGTTGTTTCATTCCATTTGGTTTCTAATTTGTTTACGCTTTCTCCATTTTACACATTTTCAATTCATAGCATCAAGTTTAGTTTTGTTATTGCATCGTACTTGGAGTTTTTCCCTTTTTGTTTCTGTATCCTCGTGCTTCCAGTAACACTATAGAGGAAGAACTCACAAAATTCTTTTCATTAGCTTAGATAGGACTATTGCAATAGAGGATGCAACACTAGATCCAACATTTGCAAGAGGAGTATGAAACATTGTAGGGTCACACTACAAGACTCCTTGAACAGACTATCCAAGACTTGGATAAAATGATGCAAATGATGGATGATCAAAGAGTAGTGAGGTCCCAAGAATTAGAAGGCAAAGGAAAATAGCATGATACACCACTACAAGTGAGTATTTCAAACCATGATGATGCACGTACGAGTAGGATAGAAAACTCACAAATCAAGGAATGCCCAATGACCAATAAATAACATAAGAGGAGGAGGAAATAGCTTGGTGAGGCATTGAAGAATACATTACAACACCTAGACCACAAGGTAATATACACATGGATTCAAGCAAATCCAGTGATGGAGAGTTGCCTTAGCTAGTAAGATAAGATAGTTTGGATATCGATGATGATGACTTCTTAGGACAACCATCGACACCTCATGTTCACCCTAACCCTAATACCTATGCAGTAGCCTATTGACACTTTAGGTGATAAATGAGAGAAGTGGGAAGACTTCAAAGATTAATGAACTTACCAATAAATTGGTCAAAACAAAGGGATGATGACCGTAATAATTCTAGTTTTGAGTTTGACTTGTCAAAACCATATAGGGAAACTCGATTAAATATAATTCTATAATTATTCTAGGAGGAAAGGAAATGGACATGTTGACTAGCACACACAGATCATTTAATGTAAGTACTCCAACAATTGTTTCTTGGAATGCAAAGAAATAAAGGTCACTTGGCCAATATGGAATTGGTGGATATAAAACCAGTAAGTAACCAAAAATAACCCCCAAGATAATAGCAAGGTCGTAGAGGTGGAATACATCCACTAAATACTAGAAGGGCTAGAGGATATATTCCACATAGAGGAGGTATAGGACAAGGAAGGATTCAACCCCTACTCCTAGATGTTTTAGAGACACACCATTGGCCTATTTGAATTAGACTAGGAACCTGCAAGGTATCTTCTAGTTGAGAGGGAATGTACCATATCTCAAAGGAAGACAACCATGGGGATGAACTCCATTGATTTGAACAGGACCAAGAAGAGTGGAAACTAGAAGAGGATTACCCCAAGAGAGGGAAGTTCCATGGAATTTTTACAAAGGTCTTGCAGCAAGAGGACTAGGTCGAGGAAGACCTATGCAAGAAAGAGGTCTTTTTTACAAAGGAAGAGTATGTTTCACCTATGAATAGAGTCAAGGACTATAAAGGACTTGTTCACCAAGTTTAGAAGCTAAATTGAAAGTGGAGATAGGTAGAGGAATTGCTCAAATGATACTATACTAGTAAGAGCAACCCTACCTCATGGTCAATCAATAGAATAACAAGATGAAGTATTACCAATTGGAAGTATTGCAAGTTATAATTGCATGATTACAAACTGCACACTTGGAAATCCAAGAGAAGGAGATCAAATAGATAGTCAGTTGGCACCTAATGAAATGATTACCTGTAATGTAGAAGTGAACAACCCAATTGACGAGTCAAAATATAGAATCATGTAAGTGAATGTCACTATATAATTCTCATGATGGTAAGTGTCAAGATATTAATGAAAAAAATAGAAAAATATCTTAATTGTGAAAATCCTTTGGGACACAATTAAGATGGAAGGGGTTGAAAACCAAAAACAATGACCCCTTCTGAGAAAAAAAGAGAAAAGAGAAAAATAAAATTATATTAATTGTGAAAATCCCTCAGGATGCAATTAATATGGAGGGTGGTTAAAAATTGGAAATTCTGACCCCATATAGAAAAAAAATAAAAAGAAAAAGAAAAAATAAAAGAGAAAAATATATAAAAAAAAGGCAAAGAAAAGGACAAAAATAAGAAAAATATAAAATTACATGCACAAAAGTGACAAGTTCTCAATCATCTATACAAGAGGATAAAACCACATGAAAAGGAGGCTAAGGTGGTATAATTTTATGCATAAAAACATTAGGGTTTAAAAATTTATATAGAGCAAAATGCCATGCAGAAATTTTGTTTCCGCACTTGCAGATCGTACACATGCAACACTGGAATTCAAAAAAATTGGAGGTGAAAAGAGTGTAAATGAAAATAATTTTCCATATGGGCAGTTGGAATTCACCACATTGATACAATTTTAGTGACCCATTTTAAATTTACACCACAAGAATTTTTGGTTTCAAAAAAGCAACCTGATTGGAGGAAAAAGTTTCTAGAATTAGGGTTTTTACTCTGAAAAAAACTATATTTTTAAGAAATCATATTACAGGTGGATATGAACTATTGTACGAACACAGTTTCTAGGAAATAAATCACCCAAGGGAAACCTTATTGTAGAAAAAGTAGGGTTAGGGTTTGATTTTCTATAAATAGGGAAATGAGGAATTGGAAGAAGGTAAAATAAGCAAACCCTCGTACAAAAATTAACCATAAAAGCAAAACCATTTTTTAAATTTGCATGTTTGAATAAGTTGAAAAGGATGGTTGTATAATACTACCATTGTAGACACTAAAATTGTGTCAATCCAATTAGACTGCTAATACAAGGTCTAATTGACACCATATGGCCCCCTTGGTTAACCCTCAGAGGTTACATAGTGGTCCTAACCACTTTTGGGAGGTTCTACCCCACTTTTCGGATTTTTTGGGCCATTTAGGCATGGTCATCACACCCTAGGACAACCACAATTCATGACCATCCCACCCAAGGACTACCGCCAGTAGCCATCCTTGGGTGGGATGGCCATGGCCTTGGACCCTCGAAAAGTCAAAGGAGGGATAAATGACACCCATAAACTACCATTTATCTTGCCAATTCAAGCATGCAAGCATGAGGATGCATAAATCTCATGCCAAGTTGCAAATTAGAGGCCAAAAAGAGATTATTTCACCTTCCAATGCATGGCAACCTCTGGACAAATGGTGACACTTGCCTCGCATGCCCATTTGACCATATGCCCTCTTGGGTTATAAAGTGGATCAATTCCACCCAATTTTAGGGATGAGTCTTTGTAACATTTGCAATTAAGTGCTGCCAAGATTTATCCCCAACCCACTGTGCATTTTCCCTTAATATCTCTATCAAGCAAAGGAGGTTTTCAAGTGATTGTAAAACGTGCAATCTATTTACAAAATTGACCCATTCAAGTGAATCAGGTTTCCAATTTTGATGACAACACCCCTAAGAGTGTTTTGGACCAAATCCTAGAGGAAATGGTTGCAAAAACCACTAGATTTGGTGGTCATTCCACCCCAAGATGACCCCAAAATTATGATAGTCCTAAATGGCTCACCCTGGGATGACATAAATTGGAGCACCATTTTATTAATGTTTTTACATAGGTCAATTCTAGACTAGAATATATGCTTGTTGTTCAAATTTGGTGCAATTTGGAGTTGTTTTGCTTTGGTTATCATGATTTTGTGTTTTGTAGGCCTAAATGGATCACCTCGAGATGACAAAAAACCTAAGCATAATTTCCTTAATTTTTTAAATTAGATTATTTACACAACACATAATATGCATAACTCTAAGTTTTGGTAGATTTTGGAGCACTTTTGAATAGTCTATTGCATTTTTCCTCTTTCAAGCTTATTGATGCATGCACCTTCATGGTTTTGCTCTAATATACACATGCTACTAATCCATTTCAGTTTCATATGTGTAGATATAGGTATCACAGTGCATGAGGAAAGAGCAACAAGTTGGAACAATGATATAACACTTTGCGATGACATCAGAAGCCCGCTCTTCAATTTTGAGTGCGAGGAAGACACTGCAAGCAAGCCTTGGATTATTGAAAGGATTTGATCCTTTGTTTTTTGTATTGAGTTTGTCAATTAAGAGCCCTCAAGGGGACATTTTGTAACTGCTTATTTGATATTTATATTAATATAAGGAGAACCATCCATTTCTTTCATATACTTGTCATTTTATGCTTGTTTGAAGTGTCACTTTTGTAGTGCTTAGATCAAGTAGAACAATAGATGCATCTCATTTTCCCTTGCTAGGTGTGCCATTTTTTTGCTCTATAGCCATACTATGGGAATTTTTTTTTTTGGAGGACTAAGTGAAGGAGAAATTGCATAAACCCCACCAAAATTGCATCAAAAAGAGAGATTGAAGGTTTATGGCAAATGGGTTCCACAAAAATCATACTAGTTAAAGAACAAGGTTTTCTAACCAAATGATATTTTTAGGGTTGTATGTATGATTTGGAGCCATGATTTTTTTATTTTGAAACACATTGTCTGATTTCAAAGCTCCCAAAGACCCAATTTATGCAATTTTTAAGAGATCGTACGAATTGTTTTACAATTGTATAGACAATGATAATGTTGTATAGAAGGGATGTATCCTTGTATAATTTGATAGTAGTTGGTATGATTTCATATCAAGGTTGTATTATTTTAAGTATCATTGTATGATTTGCTACAATAGTATGAAATTAGGCATGATTTAATAGATTCGGATGGAGTTGTATGATCTGGGTAGGATGTATGATTTGGAAATGAGGCCTGGTATGATCTTGATAGTTTCTATACATTTTGAAAGTAGTCGTGTGAACTTTTGAAATAATTTTGTGCATAATTATCTTGAATTATCCAATTGAGGAGAGAGTGTGCAAATGAGGTTTCCACTCAGTGATGGCAAAAGTATCAGTTCTATGTGAGAATCCTAAGCTCATTATGATCACATTGTAGCATCTAGGGTAGATAGATCACCAGGACCATTACACAAGAGAGAATCATGACCCAAGTGATCTCCCTCAATTCACCCCATTCAAGACCAAAGAATTCAATTTCAGTCATCCATGAGACATGGTAATTATCCTTGGAGAGGGAGAGAATGAATTCCATGGAGGATTTAGAGATACTGGTGTGGTGGTAGAGGAAGAGCTCCACTACAATACAAAATGGAGGATATGGAACCACCCAAGGTACACAGAAGGGAAATTCATAGTGAAGTTCATCGAGAGAAGACTCTGAAATAATAGGAAGAACTACCCAATGAACCAAAGGAGTAAGTCAACATCGAGGATTTCACTTTTAGGTAGCCACCAGAAGAATTTTGTAGAAAGTGGTGGAAAAACAATGATACAAAGCATCCACTGAAGGATATGCTAAGGAAGAGTAGAGTGGGTATTATAGCACAAATCCCACCACAAGATAAAGTATCCTTCAATGAATACTTGTTGTAGATTCTTAAATCATATGAATCCTCTGAGAATTGTATTGTTGTGCGAGTGGGTAATAGGTATGTCAGGGTGGAGTTTTTGATAGAGACATTATGACAATCATTCATATTGCCTAGGAGTGAAGCTCCAATTTTGAAGAATATAGTAGACCCAATTGACATGCATAGGCTGATTACGACACTCACATCTGTGAATTCATCTGTGCAAGCAAATATTTTTGGTACTGGAACCCATGGGATTAAAAATATCTAGTTGAAAACTAATGAGTTGGCATATGTAATGAATGTTGTTGTGGTCCATCTATCTAGACAATCATGAGCTTTGGAAACACCAATTTGTATGGCACAGTACATGTAAGGATTTTATAATGGCATGAAATATGATTGGGAAATATATTTATAGGAATGAATGCAATAATTGCTGACAGTTAGGAGGAAGACATTCACCATGACCTTTCATGTAATTTCTCTATTATTGGATGTAGTATCTAGAATGGGAATTTAATTTCCTAGGAGGAACCAACCATGGGAAGTAGCACTACCATACTACAATGGACAAATATTGTGTCTCTACCAAAGGCAACCATAGATTAATAAAAGGCCAAGAAGAGCACAAAGCAGCCAACACCCTTTGATGTAAGAGGCTGAGACTGCATCTGACAAATATGTTCATCCATAGAGAAATAGAAGAAGACAATTGAAACTCAATAGTAGGATCAATTCCAATAATTGTGGGAGAAACCTATATCTTTTGAAGAGGAGGAGAGGGTGGAACAACAATCCAACCCTATAAGGATTCAAACATTAAGGCAATGGGATAAATAGAAGAAACACGTGCAACAAGAGCAAAATGAATTAGCACCAGAGGAAGGGTACTCTAACTCGAAGGAATTAAATCTACTAAATTTTAATATACCATGTCTGGAAGGAATGGGAAGAGCAATGGGATCTCCAAAATTTCTCCAAAACTCTAATTTTAAATTTATGGATTCATCCATATATTTAATTGAAATGAAAATGGTACCACCAAATTCAAAAGAAAAATTGTGATCAAGGTTCCATTGGAGGAGGCCAAGGAGACAAATAAAATAATAAATATTATGATGAGAGGTGTTAACAGCTAGTGGGAGTAGATAAGTACATAGGTACCACACGAAGAGTTTTCTACTGACCAAAAAATTACAACTCTAAGGGGAGTGCACCTAAACCCAGAAGACAAAGGATTGAAAAAAATGCAATAAGAGGACTTGCCTAAGTTGCAATAGGAAGTCCAAGTACGGGTGTGTTGTAACCCATAGTTACAAATTGGTTTTCACCACAAATTTTTGAAAAAATTCATCAAAATTGATGTCTAGGTGAGCTTAAGGCGCAAGGGTTAAATTTTGATGATTCCAAAGAATTGAAGTTTGGGTTTAATTTGAATTTTGGCTTGCATCAAGACTGTTTAATTTTTTTTTTACATTGAGGAAGACATAGATCCAATTGCAATAATTTGGATTGAATAATTTTGAGCATTTGTACCTTAATGGCATTATTTCAAATTAAAATGTTTCAAAAAATGCAAGTTCTATTTTTTTTCAAAAGTCTGAATAATTAAATTTTATTTTAGGGTTTTCTCACTTTTGTCTTACATTTGGATGTAAATTAATATGGCCACAGCTTGAGCTAGAAAACTCCATTTGGGGTGATTTAAAAATTGGTGGAAAAATATTGGTCTCATCTTCGCAATGACATTGAAAGTTTAGAGTTTTAGCTCACAGGTTTTTCGAGAAATAGTAGTTTACAATGGCAACTTGTGAATATTAAAATGATGTATCTCATGAACCATGATAAATATTTTGATGAAATCAACTTGGTTGAGTACCCATTTGGCCCATTTATATACATGGAACATTTCTTAAGAATTTGAACACTTTGAATTTTTTCCTATTCTTGGCACTATGGGACAACTAAGAGCTCTAGGTCATATTTGGTCTCCATTAAATAGGACTAAAATAAGTTCTTGGATAAGTATGCAATTTATATGATCTCTATAATGACCTCTTATTTGGCTGTGAAAAATTATCCATTTTTTTATTTGGTTCTAGTTTGGAGACTCAGATCTTAGGAAAGCTTATCATTGATAAATCAAAGCCATCACTCTTATATCAATAATAAAGATATTCCATTAGTTAAATGTATATTTAATTTGAGAAATTTTCATTGATAGACAAAATCCATCGCTCTTACATCAACGAAGAAGATTTCAATCGACAACCAAGAAAAATTAACCATCTCTTACAAAATCCTCATCGTCGATGCATCAGTGACAATGCAATTTGATCAACGATAAGGCTTTTAGTCATTGCCCTTATGAAATACTTGTTGATCTTAAATCAGTGATAGATTTAGGTAATTAGTGATAGTGTATTTTTGGTAGTCTTCATTGTTATTATGGAAAGCCTATTGGTAATGTATCAAGGATAATAGTTTTACATCAACAATAGTGCATTTTTGGTAGTCTTAATCGCTCTTCGGGAAAGCCTATCAACAATGCATCAGTGAAAAAGATTTTTTATTAGTGAAGAAGGTTTTAACAGGCTATTTGATGCACTAACAACAAAATAATATCATACATATATGAGCAGATGCAATAATTAGTTAACCCTAATGTTGAGCATTGTAAATAAAACCTTAGAGAATGATTTAATCAGTCTGAATACTTAGGGTATTTTAATTAGAAGGATGTCATGAAGATATTAATATTAAAATCTTGAGCATAATGATAAATAATTTGGCCAATAAAATTTTATGGCTCATGTTCCTGCTCCAATAAAATTTTGTCGCTCATGTATCAACGTCAAGAATCATGCATTATCGACATCCAATGAAATCTCATCACCAATAGAAGAGAGCCATCGCTGATGTATCTTTGACAAGGCTTGCGCATCATCGACAAGGGTGTCTTTGCTAATAAATGAGAATCCATCGTTGATATAACAAATCCAACACTCTTCCATCAATGACAAAGGCTTTGCATGAGCAATGTGAATTTAATGATTTAATATCATCACCAATAGAACAAAGTCATTGCTAATGCATGAGCGACAAGGGTTTTGCATCACCGATGAATTTTAAAAAGGATTTTTTTTGAATTCTTAACTATAGAAATGATTTTAGCCTAAAATATGAGTATTTGGGTAAAATAATGAAGACTTTTAATCATTCGGATTTAATATTGGAAGCCCTAAAATTTAATAATTAAAATTAAAATCCAAAATATTAGAAAATAATAAAAATTAAAAATTAAATTAAAAGGCTAATGTTAAACCTTAGGCAAACATTCAATAAATCTAAAATCATCAATATTAATAGTAATAATACCAAATTTTGATTTTCTTTCATTGCCAAAGTCTTAAATTGGATTTTTCTCCTGTGTCTACAAGTTATCAAACTAGTGGGTGAACAAGGAATTTGAAAAGTCAAGAAAAGAATTCGAACTATCGTGAATAATGATATTCATTAACCTAGACTAAAACCTGACTAGTTGGTGCATGACAGAATGTGATGATTCAACTACCCAAAGCTTCATGGAGAAGTTTCTAATTAGTTAGAGATCAAGGGCTAAAATTGCAGATCTGAATCAAAAGTTACTTCAAGACCCACCACCACTAGAGGAGAAAAGGAATCAGAGCCAGTCATAGAACAAGAACACCCTGGATATTTGAGGATAGGTGGCACAGTTTATCCAATTTTTATAGCCTATAATATACCAATTCTTGTTGTAATACATTCACAAAAACTAGTGGCATAGAGGATGCCAAGTGTCTATAGATGCACCAAGTATTCAAAACAAAATTGCAGAATTCAAACTATAAAAGAGGCCTTTCAATCCAAAATTTAGTGTCGAGCATTAGAACAACAAAATTTTTCAAGAAGGATTTTTGATTGTTTAGTCCAAGTTGAATGTATTTTCCCTATGTTGCCTTTGTTCTCCATCTCTCCATTCTTATCACCTTTCTACAAGCACTACTAAGAGTTGAGGAGCTCACTTGAGATCATTTCTAGGGAGTTGCTTGAGAAGCAAGATTCCATATGTCACTACTATTAGGACATTAGATTGTGTTCCCATGTTACGACATTCAAACAGGGTGAATATTAAGTTTTTTTTTTTTGAGAGACCTGAGCATATTGATAGAATCTATCATTGTAATCATCAAATATTGAATATAATACATAATTATGTTTTTTTCTCTTTGGCACATTCTAGTGTAATGTGTGTGTTACTTGTTTGTATATTACATTATTTGAATCTAAAGACAATGTTTCTTTCACTATTTTAATACATGTGTTGATTACATTATTCGAATGAATGTGGTTATGTTAGTTCTTTCCTTATTCTTCTCATTGTTTCATAGAATTGGTTAAGTTTTGCTACAATCACCCAATAGAAAAGGCACCGGTCTGCATTCTTGAAACTAAAGCTATAAATGCTATGTTTGCTTGGTCATCATAAAAATCCATTATAATTCATTAGATCTGGTAGATTTTAGCAAGACTAAAATTCTTATCAATTAGGCTCATTGTGTTGTGTCTAGACCTAACCTACATTCTTAAAGATTTAGTGTTTCAGGTTAAAGAGGTGATTTTATCAGAGCTCACATATTTTTGTGATTAGGAAGTTTTGAGAGCGTGACAACCAATATTCTAAGGATATCAAAATTTCCAAAAAAAAATTGGTGCCATTTTCAAGGATAGAATCTTCATGATTTTAAACCTGGGATTCCATGGCATTAATATTTTTTACTAGCTATTCATACTGGCTTGTCAAAATTATGCCAATAGTTTTTGTATCATTGTTAGGGATAGAATATTAATGATTTTAAACCTAGGATTCCACAATAATTTTATACATACAACTGTCAACTTACACCAAAATTTTTGACACCATTGTCGGGGATAGAATATTTGATTTTTATATGTTCTTGTAGTCTGTCTCCTCACAAAAAAGTTTTATATCCATCAATGCCATAGTTTTCGGCTTCGTGGTTACCTCTATGTATATTTGAGAGATTGAGAAATTTTAAAAATAGACCAATATTGAACTGAGTGAGATTCTATTGCACCAAAGTGTTAGCCACTCTGAACAAACCCAAAATATAGAAGAAAGAAGAATCTGACCTGGTGCATATGAGAGGGAGTGGTAAGAAAATATTTCAAGAATTGAAGAACCCAGAGGTATTTATCCAAAACTAAAAAACCTAGTTTACAAAATTAAATTATATCATAGTGGTAAGGTTTTTTTAACAAGCAATGTTTTTTTAGATGATTATTATAGCATCTTAAGTTGTTCTGATAATAATATTTCAATTATCACCCCTATGATCATTATTAATAACCAAAATAATTAGTACCTTTAGACCTAGAGAGCCAATAGGTACATACCTTTTTGACTACCCCCCCGCATTCATCAGTTACCTATTAAAGCCCCTAAATACTTGCCCAACTTCTTAGGTAACAATGTTGTCACTAGAGAAGAACATATCCAAAGAATTCTATATGCCTCAGATAAATTGGAAGTCAAAGAAGAATATGTGGCCCTTAGGCTATTTTGGTAAACCTTAGAGAAGGATGCTATGGATTGGTTCAATACTCTGCCCTCACATTACATATCAGAGTTCCAATAAATGGAAGAAGTTTTTTAGAAGGGTATGGTAAGGAAATAAATAAATTATTGCCTATAACTGAATTGGATGCAATGAAAAAAGAGAAAAATTAATTAGTTAATAACTTCAAAAAAATATTCATCAAGGTTAAAAACAATTTTTTTGATAAATTAGCTCTTAGTGATCAACATTATATTATATTTTATATGAATGCTTTCTCTGCAAAATTCAATGATGAATTAAGAAAAGAGCAAGTGAACACTATTTTTGAGTGCATGAATAAATTTGTCCATGTAGAAAGGAATATGACCAGTAGTTAATTCCATTTCTATTGTTCTACTTGTAATTCACCCCATAGTCCTTTTGGTTGTGCCATCTTTTTAATCTCATATCCTAGCATGAACCTCAAAGAGCGGCCTAGTAAAGAAGTTAGAACCAATGTAGATTGCAAGGATAAACACCATAAATATAAAATAAATCTTGAGATATATCGATAATAGAGAACTTTAATATCTAAAATACAACATCATCATCCTAAAACCACTAATTTCATAATTGATGAAGTCAAATGGGAACCACTTATAGCAGTAGTGGATATTTTTCAAGAAATCCATACCATTTACTTTGATAGTACAATAGATGAGATGAATGTTCCTAATATGGATGAGATGAGAGAACAACATTTATAATAAGAGATACATTCCAAAAAAATAGTGCAGACTGAGGAAGAAAAAGTTTATAAAAGACCAACAACTAAGAACAATGAATCAAATGATGAGATTATTATTGAAAATTTTGGTGTAAAAGAAGACACAAAAATAGAGATTGATCATAATTCTGAAGAAGATATCAATGCCTTTCTTATTATTCATGAACAAATAACTTTATTTCTTAGGTAATAAAATCATCATCAAGCTCCTAATAATAGATTTGATGAAATAAAACAAGATTAGTCTATAATAGTAGAAGTTTCAAAAAACCTTTTGACCAATGATTTCAATATATAAGAAATACAAGAACAATGCTCAGATATAGAGGAACTATCCAAAAAAATAGTGCATACTAAAGAATAAGAAATTGATAAACGGGAAACATTTAATAATGATGAGTCTAAATATGGGGGTCCTTTTAAGTCCAATGTGAAAGAGAACCACCAAACATAATGGATTGATCACAAGCCATGGGTTGAAGAAGATATCAATGTCTGTATTATAAGTAATGAGCAAAGAAATTTATTTCCTAGAGAAGAACATCATCATCAAACTCTTGATGATAGTTTTGATGAAATCTAAAAATATCAATCTATAACAATGGAATCTCTAAAAGCCTTCAAGTTGATGATTTCGATATATTAGAGATGCTAGAAAAACATTTATAGGAAGATGTATTATCCAACAAAACTATATATAATGAATATAAAAAGTATATGAAAGGACAATAACTGAGGATGATTTATCCAAAGATGAAGTTCTCCTTGTGAATCCCAATGTAGAGGAAGAAAATGAGATAGAACTGACTAATCACAAGCTTAAAAGTATAATTAAGTTTAAAAAATATGGTTAGAGGATCATAGCACAAAAGGAAGTAATAACAATTCTTGAGAGCATAGACATTTTTTCTAAATATTTTAAGCTTATTAATCAATCAAAAAAATTATCAAGTAGACCTCCAAGCCTAGAAGATTGTAAAAACAAAACCACATCTAAAACAAAGTCCCTCCATGATTTTAAAATATGTATGTCAAATTAAATAAATGAATACTCTATATGCAATCACCTTCTTGATAACATAACTACAACTAACATAATAGTTTATATGTTGATTCTTTCTTCTATAAATAATTGTTCCCCTATTTCTATCTTAAGTATGAAATTAGTCAGGTTAAAATAGGTCAAATCAGATAAAATTGATAAATTCACAGTACTCATTGGTTTGGAAATGATGTTTATCTCTTTGCTAAATTCTCCATAATATTCGTTAACAAAGCTTTTGCCCTGGGTAATACCACATTTGTTACCTCTATTTAGAGTAAAATCCCCAATACCCAATCCATCATCAGAATCCTCACAAGAATTGGCTAGTCTAACAAAAAATACATCATGAAAAGAGCAAAGATAAAAATGATGCACGAAGCTCAATTGTGGTTTCTTATTCTCTAGAATTTCAAGAATTGAGAATGTATCCTAGGCCATTTAGGATAAAATAAAATAAATTTGAACTCACTCTACATCAGGAGGTCATAAAGCTGATTTTGCAAAATAAAAGTGTTACCCCCGTATTGTTCTAAGTTTGAAAAGAAATTATCCAAAAAATTTGTTTCCTCTTGCAAATATTCCAATAAAATATTTTTCTATTTTTTGCCTCATCATCATTCATGTCCAATAGTGATTATATTTTTACCTATTTAAAAGGTTTTCTTCCACACTGCAATTTTGATAGACTTGTTCTAATTGGTTAAAGAAAAATAATGTAGAATGAGACAGATGACACTAAGATCTTATGAGCCAGGATTTATGCAATTGTTCCATAAGTTTGGAGCTACAATAGAATTAGGTGGAAGGTACTGTGTGTTATGCTAAAATATTCACATCTTCCATAAATTTTAAAGTTATTCCAAGGTCAATAAGAATGAAGTCGCCATTGGTAGGATGCTTTGAGCCAAAAACACATACAATTTTCTTTTTAGCCTTATAGATTTCTAACCCAGCTTGGAATATGTAATTCATCATAATTCTTCTCAAGTAAGAAGAAAAATATAAATAATTCAGAGTAGCTATGTGTTTGGGGTATCTGTATAACCTCTACCAGGGCTATAAATGCCTAGATGGTAGTAGAGTAGGTCTAGAGGAAATCAAGGTCATCTCCACCGAGGCTATAGATGCTTGGATGACAGTGGAGCAATGTCAAGGTGAATATCATTCAGAGTGAAATACTTAATAGGCTCAACTCCTACCAATATGATAAAATTTTGATTGATCAAGGAATAAGAATGAATGCACAAAACACACACAAGCCTAGGCATATGTTTTCCTTTTCAGCTTTTAGTCTAAATTTTTGTGGTCTCTTGATTGTCAACCAAATATTTTGGAGTTCTCAAAAGCATTCGTGTTCCATTCATCTTACCTATCCCATTCAAAGTATGTGTTGTACCCCATAGTTACAACTTGGTTTTCAATTTTTTTTTTGAAAAAATTCATCAAAATTGATGTATAAGTGAGCTTAAGGTGCAAGGGTCAATTTTTCCATAGAATTGAAGTTTGGTTTTAATTTGACTTTTGGCTTGCATCAAGATTGTTTAAAATTTTTTTATTTACATTGAGGAAGACTTAGATCTAGTTGCAATAATTTGGATTGAATAATTTTGAGCATTTGCACCTTAATGGCATTATTTCAAATTAAAATATTTTAGGAAATGCAAGTCCTAAGGTTTTTCAAAAGTCTAAATAATTAAATTTCGTTTTAGGGTTTTGTCACTTTTGTCCTACATTTTGATGCAAATTGATATGGTCATAACTTGAGCTAGAAAAATCTGTTTGGGGTCATTTGAAAATTGGTGGAAATAGCTTAGTCTCATATTCATAATAGCACTAAAATTTTAGAGTTTTAACTATCAGGATTTTCCAGAAATGGTAGTTTACAATGGCATATTGTGAATTTTAAAATGGCGTATCTCATGAACCATGATGAATAATTTGATGATCTCAAATGAGTTGAGTACCCATTTGGCCCATTTAGATGCATGGAAATTTTTATAATATTCTAAGCACTTTGAATTTTGCCCTATTTTTGGCACTATGGGACAACTCAGAGCTCCGGGTCAGATTTGGTCTCCATTAACCAGGCCTAAAATCAGTTCTTGGATGAGTATAAAATTTCTATGATCTCTGTAATTACCTCTTATTTGTCTTTGCAAAATTATCCATTTTTAATTTGGTTCCAGTTCGCAAACTCAGATCTTGGGAAAGCTTATCATTGATAAATTAAAGCCATCACTCTTACATCAGCGAAAAATATCTTCCATCAGCAAAAGGTATAATAAATTTGAAAATTTTTAGTTGATAGACCAAATCCATTGCTCTTACATCAATGAATAATATTTCAATTGACAACCAAGAGAAATTAACCATTGCTCTTACAAAAGCCTTGTCGTCGATGCATCAATGACAATACAATATGATTAGTGACAAGGCTTTTAGTCATCACCCTTATGAAAGACTCGTCACTCTTCAATCAATGATAGCTCTAGGTAATAAGTGATAGTAAATTTTTGGTAGTCTTTGTTACTCTTCCATTAGTGACAAGAGTTTTACATCAGTGACAGTATATTTATGGCAGTCTTCACCACTCTTACAAAAAGCCTATCAACAAATCATCGATGACAATAGGTTTAAATCAGCGATAGTGCATTTTTGGTAGTCTTCATTGCCCTTCAGGAAAGCCTATCTCTAATGCATTAGTGAAAAAGGTTTTAATAGGCTATTCGAGGCATTACAAATAAAATAATATCATGCGGATAAGAGAAGATGCAATAATTAATTAACCCTAATGTTGAGCACTATAAATAAAACCTTAGATAATGATTTAATCAGTCTGAATACTTAGGGTATTTTAATTAGAAGGATGTCACAAAGATATTAATATTAAAATCTTGAGCATATCCAATAAAATTTTGTCACTCATGTATCAACACCAAGAATCATGCATTACCAACATCCAATGAAATCTCATCATCGATAGAAGAGAGCCATCACTGATGTGTCTATGTGAAGGCTTGCACATCACTAAGAAGGGTATCTTGACTCTTTGATAATAAATGAGAATTCATCATCGATATAACAAAGCCATCGCTCTTCCATAAATGACAAAGGATTTTCATGAGTGATGCAAATTTAATGATTTAATATCATCGCTAATAGAATAAAGTCATTGCTAATGCATGATCGACAAGTATTTTGCATCACTAATGAATTTTAATTTTTTAAGTATTAACTATAGAAATGATTTTAGCATGAAATATGAGAGTCTGGGTAAAATAATGAAGACTTTTAATCATCTAGATTTAATATTGGAAGCCCTAAAATTTAATAATTAAAATTAAAAGCCAAAACATTAGAAAATAATAAAAATTAAAAATTAAAATAAAAGGCTAATGTTAAACCTTAGGAAGACATTCAATAAATCTAAAATCATCAATATTAATAGTAATAATACCAAATTTTGATTTTCTTTCATCGCCAAAGTCTTAAATGAGATTTTTATTATGTGTCTATAGGTGATCAAACCATGGGGTGAATAGGGAAGTTAACCAGTCAATAAAGGAAGACGTACTATCATGAAGAATGATTTTCATTGAACTTGGACTAAAACGTGACTATCCAGTGCATGACAGATAAGATGGAATGTGATGATTCAGTTACCTAAAGCTTCATGGAGAATTTTATAATTAGTTAGAGATCAAGGGCTAAAATTATAAATCTGAATCAATAGTTACTTTAAGACCCACCACCACCAGAGGAGAAAAGGAATCATAACTAGTCATAGAACAAGAACACCCTAGATGTTTGATGATAGATGGCATAGTTTCTCCAATTTTGACAGCCTGTGATAGCCTATTTCTTGTTGTAATACATTCATAAATATTAGTTGCAGAGAGGATGACAAGTGTGTACATATGCACCAAGTATTGAAAATATAATTGTAGAATTTAAACTATAAAAGAGACCTTTCAAGCTAGAATTTAGTATTGAGCATCAGAACAACAAAATTTTACAAGAAGGATTTTTGAGTGTTTAGTTTGGGTTGAATGTATTTTCCATATGTTGTATTTTTTCTCCATATCTCCATTCTTATCACCTTTGTATAGGCACTTATAGAGTTGAGTAGCTCACCTGCGATCTTTTCTAGGGAGTTGCTTGAGGATCCAAAGTCTATATGTCACTACTTTTAGGATAATATATTGTGTTCCCCTATTACAAACTTCGAATGGGGTGAATATTATGTTTTTTATTTTGGATACTTAAGCATATTTCTAGGCTCTATCATTGTAATCATTAGACATTGAATATAATACATAATTCTAGTTTCTACTCTTTGGTGTATTCTGGTGCAATGTGTGTGTGTTACTTGTCTATATATTACATTATTTGAATCTAAAAGCAATATTTATTTTACTAATTTAATACTTGTGTTGATTATATTATTTGAATGAATATTGTATGTTAATTATTTCCTTCTTTTTCTCACTGTTTCATAGAATTGGTTAAGTTTTGCTACAATCACCCAATAGACAAGGCACCGGTCTACATTCTTGAAACTGAAGCTATAAATGCTATGTTTTCTTGGTCATCATAAAAATCCATTATAATTCATTAGATCTGGTAGAGCTTAGCAAGACTGAAATTCATTATCAATTAGGCTCATTGTGGGGTGTCCAGACCCAACCTGCGTTCTTAAGGATTTAGTGTTTTAGGTTAAAGAGGTGAGTTTACCAGAGCTCACATATTGTTGTGATTAGGAAGTTTTGGTAGTGTGACAACCAATATTTTAAGGATATCAAAATTTTCCACAACATGGTGGAAGAGAAACAATTTAAAAAGAAATCATCAATATCAAGGAGACACAATCACCACTAAAAGGAAACACAAGTGGGATAATAGCACAAAACCCACTACAAGAAATTAAAGTAACTAATATGACCAAGGAAGTTGGAGGAATTTCTCATCCACAAGTAGAATAAGAAGAACAGACTCCACCATAGGACAATATTGTAGAGCTTTGTACAAGCCTTCTAGTGGAAGTATATCACTTTGATATTTCAGAGGATGTGGGTGAAAATACTGATGAATATATGGAACACTTCTTCTGATAGTCCAATGAAATATTTACTAGTGCTAGGTTGCAGTTTTGCATTGGTGGCATAGGGTAGTTGAAATAGTAGAGGGATAAAACCTTCAATGAATTAGAAAATATTATGGAATGGGTATGCAATGATGATCGTACAATGTAGATAGCACACATCCATGTACAATATCCATGGTTGTTCCTTGGGGGATATGTAACAATAATTCTTGGAAAATAAGATTTACTAGAGGGAGTGAAGACTAATTACCGTATAGTTCCATGCATGTATTTGGATAGCATAACCTCTCAAAATTGTCCATTGAATATAGTGGGTACAAAATTTTGAAGAGTACCCTCAAAATTGGCTTTCACTATGAGGAAATTGAATTTTTAGACATAATGAATTGAGTGGATCAACTTGGGAATTGAACATATTTATCAAGCTAAAGAAGCACAGTGAGAGGAAGTAGAAGCTACTCAAGAGGAGATGATTGCGATGGAGGAAGAATTAACATGCAATAAAAAATAGTTGAGGAAAAATTTAAGAAGGTAGAAACAAAGTTGTCTAGAATTAAGTAAGCTTATGAGGATAAGCTACACTCACAGGTAGAGGAAAAATAGCTTGTGATCCAATAGGTAGAAGAGCGCATGAAGCAGTTGGAAGATCAAATGGAAGTAAAAAATGAAAAACTAGCTAAACAAGTAAATATGTTGAAGGCAAAAGAGTAAAAACTATAGGAAAAATACCATAAGGTTGAAGAAATAGTGAAGGATACCACATGATATAATGAAATTATCATGGATTATAACACCCGGTTGAAGGCTAAGGATGAAAGTATGGCAGCTTATGAAGTTGACATTCATAAGAATCTACAAGTTATAATAGAAAAGAATGAAGAGTTAGCCATAGTAGCCAGAACAAAATCCCTATCGATAGAAAAGTTATGCAAGGGAGTATCCAAGGGTGATAAGGAGCTAGGTGCACTTTTAGCTATTGTAAAAGAGAAGGCTAATGAGTACGGGTTGAAAGCCCTGGAAGTTAGTCAATATGCAACTCACTTGAAAGATGAGTGTACCACCTTGCACATGCAACTTGCTGAGTATCATAAGGGTGCATTGGCCAAAATGAAGAAGACTAATATGGTGAGGACACCACCTAATTTAAAGGGAAGGGTAGACATAGGCAGCAAATCCACCTCCCAAAAGAAGAAGTGATCTTTGGATTTGGATAGTTTTGTGTAGTTTTGCTCAATTTTGACTAAAATGTACAAGTGTCAAAACATACAAGCAGGAGAAAAATGTACAAGGTTGTAAATGTACGATGTGAAATGAAATGAAATTAAGGTGAAATGTGCATTTGGGGTTAATTTGATAAAAATCAAATTAGACCTTAGTAAACCTTGTAAAATATTTGTTTTAGAATTAGTTGGAATGGCAGTTGTAAATATTGTGATGCTTCAAAAAATAATTTAGAATGATTTGGGCATTCATTATATAGCCTTCCCTTTTTTTTTGGTAATTCATTCATTTTCATTCATTGTTCATTGTTTATGCATAATTCATGGAGTATTAATTCTAGAGATACATATTGTTCATTGTGATAAATATTATGGTTGTGAGCAATCCCATTAGCTATGTTGTGTAGGATTATTCATAATTTGAATATTACAACATTTCTATTTATTGCCTTGCTCTTGTGAATTCCACCATTCGTTCTGGTTGTTACGGGTTGTGTAGTTACTATTTAATGTATAACTTGGCATGTAGATGGATGAAATTGTATTATGAGTGATCCTTGTTAACCTAAAAACTTGGTGTAATTAATGTAATGGATTTTATTATGAATTACAGTCATACACTAACATTTCTAGGTATTTGTACAATTTCTAGAATTATCCATGATGAATACAATTTATTGCTAGTGAATTAGGGTTTGCATGTTATGAAGAATTACAACAAATGACACCTAGAAAATTTCCAAAACATGTCTTGGAAGGATTGGTTGTGTAGAGTGATAGATATGAATATTAGCTACAACAAGGGTTTGGACAAACCGTACAAGTGTTATACCAAATTTTACAGGCTGTTCATTTGCTTGATTTGGTAACAAAGTTGCAACCCAAAACCTACCAAATAAAGAAATATTGCTAGTTTGGAGAAATCGATTACAAAAACAATCGTTTTAAATTGCAAAACCTATTTCAGTGAATTGGATGAGTACCAAATCGTACAAGGTATTGTGTTATATAATTTTTATCATACAACTATATGATTTTGTGATCGTACAAGCTATTATGGAAAATTGACATAGTGTACAATGGAGATCGTACAAGTTGTACGATTTGTGCAAGCTAGGTTTTGATACTTTGGTGATCATTCCAGAGCTTCCAAATCACCTCCCCATTGAGAATACTACATATCTAGCTCTTCAAATGCTACATAAAAATATAACTCTAGTTCACTTAGCCAGTTTTCTATTGAATCACCATCACCTTTTCCATTGTATTTGGATATGATGACCTTTCTCAGGTTCCTTTACAACTCCTTACTCACCCTAGATCTTATAGCACTATATACCTAAGGATATCTTGATACTTCTTCAGCCCTTCCTAGTCCAATATCTCTTTTCCTAGCCAATTCCTCTATCACACTCTATTTTTGGGTAATAAATTCTTGTAGTTGGGCCATATGGGTTTTCTAGTTGGTCCATCTTCTCCCTTTGTTGTTCCATGTGATTTTGCAATAATTGAAAAAAAATTAGCAAGATTTTTCAATTCTCTAATAGGTTAATTAGGAGAATGTTCATTTAATAATTGTATCCCTCTTTCATGTTTAGGATCTTCTTTTCTTAATCCTGACCTTGGTCTCCTAGTAGGTGTTTTGGTGGTTTCTTCCTCCCTACCTCTCATAGGATTTCCTAAAGATCCACCTTTTAGCATTCATGTTATTTGACTTGTAGTTGAAAGAGAATCTATTAGTTTAATACAATTTTACAATAAAATTCCATAACTCAAATCTAATTTTACTCTGATAACGTATGTAACAACCCAAATCTACTCACTTGGTTGTACCACACAATAATTCATAAATAAATCACTATAATATTTTTTTTTTAATACTACAGTTTTACTCATAAGTTTACCTTCAATTTCTTAGTAAACTTGCTTCACCCAATTATTTATTAGTATAAGCTTAACTTAGTATAGGTATATTACACCACTTTTGGTTTCAATATTGTTGTAGATAGTCACCCAAGTGGATGAGATCAATCATATCCCATAAAAGTGCCATTAGTGGAATTGATTTATCTCATTTAACGTTCTCATGTTCTTGCATGAGGATCAATCAATGATAAACATTTTCCTCTAGGGCCCATAACACCTAGAGTGTGGATGCTTGCTTTCCTATCCCTTATCATTCTAAACCTTTGACTTTTCATCGTTCATGTTCACATACTGAATGAAAGGGAAATCATGTAATTATGCCTAGTGTCTAACTAATTATCCTTTGCACAAGGTTAGTTAGAGCCATACCAATACACTGGCCTTGGACTTAATCTCACATGCTCTTTATGACCCACATTTTTATATCCCATACCATACAATGAGAATTAAACAGCTAGGTCAAAGATACACAAGATCTATCATAGTACTATTCCATATGCAACCTAGAGAAGGTATCCCATACTGCACCATAATACCAGACTTGACCTAGTCATATTATTCAACCAATTCTATTAGTCTACAATTGCTCTAGATATTATTGTGTGCCTACCTGCACCTCAACAATATTTGGGTGAATTTTTTGAGCATCCTTTTCACTCAATGCTCAATTTCATGGTCATTTTAGGGCTCCTCAACCCATTCTAAGTGTTTTGTTTTCATGCCCCACTAAACTTCCTAACAAGAGTTTTCCAACCCATCCATTTAGGTTTAAGTTTCCACATAGATAAAAACTTCTCAAGGAAACCTATAAATATCTCTAAGCTTTGGGAGATACCAAGAGTTACACACATATTTAATTTAAATTAAATAAAATATGCACACAATATCCTCCATTCTATAATTATAATATAGTTTGAGGCTTAAGGGAAAGAACAAGTTTTAACATAATTTCCTATGCATCTATTTTGAGCTCTTTCAAACATAACACAAGCATAACCATAAACTATTTTATTTTCTCATCTTACTTCATTTAGATTTTAGGTTTAGAAAATCTTTTTGCACATTGAAATAATTCATATTCTTGAATATAAATTGCGTAAGTAAAAATATATCTTTATTTTAACTCCAACATCACTGCCAACAAACAACTTTACCATGCTAAAGGTTGTCTACAATTTTAGCCATTACTAACATATATCTATGGAATTTCATTGTGCCTACAAATTGAGAATAATGACACAAATCTAAGTATATGATATTTTATTAAAGAGATATTTATCCCAATGCAACTCAATTTTAGACAATGATATTAAAAATAAGGGATTTACTATCTAGGTACCGAGGAATCATTCTGGTCACACTACTAGTTTTTTATTGTCTTGACGTAAAACTATGAAATGAAGATTACAAAGTTTGGTACTTTTCCCATAGCTTGATCTTAACTAGATTTACTCATCTACATATCAAATTGATAGATGGTTTTCAACTGGTATTAATATTTCTAAGAAAAAAAATTACTTTTATACATATATATGTAAATATGGAGCTCAGAAACCTAGGCTCGATACATTTGCCAACTTAATTTGTATGACTCCATAAGTATGGTTTTTAACTCTACACTATAGGTAATGGTTGCACTTTTACTAAACAAACAAAAGAGTACTTATTACTTTTACCCAACATACCCAGTATTCAAACCATTGAATCATCAAAAATTAATCCTTCTAAATAGAATTCACACGGATAGTAAATACAAGCTTTCATAAATCACAAGCCACAACTGGATCATGCATAAACAAATTAAGATGTTTCTTTCTTAAGGAAATTAAACTTATACACAAAATCATTACTTGAAAATGCCATTCCATAAGTTACAAAAAAACATAATTTTTTTTGATGGTATAGCAATCCTTTAGAATTCTATTCACTACTATAATAATAAAAATCATTTGCAGGTTTAACATTTGAGTTTAGGATACGAAGAGAACACAAAAAAACACTAGACAAGGTGACATCCCAAGTCTAATTTCTACACATTACAATGACTGCAACACAACATGCTTTAGATATTCAAATCTACTTTGTACTAGTTTAAACTATAACTTTTGTTGGAATGTAATTACATGAAGGCAAACATTTTGAAAATTTTAGATTTCTTTTCAAACTTCTTAGTGACTTCGGTTCTCTAATTGACTATTGTCATGCTCCCAAGCCTTCCTCACACCATCAACTAAGAATCCACTCTCCATGTTGATGGTTTAAGATTTTAGATTAAAGGGATCAAATTTCGGATCTTCAATCCATGAATGCATCTCTACTATCACATAGTCATGCATACTTACAATGTTTTTATAGAAATTCACATAACATTCAGGAACACTAATGCATGTGATTCACATAAAACATTCCCTCAATCCCGAGTAGCAACATTATTCACAACCCAAGCAAAGCTTATATTCTAGTTATGAAATTGTGAAGTATTCATGCAAACAACAATGTTTCAAACAAAAGCACACTCAAGGATTTTTCTATTTATTTTTCACAAAGTACAAATAAGCAATCATTCCAGAGCCTCATATACCTTTCTCATTTAAAAAAAATACAACATACAAGAAAATAATTACTGTGAATGATCTACCTAGAGTTCTTCAAAGTGCCTAAACCTTCCAAAGGCTGCCCAGATCTTCTAGAATTTCCATTGCCATCCTAACCTCATTCATGATGTTCTACTTCTCTTCCCTCTACCAATCATGCCATACATTTTATTCTTCCTCTTCCATATGATTTATTCCAAACACCAATTTTCCACTACGTTCAATGAGATTATTTTCAATTTCTACTTCCTCCCTTATCAATTCACAGTTAAGGAGAGGATCAAAATCATAATTAAATTGAACTCGCTCTAATGCAATTAGGCTAACCATTGTTTCATGCCACGTTCATCCAGTTCACAATGAAGAAAAATCATTTACTTTTATATTGCATATTGCTACCACATAAGCATAGCTCCAATCATCTATTTTAAAAGAAAACTTGAGCATAATATTTTCCCACCTTAATTATTAACATCCATAGCAACTCACTTGCATTCGGACTTCTTAAAACCATACACACATCCATTTATTTGCATTCCCATCTTATATCTATTTATTTTTTAAATTAAACTATATGCATATTAAAATAATTAGTGGCTCCCATCATCATCGCCACCCAAACCAAACACAAAACCCAGACAAACATAGCATCTATATGATATGCAAGTATGCGAGCATCCATGTACTCATGATCTGAATCATCACTTCCCTTATTTTATTTTTTATTGACTAACTTCTCTTCCTTGTCGACTTTGAACCTAGTCCTACATTCATAGTAGCTATTAGTAGTACCACAATCCACAAGAAAAGGTAGATTTGTTACCAATTTACTTATTTTCAATATCCGTGTCATGAGGGTTACAATCATAAATTCATATTGTATAAAATTATATATTTTATGACTTGTGAATTTTTGTAAGCATAATAAGGGTTCCATTTTCTATAGATCTATGGACTGTTTACTTAGGGTTCCATATTTTGGAGCTTATGAATGTAATGAGATTGGAGGTACATTTTTATGCACAAAAATAAGTTGAAGATCTAATGTAATGAATGTAATAAAGTTATAGGAGCTTTGATGTAGCTCAAATAAAAAAATAATGATAGATGTGGTACACTATTGTTAGATAGTATATGAATATTTGTAAAGGATTGGGGGCCTTTCAAAAACCCTAATTTTACCCCAATAAAAAAATTACATATATTATTAATTTATATGTAAAAATAAATATATTCTCAAATATAATCAACATGTCCTCAATATTATTTAACTTAATTAACTCACTCAAAGATAGTTTTTTGGCTATTAATAATATCAAAATTACAATAACAAAGTATATACTTGCATGTTTATTTAATAACTCAATGAGACCATTGTGAGAAGGGTGTAAAGTATCCTCACCTCAATGTGAACAAGTTAAACCTCCTCTAATCTCAAATATGTAAAGGTATGTTATATGTTACAAGGCCCTAGACTATGTTTTATGTGTATATTTCATAAACACCCATATTTCTAAGGAGAAAATAATGTTTTCCTTGAAAGGTTAATTACCTAAACCTTAAAAATATTGGAATATTACATTATTTGATACTATGTGAAGGTACACCCATGGTATAGTTGTAGTATTACAAATATTATAATAGGTGTGAGTTATTAGTAAAGGGTGTGTGATTTATATTTCCCCTAAAGTATGTGTCAATTTGTAGGATGATTCCAAGTGTCATGTAATAAAGTGTGAAAGTGTGTAGAGTGTGAAAGTATACAAGTGTCATAGTTTAAAGTATGCAAGTATATAGAAATTGAAAAGTCATGTGTGTAGGTAGCAAGATGAAAAGTCAAGATACATGAGAGGATTGTCCTGTATGAAATATAAAATGATGCATCTCTTTGATATGTGAGGAGATAAATAGTTAAGTATTGAAGAGTCACCTTCTAATATTATATTATGGAGATAAATCTCCATTTATTTCATCAAAAAATACCAAATAAAATTGTATTGATCTAGTCTCAACTTGTATATTTGATTCATCAATAATACAATGAGCTTGTTTATTGTGTTATATTACATTATTGTTATTTCATGAATATTATATTCATTGATATTGATATATGGTAGCACTCGACCTATTATATACATATTAATTAATGGCTTCTTGAATACAATACTTGGGTGTCATCACACCCAACCAATGAAATTTAGATGACATATAGATATTAATAACATATTTAAAAGTGCCCCCTTGACATCATGAGAGGGAGAAGAAGCTTTAACACCATGATTACTTTATAGATATATCAATCCTCTCTATTTTAAAAATGTTTAAAGGAACACACACGACCCATAATAAAGCACTCAACCATTGAGAAAGCATGGTGGCCTATGCACATTCATAGATTAAAGGTAAAGCTCTCTTTTTGGAATAAAAAAGAGAGCATGAACTGTATATACAGTTTTAGTTACAGATAAACCCCACAGCATGAGAGATGTAGGGAGTATGGGATATCTTTAAGTACCAAGAAATCAATATTCTATGTTATAGAAGGAAAGCAATTTTAAAAGACAATGGTCTCAAAAGAAGCTCTTTGTTTAAAAGGACATCAATATTGAAAGGATCCAGACAAAAATTCATTTACCTCTATCGACAAGTAAGAAAGGAGTCAAATTATACTTGGGGTAAATCAAATTCCTCAGGAGGTTTATTTTGAACATTGCTACTCTCTAAACTTTAAGGTCAAGCCTAGGCTACAAAAATATTTAATGCTCTAATATTTGAGCTTGTTTAAGATCCTAGATATTGGGACTTATGATTTAATATTGCTAAAAATACATTGGTGGTATTAGAGCCACATATATCCTTACTCTATGTGAGAAAAAATTGCGAGATAAGTTTTAGATTGAAAGGCTAGCATGAGAGCTACACTCTGGTATGAATTTGAATTAGTTGGAGACTATTGGAGAAATCTTGAAGCTTGAGAATAATTGGTAAATTTGAATTTTTATTACCTGATATATTGAAGAAAGTTGAATGATAGATGCATGATATATTTTTGGAGGAGATTAAGAAGACTAATTTTTAAGGTAGAAATCAATATTGATATATTGAATAAATAAGGAGTGATAAGAACATTATTAGAAGAATAATTTGTATATTAAAATGAATATTGTGCTAGAGGTATTATTATTGATTAGAATTCATTATAGAAATATTATTGTGAAGTCCCTGTAAATATGATAAAATATATCTAAAGATATTTAACCAATGCAAATTCATTTGTTACCTATAATATATTAAAGGTATTAAATAATACTATCAAAGTTGCCTAAAGTAGGATTGAGGAGCATATTCAATATGGGAGAACATATCTATGAGCAAAGCATCAAATATGATGAGCTTGTGAATGTTAATGTATCTATCAAGAAGGAGGAACAATAGTGCAAAGGTATGTTGGAAAACAATAATTAAATTTTCATTCAAATTACCCTAAAGAAGTCACATTGAATATGATATGCCATGATAGTAACATCTCTACGAATACACTTATTTTATAAAATCCAAATGTAGATTTGCATGTTAAGTGTTGCATGATATTGATGAGACATGGACACCATGAAAAGCTCGGTGAATACAATGAACTTGGTAGGATATTAAGGTAAGAATTTATTATTTTCAAAGTATTTTTAATAAAGCATAAATATGGTGCATATATTTATTATTGAAGTTCTCAAAGCTTTTGAAAAAATATTTAAGGTGCATAATCTTATTATTTGAAGTTATAATGTATTGTTGAAATTTAAGCTTAGATTATTGGAGAGGGAGTTATAATATTGAAATATGTTTTATAAAGTAATTTTGGAAAAATAATTTAAATTGAAATTTGGAGACATAAGAAATTAATTTGAAGAATTTGATTTTTGCATATTCCATGCAAAATCGATTAATTAACTTTGCAAATTGAAATTTAAAAATTGAAAATTATTTTTTTGGGAGTTATAATAAGTTGATAAATTTAACATTTAAATGAGTTCCATTATGCCAAATAGGAAGAATTTCCTTTTTGAATCTCAACTTCTGATAGGACTAAATTATGGATCATAGAAAAACAAAATAAAATTAATTCTTATTATTGATAAACTTTGGGATATAGTAGATGGAATAAAGGACAACCTAGAAGAAGAAAGAGAAAAGTAAAAATTTGAAGAAAATGATGCAAAATCCCTTAGTTGATTACATTTTGGATAACTTATGAAAATTTTGAAACATTTACCTATTATCTACACTCAAAGCTCACTAAATAAAATGAAAGTTCAAAATATGCTATTATAATCCCTATTTATTTATGTATAATAATGTATAAGATATTGCATACACTTCAATTTTATAAGGACAAAAATTAAAGGCAAGAAGAGCTCGGTCTAAAGGATAAATCAATTATAAAAGATATTAGTCATAACACAAGTGATTTATGTCACATTTTTTAATACAAATAAATAATGTAATGAAATGTTATTACATTCAACATATGGTAGCATGATTGATAATAAAAGGTCATCAAATTTAGAAATTTATTATTGTGATGGCTTAGTGATTCAATGTCCAAAATTAACATTAGTAGTACAATAAGAAGATGAAAAATAAGCACAAAACAAATACCAAAATAAGGACAAAGAAAATAAGAATAAAATTTCAACAAATCAATTCTAAAACCTCAAATAGAGGATCAGACACAATGCAAGATTACCTAGCAGGGTCAATGAAGTTTGAAGACTAAATTCTTCAAAAACTAAATAATGTAATATGGGTATGTTGGAGAATATTATATTGATTGATACTATGTGAAAGTACCCCCATAGTACAATTATAATATTATAAATATTAGAATAGGGTGTGAGTTATTAGTTTAGGATGTGCACTTTATATTTCCCCTAAAGTATGTGTCGATATGTAGGATTAGTACAAGTTTCATGTAAGACATAGTCCAAGTGTGTAGAGTGTGAGAGTGAGCAAGTGTCATATAATAAATTATTTATGTGTGTAGGTGAAAAGTATGCACGTATAGAGTCACATGTATGTGTGCAAGTCATAAAGTCAAGTGTAGACACTAAAATCATGTCAATCCAATTAGACAACAAAGACATGCTCTAATAAACACCATATGACCCTCTTGGGCAACCCTTAGAGGTTACATAGTGGTCCTAACCACTTTTGGGAGGTTCTATCCAACTTTTGGAAATTTTTGGGCCATGTAGGCATGGTGGTCCCACCCTTGGGACAACCATGGCCTTTGACCCCCAAAAAGACAAAATTTGAACAAATAGCACCCATAAACTGCTATTTATCCCATTCATTCAAGCATGAAAGCATGAGGGTGCATAAAACTCATGCCAAGTTGTAAATTGGAGGCCAAAAATGGAGATTACTTCCCCTCCAATGTATGGTGACCCTTTGGATAAATGGCGACACTTGCCTCACATGGCCTCACATGCTCATTTGATCAAATGTCCTATTGGGTTATAAAGTGGATCAATTCCACCCAATTTCAAGGAGGATTCTTTGCAACATTCACAATGAAGTGCTACTGATGTTTATGGATAGTTCACTGTGCATTTTCTCTTGAGATCTCCATCAAGCGAAGGAGGTTTTTAAGTGATTACAAAATGTACAATCTATTTACAAAACTGACCCATTCAAGTGAATCAGGTCCCTAAATTTGATGACAATACCCATGAGAGTATTTTAGACCATGTACTATAGGAATTGGTGGCAAAAACCAACAGATTTGGTGGTGATAACACCCCAGGATGACACCCAAATTATGACAATCTTAACCATCCGACCCTGGTATGGCCAAGAATTGGAACACAATTTTGTTACTATTTTTGCAGAGGTTCATTCTAGATTAGATTATATGCTCGTTTTTCAAATTTGGTTTGATTTGGAGTTGTTTTACTTTGGTTATTATGCTTTTTGTGATTTGTAGGTCTAAATGGCTCACCCCGGGATGACCACAAATCTAAGCATGATTTTATTACTATTTTTAATTAGATCATTGATAGAGCACATAATATGCATAGATATCAAATTTAGTAGCATTTGGAGCAATTTTTAATAGTCTATTGCACTTTTCCTCTTTCAAGCTTATTGATGCATGCACCTTCATGGTTTCATCTTAATTCACACATGCTTTTAATCAATTTTAGTTTCTTGTGTGTAGATCTAGGTATCACAGTGCATAAGGAAGGAGAAAAAAGCTAGAACATTGATAGAACACTTTGCAACGGTATCGAAATCCCACTCACTTCAATCGTAAGTGCGAGGAAGACACTGTAAGAATACCTTGGATTATTTGAAGGATTTTATCCTTTGATTTCTATATTAAGTGTATCAATTGAGAGCCCTCAAGGGGACAATTTGTAACCGATTATTTAAAATTTATATTAATCTAAGGAGAACTACCCATTTATTTCATATAATTGTCATTTTATTCTTGTTTGAAGTATCGCTTTTGTAGTCCTTAGATCAAGTAGAACAATAGATGCATCTCATTTTCCCTTTCTAGGTGCATCGTTTTTATGCTCTACATCAAGATACATGAGAGTTTTATCTTATGTGTGGAATAGAAAAGGATGCATCTCCTTGATATTTGATTAGAACAATAACCAAGTATTGAAGATTCACCTTCTAAGGTTATATTATGAAGACAAAGCTCTATGCATTGCATCATAAAATATCAAAGAAAAAATACTGAGCTAGTCTCAACTTGTATATTTGATTCATCCATAATACAATTAGTTTATTGATTGAATTATATTATATTATTCTTATTTCATGAATATTATGTTCATTAATAATGATATGAGATATTGAACGCTCTATACTTGAGCTTTTTTAATATCCTATATATTTCTGCCTATGACTTAATCTAGTTAAAAAGCCATCAAAAGAACTAAATATACAATTAGATATGTATGCAAATAAGATTATGCAAGCAAGCAAACCTATGATATATGTTTTTTTTTTTTAATTTAATGATGCAATAAAAATAAAGATCCTTTTATTTTTAGGATAAAGGCATAAGTGTTCAATGCATAATTTTTTTTATCATAATGCATCTTATATGCAATTCTCTTTCTTTCATAAAATAAAAGTGATAAAGAATATTTGCATTCCCATGATTAATGCTACATTAAATTATTGGATTCCACCTTGCTAAGTTAATAAAACAAAACAAAAATATGATATTTTATCATATAGCAAGCAAACCTACCCTATAGAGACAAAAAATAACTTATTGAATAAGAAACACCTAATTTTTGTCTCATAAGAAATACTATTTCCATTGTAAATCATTGCCAATGTCTTTGTTATTGCCAACAATTTTCCAAGAACCTACAAAATAATCCTAAAATAGAAACAAAGTGTTTAAACAATGGAAAATTACAAATAACTCACGTTATAGAAACAAAAAATAAAATTTGATGCAAAAAACTCTTGATTTTTGTCTCAAAGGAAAAACCACTACCTCTACAAAATTGCTACTAACATTTTTACCACTTTTAGTACTTTCGTAAGGACATAAAAAATAGATAAATAAAAAACACAAAATTAGTGCAAGGGGGTCAGTCTAGATTGGGGAAGATGCTTATATTCCTTAGATTACTATTAAATTTTATTTCTTAGATAATGTGAGAAATTTTAATAACAATGATAAATACATAAATGGTGAAACTACTGCCTATCTTGTAGTCTAGTAGTAGTTTTGATTTTGCAAGTTGATAAAGGATATATAAGGTAGAAAAGCATGAGATATATTGTCTTAAAGGTGTAGGAATCCCTCTAGAAGAATAGGTACATTGAGATGTCACATAAATATAGTTAATAGGGTGATAAAACCAAATCAAAATATTATGAATATGTATGCAAATGTGTAGCACATGAGTAACACTAACTGATAGCAATATAAATATAAATTAACAATAAATAAAATTATTAGTATCAGTTAATAGTAAGATGGAAATTTTTAGTAGCATCAATATATAGCAAAAGAGATAAAATACTAATAAAAACAAAGTAAATATTGAGATAATTAAGTAAGAAGAGAAAAGGGTGAAGAACACAACCAAATGGTAGCAAGTTTTTCCTCTTCCTTGCTCCTTTGAGAGCCAACCAAAATCTTTGAGATATTTTTTTGGAATGCCTAGATAGTGATTAAATTACCTCTAATGCCTAGATAGTGATTATGCAAAGGGAGCTTGACTGAAAAATATAGTGATTCAATATATAGTAAGAAAATTTATAGTAATTTAACATGAAGAGGAGACCATTGGAATGAATTTTTGGTAGAGTGTGGTTGCTATTAAAAATTGTATTGGGTGCCCTCCTTAGGGACTGTATTTATATATTCTTGCAAGGCTTTACTATAGGGGAAATTGTAGAGAGTCAAACATGTTAGGAAGGTTGAATAAGGTATAGGAATAACTTATAGACCAACATGCATGATCACGCCAAGGAGTGGGAATTAGATTTCTATATGCTCGGTAAGCATGCCATGAATGAGTATACATTTGAGATGAAATTAGATATTATTGCATAATTTCAATCTTTTTGGTTGTCATTAATAGGTTTTTTATTCCAATAGTAGTGAAGAATTTCTAGAAATAATGCATGAGACTAAAAAACATAATGACAATTACTATGTTTTCTACATGTGAACATTTCCATCATATATAGTTACCCCTATGAGATGATTTTACATTGATAATACATGATATTTAGTTATGATTTGAGTATTTTAATCATTTATTGATCAAACTTCTACTCTCCTCTTTTATGTAGTGTTTTTTGACAATTGGATAAGTGTTTTGATATATCTAGCAAGATAAGTTATTTCCATTTTTAGCACATAGAGGGAAAAATAGAAGTTAAGTTATTTGAAATAGATAAAAATAGATTAGATTATTGAATCCAAGCCCAAAAACTATGAAATAGTTGATTACATTCACTTTAATTATGATTATTTTAGCATCATAATGAGTGAGATATAAATTTTCTCACTATGGGAGAGTTTCATTTTAATCATAGAGATTAATTTGATAGATCCAATTATGGAGGCACCGATAAATTTTGGAATGTACTACAAGCTCTTTTGGGGCTTGCGGATATTTCTGCATTGCATTGCTATTTTTTTCATAATTTTAGCATATTAAATATCACATGTTCAACAAGCAGATTATATGAAACTTCTCTTTCATGTCTAAATTCAACTAGTTGACAAGACATAGAAATATCAATTATATCCTATTCAAAAATATATTTTGCTTCCTCAAATGAGGTTAGAAATATAATATTTATCCACTAGTATGGTAATTGATTTTTTCCATTCTCAAATTTGAATGATTTCTATATATTTAGCTTTATATGAATCTTTATGGTAGTACTTTGTTATCGAAACTATGATATTTATTTTGGTAGGGGATAAAAACCCCTCGCAACATTTTATTTATTTTTATCTTACAAAACATTTTTATAAGACATTAGGTGGTCATATGGTGTTGAAATCATGTGGGTTTACAAGCATGAAAATTATTCTATTGATATATATGACTAGACCTATCCTTAAATACTATTTATATTATTTCTTAGTCATACTATTCTATATTTTATTAATTTTCATATCATTAGAAAATAGACTCAAATTTATTTCCAATGATATATCATAATCTCTTTATCTAAACTCAAGTTATATATTTTAAATCTAAAATTAGGTATCTATCTAAATTACAATCTATGATAGCATTTTGTATTGAGAGCACAACTTAGAAATATGAATAGTTATAATTCCTTCATTTAGTGGCCAATACTATCATACAACTACTCCTCTGAGAGGTTTATCCCTATTCTTAGACACATCCATAGAGTGAAAAAAACGTTTGAAACCAATAGATATTTATATCATTATGAAGACCAAAAGAAAGAAAATTGGCAATATCATTCATTAGTACCAAGAATATAGATGCAAATATCATGAATATTTAATCATGGAATTCCTATATATTTTATATTTTAGAATACTTTATAGAAATAAATTAAACTAACACATCACCATTAAAGAAAATAATATGTCACACAAATGCACATGATATGAAGGTTGTCCTTAGACACTATATAAACTCATTAAAATAAATATGTTTTAACATATTATGACCAAGTAAATAGTGCAAGGGATGTAAATATCAAAATCATAAGTGATATTACATCATGGTTAAATAAAAACCATAAAATTTATTATAAAAACTAGACACATCTCAGTGACTTTTACAATAGGTAATAGTTCTATGCAAATAAAATAGAAAATTGTTTCTTTGCCTTAAGTGAAGATTAATAAAACATATTATAACATTCCTTCCTAAGTTAAATATGGGACATGGGAAGATATCCTTATTATCCATCCATATTAAGGGAAATCTCCTACTCCATGAAACTCCTACAATTACATAAATGACATTTTAAGTATAATCATATTTAAAATATTAGCTGTCTACTATGTTGAAGGCACGTAGATTGGACAAAGTATACTAGATAAATAAAGTGATCAAAACCAATGCATCAAAAATTTGATGTGATTTTACATTAATAAAATTTGAGATTGTAGACAAGCTTGACAAAAATATATTTATTATAATATATGGTCTTCAAAAACTACTAAGGAAGATCCAACAATATTAGAATCATGAGTATCAATTGGAGGTTTTTGGTAGCCTCATTCATAGAACAATACTCAACTTCCATAGAATATTTGAATATAATGAATTTTTATTTACCAATATAAAAGTTAAATCTAGTCATCCAATGTCATTTATCTAATAACAATTAAAACTAATAACAATTTTATACTTAAGCAAAGACAAAATCTCCAAAGTCTAGTTCTTCAAAAATGACTTACATTTTACCAATGTTATGTTTTCCACTCTAGGAAATCATTGGATTGAGATTAAGTAATAGGGTATGGAGAATCATCAACCGTTAATATTAGGGTGTAAGTGCCTTATAGTGATTCTTTTAAGAGATAATCACCAATATTTCTAAGGGAGGGTTCTATTCCACTTAGGCATTAGACAATTCATGGAAGGATATGATACATCTTATGTAATTAAACCATTAGATACATATAACATATGATCATAAAATACATATGAGAATCATGCTTTTTAGAAGTAGGGTCTATAAATGGAATAAATTTTGATAGAGAGTAAAAGGTAAAAGTATCCAAATAACTAGGATCCTTTAAAATGTTATTGCTACTAGGTTGGGAAACTAGAATAATTTAAATGAATCCTACATTAATATCTATAGAAAAAAATAATAATAATGGAACATCTAGAGGAGAGTCATTTAAATTAAGGAAAGAATCATATTATAAAAATATTAGAAGTGGATTATGAGTTGACTATAGAACCTCAAAAAATCACATCATATCAAACAACAATCCACTATTTAATTGGATCATAGAAATTATAATACTTAGACATATTATAATACCCTTAAAATATCCATTATTATTCTTCACATCAATTTTTTATTTTCCTGTTATGGAAATGTGATTGCATGCATCTAAACCTCAAATATGAAATTAAGGAATATCAAACATATATTCTATTAATCTCTCAAGTGATGTTATATCTTAGATGACTCAAATTGGAGTCCTATTGATATTGTGTGTTACACAAGTTATCACATCATCTCAAAAGTTGGGCCCTGTATAAATGAAATACAACATACATCTAGTAATCTCCATAATAAACATGTTCCTTTGTTCAAAATCCCCTTTCTACTAAAGTTTATCTAGGGCATTACTCTCAAAATTAATATGATCATGAAATAAGAAATCACCAAAATAATGGATGTCAAAATCACTTCCTCCATCATTCCCAAGACACTTGGTTTTACTATTAAATTTATTTTCCATAAGATTTATTAAAATTCTAAATTTCTTGGAGCTTTGTCCTTATTACCAATAGTGCAAAGCTATACCTATATGGAAAAATCATCAATTAATGTAGGAAATTACATATTATTGGAAATAAAGGGATATCATATTAATCTATAAAAATAACTAATAATGAGATCCAATGCTTGGGATGCATGCTTGAATATATATTTTATAAAGGAATAATGATGATGTTTTCTAAGATACACCACATGTAAAATCTATTAAAGGAATAAATATATGGGATATATTGTACCATTTGATTTTGTCTCATAAAAATCAAGGATCATAAACTAATATGCTCATGTCTATGATCTTGATACTTCTTGATGTCATCTATTTTTTACACCATAGATACAATGCCTTAATTCTTGTTATACATAGAAGAAGAGCTATTTAGTCAATATTATTGTTGGATAATATTACATTAATTTAGTACATGGTAATATACCCTCATGGTACCTTTATGGAACAAATGTAAATATGTAATAGATTAAGGTGTTAGTAGATAGTTTAGGAGTGTGGTTTATATTTCCATTTTATGTAAGTGTTCATGTGTAGGATGTGCAAAAGTGCCATGTAATAGAGTGTGCATGTAGGAGTGTGTATTGTGTCATAGAGTAAAGTGTGCAAGAGTAAATAAAGAATCAACAGTAATGCATACAAGTAAAAATATGAGAAGCCAAAAGACATGAGATACTTGTCTGAAGTGTGGAATAATAAAATATGCATCTCCTAGATATATGAGGAGAGCAATAGAAAAAGAGTCCAACAGTCACCTTTCCAAGGTTATATTATGGAGACAAAGATCCTTGTTGTAATATGATAGATTTATTAGAGAAAAATTCATTCAAGCATTGATAATAATAAATATTGTATGCATAGTTTGAGTAATTCTACTATAAGTTTTCTTCATGTTATTTCATGAATGATCTTGGTCATTTTATTTCATATTATTGTTATTTTATATGAATTTATGTTATTTAATATTGGCCATATATATTGAATGCTCAAATATTAATCTTATATTTTATCTTGAATATTAGGACCTATGATAATTCAACTAAAAATCCAATAGTGTTATTAAAGCTATGAGTTACCACACCCTATCCATTTTGGAGGAGGCATATTTGAAATCTAGCATCGAAGAATAATTTTGGTCTAAATTTAAATTTTAATAAGTTCATCACAACAACTAGCATCAGATAAGAAATCTTTGGTGTGAGTAAAATGTAAGAGCCACATAAAGGAATTGTTGATCAATTTTTTGGTATTTTATTACCATAGTAAATATTTGATATTTAAAGTCAAAAGATACTGTAATATTAGTTCCAAGAGAATGTAGATTTTGAGTGTCATTAAAGGCATAAAGATTGAAATATGTCCAAAAATAAGGATAAGGAAATATAGAAAATAATAGATATTTATTACTATCATATGCACTAAGGCTCTTTGTTGTTTAAGAAATTCAGTACAACTAGATTAGAAGTAGTAGTCAATAATATCAAGAAAAAAATATAGCACCATGATCGATATATTGGCTGACGAACTCAAGAGAAGAAGACTTGGTAAAAAATATAATGCCTTGGTTAAGATATTGGGTGAAGAACCCTAGTGAGACAAATAGATTGAATCATCTCACATAACACCAATGTATTATGGTGAATATTTATAAAAAAAGGCTACTACAACCTACTAGAATCCTAAGCACTTAAAACACTCCATGATTAATATCGATAACTTGAGTGTTGGGTTTCCAATGATTGGGTGTGGATAGTAAATTAGAGTAGAATACCTCTATGAACCATAGTTTGATAAGAGATAACAAGCTAAGCCTTGAGAATTTGGTTTCCATCATCTATGTGTAAACATCAAGTAGAATACCTCTATGAAAAAGAGGTTAATAATAGGTATAAATATGAGCATTGAGCAAGAATGTATTTGCAAATCAAAGAGCAGAGAGTAGTTTGAAGCAAAATAATGAAGCCTAAGTAGAATAACCCTTGCAGTATGTTATTAGAGAATGATGTGAAGCACCAAAGTAAGTTGTGAGTAATATTAGGTCTAAGACTTGAGTGTAACACTTATTGTAGTCAACACCTAGCCTAAGAATAAAAAAAATAAAGGTAAATTCTTATACAAATATTCATGCAGATTCTACATGTGCTAAAGTTGAAAGTAATATATTTAATAATTGCCTAATATTTACTTTCAGGCACATGAATACTTTAAAAAATTAAAGTTGGATATTTATATTTGTTAGAATTTCCCGAATAGATGTGCAAAGCATTACAAGATATTGAAGAAGCAAAAAATAACTGATTGATTTATTCCAAGGATCAACTCTGTATAAATAGCAGAGTTGATCATTGAGAGTCGTTGGATTACAACTCATTGGACCTTATTAAGACACCACTGAGAGTTCTATTGATACATGGAGGAGTGGAAACTCAAGTGTTTATCCTAGTGGAACTTAAGAGAATATTATATTATTATAACACCCCCCTTAAGTGATACTAGGGAAGTTTGTTATAAATGAGTCTCGACAACAAGGCCTGATTAGGTACTCATATACAATATAGATAGTTGGTGGAAAAAATCCTTGTGGGAAAAAATAACCTATCACATATTTATTTTGAAGTGATGGTAAAAACCTAGTGGGAAAAGCCATTAATCAAAAGGAAGAAGTATGAAAGAGGCTTTTATTCAGATGGCAAATATTGTCCTCTTATACAAAAGAATGATGAGTCCCAACAACAAGGATTTATTAGGTACTCATTTACAATATAGATAGTTGGTGGAAAAACCCCTATGGGGAAAAATCAACTATCACCTCTTCATTTTGAAGTGATGGTAAAAACCCTGTGGCAAAAGCCATCAATCAAAAGAAAGAAGTATGAAAGAGGCTTGTATTTAGATGGTGAAGATTGTCCTCTTATACAAAATAATGATGAGTCTCGACAACAAGGCCTGATGAGGTACTCATTTAGAATATAATGAGAGGTGGAAGACATCTATGTCAATGCAGTTGTAATACTCCAAGTTTTTCTCTCAACTAAAGGTAACACAGAGAAGGAAATGACTTGGTGAAGATGTCTGCAATTTGTACCTCAGTTGGAATATATTCCAAGTGTATATCCCCACTCTAAATATGCTACCTTATGAAGTGCATGTGTATCTCAATGTGCTTGGTTTGCTAATGTTCAATTGGATTGCATGCAATATGAACTATGCTCTGATTGTCACACCAAATAGTTATAGTATGTTTATGGGTGAAACCAAATTCTCTTAGAATTTGACAAAGCCAAAGAGCTTCCTGACTAGCCAAAACTACTACCCTGTATTCTGCCTCTTTAGAAGATAGGGCTACTACTTGTTTTTTATTGCATAACTAGGCTATTGGTGAGGAACCAAGGCAAAATACATAACCTGGGGTGGAACATCTATCTTCTACTAAACCTGCAAAATTTGAATCTGTGTAGCCAATGATATCCCTGGATTTTCCCTTGTAGAAGAACCCAAAGTGAGTAGTGCTCTACAAGTAATGAAGTATTCTTTTTGCTACTTGCCAATGACTAAAGTGAGGTTGATGAGAGAATATATATATGAGGCCAATAGCATATGAGATATTTGGGTGAGTATGAGTAAGGTATATCAAACTTCCTACAAGTTCATGGTATAGAGTGGCATCACAAAGAGGGGATGAGCAAGAAGTACTAAGATTAATATCAGATTGAAAGGGGGTAGGAGAAGGTTTACAATCTGCCATTTTGAATCTTTGTAGAAGATCTAGAGTGAAATTTTATTGGCAAAAAGAAATACCTTCATATGTTTGACTTATTTGGATCCCAAGGAAGTAATGAGCTTTACCTAGATCAGCCATTTAAAATTTTTTAGAGAGGGAGTATTTTATAGTCTGAATGTGAGTCAAGTTACTACCAGTAAGAATAAGATCATCAAAATATAGAACAAGAATGGTGATGTTTCCTTCATTTATCCAAATGTAAATTGTGTTATTAGACTCACAATGATAAAAACCTATTGAAATAAGGAAGGAGTCCATATTTTAATACCAAGATATAGGGGCTTATTTGAGGCCTTAGAGATACTTTTTAAGCCTACAAACAAGAGAGGAGTTTTGAGTGAAACCAGCAGGTTATTCCATGAATATTTCTTCCTTTAAATATCCATGTAAGAAAGCACTTTTTACATCCATTTAATAGACTAGCCACTTATGGGAAGCAGCCAGAGCAAGAACCAATATAAGAGAATACATTTTAGCAAATAGATCAAAGGTTTATTCATAATCAATACCTTCTATTTGAGAAAAATATTTGGCTACAAGATGAGCCTTGTGTTTATCTATTTCTCCATTAGGCCCATTTTTGGTTTTGAAGATCCATTAGGTAAGGGAACTAAATCCCAAGTATTTTTTTTTATCAAGAAATAAAATTCGTTTTCCATGGCATCATCCCATTCCTTAATACATGAGGCTTCTTTAAAGTATTGAGGATCATAGGAAATAGATTGAAATACAAGACCATTGCCTATGGGGTTGGATGATCTAGTTGAAGGAAGATTTTGGATTTAAGGAGTAGCTTCTTTAAAAATGGTGTGGTCCCATTTTGGCATAGATGAAGGAGTTGAAGGAGTTGAAAGACATTGATATGGAGTTACAGATTCTTCATCTTGATTATCAATGACCAAGTTAACTTCAAGATTTGGATCTTCATAATCTTGAAATTCTACTATAGGAGAAGTCTCAATGGAGGAAGAGGGCTTTTGAGGATCTTTTTGAGGGAATGTTTCATCAAATTGGATATTCCTATGAAATAAAACCTCATGATTTGAGTGATAAATAATCCTATATGCTTTAAATTATTCACAATAATCGATAAAGATGAGCTTTTTTATTTTCTTATCAAGAGCCTTTCTTTTCTTCTTTGAAATGTGAGCCCAAGCATTACACCTAAAGATATTGAAGTAGGAAACATCTGGTTTTGACCCAGACCATACTTCTTCAGGAGTTAAATGGTCAAGAGCTTTATGAGGTGTACATTTTTTAATATAATTTGCACAGTTAATAGCTTCTACCCAATTTTTTTTTGGAAAATCTCTTGAATGGAGCATACAATTTGCCATTTCTTTTAGGGTTTGGTATTCCTTTATGCAATGCCATTTTGCTGAGGATTATGGGAGACAAAATGTTGATGAATGATACCATGAATTGAAAGAAATATGGAGAACTCATTACTGTAGTATTTCCCCCCATTATCAGTGTGAATATTCTTGATTTTGCAAGATGCCTAATTTTCAACTAAGGATCTATAAAAAATGTTCTTTATGTTCCAAAAATTACCACAAATATTCTCTCAGTATACCAAATTTGTACTTTTGCAAAGGGTAAAACAATTCTCTTCTCTCCAACATGAGTTGAGATAAGGAACTTGCAAGATCCTCATTATCTAATAGCCAAAGGAGCTATTGATCACACCTATCACCTTTTTCACTTTAAAGGGTTTAAAAATATTGAAGGGGCATCTTGTTTTGTGGTGCATGGAGATATTGAAAGTAATATGTGGCATGAAAGGTTTGGTCATATTAATTACAACTACCTACAGGAATTAAGCACCCTTAATATGGTAACATGTTTACCCCAAGTATCTTCTACTAATGGAGTTTTTCCTAGATGTGCTCTTGGAAAGCAACACCAATATACTTTTCACCCAAGTAGTTCTCTAAAAGCTTCATCCCCTCTAGAACTAATCCATAGTGACTTGATGTATTTTCATGAACCTTATTTCAAATGAGAAAAGTATGCTCTAACCTTTATTGATGAATTTTATAGAATATCCTAGGTCTACTTCCTGAAACATAAATGTTAGAATTTCTTAAATAGATATGCAAAGCATTACAAGATATTGAAGAAGCAAAAAATAACTGATTGATTTATTCCAAGGATCAACTCTGTATAAATAACAGAGTTGATCATTGAGAGTCATTGGATTACAACAACTCATCAGACCTAATGAAGAAACCACTAAGAGTTCTCCCGACACATGGAGGAGTGGAAACTCAAGTGTTTATCCTAGTGGAACTTAAGAGAATATTACATTATTCTAACAATATTTAGCATTGAGATAATTGGAGTGATAAGGAAACTTTAATTTATAATTCCTTATTAATTTTTTTAAAGTTAAAATCTTGAAAATTTAGAATTTATTAAAGTAGGGATTCAAAAGGATTTTAATTCTTATATATATATGCAAATTGATTTTGCAATTTAGTTCTAATTTTGAAAGTTGATAAAATTTTATTTTTTATTTTGGAGTGATAAGGATTTCAAATCCAAAGTAAGTTATAGAATTTTGAAATTTGTTTTTTTTTTTAATGAGTTCCATCATATCAAATAACAAGATACTCCTTTGATAATCTCAACTCTTGAAAGGACATAACTTTGCATCTTGGAAAAACTTAATGAGATAATTTATCATTGTAGAAAAAATGATACCAATACTAAATGGGACAAAGGTAAAACCTATTGAATATGAAAGAGAAATACACAAATCTAAAGATAATTTTGGAAAATCTCCTATGCTAATTATATTTGGGGTAGTTGAAAAAATATTAGCATACATAAGTGAAGCTCAAAATTCATTAGTAGCTTAAGAGAAACTATACAAAATATTTGAAAGGAAGAACAAAGCAATCATGTTAAACTTACATTCTTAGTTAGATTCATTGAAGGTTAATAGTGAAGAGTATAGACCTATTTATTCAAAGAACAATAGATATAAAGGCTAAATTATTAACTCTGGAAGAAAAACTTAAAGATAAATTTCTACTTCAAGTAACATTAAAAGCACTTCCAAAGAGTTACAAATATTTACTTCACTTAAAATACTGAATAAGGAAACAATCTTTGATGATTTGGTTAATGTTATTCTAGAATATGAACTGGATAGTTTAGTAAAATATGAAATAAATAATAATTCTTTGATATATAAAAAATTATATTAAGCAACACTACAACATCATCATCAAAATCTTATCCCAAATGGAAACAAAGAATTTGTCACATATGTATAAAAAGAGGTCATGCTATAATTTTTCTAGATATAATTTCTTAAATCATGAGAATAAAATGATTAGACCTTATTAGAATTTCTAGCCAAAGTAATATTAGTCTCAATATCAATATAGACAACAAAACTAGTTGCAATCAAGAGAAGAAAATAAAAAGGTAATCTAGTCCAAGAAATTCAAGAAATAGAAGATGCTAATAAGGGAATGAAATAGAAAAAAAGAATTCTAATTGGAAATCAAATTAAATATAGTTATGAAAAATATAACAATGAAAATTATTCAAAATTTTCTAATGCCATTGATGATACAAATAATATATTAGATAATAAAACCAATATCAAGATAGAGAAGAAAAAAGTGAAGAAATAGAAGAATATCAGAAAGAGTAAAAAGAATATAGTCAAAGAAAATATAGGGAATAAAAAGAGTGGAAGAACCAAAACAAAAATTAGATATTGAAAACTATGTCTTCAATAACCAAATAATGTAATACAAGGGGATGTTGGAGAATATTACATTATTTAGTATATGCTAATGTACCCCCATGGTACCTTTATGGTACAAATGTAAATATGTAATATATTAGGGTGTGATTCTATAGTTTATGAGTGTGATTTATATTTCCCCTTTATGTAAGTATTCATATGTAGGATGTGCACAAGTATAGAGTGTGCATGTAAGAGTGTGCAAGATTAAATAGAGTCAAGAATTATGTATACAAGTGGCAGGATGAGAAGCCAAAATACATGAGAGACTTATATATGGAATATGAAAATATGCCTCTTTTGGATATGTGAGGAGAGTAATAGAAAAATAGTCAAAGAGTCATATTTCTAAGGTTATATTATGGAGATAAAAATTCATGTTGTACTATGATATATTAATCATAGAATGTTGAGCAAGGTGTTGCAAGAGTTTTGTCATTGTTGTCAACTCAGGAAGTTAGATCTAATAATGTAGTGGACAGGCAGTTAAAAAGTCATTCAATGCAAGGTCGATGCATTTTAGGGTTTGCAATTGACCACATTTAGGGTTTGCAACCGACCATGTTTAGGGTTTGCAGTCGACCAAGATTAGGGTTTGCATTTGCATAATCACCTGACTACTATTAGGGTTTTCATCTCAAAATCTCAAGTATATAAGCGGGGCTGTTTGGAGATTTAGGCATCCATCAGGTGAATTTTGAAGTGCGAGATGTGACCGTAAAAGCACAGATAGTGTAGAATCGATGAGATGATAGCGAAGTGCATAATGTGAGCTAGTTGTGTCGAGTTGTTCGAAGTGCGATTGTGAATGCGCACATAGAGTAGAGTGTGGAATGACACAGAGTGTGCGAAGCATGTGAGCAGAGAAAGTAGAATGTGCAGAGAGCACAAAGGGCAAAGTTGATTGCAAAGTTTGGCTGTAGCAGTGTAGCAGATTGTGTGAAGAGATTGCGCAAGAAAGAGCAGAGTGTGCAGAGATTGCAAAGGTGAAGTAGATCAGTTAGAGTCTTGCAATAAAAAAGGTATTTGTCAAACATTTTCATTCAAAATTGAATTCCAGTTGGTGCTAGCAAATTAGGGGTTGGTGCTCCTTTTTGTTGGTGTAGATAAATAAGGGGTTGGTGCTCCTTCCAGTTGGTGCTGGTAAATAAATTGTAAAGTTGGTGCTTTGTAAGAGGCTGGATTTGGATGGTAGTCCAAGCAGCCGTTCTTTTTGAGGAGTAGCCATTTTGGTGAACCTCATTAAAAATCTATGTTGTGTGATGTTCTCTTGCTGTACTTATTATATTTGTTTATAAGTTTTAATTGCTATGGTTTTTAGAGCTGTTAATTCATGTTTTGGAATGCCACACTGATTCACCCCCCCTCTCAGTGCCATACTAAGTACAACAATTGGTATCAGAGCTGGTCTCGAGTTTGAATCCCTTCGGGTAATGCTGGGGGGATTGTTGGACTAATCGCCAACATCCCCCTTCGGGATCGTGACATGGTTTAACAGCCTCTCGAGGTTAACACCTGGCTTGTAGCAGATACCATAAGTTCGAGCTTTCGGTATAACGATAAGTTCCAAAATTGGTATCAAAGCCAAGTTCCATTTAAAGGCTAAATTAGCTAGGGTTGATCTTGGATTAATACTCTAATGGCAAAGAAAGGCAAGAATGGAACCATGAGACACAAGAAGAAAAGATCACACAGGGTCATAAAAGAAAATAAAGATAAATTCATTATTGCTATAGATTCAAGAGATGAATCAAACAATGGAGAAAAGGCCAAGAGTCAACTCGGTCATAATGCAGGTTCTCAAGGTTCAAAATGTTTTGATCAACTCCGGCATAATGAACATCAGTGTTATGGGTTTAGTAGCAGTGAAGATGAAGAAGAAATAGAATCAGAACATGAATGTAATAAAGAAGAAATGAATGTAGAAGCAAATTGGAATGGAGATCAAATTACAGCTCCAAGTAAGAAGAATATAACCTCCTTCAAAAGGACATCTCAGCCAGTTTCAGTTTCTATGGTAGAAGAAATTGAACCAGAAAAGGCAGAAGGGGTGAACACTGAAGCAGATAATAAAAACCTCAATGCTGAAGTAGACTGGGAAGGTGAGTTGATCTCTGCTCTTGAAGAGTTGAGTATAGAAAAGAAAAAGAACAAAAGACTATCCAAGAAATTGAAAGAATATGGGGATGAGATTGAAAATCTGTTCTTACAATTCCAACAGGCCAAGAAAATAGAAGAAGACTTGAAGTCACAGCTGAATGATAAAGTCAATGTGTGTAACAAACATGAAGAGGATTCTAACAAAGTAGTTAGTAATCTAAAGTTGCAAGTAGAAGAGTCTAAAAGGATTGAGGAAACTCTCAGGTCACAGATCAATGAGAAAGAGATTATTTTCCGCAAACAAGAAGAAGAGATTGTTTCATTGAAGAAACAACTAGAAGAGGCCAATACAAATCTTAAATTCGAGAAGAGCACATAATTGCTAGATAAAATGATAAGTCATCAGAGAAGCTCCATGATTAAGCATGGTCTTGGATATGAAGCTGAACAACCTGGTATCTTCCAATTATGCGAGAGAAGAAGAAGTTCACTATTGAAGGGTCCGAGCAAGAAAAGGTTAAAGTCTGTATCTTCAAAAAAAAAAATATCAAAGGAGATTTATAGAAAATCAGCCACAACAAAAGAGGTTCTACCACTCTCACTTTTTTCATACTAACACTTTTAATGGCTATTGTTTCAGATGTAACCAGTATGGTCACAAGGCAACTTATTGTGGATTAAATAATAAATCAAAGAGTTATGCTGGTCGAAATACATCTACATATCTGAGTGAACACTTTGTACAATGTTTTCAATGCAATGGTCATGGGCACATAGCAAGGTTTTGTCCAAGCGCTTATGTATCAAATCTAAGGAAAAACAGTAGATTTCATAAGACGCAAAGAACACAACACGGACAAGAAATAAATCGAGTTCATAGAAGAAAGGAAAATAATCATTCATCATGGATGCATAAGAGACAACCACACCAGAGAGATATTCAAGTTCATGCAATGATGCAAAATAGGGACGTAGGTGAAAAATCCAAGCCTAAGGTCAAGAAAGTCTGGAGAAAGAAAGAAGAGAGGAAATCGTGTCTCCTTGAACTAAAGGAGACTGCTCTTCTACTGCACTAAGAAACTCCAGAATGCTTGCCCCAGCTACGTATTTGTGTTTCGATAATAGCAACGTGTTTTTGTTCGACGCTTGATGTGAAGATTGTCAGATATTTCATTACACCTTGGTGAATATATTTAATTCATAGATAGTTTTGTTTTAACTTTTAATATAATGCCAATTCAAGGATAAGAAGTTTGAGGCTGAGTAAGGTGCACTACGGTTGGCCATAAAGTGTTTGAAAAAATGTCTTCTTTCGACATGCACAGTTGAAAGTAAGAGTTGGCAGTAAAATTGCAATGCTAGAAAAAAATTGGTACAAATGTGAGTCACTTGTCAATTCTGTTGATAGAAGTGAAATCAGCATGTTGAATGGGAAGATTGAAGAAAAATTTTATAATGTGCAGCCAGATGATTTCCAGCCTGGTGATGAATTTTTGAGGTGCTTTTATAAAGAATTGAGGTAGTCTGCTAGATTCTCACTGCAGAGAAAGACAAACAGCTGTCAGTAGGTTCAAGTCTATTGAGAATATTCAAGATGTATATGCAGATGTTGTTTGCATTATAGAGCAAAAAGTTGGATAGTTAAACGATCAGTGTATGCTTTCACTAAAATTAGTGGACAAGTTTGAGATTGCAGAGCAACAGAGGGTTGAGGCTCAGAAGACAGCGTGAATTGAAGTGGCCACATATTCCCAAGAATAGTCTAAAATTTGACTAGCCATTGGGATCAAATTCTCAAGGGGGGGCATTTGTGCATTTGTTCATCTTATTGATCATATCCATGATTTTTGCTAACTATTTCAATGTGGTTCTGAGAATGGTGTGTATGGACTCAAGGGGAGTCTGCAGCAGCCCTTTGGTATTATTGACAAAGGGGGAGAAGAGTTACAAGAATGTACACAAGTGTTGCCAACAATTCCAAAGGGGGAGATTATTGAGCAAGGTGTTGCAAGAGTTTTGTCATTGTTGTCAACTCAGGCAGTTAGATCTAATAATGCAGTGGATAGGCAGTTCAAAAGTCATTCAATGCAGGCTGATAGATTTTAGGGTTTGCAATTGACCACATTTAGGGTTTACAGTCGACCATGTTTAGGGTTTATAGCCGACCAAGATTAGGGTTTGCATTTGCATAATCAGCAGACTACTATTAGGGTTTTCATCTCAAAATCTCAAGTATATAAGTGGGGTTGTTTGGAGATTTAGGCATCCATCGGGTGAATGTTGAAGTGCGAGATGTGGCCATAAAAGTGCAGATAGCGTAGAATCGACGAGATGATAGCGAAGTGCATAATGTGAGCTATTTGTGTCAAGTTGTTCAAAGTGCAATTGTGAATGCGCACAGAGAGCAGAGTGTGGAATGACATAGAGTGTGCAAAGCATGTGAGCAGAGAAAGTAGAATGTGCAGAGAGCGCAAAGGGCAAAGTTGATTGCAAATTTTGGCTATAGCAGTGCAATAGATTGTGTGAAGAGATTGTGCAAGAAAGAGCAGAGTGTGCAGAGATTGCAAAGGTGAAGTATATCAGTTAGAGTCTTGCAATAACAAAGGTATTTGTCAAACATTTTCATTCAAAATTGAAGTCCAATTGGTGCTAGCAAATTAGGGGTTGGTGCTCCTTTCTATTGGTGCAGATAAATAAGGGGTTGGTGCTCCTTCCAGTTGGTGCTGGTAAACAAATTGTAAAGTTGGTGCTTTGCAAGAGGCTGGATTTGGATGGTAGTCCAAGCAGCCGTTCTTTTTGAGGAGTAGCCATTTTGGTGAACCTCGTTAAAAATCTATGTTGTGTGATGTTCTCTTGCTGTACTTATTATATTTGTTTATAAGTTTTAATTGCTGTGGTTTTTAGAGCTATTAATTCATGTTTTGGAATGCCACACTGATTCACCCCCCCTCTTAGTGCCATACTAAGTACAACATAGAATAATTGAGCATTGATAATAATAAATCTTGTATGCACAATTTGAGCAATTCTATAGTAATTTTTCTTCATATTATTTCATGAATGATATTGACAATTTTACTTCATATTAGTGTTAGTTTATATGAATGTTATGTACTTCAATATTGGATATATATATTGAATGAACAAATATTGACTTTATATTTGATCCTAAACATTGGGACCAATGGCTAAAAAGAAAATGATTAGTATAATTTCCTATTTTTTTTGTTTGTATTAAGTATCAATATCCTTAATCCCTCATTTATCTTAAAAAAATTCCATCATTTTAATAGTGTGAGTGATACATTAAATAAAGAGGATCATAGGGACTAGATATGGTGCATTAGGGTTATGCAAAGTAGAGAATATTCACAAATTGGGTGAATATTAGGATTTCCAAAATTACAAAATTGGTGAATATAAGGACCCTCGACATCGGCCCATTCGCCTAAAAATTTTAGGATCAATTTTTTATTAGGGTCAATTCGCCACAATATATATCCAAACATAGGCATATTTGTACTCATTGGAAATCTCTTTTCAATCCTGATCTAATGGTGGTGTTTTTATGAAGTTATAAGGTGATTTAATAGGTCAAAATTTACCCCAAATATGACCTTAATTTTTAGGGCTTCAAATGCCCCAAATTTTGGTGTGAAGATGATTGATTTGATTTGCTTAGGATTCACCTTGATTCACCTTGATTTTGATTAGGATTCACCATTTTTTTACAAGTACATTTCGAGTCCAACCCCTTATGCATAACCTTGTGGTACATATAAAGTCTCCTAGAATTACGAGTAACCAATAGTTTTACCACCATTATCTCCTATCTATATGTAATAATAATGACCAATGAATATGCTCTAACCATGGAGTTTTCCACTAAAGTCAAATAAAAATGATGATATTATAACCTATATTATATTGACCTTGGATCTATATTACATTGCTCAAAAGATGATGGTTTTTAGTAATCTAAATGATAAACCACATATGTATGTGAAGTGACACATGAAAAATGGTCCATAAGATCCCTAAAAAATATATTCTTGTGCATGGAGTTTTGACCAAAAGTAATATCTCCATAATTTATAAGATTTTTTAGCGGTTGGGAGTGGTAAGAAATATAAGATTCTTCTCCTATAATTTTAATCCATGCAAATTAACCCTGATATATGATGCATTAGTGTCAAAATGTCTAATGTAGGGAAGAAAATATATATTTTATAATAATCTATAAAATAAACCAAGATTAACAGATATGCTCAAAACATCTACTTTACTATCTAGATCATCATTCAAATTATCCATCATAATAATTAATTAATAAATAAAGCATTGAATGTAGATGATCAATAAATATTTCTCTTTAAGTGATAAAATTATTACAATATAATAAAATTTTCATGATCCAAAAATCTTCCAATCACATAAATTCTTTAGAATAATGCCATAGAATTTTATTTTTTTGGATTTTGAGGTTGATTAATGGAAATTTAGATCTACTTGATAGCATTTTAGATTTCATAATACATTACAAAAACAAATATCATCAATAAATTACCTAGAGAAAAAATGGTGTGTCACAAATAAGCACATGATATGGAGGGTGTCTTTAGACACCAAATAATGTGACTATAGAAAATAGTTTATAGCACACTAATGAGCAAATAAATGTTTTCAAGTGGTATAAATACTAAAATTATAAGTGACCTTAGGTGAAAGGTTATATAAATGACATTAATATTTATTATTAAAATACTACATTAAATCCACATCTATAAGGAATACTATGGTCCATATGGCTATATAAATACAATACAATACAAAGGATGGTTGTGGTATCAAGTGAACCATAACAACACATATTCCAATAATAGGAGGGATGTGTTGTGGATGAAAGTACTATACCGAATCCCTATGTAAATATATATTAAGCTAATGAAGATAAGGATATAATAAAGTGACCCACTCTAGTATATGGAGCTCAAGGTTTCATCAACATATTAGCCTTTAATGACCTCAAGTTTTTCTCTAAATGCATTGATACTCCACAAGCCACTTGGAAAAAGTTTGGTAAACTAGTTTGAAATAAAATCATTATCTAGAATATTAGAAAAAGACCCTTTACATAGAATAATTCCTTTACATAAAATATTTTATTGCTAAAATTGAGAAAATGCATCTCCAATCCAATTATTATAAATAAAAAATTATAGATATGAAATAATATACGTTATTATCTCTCTATATGAAGGACTTTATTCTAAGATAGTTTACACTTTCCACTCTACTTGTAATGTACTTGGTGATCCTTAGAAGATGCCACATTTTTATAGCTTTCATGAGTAACTAACTTGTGAATAGGATAAGCTCCTACACATTAGTGATATTGAGAATCCATGTTCATGGAATAAAGCCATAATTTCTAATTAGGAGAAATGAATTAAATAGCATTCCATAAACATTCCAATCAACAACATAAATATCAAGGATCCCATTTAGCACATGGAAGGAAATAAAATTTTAGATTTATCAAAGGGAAGTAATTAAATTATAATTGTAGCATTTTCTATGATGATAACTCATGCTAATATAACAATATGGGAGCACTAGAAGCAAAATTGAATTAAAACATCCAATTTTATCTATAGAGGTGGGGACTAGATAGTTCTACTCTACTACTCAAGAATTATTGTTGGTGGCTTGGTCCACAATGATGGAAATATTTATGGCATACCTTTTAGGCCTCTTATGAATATATTATATCATCCATACATTTGTACAGTGATTTTTTACCTTGTCCAAACCTTCACTTGTGTTCCATTTTCAATGATAATAAAGTCATTTTTAAGGGGGTTGATGTGTGATTCCTCCTATTTTATATTTTGTACTTTTTTTTCCTCCCAAGTTAAGGGGGGATGTTAATATACTATATTTTTTATTATTTGTTGTATCTAACAAGATTTACTACAACCTTATGAGTGGGAGATTAATGTATGGTAAATATAATCAATAATAAGATTATCTTTCAAAACAAAATGAGAATCTAAGACTCATTCTATAAATTTAAGGATGATTCATGAATTTTTCCATTTCTAAAGCACTTGATATTTTACTTATCCTCATATATAAGAGTTTTATTATATTTTGTATGTGTTTGAATTCAATATATTTTCCATAAATGAATAGAAGTAGCCTACCTACTCAATTATTATACAAAAAACATAAAACATTGAAAGAAAGGAAAATGGATGCATAGATATTTAGGATCACTCATAGGCACCATAAATAATTATTTTACATTCCATATATTAAATTCACAACACTTTGATAACTAAATACCGAGATCCTAATTACATAGTAAATTTTAACCTAAGCTAACATAAAAAGAGGGTATAAGATTAATTACAAGTTATAAAGTGGGTTTAACCATAAAATTCTTAACCACAGTCCATAGGGATCACATAAGAAAATATTATAACAAATTAATCCATTGCGCAATGAAATATCATTTGGTCTATCCAATACATCATATAATATTGACCTTGGCTATGGATCAAATTATAATTTCAACAACCCCTAATATAATTTGAACCCTTATTTTGAACTAAGGGTTCAAGGAGAGAAGGCATTAGTGATGCTAATATCTTTCCCTATATAATGGGTTTAGTAGTGAGCTTCTATAGTTGACGGATATCCTTTAGAATCTTCCTCACCATCTGGAATATGTTCATCGATATTTAAAACTTGCTTTAATTATTTATAAATTTATCAAGCAATTCTTTATTAGATGTCCATCCCTCTTATAATATCTATAAGTGGTCCTTGAATTCTTTGAATACTTAGCATATCCATTAATCCCTTGGTTTTTATCCTACTTATATTTGAAATCCTTTGTGTGAACCTATATTTGTGGAGTCCCATCTAAAACTAAACTATGACATAAAAAGTTGATCAAGAGAAAGCATATTTTGAGATTAAAAGAACATAGAAATAATATGAACCATTAGCAAGGACAACCTTCATGAATTCTACATCATATTTATTTATACCTCTAGGAGATGTAAAATATATCCTCAAAACCTTGAATCTCTTAATGTAGCCCTCAACATTATCAAACTTAATTATTTTAAAATAATAAATATCTAATTCCATGTGACTTACTTTAGTAAAATTTACTTTTTAAATATGCTCATGCATTTTTTACTATACCCTGATAGGGTCACTATCTTTTATAATGTGAAAAAGTAACTCTACTTTAATCAATAAGGAAAATAAACCAAAAGCCTCTTCTTCTCTTTTATGCTAATTTTGTTCAACAAGAATAATTAATTTATCCCTTTAAATATCCACCATAGGTTCCTACAACATAAATGGCCAATCATTTAGGTTGAACAAATATTGTAATTTCATCCATTAATATGACTAATATGGGATTTGTGATCCATATTACATAATTTGATCTCTAATGTCAGACTAGGCCTATGAACTAATGCCATTAGTGTGTAGAGATCAAAATAATATTGCAATTTCATCTATTAAGATGAGTAACTCAGGATTTATGATCCATCTTACATAATTTAATCTCTAACACTAAACTAGGTCCATGAACTAATGACATTAGTGTATAGAAATTAAAAGAATATATGGTTTAAAAAACTAGGCTCAAATTGCTTATGCAAAAGTTATGGTCTCTAGAATTTTTATGCTAATGGATCCCAAAAACTTAAAAATTAAATATCAAATCCTTATAAAAAAAGAGATACATGTATCACTACTTGGTGATCTATGATTTACTTGTGTCTTTCACTTATTGCTTACCACATCAGCTCATTTGAATCCATATGACTTTGACACTTAGCTTTTCTTGATTGGATAATAGTATTTGAATTGTGTTAAATGGTATTTAATGACATACAATAGTGCCATGTTGATGACCCATTTACTCCAACTTCTTCATGAATCTAACAATGTCAAAAATTTCTTTCACATAATTTGAAACTAAGCCACTATCTACATAATACCCTAAGTCTAGCCAAGGTTCCAAGACACCACTTTAGGTGATTAAGTCACCATGTCAATAATGAATTTAGCCCTAAAGCATAGTATTGCAAAATTAAGAGGGCAAGGTTTGACCACACGACTTCTAACCTCCAAGATGCTTTGTATAGCCAATTATCTACATACCCCTTCTTGCAAAATCATAGGTATAGTCCCATAGAAAATGTAGACTATGTCATTTTCTTTGAAAACGAGTTTCCATGGAGGTTTAAACACAAAACCTTCCTAAATTATTATTGTAAGGATTCCTATGCACATTGTTGTACCATGAGTTTTGTTGGTGACCAATAAGAGAAATCTTGATTATACCTTTATTTTTATCAGGATGGGCTTAAAAATAACTATGTAGATTCAATCCAAATAAACCTAGAAATCCTAACATATGAAAGCATAATCATGTTTATATAGTTTTTACAAAGGTGAAAGGGGTATGTTATGGTATCTAGGAATAGATATTTGGGGATATATTATTATATTGTATAAGGTTTGGTATGGGCCACACATAATCCAAGGTTGATTGTATAATAATAATAATAATAATAATAATAATATTATTATTATTTATTCATAGGAGAGTCGGTTATAGCCACACTATTTTTAGTAACTATCAAGAACATGGTTCAAACCACAAGGGCTTCTCCCATCAAACCTATTCCAACTTTTTATTGTTGACCCAACATGAGGACCACTAGTCACATGAGATTTCTACCATCATCATTGGTTTGGTGCACACTTATAAGATTCAGATCAGACTACTACTTATGAAGAAAATATACCCCCAAGGTTTGAACCTAGGTCTCTTTTAGGTATGTGCTTGGCCAGATAAGCAACTACCAATCCACCTAGCCCTTAAAAGCTGAAAGCATAAGATTTCAGAAGATTTGAAAGGAAAACTAATGCGATGTATTCAAAACCCAAAATTAACGCTTAAGTCCTAAAATGTGAAAAGCATGAAATGAAAGAGACAAATTGAAATGAGATAAAAGAAAGTACAAAAAGCACAACCCTTTTTATTTAACTCTCTTAATCTCAGTTACAAAGACACCTCCTCCCTTTTTAGGGGCTAGGAGCGTTAAATGAATTTTGGTTACAATTATGACTTAGTATTCCTCCTTCCACATGCCCAAATTTCAAATGGGTATGCCAAAGTGTTTCTGCCACTTGCTTTGATGAATCCTTGATTCTTTCTGCTCCTCCTACGTTCAAAGACACAACAAGTCGTTAGTAGCACCTGTGACAAAAGATGAAACGTTTGATCTTAAAAACCAATGAGAAATGCATGCAAAAGATTGATTACAACGATAAATAAACCAGTTCAAAACCGTCTACAAATTTAAAAGGAAATAGAGAACGTTACCAGAGGGCCATTGCCATCAAAACAGTCAAGAAATTGGCTATCGATTCGAATTCGTCCTTGGGTGGGACGAATTCGCCTGCAACAAAACATCGAAGTAATCCTGCCCAAATGTCACGTCTCGAGATCTCCAAAAGGCCTACAAACATAGGGGTTAGCTAATTGGGGGCATTTTGGGACAACCCAGATGGTTGGATTTCCCCAATTTGACCTCCATCAACGAGAATTTGATTTTGTTACCTGCAAGTTAGTGAGGACAACAAAAACGACAAAACGTGATATGATTTGATCAAAACCTTCTGAAATTGAAATTATGAACTATCTAAACAGTATAAAATGGAATGGAATATGAACAAGTGGCAAAAGAATAAATTAAAATGAAACTAAGAAATGCGGGGCGCTCGGGCGGGCCGCCCACCATTAGAACTTGATTTCGGCACCAATCCACTTGGGATGGGCCCAAAATATTTTTGTAATGGGTTGTCGGCGAATTGGTAGATCAATGTGGTCAAATGTCGGGTTTTGGGTCCAGATTCACACTTCCAAAAGCCACCCAATAACCTCTCTTGTGAAAGATATCAAGGATGTGGAAGAGGTGAATCAAAAGGGTAGAATGTGGTATTCGATTTGGCAGCACTTCGTTGCTTGAAAATGCCTCCAACTTGTCCTTTTTTGGGTGAGAAAGTTCACCATTTTATAGACCCAAGGGGTCTCTTTGGAGGGACATGCATAAGCGCCATGTGGCAGTCATGCCTTCCCATGAGGGAGGAAAGTCCTCCATGACTGCCCTTGTGATAGTCCTCTAACGCCCAATCTACCCACCTACATGTGCATGCAAGGCAAGAGGCAATAATTGACTGTCTTCGGCTGCCACTTGACGCCATTTTTATTTTTGCCCATTGAACCTGGAATTCATCCCGACCCAGGATGAATTCAGAATTAATCCTTGGGAGAGACGGATCCCAATTTGAATTTGTACCTGGGCAGGACGACTACTGAGCAAAGTGCCTGAATGTGCCAAATTGCCTTCTGACCTTACAAAATTGCTCCAAAAGTGGTTAAAACCACTGTTTAACCTCTGAGGGCTACCCTGGGGGCTGTGTGTGTCAAAGCGATAAGTGTTTGTAGTCACATAATCAGATTGGTGCTATTTTTGTGTCTATAGAAGCTATTATTGAAAGCACGAGATTTCAGAAACAAAAAGGGAAAACTCCAAACACGATGAAAGAACGAAACTAAACTTGATGCTACAAATTAGAAATGCGTAAAATGGAGAAAGCATAGACAAATTGGAACCCAAATGGAACAAAACAACCCTCTTCTTTTATTGATGTATTTCAAATTCGGTTACAATTAGCTTCCTCCATTTTTAGGGGAGAAGAGCATCAAACTTGTCTCTTGGTCACATCAATGGAAAGTCATCTCTCTTCCGCATGCCCACATGCAAAATGGGTGGGCCAAAGTGTTGCCACCATCGGTGTGAATGAATCCTTGATCCTTGCTGCTCCTCCTGCATTCAAAGAAACAACAAAATCGTTAGTAGCACCTATTGTAAAGATGAAATGTTTGTTCTCTAAAAACAATGGAAGATGCATGCAAAAGATTGATTACAACGATAAATAAACCGATTCTAAACAACCTACAAATTTGATAGGAACTAGGGAACATTACTAGAAGGCCACTACCATCAAAACAGTTTGACAATTCACCGTCGATTAGAATTCACTCCTGGGCGGGACGAATTCGACTGTAATTCGTCCGGGGTAGGACGAATTCGCCTACGACAAAATGCCAAAGTGATGCTGCCCAAATGTCACGTCTCGGGAGCTCCAAACTACCTACAAACTTAGGGGTTAGCTAATTGGGGGCATTTTGGGAAGACCCAGATGGTCAGATTTCCCCAATTTGACCTCCATCAATGGGAATTTGACGTTGCTACCTATAAGTTAGTGAGGACAACAAAAGCGACAAAACATGATAAGATTTGATCAAAGCATTATGAAATCAAAATTACATGCTATTTAAACAGCATAATATGGAATGCAAAATAAAAAAGTGACAAAAGAACAATCTGCCATGAATTCCCAATCGTTCTTAAAAAAGAAGATTAGGCTTGCAGGAGTGCGGGGCGCCCGGGCGGGCTACCCACTGTTGGAACCTGATTTCGGCACCAATCCACTTGGGATGGGCCCAAAATCTCTTGTAATGTGTTGTCGGTGAATGGGTGGGATAATGTGGTCAAGTTTCGGGTTTTGGATCCAGATTCACACTTCCAATAACCACCCAATGACCTCCCTTGTGAAAGAGATCAAGGATGTGGAAGAGGTGAATCAAAAGGGTAAAACGTGGTATCAATTTGGTAGCACTTCGTTGCTTGAAAATGCCTCCAACTTGTCCTCTTTTGGGTGAGAAAGTTCACCATTTTATAGACCCAGGGGGTCTCTTTGGAGGGGCATGCATAAGCGCCATGTGGCAGTCATGCCTTCCCATGAGGGAGGAAAGTCCTCCCCGACTTGGGCTTCCATGACTGCCCTTGTGATAGTCCTCTAACGTCCAATCTGCCCACCTACACATGCATGCAAGGCAGGAGGCATTAATTGACTGTCCTCGGCTACCATTTGGCATAATTTCTCTTTTTGCCCATTAAACCTGGAATTCTTCCTACCCTAGAGCGAATTCAGAATTCCTCCTTGGGTGGGATGGATCCCAATTTGAATTCGTCCCAGGGTGGGACGGATACTGAGAAAAGTGCCTCAATGTGCCAAATTGCCTTATGACCTTCCAAAATTTTTGCAAAAGTGGTACCACTGTTTAACATTTGAGGGCTGCCCTGGGGGCTGTGTGTGTCAAAGCAATCAGTGTTTGCAATCACATAATCGGATTGGTGTTGTTTTGGTGTCTACAGATGCCCCTTTTTGGGATGCGCTATGCATGGAGTAGCGTTGAGCAAAAATAGATAACCAAAGCACTAATGATTAGGGTTTCTTGGTAACCTAACCAAATTTTGATGCCCCAAGTATGGAAAGGGCATGCATTCTTGAATCCTTGCTTCTGACGAGCGAAGGCACTCAATTCAAGTGTTAACCTTTTTTGGTGAGGTGTTACTTGACCTTGGGCATTGATCAGTCATGAATAGGCAAAGGGCGCAACCTTTTGTCTGTGAGAACCTTGAGTTCATGATTCATGAAATGCCAAGTGATTTGATCAGATTGTGATTATTGCTTGTTTACTACCCCAAGCAAGAGCGTAATTGTCTTTGTCAATGATTCTTTGAATGCATTCTGTTTTCCTTAATTGGGTGTGTGTTTGTTGATTGGTGACTAAGTGTGACTACCCCCTCAAGCGACGAATCGATGAGGGAATGACCTTCATGAGAAAAGCGATGAGTCTCTTGACCCAAGATGACTTGTGCCAAGGTGCCTTTAGATGGTTTAGCATTAAGCATGTGCAGTTTTCTGACATTTAGACCTATTTTTGGTGGGTGGTAACCCTTTTTGCAACGCTTTTTGGAGCTGAAATTGGCAAAAATCCGTCTTCCCGTGGAGCGGTCCGGCTAAGATAGCCTTCTTAGGGAGTAGGATAGTGACAATTTGTGACCCCAACGTCTGTTTTGCATGCCCGGGATGTCAAGTGCAACAACACTCATCGGGCAAGTTTATTATCTATTTTAGTGCATTTTTGTTCAATTTTTGATGTTTTTTGAAAATTTTGGCCTGAATTCGTCCCAGGGTGGGAGGAATACTAGCTTAGAATTCATCCCAGGGTGGGACGAGCACTAACCAAAGTGCTCGTCCCAGGGGAAGATGAATTTAAGCTCAAAAGGCCTATTTAAAGGCCAAAACTAGGGTTTGGGCTCATTTGCATCTGAATTTTCTTGCGATTTGGAGCTCTGGGGAGGAGAAGGTTAATTCTATGAAGCGAAGCACTGCTAGATTTTCCCTGTCATCATGAGTGCACAAACCGGATCGAGCGGTGGAGCCGAAGCGAGACCAATAAGTGCTCCCTAGAGTTATTACTTTTGTTTAAAACTGCAAGTGTTTTGTTTAATTTTCTTTGTGATGATGTTTTTCAAAATTTTAAAACTTAAACCCTGAAACTGAGCTGAAGACAACTAAGACTTAGTGTACAACTAAACGTAGTGAAAAAACTAGGTAAAGAATTGTTATTTTGCTTTTAACTAAACCCTAGGTTAAACGGAACGTAAAATCCTAAGACATAATTTTTTTTTTTTTTTTTGAATTTTTGTTTTGTTAATTAATCAGGTAGGATTAGAAACCCTAGGACTAAAAAATTAATTTTTGAATTTTGTTTTGTTTTATTTTTGGAATTTATCAGTTAGGATTAGAAACCCTAGAACTGAATAATTAATTTTTGTTTGAATTTTGAATGTTTGTTTTGTTTTTAAATTAATCAGTTAGGATTAGAAACCCTAGAACTGAAAAATTAATTTTTGTTTGAATTTTGAATGTTTGTTTTGTTTTTAAATTAATCAGTTAGGATTAGAAACCCTAGAACTGAAAAATTAATTTTTGTTTGAATTTTGAATGTTTGTTTTGTTTTTAAATTAATCAGTTAGGATTAGAAACCCTAGAACTGAAAAATTAATTTTTGTTTGAATTTTTTATGTTTGTTTTTTTGCTGTACATTGGTAGGTAATTTTGTATATTCATGTTATTGTTGTACAATTCTTTTCCATGATTTTAATGTTTTTGAATTGTTTTCTTTTGCAGGTTGTTAGGAGCCGGTACCGTGTACCCATTGCTTTTACTGAAGCATGGGGGGCACTGACTGTAGCTGACTAGGAGTGGCTTGATGCCCTTGGGCTCAAGCAGGTGGCTCGACTGGAGCCTGTGGTCGTGGATCAGGCCTATTTGATGGCCTTGATCAATATTTGGGATCCACGGACCAACACCTTCCATCTCCCAATAGGGGAGATGACTGTGACCTTGGAGGATATCTATCGGCTTCTTCGGATTTTGATAGATGGACTATCGATCAGGACATCGCCACGTGACCAATGGACAACTATACTGATGCGATGCTTCGGGCATGGGGAGGAGCTGGGTGTGGAGGATCCACTAGAGAGGGCAGAGGGCAACTGCCAGATTGGTGGGATTTTGGTCCGATGGTGGCTAGAGAGGGGGGTGTTGGGAGTGAGGCACGCATTCCTTATGGGCCTCATGTCTAACATGTTGTTACTTGACTCGTCAAGTGCGAGGTTCCCATGGAACCTACTGGATTTGGTTTGGCAGTTGGTAGAGTGCCTGACAGAGGCACCGCTAATCATGAGATGGGGATAGACACTGTTGGCACAGCTCTATGGAGAGCTGTACGAGTTCCACTGTCGACAGCGGAAGGGGATTAGCTGTAGCTATCTATTGTAGAGTTGGGCTTGGCAACACATAGCAGTGGAGAGGCCAGCCGGGTTACCATGGACGACTCGGGCGGAGATGGAGGATAGGGAGTAGGCTATGCAGTTCTGTGGCGATGGTCCGGGGAGCAGGGACAGAGTCGATGGTGGGCAGGTGTCGTAGGGCATTATGTCGATACCTTCTCTCAGCTCACTCTAGGGGAGGTGGTCTGGCACCCTTATCGGGACTGTCCAGCCTGGCCGGAGGCTAGAGAGTGGCTCCGACGGGTACACAGAGAGCGGTGGCTGATTGGGCGGCATGGGACTGAGCATGAGTTCTTCTCATACAGCCGGGTGACACGATAGTTTGGGGTGCACCAGGGGTTTCCTGGTGAGCCCGTGGTCTATCGACATTGGGGGGATGAGAGGACTCTGGATCGACCGGTCATCGCGCCACTGGGCGAGGATTCAGACGCGATGATCGACGTCCTAGATGTGGATGACGTCGGGACTACCATAGAGTATGACCAATGGTGGGTACTACGGCGATGGCAGGGAGAGGGGCCACTGGGAGGCGCAGAGGCGGTAGCGGTGGGTGGGGAGGGTGCTGAGGCACCAAGGGATGATTGGGGAGCTCCTTTGGAGGATGCGGACATGGTTGAGGTGGAGGGTGAGGATGCGGATTTGGGGGCTCCGGATCAGCCAGAGATGCAGGACATTGCAGAGCAGTGGGAGCCAGAGCAGGCTACTATTCCAGAGAGTCCTATACCTTAGGCGGATGTGGAGGACATAGAGTCTGGGTTACATGCTGAGAATGCACGGTTGGTGGAGCTACTACAGAGGTGAGATGAGGAGCTGGGGGATGCGCTGCAGGAGAGGGATCTCCTATGGGCTTAGCTAGCAGAGCGAGAGAGCGCATGGGTTGCGCACCACCGGTAGGAGGGGGGAACCGACACTGCCCAGGAGAGAGATCTCCTATGGATGCAGCTGGCATAGCGCGACGATGTAGTCATGATGTACCGTCGATGGGAGGCGGAGTGGTGCCGACACTGGATGGATTTGGAGGGGGAGATCATCCACCTTGGGGGGTGGGTACCTGAGCCCTCGGGAGGTGGATCTTCATGCCGGACGAGGGACAGTGGTACTGAGCAGTCAACATCATCTCATCGTAGGCGATTGGATGAGGGAGGCGATAGCAGGCGTGATGCGGGGGCTAGCAGTAGCTGCCCTGAGGGGTCCCATAGGACCCACACCATGGGGGGTAGTTCCCATCGCACCGATCCTGCGTGATCATGGTGGCCGACGCCTTAGGCTGGGTGGTTTTGTTGTATGATTGCGGGGTCAGAGGACCAGTTTTGTAGCCTACGGGCATTTTTTTTGACGATATATATATATATATATATATATATATATATCGGCTTTATTTTGTTTATGCACATGTGATGATTTGATCTTATGCATAATGGTTGATGAATATGGATGTATGCATGTTAATTTATTTTTATGGATGCATATGTTATGATGAATGCAAATGTTTTTTATTTATATGTGATATGCAAAATGTAATGGATGAAATGAATTTGTGTTGGTTGGTTAGGGCACCATAGACTGTTTAGGACTTTGTTATTTTGTTTTTAGGCGATTGCTGTGGTAAATGACTTTGTATGTATACATGTGGTTTTGATGGTATTGTAAGGATGAAAAGTAGCGCAGTTGGTTTAGAAATGTAGGTAAGGTTTTTTGAGACTCAGACGGTTTTAACTCACTAGCCATGACTGTACTTTATCTTACAAGACTTTTGAACAAGGTATGAATCGGACTTGTTTTTGACCAAGCTATTTCACATCCCTGTGTGTGCAATTGAGTTCATTTATGTGGTATTTGTCAGGATACCGCCAGTTCCAGATAGGCTGTCAACCAAACCTGTACTGAGGATCACCTAATTAGCTCCACTAACTCCTTTATTGTATTTAGTCAGATTAATCTGCGGTGCTATCTAGGATACCATAAGCTAGCTCATCCACATGCAAACATTGATCTGCACACAAGTTAATGTGACAGATGTATCATCATGTGGGAGGTTTACCACCAGTGACCGATAGGCTATCAACCAAACCTAGTACTGAGGCTTGCCTCATGACTTGTCGGAATGCTGAGATTTCTAGGGATTCAAGTTCAACTCCCTTCTTTTCTTTAATTGTATTGGGATACTTGCTCCTTTGTAGTGATAAAAATCACTGTTTATTTTTGTTTTATTTGTTTTTATTTTGAGCAAGGGATTTGGATATGGAGTGACGAGAATCACTATTGTTTGTGCCTTTTGATGTGTGCACTTTGGGATATCAAATTTTGGAGTTTTGACTTTTGCAAATTTTTGATGTTTTGCAACTATTGAGAACTTTGGGATTCTTGGGGAATTGGGTAGGGAGGATGCTTGTCCTTTTGCCAACTCTCAACATTCTTGTGGTCATTCGCACAGGGGGATGAGCAAGATAGCCGTTTCGCTTATGGTGACCTGGATTGCTTTGCAGGTTTCATCTTTCGTTCACACAACTTGGGAATTTTTTATGTGTTTTAATTTGTGTTTGGATGCTACGTAACAAGGTGTGATCCAAGTAGAACTCTACCTTCGTAAAATCTATCTGACTTGGTACAGTACGTGGCTAGAAAGCAAAATTACGACTGAAAGATGAAAACTCTTGATACATTCAAAGACCACTGACTCTAGTGTGGTAAAAAGCAGTGAATGGCGCATTTTTGTTGTTTTTTGGACTGCTTATAAAATGGAAAAATGTGGAACAAGATGGACTAGCAGAGTAATTACAGTCTATGGTGCCTTTGACCTGTATGACCACAAATATGCAATGTATGGATGCGATGCTTAATGCAGCTATATATTTTTGTATTTTTGATGGATTGATTTTTGTGAATATGAAGATGAGATGTGAGAAGAGCTTTTTATTGATGAATTTGAGCATGCCTGGAAATGAGATGCAAATTTTTTTGTTGTTTTTGATGATTTTACTATTTTTGAATTTTCTTATTTTTGACCAAGCGATTATGGGAATCCTTGGAGCTTTTTGGGATTGACCAAGCGATTTTAGGAATCCTTGGAGCATTTTGGGATTGACCAAGCGATTATAGGAATCCTTGGAGCATTTTGGGATTGACCAAGCGATTGTAAGAATCCTTGGAGCATTTTGGGATTGACAAAGCGATTATAAGAATCCTTGGAGCATTTTGGGATTGACCAAGCGATTATAGGAATCCTTGGAGCATTTTGGGATATGGCTCTCTTAGATATGGAATGGTCGCAAATGACTGATGTTCAAGGGTTTTGTTTCCTTGATTTCATCAAGAGAGGCTAGCCGGTATGTCCCGGGTCCTATTTTGCTATCAATGACATATGGACCTAACCAATTTGCCATGAACTTGTCCCTTAGGTGGGACGACAAACTAGAGTTCTGTTGGTTTTCCTTCAAAACCAAATCACCAACCCAAAAGTCCCTCGGGTGAACTTTCATGTTGTAAGCTTTCTTAAGTCGCTCTTGATAGATACGTAAATGCTCAAGAGCATTAACGCATCGTTCATCAAGCAACGTAAGCTGGTCTAATCGGGCCTGCCGTGCAACGTCATCATCGATGAACTCTTGCATTGATATGCGTAGGGAAGGAATTTCCAACTCGAGAGGCATGACTGCCTCGGAGCCATACACGAGCAAAAACGGAGTGGCCCCAGTGGGCGTCCGAATGCTAGTGCGATAAGCCCATAGGGAAAGTGGAATTTGGATGTGCCAATCCTTATGACTATCCACAACTATCTTTTTAAGGATGGCAACTAGCATTTTGTTTGACGCCTCTGCTTGCCCATTTGCCTACGGATAATAGGGTGTCGAAAAACTGTGCTGAATTTTGTACTTTGTGGTCAAAGCATGCACGTATTTGTTCTTGAATGGTGTCCCATTATCCGAGACTATTTTGGATGGAATACCAAAATGACATATGATGTTATGCAAAATGAACTCCACAATGCGGGGTCCTGTCGTAGAGGTAAGCGAAACTGCTTCCACCCACTTGGTAAAATACTCTGTGGCCATTATGATAAACGTGTGATGGCCTGACGACACAGGGGAGATCTTTCCAATTAGATCGAAACCCCACTGCAAAAATGGCCAAGTGAACTGGACTATCTACAAGGCCTGGGAAGGTACGTGCATCAAATTGGCATGATGTTGACACTTCACGCACTTCCTGACATATGTGCAACAATCTCGCTCTAAAGATGGCCAATAATAGCCCATGCAAAGAATGTGCTTTGCGATGGCCATACCACTGAAGTGGCCACCACATGTACCATCGTGCGCTTGGGCGACTGCCCAAGTGGACTCTTGCTGGTCCAAGCAACGAAGGAGGATTCCTTCGTAGCTGCGACGGTACAAAATGTCTCCTATTAAGACATACTTAGCCGCTTTCTGCTTGAATGCTCATTTTGCGGCATGCGTCAATCCAAGCGGGAGATTACCTAACTTGAGGTAGTCTCTAATGGGTAAATACTAGTCCTGTTGATCGGAAACCTTGACGGTATGAACAGCCAATCCCTCTTGAAGTTCATCCCTAGAAAACGCTGAGCGGGATAGAACTTGTAAGAATAGCGTTGTGTTGCTATTAATGGGAGTAGGGGAGAATAAGGACCCCCAGTTGGCATGTTTCAGACGATCATGGATTCGAGAGAACTTATCCGAGGATGGTTCAATCTGGATCATGTGGATTCCTGGTGTCAAGTCAGAGCTTGCACGCTCCATCGCGGATTGCGATAGGGTTTTGACTTGAATGGTTGTCATATCACCGAAAAGGTCTTGCGGGATTAGTGACCCCAAGGAGGCCATTGTGTCCGCAAAATGATTCGATGACCGAGGGAGTGCCTCGATGTCATACCACTCAAGTTTTGCCAAGAATTTGTCCACAAGGGCTTTATAAGCTTGTAGAACTGGGCATTTGCATTGGAATACCCCTTTGACTTGATTGACAATTAACAACGAATCACCAAAGATGTTCAATCATTTGATGTTCATGGCGATTGTTGTCTGAAGACCTATGAGCAAGGCTTCATACTCTGCATTATTGTTGGTGCATGGGAAATTTAATTTAAATGACAGGGGCATTGGAGCGCCCTGCGGTGTGAAGAATACTATTCCCATGCCACCACCTTGCTCACATTTAGAACCATCAAAAAATAGGGTTATGTCAGCCTGTGACTCAGGCTCATCAGAATCTGGTGATTCTGAGACATGGAAGACCCCATCATCGGGTAGTTCTATGACTAGAGGCTGATCGTCTTCGAGAGGAGCCTCTGCTAGTTGATCGGCTATGACCTATCCTTTGATGGATTTCTGTCCGATAAACTCTATGTCAAATTCCGTCAACAACATGATCCATTTCACCGTGCGACTACTATGATAAGTACGACTCATCATGTATCGCAATGGATTCTCCTTAGACACAACATACGTAGTGTTGCTTAGCATGTAGTGGCATAGCTTTTTGGTAGCAAACACCACTGCCAAGCAGAGTTTCTCGACGTATGCATAGTTAAGTTCATAACTAACCAGGGTGCGGCTAAGATAGTAAGTAGCCTATTCTTTGTGAAGTTCATTCTTCTGGGCCAGCATGGCACCCAGTGCCACCTCAGTAGCTGAGATGTATAAGTAGAATGACACTCCTGGTCTAGGTGGTGCCAATACTGGTGGCGAAGCCAAGTATCATTTGATGTCATCAAAGGCTGACTGGCACTCGTCATCCCAGTGAAATACTACCCCCTTGTGCAATAATTTGTTCATGGGTCGACACTTGTCGATGTGCTATGAAGCGCTTAATTGATGCGACCTTTCCCTGTAGACTTCTGAGCTTCTTGATGGTAGTTGGGGGAACCATTTCAAGGATTGCCTTGAATTTGTTTGGGTCCACCTCGATGCCTCGCTTTGAGACTATGAAACCCAAGAGTTTTCTAGATGTGACACCAAATACGCACTTCTTGGGATTCAGTCTGACTTTATGCTCCATGAGGCGATCGAGGATCTTTCTTAAGTCATCGAGATGATCTGGGCGCAAAAGAGACTTGGCCAACAAATCATCCATGTAATCTTCCAAATTTTTATGCATGTAATCATGGAAGATGTACGTCATGGCACGTTGGTAGGTGGCACCAACATTTTTAAGGCCAAAAGGCATGACCTTATAACAAAATGTCCCCCAAGGCATTGTGAACGCCATTTTTAGTTGGTCCTCGGGATTGATACGAATCTGATTGTATCCCGAGAAACCATCCATGAGGGATAGCATTTCGTGACCTGATGTAGCATCTACCAATGCGTCGATGCTTGGCAAGGGGAAGTCATCCTTAGGACTCGCTTTGTTTAGATCTCAAAAATTAGTGCATATGCGAATCCTCCCATCGAGCTTTTTGACGGGCACCATGTTGGACAGCCATGGCGGATAATCCATGCAGATGACAAACTGTGCATCCAACAACTTTTGCAATTCATCTTTGACCATCAAGGCCACTGTTGGGTGCATCTTACGTAGTTTTTGCTTTACCGGCTTGATTTTCGGATCAAGCATTAAATTATGCATGACTAGCTACGGGATCTAGCCCCGGCATGTCTCTGTATGACCATGCAAAAACCTCCTTCTTCTCTTTGAGAAGGGCAATGTAGTCGGCTTGCTCTTCAGGGGATAAGCTTACCCCCAGCTTGATAATCTATGGATTCATTGGATCTAAGCCGATGTCTACGTCAGTCGTCTCCTCGATCGACATGTGGGATCCGTCCTCCAACTGATGTGGAGTTGGGATCAAATGGATATCAATAGCTGAGTTTAAATCTGCGTTGGGAACCTCGGGTTCCTCTTCATCCTGAAAGATATCCTGAGTTGTCCCTGGGGTAAAATGAGGCATTTTACCAAAAGGCCAATACTCTAATGGGGATAGTGGTGAATTGACGTGATCCCAATCAATGGCATCTATGTCTAGATGCAAGGACCATGCTGGATCGGCCGGATTGCGGATGGGTGCGGTCAAGTCAATGGAGATCATGTGGATGAAATGAATTTGGTCTCCATTACCATGGGTGTGATGAATCAAACATTCTGGATGCTCTCTGTGTTTTGGATCTGGTTCTATAGGTACTGGCATGAATGGATCGGCCCTATGTGCTAATAAGAGGACAATTGATATCATTATAGGGTCTCGGGGTGGACGGTGTTCATCGTAAACTTGGAGCCATGGATCCAACACTTGGTCCCACCCTGCTGGGTCTACGTACCACTCATGCCCTGGTAGTATGCCCATCTATGCAAATAAGTCATTAATCTCCAAGGGCGCATTTGATGTTGCATTTTTCCTTTATCGCATGTGGTTGAGATAGGCCATCTCAGTTTCATCTTCCGAATCACTGTCGAAGATCCAAAAATGTTCATTTTCTCCAATCGCTTACGACATATTAGGCTCATCTTGTTCGAGCAAATTAATCTGGTCCCATTGTGGTTGTTCCACACTCGGTGGGGGGACCTGATTCTCTTGACGTGATACTGGCTCGATTGGAGCTTCTAGAGGGAACAGATTTAAAAATATCTCTTGCCAGTTATTCATGGGGATCACTTGTGAGTGATCACTATTGGATTTGAAGGGATCATATGACACTGGTTCATATTCTGATTCATCCTTCGAAGATCCTTTTGGACATTGTTTATGCTTTCCTTGAAAGTGAGTTCCCAAACTTTCACCTCTCTCTAGCAAAGGAGAAGGGTTATTGATGTTACCAAGGGTGGTTGTTGACCATGGGAGGTAATCTCCCAATGTATATGTTGTGTTTGGGTTGGCATAAGGATCTGATGCCAATCCACCCTTGTTGCCTATTCCTAGGCCTTGCATGTTTTCCACCAAGATGTCTAAGGGTAGGGGGTGGTTGAACCCTACTCCCGAATTGTCATAAGGCATTTGGTATCTTGGCTAGCAAAGGACACGCACTCCTTGCTCATACCTGCCTAGCTCGTATCCATGCCAATTGCATTGGCCAAGATATCTTAGAGCGAAGTCCGGGTTAGACAGATAGTTGACATCTTCTGCAAAAGGCTCTTCATCCTCGTCCTTTTGCATGCATGGCTCAACACCATGGTCAAGGCCCCCATACACAAAATTGGTCTGGTTCGGTGGGTAGCCTAAAGGAACAACTATCCCTATGGGGAGGCGAGGTCTCCCCATGTCTTGCAATGACTCTAGCATGGGCGTTGCTACAACATTCCACACTAGATACTCCCCCAGGCCCGTATCGGCCATTTCAACAATAATTGTTGGCGATTGAGAGGGAGGGAACGGAAGCCCTTCCGGAGTCCATTCCATGTTGGGTGGACTAGGAGCCTCAGCTTCCATTGTGCTAGGTATCTCTTCGGTTGAGATGGTTGATATTGTTGGCAACGCCTCTTCCAGGGGTTGAGCCTCTTCCAGGATTTGTTTCCCTTTATCCTTTTGTTTAGCCATGATAGGTGGCATTGGTAGTGAAGGAGCGGATGAAGAAGATGCACCTGGCTGGGGTTTTGATGGATTAGTCACCAGTGGTGCTCATGGCATCGGACCCTGTCTAGATGGATTTAACTAAAAATCCAAGTGCATCGATGGGAGGGTCGATTGTGGCATCAACTGCACCGCATTGCAATATTTGAAGGGTTCTAAGTCCGTCGGGACTACATGTACTTCTCCTTCAAATGCATACTTCAAACATTGGTGAGCTATCGAAGGGACACACTTCATGTCCCTGATCCATGGCCGCCCTAGCAATATGTTGTACGCCATCTCGCCTTCCAAAATATGGCACAATGTAGGTATCATCTTTTGTCCTACCTGAACGGGTAGAACAATTGTGCCAACTATCGAGCATATCGCATCATTGAATGCTCGTAGTGTGTAAGTGGAAGCCATGATGTGAGAGGTTGGCAACTTCAGATGTTTCAATGCTACCGTAGTAATGATGTTATTGGATGAGCCAATGTCTACCAACACCCTCTTATATGGGATCCCGTTGACCCATGTGATAACGTGCAGGGGTGGATCTGCCATGTCATCAGATACTGATTTAACTTCATCTTCTCGGAAGGTAATGACTGGCTCCGTGCATCATTTTACATGTCCCACGAAGTTATTGAAGGAATTCGCTTCGTGGGGATGCAACTCGATGGCTTTCAAAATTTCCATGAGAGCCTCCCGATGGGGTGCTGATTGTTGTATAAGCTCATATATGGAGAGCCTAGCCGACGTGGTCCACAAACTCTGCATGAGTTTGGTCCGTATCGTGACCTCGGGTCTAGGCGGAGGTAACTACACAGGGTGTTGTTGAGGTTGTGACATCGTTGGAACCTCTCTTGTGGCTGCCTCGGGGGCAACTCCTAGGTATTTCTTGTTCCTGGTCACTATGCTTATCATTCCCACATACCCTTGCATGGGGAAATTTTGTCACACCTCATTGACCTGAAGGGGTTTTTCCTGTGCCTCATGGGCAGGCAAGGGATCCTTGAAGACCCCCATTTGCTGGTTATTTGGTGCTATGGGGTTGTCCACTACTAATATTTTATTGTCAATCAAGTCTTGTATCAATCCTTTGAACTTCCAGCATGCGTTCAGGTCATGTCCCCTTCGCCTGTGGAACCTACAATACAAGTCCTCTCTGTATCCCTTAGGCTTGGGAGCGTTAGGATCTATGGTTTGGATCTCTGGAAGTGTAATTAAATTCGCCGCTGACAAGCGGTCAAATAGGGAGTCCCTAGACTCCGTATAAGGGGTAAACTATCGCTTAGGGCGACACTGCTGATTTTGCTCCTATTTTTTATTTTCTCTTTCATAATTATTAGGAGGCACTGCCTGATAATTAGCCTTTTGAGGCTGTATTTCTTGTGCAGGCTTAGGGACATTTATAGCAACTTGATTAACCACAGCGGGTTTTTGTTGCGTAGTCCCTGTCTTTGTATTTTTGTTCCACTCTTTCTTTTTAGGTTTGGCAATTTTGCCATCCTATATTTTAATCTCTTCGATAACTCTGGCTTGCGCTAGAGCTTCTTCTAAGGTGGCATATTGTTGCAGCTGCAATAGCCCAGAGATCGATCTCAGACAACTTCATGAGAACATTTGTGTGAGGTCGGACATAGGGGGAAGGTAGGGTAGCTTAGAAAGCAGAGTCCTCCACCGATTCCCATAGGCCGCCATTGTCTCTTCCTCATATTGCCTAAGGCTGGCCAGGTCACTCAGTGACGCCTTCTTCTTGGTGTTGAAGGCGAAGCGTTCAAGGAATGCATCCACTAACTGATCCAAATTATTGATGTTGTGTTTCGGTAACTGGGTGAACCAATCCGAGGTCGGGCCTGTGAATGTGGTTATGAATGTCCTCAACAACAATGCATCATTATCCTGAATGCCAAAGCATTGGCTCAGGAATCTTGTCACATGCTCTTGGGCATCCTCTTCACCCTTAAAGACTACCAACTAAGGCAACTTGAAGTGTTCGGGGTAAGGAGGTGCAGGCACTGATGGATGCACAGGGTGACTGCGGAGTTGGCGTAACATGGGCTTTTGGGGCCCAGAAGCTTTGGTTTCCACAGACTCCAAATGCTCTAACAACGCTTTGTATGCATCAAAAGATTTAATCTCTTCCTCTTTAGTTTGCTCCCATTGTGGGTTGTGGGAGACTTGAGGCCTATGGGGGGGTGGCCGAATAACAACCCCTTCGCCTTGATAGGGCATTTCATCCCGCTCTACTTCTTGTTCATACTCCTCGTAAACTTCTTGAGGAGTCTCTGGGTGAGACTTATGACCCTGAGTGGGTCCCCGTGGAGGGTACCCATCGTTGTTTCGGGGAGTGGCCTCCCTCTCAGGTCTATGGGGTCTCGGAGGCAAAACTTGATGAGGTCGCGGAGACCTATCCTGCACCAAGGGATTATGCCTCTCATATGGTTTCGCTCTTTGGGTGCGAGGGGTTGGAACCCTCTCAGGTATGTTATAAAGCAGCTCGTCTATTTGGCATTGAATGCGCTCTTTACTAAGGTGGTATAGACGCTCTAGCTGTTGTTGATCCTGCTCAAGCCGCGTGATCTGGGCTTGGCGGGCGACATGTATGGTGACTTCCAGGTCAATTTGATCTGCCATATTGGGCCTAGGAGGCCTAAATGCCTCTTCTATGCATTTGCCTCGGTCGTGACGATCCGAGATCTCAATGGGTTGCTTCCCTCTGTCGAGGTTGGCAGCATTTATCCGAGGCTTTGGCCTCAATGTGTGATCATGATATCTAGCAGGTGTAGAAGTGCAAGGCTCCCGCGCTGTATATTTCTCTCGAGGAATGTGATGGTCTTCCTCGTACTCCCTTTCATGGGTGTGAAAGGGGCGGGCAGAGTTAGCTCGCCCGGTTTGGAGAGCCCTGTGCTCTAGGTTTTGTCTATTGGTTCTAACAGTGAGGGGAGGCAAAGGAGAGATGCCATAGTCACGTGGCCTCTCCCCATGGACACTATGCCTCTCTAGCACTTCATCACGTGGTGGCCACTCATATCTAGCCTCTAAAGGAGGTCTTCTGTCTACATTGAGGGCCACGTGTAAAGCTTCTTCCCGAAAGGGGCTGTGCTAAATGGGCGTGTCCCCCAGAGGGGTGTCCCTATAATTCCACCTTGACATGGAATGATGTGGACTCTCTTGTAGTCCAGACCGCCAAGGTGGTATGGCCAAGTCCTTAGGGCTAAAGCGAAGGTGACTTGTGCCCGCTCCTTGTACACTTTTCGTAGCTTCTGCCCTTGATTGGGCTTGGCTACGGGTGTACACCATGGTGGTATTCTTCTACAAGCTAAGCAGATTTTTATCTCTTTTATGATTTTTTTTTATGCTACACTTAAACAGAAAAGAACACACACATACACGAATGGTGATTATCTCGTTTAAAGGTTGAAAGTGTGTCCTAAAACTGGTTTAGTGTGTTTTGTTGTTTGTTTTTTTTTTTTTGAAAGCTTTTTATGAAACCGTTTAAATGCAATTATGAAGGCTCATATGACTCCCATAAATGGTCGCCCCTTCAATATACCATTGCCGGACCGATATACCAACCTCTCTATATACCCGCCCTTACGAGAGGGAAACTATAGGTACGTGAGAGCAGATGGTACGTGGAACATAGGCGGTATGGAAGGGGGATTGTCCTGTTTATGACACCTACCATAGAAGACTTATCCTCGTGCACTGGGAATCACCCCAACAACACTCGGTCAGCTTTCGTCAGGATTTACATCGAGCAACAGTGACAATCGGGGTAAATGAATGCAAAAGTCAAGCCAAGGTGGTGATGAACCCATCGTTGGTCTTGATCAAGGGCTGGGGTCTTACGACCAGCTCCTTGGTTTAAAAATGCCACGTGATGTGTGTGGGGTTTATTTTAATTTGCAAAAAATGAAACAGGCAAACAAAAGGAAACTTTCCCTAAGCCATACAAAGACTAAAAATCAGAAAACAGAAAATAGAAATTTGATAGAAGCTTGTTAAAAACCCCTACCTCTTCTCTGCCCAAAAGGATGTTTCTGACTCTCGGCCTTGAAACAGCATAGACAAAAATTTGTCCCTGGATGAGACGAATACCATAATAGAATTTGTCCTAGGCTGAGATGAATTAGAATTCGTCTCAGGGTCAGATGAATTACAGTAAGGTATTCGCCACAGGCAAGGACGAATAATAGTCAGAGTTCGAAAAATGGTACCTGTAAGCACAAAAACACAAATTTTGATCAGTTTCTTGATCTTAAAAAAAATTAGGGGACGGTGTCCCACCGTGATCACCACTGAAAGCACGAGATTCCGGAAAACAAAAAGGGAAAACTCCAAACACGATGCAAGAACGAAACTAAACTTGATGCTACAAATTAGAAATGCGTAAAATGGAGAAAGCATAAACAAATTGGAACCCAAATGGAATGAAACAACCCTCTTCTTTTATTGATGTATTTCAAATTTGGTTACAATTAGCTTCCTCCCTTTTTAGGGGAAAGGAGCATCAAACTTGTCTCTTGGTCACATCAATGGAAAGTCATCTCTCTTCCGCGTGCCCACATGCAAAATGGGCAGGCCAAAGTGTTGTCGTCGCTGGTGTGAATGAATCCTTGATCTTTTCTGCTCCTCCTACATTCAAAGAAACAAAAAAATCGTTAGTAGCACCTGTTGCAAAGATGAAATGTTTGTTCTCTAAAAACAATGGAAGATGCATGCAAAAGATTGATTACAACGATAAATAAACCGATTCTAAACAACTTGCAAATTTGATAATAACCAGGGAACATTACCAGAGGGCCACTGCCATCAAAATAGTCAAAAAATTCATCGCCGATTCGAATTCACTCCTGGGCGGGACGAATTCGACTGTAATTCATCTCGGGGTAGGATGAATTCTCCTACGACAAAATGCCGAAGTGATGCTGCCCAAATGTTGCATCTCGGGAGCTCCAAACTACCTGCAAACTTAGGGGTTAGCTAATTGGGGGCATTTTGGGAAGACCCAGATGGTCAGATTTCCCCAATTTGGCCTCCATCAACGGGAATTTGACGTTGCTACCTGCAAGTTAGTGAGGACAACAAAAGCGACAAAACATGATAAAAATTGATCAAAACATTGTGAAATCAGAATTACAAGCTATTTAAGCAGCATAAGATGAAATGCAAGATAAAAAAATGACAAAAGAACAATCTTCTATGAATTCCCAATCGTTCTTAAGAAAAGAGGATTAGGCTCGCAGCAGTGCAGGGCGCCCTGGCGGGCCACCCACCGTTGGGACCTGATTTCGGCACCAATCCACTTGGGATGGGTCCAAAATCTCTTGTAATGTGTTGTCGGTGAATGGGTGGAATAATGTGGTCAAGTGTCGGGTTTTGGATCTAGATTCACACTTCCAATAACCACCCAATGACCTCTCTTGCGAAAGAGATCAAGGATGTGGAAGAGGTGAATGAAAAGGGTAAAGCTTGGTATCAATTTGGCAGCACTTCGTTGCTTGAAAATGCTTCCAACCTATCCTTTTTGGGTGAGAAAGTTCACCATTTTATAGACCCAGGGGGTCTCTTTGGAGGGGCATGCATGAGCGCCATGTGGCAGTCATGCCTTCCCATGAGGGAGGAAAGTCCTCCCTGACTTGGGCTTCCATGACTGCCCTTGTGACAGTCCTCTAACATCCAATCTGCCCACCTACACGTGCATGCAAGGCAGGAGGCATTAATGGACTGTCCTCGGCTGCCATTTGGTGCAATTTCTCTTTTTGCCCGTTAAACCTGGAATTCGTCCTACCCTAGAGTGAATTCAAAATTCGTCCCTGGGTGGGGCGGATCCCATTTTGAATTCGTCCCAGGGTGGGACGGATTTGGAGCAGGGTTCCTGAATGTGCCAAATTGCCTTTTGACCTTCCAAAATTGTTGCAAAAGTGGTTAGGACCACTGTTTAACCTCTGAGGGCTGCCCTGGGGGTTGTGTGTGTCAAAGCGATCAATGTTTGCAGTCACATAATCGGATTGGTGTTGTTTTGGTGTCTACAATTATAATATAATATAATATAATATTATATAATATAATAATAATATATTAGTAGTTGGCTCTCCAATGTAGAATTAGAAGAGGGACATATAAAGAAGATATATTTATCATTGTAATAATCATGGAAATCAATCACATGTAATCATATTTACCCATAGAGTGGCTTTAGGGAATTTGCCCTCTCTAAGTAGCACTCTCATCTTGGGATATCTTGTGGAGTTATTTGTGTTAAGATTAAATAATAAAATGCGAGCAATAATTAAATGTAAAAATAAAATGCAAAAGAATAAAGTAATACACAAGATATAGATTTATGTGGTTCATCCAATGTGGGCTACATACACAAAGAAAATAACCATACCTTTTATTTCTTCTAGAAATTAAAGGATATAACCTACAACAGATTCATTGTAACTTCCTCTTTGCTCTATCACCATCAATTACAATATGTGTGCACATAATTCTATATTAGCCATCGCGTGAAATCCTCTTTATAAAAATAGAGTTATAATTTAGGGTTAAAATGTATGACTAAAATCTATTGTTTGATTTGTGACCTAATAATAAATTATCTATATTTACATAGATAAAAAAAACATCTATTTTTGGCTTTGGGGATGCCCCCCATGGACCCCCCTAATAAACACAATTAGGGGGGTCATTGCTCCCCCTACACCCACCTTCATGGATTGGGTCTAAGTGTGGCTAAAAATAAGACCTTTAAATTAATCAAGCTCCACAACCAACAATCTCCCACTTGGAGACTGATCACAATAACTCCACTGCTACTGCACTTGCCTAGAAATTGTATCACCTTTATTGTCATGTTTGAAGAACAACTAAAACTGAGCAAGATATCAATTTATTCTTGGTTAGTACCTTTTTTAACATGTCTGCATGATTTTGGCTAGTGTGTATCTTTTATAGCTTTAGCTGTCCATCTTCCAAAATTGATCGTATGAAATGGTACTTGGTTTGTATATGTGTAGTCTTAAACTAAAAGGTTGAATTATATGCAAGATGAATAACACTATAACTATCATTATATAATATGCTATTCTCTTTATTCTTTCCCAATTCCTTCATAAATATTTGTAACCAAATCATCTCTTTACTAGCCTCTATAACAAAAACATACTCTACTTCTATGGTTGAAAGTGCAAAAACCTTTGTAATTTTGAAATCCAACTTACTATAGTTCAACCTATAGTAAATATATATCATGTGGTACTCCTGCTATCCATATCACCTGCCATATTTGCATCATTGTATAAAACAATTTTAGTACCTCCAAACCATAATACCTAAGTGACAATACCTCTTAAGTACCCGAGAATCCACTTTACTTCCTCACAATAACTTTTTCCTGGGTTGTTCATAAACCTCTTCATAAATACCACTACATGTGCTATATTTGGCCTTTTGCACACCATCACATACATAAAACTATAAATTATCGATGAATAAGGAACCATGGACATGTAGTCTATCTCCTCATGTGTCTTAGGACACATCTCTTTAGTCAGTTTGAAATGATTCGCTAGAGGTGTACTAATAGGTTTTACATCCTACATATTAAATATTTTTAATATCTTCTTAATGTACTCACCCTAAGACAATATTAATTTACATTTTTTCTTATCTCTTGTTATTATCATACCAATGATTTTCTTTGCAGCACCCAAATCCTTCTTTGCAAATGAATTTTCTAATTTTATTTTGATCATATTTATAACCTGCATGTTAGACCCTATAACAAGCATATCATCTACATAAAATAACAATATAATATAGTTACAATTATCCAATCTCTTAAAATAAAAACAATGGTCATAATAACATATACTATATCCTTGTTCTGTCATAAACATGTAAAATTTTATATACCACTACCTTGGAGCTTGCTTCAGGCCATACAAGCTCCTTTTCAATATGCATACTAATTTCGCTTTCCCTTTGACCTCATACTCTTATGGCTGCTGCATATAAATATCTTCCTCCAAATCCCCATGTAGAAAAGTTGTTTTTACATCTAAAAATTCAATATGCAAATCTTCTACAACCACTAGATTTAAAATAGTTCTAATTGAAGTCATTTTAATAATAGGAGAAAAAAATTCATCATAATCTATATCTTTGTTTTGTGCAAACCCCTTTACAACAAGTATGGTCTTATACCTCTTTTTACCTCCATCTTCTTCCTTCACCCTGTAAACCAATTTATTTTATAATACACTTTTTCTTGCAAGAAATCAAATGAAATCCCATGTCTAGTTATGTACCAAGGAGTCCATATCCTCTTCCATGCCTTGCTCCCACTTATTTTTTGTTTCTACATGCAATGCTTCTTGAAATGTTTTTGATTCACCAAAATTAGTCAAGGGAGTAATGGTTAGGTGGTCTACTTAACTTGGTAGATATTCTAACATCACTTACAAGATTTTGATGTGCTTTTTGCTACTATTGTTAATTTTCTAGCACCTTTGGAGTTTTATTTTTTGCGATTTCATCAAGCACTATGTATTCTATGTTTGTCTTTTCCTATTTATTTCTCTGCAAATGATCTTTATACATGACCTTCTCATTGAATACCACATATCTACTCCTAATAATTTTGTGATTCTCATAATTCTAAAAACAATAACAAAAATTATTAACTCCATATTCAATGAAAGTACACTTCTTAAAATTTGCCTCAATTTTTATTCTATTTTCTTTATCAATATGAATAAATGCTTCACACCTAAAATTATTCAAAAATGAGTAGTTAATGGGTTTACCTATCCATACCTCTTCTAGAATACCACCATATAAGGAAATTGAATTTCCTTTGTTTATCAATTAAATAGAAGTATCCATAGCATCTACCCAAAACTGTAACAACAATCCTACATGTAATCTTATATACCTATAAAATTCCATAATTGTCTTGCTCATCCTTTCTATAACACCATTTTATTGTGGTGTTCTTGGAAAAATATTTTCTCTACGAATCCCATGGTATGAACAATAACTATCAAACTCTTTGTTGTAGTATTCTCCTCCATTATCTGATTTGAGACACTTCAACTTATTTTATGTCTCATTCTCAGCCAAATCTTTCTATTTCTTAAAAGTATCAAAGAAATCATATTTTATTTGAATATAATAAACCTAATTTTTTCTAGTTGCATCATCAATAAAAGTAACATAATAATGAGAGCCACCAAGAGATGATACATAAGTTGGTCCCCATACATATGTATGCACAAGATCTAAATTTTCACTCTTCTTTTCCTTATCAAATATGAGAAATTAGACACTTTTCTATTTTCCATTAACACAGTGCTCACAAAAGTCTAAATAAACCTAATTTAAACCTAGTAATGAATTCCTCGAGTGTAGAATTTGCATGCCCTTCTCATTCATGTGTCCAAGCCTATGATACCACAAGATTGTATCCACTCCTATAGAATCTAAAGCAAAAGAAATATTAGTATTACTAATACATATGTACAATGTACCTTCCTTCTTTCCTTTTTATAATAACAGTTATCCTTTAGTAATCTTCCACAAACTTATTGAAATATACAACTTTCGCTATCCAACTACCCTATTGAAATTAGATTTCCTCTCAAACTAGAAATGTGCCTTACCTCTTTCAGTAACTATTGGTTTTCATGTGGTAATTTTATTTGTATCTTACCCATTCCAATAATTTTGCATGGTCGATCATCACCCCAATAAACCTGTCCAAAATCACCATGAACATAGTCTCAAAAATATTTCCTATGGGGTGTGGCATGACATGAAGCCCCTAAGTCTAGCACCCAGTAATCATTAATATTATCTAATAAAATAATTAAAGCATATTGTAACACATCACCTGATACATTTTCTTCCTGATTATTATCCTATTTCTCATCTCCATTTTCTTCTTTTTGAGGAATAGTATCTTTTCAAGTGTTCTTTCTTCCTGCAATGCCAACATTATAGCTACTTTCCTTTGGATTTGGATATTCCTTTTTTTTAATTTCCATGATTCCCTAGTATTTTTATTCTCTCCCTTTGTCTCCCATTATTCTCCATAGTCAAATAATTACCTGATGTCTTACATGTGCTATTCTGTCGTATTTCCTTGCTAAGGATAATACCAATAATATCATAAAAATTTAAAGTATTTGAACTAGAGGTAAAATTATTCAAAACCATTACCAAGCCATTCTAGTTTTCTAGTAACGAGAACAAGATCAGAAGAGCCCTAATATCATCATCAAAGTTTACTCCTATAGAAATTTACTGATTGGTAATGTGAGAAACTCATTTAAATTATCAATAACATACCCACATTCTGACATCTGCATATTAAATAAATGCTTCATAATAAATACCTTATCTGAAGCTAAGGGTTTTTCATACAGTTTAGCCAACACATTCATTAAATCCTCCATTGTTTTTTTCATTTGAAATGTTGAATGCCATCGATGCTATCAGGCACAATCGTATTGTTCCTAATGCCTTTCTATAAAGATCCTCCCATTCTTTATCTGATAGATTCACCAAAATATTTGTTATTTTTTCCTAATGGTAGGTAAATATACCTTTGATATAGATAGTCCTCTGGAAATTTTAGCCATTAAACTTGTCAAACCTAAACTTGCCTTCTACTATCATTGCTCCCACTTGAACCAAGAAACCCTAATTTTAAGTGTTTTTTTTAAACCCTAGGATTTGATACCATTTGTAAAGATTAAATAATAAAATGTGAGCAATAATTAAATACAAAAATAAAATTTATAAGAAAAAATCAATACGTGAGACTCATATTTGCGTGGTTCATCCAATGTGGGCTACATCCATGGATAAAGTAATCAAGCCTTTTATTCCTTCTAGAAAATAAAGGGATACAATGTACAATAGATCTATTGTAACTTCCTCTTCACTCTATCATCACCAATTACAATATGCATACTCACAATTCTATCTTAGCCATCATGTAAAATCCTCTTTATAAAAAATATAGTTACAATTTAGGGTAACAACTTGTGACTAAAATCCATCGTCCAATCTATGACCTAATAATAAATGGTCAAAATTTACATAGAGAGAAAACATCTATTTTTGGATTTCGGGGTGCCCCCCTTGACCCCCTAGAGGATACAAGTAGGGGGGTGTTATCCCCCTACACCCCTTCTTCATGGAGTGGGTCCAAGTGTGTCTGAAAATAAGACCTCTGAATTAATTTGGCTCCACAACCAATAATTCCTTCCTTAAGGAGTATTATTGGTGTTACCCTATCTTAAGGGTATTATCTATATTTTTCTCATTGTGTGGATTTTTATTGTGGATAATTAATTATGAATGAATAATTTGATATTTCAGCATAATGGTGAATGATTTTTGTTATAAAAATAATTTTTTTTAACAGGTGGTATCACAACAACGATTCTGGAAAAGTTGGGATTTTTTGTGGAATTGCAAAATTAGGGTAAATTTTTTCTATAAAAATATCTCATATTTTAAGAGCCATATTTATGTTAATGTTTATAAAATTTAGAAAATTCTTGGATCATTTTGTGCAAAATTTGAACAACTTTAAAATGAGTGATCATATGAAATAATCTTAGTAGTATTGAGGGAGATATGACTTTGTGAAGTCAACCATCTAGAACAAGTGCAGTGATAAATTTTCAAATCATGATTTTTTTGGAAGATAAAATTTGTCAATAGGGGTAACAAAATCAATTGTAGTTTATTTTATTTTGAGGAAAAAATGTAGATCTAATTTATGTGGAATTTTAGCTTCAAATTAATGGGGAGATATATATTTTTACAAAACCCTAGTTTGCATTATCTTAGGGTTTGAAATTATGAAGCTACACAACTTTTCTCGAGAATATGACATTGGTATTAGGGATTGGTGGTAAATTTTTAAATACTTGTATCATTATTCTTGTTGGTAACTTTTTATTCCTAATTATCTTGGAAGAGAAGCTCTTTCTTGGTTTGATAGTTTTTATAGATCTCATAATTATGAACTAACTTGGGAAAATATAGTGAAAGCATTCTTGAGTAAATGGGACCCATATAAAAAGATAGCCAGTTTAAAGGTCACCATAAAGGGATATGAAGAATAAATAATCATGCTTCAAAAAGAACAAAATGAAAGAAAAAAGAACAATAATTCCTCAAGAAATAGAATGAAGACTCTGAAAAAAAAAAATTACTAAAGAAAGAGAAAGAGAAAAATGTTATGCAAGATAATGAGAAGAATGTAGAAACCACATATTTGGATTTACAAAAGTGAGAGAAGGATGAAAAGGGTTTAAAATTTAAAAGTTCTATTTTGTAGGTTCATGGAAGCATTCAAAAGGTACAAGTTATTATTTCAATTAACCCTAGTAGTTGATACAATTTTATTAATATTGCTTTGGCTAAGAGGTTGTAGGTTCAAGCAAAAAAAATAAAGAAAATATGTCTTTAGGGTGAGAATATTCATATTTTTGAATATTTAAATATCACCATGGATAAATATATTTTACATTCATATATTAATGTTATTGAGAAGGATAATATGGATACTATCCTTGGTTATCCTTGGTTAGATTCTTTGGGTATTGTTAACATTAATGTTCAAAAAATATTTATGAAGTTATGGTAAAATAAAAAGAATATAACACTGTAGGATATTTATTAGCTTAATGAGTAAGAATCCAAGGAATACCAAGAAGTGATTGAAGAACAAATCAAATATCCTAAAACAGAATCCAACAAGGAAGTAGTAGCAATAGATTTCATCAAAGAAGTAGTAGCACAAAATTCCATAGAAATAACAAGAGTAGAGTCTAAGGAAACTTTGTAGAAGAGCACAATGACATACCAATCAAAGGGAACATGAAAGAATAATATGTTGAAGAATTTAAAATAGTGGAGCCAAAAATTGAGGAGTCAAATAAGGTAGAACATCAAGTTAAGGTTGTAGCATATCACCATCCACACCACCCTAAGAAAAAATAATATTGGAGGTATGGCTTAAGGCAAAAATATTATGGTTCTACATGGAATGAGAAGGACATCAAGTATAACAATGTTTGGCAGAGAAAGCATAGTGATCCTAGTTTTTGGAGTGGTTCATCCGCATCAAGGAATAAGTGGATCCATCATTTGAATTATCAAAATAAAGCAACAAAAGTGTAGAGTCAACAAAGCAGAGTTGGTTACTCAAGTGGTAAAATTACATACCAACATCAATCAACACCACCACAAATAAATATTTCACTAGGATGGATGGATGATCAATACTGGTACCAATTACTAATATTGCTTAGCACATCATATTATCTTCTTTCTTCATATATTTTGAGGATGAAACATTTGTAAGGAGGGTGGCATGTTAGGGTACCTAGGAATAGATATTTTGGGATATATTATTATATTGTATAAGGGTTGACATGGGCCACACATAACCCAAGGTTGATTATATTATAATATAATATTATATTAGTAGTCAATTTCCCAAAGTAGAATTAGAAAATGGATATATAAAGAAGAGATATTTTTTATTGTAATCATCATGGAGATCAATCATATGTAATTGTATTTTCCCACAAAGTGGCTTATGGGACTTTGCCCTATATAAGTGGTACTCTCATATTAGGAGATCTTGTGGATTTATTCCTTCCTTAAGGAGTATTATTCTTGTTGCTCTACGTTAAGGGAATTATCTATTTATATCATTGTGTGGATTGTTATTATGGATAATTATTTATGGATGAATGATTTGATATTTCTACATAATGGTGAATGATTTTTGTCATGAAAACAAAGATTCGTAATAGGGTAGATGCTCCATTGAGAATATTAGAGTTGAGCTGAAGCATATAAGATTGACGGCTTCATGTGCATGACCTCACACATGATAAATGAATGGTCCCAAAAGATAAAAAATTGAATACAAAAATTTGCTATCATTCTTACTTAATCCTATCACACCTAAGGTAAATAATTATAGAATGTAATTTCTAATTCAAATTTAGTATTTTGTATGGGGAATTACAGTTGCTTTGATAAAACAAAAATAAGAGGAATTTCTAACAAAATAAAATTAGAATTCTTGATAAATTAGAAAGAGAAAATATCTCTTTTCGATCTTGTCTTGGAATCGAAAGAAGGATTTGCGGCTCTGAATAGTACTTTTGAATGACGAAGTGATGTAGCTCCATACCTACTCTAATACCATGTTGTAATTCCTAATATTTTCTAGAAATGAAGAAAAATACTCAAAACTTATATAAAAACCATAAAATAACAAAAGAAAGAAAAAAGAGATATAAAGATTTGGAGGAATCCATAGGCACCACAAATAATCACTATACAATATATAGATTACAATAAAAATACGGATAATAAAATGAGTAGAATGGGGGGTATTTATACCAATATCAAAGCCCCAACTATAGAATAAACTTTAACCTAATCCAACATGAAAAAAAAATTAACTACATTACAAATTGTTAAGCAAGTTTAACCATAACAAAGTAAACCACAACCCATAAATATTACATTATAAAATAATATAATAAATTAATACATTGTATGATAAAATAACCTTAAACCTCTATAGTACATCATAAAATATCTACCTTACATATAATTCACATTACAATTTCACCATGATAATAAGCCATCAAATTTTTAAAAGATACTTTATATGTAATATTATGGTGTGATGTGTGACTTAACTTGATCGTATAGTTCCACAAAATTATCAAACCATTATAGAAAATTATATATGAATGAATGCATCAAATTGTATTTTAATATTATTGTTCGATGGATATGTTTTTGGTGTCCCATTACTCACTCAAATAATATTTATTTAAAAAAGTTATAAATGCAAATCCCTTATAATTGATTGTTTACTACACAATATCACATAATTAAAAATCAAATTTCATAAATTTTTAAGTTCAGATGATGTTATTCTAAATATTGTGACAAGCGAAGAATTGAAATGGTATCCAGATAACAAAGCATGAAGAATATTCATTTATTGATTCTTCAATAGAGAAAGCCAAGAGAGAGAATGATTTCGTTTGTGAAGTGGGACACTCCATTGAAAAATATTTGCACATTTTGGGACATGCAAAGAGAAGGGATCTGGTATCCACTTAGTTTGATTTCTGGTAGTAGAGAAATACATAGGCAACAAAGTAGGAATAAATACCTAGAAAACGTTTGACGTGCAGTAGGCTCATAAGCTAACGTTTGAACATTATAAGATTCTTGAACTCAATTTTATGAGTATCATACGAATATCGTTATATGTAGGCCTAGAATTTGATATATATTTTTTCATGTAAAATTAGAAATACTGTGTTTTCAATTGCTCAAAAATAGTTAATGCTTTCAATTATCATGTGTTGGAAAATAATCCCAATTGCCTCTATTAATGCGGATGTATAGTTGTAGTAGATAGGCATTTAATGTATTTTCTAGAAGACTCTCTACCCACCATACTCTCCTTTCTATTGTCTAGAATGTTCTTCTTTCTTGATAGAGAATGTATGAATGTAGAAGTACGTATGTAATAGAAATTTTGGAAATAATACAATATATCATTCCCTGTGTGAGCTGCAGCTAATCTCCATTTGTTACTCTATCCATTGATCCTCTGTTATGCTCTGTTCTTTGAAAGAAATTGCTCTGTTTTATTGTGCATTTGTATGGTTGCTATTATGATGTGCAGGGTTTCATTTCTAGAAAGAAGTCAGGAGTTGTTTGCAGGTAGATTGTAGTTGTAGCTACCCCACAAACTGGTATCAGAGTTGGATAACCCACAAGTCTCGGATTCTCTAGTCACATAGCAGAGTCAGGAGAGAGAGCCATAGAGTCTTCTCCATATGCAACGCAACTTATATTTACACTGAGTCGCTTAGTTCCTGCACAACGAAAGTGTCACAAGCTTGGCATTTAGCTGAGTCCTCCATCACAACCGTAGTCTTCATCAAATTGTTTTCTAGAAAATATCAGAGCCAAATTTTATCAGAACTAAAGGTTTCAAGGAGATAAAAGGGTTTCAAGCAAGAAGATTGCAAGCTACAATGGCAGCACAAGCGGGTCCAAGCACAAGTCTGGAAAATCCACAAATCCCTCAGTTCAATGGCAAAAATTATGAGTACTGGTCAATCACAATGAAGGCCTTGTTTTATTCTCAAGATGTATGGGAGCTTGTTGAGAATGGTTGAAACAAAGTTTAAGAAAGCCTGGGATATTTTACAAACTGCTTATCAAGGTATGGAGAAAGTCAAGTTAGCTAAGTTGCAAATGCTTAGGAGAGATTTTGAAACAATGCAAATGAAGGAGTCCGAAACAATAGATTCATTCTTCACTCAAGTGATAGGGATTGTAAACCAGATGAGATCACATGGAGAAAACATTGAGGACATAAGGGTAGTAGAGAAAATACTGAGAAGCCTACCCACAAAGTTTGACTCTCTTGTTGTAGCCATAGAAGAAACAAGGAATTTAGCCCAATATTTTGTTGATGAGTTATATGCATCTCTAGTCTCACATGAGCATCGAATGAATAAGGTTGGGAACACTTCATTGGAGAATGCTTTCAAAACACAAGTTGCTATTGGTTCTGGTCGAGGTAGAGGCAGAGGAAGGTCAAATTTTAGAGGAAGAGGAAGAAACACATTTAGAGGAGGAAGAGGCAATCCATCAAGTTTGAGTGGAAGAGGCAGCAATCAAGACACAAATCAAAACTCAAGCCAGAACTGGAGATAAAATCAACCTCAAGGTGAAAGGTATGACAAATCTCAAGCACAATGCTATTATTGCAAAAAATATGGCCATTATGCAAATGAATGTAGGAAGAAGCAATATGATCTTAGTAAGAAAAATGCAAATTTCACAAGTGAAGAAGAAAAATCAGAAACCTTGTTGCTAGCTTGTAATGTAGTGCAAGAAAATCAGCAAAATATGTGGTATTTAGATTCTGGATGCAACAACCATATGTCTGGAAACAAAGAAGTATTTTCAAATTTAGATGGGAATGTTAAATCTGATGTTACATTGGGAAATGATAATAAAGTTTCAGTCATGGGGAAAGGAAATATCAACATTCTAACCAAACAGGGGGAGAAGAAACATGTTCCAGATGTATATTTTGCTCCTGGCCTAAAACATAATTTGTTGAGCATAGGACAACTTCTTGAAAAGGGATATAGAGTGTATTTTGAAAACAAGGAATGTGTGATTCTAGATCAATTCCCTAGCAAGCAAATTATAGCAAAGGTTCAAATGACAAACAATAGAATGTTTCCCCTTGAGTTAATACATGATTTGAATCCACAAGTAGAAAGGAGAGCTACAGTAGTCGGCAAAACAATGTTTGAAGCAGTAATTAAGAATGAAAATTGGTTATGGCATTTGAGATTTGGACATCTCAACTTTGGAGGTTTGAATTTGTTGCATAGAAAAGGAATGGTGAGAGGATTACCACCTATAGAGAAGTCTGAAAAAGCATGTGAAGGATGCATTCTAGGAAAACAACATAGAGTTTCATTTCCAACAGGAAAATCAATGAGGGCACAAGCACCTTTGGAGATAATTCATTCAGATTTATGTGGAAAAATGCAAACACCATCAATGAGTGGAAGGAACTATTTCTTGACATTCATAGATGACTATACAAGAAAGACATGGGTTTATTTCCTAAGGCACAAGGATGAAGCATTTGAATACTTCAAACAATTTAAGGCATTAGTGGAGAAGCAAAGTGGACATTACATCAAGGTGTTGAGAACGGATAGAGGTGGAGAATATGTTTCAAATGAATTCTTAAATTTCTGCAAGCAACATGGAATTCACAAGCAATTCACAACAAGGTATACACCTCAACAAAATGGTGTAGCTGAGAGAAAAAATAGAACAATCATGGAGATGGCAAGAAGCATGTTGAAGGGGAAGCATTTGCCAAATGAGTATTGGGTAACAACAGTTCAATGTGCAGTCTATATCATGAATAGATGCCCAAAAAAAGTGTAAGAAATATGATTTCGGAAGAAGCATGGACAGGAAGAAAACATAGTGTTGCTCACATGAGAGTATTTGGATGTGTGGCTTATGCACATGTCCCGGATGAATTGAGAAAGAAGTTGGACAACAAAGGAGAAAAGTGTATATTTATAGGATACAATGAAGAATCTAAGGCATATAAATTGTTTAATCCAATAACCAAGAAGGTAATAATCAGCAGAGATGTAAATTTCATAGAAGAGGAAGCATGGGATGGAAGCTTGGAGAAAACAATAAATGTTGTGGCAGCCTCACCTCAAGAAGATGAAGAAGAATTAGTAACAATCAATGCACCTACAGTTGTGACTCCTCCCACACCAAATCAAGCTCAGTCAAGTGGTCCTCAAGTGACCCCAACAACCAATACAAGATCAGCCTCAAGAATGCAAGCAAGTACTCCAGCAAGTGTACATCAAACACCACAAGCAAGCCCATCAAACAGTCCAAGTTCAGGTGATTCATCAAACCAAACTTTGGCAAGCTTAAGGAGACAAAAATATAGAAGTTTAAATGATATTTATGAGCAAGATGAAGGCCAAAACAATGCAGATCAGAATTCACTATTTGCTTTTTACTCATCGGTAGATGATCCAATACATTTTGAAGATGTTGTTAAAGAGGAGAAATGGATAGCAACAATGGATGAAGAGATAGCAGCCATAGAAAAGAATGAAACATGGGAGTTAGTAAATATTCCACAAGGAAAGGATGTAATTGGTGTAAAATGGGTCTACAAAACCAAATGCAATGCTGAAGGAAATATTGATAGACATAAGGCAAGATTAGTGGTGAAAGGATACAAGCAACAATATGGAATTGATTATGATGAGACATTCGCTCCAGTAGCAAGAATGGAAATAGTGAGGACAGTCCTTGCAATTGCAGCTCAATATGGATGGAAGGTCCATCAAATGGACGTGAAATCAACATTTTTAAATGGAGTGTTGAAAGAGGAAGTGTATGTGCAACAGCCACCTGGGTATGAGGTTGAAGGACAAGAAAACAAGGTGTACAAACTAAAAAAGGTACTTTATGGGCTCAAACAAGCACCACGGGCATGGTATAGCAAGATAGATTCCTATTTGATGAGCAATGGCTTTTGCAAAAGTGATGGTGAGCCCACTCTTTTTGGACATTTTGAGTCCCTAAGTCAAAGTTGTCATTGATGTCACCGGATGAAGTCATCATTAATGTCAAGGATTTCGGCAAGAAATAAAGTCATCAAAGTTGTCACTAATATCCAGGAAGAAGCTTCAACAATGCAGAAGTTAAAGGCAAAAGGGCTCCATAATATTTTAATATTATATGAGAGCATAAGTTAAAAGGGTTTTCAAATTTAACCCAAGGAAGGCCTTAAAAGCCAAAGGTTATAATTATAATTTATAAAATTTAAATTCCTTGGAATTTAAATCATTTATAAATTATAAAGGTTAAATGGGCTGACGTCATCAAAATTAAAGCACCATTTATAAAGTTGTTTTAACGCCGACGTCATCGAAGAATTTGGAGCACCGACGTTCGAAGACTATGGAGGCATCGTGTATAAAAGGGTGGCCAAAGGACTTTACAAATTATCCCTCATCGATTTGATTAATGCGACCAAGGAAAACTTTATTGTGTGATTCACTATTTCGGTTGAGGAAGAAGACAAAAGGTTTTTGTCTTATGCGCAAGGTTTAAAACGAAGAGGATTCATTGCTTAAGGCACGTTGGACGTGGTGGTCCATTGGTAGCGCACGTTCTACGAAGGCGTTAGTGGAAGAACTAACCCGCATTCGAATCCCGTGGAGTGGTAGCACCAAAGGGAAGGTTTTTGATTTGCGTTCTTTCGTTCGGGTGCCAGGAGAGGAATAAATTGCGCTAAGAGCTTTTAAGCTCTTAACGTGCATTGAGCGCACGTGGTTGTGGAGCCCACGGCTAGGGCATTCATGGAGGCAGAGGTTAAGGGTTCGAAACCCGTGGAGGCCAAGGTAATTTTTTAAATAAATTTTTATTGCCTAAGGTTTGATTAAAGATTGTATTAGGAGTTATAAGGGAGTTTAAAAGGTTTTTTATTTGGCAATAAATTAGTGATAAGGAGACATAAGGGGTGAAAGAAAATTGTTTATGTGTTGATTTGTGATCTATAAAAAGAGAAATATATTCTTTTAAATTGGAGTAATAAGGTGATAAATTAGTTTGAATTGAAGATCTATAAAGTGTTTCCTAAAGGCTTATTTTGGGTGTTATATTTAATGTTGAGATTGTGGAGATTATAAGGTGTATATAAGACTTGTTATCTTTGTATAAAAATAATTATTGTGCAAGTATTTACAAGGGGTTTTAAAGTGAAGATTTTGCTACCTAACCATTGAAGTTGTCAAGGAAAATTGAGTGTGATTGAAACAGGTTTTGAGATCTATTCTTTACCACCAAGCAAAAAGGTATGGGCAAAATTCTTCCTTGGTTGAGTTGATTGAGTGGCTTTCTAGAAAGTAAAGTTTGGAGTGAAAAGGAATTGATTAGGGTTTCCTTTTCGAGAGTGTTTGAGTTAATGCTTCAAGGTTTTCTAGAATAAAGAGTTGTTAAAACCTTGTTTGATAAGCATTGTTGTTGAAGCCATTAGTTGTGTGAAGAACTTGAGTTAGGATTTTTGAAAAGAACATGAGTATCATTGTTATGTGAAGATTGTTTTATGAGCATTGTTGTTGAAGTGAGTTGTTGTGCAAAGAACTTGAACTAGGGTTTGAAAAGAACATGAGTATCATTGTTATGTGAGATTTATTGTTGAGCATTGTTGGAAATATTTTGAGTTGGTGGTTATATGCTTGGACTAGGGTTTGTGAGAAAGGGTTGTTTCTTGAGTGATTGGTTGAGTAGAGTTGGTTGAGCCTAGTCAAGTGGTTGTATGAAGTGATTGTTCAAGTTCCATAAAACAAACTATCCTATATTCTGATTTGAGTTGAGAAAGTGTTTGAGCATTGAGTTGAAACATATTGAGTCTCTAACAATTCTCTTTATGTTTCTATGATATTGGATAAGTTCTGTGTGGACTTTTAGATGAATGAAATATTTTACTTTAATTTCAAGTTCTATGTGAGCTTGTTGAGAATATTTGGACAAGTTATGTGTGAACTTGTTGAGCAGATTTGACAAGTTGAGTAATTTTTAAATTTTAAATTCAGTGGACTTGTTGAGCAGATTTGAGCAAGTTCTGAGTGGACTTGTTGCAGTATTTGACGCAGTTTTGAGTGGAACAATTGTTGAGAATTTGAGCAGTTTGAGTGGACCTATTGATATTTGAGCAAGTTCTAAGTGGACTTGTTGAGCATATTTGAGCAAGTTTTAAGTGGACTTGTTGAGCATATTTGAGCAAGTTCTGAGTGGACTTATTGAGCATATTTGAGCAAGTTTTGAGTGGACTTGTTGAGAATATTTGAGCAAGTTTCTGAGTGGACTTGTTGAGAGATTTGAGCAAGTTTTGAGTGGACCTATTGAGCATATTTGAGCAAGTTCTAAGTGGACTTGTTGAGAAGATTTGTGCTAGATCGAATGGACTGTGTTTAGTGTAGATTTGAGATAGATATTTGGAGGTGATAGAGTAGAGAGGATAGTAGTCTCTAGTGGATAGAGATCCATCAACCAAGGTAGTGAGGATAGGTCTTCTGAGTGGGGACAAGAGTCTTTAGTGGAGAGAGATCCACAAGCCAGTGTAGTGGAGGTAGTAGTCTTCTAGAGGATCACCAACCAGAGTAGAGGAGAAGGAGTTCTCCTATGGATAGAGATCCATGAACTTGATTTAGGGGATTAATATCTCCTTTGGACAGAGGTCCATAAACATTGTAATAGGGAAGGATTCCCAAGATATTGATTGAGAAAATTTTAGTGAAATATTTTCTCCATGGAGTAGCCCACATTGGGTGAACCACGTAAATTGTGGTGTCTCTATTGTGTATGGTGATTTGTGCATTGCTTTGATTACTACTATTGATATTGCTATCTATACATTGCATAATATTGATTTGGAAAGAAAAGTAAAAAGTGGTCTTATACTGTTCACCCCCCTCTCAGTATAAGCTTGTGTTCTTCAATTGGTATCAGAGCGGGTTCCTTCAGAAGAGTTTAACAACTTGAAGGAAAAGCTAACAAGAACATAATGGATCCTAAGGAGGTGTCCTCAAATAATTCAGCACCAGTATTTGATGGAAGTGACTATATGTATTGGAGTATGATGATGAGGATCTACCTAATGGCACTTGGCAATGAAGTTTGGGATGCAGTGGAATTTGGATATGATCCAACAGTCAATCCTCCTATAGATAAGGAAGGTAAGCTTCTACAACACTATAATTCAAAAGCAATGAATGCACTTGTGAGAGGTTTGCGTAGAATAGAGTCTATGAAAGTTATGCATTGTAGAACTACAAAAGAAATGTGGGATAAATTGCAAGGTATATATGAAGGAGATAAAAGTGTCAAGAAAGCAAAGATACAAAATCTCAAAGGACAATTTGAAACATTGAGAATGAATGATGAGGAAAATATTAGTGCTTATCTAATTTGAATTGATGAGGTTGTTAATGATATGCAAGGACTTGGAATGAATATTGATGAATCAGATGTTTGTGATAAAGTCTTAAGAACTCTTCCAAAAAGATTCAGTGAATAGGTTTCTGCTATAGAAGTATCAATGGATGGTGATTCTTTGACAAGAGATAAGTTGCTTGGTATGCTTACAAATTTTGAGATAAGAACAAAAGATCCTATTCCCTAGAAGGAAGCAACATTCAAAGCAATCAAGAAGACAAAGGGTAAGAAGTCAGAATCAAGCAGTGAGTCATCCAGTGATGAAGAAGCTAATTATGGTAGAAGAGATAAAGATTCCAGAAGATCTAGAGATCTAAGATCTGTTAAGTGTTTCAATTATGGAAATTTTGGATATTTTGCAATAGATTGTCAAGAACCAAAGAACAACAATGGTGAAGAAAAATAGGATCACAGGTACAGGGAATCAGAAAGATATAGGCAGGATAAGCATCAGAAGAAAAACAAGGATGGACAAAGTAGACAAGGAAAGAAGTTATTTCAAAGATAAAAGAGGAGCTACTATGCGGATAATGCAAGTAAGTACTCAAGTGATAGTGATGCTAGTTTTTCAGACAATGATAGAGATGAAGTCCTATTTATGATTGAAGAAAAAGAACCAGTTAAGAAAGGGGCTCCAATAATTCTCAAGTGTTTTAGATGTGGTAACTTTGGACATCTTGAAGATGATTGTACAAGGGATGGTTATAGTTTTAGTGATGATGAGTATGAGAATGCACTTGAAGGACCAGATGAAAATATTCTAATGGCATTAGAAGAAGAAGTAAGTGATCCTATAGAAGATAAGCCAAAAGAGAGTAAATATGTGGACAAAGGTAAACAAATAGAGGATTATTCAGAAGAGAATGGTTATGATCTCAAGGGAGAACTTATCTATGCCCTTGACATGGTAAAGAAGGTAAGAAAGCAACACTCTAAACTTGAAATTCAGTTTCAAGAATGTGATGAAGAGAGAAGATTGCTCATAGAGGATTTAGAAAAATCAAAGGCTAAGGCAAAGAAGTTCAAAGATAAGTTAGAAGCAAAGATCTTGGAATGTGAGAAGTTAGCACAAGAAGTGGCACTACTAAAAGAATATTTAGAGGACTCCAAGATCAAGATGAAAGGATTTAAAAATAGCTCAAAGAACTTGGATAAGTTCATCAAGATACAAAAGACTACATCAAGCAAAACAGGTCTTGGATTTGAACAAGATCAAAAGAAATGGGAAGGAGAGTCAACTTCAAGTTTTGGAGGAGAAGAAACTTCAGATGAAGATACTTCAGAAGAATATAGTGTAAAATAAAGTGAGACATCTGAGGATGAGTTGGACAATAGAGAGTTCAACAAAAATAGGAACAATGCACAAAGAAGATACAGATGGAACAACAATCAGAATAGGAGACCAATGAGGTCAAGACAAGGAAACTTCAATGGAAGATGTTTTTCATGTCACAGGTTTGGGCACATGGCTTCACAATGCAGGACACATGAAAGATAGGAATATGGGAACAGATAACCTTTTCATGGGTATTGCTACTCATGTAATCAGTTTGGTCACAAGGCAATGAATTGCAGAGTTCATGATAGAAGAGGATATGGCTTCACTAGGAGAAATCCTAAGACATTTGCACCTCCAAGGAATAATAACATTAAGTGTTATAAGTGCAATAATAATGGTCACACAACAAAGTGGTGTAGAGCAGATATTCCAAAAACAAGTATGAATAGGAACAAGAATAGGAACAAGAACATGGATATGAACAGGAATAGGAACATGGATATGAATAGGAACAAAAATGATGACATGGATAGGAACATGGACATGGATAGAAACAGTCAGAGGAATCAAAAAATTAGATAAGAAGAAAAGAGGATAAAGGTAAAGAATAGTGCTTTCTAGGAGTAGAAATACTCCCACCCTAGAATTAACCACCTCAAAAGGAGGTGGGGGAGGGGCTAAGCTAAGAGGCTCATTCTTAGCCTCGAGCCCCAAAGGTGACCCTTTGCCATTGATGTCAAAAGGGGAGAGATTTGATATTTGAAGAGAGCATTGAGCCAGGGGAGCAGTGTCCCAAGGGGAGCAGAATAAAAGAAAGGTCAAGTTTTTGGTAAAAATAATTTGGGTTGCCATCAATGACAAAGGGGGAGATTGTTGGACATTTTGAGTCCCTAAGTCAAAGTTGTCATTGATGTCACCGGATGAAGTCATCATTAATGTCAAGGAATTCGACAAGAAATAAAGTCATCAAAGTTGTCACTAATATCCAGGAAGAAGCTTCAACAGTGCAGAAGTTAAAGGCAAAAGGGCTCCATAATATTTTAATATTATATGAGAGCATAAGTTAAAAGGGTTTTCAAATTTAACCCAAGGAAGGCCTTAAAAGCCAAAGGTTATAATTATAATTTATAAAATTTAAATTCCTTGGAATTTAAATCATTTATAAATTATAAAGGTTAAATGGGCTGACATCATCAAAATTAAAGCGCCATTTATAAAGTTGTTTTAACGTCGACGTCATCAAAGAATTTGGAGCATCGACGTTCGAAGACTATGGAGGCATCATGTATAAAAGGGTGGCCAAAGGACTTTACAAATTATCCCTCATCGATTTGATTAATGCGACCAAGGAAAACTTTATTGTGTGATTCGTTGTTTCGGTTGAGGAAGAAGACAAAAGGTTTTTGTCTTATGCACAAGGTTTAAAACGAAGAGGATTCATTGCTTAAGGCACGTTGGATGCGGTGGTCCATTGGCAGCACATGTTCTACGAAGGCGTTAGTGGAAGAACTAACCCGCGTTCGAATCTCATGGAGTGGTAGTGCCAAAGGGAAGGTTTTTGATTTGTGTTCTTTCATTCGGGCGCCAGGAGAGGAATAAATTGTGCTAAGAGCTTTTAAGCTCTTAACGTGCATTGAGTACACGTGGTTGTGGAGCCCATGGCTAGGGTGTTCATGGAGGTAGAGGTTAAGGGTTCGAAACCCGTGGAGGCCAAGGTAATTTTTTAAATAAATTTTTATTGCCTAAGGTTTGATTAAAGATTGTATTAGGAGTTATAAGGGAGTTTAAAAGGTTTTTTATTTGGCAATAAATTAGTGATAAGGAGACATAAGGGGTGAAAGAAAATTGTTTATGTGTTGATTTGTGATCTATAAAAAGAGAAATATATTCTTTTAAATTGGAGTAATAAGGTGATAAATTAGTTTGAATTGAAGATCTATAAAGTGTTTCCTAAAGGCTTATTTTGGGTGTTATATTTAATGTTGAGATTGTGGAGATTATAAGGTGTATATAAGACTTGTTATATTTGTATAAAAATAATTATTGTGCAAGTATTTACAAGGGGTTTTAAAGTGAAGATTTTGCTACCTAACCATTGAAGTTGTCAAGGAAAATTGAGTGTGATTGAAACAGGTTTTGAGATCTATTCTTTACCACCAAGCAAAAAGGTATGGGCAAAATTCTTCCTTGGTTGAGTTGATTGAGTGGCTTTCTAGAAAGTAAATTTTGGAGTGAAAAGGACTTGATTAGGGTTTCCTTTTTGAGAGTGTTTGAGTTAATGCTTCAAGGTTTTTTAGAATAAAGAGTTGTTGTTAAAACCTTGTTTGATAAGCATTGTTGTTGAAGCCATTAGTTGTGTGAAGAACTTGAGTTAGAGTTTTGAAAAGAACATGAGTATCATTGTTATGTGAAGATTGTTTTATGAGCATTGTTGTTGAAGTAAGTTGTTGTGCAAAGAACTTGAACTAGGGTTTGAAAAGAACATGAGTATCATTGTTATGTGAGATTTATTGTTGAGCATTATTGGAAATATTTTGAGTTGGTGATTATATGCTTGGACTAGGGTTTGTGAGAAAGGGTTGTTTCTTTGAGTGATTGGTTGAGTAGAGTTGGTTGAGCCTAGTCAAGTGGTTGTATGAAGTGATTGTTCAAGTTCCATAAAACAAACCATCCTATATTCTGATTTGAGTTGAGAAAGTGTTTGAGCATTGAGTAAAAACATATTGGGTCTCTAACAATTCACTTTATGTTTCTATGAGATTGGATAAGTTCTATGTGGACTTATTAAGCAGATTTGACAAGTTTTTATGTGAGCTTTTGAGACATTTGGACAAGTTCTGAGTGAGCTTGTTGAGCAGATTTGGACAAGTTCTGAGTGAGCTTGTTGAGAAGATTTGGACAAGTTCTGAGTGGACTTGTTGAGTAAATTTGGAAGTCTAAGTGGACTTGTTGAGAATTTGAGCAGGTTTGAGTGGACTTATTGAGAATTGAGCAAGTTCTGAGTGGACTTGTTGAGAAGATTTGAGCAAGTTCTGAGTGGACTTGTTGAGCATATTTGAGCAAGTTCTAAGTGGACTTGTTGAGCATATTTGAGCAAGTTCTGAGTGGACTTGTTGAGCATATTTGAGCAAGTTCTGAGTGGACTATTGAGCAAATTTGAGCAAGTTCTAAGTGGACTTATTAAGCAGATTTGAGCAAGTTCTAAGTGGACTTGTTGAGCAGATTTGAGCAAGTTCTGAGTGGACTTGTTGAGCAGATTTGAGCAAGTTCTAAGTGGACTTGTTGAGCATATTTGAGCAAGTTTTGAGTGGACTTATTGAGAATATTTGAGCAAGTTATGAGTGGACTTGTTGAGTAGATTTGAGCAAGTTTTGAGTGGAATTGTTGAGCAGATTTGAGCAAGTTCTAAGTGGACTTGTTGAGAATTTGAAATTTGAGTGGACTTGTTGAGATATTTGTGCTAGATCGAATGGACTATGTTTAGTGCAGATTTGAGATAGAGCTTTGGAGGTGACAGAGTAGAGAGGATAGTAGTCTCTAGTGGATAGAGATCCATCAGCCAGGGCAGTGAGGATAGGTCTTCTGAGTGGGGACAAGAGTCTTCAGTGGAGAGAGATCCACAAGCCAATGTAGTGGAGGCAGTAGTCTTCTAGAGGATCACCAACCAGAGCAGAGGAGGAGTTCTCCTATGGATAGAGATCCACAAACTTGATTTAGGGGATTGATATCTCCTTTGGATAGAGGTCCATAAATATTGTAATAGGGAAGGATTCCCAAGAGATTGATTGAGAAAATTTTAGTGAAATATTTTCTCCGTGGAGTAGCCCACATTGGGTGAACCACGTAAATTGTGGTGTCTCTATTGTGTATGGTGTTTTGTGCATTGCTTTGATTATTGTTATTGATATTGCTATCTATACATTGCATAATATTGATTGGGAAAGAAAAGTAAAAAGTGGTCTTATACTGTTCACCCCCCTCTTAGTATAAGCTTGTGTTCTTCACTCTTTACATTAAATCAAGCAATGATAAACTTTTAATTGTTGTTCTATATGTAGATGATCTTATTTTTACTAGAAATGATGAAGTTTTCATAGCTGAGTTTAAATATGCAATGAAGAAGGAATTTGAAATGTCATATTTGGGATTGTTGAGATATTTTCTTGGCATAGAGGTTCAACAAATGGATCATGGTATTTTTATTTGTCAATCAAAATATGCAGTAGACATATTGAAGAGGTTCAAAATGTAAAATTGCAAACCTACTCCAACTCCAATAGCCATGGGCTTAAAACTAAGAAAGGAATATTGGAGCAAGAATGTGAATCCCACAATGTATAAAAGCATAGTAGGAAGTTTAATGTATTTGACAACCACAAGGCCGGATATAATGTATGCAGTTAGTTTGATCTCAAGATTCATGGAGACCCCCATGGCAACACATTTGCAAGCAGCAAAAAGAATTTTAAGATACATCAATGGAACCAAGGAGTATGGCATCTTGTATACCAAAACAAATGAATTCAAGTTAATTGGATACACAGATAGTGATTGGGTAGGTAGCATAGAAGATAGAAAGAGCACATCAGGCTATGTATTCCATCTTGGATCCGGTGTTGTCTCATGGGCTTCAAAGAAACAATCGATTGTCACACTTTCCACAACTGAAGCTGAGTATGTGGCAGCTACAGGGGCAGCTTGTCAAGCAATGTGGATGAGAAGGATGTTAAAATATTTAGGACACAAGCAAGAAGAACCAACAAGAATTTTTTGTGATAATAAATCAGCAATTGCCCTCTCCAAGAATGTAATGTTTCACAAGAGAACCAAGCATATAGACACAAGGTATCACTTCATCAGGGAGCTGATTAATGCAGGAGAAATCATCATGGAGCATTGTAGAACAGAAGACCAATTTGCAGACATATTTACAAAACCATTGAAGACAAGAACCTTCATGTAGCAGCGTGATAATTTAGGCATCACTGATGGCAGTAGTAGTAGCAGCAGTTGTGATTAAGGGGGTGTGTTGGAAAATAATCCCAACTACCTCTATTAATGCGGACATATAGTTGTAGTAGATAGGCATTTAATGTATTTTCTAGAAGACTCTCTACCCGCCATACTCTCCTTTCTATTGTCTAGAACGTCCTTCTTTCTTGATAGAGAATGTATGAATGTAGAAGTATGTATGTAATAGAAATTTTTGGAGACAATACAATATATCATTCCCTGTATGAGTTGTAGCTAATCTCCATTGTTACTCTGTCCATTGATCCTCTGTTATGCGCTCTGTTCTTTGAAAAAAATTGCTCTGTTTTGTTGTGCATTCTTATGGTTGCTATTATGATGTGCAAAATAGAAAAAAGTCAGAAGTTGTTTGCAGGCTGTAGCTACCCCACATCATGGAGAACATCTATTTGTTAGACTCATATGATATATGTTAAACATTATACTCTGAACTCGTTTAATCTTAAAAAAATATAAATCAAATAGTAAAACTGGTGTGGTGTTTAAAGCATAATAAAATACGTCTTCAAATACCAAATACATCTGATTCCATATCTGTGTACGGCCAATGTCCTTTACTATTTATATTTATGGAGTTATTGACAGAAACAATGAACTCTGCAGCACTTTCATCCATACCATTCGATCTATTCCTAACTTTTAGTGGTTTCAACATCCGTAATATCCGTGTATTTAGCAAGGAATTATGTGCAAATAGTAAAATTTGGAGCTACAAATTATGTTCGGTCAGATAGCTACGGACATTCGTGTTTCCCAACATAAAATATGGAGAGGAGCACATTAAGTTGATATCTCTATGTAATCTCCGATGTGGGGCTACACATTAAGTTCGGTCAGACAGCTATAGTCAGCTGTGCACATTTGTGATTCTAACGTAAAATCTGGAGAGGAGCAAGATTCGAGTAATAACCTTCTCCGTAATAACAGTTTAATCTTGTCATCATTATTTTGTGTTCGAAAATAATCTTGCTGTCATCATTACATATTGACCTATATTCGGTACCCTTCGAGAAATCTTTTTCCGCAGCTGTCGTGTTGGCTCTACTCTCATCTTAAGTTTGACGATCGGCAGTTTATTGTTTCTTTACGGAACAAATGGTGGATCTCCACGGTTTGATGGTCTCGTTTCCAGTGATACAATGTGCCAAAATATCTAATGAGGGTTTGAATGTAGTCTGTTCAACTAACAAATATATGGCCACGTACCAGGACTCGAAAAAAGGCATATCAAGCGTCGTCTATACAAAAAGGTCTATTTCCTTGGTTCTGTAAATTTTATGTGATCAAGATCTGGTCTGATCTATAAATGATGTTTTATGGCAGAATGCCTAGGAGCCATCTATGTTTCCATGCGATGAACAACTCAAACATTTTTGAGAAACCCATAACCAGGTATGCATTTTTGCGTTATGGACGGCGTTTTTTTCCCCTTAAGGCATACTCTAGTCCGATTTAGGGTTTGCACCGACGAAATGAAGGTTTTCTTATTCTTTCATGGCTTCTTCTTATAGGAAGACCCTAGCTGTGGCTGTCCGTTTCTACAGCTATTAAATTATATGATTTACTGGATAGATTAGGCCTTGATCAGCTAAGTAAAGCCCTAGATTGGCTTATGACTAATGCAAAAGCTCCTATTGATGAACTGCCTATATTCGATTTTAAATTTTTCAATTTGTAACTCTCTTTGGACAAGTAACTCGTTAGTTCCAGATGTTCTTTCAACCTCCGCTGTAAATACAACCTCTCAAGCTACGAGTGGATTCACTATAAATTCAAGCGGCACTTCCCCAAACCCAGAAAGTAATAGACCTCTGCATAAATGGGGTCTCCCAACTGAAAAGAAGAAAGGCTATTAAGTTGTTGTACGCAACAGGCAGAGCCTTCTAGACAGGTAATTCAGTCGTTAACGCCTTATTGTGCTAAACCGCAGTATCCTCTTGTTTATCCGAAGGCTTTTGATTTGATAAAGGATGATAGATCTTGAGAAACATTTAGACGAACACGCGCTTCAGCTTCTTCAGACGTCAAATACATGCTCGTAGAACCAGCTCGAAGCACTTTCAACCTTCTGAAAGTGTTCAATAAGGAAGGAATACGTGTGGAGTACAACTAATTTTGCACGAATATCAGGTAAGTCAATGTCAGAAACCTATACACATGATATGAATAAATTGTAGCTATGTAACCTGAATGAATTGTAGTTTCCTTAATAGTCTTGCTTAGTTGCACACCTTTGTGGAGGAATAATCCTTATGAATCTCGGAAACTTCTAATTTCTTTGTAAAATTATAGCATTGATTGACGTTAAAGTAAAGTTTTGGTTCGCCTAGTAACGTTTAAAAACTAAAATTACCCTGACAAGTTAGCAACAGAGAAACAGAGTTTAGTTTAAATATGCATTAATTTGAACGAATCTCAAGAATTTAATCACGGACATGCCGCCGCCGCTAACTAATCCCTTGCATAGAGCTGTCTCCGTAGAGAACAGCCTCTTGTCAAGAATAATTAATAATAATGTTACCATAGAGCTCCATATTTCATCACATAGTTCATTCTATAACCAATCTTTTCCAATATATAATTATCAACAAATTGGCCTGTCCCCCATATGACTTAAGAACACGGATCGGCTTACAGAGAAGGTTTGACTTTGCCTTTGATTATTTTTAATCTCATTCATTGCTATTAAATAGTTTATATTAGAAGTTGTCTTAAGGATAAATTAGTTGTCATTTTGTATACATTTATTAAGTTCATTCTATTATTTATATATGTATATATCAAATGTCATTTTGTATACATTTATTAAGTTCACTGTATCATTTTAATATGGTAGCAGCCTTCGGGAGATGGTTTGACTTTGCCTTGCTTATTATAATCTCATTGCTATTGAATTGTTAATTATTAAGTTCATTCTATCATTTATATATAGTAGCAGCCTTAGGGAGATGGTGTGACTATGACTTGCTTATTTTTAATCTCATTGCTATTGCATTGTTTTGTATACATTAATTAAGTTTTCTTGCTTGATACGGCTCTCTGTAATAATTTATACTCAGTATGGCCAAGAAGATCCCTGGATGCAGAGAGGTTTCACCCTATTATCTGTTCCACATCTAGTTTTCTTTCTACGTAATTAAAAGGAAAAACAGGGATCCACATCTTAGTTCATCCCAACGTGTTACCACTCTTCCGTCCTACTTGAGACTCTGCTCTGAGGTTGGATAGTCTAGTCGAAAAACTAGAATTTAATGCTGTGATATTTCTCTTCTTAATTTATGCGTTGCTCTACCTTCTCTGCTTTTCTTTGACTAAAGTATTTAGATGACTAAGGTTTTCTAAATTAGATGAGGTCCGAGACTCAGGCGGATTGGGCTTCAACAACTTTGGTGAAGAATTTATTTAAAATAAGCAACAATAAAAGATGCTCCAAATAAACCTAAAGTTAATACTTGGGCATCGACAAGCTGAGCATAGAATGCTACTAAGAGTTTCTCTGATACTGGATAGGAACATCATGAGACTACCAGAATCTCAACACTTCTGTAACCGAAACATTCCTCCAATGGTAATTACAGTATGATTTCATCCTCGTAGAAAAACAAAATTATAATTTTTAATGTGTGTCAGGTAGTAGCTTATATGAGCCAATCCTTAATAAGCATATGTATATCAACCGTTAATGAATTTAATTCATGGTATATAAACCTAACTTTTTAAATTTAAAAAGTTAAATATTTTAGGAGTCGTAATGTAGCCTATTATATTTATAAGAGAATGGCCACTAATTCCATTTCTTCACTGGTTGAATTTTCTTCATAAAAATATTTTTATTGAAAAGTTTGAAAATTTTAAAATTTTAAATAAAGGTTTAAAGTTAGATTGAAATCCTTTGAATCAGGTACTTTTAAGGTATCCGTAACCTAGTTAAGGTATCGGTAACCTAAGTTAAAGCTAAAATCATTTGAATAGGTTAAAATATCCATAACCCAATATGAATGAATAATTATATAAGATAACCAGAATATAACCTAAATAACCTTAAATTAGATTAATATCTTATATGGTCTATAGCTGTAAAACCTTAAAAATGACTTTTAATCAGGACAACCTCCTAATACAATTTGCGTTCTAACTCTCCAATACTACAATTTTTAAAGATTCTAACTTACAAAAAAAATTGAAAGAGTGTATATTGGATAACTCAGTTCCAGTTCCTAATGTGATCGCTCATTATAATAACACAGAGCCCTCTTTAAATTACAAATAGTTCTTCATGATGAGCTCAATTTGTTTTCATTGGTTTTTGCCTGAAATTCACTCGATTCTGATCCTAACATGCCTAACGTACGCTTCCGTAATAATGTTGGGAGAGAGGAATGATCCCGCGAATACACTTTTTCATACGTGCAACAGAAAATAATGATTCCTCGAAAAGAAGTACGTATAGAAAATAAATTGTCTTTTCTGATTTTTAAATTGTAGCTTCTGTTCGATGAAAAATTTTCATCCTGCACGTCAAAAAAAATTCATTAGCCCATAAGCAAATGTTTTAAGTTACTCTCTTTCACTAATCCTTGTTACTGCCCATGGGCACCTACTAATGTGATTTTGATTATAATAATTTTTTAAAGTTTAACAATTTTTTGAAATGATAGAAGCATTTACATGGATTTTCACTAGAACAATTTTTTTTTTTTAATGCTTCGAGGTTTTCTATCGTAACATTAGATAGTATCGTTTTATTTGTGTTATCTTAATTTCAATTGCATATCAAAAATTATTTATGAAACGTTAGTTTATCACTATTATAACACCACTATAGATTCAAAAGTTAAAGAATTAGCTTACCAAAAAAATGCTATCTAACCCTAATTAAATATTTATTTTAATCATTTAAAATCAATATATTAGAAAAATATGTATGGACAAATTATTATTGAGAAGTATAAATATGAATTTTTAACCTTTAAACTATATTCTATGTATCCAAGTTCAATTACATTATATCTATATGAATCAAATAGTTTTAAAACTTTTAAATGGTACAACTCACAACAAGGTCATGTAGCTTTAATCCATTTATACATGTAATGAGGCAAACATAATCCATTCAAAAAATATAAGGATATGACAACCATGAAACTCAATTGTAATAAATATTTATTTCAGCCACTTTCGCAAAATGGATATTCATAAAATTATACCTTATGATCACACCCAACAAGGAAGATCATTCATAGCTACATTAATTTTTGTATGTGTGAACAAAATATAAATAGGAAAAAGCTTAATATATAGTATGCTACTTACTTGTCATATCAAATATTCAATCATTATAGCTACAATAAGTTTCTTATGTGAACCAAAAATAAATAAGAAAAACCTAAAACATAGTTTTCTACATAGTTATCATATACAATATTCAACACATTCATTGATTTAAGAAATGTTAGTAAAAACACAATGCTTATATATCTTACCATCATGCTTTACGAACACATAAAAGTAGCAAATTGTAAAAACTGTTTTAAAATGGCTTTCTAGATTTCTTATGCATAGAGAAAATATAAATAGGAAATATCTTGAAACAAAAATTTAAAAGAGACGCATAAAATAGTAAATATCCTAACTAATACAAGAATTATTAATCAAAATAATAAAGCTCTCCTTTCTAGATGTTGTGCATAACAAATAAATAAAAACCAAAATTTGCATGAGTTGTTTGAAAATATAAAAAAACATAAATATACATTATTTATATACCAATAATCTATTAAAAATATCATTTATTTCTTTGCAATTTCATTTTTTGATATTATATAAATAACTTAAATGATTTTTTCACAACATAAAATTATAAATTTATCTGCTATACTTATAGACATGAGAAATAAAATCTTGAATTTCATTAACAATAATTTGTAAATTACAAACTAAAAATAATCATATAGATGTTTTCCTTCTATTTTAAAAGATATTTGTTATCAAAATAACAAACACAATATTCAAGCCCTTAGGATCTAGAGTAGGATTATGTTAACAAAATATCTATCAAAATCTCTAAGCTTTGAGATAACAATTCTTATCAATTATTAAAGATAATTAAAATGGGAAATTCTTTTATATGATTAGATATATTTAAAGAAAAAAGCATGTCTTGATATCAGGACATAATAGTTTAATATTCTATTTTTGTCTTTACATGAATATCAATTTTTTTAGCTCTTAGTTAAATAGTTCTATTTTTTAAATTTGAATAACAATTGTGTATGTTATCTACTTCAAATATTTTTTTATGAAAAAATTGAATGCAATGAAATGCTACTAAGTTATTAATTAAACGTGCATTTTAGTTATTATTACTAAGTTTAAAAATTTTATATAATTAATTATTCATTAAATTTGTAATTAATTATTAATGGTTAATTAAATATTTAATATGCTCATTCAAAGAACACATATGTTGTTAAAAATCATAAACATACCCTTCTATTTGTCATCCATCATTTTAATGATTAAATTTTTTACAAGCAACATATGGCTAACCATGGGTTTATGCATGATACCACTCAATCTTGACCTCTATATAGCCTTTGTGGTTGGATTTAAAAAATGCTTCGTACAAGTCGTTTAGTGTTTATCAAAATATTATTCTAGGTAAAATTACATTGTGACAAAAAATATCTTTAAAAAAAAATTAGAATGTGAGGAAACTATTTCTTCTTTAAACTTTCCATATTTTAATATTAAAAGTCATAAAAATTATATGTACTAGTTAATGACTTGAAGGTAGGTTGATCATTTTCACAAAAATATTGACTAGTTGTAATGCATACAAATTTTCTAACTAAAAAAGTAATGTTAAATTCATAAAGCTCATCGAAAGAGGGATCAAGTGGAGACAAGACAATGGAGGTCAAATTAATTTTTGGGAAGATCCATGGTTTGAGGATGTTCCCCTCATGGACATCCATTCCATTGCTACCCTTAGACCTAGACTTACTTAGAACTTCAGATCTAAGGTGGAAGATTTCATTGAATAAGTGAGTGGTCTAAAGAAGTGGAAGAATATTAGGATTCCTTTTTTGAACCAATATGATGCAGCATCCTTGAATATCCTTACCCTCAAGATGAAAATCCAATCTATCAAACAGTATGATTGTAAAAATTCTATAATTTGGAGGGAGGACGAGAAGGACAACTTTTCTATTAAATGTGCTTATTATCTTGCAGTTGTAAATAATTTTATCTAGTTTCCTTGCTCTAAAATTTGGTCCAAAGAGCTCATTCCTAAGGTGAATTTCTTCCTTTGGCTCACCCTCCAAAATAAAATTTTATCCCTGGACAATCTTAGAAAGAGAGGATTAATTCTGCCTAACTGTTGTTATCTTAGCGATATGAATGAGGTGACCATCCAATACATTTTTTTGGAGTGTCCCATCTCCCCTGAGATCCTCTCCTCACTTCTTTCTTCTTTAGAGACCTGTTGTTGACTATTAATTATTTTTTGGGTCTTTTTGAGTAGTGGTCCCTTTCTCGTTTTTGTTCCTCCTTGTGTAGAGCATTGTGGAAATTCTACCTTCCTAATTTTTGGAGAGGATTTGGAAAAAGTACAATATTAGGGCCTTTAATAACCTTTCACAAAACCTAGTCTAGGTTAGTTCTAGAATTCATTTTGCTTTTTCTAGAAATATTTGTAATATATCCTTTGGCCCTTCTCCCACTTCCCTTTTTGAAGTTTCCCTAATTGATAGCCTAGGCCTATCTATCCTATAAGTCCCTCAAGACAATTCTCTTATATGACAAACCTCATGGACTCCTCCTCCTAGGGATTGGATAAAATTTAATTTTTATGGAGCTTCTAAAGGTAATCCTAGCCTAGCAAGGGTTAGAGGTCTAATTAGAAATGATAAGGGGGAGATCATTGTTGCCTTTGCTAAAAATATTAGAACTCAAACTAGCCATTTTGTTGAGGCAAGAACACTCTTCCAAGGTTTGGCCCTTTTTTCTGGGATGGATGTCAACAAAGTTCTTATAGAATGATATTCACTTAATATCATCATCCTCAACCAGTTGAAATATAGATAATATTTTGAACGAATCAAAGATGGTCCTAAGTAACTTTGAAATATTTTAATGCCAACATACATACAAAGAAGGCAACTCATCTACAAATCTTCTTGCTAAATTGGGTACCCAAATTAAAGAACTGAAGGTGTGGAAAGATAACTTTATGCATGATCTTATTTTGGGAGCAAGAAGAGGCTATGAGCATATCAATGAATATTTATAGCATGTTTCTTCTAAGGAGTGTTTGGGCCTACCTCTCTAGGATTGTAAAGATGCTAGCTTTCTACATGAAGAAACTCATTTGGATGCTAAGATATTTTAAAGACCCTCAAGTATCCTTCTTTGTAAGTAAATTTTGAGTAGTTCAGGGGGTTCTGCTATTCTCTTGATTTGTCTTGTTTGATCTCCTTTCTCTCTCATATATTTTTTGGTTATTTGTGAGCTTTATCCCTATCTCATTTTACTTCTAGGGTACTTTACTTATGGTTCTTACAGTTGGTTTCTTGGTATGTATAGCTTGTATGAGAGTGTTCTCTGGTTGTTTTCTTTTTGGACTTGGTTAATTTTCACTTGGTATTCCACTTTGTATACTCTCTCATAGATATACAGTGATGTAATTATGTAAAAGGTTTAGATACCCTTTCAAAACCCCTTCATTCCATCTTATAAAAAATAAAATTAAAAATAGTTATGGAAAAAACCAATAAAAGGATACTTTACAAAACCAAATATTAAAATTTATTCTATGAGATAATGTTTTAGTACTAACACCACTAAATTATAATTAAAATTGTATCAAAATAAAAATTTCTAAACTATAACTTGTTTGCTTTTCTAAAATTATAACTTTCTTAAGTAACTCTTACTTTCTCTTTTTGACATTTACATGTTTTCCTTCTCTATTTTTTAATTTACATGGATTTTTTTTCAATTTCTCACATAGATATACTTTCCTAGTAACCATGCATAATTTTAATAGTATTTTATCTCTCAACTAATTCATGTGGACTAGATGTTGTCCCTACTAGTGGTCATAATTGTAAATTTCTGCTAAGATTAGTTTTATCTTATGATTCCATTCTAAAATTTAAAATAGATAAACTTATGCACATGATACATGTCAAACATTCAGAATATGATATTCCTTTATATAGACAACATGAGTCTTTTTCATCATATAGTTTTGTCTCATAAATGATGAAAAAAAAAATATATTTTATAAATTTATCCATTACCAAATGTTCTTATTTTACTTGTTGGACATCCTACTAAACCTATGATTCAATAATGTTTTCACCCAATGTATTTTTCATTCGTTTTTTCATAGTATTAGACCTAAATTCACATAGATACTAAATTTGAAAAATATTTTGGTTCTTTAATGTAAATTTATACTAACCCTTCACATAAGTTATAAATGAATAACATTACTTGGTGCCAAATTTTAATATTTAACATTAATGCATAAAATAAATTAGTAATTGAAATTAATGGTGTTTTTTATTTGATGTGAAGGATCACTAAAACCTTCAATGGGTAATGTGAACACAAAGAGTTGATGCCCATATGGGTAGGCAAGCCCTTCTACTATGAACACGATTAAAATTAAGGCCCCTAATACCCTAGGATTATTGCAACACAACAAATATAGTGGGCCCTTCCTTTGATAAACTTGAATAATATTGAAGGGAATCAATGCTAGTGTATGAGTTGGAAAGGTCCTTCCTATGGAGGTGTGTGACAAGGATAACAAATATAAGTTTTCTAAATAAATTTCAATATATGGAGGACCATCCATATGATGGTGTTATTGTTTGATAGTTTGATGTTTATAAGTCTCATATCCTCTTTCTTCAACACATATAAAAAATAAAATAATTGAGTTTGAACAAAATATAATGAAACTATAATAAGAATTAAATATCAAATATTCTTTGTGGTGACTCAGTGATACTACTAGTTCCAAACATGATATAGGTAGGGTGATCTTTGAAGAGTTGGAGTAGACCCTAATCATTACAACAAGGTGCCAATTTCAATAATTAAAGAAAAGTGGAGGAAGAGAAGATATATGTAGACTAATAAAAATTTTAATTTTGTTATGAATATTGAATGAGATTAAAAAAAAAATTATAACACAAAAAAAATTAGAAAATAAAAATTATAGGAAAAACAACATCCTTTATGAGGATTGTCTTATATGACCTACACTCACATTATCTTCAAAATTATTAATATATATATATAAAATAATGCATTTTTAAATCTTGAGGTTAAGCTATGGTGAAAATATAAAGAAGAGATAAATAAGTAAATTAGAAGTATGTTGTTGAAAAAAAACTATCTACATTATTTTTGGATAGATATAAAATCCATAGGTTTCAAATATGAGGAAAGATATTAGCACCTCTTGCGAAGTCAAATTTAACATATCATTCCATTTCAACTAGCTAATCTTGTAGACAACCCAATTTTCACTTTGCTAGCTTGAAGTTGGTGATTCCAATCTCGAGCCCCTTCAAGGTATTCCTCACTTGGAGTTAAATTTACCAAGGTGGGGTAAGAGTTATAGTTGTAACTTTTCAACATGAACCATGCTCATGGGGATATTATAATGGAGATAGTTGGGGCAGGAGTTATAGTGGTAGCTTTCCTATATGAACCATGCTCATGGGGATGCTATAATGGATATAGTTGTCGATTACCTTATGTAGAACACATACAAATACTAATATAGATATGTATTAACATGGAACAACATTCTAATCATAAAATATGCAAAAAATTAAATTAAATTAAATATTTTTCTATTAAATATAATAATTATTATATGTATATTTAAAAGTAAAATAAAATAATACTTAATAACCATTTGTAATTTAACCTTTATAATTTATATTTTATTTATATATTTATAATTATTTAAGACTGTATTTTAGTTTAGATAACATTTTAATGTTTACAATTAATAAAAATAAAAAGATCAAATTTAAAAAAAAAAAATCTAACTTTTATGAGAGAACGTCCTTAAATAAAATCTCTTTCACTCCTCCCTATGTACAAATACAAATAAAACTAAAACAAACTTGTTTAGTCCCTATAAAAAATCTATTAGAATTACTAATTCCATTACTATAATGGGTTCTATCATTAAAATACACTTTTAAAGTGTCCGATGTTTAATATATATATATATATATATATATATATATATATATATATATATATATATATATAATAGGTTTTATATAGATATATATCTATATATTAGTGAAAGCACGAGATTCCGGTCAAAAGAAACACTAGTTATGCAACATAAGACGAAAATGAAACACTTTGATCCTATGCACCAAAATGAAGAAAGAGACGATTTAAGAAAACGAAAGACAAGATATAAAAGAATCACAGCCCTCTTTATTCAAACATTTTGTCCTCAGTTACATAGACGTCTCCTCCCCTTTTGGGGGCGAGGAGCGTTAGATTGGTCTTTGTCACACTGTGTGACTTAGTCTTCCTCCTTTCCGCGTGCCCACGATTGCAATGGGCGGGCCAAGCTGCTGCCGCCGCTGATGTTGATGAGTCTTCGCTTCTGGTTGCTCCTCCTGCGGTCAAAGAAACAGACAAGACATTAATAGCACCTGTGACAAGAAGAGAAATTCACGCTTTTGAAATTGCTAAAAGGCATATATGAAAAGTTGTCTAAAACAATGACTGCAGCAAATCCAAATGATCTAAAAACTTGACAAGGGATAGAAAACATCACCAGAAGGCCTCTGCCACTGAAACAGTCGGCCAATCCACCTTAAACTGGAATTCGTCCCTGGGCAGGATGAATTCTGACTGTAATTCGTCCCTGGGTGGGACGAATTCTTCTGAGTAGGAGAAACCGACCCGTCGTCTGCTCCAATGTCGGATCCCGGGACCCGCAAAACTCCCGCAAACAGGGGGGTTAGGTAATTGGGGCCATTTTGGGACGACCCAGATGGTCGGATTTTCCCAATTTGGCCTCCACCCTCGGGAATTTGACCTTGACACCTGCAAGTTAGCGAAACGACAAAGCAATACAAAACACCCTAAACTCGACCAAAAGCTACAAAATTGCAATTATAGACTAATCAGACCTAGTAACACAGAATGCAATCTAAAAAATAATCTAAAGTGCTCAAAAACTAAAATTAGGACTTGGGGGGTGCGGGGGTGCCCAAGTGGGCCTCCCACCGTTGGCCCTCGATTTTGGAGCCAATCCACCAAGGATGGGCCCAAAACCTTTTAGGATTGGGGGGTCGGCGAATTGGTAGGTTCAGATGTCCATGCGTCGGATTTGAGTAAGGTTCGAGCTTCCAAAGGCCACCCAACAACCTCCCTTGCAAAAGAGATTGATGGATGTAGGAAGGTGAACAAAGGGGGATGCAAGTGAGTCTTCGATTCGGCAAGACTTCGTTGCTTGAACACTCCTTCAACTCGTATGTTTTGGGTGAGAAAAGTCCCACCTTTTATAGACCCAAGGGGTCTCTTTTGGGAGGGAAGCACAAAAGCCAAGTGTTGGCCATAGGCGCCATGTGGCAGTCTTGTCTTCCCATGAGGGAGGGGAGTCTTCCCTTGACTTGAACTTTGATAAATGCTTTTTGTAACAGTCCTCTAACGGCCCCTCTATCCACTTACACATGCGTGCAAGGTAGGAGCCCTTAACTGACTGTTCTGGGCTGCCACTTGGCACCATTTGCCTTTTTGCCCGTTAAGCTTAGAATTCGTCCCACCCAGGGACGGATTCAGAATTCGTCCTGGGGTGGGACGGATTCTATTTTGAATTCGTCCCGGGGTGAGACGAGTACCGGGAAAAGTGTCCAAGTGTGCCAAATTGCTTCTTGACCTTACAAAATTGCTATGAAAGTGGTTAAGACCACTGTTTAACCTCTGAGGGCTGCCCTGGGGCCGTGTTTGCCAAAGCGATCAGTGTTTGCAGTCACATAATCGGATTGGTGCTGTTTTGGTGTCTACAGATGCCCCTTTTTGGGAAGCGCTGCGGGTGACGCAGTGCTGAGCAAAAATAGATAACCAAAGCACTAATGATTAGGGTTTCTTGGTAACCTAACCAACTTTTGATGCCCCAAGTATGGAAAGGGCATGCATTCTTGAATCCTTGCTTCTGACGAGCTAAGGAATTTGATTTCAAGTATTAACCTGTTTTGGTGAGGTGTGACTTGAACTTGGACATTGATCGAGTCATGAACAAGTGAAGGGCGTTTTTATCCTCGGGGGGAACCTTGTGTTCATGATTCACGAAATGCCAAGTGTTTGATTGATTTGATTGTTGCTTGTTTACCGCCCCAAGCGGGAGCGTGATTGTCTTTGTCAATGATTCTTTGAATGCATGTCGTTTTCCTTAATTGGGTGTGTGATTGTTGGTTGGTGACTAAGTGTGACTACCCCCTCAAGCGACGAATCGATGAGGGAATGACCTTCGTGAGAGAAGCGACGAGTCGCTTGACCCAAGATGACTTGTGCAAGGTTGCCTTTAGAGGGTTTACCGTTAAGCGTGTGCAATTTTTCCAACATATGGACCTATTTTTGGTGGGTGTTAACCCTTTTGGTGATGTCATAATGAGGTGAAATCGTCGAAAACCTATTTCCCGTGGAGCGGTCCGGCTATGATAGCCTTCTTGGGGAACTAGGAGAGCGATAATTTGGACCTCGACATCGATTTTCTTTGCCTAGAGGTTAAGTGCATGAGCACTTATGCCCGGCAATGTTTTTTTGTTGTGTTTTTGTTGAATTTTGTACTGTTTTTGTTGTTTTTGTGACACCATTTGGTGATTGAATTGTCGGCAATCCGTCCTCCCGTGGAGCGGTCCGGCTATGGTAGCCTTCTTCGGGAGTAGGATAGTGACAATGCAAACCCCGACATCAATTTTGCTATGCCAAGAGGTTAAGTGCAAGAGCACTTGTGTCTGGCAATGTTTATTGCTTGTTTTGTGTTGCATTTTTTTTTTTTTTGTTGTTTTTTTTTTTTGTGACACCATTTTGGGATTAAATTGTCAACAATCCGTCCTCCCGTGGAGCGGTCCGGCTATGGTAGCCTTCTTAGGGAGTAGGATAGTGACAATTTGAACCCCGACATCAATTTTTCTATGCCAAGAGGTTTAAGTGCAAGAGCACTTGTGTCTGGCAATGTTTATTTGTTTTTTTGTTGTTTTGCATTTTCTTGTTGTTTTTGAGTGGGCTTTGACCCTTTTGTGATGTCGTTTGGGGATGAAATTGTCGAAAATCCGTCTTCCCGTGGAGCGGTCCGGCTATGGTAGCCTTCTTAGGGAGTAGGATAGTGACAATTTAGACCCCGACATCGATTTTGCTATGCCAAGAGGTTAAGTGCAAGAGCACTTGTGTCTGGCAATGTTTATTGCTTATTTTTGTTGAATTTTTTTTTAGTGGGCTTTGACCCTTTTGGTGATGTCGTTTGGGGATGAAATTGTCGAAAATCCGTCTTCCCGTGGAGCGGTCCGGCTATGGTAGCCTTCTTAGGGAGTAGGATAGTGACAATGTAAACCTCGATATCAGTTTTGCTATGCCAAGAGGTTAAGTGCAAGAGCACTTGTGTCTGGCAATGTTTATTGCTATGTTTTTGTGTTGCTTTTTTTGTGATGTTTTTGTTGTTTTGTGACACCATTTGGGGATTAAATTGTCTGAAATCCGTCTTCCCGTGGAGCGGTCCGGCTATGGTAGCCTTCTTCGGGAGTAGGATAGTGACAATGTAAACCTCGACATCAATTTTGCTATGCCAAGAGGTTAAGTGCAAGAGCACTTGTGTCTGGCAATGTTTATTGCTTTGTTTTGTGTTGCATTTTTTGTTGTTTTTTTTTTTTTTTTTTTTGTGACACCATTTGGGGATTAAATTGTCGAAAATCCGTCCTCCCGTGGAGCGGTCCGGCTATGGTAGCCTTCTTAGGGAGTAGGATAGTGACAATGAAAACCCCGACATCAATTTTGCTATGCCAAGAGTTTAAGTGCAAGAGCACTTGTGTCTGGCAATGTTTATTGCTTTTTGTGTTGTTTTGATTTTCTTGTTGTTTTTGAGTGGGCTTTGACCCTTTTGTGACGTCATTTGGGGATGAAATTGTCAAAAATCCGTCTTCCCGTGGAGCGGTCCGGCTATGGTAGCCTTCTTAGGGAGTAGGATAGCGACAATGTAAACCCCGACATCAGTTTTGCTATGCCAAGAGGTTAAGTGCAAGAGCACTTGTGTCTGGCAATGTTTATTGCTTTTTGTTTTTGTGTTGCATTTATTTGTTGTTTTTGTTGTTTTGATTTTCTTTGATCTTGTGCATGATGGTTGATGAATATGGATGTATGCATGTTGATTTATTTTGATGGATGCATATGCTATGATGAATGCAAATGGTTTTGATTTATATGTGATATGCAGATATGAAATGGATGAATGGGGTTTGTGATGTTTGGCTATGGCACCAAGGACTGTTTAGAACTCTGTTATTTTGTTTTTAGGCGATTGTTGTGATGCATGACTTTGCATGTATACATGTGGTTTTTCTTTTTTTGTATTTTTTTGATGGTATTTGCAAAGATGAAAAGTAGCGCAGTTGGTTTAGAAATGTAGCTAAGGTTTTCTCGAGACTCAGACGGTTTTAGCTCACTAGCCACGACTGTACTTTATCTTACAAGACTTTTGACCAAGGTATGAATCGGACTTGTTTTTGACCAAGTTATTTCACATCCTCGTGTGTGCAATTGAGTTCATTTAGTGGTATTTGTTAGGATACCGCCGATGCAGTGGGCTTTCAACCGAACCTGTACCGAGGATCACCTAATTAGCTCCACGAATTCCTTTGTTGTATGTACTAAGATTAATCTGCGGTGTAATCCAGGATGCCATAAGCTAGCTCATCCACATGCAAACATTGATTTGTACGCAAGTTAATGTGACAGATATATCGTCATGCGGGAGGTTTACTCCTGTTACCGATAGGCTATCAACCAAATTGGTACTGAAGCTTGCCTTATGACCTATAGAATGCTTAGAGTTCCAGGGATTCAAGGTCAACTCCCTTCTTTTTTTCAATTGTATTGGGATACTTGCTCATTGTAGTGATGAGATCACTGTTTATTTTGATTTTGTTTTTTCTTTTGAGCAAGGGATTGGGGATATGGAGTGATGAAAATCACTATTGTTTGTGCCTTTTGATGTGTGCACTATAGTTTGTCAAATTTTGGAGTTTTGACATTTTGCAAATTTTTGTTTTTTTGCAACTATTGAGAACTTTAGGGATTCTTAGGGAATTGGGTAGGGAGGATGCTTGTCCTTTTGCCAACTCTCAGCATTCTAGGGGTCATTCGCACAGGGGGATGAGCAAGATAACCGTTTCGCTTGTGGTGACCTAGATTATTTTGCAGTTTTCGTCTTTCGTTCACACAATTTTGGGAATTTTAGTGTTTTGATTTGTGTTGGGATGTTACGTAACAAGGTGTATTTCAAGTATGACTCTACCTTCGTAAAATCTGTTCGACTTGATACACTACATGGCTAAAGAGGAAAATGATGACCGAATCATCGAAACTCTTGGTACATTCCCAGACCACTGACTGTAGTGTGGTAAAAGTTATGCTTGGTGTTTTTGTTGTTTTTGTAACATGAGACAATGCGGAACAAGATGGACTATCAGAGCTATTGCAGCCTATGGTGCCTTTGACCTTTATGACTACAAATATGCAATGTATGGATGCAATGCTTAATGCAACTATGTATTTTTGTAATTTTGATGGATTGTTTTTGGTGAAGGTGAAGATGAGGTGCGAGAATATGAATTTTATGATGAATTTGAGTATGCCTAGAATTGAGATGCAAATCTTTGTTGTTTTTGATGATTTTTGTTGTTTTGTTTTTTTTGAATTTCTTGATTTTTTTTTTTTTTTGACCAAGCGATTGCGATAATCGTTGGAGCTTTTTGGGTTTGACCAAGTGATTGCGATAATCCTTGGAGCTTTTTGGATTGACCAAGAGATTGCGATAATCCTTGGAGCTTTTTGGATTGACCAAGAGATTGCGATAATCCTTGGAGCTTTTGGATTGACCAAGAGATTGCGATAATCCTTGGAGCTTTTTGGGTGACCAAGAGATTGCGATAATCCTTGGAGCTTTTTGGGTGACCAAGAGATTGCGATAATCCTTGGAGCTTTTTTGGGTGACCAAGAGATTGCGATAATCCTTGGAGCTTTTGGAGTGACCAAGAGATTGCGATAATCCTTGGAGCTTTTTGGATTGACCAAGAGATTGCGATAATCCTTGGAGCTTTTTGGGGTGACCAAGAGATTGCGATAATCCTTGGAGCTTTTTGGGTGCCAGAAGCAAGAGGAGCGATAAGGAGCTTTGGGTGACCAAGAGATTGCGATAATCCTTGGAGCTTTTTGGGTGACCAAGAGATTGCGATAATCCTTGGAGCTTTTTGGTTTTGACCAAGTGATTGCGATAATCCTTGGAGCTTTTTGGGGTGACCAAGAGATTGCGATAATCCTTGGAGCTTTTTGGGTGACCAAGAGATTGCGATAATCCTTGGAGCTTTTGGAGTGACCAAGAGATTGCGATAATCCTTGGAGCTTTTTGGGTGACCAAGGGATTGCGATAATCCTTGGAGCTTTTGGAGTGACCAAGAGATTGCGATAATCCTTGGAGCTTTTTGGGTGACCAAGAGATTGCGATAATCCTTGGAGCTTTTTGGGTGACCAAGAGATTGCGATAATCCTGGGCAGGTTGCGATAATCCTTGGAGCTTTTTGGGTGACCAAGAGATTGCGATAATCCTTGGAGCTTTTTGGTTTGGATTATGGTTCTTCAGGGGATAGAGGTACCCCTGACTTGATGGTCTTTGCACTTCGGATCCGGCTCTAGAGGTATGGGCATGAATGGATCGGCCCTATGCACGGAGATGAGGACAGGGTCCGCCCGTGGCACTGATGTTGCTATGATGTCTCTTGGTGGAAGTTGCTCTTTGTGTGCCCAAAGTTGTGGATGTAATGCTTGGTCCCACTGCGGTGGGTTAACACGCCACTCATGCCCTAGTATTATGTTTATCTGTTGACATGCTTCTTCAAATTTTATGGGATGTCGATGTTGTCGCATGTGATTGCTGTGGGCTATCTCTGTTTCATCCTCACCTTCGGACAATGTGTATAGCTCATCAAAATCTAGAGATTCTGAGACATGGAGGACTGCATCATCAGGTAGCCCTACGGTTAAAGGTTGATCCTCTTCGAAAGGAGCCTTATGTAAGTTGGGCCTTGGGAGCTCCAAAATCTTGGTCTCTACCAACTCTAAGTGCTCTAGTGCTTTGCATGTATTGGGAGATTTGAACTCCTCCTCTTTGGTTGGTTCTTGTTGAGGAACTTGGGGCTTATGGAGGGGTGGCCAGATGGCACCCCCCATGCCTTGGTAGGGCAGTTCATCCCGCTCTTCTTCGTGCTCTGATTCCTTAGAGGCTTCTTGATGAATTTCTAAGGGTGGCTCATAAGCCTGGGTGGATGTCTGAGGAAGGCACCCGTCATTGGTTATAGGAGCGGCCTCCCATTCATGTCTAGGAGGCGTCGGGGGTGGTGCTTCAGGAATCGGGAGAGTAGCTTCCCGCTCCTATCTAGGAGGTGTTGGGGGTAGCTTTTGATGAGGTCGCGATGACCTATCTTCCCCCCATGGGTTGTGCCACTCAAAATATTTTGTCTTATGCATGTGAGGGGTTGGAGTCTTCTCTTGCATAGTGTGTTGGAACAGCTCATCCTTCTGGCGCTGAAGGTGCTCTTCGTTAATATGGTACGGTTCCTCTAACGGTAGTCGTTCGAGCTCAAGTTGCGTGAGTTGCTTGAGATGTGTGATATATTCGATAGATTCTACGATAGTTGGTCCCACCGCCTCATGTCTAGAAGGCCTAGATGCCTCTCTTAGATAAAAATCTTGGTCGTAGTGATCCAAGATCTCTATAGGACACATCCCTCTGTTAGGGGTAGCAACATTCTCTCGGGGCTTTGGCCTCAGTGATTGGTCCTGATAGATAGCAGGTGCGAAGGCATATTGCTCTCGCATTGTATATTGCTCTCGAGGAAGGTAGAGGTCTTCCTCGTGCTCTCTTTCATAAGTGAAAAAGGGATGGACGGAGCTATCTCGCCCTGCCCAAAGAGCCTTGTGCTCCGGATTTGTCTTTGTAGTTCTGGCAACTAGAGGGGGTGAAGGAGGGATAATGTAATCATGTGGTTCCTCCCATCGAACCCTATGTTGACTTAGCACTTCATCGCGCGATGACCGCTCATAGCGAGCATCTAAGGGAGCTCTCATTGCTTCATGTCTAGAAGGCCTAGATGCCTCTTCTAGATATCTATCTCGGTCGTAGTGATCCAAGATCTCTATAGGTGACCTCCCTCTATTGGGGGTAACAGCATTCCCTCGAGGCTTTGGCCTCAGTGAGTGTTCCTGATAGATAGCAAGTGCGGAGGCATATTGCTCTCGCACTGTATATTGCTCTCGAGGAAGGTAGAGGTCTTCCTCGTGCTCTCTTTCATAAATGAAAAAGGAACGGGTGGAGTTGGCCCGCCCCGCCTGAGGAGCCTTGTGCTCTGGATTTGTCTTTGTAGTCCTGACAACTAGAGGGGGTGAAGGACGGGTAGTGTAATGATGTGGTTCCTCCCGTCGAACCCTATGTTGACCTAGCGCTTCATCGCGCGGTGACCGCTCATAGCGATCATCTAAGGGAGCTCTCCTATGACTGTACCCCTCATGGAAGGGTGTGTGATGAGTGCTATGTTGAACAGGAGTGCTCCTCGAAGAGGTGTCCCTGTAGTCTCTTTCCTTTAAGGTGTGGAGGGGACTGCCTTGTGTGTTAGGTCGCCAAGGTGGTATGACCAAATCCTTGGGATTGTAACGGAGGTGACTCGTGCCTCCTTGGATATTCCCCACAGCATCCGCCCATGATTGGGCCTGGCTACGGGTGAGCACCATGACGATGTCTCTCTAAAAAGCCCTAAAATTGAAAATGAGTCAGATGGGGCCCAAAATTGGTGTGCGCATCCCTCTTATAGTAGATAAGACAAAAATGAAGTTTCAAGTCCTAGCTCTAAATACATTAGGAGATATTGACATCCGAACAGCTCAAAAAGTGCATAGAATTGCGTGCCCAATTTTAAAACCTAATTTCGGGGCACTAGATGATGGAATTTGGCCCCGAAAACTGACTTTTCTGGGAAAATAGGATTCTAGGGAATCATATTTGTTTAAAATTATCCCAACTAACTCCCTGTAAAATTTCAAGTCAATCGGAGCTACGGTTGAGAAGTTATGGCCCCGGCAAGATGCACTAAAATTTAGAGAAAAATACAAGATTTCCCATATTTTGTTGGATGGTCCTGCATCACTTATGGGCACATTTGGGGTGCTTTTGGGTTGACCAAAGGGTTCATGGACACCTTTGGGGCATTTTGGAGTGACCAAGCGATTACGGGAATCCTTGGAGCTTTTTGGAAAAAATGACAAAATGCGTAGATTTTTTATCTTTTTGTTTATGATTTTTTTTTGTCTACACTAAGCAGAATTAAACACACACATTCACAAAACCGTGATTATCTCTTTTAAGGATTCTTGGTGTGCCCTAAACTGGTTTAGTGCATTTTGATGTTTTGTTTTGTTTTTGTAGGTTTTGTAGAACGTTTAAATGCATCATGTAGGCTCTTATAACTCCAAAAAGGTCGCCCCTTCAATATACCAACAAGGCCGATATACCAACCTCTCTATATACCCGCCCTTACGAGAGGGAGACTATAGGTACGTGAGAGCAGAAGGTACGTGGTACATAGGCGGTACGGAAGGGGGATTGTCCTGTTAATGGCACCTACCATAGAAAACTTATCCTCGCGCGCATGGGAATCACCCCAGCTACGCTCGGTCTGTCTTCATCAGGATTTACGCCTAACAACAGTTGACAATCGGGAAATGGATGCAAATCAAGCCAAGGTGGTGATTAAATCCACCAATGGTCTTGATCAAGGGCTGGGGTCTTACGACCAGCTCCTTGGTTTAAAGTTGTTTCGTGATGTGTGTGGGATTCGTTTTATCCAACAAAATGAAACTAGCATACATGACTTTTCCTAATGCAATGCAAGATTAAATGAAAACAATTAAAGAAACAGAAACAAAAATAGAAAAATATAACAGAGATCATGAAAATCCCTACCTCTTCTCTGGCTTGCTCCTGTTGTCTCTGAATTTCTGCTCTGAAAATCCACAGACAGGAATTCGTCCCTCTGGGAGACGAATTGCAGAACAGAATTCGTCCCACCCAGAGACGAATTTGAATTCGTCTCAGGGTCAGACGAATTGCAGAAAAGGATTCGTCCCTGTCAGAGACGAATAGCAGTCTGCAACAAAAAAAAGTGTACCTGTCAAGCACAAACACAAAAATTTAATCAGTTTTCTGTGATTTCAAAAACCAGGGAACAGGGTCCCACCGTGATCGCCACTGAAAGCACGAGATTCCGGTCAAAAGAAACACTAGTTATGCAACATAAGACGAAAATGAAACACTTTGATCCTATGCACCAAAATGAAGAAAGAGACGATTTAAGAAAACGAAAGACAAGATATAAAAGAATCACAGCCCTCTTTATTCAAACATTTTGTCCTCAGTTACATAGACGTCTCCTCCCCTTTTGGGGGCGAGGAGCGTTAGATTGGTCTTTGTCACACTCGTGTGACTTAGTCTTCCTCCTTTTCGCGTGCCCACGATTGCAATGGGCGGGCCAAGCTGCTGCCGCCGCTGATGTTGATGAGTCTTCGCTTCTGGTTGCTCCTCCTGCGGTCAAAGAAACAGACAAGACATTAATAGCACCTGTGACAAGAAGAGAAATTCACGCTTTTGAAATTGCTAAAAGGCATATATGAAAAGTTGTCTAAAACAGTGACTGCAGCAAATCCAAATGATCTAAAAACTTGACAGGGGACAGAAAACATCACCAGAAGGCCTCTGCCACTGAAACAGTCGGCCAATCCACCTTAAACTGGAATTCGTCCCTGGGCAGGACGAATTCTGACTGTAATTCGTCCCTGGGTGGGACGAATTCTTCTGAGTAGGAGAAACCGACCTGCTGCTGCTCCAATGTCGGATCCCGGGACCTGCAAACAGGGGGGTTAGGTAATTGGGGCCATTTTGGGACGACCCAGATGGTCGGATTTTCCCAATTTGGCCTCCACCCTCGGGAATTTGACCTTGACACCTGCAAGTTAGCGAAACGACAAAGCAATACAAAACACCCTAAACTCTGACCAAAAGCTACAAAATTGCAATTATAGACTAATCGGACCTAGTAACACAGAATGCAATCTAAAAAATAATCTAAAGTGCTCAAAAACTAAAATTAGGACTTGGGAGGTGCGGGGGTGCCCAAGTGGGCCTCCCACCGTTGGCCCTCGATTTTGGAGCCAATCCACCAAGGATGGGCCCAAAACCTTTTAGGATTGGGGGGTCGGCGAATTGGTAGGTTCGGATGTCCATGCGTCGGATTTGAGTAAGGTTCGAGCTTCCAAAGGCCACCCAACAACCTCCCTTGCAAAAGAGATTGATGGATGTAGGAAGGTGAACAAAGGGGGATGCAAGTGAGTCTTCGATTCGGCAGCACTTCGTTGCTTGAACACTCCTTCAACCTGTATATTTTGGGTGAGAAAAGTCCCACCTTTTATAGACCCAAGGGGTCTCTTTTGGGAGGGAAGCACAAAAGCCAAGTGTTGGCCATAGGCGCCATGTGGCAGTCTTGTCTTCCCATGAGGGAGGGGAGTCTTCCCTTGACTTGAACTTTGATAAATGCTTTTTGTAACAGTCCTCTAACGGCCCCTCTGTCCACTTACACATGCGTGCAAGGTAGGAGCCCTTAACTGACTGTTCTGGGCTGCCACTTGGCACCATTTGCCTTTTTGCCCGTTAAGCTTAGAATTCGTCCCACCCAGGGACGGATTTAGAATTCGTCCCGGGGTGGGACGGATTCTATTTTGAATTCGTCCCGGGGTGAGACGAGTACTGGGCAAAGTGTCCAAGTGTGCCAAATTGCTTCTTGACCTTACAAAATTGCTATGAAAGTGGTTAAGACCACTGTTTAACCTCTGAGGGCTGCCATGGGGGCTGTGTTTGCCAAAGAGACCTTACAAAATTGCTATGAAAGTGGTTAAGACCACTGTTTAACCTCTGAGGGCTGCCCTGGGGGCTGTGTTTGCCAAAGCGATCAGTGTTTGCATTCACATAATCGGATTGGTGCTGTTTTGGTGTCTACAATTAGAAATTAAATATTATATAAGATTTACTTTTGTTTTCATTAATAATAATTTTAAAAAAATTATTATATAATATGTGTGCATGGAACAACCCCAACTCCAAGACCAATTAACCTTTGAGATTTTTTTTTTGTTTAGTCTTTTTCATTGTTGCTAATTCATGAGTGAATTAAAAGTATATTTATGTGGTTCTCTTATAGTTTAGTTTCCAAGTAAGTTCAAGGCTACACTTCACATGAATCCAACATGCTCAATGTCTGTCATGTGGATAGGAGTGGCCAACCCCTATTATGACCTGTAGGTAAGGTTTATTTACCTTGCAATTGGAAATTATCCTATCTCAAATAGAAACACCCTCTTTCCCTACTAGTTTAAATCAAACTGTAGACACCAAAACAACACCAATCCGATTATGTGACTGCAAACACTGATCGCTTTGACAAACACAGCCGCTAGGGCAGCCCTCAGAGGTCAAACAGTGGTCCTAACCACTTTCATAGCAATTTTGTAAGGTCAAGAGGCAATTTGGCACATTTAGACACTTTGCTCAGTATTCGTCTCACCCAGGGACGAATACTAACTGGGATTCGTCTCACCCAGGGACGAATTCTGAAATCGTCTCACCCAGGGACGAATTCCAAGTTTAACGGGCAAAAAGAAGAATGGTGCCAAGTGGCAGCCCGGAGACGGTCGCTTGATGACTCTCGCCTCGCACACGTGTGTGGGTGGATAGATAGGCCGTTAGAGGATCGTCACAAGGGCGATTATGAGAGCCCAAGTCAATGGAGGACTCCCCTCCCTCATGGGAAGACATGACCGCCACATGGCACCTATGACCAACACATGGCACTTGTGCTTCCCTCTCAAAAGAGACCCCATGGGTCTATAAAAGGTGGGACTTTTCTCACCCAAAAGGAGAGATTGGAGGAGATTTCAAGCAACGAAGTGCTCGCCGAGTTGAACACCCACTTGCATCCCCTTTGATTCACCTTCTCACATCCACCAATCTCTTTTGCAAGGGAGGTTGTTGGGTGGCTTTTGGAAGCTTGAATCTGACCCAAATCCAACATATGGACACCTGAATCAACCAATTTGCGGACATCCCAATCCTAAGAGGTTTTGGGCCCATCCCTAGTGGATTGGCGCCAAGATCAAGTGCCAACGGTGGGAGGCCCACTTGGGCACCCCCGCACTTTCTAAGTTTTATTCCAAAAGCATTCTAGATTACTTGTTTCAGGTTGCATCTCATGTTATTCTGTTTGATTAACTCATAGCTTCAATTTCATAACATTCTGATCAGATTTTATCATGCTTTGTGTCGCTTTGTTGTTTCACTAACTTGCAGGTGGCGACATCGAATTCCCGAGGATAGAGGCCAAATTGGGAGAATCCGACCATCTGGGTCATCCCAAAATGGCCCCAATTACATAACCCCTCTATTTGTAGGCATTTTGGAGGTCTCGAGATTCGACATTGGAGCAGCATCAGGTCGGCTTTTCCAACAAGAGAATTCGTCCCACCCAGGGACGAATAGCAGTCAGAATTCGTCCTGCCTGAGGACGAATTCCAGTTGAAGGTAGATTGGCCGACTGTCTCAATGGCAGTGGCCCTCTGGTGATGTCTTCTGTCCTCTGTCAGATTTTTAGGTCATTTAGAGTCATTTTACTCTATCGATTTGGACAAATGTTTGCATGCATCTTTTGGCGATTTTAGAGAACAAACACTTACTATTTGCAAGAGGTGCTACTGACATCTTCGTTGTTTCTTTGTTCGTAGGAGGAGCAGCAGAGGTCAAAGACTCATCGACATCAGCGGCGGCATCATCTTGGCCCGTCCATTTCAAGTGTGGGCACGCGGAAAGAGGAACCTTAAGTCTCGATTGTAGTCAAATTCTTTTAACGCTCCTAGCCCCTGAAAAGGGAGGAGGCGTATTTGTAATAGAGATCAAGAAAGTTTAATGAAAGGGCTGTGTTTTCTCCATTTGCTTGTGTCTCTTCCAATGCGTTTCTTTCATTTCATGCAATTTACATTTCTAGGACTTAAGCGTATTTGATTTTGAATGCATCGCAATTAGTGTTTCCTTCGCCCGAAATCTCGTGCTTTCAGTGGCGATCACGGTGGGACCCCTGTTCCCTGGTTTTTAAGATCACAAAAACTGATCAAATTTTTGTGTTTTGTGTTTGACAGGTACATTTTTGGTTTCTGATCGTTATTCGTCCTTGGTTGTGGCGATTGCTTTATCGAAATTCGTCCGACCCCGAGACGAATTCAAATTCATTTCTAGGAAGGACGAATTATGTTCCGTAATTCGTCTCACCGAGGGACGAATTTTTTCTCGCAAATTTTTAGAGCAGAAATTCAGAAGCAACCGGTCCGAGGCAGAGAAGAGGTAGGGATTTTCATGATCTCTATTAAATTTTCTGTTTCTGTTTCTGTTTCTTTAATTGTTTTCATTTAATCCTGCATTGCATTAGGAAAAGTCATTTATGCTTGTTTCATTTTCGTTAAATAAAATGAATCCCACACACTTCACGCAATAATTTTAAACCAAGGAGCTGGTCGTAAGACCCCAGCCCTTGAGCAAGACCAACGGTGGGTTCATCACCACCTTGGCTTAGCTTTGCATCCATTTCCCGATTGTCAACTCTTGTTAGGCGTAAATCCTGATGAAAGCTGACCGAGTGTCGCTGGGGTGATTCCCATGCGCGCGAGGATAAGTCTTCTATGGTAGGTGCCATTAACAGGACAATCCCCCTTTCGTACCGCCTACGTACCACGTACCTTCTGCTCTCACGTACCTATAGTCTCCCTCTCGTAAGGGCGGGTATATAGAGAGGTTGGTATATCGGCTTGGTTGGTATATTGAAGGGGCTACCATTTTGGGAGTTATATGAGCCGTCATAATGCATTTAAACGTTCTTCAAAACCTACAAAAACAAAACAAAACATCAAAATGCACTAAACCAGTTTAGGGCACACCAATAATCCTTAAAAGAGATAATCACGGTTTGTGCATGTGTGTGTTTATTTCTGCTTAGTGTAGACAAAAAGAAAAATCATCATAAACGAGATAAAAATCTACTTAGATAGTATAGAAGCAACGCAATGGTGTACACCCGTAGCCAAGCCCAATCAAGGGCAGAAGCTCCGGAAGGTACACAAGAAGCGGGCACAAGTCGCCTTCGCTTCAGTCCTGAGGACTTGGTCATACCGCCTTATCGGTCTGGCCTACAAAAGAATCCGATTCAGAATCCTCGATGGGGTATGCCCATTCAAAGCAGCCCCTTTCGGGAAGACGCCCTACATGTAGACCTTGATGTAAACAGAGAATCGCCTTCTGAGGTTAGACATGAGTGGCCACAGCGCGATGGAGCGCTAGAGAGGCACACTATCCATTTGGAGGGACAACGTGGATATGGCGTCCCTTCTTTACCTCCCATCAAGACGGAAAGACAAAATCCGGAGCGCAGGGCTCCTTACACAAGGCGAGCTAACTCCGCCCGCCCCGTCCAAACCCATGAAAGAGAGTACGAGGAAAGCCATCGCATTCCTCGAGGACAACAAACAGCGTGGGAACCTTGCATTTTCGCACTTTCTAGGTATCATGATCATACATCAAGGCCAGAGCCTCGAGTACATGTCGCCCACCTCGACAGAGGGAAGCGACCCATTGAAACTTTAGATCAGCAAACTCGAGGCAAACACATAGGAGAAACATTCGAACCTCCTGAGAAAAATAGGGTAGACCAAATTGACCCGATAGTTGCTAGACAAGCCACCCGTCAAGCCCAAATCACGCGGCTTAAACAAAGTCATCAGGAGATAGAGTACCGACACCGCTTGGATAGAGAGCGCATGCAACGCGAAGCGGATGAGTTACGCTATGAACTACCTGAGAGGGAGCCAACCCCTCGCATCCAAAGGGCCAAACAATATGAGAGGCATAATTCGTTGGTGCAGGACAGGTCTCCACGACCTCGTCAAGCTTTGCCTCCAAGATCTTACAGACCCGAGAGGGAGGCCACTCCCCGAAACAATGATGGGTACCTTCAGCGAGGACTCGATCAAGGTCATAGGTCTCGCCCCGAGACTCCTCAAGAACTTTATGAGGAGTACGAACCAGAAATAGAATATGCTGAAACTCCCCATCAAGGCAGGAGGATTGCCATTCGGCCACCCCTCCATAGGCCCCCAGTTTACCATAACTTACAACGGGAGCGAACAAGAGAGGAAGAAATAAAATCTTTCGATGCATACCAAGCGCTATTAGAGCGTTTGGAGTCTGTGGAGACAAAAGCTGCTGGGCATCAAAAACCCACATTACGTCAACTCCGCAGTAATCCGGTGCATCCCTCAGTGCCTACACCTCTTTACCCCGAGCACTTCAAGTTGCCTCAATTGGCAATCTTTAAAGGTGAAGAGGACGCACAAGAACACGTTACAAGATTTCTAAGCCAATGCTTCGGCATCCAAGATAATGACGCATTGTTGCTTAGAACGTTCATAACCACATTCGCAGGCCCCGCCTCGGATTGGTTCACACAACTACCTAAACACAAGCATAAGCAACTTAGATCAATTAGTAGATGCGTTTCTTGAACGCTTTGCCTTCAACACAAGGAAGAAGGCATCACCGAGTGATCTGGCGAGCCTCAGGCAATTTGAGGAAGAAACAATGGCAGCATATGGGAATCGATGGAGAGCTTTGCTTTCTAAGTTACCCTACCGTCCCCCTATGTCTGATCTCACGTAGATGTTCGCAAAAAGTTGCTTAAAATCAATCTCTGGTCTATTGTTGCTGGTACAATACGACAACTTAGAAGAAGCTTTGGCGCAAGCCAGAGTTATAGAAGAGATTAAGATAGGCGAAGGCGCAATCGCCAAGCCTAAAAAGAAAGAGTGGAATAAAACCACTAAAACCGGGACAACGCAACCACAACACGCTGCAGTCAACCAAGTTGCGATAAATGTTCCCACGCCTGTGCAAGAAATGCAGCCTCAAAAGGCTAATTACCAGGCAGTGCCTCCTGCTTATGAAAGAGATAATAGAAGACAGGAGCAGAATCAGCAGCGTCGCCCTAGGCGACAATTCACCCCTTACACGGAGTCCAGGGACTCCCTATTTGACCGCTTGTCAGCGGCAAATTTAGTCACTCTGCCAGAAATCCAAAATATAGACCCTAATGCTCCTAAGCCTAGGGGATACAGAGAGGAATTGTATTGTAGATTCCATAGGCGCAGAGGACACGACTTGAATGGATGCTGGAAGTTCAAAGAATTAATCCAAGATTTGATTGACAATAGAACATTGGCCGTGGACAACCCCATAGCGCCAAACAATCAACAAATGGGGGTATTCAAGGACCCTTTGCCTGCCCACGAGGCACAGGCAAAACCACTCCAGATTAACGAGGTGCGACAGAATCTTCCCATGCAAGGATTTGTGGGAATGATTAGCATAGTGACAAGGAACAGAAGGTACCCAGCAGTTGCCCCCGAGGTAGCTACGAGGGAAGTTTCGACAACATCGCAGCCTCAACAACGCCCAACGCAGTTGCCTCCGCCTAGACCCGAGGTCACGATACGGACCAAACTCACGCAGAGTTTGCGGACCACATCGGCTAGGCTGTCCATTTACGAGCTTATTCAACAGTCAAGCACCCCATAGGGAAGCTCTTATGGACATTTTAAAAGCCATCGAATTACAACCTCACGAAGCAAATTCTTTCAACAACTTCGTGGGACATGTGAAACGATGTACGGAGCCGGTCATCACATTCAGAGAAGATGAGGTCAAAACAATATCGAATGACATGGCAGATCCACCCCTGCACGTTATCGCGCGGGTCAACGGGATCCCGTACAAGAGAGTGTTGGTAGATACTGGCTCGTCCAGTAACATCATTACCACTGCAGCCTTAAAACATTTGAAGCTGCCAGCCTCTCACATCACAGCCTCCACGTACACACTGCGAGCTTTCAACGATGCAATATGCTCGATAGTCGGCACAGCTTGTTCATTCTGTCCAGGTAGGACAAAAGTCAATACCTACATTGTGCCATGTGTTGGAAGGCGAGATGGCTTATAATATACTGCTAGGGCGGCCTTGGATCAGGGACATGAAGTGTGTCCCTTCGATCGCCCACCAGTGCTTAAAGTATGCTTATGAAGGAGAAATACATGTAGTCCCAATGGACTTAGAGCCCTTCAAGTATTGCAATGCGGTACAATTCATGCCTCAATCGACCCTCCCTTCAACGCATTTGGATTTCCAGTTAAATCCATCTAAACAGGGTCCAATACCGCAGGCACCACTGGTGACCAACAAGGCAAAATCCCAGCCAGGTGAGACTTCATCATCTCGCTCCTTCATCATCAACGCCACCTATCATGGCCAAACAGAAGGACAAGGGAAAACAGATCATGGAAGAGGCTAAGCCCCTAGAAGAAGGGTTGCCCACAATTTCAACGGTATCAACAGAAGAAACACCTCGCACAACAGAAGCGGAGACTCCTAAAACACCAAACATGGAATGGACTCAGGAAGGACTCCCGTTTCCTCCCACCCAATCATCAACAATCACTGTTGAAATGGCCAGTACGGGCCCTGGGGAGTATTTAGTGCAAAATGTTGTGGCAACCCCCGCATTGGAGTCAGTACAAGACATGGGAAGACCTCGCCTTCCCATAGGGACAGTTGTTCCTCTAGGCTACCCACCAAACCAGACGAATTTTGTGTATGGGGGCCTTGATCATGGTCTTGAACCATGCAAACAAAAGGAAGCAGACGAAGAGCCTTTTGTTGAAAACATCAACTATCTCGTCAAACCCGGACTTTGCCCTAAAATATCTCGGCCAATGCAATTGGCATGGATACGGGCTAGGCAGATATGAGCAAGGGATGCGGGTCCTTTGCCAACCAAGATATCAGATGCCATATGATAAGTCAGGAGTAGGGTTCAACCACCCCCTACCCTTAGACATCTTGGTCGAAAATATGCAAGGCCTAGAAATAGGCAACAAGGGGGGATTGGCACCAGATCTTTATGCCAACCCGAATACAGAATATACATTGGGAGATTACCTCCCATGGTCAACAAACACCCTTGGCAACAGTAGTAATCCCTCTCCTTTGCTAGAGAGAGGCGAGAGTTCGGAGATTAATCCTCAAAGAGAACATCAACGGCTTCCGGGACATCTTTTTGAAGCTATTCCCCTTAGAGGTTCCAGCTGAACCAACACAGTGTCAAGAGAATCGAGTCCCTCCACCAAGAGTGGAACAACCACAATGGGACCAGATTAACTTGCTGGAACAAGGAGAGCCCTCAACGTCGCAAGCAACAGTTGCTGAAGAGAATGAACATTTTTGGGTCTCCGAAAGTGATTCAGAAGATGAGACTGAGATGGACTATCTCAGACATGCGCGACGACATCACCGCCCTTTAACTCATGAAGATCTAATGGGACAGATGGGCATACTACTAGGGCATGAATGGTGGGTAGACCCTGCAAGGTGGGACCAAGTATTGGATCCATGGCTCCAAATCCACGATGAGCACCGTCCACCCCGAGATCCCATCATGACAACAGTACCGAGGGAAGACCCTGTCCTCCTATCAACACATAGGGCCGATCCATTCATGCCCATACCTCTAGAGCCAGATCCGAAGTGCAAAGACCATCAAGCTGGGGGTACCTCTATCCCTTGAAGAACCATAATCCAAACCAAAATGCTCCAAGGATTATCGCAATCACTTGGTCACCCCAAAAGCTCCAAGGATTATCGCAATCACTTGGTCACCCCAAAAAGCTCCAAGGATTATCGCAATCACTTGGTCACCCAAAAAGCTCCAAGGATTATCGCAATCACTTGGTCACCCCAAAAGCTCCAAGGATTATCGCAATCACTTGGTCACCCCAAAAGCTCCAAGGATTATCGCAATCACTTGGTCACCCCAAAAGCTCCAAGGATTATCGCAATCACTTGGTCACCCCAAAAGCTCCAAGGATTATCGCAATCACTTGGTCACCCAAAAAGCTCCAAGGATTATCGCAATCACTTGGTCACCCAAAAAGCTCCAAGGATTATCGCAATCACTTGGTAAAAACCCAAAAAGCTCCAAGGATTATCGCAATCACTTGGTCAACCCAAAAAGCTCCAAGGATTATCGCAATCACTTGGTCACCCCCAAAAAGCTCCAAGGATTATCGCAATCACTTGGTCACCCCAAAAGCTCCAAGGATTATCGCAATCACTTGGTCAACCAAAAAGCTCCAAGGATTATCGCAATCACTTGGTCACCCCAAAAGCTCCAAGGATTATCGCAATCACTTGGTCACCCCCAAAAAGCTCCAAGGATTATCGCAATCACTTGGTCACCCAAAAGCTCCAAGGATTATCGCAATCACTTGGTCACCACCAAAAAGCTCCAAGGATTATCGCAATCACTTGGTCACCACCAAAACTCCAAGGATTATCGCAATCACTTGGTACACCAAAAAGCTCCAAGGATTATCGCAATCACTTGGTCACCCCAAAAAGCTCCAAGGATTATCGCAATCACTTGGTCACCCAAAAGCTCCAAGGATTATCGCAATCACTTGGTCACCCCAAAAAGCTCCAAGGATTATCGCAATCACTTGGTCACCCCAAAAGCTCCAAGGATTATCGCAATCACTTGGTCACCCAAAATGCTCCAAGGATTTCAACAATCACTTGGTCAAAAATAAAAAATAATCAAAAACAACAAAAATTTGCATCTCATATCTAGGCATACTCAAATTCATCAATAGAGAGCTCTTCTCGCACTTCATCTTCATATTCACAAAAATCAATCCATCAAAAATACAAAAATATGTAGCTGCATTAAGCATTGCATCCATACATTGCATATTTGTGGTCGTATAGGTCAAAGGCACCATAGGCTATAATTGCTCTGCTAGTCCATCTTGTTCCACACTGTTCCATTTTACAAAAACAACAAAAACACCATGCATTGCTTTTACCACACTAGAGTCAATGGTCTTTTAATGTATCAAGAGTTTTCATGATTCAGTCATCATTTTTCTCTTTAGCCATGTAATGTATAAATTCAAACATATTTTACAAAGGTAGAGTTACACTTGAATACACCTTGTTACTAGCATCCCAACACAAACTAAAACACATAAAACAATTCCTAAGTTGTGTGAACGAAAGATGAAACCCGTACGAGTAATCCAAGTCACCAAAAGCGAAACGGTTATCTTGCTCATCCCCTGTGCGAATGACCCCAAGAATGCTGAGAGTTGGCAAAAGGACAAGCATCCTCCCTACCCAATTCCCTAAGAATCCCTAGTTCTCAATAGTTGCAAAACATCAAAAATTTGCAAAATGTCAAAAATCAAATATTTGACATCCTACAAGTGCACACATCAAACGGCACAAACGATAGTGATTTTCATCACTCCATATCCCCAATCCCTTGCTCAAAAGAAAAACAAATCAAAATAAACAGTGATCTTATCACTACAAACGAGCAAGTATCCCAATACAATTGAAGAAAAGAAGGGAGTTGAACTTGAATCCCTGGAACTCTCAACGTTCTAAAAGGTCATAAGGCAAGCCTCGATACCGGTTTGGTTGATAGCCTATCGATAACTGGCGGTAAACTTCTCGCATGATGATATATCTGTCACATTAACTTGCGTACAGATCAATGTTTGCATGTGGATGAGCTAGCTTATGGCATCCTGGATAACACCGCAGATTAATCTAACTAAATACAACAAAGGAGTTAGTGGAGCTAATTAGGTGATCCTCAGTACAGGTTCGGTTGAAAGCCCATCTGGCACTGGCGGTATCCTGACAAATACCACATAAATGAACTCAATTGCACACACAGGGATGTGAAATAGCTCGGTCAAAAACAAGTCCGATTCATACCTTGTTCAAAAGTCTTGTAAGATAAAGTACAGTCGTGGCTAGTGAGTTAAAAACCGTCTGAGTCTCAGAAAACCTTAGCTACATTTCTAAACCAACTGTGCTACTTTTCATCCTTACAATACCATCAAAAAATACAAAAAGAGAAAAACCACATGTATACATACAAAGTCATGCATCACAACAATCGCCTAAAAACAAAATAACAGAGTTCTAAACAGTCTATGGTGCCATAGCCAAACATCACAAATCTCATTCATCCATTTCATCTCTGCATATCACATATAAATCAAAAACATTTGTATTCATCATAGCATATGCATCCATCAAAATAAATCAACATGCATACATCCATATTCATCAACCATCATGCATAAGATCAAAGAAAATCAAAACAACAAAACAACAAAAAAATGCAACACAAACAAAAAGCAATAAACATTGCCAGACACAAGTGCTCTTGCACTTAACCTCTTGGCATAGAAAAATTGATGTCGGGGTTTACATTGTCACTATCCTACTCTCTAAGAAGGCTACCATAGCCGGACCGCTCCACGGGAAGACGGATTTTTGACAATTTCACCCCCAAATGGCATCACCAAAGCCCAAACAAAACAAACAACAAACAATAAACATTGCCAGACACAAGTGCTCTTGCACTTAACCTCTTGGCATAGCAAAATTGATTCGTCGGGTTTACATTATCACTATCCTACTCCCTAAGAAGGCTACCATAGCCGGACCGCTCCACATGGGAAGACATTTTCGACAATTTAATCCCCAAATGGTGTCACAAAAAACAACAAAAACAACAAATAAATGCAACACAAAAACAAAGCAATAAGCATTGCCGGACACAAGTGCTCTTGCACTTAACCTCTTGGCATAGAAAATCGATGTCGGGTTTCAAATTGTCACTCTCCTACTTCCCCAAGAAGGCTACCATAGCCGGACCGCTCCATGGGAAGATGGGTTTTTGATGATTTCACCCCATTATGGCATCACCAAAAGGGTTAACACCCACCAAAAATAGGTCCAAATGTTGGAAAAATTGCACATGCTTAACGATAAACCATCTAAAGGCACCCTTGCACAAGTCATCTTGGGTCAAGCGACTCGTCGCTTTTCTCATGAAGGTCATTCCCTCATCGATTCGTCGCTTGAGGGGGTAGTCACACTTAGTCACCAATCAACAATCACACACCCAATTAAGGAAAACGACATGCATTCAAAGAATCATTGACAAAGACAATCACGCTCCTGCTTGGGGAAGTAAACAAGCAACAATCAAATCAATCAAACACTTGGCATTTCGTGAATCATGAACACAAGGTTCCCCTGAGGATAAAAGGTTGCGCCCTTTGCCTAATCATGACTGATCAATGTCCAAGCTCAAGTCACACCTCACCAAAATAGGTTAACACTTGAAATCAAACTCCTTAGCTCGTAGAAGCAAGGATTCAAGAATGCATGCCCTTTCCATGCTTGGGGCATCAAAAGTTGGTTAGGTTACCAAGAAACCCTAATCATTAGTGCTTTGGTTATCTATTTTTGCTCGACGCTGCGCTATGCACAGCGCATCCCAAAAAGGGGCATCTGTAGACACCAAAACAGCACCAATCCGATTATGTGACCGCAAACACTGATCGCTTTGACAAACACAGCCCCCAGGGCAGCCCTCAGAGGTCAAACAGAGGTCCTAACCACTTTCATAGCAATTTTGTAAGGTCAAGAAGCAATTTGGCACATTTAGACACTTTGCTCAGTATTCGTCTCACCCAGGGACGAATACTAACTGGAATTCGTCTCACCCAGGGACGAATTCTGAAATCGTCTCACCCAGGGACGAATTCCAAGTTTAACGGGCAAAAAGAAGAATGGCGCCAAGTGGCAGCCCAGGACAGTCAGTTGATGACTCTCGCCTCGCACACGTGTGTGGGTGGATAGATAGGCCGTTAGAGGACTGTCACAAGGGCAGTTATGAGAGCCCAAGTCAATGGAGGACTCCCCTCCCTCATGGGAAGACATGACTGCCACATGGCACCTATGACCAACACATGGCACTTATGCTTCCCTCTCAAAAGAGACCCCATGGGTCTATAAAAGGTGGGACTTTTCTCACCCAAAAGAGAGATTGAAGGAGATTTCAAGCAACGAAGTGTCTGCCGAGTTGAACACCCACTTGCATCCCCTTTGATTCACCTTCTCACATCCACCAATCTCTTTTGCAAGGGAGGTTGTTGGGTGGCTTTTGGAAGCTTGAATCTGACCCAAATCCAACATATGGACACCTGAATCAACCAATTTGCAGACATCCCAATCCTAAGAGGTTTTGGGCCCATCCCTAGTGGATTGGCGCCAAGATCAAGTGCCAACGGTGGGAGGCCCACTTGGGCACCCCCGCACTTTCTAAGTTTTATTCCAAAAGCATTCTAGATTATTGTTTCAGGTTGCATCTCATGTTATTCTGTTTGGTTAACTCATAGCTTCAATTTCATAACATTCTGATCAGATTTTATCATGCCTTGTGTCGCTTTGTTGTCCTACTAACTTGCAGGTGGCGACATCGAATTCCCGAGGATAGAGGCCAAATTGGGAGAATCCGACCATCTGGGTCGTCCCAAAATGGCCCCAATTACATAACCCCTCTGTTTGCAAGCATTTTGGAGGTCTCGGGATTCGACATTGGAGCAGCAGTAGGTCGGCTTTTCCAACACAGTAGAATTCGTCCCACCCAGGGACGAATAGCAGTCAGAATTCGTCCTGCCCAGGGACGAATTCCAGTTGAAGGCAGATTGGCCGACTGTCTCAGTGGCAGTGGCCTTCTGGTGATGTTTTCTGTCCTCTGTCAGGTTTTCAGGTCATTTAGAGTCATTTTTCTCATCGATTTAGATAAATGTTTGCATGCACCTTTTGGCGATTTTAGAGAACAAACACTTCTTATTTGCAACAGGTGCTACTGACATCTTCGTTGTTTCTTTGTTCGCAGGAGGAGCAGCAGAGGTCAAAGACTCATCGACATCAGCGGCGGCATCATCTTGGCCCGTCCATTTCAAGTGTGGGCACGCGGAAAGAGGAACCTTAAGTCTCGATTGTAGTCAAATTCTTTTAACGCTCCTAGCCCCCGAAAAGGGAGGAGGCGTATTTGTAACAAGAGATCAAGAAAGTTTAATGAAAGGGCTGTGTTTTCTCCATTTGCTTGTGTCTCTTCCAATGCGTTTCTTTCATTTCATGCAATTTACATTTCTAGGACTTAAGCGTATTTGATTTTGAATGCATCGCAATTAGTGTTTCCTTCGCCCGGAATCTCGTGCTTTCACAAACATTAAACTAGCTTCTATGTTAGGTCTCTTTCAACCTGTACATTAGGCATATGTCTTGAGGATTAGTTAATTCTTCCTTAAGGATATAACAAAAATTATTACAAACCTTAAACTTCATATATCAACCATGGGAAGCTAATGGGGTTATCACATAAACCCACATATACATGAGAATGTGTCTACCATTTCACCCTTACTTGGTTTAATCGACTAAAATATCCATGAATTATATAACTTTCAATGTTTTCCTCTATAATCACTCTCATAGTTAATATCCAAGTGACATGCATGAATATTACATTCCTTCTAGTTTTTTTTAAGGATACACTATATCAAATAGACACAATTCTTAATTCACCTTTTAAAGATTCAAACCTTGTCAAAAATTGCTATGCCAAGAAGAGATAAAGTAATACCAAAAAAAGTGATCAGTATTAGCCTTTCTGGTGTTAGCTAAAACTAGCATTTAAATTAATGGTAGTCTAGTAACCATCTTGATATTATCTAAAACCATCCTAGTATTAGCTAATATTATATGGGTGCTTGATGGGATTGTTCATCTATTGGAAATGCCTACTCTCTTATGGGCTTAAAAATAGTTTTAACAACAATAGCCAAAAACACTTGGTATATGATTTTCACCATTTCTCAAGGATATTTTCATGTTCTCAAGGTAATGAGAACCACTGGTAGGGGAGGAAAAAAAGAAAGGATTGAATTCAAGTGGTCTTATGGGTTGATAAGCCTACAAATCCTTATTTTTTGTAGGCCTGAGTAGCTTCCAAGATCATTCCAAGACACTCTTCAACTCATGGAGGTATGCTAATACAAACTTAGGACAATAGAAGAAATATAAAGAAGAACTCCCTTGAGAGTGGATATGCTTCACCTCTTATATTATCTCGATATTTTAAATCAACATAGCAAACAATAAGATAATGCAAAGGTGAATTGAGCACCCAGGCATATGTACAAGACAACCAAATTTAGCTAAGGAGCTCTAGGATATGTGATTTACAGGTATGAACATTATATCCTTTTCTCCTCTTCTCTTATTTCCACCCTCACTCTTCATCATTTTTTACCTTTCTTACATATTTTTGACTATGTAGCCCAATGAAAAAGTAAGCCCATCTCATCTAATATAACCATGCTCATTTTTTTATGGCTACAATGATGTATGAAATAAATTCTCTGAGTAGGCTCATAATGAAGGTTCATGTAAAATATTAGTAAGAGAATGTCATAAGGAACATTGACATCTATAAGCTAAATGTATATGACACTTGGTACTAGGCTTGAGTAGATAAACATCATACTAAATTGAAATAAGTATGTTATAATGGCAAAGTGATGAAATCAAAAATATGTTGCATTAATGGAAAAGTTACAACTTAGAACTTTGATTGCCTACATAGAAGAAAATGGATAAATTAGGACAATCACATGGGAAACCAAACCCAAGAAAATCGTTCCAACACTAATAGAATCTTGGGCCAATTAGAAATCCAATTTTTATCAACTTCAACAATTGGCTATAAAACAAAAGTGTATTATTATCTAATGCATGTAATTCCTCCATCATTCTAAGTAACCATACACTCTATTGAAGTAGCTAAGATCCCAATATATCCCACCAATATAGAAGAGGGAGTCTACCTACATAATTTTTTAAAGAGAAGAGCAGAGAAATAAGGAAAACTTTTGAGCAATTACAATATTTTTCTAAGACAAGAAGAGAGTAGAGAAAGAAGGAAAACTTTTGAGCATTTAGAATATTTTCCTAAGATAGTTTGCATGGATGAACATTCACCTAAAGTAACTACTCTAGATCTAAAGTAGTACCCAACTATAGCAGAATATGCTTAGAAGATTTTTAGTTTTTCTAGAAGTGTTTGTACATAGGTATATCCATATTCCCCTTCATTTTTCTTGTTACCAATATTCACCTTAACTTCATGAATTTGCCAAAATATCTCACCATCAAACTCTAGAAATTCAATACCAAGTTTCTTCCCCTTCACTATAATAAACCATCTTATTCCCTTTACCTAGTGGCCCTCACTTCCCCAATCATGTCCTTTGGTTGTGCATCTCCATGAACCCCAATTTTCCATTTCTATGATACTTTTCTTCTTTTGTATGATGCAATGCACCATTCATTTTGTATGTGAATGGGATTGAATTAACATATACACCTCCATACAAGTGTTATTTAGAATCCTTGTTGCAATTGCAAAATCTACCAACCTCCCATACATCTTCAACCTAGCTCCATCAACTTCCTTTATATGAACTACTCTATTTTTGTATTTTTGTAATTGTATATATATCAACTTCATTTCTCAATTTTAGAAGTAAAAATATCAAAAATCTACCAATAATGTAAGTTATATCACCTACATCCACTATGTGGTATAGTCTACACCATGTAGCCCTTTTGCTAAAATTAGTGTGATAATGAAGCATACCGCAGTCCAGAAGAGCAACATAGAAGATATTGTAGCAGATAAAGTAGTACAAAATATTGTAGAAAGATACAAAGTGTAGATAGTCATAGTCAAATGCAAAATATGCTAAGGTAGAAGATAAAGCAATAGGAATATATCTATCAAATAAAATTTTGGTGCTAAGGCATGAAAATCTAACCTTCAACCAAGAAGAGTAAGAAGGTAGATTTGGCTAAGTATGGAGATCTAGTCAAACATTAAATATGTTGATGTCAAAACTAAGATGACAAAATATTAGTGTTTAAAATGATTCAAAAGGATCTAAAGAAAAGTATGAGACCTAATGTCTAGCACCTGGCATCCAATGATAAAGCATTAAAATGAGAAAATAGAACTAGCCAGATGGAAAGCAATGTTGATGTTAGCAAGGATGCATAAAATATAAAGTGCAATGAACACCAATGCCTAACCTAAAAATTTTCTAAGGCATAATACTATCGTAAAGGAATGACTAACTAAATAGCCCAGTACTCATCATATGGTATCTAAAATAGGAATTTGCAAAGTTGCCTAGGAAATATTAGATTTTCAAAGATGATGATGTCAGTACTAAGGGATTAAAAACCTGGTAAGCCAAGAAAAATATTGGATGAAAGATAATTCTAAAGTATTATGACAAAGAGGAAGCATCAAGGCTCATAGTAATGTTACCCAGTTTCTGACATCATGAATGAGAAAATATAATTATTGGACCATTAAAACAAAAACTACATCAAGAGCAAATAAGTCATCTGACATCCAACAATAGGAATTGCAACCTAACATGATGATAAAGTCAAAGGATCCATCACATAGCCAAGGTTGAAACCTAATAGTAGGCGACATCTTCCACATTACCAACATCTACATAGGTAATATGAAATCATCCACCAAAAATGATCACTATCAAAAGATCTCAATGGCAAAATACCTCTATATTTCACACCTACCTTTGCTCATTTGGATATGCATAACAAAAAGGATTAGACCATCATCTAGTGGTTACAATACAATGATGCAACACATTATCTAGTCTTAAGATCAAATTTGCATCATCCACATTAGAAGAGTATGCTTGAAGTGGTTATGCACAACTAAGCTAAATGCAAAAACCACTCTCTATGCCTATCCTAGAACCTACAATATGCTCTAACAATAATTATTTTTAGATAATATAATACATTTTAAATATCTATATATACTCATCTCTTTGGAATTTATAATTGGTATGATTGCATTGATTGATGCTATATGTCTTCTTGAATGAGAATTGGATTACTATCTAGAATCCTACTAACTTCTTGTGCAAAATATGAATGTATGGCTTATGGAGTAGCTAAATATTAAGGCTAGGAATGAGTGATTTTACTACAATTATTCTACATTCTAGATTTCTATCTGGATTTGTCATTATAGTTTTGGAATGACTTAACATCGCTCAAAGTGCTTAATGGTTACTTTTTTAAATTCATAAGGAAAGTAGGTTGTTCCGTTAGGTGGTTTAATTTAAATTTAGTTTTTTAGACTCTCTGCACCATATCTCTTGATGTTACTAAACGTGTACCACTTTCAGCTCATCTTTCTAACCCTTTGCATTTCTTACTTTAGTATGCAACCCCCTATTTAGTTAGATTAACTAGGTATAGGACCTTACTTTCTTTAGAAGTTGATTGAGGGACCCTTGTTTCCAATCCATATAATATCTTGGGTAATTTCTTGAGGGTATATCTCATTCACTTAGGTAAATTTCAAAACCAAGAGGTATGAGACTTGAGTGTGGTGGCGTGTGTCCAACACATAATGGCATGTGGTATGAGTGTGGTGGCACATGTTGTGTAGGTTTTCCTCCATGATTTGGAGGATATCATAAACTATATATTTGGGATAAACTCCTTGTGTTAATGGTAAGTTAACTATGTAATGCTAATTATGAAGTTTTAACTATGCAATGTAAACTATGGATAGCTGATAGTGATACACTATTATTTACTTGAGATATTGGTGATTTGCACCAATCATATTTGAGGAATAAGGCTTGTATATTTTTTTGAAGATAATACAAAAGTGAAGATATAATTTTGGCCATGGTTTTTCCCTTTACAGGCTTTCTACATAATATTGGTATCCTTTATGTGGTTTGCTTTATTTCTATCTTACCTTAATTTTTTTTAATTTTATGTTGATTACGTTTTTGTAATATTTTTATTTGGTATACTAATAATATTTTGTTTAATTTTGTTTTAATCTACTACATTTGGGGAATTTTCCTTACTTTCTTCCCTTTCATTTAATATTAGATCCTAGGTTCATCTCTATCATGGCCTCTAATGACATTATTATCTTTACCCCTAAACATACTCTTGAAGGAATAAACTATCATATTTGGGATTCTAGGATGAGGGTAGAATACCGAGCAAGGCATCTTTGGAATATCGTGAACAAGGAGGATCCACAAACCAAAATGGAAGAGCAATTGAAGCATGGAAATTAAAAAATCAACTAAACATTTCTATGTTATTTAGGATTGTAAGTGATTACATATTAGTGCATATTTCAAAATTTTCTTTTGTATATGAAGCATGGGATGAGCTAAAACCATGTTCATAGGGTCAAATATTGGTAGAAAAGTTTCGCTTTTTTCAAAAACTATTTAACACAAAAATATCATGTGAAGAATCTATTGTAATATACCTAGCTAAAATGAGGAAAATTAGGACACAACTACTTGCATGTAGTTGTGAATGGCTAAATGAAAAGCTCTAAATTAGAAATATCACTAAAAAATTCAATGACTTTGTATGTGTCCTTAATACAAGATTTAATCAAGAAGACAAACTACCTACACTAGTCAAGATCTCCAACCTACTTGTTCAACATGAGGAAACTATAAAGCTATAATAAGGTACAAAGATAAATAAAGGTAAAGACTCTAAATCTACTTCTATTGACTTCAATCTTCATAAAGGTAATAAACCTAGAAAGTGGAACAAAAGCAAGAACTTTAATGGTAATAATCAAACTAGTTCTTCAAAACCTAAGTTTGAGAAGAAATCAAAGAGCAATAATCCTAAATTTAATGGTAATTATAATTTTTGTGGTATTTTTATCCACAAAGAAAATGATTGTTACAAGAAGAAGGTAGCCTCCAAAAATACAAAGAGCAAGAAGGGAGGTAAGCAAACTAATAATGTTACCATGCATTAACTTCCATTCATGATAAAATAGACCATAATTCTTGGATTGTTGTTTTAATATGAACTAATCATATTACTAAGTCATATTTTACTTCATTAAACTTAGATTACAATGATGTAGTTACTATCGGGGACAAGTCCCAAATTGTTGTAGAAGGAATTGACAATATTAATATAGGTAAAGAAGATGTTTTATTTATTCATAATATTTTAACTAACCTACAATTTATAATAAAATTAGCTTCTTAAGGAAAAAGCATTCAATTTTGTGACAATAGGTGCATCATCAAAAATAATGTGGGAGAGATTGTTGGAGAAGGTATGTTTTCCAACAACTTGTATGTATTCTCTCCACATCAAATTTTAGGTAAACATTGCCTTGCCATGTATGTTGACAATAATTATAAATTTTGGCATTATAGATTAAGACATTTAAAATATAGAAGTATGATTGCTATGTTTAATTGGTCTTCGTAAAATTGAATTTTATGGAGGACTTTGTGAGGCTGCATTTTATCCAAGCAACTTAGGACTAAGTTTGGTGAAACTTCTTTTAAATTTTCTTATAGATTACAATTAGTTAATTTTAGCCTTATGAGTCCAATTAAAGTTAAATCCTTGAGTGGATTTTTATATTATTTAAATTTTATTGATGATTTTTCAAGGTACGCTTGGATCTATTTTTTGAAAAACAAGTCTCAAGTATTTGAATATTTCAAAAATATTAAGGCACTTGTTGAAATTTAAACCTCTTCTTCCATAAATTTATAAAGGACTTATAATGGAGGAGAGTATGTGAGTAATGAGTTTAACACTTATTGCTTTAAAATGGATATTTTAATACAATTCACATGCCCATATTTTTGGAAATATGAGCAGGATTTGCTGAGCAGGAGTTGTTGTCATTGATGTCAAAGAAATGCTAAGCCAATGCAAAAGAAAAGGGTTGCAAAGATATCTTCATTCCATGGTGATTGGAAGCAAATAATATGGTTATTTTAATGATGGCAAAAGGTTCTCCCAAAAGCACAAGGAGGTTCACATTTTATTTCATTTAAAAAGGCCAAATGGATATTTAATTATTTAATTTATAATATTTAAATTCATTTTTGAATTTAAAATAATTATAAATTAAATATTAAAGTCGAAATGCAAAGGTTAATTATCCACCGACGTGAAGGTAAATGCCTAGAAAGGCATATAATTTAAATCCGCCGACGTGAAGGAGAAATGCCTTAATGGCATATAAATATTGCCTCAAACATAGGCTAAAGTGATCATTCGAATTTCATGCAATAATAAGAGAGTGTGCTCGTCGATCGAACATGGAGGCAGGAAGGAGTTTGCACAGTGTTAAATTCCAGAGAAGGAGGAAGACATAAGGTCCAGAGGCGCCAAGCTCTTAGACCCATCCAGGTGGGTAGCCCAGATGACGCTTGGCTTGGGTGCTAAGTCGTAGCACCGAAGAGGTCTCGGGTTCGAGACTCCATAGAAAAAAGGGAGGAAGCCTTTTTGGTTCAAAGGCTCTTGGTGGCAGCGTTAAGGATAAGTGTGCGTGGGTGCACTTAGGTCCCACGTGGGCCTCCAACTCACACGGTGAGCTGACCATGGGCTAAGGCGCTGGCAGGGAAAGAGTCACGGGTTCAAATCATGTGCTCACCATTTTGCAAGGCGGAGAGGACAAATATTTCGTGTGGGCACCTTTTGCAAAGCGGGGAAGAAAATAATTATTTTTTCTAAGGTATGAGGGCCTAAATTTATTATTATAAAGCATTTAAAGGTTATATTGTGTTGAGAATTAAGGAGTGATAAGGTTTAGGTGGCTTATGATTTTTGAAGATAATTTTTGGAGTCATAAGGTGTAGAAAAAGTATATTATTTTGTAAAAGGCTTTTTGATATTGTTGAATATTAAATTGAGGATATTGGAGTAATAAGTTGTATAAGGTGATGTTATTATTTTGAAGGGAATTTTCTAAGTAAACTTGTGTGGGTTAATGCATGGTCCTTGAGAATAATAAAAGAATTATTTTAGAATTCTTTGAGCATATTATTGGAGAAAAATATTAAGGATAAATATATGTTATTTAACCCTTGTGATTGGCAAAGAAAGGTGTTATGATTAAAATAGGTGTTTGAAGTCAGATCTTCTTCAAACAAAAGGTAAGGGCACATTATCCTTGAGAGTGATTGTTGAATGTTGTGAATGCTAAGTTGGAGTGAAAAGGGTTGTTTGATAAGCATTGTTGAGTTTGGTTTTTCTGGAATGAAAGTTGATTCTAGAAACCTTGTTTGATAAGCATTGTTGGAAATATTGAGTAAGCTTTCATATTCTTGAACTAGGGTTTGTGAAAGAACATGAGTATCATTGTTATGTGAAGTTGTGAACTATTATTGAACTAGGGTTTGTGAAAGAACATGAGTATCATTGTTATGTGAAGTTGTGAACTATCTTGAACTAGGGTTTGTGCAAGATCATGAGTATCATTGTTATGTGAGATTGTTTGATAAGCATTGTTGGAAATAAGTGAGTGAGTGTTCATATACTTGGACTAGAGTTTGTAAGAAAGGAGTGCTTTATTGAGTGAGTGATTGAGTGGAGTTGATTGAGCCTAGTCAAGTGGAAGTGTTGAAGTGGTAGTTCAAGTTCTGTGAAACAAATTGTTCCATATTCTAATTTGATTAAAGAAAGAGATTGAAAGTGATTGAGCATTGTTGTGAATGTGAAGCATATTGAGTCTCTAACAATTCTCTATATGTTTCTGTGAGATTGGACAAATTCTAGTGAGGACTTTTTGAGCAGATTTGAGGTAAGTCTTGGTGAAGACTTTTGAGAGATTGGACAAGTTCTAGTGAGGACTTGTTGAGCAGATTTGAGGTAAGTCTTGGTGAAGACTTGTTGAGCAGATTGGACAAGTTCTAGTGAGGACTTGTTGAGCAGATTTAAGGTAAGTCTTGGTGAAGACTTGTTGAGTAGATTGGACAAGTTCTAGAGAGGACTTGTGGATAGATTAGTGTGAGATTTTGTGGAAGCTTACAAGGTAGATTTGAGATAAGTCTTTGAGAAGACTTGAGAGCAGAGTTGATTGATTTGTTCAAACCTTGGATTAAGGTTTGGGGTAGATCTAGCAGATTTTATTTGTGATTGAATCAAGATTTGTGTTAAGGCTTGAGGACATATTTGGGTAAGATTTGCAAGAGATAATATTGAGAAGATTTGTGCTAGATCGAAGGACTATGTTTAGTGTAGATGATAACAGAGATTGAGCAGATTTATGCTAGATCGAAGGACTATGTTTAGTGTAGATCAGAGGATAGATATTGAGCATATTTGTGCTAGATCAAAGGACCATGTTTAGTACAGATTTGAGACAGATCTGAGAGCTAGCTTTGGAGGTGATAGAGTATAGAGGATGATAGTCTCTAGTGGATAGAGATCCATTAGCTAGGGTAGTGAGGATAGGTCTTCTGAGTGAGGATAAGAGTCTTCAGTGGATAGAGATCCATAAGCCAGTGTAGTGGAGGCAACAATTCTTCTAGAAGATCACTAGCCAAAGTAGAGGAGATTGGTGTCTCCTATGGATAGAGATCCATGAACTTGATTAGGGGATTGGTGTCTCCTTTGGACAGAGGTCCATAAACATTGTAATAGGGAAAGGTTTCCCAAGATATTTGTTGAGAAAATTTTAGTGAAATATTTTCTCTATGGAGTAGCCCACATTGGGTGAACCATGTTAAATTGGTGTCTCTATTGTGTGTGGTGATTTGTGCATTGCTTTGATTACTATTGTTGATATTGCTATTGATATATTGCATAATATTGATTGGGAAAGAAAAGTAAAAAGTGGTCTTATACTGTTCACCCCCCTCTCAGTATAAGCTTGTGTTCTTCAATTGGTATCAGAGCGGGTTCCTTTGAAAGAGTTTAACAACTTGAAGGAAAATCTTACAAGAACACAAATGGATTCTAAGAGTGGATCCTCAGATAATTCAGCACCTAGTGTTTGATGGAAGTGATTATGTATTTTGGAGTATGAGAATGAAGATTCACCTGATGGCACTTGGCAATGAAATATGGGAAGCAGTTGAAAATGGATACACACCACCAACTACTCCACCTACGGATAAATATGGTAAGCTTCTACATCATTACAATTCAAAAGCAATGAATGCAATTTTGAAAGGTTTGCATAGAACAGAGTTCATAAAGGTTATGCATTGCAAATCAACAAAAGGAATTTGGGATAAGTTGCAAAGCATATATGAAGGAGATAAAAATGTCAAAAGGGCAAAGATACAAAATCTCAAGGGACAATTTGAAGAACTAAGAATGAAGGATGAGGAAAACATTAGTGCTTATCTACTTCATGTAGATGAGGTTGTTAACTCCATGCAAGGACTTGGACTTGAGGTTCAAGAATCTGATGTTTGTGATAAGATCTTAAGATCACTCCCAAAAAGGTTTAGTGAAAATATTTCAGCTATAGAGGAATCAAAATATGGTGATATTTTGACAAGGGATGAATTACTTGGTATTCTTACAACTTTTGAGATAAGAACAAAAGAGGAACCTAATATCTAGAAAGAAGCAACCTTCAAAGCTACTAAGAAGACAAAGGGTAAGAAGTCAGATTCAAGCAATGAGTCATCCAGTGATGAAGAAGCAAATTATGGCAAAAGAAACAAGGATCCAAGAAGATTTAAAGATGTGAAATCTGTTAGATGTTTCAATTGTGGAAAGTATGGTCACTATGCAACTGATTGTCAAGAAGCTAGAAATAGCAATGATGAAGAAAAATAGGATCATAAGAATAGGGAATCAAAAAAATACAAGTACCAAAAGAAAAGTAGGGATGGTCAAGGCAAGCAAGGAAATAAGTTCTTTCAAAGATAGAAGAAGAGTTACTATGCAGACAAGGCAAGTAAGTACTCAAGTGATAGTGATAATAGTTCCTCAGATAATGATAAATATGAAGCTCTATTTCTGGAAAAAGAAAAGGAAGTGGTTAGGAAAAGGTCACCAATAATTCTCAAGTGTTTTAGATGTGGTAACTTTGGTCATCTTGAAGATAGTTGTACAAAGAGTGGTTTCAGTTTCAGTGATGATGAATATGAAGATACACTTGAAGGACCAGAAGAGAATCTTCTAATGGCATTAGAAGAAGAAGGAGGTGATCCTATAGAAGACAAGTCAAAAAAGAATGAAGATGTATTCAAAGGTAAACAAATAGAGGAAGAATCAAAAATAGGAGGAGTTGATCTTGAAGGTGAACTTATTCATGCCCTTGATGCATTAAAGAAGGTAAGAAAGCAAAACTCCCAACTTAAGCTTCAATTTCAAGAATGTGATGAAGAGAAAGGAAAGCTTATAGAGGATCTAAACAAGTCAATGGCTAAGACAAGGAAGTTCAAAGATAAGTTAGAAGCAAAGGTCTTAGAATGTGAAAGGTTAGAGCATGAAGTAGCTTCACTAAGGAAGGAAGTGAAAGAATCTAAGGACAGGTTACACAGGTTTGGAAGAAGCTCAAAGAATTTGGATAAGATTATCAAGACACAAAAACCTACATCAAGCAAGACAAGTCTTGGTTTTGAACAGGTACAAAAGAAACAAGGCGAGGAGTCAACCTCAAGTTCTGAAGAAGAAGAAACTTCAGAAGAAGAGAGTGTAAGAGAGAGTGAGACTTCGGAGGATGAGTTGGACAATAGAAAGTTCAACAAGGAAAGGAACAATGCACAAATGAGGAACAAATGGAACAAGAACCAACATAGGGTAAAAGAAACTAAAATACCAATGAGGTCAAGGCAAGGTAGTTTCAATGGATGATGCTTCTCATGCCATAGGTTTGGGCACAAAGCTTCACAATGCAGGACACATGGAAAATAGGAATATGGAAGGTTCAACAATAGGAAGCCTTTTCAAGGGTATTGCTACTCTTGTAATCAGTTTGGTCACAAGGCAATGAATTGCAAGGTTCATGACAGGAATAGATATGGCTTCACCAGGAGAAATCCCAAGATATTTGCACCTCCAAGGAATAACAATATTAAGTGTTATAAGTGCAATAATGATGGACATACAACAAAGTGGTGTAGAGAAAAAATTCCAGAGACAAGCAGGAACAGAAATGGTCAGAGGAATCAGAAGGATCAGATAAGGAGGAAAGTTGACAAAGGTAAAGATCAGTGCTTGTTGGGAGTAGAAATACTCCCACCCCAGAATTAACCACCTCAAGAGGAGGTGGGGGAGGGGCTAAGCTAAGAGTTTCATTCTTAGCCCCGAGCCCCAAAGGTGACCCTTTGCCATTGATGACAAAGGGGGAGAGATTTGAGTAAGGGGGAGAAATTTGAGTTAGAAGGAAAGTATTCAGTCAAGGGGAGCAGTTTCCTAGGGGGAGCAGAACAGCAAAAGGTTAAAAAATTGTAAAAGGTAAATGGGTTGCCATCAATGACAAAGGGGGATATTGTTGGAAATATGAGCAAGGATTTGTTGAGTAGGAGTTGTTGTCATTGATGTCAAAGAAATGCTAAGCCAATGCAAAAGAAAAGGGTTGCAAAGATATCTTCATTCCATGGTGATTGGAAGCAAATAATATGGTTATTTTAATGATGGCAAAAGGTTCTCCCAAAAGCACAAGGAGGTTCACATTTTATTTCATTTAAAAAGGCCAAATGGATATTTAATTATTTAATTTATAATATTTAAATTCATTTCTGAATTTAAAATAATTATAAATTAAATATTAAAGTCGAAATGCAAAGGTTAATTATCCGTCGACGTGAAGGTAAATGCCTAGAAAGGCATATAATTTAAATCCATCGACATGAAGGAGAAATGCCTTAATGGCATATAAATATTACCTCAAACATAGGCTAAAGTGATCATTCAAATTTCATGCAATAATAAAAGAGTGTGCTCATCGATCGAACGCGGAGGTAGGAAGGAGTGTATGCAGTGTTAAATTAGAGGAGGAGGAAGACATAAGGTCCAGAGGCGCCAAGCTCTTAGACCCATCCAGGTGGGTAGCCCAGATGGTGCTTGGCTTGGGTGCTAAGTCGTAGCATCGGAGAGGTCTCGGGTTCGAGACTCTACAGCAGCAAAAGGGGGAAGCCTTTTTGGTTCAAAGGCTCTTGGCAAAAGCATGAAGGATAAGTGTGCACGAGTGCACTTAGGTCCCACGTGGGCCTCCAACTCACATGAAGAGCTGACCACGGGCTAAGGCACTGGCAGGGAAAGAGTCATGGGTTCAAATCACGTGCTCACCATTTTGCAAGGTGGAGAGGACAAATATTTTGCGTGGGCACCTTTTGCAAAGCGGGGAAGAAAATAATTATTTTTTCTAAGGTATGAGGGCCTAACTTTATTATTATAAAGCATTTAAAGGTTATATTGTGTTGAGAATTAAGGAGTGATAAGGTTTAGGTGGCTTATGATTTTTGAAGATAATTTTTGGAGTCATAAGGTGTAGAAAAAGTATATTATTTTGTAAAAGGCTTTTTGATATTGTTGAATATTAAATTGAGGATATTGGAGTAATAAGTTGTATAAGGTGATGTTATTATTTTGAAGGGAATTTGCTAAGTAAACTTGTGTGGGTTAATGCATGGTCCTTGAGAATAATAAAAGAATTATTTTAGAATTCTTTGAGCATATTATTGGAGAAAAATATTAAGGACAGATATATGCTATTTAACCCTTGTGATTGGCAAAGAAAGGTGTTATGATTAAAATAGGTGTTTGAAGTCAGATCTTCTTCAAACAAGAGGTAAGGGCACATTATCCTTGAGAGTGATTGTTGAATGTTGTGAATGCTAAGTTGGAGTGAAAAGGGTTGTTTGATAAGCATTGTTGAGTTTGGTTTTTCTGGAATGAAAGTTGATTCTAGAAACCTTGTTTGATAAGCATTGTTGGAAATATTGAGTAAGCTTTCATATTCTTGAACTAGGGTTGTGAAAGAACATGAGTATCATTGTTATGTGAAGTTGTGAACTATATTGAACTAGGGTTTGTGAAAGAACATGAGTATCATTGTTATGTGAAGTTGTGAACTATCCTAAACTAGGGTTTGTGCAAGATCATGAGTATCATTGTTATGTGAGATTGTTTGATAAGCATTATTGGAAATAAGTGAGTGAGTGTTCATATACTTGGACTAGAGTTTGTAAGCAAGGAGTGCTTTATTGAGTGAGTGATTGAGTGGAGTTGATTGAGCCTAGTCAAGTGGAAGTGTTGAAGTGGTAGTTCAAGTTCTATGAAACAAATTGTTCCATATTCTAATTTGATTAAAGAAAGAGATTGAAAGTGATTGAGCATTGTTGTGAATGTGAAGCATATTGAGTCTCTAACAATTCTCTATATGTTTTTATGATATTGGACAAGTTCTAGTGAGGACTTGTTGAGAGATTTGAGGTAAGTCTTGGTGAAGACTTGTTGAGAATTAATAGTTCTAGTGAGACTTTAAGATTTAAGGTAAGTCTTGGTGAAGACTTGTTGAGCAGATTGGACAAGTTCTAGTGAGGACTTGTTGAGCAGATTTAAGGTAAGTCTTGGTGAAGACTTGTTGAGAAGATTGGACAAGTTCTAGAGAGGACTTGTGGATATATTAGTGTGAGATTTTGTGGAAGCTTACAAGGCAGATTTGAGATAAGTCTTTGAGAAGACTTGAGAGCAGAGTTGATTGATTTTTTCAAACCTTGAATTAAGGTTTGGGGCAGATCTAGAAGATTTGATTTGTGATTGAATCAAGATTTGTGTTAAGGCTTGAGGACAGATTTGAAAGGACTATGTTTAGTGCAGATTTGAGGATAGATATTGAGAAATTTGTGCTAGACCGAAGGACTATGTTTAGTGCAGATAGAGGATTGAAAGATAGATATTGAGTATATTTGTGCTAGATCAAAGGACTATGTTTAGTATAGATCAAAGGATAGATATTGAGTAGATTTGTGCTAGATCGAAGGACCGTGTTTAGTATAGATTTGAGATAGAGATGAGAGCTAGCTTTGGAGGTGACAGAGTATAGAGGATGATAGTCTCTAGTGGATAGAGATCCATTAGCCAAGGTAGTGAGGATAGGTCTTCTGAGTGAGGATATGAGTCTTTAGTGGATAGAGATCCATAAGCTAGTGTAGTGGAGGCAGCAATTCTTCTAGAAGATCACTAACTAGAGCAGAGGAGATTGGTGTCTCCTGTGGATAGAGATCCATGAACTTGATTAGGGGATTGGTGTCTCCTTTGGACAGAGGTCCATAAACATTGTAATAGGGAAAGGTTTCCCAAGAGATTTGTTGAGAAAATTTTAGTGAAATATTTTCTTCGTGGAGTAGCCCACATTGGGTGAACCACGTTAAATTGGTGTCTCTATTGTGTGTGGTGATTTGTGCATTGCTTTGATTACTGTTGTTGATATTGCTATTGATATATTGCATAATATTGATTGGGAAAGAAAAGTAAAAAGTGGTCTTATACTGTTCACCCCCCTCTCAGTATAAGCTTGTGTTCTTTACATGTTAAACCCAACAAAATTGTGTTGTTGAGAGGAAAATAGGTCCATTGCAAATATGGCAAGGAAATTATTCCAAAATTTTCATAATTTCTTATAGGATTAATGTTGTTTTACCTCTATATATTTTCTTAATATGTGTGCTGCTAGGGTACTAAATGGAGTCACTCCATTTGACGCTTGGTTTCAAAGGAAATCATCAATTAAGAATTGGAGAGTAATTGGGTGTATTGCTTATGCACATCATAATAATTCAAATGATATTATAAATTTAGATGATAGATCTTTGAAATTTGTGTTAGTAGATTATAATAATAAATATAAAGGATATATTATATAACCCTAATAGTAGTACTATATTTTCAAATAGGGATGTCACATTTAATGAGTCTACTTTATATAAATCTAGTTCTTTTAGCATTGATGACAATTCTTCCTTACAAAATCAAACTAAGAGACCAAAGTGGTTGGAGCAAACAACCAAAGACTCTCCAATTGGTGAGATGTACAATTATAGAACTAGAAGCCAAAATTCAAGTATAACCTTCATGACTAAAATTTAGAATTTGATAAACCTCAAACCTATAATCAAGCCAAAAATAATCCAAACTAGATCATAGCTATGGAAAAAGAATTACATTATCTTATAAAAAATGATACTTGGAATTTAGTGTCAAGGCCCTCTAAGAGAAATTAATTAGGTTGTAAATGGGTATTTAGACTTAAGTTAAATTCTTTAGGAGAAGTTGATAAACATAATGCTAGATTAGTAGCAAAATGTTTCTCACAAAAGTATGGAGTAGATTATGAGGAAATTTTTTCTCTAGTTGCTAAAATGCCTACAATTAGATTAATAATAGCATTAGCTACTACTTTTAATTGTAAAATTTATCAATTAAATGTAAAGAGTGCATTTTTTAATGTCAGCTTAGATGTTGATATTTTTATGGAACAACTTCAAGGCTTTGAGAACCTAGAAAAGTAAAATAATGTTTGTAGATTATAGAAATCCCTATATGGACTTAAGCAAGCTCCAAGAAGTTGGCATGAAAAGGTTTTGAAATAATTTTTTTTCAATTGGTTTTAATAAGTGTTATTTTGATCTAGATTTGCATATTTCTAGGAAAAAGAATAGGATTACGATCATTGTTTTATATGTATATGATTTAATTTTAACACAAAAAAATGAATGTATTATTGAAATATATAAAAAACAATTACTAAGTAGATTTGAAATGACTAACATGGGTTTGTTGCATTACTATTTACGCTTGAAAATCTATCAACAATCCCCTAAGATTATGATTTCTCAATCTAAGTATATATTATAAATCTTGCAAAGGTTTAAAATGAAAAATTGCAAATGTGTTTCTACTCCTATGATTTCTAGCAAATTTGAAATTAATAAAGATTCTAAAGCTTGTAGATAAAATTTGGTATAGGAAATGTATAGGTATTTTACTCTTACTATTTTTATGCCTGATATTGCTTATTTTGTTAATGTAATGGCTAGATTTATGCATAAGCCTTATGATGTTAATATTAATATTGTTTATATAATAATTAAATATCTAAGTGGAACTACTAATTTGAGTTAAAATATGTAAGTAATTGACATGTAAATTTATTTTTTTATTGTGATAGTGACCATGCTATGGATAATGTTGAAATAAAATCCACAAGTGGATATTGTTTCTCCTTGGGATAAGGTGTGATCTCTTTGTGAAGTAAAATATAATCAACTATAGTGCTCTTCTCAAATAAGACTTAGTATATAAGTGCTACTATAGCATGTAAATAAGCCATTTAGATTCAAATACTACAAACAAAAATTGGGTTTAACAATAATAAATCTATCACAATATTTTTTGATAACCAATCTTCAATAGCTTTGGCAAAAAAAACTATTATGCATCAAAGGAAAAACACATTGAGATTCAAGCACACTTAATTAGGGAGAAGTTATTAGGTGTGATAATTAAACTGATACATTGCCCCATAATTAAAAATATTTTTTTTGTTTTCATAAAACCATTAGAAGAATCTAAATTATCTTACTTTAGAACTAAACTAGGCCTAATGGAATTGCCCTCAAGGGAGAGTAATGCATAATATCTGTGATGTCAATTATTTTAAGTTATTTTAAGGTTTTGTAAATTCCATATTGATGGATGTTATTTTTTGGCATGTCAATGGAGCATGTGTGTGTGCTATTTATTTATCCATGTTGATGGATGTTATTTTTTCATGTTGATGGAATATGTATAGCACTTTTTTGTCCATGTTGATGGATGATATTTTTCCATGTTGATGGAATATGTATGCCACTTGTTTATCCATTTTTATGGAAATATTATTTACATGCCATATTTTATATATGACATTTATTTATCCATGTTGATGGATGTTATTTTTTCATGTTGATGGAATATGTATGCCACTTGTTTATCCATGTTGATGGATGCTATTTTTCCATGTTGATGGAATATATATACCACTTATTTATCCAACTTGATGAATACTATTTTTCCATGTTGATAGAATATGCATACCACTTTTTATCCATGTTGATGGAATATATATGGCACTTATTATTGATGGTTTACATGTTGATGGGAACCATATTTACATGCCATTTTTTATATATGATCCTGAATCTATGCCATGTTTTTATTTTTTGGATCCACGTTGATGGATGGTGCCTTGCCTATTGCCACACAAATTGGAGTCTCTACTAATCTATTGTTGAAGAAGTCTTTGCCAAAACATATCCTCCTTCATAAAATTAGTTTTTTGGAACCTCACCTCTTGTAAAATTGTATTATAACCCTAAAATTAGATTAAGGGGAAGTGTTGGAACAAATAATTCAATTTTGGGATTATATTGTAAATTCACCTAATTATAAAGGTGAATAATAAAATTAGGTATCTAATATTTAATATAAATTAAATAGATAGGTATTTAATTTATATATATTATTATTTATATATATACCTAGGTTAGATTAATATATATTAAGGTATATAGATAAAATAAATTTATACCTATATTTATTTTATCCTACACCTTAATATTATTATTCCTACGATTACTAAACTAAAATAATTCTAATATCTAGTCTAAATCTATCTAACTCAAAGTCAAAGGTGACATGGAATAAAACTTGAGTATGGTGGCATGTGGCATGAGTGAGATGGCATATGACATAGGTGTGGTGGCATGTGTCTTAAGTGTGGTGGCATGTGGCTTGAGTATGGTGGTATGTGGTAGGAGTATGGTGGCATGTTGTATGAGTGTGGTGGCACATATTGTAAAGATTTTCCTCCATGAAAATTTTCCAATGAGATAATATTCCAAACTATATATTCATGTTAAAATCCTTGTGTTGATGGTGAGCTAATTGTGTAGTGTTAACTATGTAGTTTTTATTATGTAGTGTGAATTATGGACAACTAATAGTGATACACTATTGTTTACTTGAGATATTGGTGATTTGCACTAGTCATATTTGAGAAAAAAAGATTGTATATTTTTTTGAAAATAATACAAAAGTGGAGATACAATTTTGGTCATGGTTTTTCTCTTTATAGTGTTTCCACGTAATATTGGTATCTTTTATGTGGTTTGGTTTATTTCTTACCTTACATTTTTTAAATTTATTAAATTTTATGCTATTTATATTTTTGTAATTATATATATATATATATATATATATATATATATATATATATATATATATATATATATATATATATATATATATATATGACATATTAATAATTTGTTTTTTAAGTTTGTTTTAATCCACTACATTTGGGGTATTTTTCTTACTTCCTCCCCCTTCAAGGATAATCTAACCGCTTGGAATACCTTCAAATAAGGAGCTTTTACAGAGAGGAAAAACTATGGATGTGGCTAATGGAACCTAAATGATTCTTAATCTAAGTATGAAGAAGCAATCTACTAGATCTATGAAATGATAGTGATTTATTAGAATTTCAGGGGTCACAATGCCCTTTCAAAGCATCGTCTAGTGTATTTGTAGATTATTGCATTTCCTAACCTTTTATTGCATGATGGAGAGGAGAATTATCAAATGGAGAATCCAAAGGACATGGAACTAACTTTTATAAATCAGTCAGAGGATAGGGATACAAATATTACAAAGATCATGGTTTAGGAAGTGTAGACATCAAAACAACACCAATATGATTATGTGACTGTAAAAACTGATTGCATTGACACACACATCCCCCAGGGCAGCCCCCAGAGGTTAAATAGTGGTCCTAACCACTCACACAGTAGTTTTGGAAGGTCAAAGGTCAATTTGGCACCTTTTAGGCACTCTTCTCTCTACTCGTTCCACCCAGGGATGATTACAAACTGGTATTTGTTTCACCCAAGGATGATTAGTAGTATTCACTCCAGGGTGGGGCGACTAATAGGTTTGATGGGCAAAAATTCAAATCTTGACAAATGGCAGCTCAGATCTGCCACTTAACTCTTCCTTCATTGCATGGGAGTGTGAGTGAGCATTTTTTAGCACTAGAGGTAGTTACAGGGGTAGTCATGGAGCCCCTAATCAATGAGGAATCTTCTCCCCCCTGGGAAGGCATGATTGCCAAGTGGTGCCTCTGCATGCTCATCCAAAGAGACCGTTAGGTCTATAAAATGGTGAGTCTTCTCACCCCAAACATATACAAAGAGGGAGAATTTTGAGCAACAAAGTGCTATCATTTTACATCCTCACACCTTTTGATTTGTGCCTTTCACATCCTTGATCTCTTTTGGAAGGGAGGTCATAGGGTGATTATTGGAAGCGCAAATCCAAAACCAAAACCCAACATTTGGCCATAAAATCCTACCAAATTTGTCTAAAACAACCCAAAAGAGGTTTTTTACCCATCCCAAGTGGATTTGTGTTGAAACCAGGCCCCAAACGATGGGCGTCCTGCCCCCGGGTACCCCCGCACTGCTGCAGTCCTAATCGCCCCACCCCAGAGTGATTAGAAATCTGTAATAGATTTCTTTTCTATTATTTTTGCATATGATTCTATGTTTCTTATATAGGTTTTCATTCAAATTTCACATCATTTTGAGATGTTTTGACCATGTTTTTGTCATTTCCCGCTTTTGCTAACATGTAGGTAACATCATCAAATTCCTAGTGATAGAGGCTAAATTGGAAAAATATGACCTTCTGGGTCTTTCCAAAATACCCCATTTTACCTAACCCCAAACTTTGTAGGTGATTTGGAGCTTCCCAGATGTGACATTTGGGACTATGCTTTCTAAAATTTTATTGCAGGTCTAATCGTCCCACTTCGGGGCAATTAGAAATTCATGGTGAATTTTTTGACTGGTCCATTTGCAGTGCCCTCCTGGGAATATCCTCATGCTTTTGTTAAATTTTTAGATCATTCTGATGCTATTTAGTTATAATTTTAGTTATTTTTCGCATGCACTAATCGTAGGCTTGGGGATCTCATGTTTCATTTTATCTATAGGTGCTACTGACTATTTTCTGTTTCATTGAACACAGGATCTCAAAATTAGTGGAGCAGCAAGGATTCAATACTCATAAACGCAAGTAGTGGCGACGTTTGTTCTGCCCATTCTACATGTTGGCACGCGAAAGAAGGAATACCATCTGTTGATGTGACAATAACATATTTAACGCTCCTAGCCCCTAAAAATGGAGGAGACGGATTGTAACTAGGTTCTAAAGCATATTAATAAAAAATGTTGTACTCCATATTTGATTTTATACCTTGTTTCAATGCTTTTATGTTTCTCTCCTTTCATGCATTTCAGTTCATAGGATTTAGCATTAAGTTTAGTTTCGTTTACATCGCATCTTGGCATTTCCTTTTTGCTTTCGTATCCTCGTGCTTTCAGGAAGAGTTTCATGTTAAGGATATCAGGATTTCTAAAATTAATACTAAAATATGTATTGCTACAACTAGTTTAGGTTCTAATTTGATGTTCATGGATAATCTGGCATCCTAAGTATTATGAAATACCAAATACATCAATGGGCTTGTCGATCAAATTTAAGAGTTTGTAATGGATGCCAAAATCAATTTAATAGCTTTGGCCAAGAAGGAAGAATGCATGGCTATGACTGCATGCATGTTGAAAGGACAACACTCAGAATGAATGTTCTATGTCATATTGGGTTGGTCAATATGGTGTTTAGTCTATTTGGTTTTGTTAATGGTGTTTTTTTTGTTAGTCTTGGTCTCAATTTGTTTAGTGGTGATGGTGTTATGTTTGTGTCTAAGTCTATAATAGATAGTATTATATAGTTTAGTGGTGATGTAGTTTAATATGGGTTGTATACTTGAATAGGAGGAGTTTTGTATTGTCCAATTTTACATTAAAACAAGGCATATATGTGTTGTGTGACAATGTAAAAGGGTTGAGCCCCTTTCAAAAACCCCTTATTACAACCTTATAAAAAATAATGTATATGAATATATTAATATGTATTACAATTTTTTGTAAGATGAAAAAGGAATGTAAGACATAATAGATCAATCTAGGCTTATACAAGGGTTCAGACCCTTTCAAAACTCTTATTTTACCAATATAAAAAATATCCAAGCTTACTTCCTTTCAATTTAGTAGTACTTCAGAAAATATCCATAATAATACTCCCAATGAGTACTTAAGTGTTCAAATCCTCTTCTTGTTTGAAGAAAATGGGTTTCTTGTTCCTATTGTAATGTCAGCAACATGATAGTACTTATAGAAGATTGGATGCTTTTGATTCCTCCAAGGATGACTTTCTAGATCATCCAAGCTCCCTTGGAGGATCTATTATAGATGTGTTAGGAGGATCGCAAGGGTGATAGCGTGTGCAACTTGTAAGATGACATGTTGGAGTGAGGTGAGTTGAAAGGTATGACTAGCTAGTTACCACTAGTTTTATGGAGTTGCTTAGGGAGATAACTAGAAAAATTGGTAGTTACATATTTGATTGACCATTAAAGTACCTTTATTGGCAATCAAGTAGCTTAGTTGGTAGTCCAATTATGCATTGGATGGGGTGAGCAACAAGGTTCACAATAAATAGGTGGTGATAGGTAGTCAAACAACTAAATATTTAGGTCTAGCAGTGGCAACACAAAAGCACCATATGGAATTTCATATAGTGCTAACATATGTGTTATACAAAATTCTATAAGGCACTTTTATAGTGATTCTATTCTATCATTCTAGGAAATTTTAGGTCTCAAAATTTATCAAAACATAGGTATATTTATACTCATTGAAAATATATTTTTAATATCTTTCCAATGGTACTATGTTTATGATATTTTGTGAATATTTGATATAATTTTGGGATCCTAAAATGTTAGGCTACATTTTTCCCTTAATTTGGGTTGAATTCATTGAACTAGCCAAAATGCTAGTTGATGATGTAATTGATATGTAAAATTGGATGTCTACAAATTATAACATTATGGTATCATGTGTGAGTTAGTCTATTAATTCTTTAATAACATGATTATATATTTTTATATAAAGGTATTGCAGAATATTACAAATTATGCATAATTCACCCTTCTATTCCATGCTTTGTAATTTCTCCTTCCTCCAATGTTAATATTAAGGGGTTATGTTGTCATACCATATTTTATGTTCTTTGTTACACCTCCTAATATTTGCTACATCTTTATGACTAATATGTTATATACCAATGAATTTGGTTAAAACCAAAATTGATTTACAAAAAGGCCTAATTTATTAAGCTTAACTTGGAAGGAAACATGCTATAATTCATGGTTATTTCCATAGGAAAATCACTTTATCTCACAAATGTTCTTGTATTTGAGATATTTTTTGTATTTAGGGTGTTGAGATATAAATTAAAATTAAAAAATATGTACTTTGTCTCAAGAACTATCACGTGCTTCAAGTTAGTTTCCTAGGTATTAGATGCTATAATTCTATAATTTTATGTAAAAAATATAGAAATATACTTGGTATTAGAGTAGGAACCTTGGGAACTGGCTCCAACATGGCATTTATGTGCTAAAGTCTATAATTCCATGTTTTTAAACTTAGTCACATCATGGTATGAACATATTAATGATAGCATTTGAAGAAAGGGTCAAATACATGGGTGCCAAAATATCATATCTTTTGGAAATTGGTGTTGGTTTTTTATTTATGAGTGATATTAGTTCTAGAATTAGGAATACGTGTATACATTGGTCATAAATGCTCTTTGATATTATTATTTTTAGGTATATATTGAGGTTTTTGAAAAAAAAAATCATATGCTAAATCTCTTAGAATCATTCTCTTAAATTAAATATCTCTTATCAAATCATACTTTAGAATTCAATTACTTTTATTTGTCCCCTTGCTCATTTATAAATGGATTACACTAGGGATCCTACCAAAATGATGTGACATTATTATGCCTAGATATGTTGCATCAACTAGGTTCCTATCATATGACTAGAGTAAGTACTTAACATTAAGATAAAATTATATTCTATTACACAATGTCAAGCTATTTGATTACCATGTGTAGGTTTTCTTATTACAATAGTAGTCAATAATTGCTAGAAATAATGCATGAGAAAATAAAATATAATGAGTATTATTATGTTTTCTACATGTGAACATTTCCATAATGCATCATTACCCTATGAGATGGTTTTAATTTTATCACACATAAAATTTAGTCCTAATTTGAAATTTTTAATTATTTCTTGATAAAACATATACTCTTCTCTTTTATGTAGTGTTTATTAACAATTGAATAAGTGTTTTTCTTAGTCTAGCACTTCAATTTATTCCTATGTTAACACATCAAATTGATGGAAAGGAAAATTATGTTACTTAAAATAGATAAAAATATGTTAGATTATTGAATCCAAGACTAAAAAATATGAAATAATTGATTACATTTACTTTATTTATGATTATTTTAGCATCATAATAAGTGGGATCTAAATATTCCTACTATTAAATAATTTTGTTTGAATCGTATAAGGTTTTGTGATAGATCCAATTATAGAAGCATTGGTTTAGCTTGGGTGTAGTATAAGCTCTTTTTGGACTTGTGGATATGGAATTGCTTATTTTTCCATGAATTTGACATATTAAATATCAAATGTCCACTAAGTAGATAATATGGCACTACTCCTTCATGTCTAAAGTTGGCTAGCTGACAATACCTAGAAATATCTATTATATCTTATTGAAAATATATTTTTATTTCTCAAATATGGTTAAAACTATTATATTTATCCATTAGTATGGTAATTGAATTTTACCATTATCAAATTTGAATGATTTCCATATCATATAATTTATTTGAAGCTTTACGGTATCACTTTGTGATGCAAAGAGTGGCACCTATTTTGATAGGGACTAAAAAGCCTTTGGAATATTTTATGTATCTTACAAAACATTTTATTAAGAAATTAGCTGATCATAAGGTGCTTAAATAATAGGGGTGTACAAGAATCAAAATTAATTTTCTATTGAACTTTAGAACTAGATCTATCCTTCAATACTATTTATATTGTAACTTGGTCATAATATATTATATTTTATTGATTTTAGTATCATTATAGAATATACTCAAAGTGATTTCCAATAATATATCATAATATTTTTCTCTAAAGTCAAGTAATAGGTTTTAATATATAAAATTAGGTAGCTATCTAAAATACTTGTATTGAGATTGTAGCTTAGAAATTTAAATAGTTATAGATTTTCATCTTGTGTCCAATTCTATCCTACAACCTAGAAGATATTTATTTCCATTCATAGAAAAACCTATAGAGTGAAAAAATAATTATAAAATAATAGGTGTTTATATCATTATAAAAACCAAAAGAAAGAAAAATGACACCACCATTCAATAGTACCAAGAATATAGATGTAAATATCGTGAATATACATTCATGAAAATACTATATATTTTAGTTTTTAGAATATTTTATGCACACAAATGAAAGCAACACACCACACATAATTTAAATGATATATCATAAATAAGCACATGATATGAAGGTTGTCGTTAGACACTATATAAAATATTTAAAGGAAATACTTTTTATCATATTGATGACCAAATAAATAGTGTAAAGGGATCTAAATACCCAAATCATAAGTGAAAATAGGTCAAGGTTAAAGAATCAACCTTAATTTCTATTATTAAACATTAAACCCACCTCGATAAGTTGTACAATGGGCTATAGTGCTATGCAAATAGATATAGTAAAAATGTTTATCTTTACCTCATGTGAAGCTTAACAAGACATTATAATATTCATTTCCAAGTTAAATAGGGGAGACAAAAAATATCCTTATTAGTTCTCCTGCTTCATATCTTGACACATCTCACATGACTCTTTACTTCTATACTTAATACCTATCACCTATGACTCTTCACTTGCACACATGACACCTTGCATATTCAAACACTCTTCTCACTTTGATACATACTTTAGACAAATATTAAACACACTCCCTAAACTAAATATTTACAATAGCTCTAAATGGTACTAAATAATATGAACCTCAAACATAATAGTACCACATTGACTTCATAGTGAGTCCAACTTCTTCATGAATTGGAAAGCACCAAAACATGCTTCTACACAATTTGAAATTGATCCATTGTCCACCCAAGACCATTATCCTTGCTAAGGTTCCAAGGCACCATTTTATATTCTTAGGCAACCATGTTGATAAATACTCTAGCCCTAAAGCATAGTAGCTAAAAAATGAAGATGGCAAGATTTGACCTCATGATCTCTAGCCTCCAAGATGATTTATATAGCCAATTTTTTGCATATCCCTACTTGCACAGTCATAGCTATAGTCTCATAGAAAAAATAGACTAGGTAATTTTCTTTGATAAGGAGTTGCCATGGAGGTTTGAACAGAAAACCTTCATATATTCCCATTGCAAGGATTCCCATGCACATTATTGTACCATGTATGTTGTTGGTTATTAAAAGTAAAAATTTTACTTATCCTTCATTTCTATCAAGAAAGACCTAAAAAATGCTTACATATATATTCAATCCAAAGACACCTAGAAATCCTAACATATAACAACATAATCATCTTTTTAAAACACTAACATAGGTTAAAAGGTGAAAGCATGAGATTTCGGAAATAAAAGAACACTTAAGATGCAATGTAACATAACCAGCTTGATATATCAAAAGTAGAAGCACAACCCTTTTTATTCATAAGATTCTGACTCGGTTACAATAAATCTCCTCAGTGACATATTCTCGGTTACAGTCATGATTAATGATCTTCTCTCCGCATGCCCACATGCAAAATGGGCGGGCTAACGTATTGCCGCCGCTGGTGTTAATGAGTCTTTGCCGGTGCCTCCTTGCTTGCTGCTATTTCTCCTGCAGTCAAAGAAACAAATAAACGCGTTAGTAGCACCTGTGTTAACATAAAACATTTACTTCTAAAAAAAAAGATGAAAGATGTATGCTTGAGATCATTAAAAACCGTGCATAGACGAGTGTAGATGACATGCACGTTTAATCAGAATCAGCACTAAAACGACAGAACGTAGAACATAGTACGTAATATGTCTAACAAGTTAACGTAGAACGTAATACCGCAATGAAAGACGTGAGATTTGCAAATTCTACAGAGGACAAAAAACTTTACTAGGAGGCCGCTGCCATTAGAAACAGAGAGATCGAAAAGAAACACGAGAGCATAATAATATCGATATATATATTAAACACGTAATGCAGAAAGAACCCTAATGCAGGATAAAACGCCACCTGCAGATCTGTCCTAACCTTACGCAAACGGTTAATGAGAAACCGATGCAGAAGAATGCAGAACAAACAAAGATAACATTATTAATGAGATCTGTTCTTTCTATTTATCTGTCTTTATCGAACATATAATGCAGAACATTAATACAGGATAACACGCAAGAACATGATATATATTAAAGCGAAATCAGCAAGAAAAGGTATGGGGTGCCCAAGCGGGCCGCCCCGTTAGAATTTAATTATGGCGCCAATCCAATAAGGAAGGGCCTAGAATATTTTGTATTGAGTTGTCGTCGAATTAGTGGGATGTAGTGATCCACTGTCGGGTATGGAAGTCAGATTCACGCTTCTAAGAACCACCCACCAACCTCTATTTTGTAAGAGATTCTGGATGTGAAGAAGGTGAACTCAAACTGGTGCAATCGGGTCTTCAAATGAACAGCACTTCGTTGTATTTTTAAAATGCTTCGTTCCGGTCCTTTTTTACATTGCATTGAGCTAGTTTTTATAGAGGAATTTTGCCTCTGAACATTAATGTCAAACCCTAAGTCCGCTGCTGAGATTTGACCCTTGTCAGATGATTTATGAGACATGGCTCGCACTGACATCAGTAGTTATGAGGCATGGCCTCGGACTGGATTTGTTGTTGAGACTGCTCGTCTCATTACTGCAGTTGGTGAAGTCCGCCGTTTTTACAGACCCACGTGGTCTCTTTAAAAATGGGCACGCAGGGGTGCCACGTGGCGGCCATGCCTTGGATGTTTTAATGGCGCCTCTTGAATGGTCGAATGTCTGCCTTTGAATGTTGACTTTAGGTGTCTCGCCTTTAAATGTCAAAGTGTCACGATATCGCGACACTTCGACCGATATGCGACGAAGTGTCGCGATATCGCGACACTTCGGCGGGTTCCCTTAGGGCCTGAAGTGTCGCGATATCACGACACTTCTAAGGCCGAGGCTTCGGGGCCTTAAGTGTCGCGATATCGCGACACGCTATCGACGTCTAAGGCCAAGGCTTCCTCGGGCCTGAAGTTGTCGCGATATCGCGACACTCCGACTCTAGGCGTGCGGCAAGGGGCAGGGCCGACAGTGTCGCGATATCGTGACACTCTAAGGCCAAGGTTCCCTTTGATTAAGGCTTTTTGCTCTTGAAGTTTTGCTTAGGGCTTTGCTTTGAACGAAGCTTTGTCTTGTTTGTTTGATAAGGCTTGTCTAAGACGACCATCTTTGCTCTGCTCATTTTTTGACCTTCTAAACTGTTGTGTGAGTGGTTAGGACCACTGTTTGACCTCTGAGGGCTGCCCTGAAAGTTGTGTGTGTCAATGCGATCAGTGTTTGTAGTCACTTAATCGGATGGGTGCTGTTTTGGTGTCTACAGATGCCCCTTTTTGGGAAGTGCTATGGGTGACGCAGTGCTGAGCAAAAATAGACGACCAAAGCACTAATGATTAGGGTTTCTTGGTAACCTAACCAACTTTTGATGCCCCAAGTATGGAAAGGGCATGCATTCTTTGAATCCTTGCTTCGACGAGCTAAGGAATTTGATTTCAAGTGTTAACCTATTTTGGTGAGGTGTGACTTGAGCTTGGACATTGATCAGTCATGATTAGGCAAAGGGCGTAACCTTTTGTCCACGGGGGAACCTTGTGTTCATGCTTCAGGAATGCCAAGTGTTTGATCAATTTAATGATTGCTTGTTTATTGCCCCAAGCAGGAGCGTGATTGTCTTTGTCAATGATTCTTTGAATGCATGTCATTGCCTTGATTGGGTGTGTGCTTGTTGATTGGTGACTAAGTGTGACTACCCCCTCAAGCGACGAATCGATGAGGGAATGACCTTCGTGAGAAAAGCGACGAGTCGCTTGACCCAAGATGACTTAGGTTAGGGTGCCTTTAGATGTTTTACCATTTAAGCACGTGCAGTTTCCCGACATTTGGACCTATTTTTGGTGGGTGCTAACCCTTTTGGTGATGCCATAATGGGGTGAAATCATCAACAACCCATCTTCCCGTGGAGCGGTCCGGCTAGGGGTAGCCTTCTAGGGGAAGTAGGAGAGTAACAAGTTGAACCCCGACATCGATTTTTTTATGCCAAGAGGTTAAGTGCAAGAGCACTTGTGTCTGGCAATGCTTATTGCAATGTTTTTGTGTTGCATTTTTATGATGTTTTTGTTGTTTTAATTTTCTTTCTTTGTGTATATGTCATGATTTTATGCACAATGATTGATGTTGATGGATGCATGCTACTTTATATTGATGGATGCATATGTTGTAATGAATGCAAATGTATGTGATATGCAGAGATGAAATGGATGGATGGACTTTGTGATGTGTGGCTATGGCACCATAGACTGTTTAGAACTCCATTATTTTGTTTTGAGGCGATTGTTGTGATACATGACTTTGTATGTATACATGTGGTTTTTCTTTTCTGATGGTAGTGTAAGGATGAAAAGTAGTGCAGTTGGTTTAGAAATGTAGCTAAGGTTTTCTGAGACTCAGACGGTTTTAACTTATTAGCCATGACTGTACTGTATCTTACAAGACTTTTGAACAAGGTATGAATCGGACTTGTTTTTGACCAAGTTATTTCACATCCTTGTGTGTGCAGTTGAGTTCATTTATGTGGTATTTGTCAGGATACCGCCAGTGCCAGATGGGCTTTCAACCGAACCTATACTGAGGATCACCTAACTAGCTCCACTAACTCCTTTGTTGTATTTAGTTAGATTAATCTGCGGTGTTATCTAGGATACCATAAGCTAGCTCATCCACATGCAAATATTGATCTGTACACAAGTTAATGTGATAGATATATCGTCATGCGAGAGGTTTACCGCCGATGACCGATAGGCTATCAACCAAACCGGTACTGAGGCTTGCCTCATGACCCGTTAGAATGTTGAGAGTTCCAGGGATTCAAGTTCAACTCCCTTCTTTTCTTCAATTGTATTGGGATACTTGCTCGTTTGTAGTGATAAAATCACTGTTTATTTTGATTTATTTTTCTTTTGAGAAAGGGATTGGGGATATGGAGTGACGATAATCACTATTGTTTGTGCCTTTTGATGTGTGCACTGTAGTATGTCAAATTTTGGAGTTTTGACGCTTGCAAATTTTTGATGTTTTGCAACTATTTAGAACTTTGGGATTCTTAGGGAATTGGGTAGGGAGGATGCTTGTCCTTTTGCCAACTCTCAGCATTCTTGGGGTCATTCGCACAGGGGGATGAGCAAGATAACCGTTTCGCTTATGGTGACCTGGATTACTATGCAGGTTTCATCTTTCGTTCACACAACTTGGGAATTTTTATGTGTTTTAATTTGTGTTGGGATGTTACGTAACAAGGTGTATTTCAAGTGTAACTCTACCTTCGTAAAATCTGTTTGACTTGATACATTACATGGCTAAAGAGCAAAATGATGACTGAATCACGAAAACCCTTGATACATTAAAAGACCACTGACTCTAGTATGGTAAAAGCAATGCATGGTGTTTTTGTTGTTTTTGTAAAATGGAACAGTGTGGAACAAGATGGACTAGCGGATTTATTACAACCTATGGTGCCCTTGACCTGTACGACCACAAATATGCAATGTATGGATGCAATGCTTTAATGCGGCTATGTATTTTTGTATTTTTGATGGATTGATTTTTGTGAATATGAAGATGAAGTGCGAGAAGAACTCTCTTATTGATGAATTTGAGTATGCCTAGAAATGAGATGCAAATTTTTGTTGTTTTTGATGATTTTTGTTGTTTTTGAATTTTCTTGATTTTTGACCAAGCGATTGTGGAAATCCTTGGAGCATTTTGGGATTGACCAAGCGATTGCAAGAATCCTTGGAGCCTTTTGGGATTGACCAAGCGATTGCAAGAATCCTTGGAGCATTTTGGGATTGACCAAGCGATTGCAAGAATCCTTGGAGCATTTTGGGATTGACCAAGCGATTGCAAGAATCCTTGGAGCATTTTGGGATTGACCAAGCGATTGCAAGAATCCTTGGAGCCTTTTTGGGATTTGGCTCTCTTAGATATGAAATGGTCGCAAATGACTGATATTCAAGGGTTCTGTTTCCTTGATACCATCAAGAGAAGCTAGCCGGTATGTCCTGGGTCCTATTTTGCTATCAATGACATATGGACCTAACCAATTTGCCGCAAACTTGTCCCTTAGGTGGGATGGCAAACTGGAATTTTGCTGGTTTTCCTTCAAAACCAAATCACCAACCCGAAAGTCCCTTAGGTGAACTTTCATGTTGTAAGCTTTCTTAAGTCGCTCTTGATAAATACGTAAATGCTCGAGAGCATTAACGCGTCGTTCGTCAAGCAACGTAAGCTGGTCTAACCGGGCTTGCCGCGTAGAATCATCATCGATGAACTCTTGCATGGATATGCGCAGGGAAGGAATCTCCAACTCTAGAGGCATGACTGCCTCGGAGCCATACACAAGCAAAAACGGAGTGGCCCCAGTGGGTGTCCGAATGCTAGTGCGATAGGCCCATAGGGCAAGTGGGATTTGAATGTGCCAATCCTTATGACTATCTGCGACGGTCTTTTTAAGGATGGCAACTAGCATTTTGTTTGACGCCTCTGCTTGCCCATTCGCCTGCGGATAATAGGGTGTTGAAAAGCTGTGCTGAATCTTGTACTTTGTGGTCAAAGCACGCACGTCTTTGTTCTTGAAAGGCGTTCCATTATCCGAGACTATTTTGGATGGAATACCAAAATGACATATGATGTTATGCAAAATGAACTCCACAATGCGGGGTCCTGTCGTAGAGGTAAGCGGAATTGCTTCCACCCACTTGGTAAAGTACTCTGTGGCCGTTATGATAAACGTGTGATGACCTGATGATGCAGGGGAGATCTTTCCAATTAGATCGAAGCCCCACTGCGAGAACGGCCAATCAGACTGGACTGTCTGCAAGGCCTGAGAAGGTACGTGCATCAAATTGGCATGATGTTGACACTTCACGCACTTCTTGACATAGGTGCAACAATCTCGCTCTAAAGATGGCCAATAATAGCCCATGCGAAGAATGCGCTTTGCGATAGCCATACCACTAAAGTGGCCACCACATGTACCATCGTGCGCTTGGGCGATCGCCCAAGTGGACTCTTGCTTGGTCCAAGCAACGAAGGAGGATTCCTTCATAGCTGCGACGATACAAAATGTCTCCTATCAAGACATACTTAGCCGCTTTCTGCTTGAGTGCTCGTTTTGCGGCATGAGTCAATCCAAGTGGGAGATTACCTAACTTGAGGTAGTCTCTGATGGGTAAATACCGATCCTGTTGATCGAAAACCTCGACAGTATGAACAACCAATCCCTCTTGAAGTTCCTCCCTAGCAAACGCTGAATGGGATAGAACCCGCAAGAATAGCGTTGTGTTGCTATTAATGGGAGTAGGGGAGAACAAGGACCCCCAGTTGGCACGTTTCAGATGATCTTGGATTCGAGAGAACTTATCCGAGGATGGTTCAATCTGGATCATGTGGATTCCTGGCGTCAAGTCTGAGCTTGCACGCTCCATCACGGATTGCGATAAGGTTTTGACTTGAATGGTTGTCATATCACCGGAAAGGTCCTACGGAATTAGTGACCCCAAGGAGGCCATTGTGTCCGCAAAATGATTCGATGATCGAGGGAGGGCCTCGATGTCATACCACTCAAGTTTTGCCAAGAATTTGTCCACAAGGGCTTTATAAGCCTTCAGAACTGGGCATTTGCATTGATATACCCCTTTGACTTGATTGACTATTAACGAGCGAATCACCAAAGATATTCAGTCGTTTGATGTTCATGGTGATTGTTGTCTGAAGACCTAGGAGCAAGGCTTCATACTCTGCGTTATTGTTGGTGCATGGGAAGTTTAATTTAAATGACAGGGGCATTGGGGCACCCTGCGGTGTGAAGAATACAATTCCCGTGCCACCACCTTGCTCACATTTAGAACCATCGAAGAATAGGGTTATGTCGGCTTGTGACTCAGGCTCATCGGAATCTGGCGATTCCGAGACATGGAAGACCCCATCATCGGGTAGTTCTATGACCGAGAGGCTGATCGTCTTCAAGAGGAGCCTCTGCTAGTTGATCGGCTATGACTTGTCCTTTGATAGATTTTTGTCCAATAAACTCTATGTCAAATTCCGTCAACAACATGATCCATTTCGCCGTGCGACTACTATGATAAGTACGACTCATCATGTATCGCAATGGATTCTCCTTAGACACAACATACGTAGTGTTGCTCAGCATGTAATGGCGTAGCTTTTTAGTAGCAAACACCACTGCCAAGCAGAGTTTCTCAACGTATGCATAGTTAAGTTCATAACTAACCAAGGTGCGGCTAAGATAGTATGTAGCCTGTTCTTTGTGAAGTTCATTCTTCTGGGCTAGCATGGCACCCAGTGCCACCTCAGTAGCTGAGATGTATAAGTAGAACGGCACTCCTGGTCTAGGTGGTGCCAATACTGGCGGCGAAACCAGGTATTGTTTGATCTCGTCAAAGGTTGACTGGCACTCGTCATCCCAATGAAATGTAACTCCCTTGTGCAATAATTTGTTCATGGGTCGGCACTTGTCAGATAATTGCGCTATGAAGCGTTTAATCGATGCGACCTTGCCCTGTAGACTTCTGAGCTGCTTGATTGTAGTTGGGGGAACCATTTCGAGGATTGCCTTGACTTTCTTTGGGTCCACCTCGATTCCTCATTTTGAGACTATGAAACCCAAGAGTTTTCCAGATGTGACGCCAAAGACGCACTTCTTGGGGTTTAGTCTAACTTTATGCTCCATGAGGCGATCGAGGATCTTGCTTAAGTCAGCGATATGATTTGAGCGCAAAAGAGACTTGGCTAACAAATCATCCATGTAATCTTCCAAAGTTTTGTGCATGTAATCATGGAAGATATATGTCATGGCACGTTGGTAGGTGGCACCAAGCATTTTTAAGGCCAAAAGGCATGACCTTATAACAAAATGTCCCCCAAGGCGTTGTGAACGCCATTTTTAGTTGGTCTTCGGGATTGATACGAATCTGATTGTATCTCGAGAAACCATCCATGAGGGAGAGCATTTCGTGACCTGCTGTAGCGTCTACCAATGCGTCGATGCTCGGTAAGGGGAAATCATCCTTAGGACTCGCTTTGTTTAGATCTCAAAAATCGGTGCATATGCGAATCCTCCCGTCGGGCTTCTTGACGGGAACCATGTTGGACAACCATGGCGGATAATCCACGCAGATGACAAACTGTGCATCCAACAACTTTTGCAATTCGTCTTTGACCATCAAGGCCACTGTTGGGTGCATCTTACGTAGTTTTTGCTTTACAGGCTTGATTGTCGGATCAAGCGTTAAATTATGCGTGACTAGCTGCGGGTCTAGTCCTGGCATATCCTTGTATGACCATGCAAAAACCTCCTTCTTCTCTTTGAGAAGGGTAATGTAGTCGGCTTGCTCTTCGGGGGAAAGGCTTACCCCCAGCTTGAGAATCTGTGGATTCATTGGATCTGTGCCGATATCTACATCAGTCGTTTCCTCGATTGACATGTGGGATCCGTCCTCCAACTGATGTGGAGTCGGGATCAAATGGATATCATTAGCTGAATTTAGATCTCCGTTGGGAACCTCGGGTTCCTCTTCAGCCTGAAAAATATCCTGAGTTGTCCCTGGGGTAAAATGATGCATTTCACCGAAAGGCCAGTACTCTGATGGTGACAAAGGTGAATTGACGCGATCCCAGTCGATGGCATCTATGTCTAGATGCAATGACCTTGCTGGATCGGCCGGATTGCGGATGGGTGCGGTCAAATCAATGGAGATCATGTGGATGGAATGAATTTGGTCTCCATTACCGCGGGTGTGATAACTTGATTCTTCTAGATGCTCCCTATACTCTGGATCTGGCTCTAGGGGAACGGGCACGAATGGATCGGCCCTATGTGCTGATAGGAGGACAGGGTCTTCCCTCGGCACTGTTGTCATGATAGGGTCTCGGGGTGGACGGTGTTCATCATGAATTTGGAGCCATGGATCTAACACTAGGGCCCACCCCGCTGGGTCTACCCACCATTCATGCCCTAACCTTATGCCCATCTATCCCATTAGATCTTCATGAGTTAAAGGGCGATAATTCCGTCGCGCATGTCTGAGATAGATCATCTCAGTCTCATCTTCTGAATCACTTTCGGAGATCCAAAAATGTTCATTCTCTTCAGCAACTGTTACTTGCGACATTGAGGGTTCTCCTTGTTCCAGCAAGTTAATCCGGTCCCATGGCGGTTGTTCCACTCTTGGTGGAGGGACCTGATTCTCCTGACATGGTATTGATTCAACTGGAACCTCTAAGGGGAATAGCTTCAAAAAGATGTCCGGACATCGTTGATGTTTTCTTTGAGGATTAATGTCTGAACTTTCACCTCTCTCTAGCAAAGGAGGGGAGTTACTGCTGTTGCCAAGGGTGTTGGTTGACCATGGGAGGTAATCTCCCAATGTAAAGTCTGTATTTGGGTTGGCATAGAGATCGGGTGCCAATCCCCCCTTGTTGCCTATTTCTAGGCCTTGCATATTTTCTACCAAGATGTCTAAGGGCAGGGGATGGTTGAACCCTACTCCTGACTTATCATATGGCATCTGATATCTTGGTTGGCAAAGGACCCGCATCCCTTGTTCATATCTTCCTAGCCCGTATCCATGCCAATTGCATTGGCCGAGATATTTTAGGGCGAAGTTTGGGTTTGATAGATAATTGATGTTTTCAACAAAAGGTTCTTCGTCTGCTTCCTTTTGCTTGCATGGTTCAAGACCATGATCAAGGCCCCCATACACAAAATTTGTCTGGTTGGGTGGGTGACCTAGAGGAACAACTGTTCCTATGGGAAGGCGAGGTCTCCCCATATCCTGTACTGATTCTACTGTAGGCGTTGCCACAACATTCTGCACTAAGTACTCCCCAGGCCTGTATTGGCCATTTCAATAGTGATTGTTGATGCTTGGGAGGGAGGGAACGGGAGTCCTTCCTGAGTCCATTCCATGTTTGGTGTTTTAGGAATCTCAACTTCCGTAGTGCTAGGTGTTTCCTCTGTTGATACCGTTGATATTGTGGGCAAACCCTCTTCTAGGGGCTGAGCCTCTTCCATGATCTGTTTTCCCTTGTCCTTCTGTTTAGCCATGACAGGTGGCATTGGTAATGAAGGAGCAGATGATGAGGATTCACCTGGTTGGGATTTTGGTGATTTGGTCACCAGTGGTGCTTGCGGTATTGGACCCTGTTTAGATGGATTTAACTGGAAATCCAAATGCGTTGAAGGGAGGGTCGATTGAGGCATTAGTTGTACCGCGTTGCAATACTTGAAGGGTTCCAAGTCCATCGGGACTACATGTATTTCTCCTTCAAAAGCATACTTTAAGCACTGGTGAGCGATGGAAGGGACACACTTCATGTCCCTGATCCAAGGCCGCCCTAGCAGTATATTGTAAGCCATCTCGCCTTCTAACACATGGCACAATGTTGGTATTGTCTTTTGTCCTACCTGGATAGGTAGAACAACTGTACCGACTGTCGAGCATATTGCATCGTTGAAAGCTCGCAGTGTGTACGTGGAGGCTGTGATATGAGAGGTTGGCAACTTTAAATGTTTTAAGGCTGCAGTGGTAATGATGTTACTGGACGAGCCAGTATCTACCAACACTCTCTTGTATGGGATCCCGTTGATCCGCGCAACAACGTGCAGGGGTGGATCTGCCGTGTCATTCGATATTGCTTTGACTTCATCCTCTCTGAAGGTGATGACCGGTTCAGTACATCGTTTCACATGTCCTACGAAGTTGTTGAAAGAATTTGCTTCGTGAGGCTGTAATTCGATGGCTTTTAAAATGTCCATAAGAGCTTCCCTATGAGGTGTTGACTGTTGAATAAGCTCGTAAATGGACAGCCTAGCCGATGTGGTCCGCAAACTCTGCGTGAGTTTGGTCCGTATCGTGACCTCTGGTCTAGGCGGAGGTAACTGCACAGGGTGTTGTTGAGGCTGCGATGTTGTCGGGACTTCCCTCGTAGCTACCTCGGGGGTGACTGCTGGGTACTTTTTGTTCCTTGTCACTATGCTGATCATTCCCACAAATCCTTGCATGGGAAGATTCTCTCGCACCTCGTTAATCTGGAGAGGTTTTGCCTGTGCCTCGTGGGCAGGCAAAGGGTCCTTGAATACCCCCATTTGTTGGTTATTTGGCGCTATGGGGTTGTCCACGGCCAATGTTTTATTGTCGATTAAATCTTGGATTAATCCTTTGAATTTCTAGCATCCATTTAAATCATGTCCCCTGCGCCTATGGAATCTACAATACAATTCCTCTCTGTATCCCTTAGGCTTGGGGGCGTTAGGGTCTATAGTTTGGATTTCTGGCAAGGTGACTAAATTTGTCGCTGACAAGCGATCAAATAGGGAGTCCCTGGACTCCGTGTAAGGGGTGAATTGTCGCCTAGGGCGACGCTGCTGATTCTGCTCCTGTTTCTTATTGTCTTTTTCATAACTAGGAGGCACTGCCTGGTAATTAGCCTTTTGGGGCTGCATTTCTTGCACAGGCTTGGGAACATTTATCGCAACTTGATTAACCGTAGCGGGTTGTGATTGCGTATTCCTAGTCTTAGTGGTTTTATTCCACTCTTTCTTTTTAGGCTTGGCGATTGCGCCTTCGCCTATCTTAATCTCTTCTATAACTCTGGCTTGCGCCAAAGCTTCTTCTAAACTGTCGTATTGCTATAGCAGCAATAGACCAGAGATCGATTTCAAGCAACTTTTTGCGAACATCTGTGTGAGATCAGTCATAGGGGGACGGTAGGGTAGCTTAGAAAGCAAAGCCCTCCATCGATTCCCGTATGCTGTCATTGTTTCTTCCTCATATTGCCTGAGGCTGGCCAGATCACTCAGTGATGCCTTCTTCTTTGTGTTGAAAGCAAAGCGTTCAAGAAACGCATCTACTAATTGATCGAGATTGTTTATGTTGTGTTTGGGTAATTGTGTGAACCAATCCGAGGCAGGGCCTACGAATGTGGTTATGAAAGTTTGAAGCAACAATGCATCATTATCTTGGATGCCGAAGCATTGACTTAGGAACCTTGTGACATGTTCTTGTGCGTCCTCTTCACCTTTAAAAACTGCCAATTGAGGCAACTTGAAGTGTTCGGGGTAAAGAGGTGTAGGCACTGAGGGATGCACTGGATGACTACGGAGTTGACGTAATGTGGGCTTTTGATGCCCAGAAGCTTTTGTCTCCATAGACTCCAAACGCTCTAATAGCGCTTTGTATGCATCGGAAGATTTTATTTCTTCCTCTTTGGTTTGCTCCCGTTGTGAGTCATGGGAGACTGGAGGCCTATGGGGGGGTGGCCGATTGGCAGCCCTCCCGCCTTGATGGGGCATTTCGGCCCGTTCTATCTCTGGTTCGTACTCCTCATAAACTTCTTGAGGAGTCTCTGGGCGAGACCTATGACCTTGATTGAGTCCCCGTTGAGGGTACCCATCATTGTTTCGGGGAGTGGCCTCCCTCTCGGGTCTATAAGGTCTCGGAGGCAAAGCTTGACGAGGTCGTGGAGACCTGTCCGGCATCAAAGGGTTGTGCCTCTCATATTGTTCGTCTCTGTGGGTGCGAGGGGTTGGCACCCTCTCAGGTAGCTTATAGCGCAACTCATCCGCTTCATGCTGCATGCGCTCTTTATTCAAGCGGTATAAGTACTCTAACTCCTGATGACCCTGCTCAAGCTGCGTGATTCGAGCTTGGCGAGCGGCATGTCTGGCGACTGCCGGGTCGACTGGGTCTGCCCTCTTTTGTTGAGGAGGCTTGAATGTTTTGCCTATGTGTTTGCCTCGATCTTGATGGTCTAAAATTTCAATGGGTTGCTTCCCTTTGTCGGGGTAGGCGACATTTGCTTGAGGCTCTAGCCTTGATGTGTGATCATGATATCTGGCAGGTGCAGAAACACAAGGTTCCCGCGTTGTATGTTGTTCCCGAGGAATGCGATGATCTTCCTCGTACTCCCTTTCATGGGTGTGAAAGGGGCGGGCGGAGTTAGCTTGCCCTGTGTAAAGAGCCCTGCGCTCTGGATGTTGTCTTTCTGTTCTGATGGGAGGTAAAGAAGAGACGCCATATCCACGTTGTCTCTCCAAATGGACAGTATGCCTCTCTAGCGCTTCATCATGCTGTGGCCATTCAAATCTAGCCTCAAGAGGCGGTTGTCTACCTACATTGAGATCTACGTGTAAAGCGTCTTCCCGAAAGGGGCTGTGTTGGATGGGCATACCCCAATGAGGAGGCTCCCAATAATTTCTTTTTGATGGGGCCTGATATGGACTCTCTTGTAGGCTAGACCGCCAAGGCGGTATGGCCAAGTCCTCAGGGCTAAAACGAAGGCGACTAGCGCCCTCTCTTTGTGCACCTTCCGCAGCGTCCGCCCTTGATTGGGCTTGGCTACGGGTGTACACCATTGTGGCGCTTCTCTACTATCTAAGCAGATTTTATCTCGTTTATGGTGATTTGTCTTTTGGTCTACACTAAGCAGAAATGAACACACTCATACACAAAATCGTGATTATCTCTTTTAAGGATTTGATAGTGTGTCCTAAACTGGTTTAGTGCATTTTGATGTTTTGTTATGTTTTTGCAAATTTTGAAGAACGTTTAAATGCATAATGTTGGCTCATATGACTCCCATAAATGGTCGCCCCTTCAATATACCATTGCCGGACCGATATACCAACCTCTCTATATACCCGCCCTTACGAGAGGGAAACTATAGGTACGTGAGAGCAGATGGTACGTGGAACATAGGCGGTACGGAAAGGGGGATTGTCCTGTTAATGACACCTACCATAGAAGACTTATCCTCGCGTGCATGGGAATCACCCCAACAACACTCGGTCAGCTTTCGTCAGGATTTACGTCTAACAACAGTGACAATCGGGGAAATGGATGCAAAGCTAAGCCAAGGTGGTGATGAACCCACCGTTGGTCTTGCTCAAGGGCTGGGGTTTTACGACCAGCTCCTTGGTTCAAATTTACCGCGTGCAGTGTGTGGAGTTCATTTTTTATTTAATAAAAATGAAACGAGCAACAAAAAGAAACTTTCCCTATGCAAACCGGAAGACAGCAAGAAACACTACAAACCGGAAAACAGCAAGTAAAAATTAATTAATTTTTTTTTTTTTAAAGCAAGAAAAATTTATGGAAAATTTCTCTACCTTTCTTTTAAAAAAAATAAAAGTAAAAAAAGAAATATTATAGCAATATTCTAGCAAAAATATTACAACTAAAAAGAAATTAAATAAATAAAATAAACAGAAATATTACAGCAGAAAATGAAATAGACAGTTAGAACCGTTACCTCTTCTCTGCCGGGATTTGCTGTTTCTGACCTTCAGCTTAAAAAAAAAAGGTACCTGTTAAGCACAAAGCACAACAAATCTGATTAGTTTCTGTGATTTAAAAATCTGGGAACGGTCCCACCGTGATCGCCACTGAAAGCATGAGATTCCGGAAATAAAAGAACACTTAAGATGCAATGTAACATAACCAGCTTGATATATCAAAAGTAGAAGCACAACCCTTTTTATTCATAAGATTCTGACTCGGTTACAATAAATCTCCTCAGTGACATATTCTCGGTTACAGTCATGATTAATGATCTTCTCTCCGCATGCCCACATGCAAAATGGGCGGGCTAACGTATTGCCGCCGCTGGTGTTAATGAGTCTTTGTCGGTGCCTCCTTGCTTGCTGTTGTTTCTCCTGCAGTCAAAGAAACAAATAAACGCGTTAGTAGCACCTGTGTTAACATAAAACATTTACTTCTAAAAAAAAATATGAAAGATGTATGCTTGAGATCATTAAAAACCGTGCATAGACGAGTGTAGATGACATGCACGTTTAATCAAAATCAGCACTAAAACGACAGAATGTAGAACATAGTACGTAATATGTCTAACAAGTTAACGTAGAACGTAATACCGCAATGAAAGACGTGAGATTTGCAAATTCTACAGAGGACAGAAAACTTTACTAAGAGGTCGCTGCCATTAGAAACAGAGAGATCGAAAAGAAACACGAGAGCATAATAATATCGATATATATATTAAACACGTAATGCAAAAAGAACCCTAATGCAGGATAAAACGCCACCTGCAGATCTGTCCTAACCTTACGCAAACGGTTAATGAGAAACCGATGCAGAAGAATGCAGAACAAACAAAGATAACATTATTAATGAGATATGTTCTTTCTATTTATCTGTCTTTATCGAACATATAATGCAGAACATTAATACAGGATAACACGCAAGAACATGATATATATTAAAGCGAAATCAGCAAGAAAAGGTATGGGGTGCCCAAGCGGGCCGCCCCCGTTAGAATTTAATTATGGCGCCAATCCAATAAGGAAGGGCCCAAAATATTTTGTATTGAGTTGTCGTCGAATTAGTGGGATGTAGTGATCCACTGTCGGGTATGGAAGTCAGATTCACGCTTCTGAGAACCACCCACCAACCTCTATTTTGTAAGAGATTCTGGATGTGAAGAAGGTGAACTCAAACTGGTGCAATCGGGTCTTCAAATGAACAACACTTCGTTGTATTTTTAAAATGCTTCCTTTCGGTCCTTTTTTACACTGCATTGAGCTAGTTTTTATAGAGGAATTTTGCCTCTGAACATTAATGTCAAACCCTAAGTCCGTCGCTGAGATTTGACCCTTGTCAGATGATTTATGAGACATGGCTCGCACTGACATCAGTAGTTATGAGGCATGGCCTCGGACTGGATTTGTTGTTGAGACTGCTCGTCTCATTACTGCAGTTGGTGAAGTCCGCCGTTTTTACAGACCCACGTGGTCTCTTTAAAAAATGGGCACGCAGGGGTGCCACGTGGCGGCCATGCCTTGGATGTGGCGGCCACGTCAAAGTCCGCCTTTGATTGGAGAGGTGTCTACTTTTAAACGCAAAATGCCGAAGTGTCGCGATGTCGCGACGTCGATATATCACGACGTCGAGATATCGCGACGTCGCGATATCGTGACACTTCAGCCGAGGTTCCCCCTCGGGGCCTTAGGTGTCACGATATCGCGACGCGCGATATCGCGACATCTAAGGCCGAGGCTTCCCTCGGGGCCTTAGGTGTCGCGATATCGCGACGCGCGATATCGCGACGTCTAAGGCCGAGGCTTCCCTCGGGGCCTTAGGTGTCACGATATCACGACGCGCGATATCGCGACGTCTAAGGCCGAGGCTTCCCTCGGGGCCTTAGGTGTCGCGATATCGCGACGCGCGATATCGCGACGTCTAAGGCCGAGGCTTCCCTCGGGGCCTTAGGTGTCGCGATATCGCGACGCGCGATATCGCGACGTCTAAGGCCGAGGCTTCCCTCGGGGCCTTAGGTGTCGCGATATCGCGATGCGCGATATCTGACGTCTAAGGCAAAATCGCGACGTCGCGATTTCACGACATCTAAGGCCAAGGTTCCCTTTTGATTAAGGCTTGTTTGCTCTTGAAGTTTTGCTTAAGGTTTGTTTGAACGAAGGCTTGAAGTTTTGCTTAAGGTTTGTTTGAACGAAGGCTTGTTAAAGCGACCAACTTTGCTCTGCCATTTTTTGACCTTCTAAACTGCTGTGTGAGTGGTTAGGACCACTGTTTGACCTCTGAGGGCTGCCCTGAAAGCTGTGTATGTCAATGCGATCAGTGTTTGTAGTCACTTAATCGGATGGGTGTTGTTTTGGTGTCTACAAAAGGGTAGTCATTCCTTTGAGAATATTGTAGCTAAGCTGAAGCATAGAAGGTTTTCTATTTCACATGCATGCTCTCACACATGATAAATGAATAATCCCAAAAGATAAAAAATTGAATACATTTTTTATCATTCTTCTTTAATATTGTCATGCCCAAGGGAAAGAAGAATAGAATAAATTTTATAATTTAAATTTAGTATTTTGGATGGAGAATTATAAGGGATTTAATAACACAAAACAAGGAAAATTTATGGTAAAAAATGTCTAGAATTGTTGAGAAATTAAAATTATAAGGGATCTCCTTTTTATCTTTCCTTGAAATACAAAATAAGGATCATAGGATCCAAAAGTTGCTTCTGCATGACCAAGTTAGGTAGCTCAATACCTGCTCTATTACCGTGCTGAAATTTACAATATTTTCTAGAAATAAACATAAGTGCTCAAATATTATGTAGAGACCATAAAAGGAAGAAAGAAATAAAAATAGAAACATAGAGATTTGGGGGCACCCATAGACACCATACATAATCACTATACAATCCATAGATTATATTCACAACACTCCAATAATCAAATGATAGTATAAGGGGAATATTTATACCAATATTGAAATCCCAATTACATAATAAACTTTAACCTAAGAAAACATAGTAGAAGGGCTTAAGTTTGATTACAAGTGATAAGGTGGGTTTAACCATAATAAGATTTGTTGTAACCCATAAGACTAATATAATAAAATATTATAATAAATTAATATATTACATAATAAAATGGCCTTAAACCTCTTCAATGCATTATACAATATCATTGACATTAAATCATATTACAATTTCAACAAAATATTAAACCATCAATTAAATCTATAGATATAAAAAAAACTTTATATTTGATATTATGGTGTGGTGTGTGACTTAGCTAGATCCTATAACCCTACAATATTTTGAAACCATTATGAAAACATACATAGATGAATGCACCAAAATACAAGCATGTAAAAACTGTATATTATCAAAATGTATTTTAGTCTCATATCTAGAAGGGGATAAGCTGGATGGTAGCAGCCGAGTGACTTTTAGTTGGCTACCCTAGTTCGATGTCCTAGAGGGTCAAAAGTCCCATTTATTGTGCCTTACCTAGTGGACTTAAGGTTTATAGAGCCATCCCATTCATGGAGTTACTAATTTCCCTATGAATAAAAAATATATATTTTAATCTCATTGATGGATATGTTGCGGGTGTTCCTTAATATGAAAAAAAAAAATAGCTATTGTAATCACAAAATCATAAATATACTCATTCAATAATATTTAATTAAAAAATTATAAATCAAGAAGTATACTCCAAAATATAACACAATTAAAAAATCTAATCTCATAAATTTAAAGCTAAGATAATATTCTAAATATTGTTACAGGTGAACCATTGAAATGGTACCTAAAGAACAAAACATGAATGATATATATATAGTGTAGGTGGTAGAAATTAGAAACATAATAATATAATGAGAAGTACATAGAGAATCACAAAATAGGGTGTTTACACCCTAGCCACTCCATGAACCAGACCAAAGAAAAAAATAGACCAAATAAAGGGTTTACTAATAGAAAAACAAAGATCGAAACAGATAGCCCACATAGGGAATAAGGATAAAATAAAGCAAAATCAAACCAATACCCATGCAGGGGTCAAAATATTAGTACAAAAATTCCCACACAAGGGAACAAAGCTCGAAAGACAAAACAAACCAACTCTAATCATCGATAATATTTACAGCTACAGTTCTCTTTTGACCATGTTTCTTGACCAACAATTTTTGGGAGAAAGTGGAGGTTATGCGAAAACATTTTTCCTTTTTTTTTGAAGCTATATGATGTAATAATTTTTATTTTTTGTCAAAACAAAATAAATTGGAAACACCGAGGACGATGTTTAATTCTAGCGGGGGAGGATGTCATGACCCTCCCTAGCGGACTATTTGGCACAAGGAAATGATGTATTAACCTATGATGTGGCAATACCTGGTTTGAAAAATTGAACCAACAATATGATGTTTAGTTGATTTAGAAGGGCATGTTATTACTAACATATTACCAAGTGTGCAAGATCAGGTACACTTGTAGGTGAAAAAGCTAGAAACATCCACCAGAAATGAGGGTCCTTAAGATCAGGGGAAATGATGATTAAGGTACTCAAAGGTAACATGGATAGATACCTTCATATATAGGTTTGCCTCATCGAAAGGGATAATCATCAATGACTGATCACCTTGAGCCTTAGTTGATAGCCTAGTAGCTATCATAAATCCTTTGGCTAAGATAGACGATTGGGTTGATGGAAAGAATCCCTCTTAGTTGTTTTGTAAACTTGATTGCTCTTTTCTACATCATGGTTTGGGTAACATAATGTTGGAATTCAATAGGATAACATCTAGAAAATATAAGTGGATGTATAAGATAAACTGTTATTTTGAAGTGATAATAGAGCACCATTTTTATGAAGAAAAGTGAATTAAGTTTAAATGATAAATGAAGATTCATTTAAGTTAATTAATGAGGTTCTGATTAAATGATGATATGAATTCATTTAAACTCATTGATAAGCTTTATTTTAATGAATAATGAAAATTCATTTAAAATAATTAAAAAAGTTTATTTTAATGATAATGCAAATTCATTAATAAACTTTAATTAAATGAAATTAATAAAAAAATCCATTTAGGAATAAATAGAAAATATTTTATATTTAAAAGCAATTATGGAATTTGTTTTTAAATAAAAAGTAATATATTTTAAATGGTGATAAAATATCAAGTAAGAGATATTTTATTAGAATTGGGTACTATTGTTTCATTTAAAATAATATAAATATCCTTTTCCCCTATATAGTGCAACCTACGTAAATGACCTTGGGTGTTATTAATTTCCAAAGAAGGAAATTAGAGATTAAAGAATGCTTACCACCAGGGTACAATATGATTAGGGATGAAAGCAATGAAGGAAAGGAGGCTCGAGGTTGGCTCAAATTTTGAGAAATTGGGGCAATAGATAGGCCATCTAGGAGGAATGATAGCAGACATAGAGGAAGAGGAGTAGACGTAGAGAATATGTAGAGGAGCGTACCACAAGAAATGGAGGGGAAGTGATAAAGAATTCATTGGATTCCAACGTGCAAGAGTAGTAAGGTTAGAGGTTTCTAAGATTTATCCATTTACATGCTTTTGGTAAGACATGAGATTGAGTATGTAACCTGATTAAAAAACCTCCCTTGTAGCATGATAATCTCCTTCGAAGGATTTGAAACCTTGATTTTTTTAATTAAAATATAGGCAAAAATCTAATTCGGGCTTGGGCATCCTGTGAGATTTTTTTGTTGTTTTAAATGCATGGGAATTTAGCTTTACCATTTTTTAAGCCTTTGAGAGGATTTGTTTAACTTCCTTATGTTTAAGAAAAACACAATCAATGCCTATACTACGTTCTTCCATTCTGTGATATGTTGCTCTGTGTTTAAGTTAAACCACTATGTAAGAGTGGAAGCTCTGTGTTTAAGTTAAACCACTCTGTAGAGTGGAAGCTCTATGTTTAAGTTAAACCACTATGTAAGTGTGTAAGCTCTGTGTTTAAGTTAAACCACTATGTAGGAGTGGAAGCGTTGTGCTAAAGGAAACCACGATGTAAGAATGGAAGCATTGGGTTTAGTGAGATCATCGTGTAGAGTGGAAGCTCTGTGTTTAAGTTAAACCACTATGTAAGAGTAGAAGCTTTGTGTTTAAGTTAAACCACCATGTAAGAGAGGAATCTTTGTTCTTAAGTTAGACCACTATGTAAGAGTCGAAGATCTATGCTTAAGTTAAACCAATGTGTAGAAGTGGAAGCGCTTTGCTAAACGAAACCACGATGTAAGAATGGAAGCACCGGATTTAGTGAGATCACCATGTAGAGTGGAAGCGCATGTGGTTAGTGAAACCCTTGGGCAGAGTGGAAGTTGTGGATAGAGTAAAACTACCTATGCTTTGGTTGGGAAGCAGCCAAGGTTTATTGATGGTGTGGGAGTTTGCTGCTACGCAAGCTCAATCCCTTTGGGATAGGTAGGGCAACAGAGAAGTAAACCTAGCATCTCTTGTTAGCAGTGTAGTCGAGGGCATTAAGTGCTTAATGTAGCTCAAGTGGATATTCCTTCTGTATCCTCGGGTGGATAGCGCTTGGTTTTACCTCCTTTGGACTCTAGGATAGCAGTCGTTTGACCTCCCTACCGAAGCACAAAATCATATTAGTCTAGGTTCTTGGTAACTATAATAAGATATATTTTTGAGGGATTTTAATTAAAGTAAGACCTTTGATTAATATGATATATCTTGAGGGATTTTAATTAAAGTAAGACCTTTGATTAATATGATATATTTTGAGGGATTTTAATTAAAGTAAGACCTTTGATTAATATGATATATTTTGAGGGATTTTAATTAAAGTAAGACCTTTGATTAATATGATATATTTTGAGGGATTTTAATTAAAGTAAGACCTTTGATTAATATGATATATCTTGAGGGATTTTAATTAAAGTAAGATCTTTAATTAATATGATTTAATTTATGAGATTTTAATTAAAGTGAGACTTTTGATTAGTAAGATCATGAAGGGGTTATGCTTTAATTAAGGTTGAGAATATTTGAGTAGATTTGATTGAAGTTGTGAATTAAAAGGATGTTAAATTTATTCTTTGAATTGAAGTTATGGGGCTTTGATTTAGTGAATGAATGAAGGATTGTTTTAGAGGTTAAAAGTATGGGACCTTAATGCTTTAAAACATGTGTAGATTTGATTGAAATTGTGAATTTAAAGGATGTTAAATTTATTCTTTGAATTGAAGTTATGGGGCTTTGATTTAGTGAATGAATGAAATATTTTTTTAGAGGTTAAAGCTATGGGAATTTAATGCTTTAAAACTTGTGTAGATTTGATTGAAGTTGTGAATTAAAAGGATGTTAAATTTATTATTTGAATTGAAGTTATGGGGCTTTTATTTAGTTAATGAATGAAGGATTATTTTAGAGGTTAAAGGTATGGGACTTTAATGCTTTAAAACATGTGTATATTTTATTGAAGTTGTGAATTATAATGATGTTAAATTTATTCTTCGAATTGAAGTTTCGAGGTGTTGATTTAGTGAATGAATGAAGGATTATTTTAGAGGTTAAAGGTATGGGACTTTAATGCTTTAAAACATGTGTATATTTGATTGAAGTTGTGAATAAAAAGGATGTTAAATTTATTCTTTGAATTGAAGTTATGGGGCTTTGATTTAGTGAATGAATGAAGGATTATTTTAGAGGTTAAAGGTATGGGACTTTAATGCTTTAAAACATGATTAGATTCAATTAAAGCTAGACCTTGATATAAGTAGTATATGTGGGATGGATCTCTAAGGGAACCTGAGAGGTGAAGATAAAAGTAAAGGATCTTTTATAATATCCACTATGCATTATATGGTTGGAAACTTAATTGAATTTTGTATAGTTGTAATTTGGTAGAGTAAATGATTAAATGCATTTAGAGGCATGCATATCCTAAACCATGAGTACCTTGATCTCCTACTACCCTCAAATAACCAATGGAAAGCAAGGAAAAGCGAGGAGTTTGATGGAAATCAAAGTTTAGGTAATTGTATTTTATGTTGATTTACTTATGCTCAAATAGACTAGGATTATGAGGAGATATCCTTGATGCAGTTAATGTAATATTCTTTGAAGTAGGAAGAATTTACCATGCATAGATTTAATGCAATAACTGTTTATTGCTTTAGAGAATATGATTTTACTTTATTACCGTGTTGGGTTATAATATGTAATTGATTCTCTTTCCATTGATGATATTCTCTTTTAGTGTTATTATTTTCTTTATATTATGTATGCTTAGCAATAAGGTTTGATTTGTTTTAGTATCTAGATGTATTGTTGTTGTGTGCTTTATAATGAAATTCAAGAGTAGAGTTCTAGGGTAAACTTAGAGGTGACGTAAGGGAATTAAGAACCCCTTAGGGTGAACATAGGAGACCTAAGGGAATTGAGACCCCCTTAGGGATATAAAGGACTAAGTTGTGTAGAGATTAAATCTGAGTTAAGATAGCTCATCGTGTAGATGAGATGGATAGATTAACTCACAATACTCGTAGTATACCTACACATAATGACTTGTGCATGGTATGGTGATGCATGTATACCTTCGATTGATTGAGGGTGATAATTCTAGCTCATCAAGAGTGATGGGATAAATAGGATTATTTACAGTAACACATGATATGCCTACACAGATGGAACTTGTGTTAGGGTACCTCGTGAGATGTAGCTTTCAGAGAAACTTAGGGGATTTAAACTTTAGGTAAATATTAGTTTGGGTTAGGGGTTCATGAAAGGTTCATGTATTTCTCTCCTTAGTAAAAAGAAATTTTTTCTATTTATGTATTTTTTATGTTTTTGTTTTTTTGGGTCATTACACTCAGGCCGCCAAGCAAAGATAACATCTATTAGGAAGAACCATCCCTCTCTTCATGATATTATTAGTAGTTTGGATCTTGTTTTGGATGGCCAACCAAGAAAAGATAGTAAATTTAGGTATGAGGTGTTTAAACCAAACTAGATTGAAAGTAATGAGAGATGATTGGGGAATGCAAGTCAATAGGTAAGTATATTTGACAGAAAAAATACTAGAGTCAATTTATTTCCAGAAAGGGGTATCATGAGATATACCAGATGGAATTACAATTGCCCTCAGTAATGTTGATAATTTTGTGACAGGTTTCAAAATATAGACATCAACATTTGTAATTTGGAGCTCTTTCTATATTTTGGGTTGGACTAAAGAGTCTATGAAATTAGTCACCTTTTTTCCTATGAGAGTATCCAGCAAAGGCTGCACCACTAAGACTTTGTTATTCTCACTAGGAATTTGATTGGAGATCCACAGGTCTGACCAAAAATTTATCATGTTTCCTATCCCAAGCTGGCATTTGGTTCCCATTTGAATAAGAGGTCTAGTTTGGAGGAATTATTTCTAAAAGGTTTACCCAGCTTTAGGAATATTTTCATCCATAAAATTCTATATGTGAGTGTATTTTTTATTGATGATGGAAACCCATTCAATATTGAAATTGGTAAACACCTTCCAAACCTGCTTGGCCAACAATGCCATGTTCATATTACTAATTCTTCTAAGACCAAACCCTCCCTGACTTTTGGGTAAGCAAAACTTTTTCGAGCTGACCAGATGAATTTTTTTTTTATCCTATGAACCAGCTCAATGGAATCTCTTCTGAATCTGTTCAAACCTTATGTTAAGGAAAATCATTCCATGTATCCCTTGGGGGTTAGGACTTTTTGGGGCCTATCTCATTCTGGTATACCCCTCAGGCTAGTTGGATTTGTTTTGTATGGCCACCAAGCTTAAACCCTAGACCTCCTTTCGAAGATTGAAGAAACTTGCTAGTAAGATACTGGTATAGATAATGATAATAATCAATAAAGAAAACCATGAGAGAGAATGGTTTTGTTCGTGAAGTAGTACACACTCCATTGAAACATATTTAAGCATTTTGGGACATGCAAAAAGAAGGGACCAGTCTCCACTTAATGTGTTGTCTAGCCGTAGAAAAATACATAGCCAACAAAGCAGGAATAAATACCTAGAAAAAGTTTAACGTGCAGTAGGCCGAAAAGCTATCTTTTGAACATTATAGCCTTCATTCAATTTCATGAGTATCATAGGAATACCCCTATATGCAGGCGTGAAATTTGGTAAAGACAATCGATGCTCATAAACAATTAAAGTTTTTAATTAACAATTTTTTTACTTTCCATGTGCACCTTACTATCATGAAAACATATATTTGTTAGATTGAGATGATATATATTGGTTTGAAAGCTTAAAGTTTAAATTTGGGTGTGTGATTGTATGTTAAATTTTTTATTGATAAGTTTGGGTCTCCCACCCTTACAAAAAAATCATGATAAAATACTTACCATAAATCATAATTAAAAAAGATATACAACTCTAATTAAAAAAAAGGATATGCAACTCTAAAGGGTAGAATTAAGAAAATAAAGAAAAGAAGAAAAGAATGATGGTTTATATTAAAAATTATAATCAGTGGTCATTTATAATCAGAAATATAAACATTGAATGAATGAATGAAAGATTTTAATTACGTCCGCGAGACCCAAATATGGTCTATGGGACCTCAAATATGGAAGTACAATTACTCAAATCATATCATATGATATTTAATATCTTTGAGAAGGTTGTTCCTTCTGCTGATTTGTGTTAGCAATTCTCCAACTTTTTTTATTTTCCTGTCTTCAAATAAATCTGTAATAAACTCGTTCCCAAGTGTTTCTTTGTATTTGTCATGGATATCTAAAAAACTCGGGCATTTATAGATGAAGTGTTCCTCTGTCTCTACTGACCTTGTGCTGCATAGAGTACATATCCTTTCTTCCCATTGTTCTTTGGGCATTGTCCATCTCCCTGTTTCACATCTAAGCCTATGAGATCTAGTCCTTATCTGAGCAATGAGTATTTTTTCCTTCCACTTGATTTCAGCGCCTATATACGCTTTTTCCTTGTGGTCATACGTTGGGTTAAAATTTGCAATATAATATTGTCTTTTCCTGCTTGCATTTTTCCACATTCCACTTTTGAACTTTTCATTCACATAATTTTTAATGTCTTTGTTGACATTTGGGCATTCATTTATGTTGATTTCCCAACGTTTCATCCATTTCTGATTTTTTTCATCCACGTAATCTTTTTTCTATGCAACTCTTCATCCCTAACTGCTCTAGGCCATCTATCATTTGTCATGTTTTCTATTTTTTTCAAGTAACATAACAACTTGGTCATAGCAATTGCTTCTAAAGGGAACATTCCAGTTTTAACTAGAATAATTTCATAAGGGGTTGTGGCCTTAATTTTGAGAAAGTTTGTGATTAGATATTTTTGAATCCTTTCTATTTGCCTCCATTTTGCATTTGTTGTGCCACTAGCCCACACCTCGCAACCATACAACAGAACCGATGTAACAAGTAGGCCAAATAAGACCTTGGTGGTCTTCCAGTCCCACAACTCGGCATTCCTACACCTGTTTTGAAGTGCATATAGTGCTCTCCGACCACTTTGAGTTCTTTTCATCCTACATGTATTCCAATTAAGTTTGTCATGAAAGTCTATGCCCGGTTATTTGTATTCTACTACTACATCAAGCGGTTCTCCTGCAAACTAAAATTTGAGTTGTTGCTTCTTCTTTTTTGCTAAAAAAATCATAATTTTTGTTTTGCTCGTGTTCACCTACATCCCAACTTCTTTACAAAAGAGTTCCAGAGCTTGAAGGTGATCTTCTAGATCTTTGGTTGTTTTGGCCACAAGAATTACATCATCTGCATACATAAGGAGTTTTACCACATATTTGGCTAAATGCACACCCTCTCTCCCAATTTTTTTTATCCATTCTTCTAACTTGTCAATGTACAACCCAAATAAGGTCGGAGATAGAGGGCAACCTTGTTTGAAACCTATGTCACTACCAAAACATTCAGATAACCCTTCTTGTGTTCTGATTCTAGCTTTTACATGCTCATATAGTCTATGAACTGCTGCCTCGTAGTGAATTGGAACCTCTAGCTCTTCCATTCTGCTCCATAATTTTTTCCTAGGCACTGTGTCAAATGCCTTTTTGAAGTCTACAAAACAACAAAAAGCCTCCTCTTTTTTGTCCCATATTTTTTCCACTATGTATCTAAGCGTGATACGGTGATCAATAGTTGAGTGTTTGGGCCTAAAACCCGCTTGCCCCTTTGCTCTCTTTCCCCTGTTCTTCCGCCCATATGCCGATCCTACGCTCTATCATACTCCCAAACAACTTTGCAAAGAGAGGGTTGACCATGATAGTTCGATAGTTTGAGGGATTATTTACATCTCCACTTTTAAACAAAGGAATGGTCAAGCTAGTTGTCCACTCAGTAGGGAAGCCATTTTGTATGACCTCATTGAAAATTTCTTTGATTTGCGGTGCCAAGATATCTACCCCCCATTTTATATGCTCTGCTTGAAGATTGTCTATGTCATGGGCTTTTCCAGTTGCTAACTTTTTTATCCCTTGAATAATGTCTTCAATTGTGAAAAGTTCTTTCTTGACAATGATAGTAGGGGGTGTCTCCTGCTGGTTACTACGCTCGATACGAGTTGTTTTGAATACTCCAACCACCGATTAATCGTTATGTTATTTTCAGTTTGCATCCTTTTCACGCTTAGTTCCTTCCAAAATTTCTTTGGTTCATGCTTCCCTAAATAAATCAATTCTTCCCTCCTTGTTTTAGTGTATTCTTCTTTTTTTGCCCTTACCAGTTTCTCATATGTTTTTTTGTTTGCTCTTGTTTTACCCGTTGGTTCCTTTAGTAATCTTCGCATTTTTTTGCAATCTTCATCGAACCATGGGTTGGTTGGGAAGCTATTCCTTTCTTTCTTTTTAGGTTTAGCTCTCTTGCATTTGTTTAGAGCTTCTTGAATAACTTGCATTAACCATTCACTTTTACTGTAATCTCTACTACTGTGATGTAGTTCTTCCCTTTCCTGTAACTTATTATTTAATACTGCTCTAAAATTTTGCCGATTTTCATCTGTTAAGAGAATGTTTTGAACACTAGTAAACGGAATACATAAGTAAAACTGACTTTTTATAATTTTAATTGACGGACAACAAGACGTTCGATGTTTATAAAAATAATAAAACACGTTTTCAAATACGAAAGTCTTTTACTGTTTAATTCATATAGATATTGACAGAAACAATGAACTCTGCATATTAACACGTAGAACGTATTTGTACTTCCGTGATTCTTGCTGCACCGCTTCCATCCGTACCATTCGATCCATTGGTAAATTTTTTGATCTATTACTAAAACGTGCATTCGCTTACTGTTCACTCCTGACATTCGTAATATATAGTACCTTAGTGGTTTGACCATCCGTAATTTCCGTGTAATTAGCAAGGAATTATATGCAAATAGTAATATCGCTATGCAAATGACGATGCGGGGCTACACATGGAGTTCGGTCAGACAGCTACGGACATTTGTGTTTCCCAACATAAAATATGGAGAAGCTACGGACATTTGTGTTTCCCAACATAAAATATGGAGAGGAGCAAGAATCGAGTATATTTAATTAACCTTCTCCGTAATATCAACCACACCACGGATGTTTAAAATATGGAGAGGAGCAAGAATCGAGTATATTTATTGAACATTGTCCGTAATATCGAGCACTAATGTTTAACTGTTTTCAGCGGAAAAAACGGTTGCACGCAACGTAAAGTTCTTCCTGACTTCAACACTAGAGCCGTAAAGCCTGTCAATTGATTAATATTTACTAAAACTGTTATTGGAAAAAGAGCTCCCGGTGTAAACGGCACAGAGTAGTTGCGTGGAACCGCCAAGAATAGGCAGCTGAGGAAGGAATTTTAAAATCAATAACGAGCTACTTTTCTTTTGAAGTACGAAAGGTCAGATATTAAGAACAAAAACAGTTTAATGTTGTCAACATGATTTTGTGTACAATAATAATCTTGCCCTCATCATTGCATTCCCTATGTGAAATTTCTTTCCGAAGCTGTTGGCTCTAGCCTCTAATCTCATCATAAGTTTGATGATCAGCCATTCATTGTTTCTTTAAGGAACAAATGGTTGATCTCCAGGGTTTGATGTTCTCTTTTCTAGCGATCTAAAATATGTGAATCGATTGAGGGTCTGAATGCAATATGCTTACGCGAAAAGGTCTATTCAACTAACAAATGTATGGCCAGGCACCAGACTCGAAAAAGGCATATGAAGCGTCGTCTCTACAAAAAAAAAAGTCTACTTCCTTGGTTCTTTAAAAATTATGTGATCAATATCTGGTCTGATCTATAAATTGAAGTTTTAAATTTTATTTTGATGATTCAGCCGCCGTCGGGGAGCGCAGGGCGAAGGGGGTCCGAAGTCGGGCTGCGCTCCCGAACATCTGTGCAGTCAGGTTGCGCCAGGAAACTTTGCGCAGTCGGGCTGCGCACGAAAGTATGTGCACAATCGAGTTGCGCACGAAAAATGTGTGAAGTCGGGGAGGAGGTGGTCAACGCCCGACTGCGCTGGTCAAAGGCAGCGAAGTCCGACTGCGCTGCACAGTCGGGCGGGTGGCCAAGACTTAGCCAAATTTTGGCTAAGTTTGTTGCGCCGTCGGACTGCGTAGTTTGTAGCCTGCGCCGTCGGGCTGCGCTGCGCAGTCAGGCAGGAGCCAAACACTTAGCCAAATTTGGCTAAGCTATTTTTGTGCTTTGCTCCTTCAAAGAGCGCACATAAGCTGGAGCGCTACCGGGCTTCGCAGCGCTGTAGGGAGGGAGTGAACGATGAAGTGACCAATGGCAAAGATTGCCCAAATTTGCACCTTTCAGATTTCGAACACTGACGTAAAGGAACTTGAAGGTGCTTGTTGCCTATAAGACGCCGGGAGTCGCAGTGTTTTAGATGCAGATGAATATAAATTGCAGAGGAGACTTAAAACCACAAATATGCAGTTGGATTTAATAAACCCTTGAAACTAACTAAATGTTGACAAACATATATTTATCAAGCATGCAAATACATTGAACCTCAACAGAGGATTTTCAATCTTCTACATGTAAAACTGTAGGATAACAGATAAACAAAGGCTACCGAGACTTCAGCTCGGAGTTCAACCTAATGAGCTTTCTTGCTCACTGAACTGCTTTCATCAACGACTCTGCAAAATGACTGTTGTCTTCTCCTCTTGCACTCTAATGCCCGTCCCTCCAAAAACCCCTACACCTCTTCTACTTTTCTGAAGACTCAAACTACTTTATATAGCCGTGGGGAGAGGAAGATAGGGCTTATCTTCTGACAGGTTCTGACAGACCCTGAACTAGGGTTTCTGACCAATCGCCGAACTGGCATTAACTTATGCGACGATCGGATCTGTCAGACGTCACATCTATCAGAAGGCACGTGCGACGTCAAGTCAAAAATCTTGTCGAGATGCCCAACTTCGCGAGCGCAGTCCGACTTCGCCCAAGTTCGGAGCGTAGTTGGGCGGAGGCGTGAAATCGAGATTAATATTTCTAACACCCTCCTTTAAGCCTGATTTCATGAGCGCTTTGACTCCAAGCTGCTCTCGCAATCTGCTGAAGTCTTCCTCCTTCAAAGGCTTCGTGAAAATATCTACCAACTGCTCCTTGGATCTGCAAAACTATAGTTGAATTTCTTCGGACTTCACCAACTCTTTGATGAAGTGATAACGAATATCGATGTGCTTCGTTCGACCATGGAACACGGGATCCTTTGATAGTGCAATGGCCGAATTGTTATCACAAAAAATTATTGTCGTGCCTTCCGAAGGATAGTTCAGTTCACTCAGAACTCTTCGCAGCCAAACTACCTGGCATGCGGTTGACGTGGCGGTGACATATTCTGCTTTGACTATGGACAACGCAATGATGGGTTGCTTCTTGGATGCCCATGAGACTGCCCCTGATCCGAGATGGAAAGCATACCCAGAGGTGCTCTTTCGATCGTCGGTGCTGCCAGCCCAGTCACTGTCTATGAAGCCCACTAATTCCAACTGGTCCTGTCTGGCATAAAATAGGCCATGGTTTCACGTCCCATTGACATAGCGCAAGATCCTCTTGCCTACTTGCCAGTGCGTGTCCTTCGGAGTCTCCATAAAATGGCTGATCAGACTGACTCCGAACATCAAATCTGGTCGAGTTGCAGTCAAATACATCAGACTGCCAACTAGCCTCTTGAACAGAGTTGGATCGACATTCCTCCCTGAATCCAACTTGCTCAACTTCAAACCTGTGGCAACAGGTGTGATGGCAGGTTTGTTGTCCTCCATATTAAACCGCTTTAGGACATCCTTCGCATACTTGCCCTGAGAAATGAAGATGCCATCTATCGATTGGTCAACTTCAATGCCGAGAAAATACTTCATCAACCCTAAGTCCGTCATCTCGAACTCCTTCTTCATGGTTGTTCTGAACTGGGCAAACAATGTTGTGTTGTTGCCAGTGTAAATCAAATCGTCCACATACAGGCAGATGATAATGAGCTCACCTGCTTCATTTGTCTTCATGTACAGGGTGTGCTCATATGGGCATTTGACAAACCCATTCTCCTAAAAATAGTTGTCAATCCGGTTGTACCAAGCCCGAGGTGCCTGCTTCAAACCGTACAGGGCCTTCTTCAACTTCAAGACTTTGCCCTCCTGGCCTTCAATTTCATAACCTGGTGGCTGGTCTATGTAGACCTCTTCCTCCAACACTCCGTTGAGGAAGGCTGACTTGACATCCATCTGGTACACCTTCCAACCCTATTGGGCTGCCAATGCCAGGATCATCCTGACTATGTCAAGTCGGGCTACAGGCGCATATACCTCATGGTAATCAATGCCTGACTTCTGCTTGTAGCCCTTCACCACCAGTCTGGCCTTATGCTTGTCAACTTCTCCTTGGGCGTTGAACTTTGTCTTATACACCCACTTGACCCCAATGGTCTTCTTCCCTGCTGGAAGATCTATCAGTTGCCATGTATCATTCTTCTCAATGGCTTCAATCTCCTCGTCCATCGCCTGCACCCACTTCTGATTCTGACTTGCATCTTCGAACTCCACTGGATCAACTTCAGTAAAGAATGCAAAGTCAGAGTACTCTTCATCTTCATGGGTTTGGGTTGCCTCGTAAATTTCTTGCAAGCTTTTCATCTTTGTCGGAGTCCTCAAGTTTGGGGTCTTGCTTGCAAGTGGAGGCGTCCGAGATGGTGAGGTTGTGCTATTGCTGGCACCACTGCTGCTGCTTGAGGCTGCAGGTGGCTGCACACTACCCTCCTCCAAGTCAACAGACTCTACTACTACTGGCTCAGGCTGGCCAGTCTTCGATTTCTAGTTCCAGGCTTCATCTTCAAGGAACTTCACATCACGACTGATGATGAGCTTCTTCATCATAGGGTTGTACAACCTATATGCCTTCGCCTGCTCACTATACCCTATGAAAATGCACTTCTCAGCTCTATCATCCAACTTCTATCGCTTCTCTTCTGGAACATGTGCATATGCAATGCACCCGAACACACGCAAGTGAGCCACACTTGGCTTCACACCACTCTAGGCCTCCTGAGGGATTTTGTCCTTCACACTTTTGGTGGGACATCTATTCAGCAGGTAGACTGCACATGTTACAGCCTCTGCCCAAAACTCATGCGGCAATCCCTTCGCCTTCATCATGCTGCGTGCCATCTCCATGATGGTCCGGTTCTTCCTCTCAGCTATGTCGTTCTACTACGACGTGTATCTGGCAGTGAGCTGCCTTCGAATTCTGTGTTGCTTGCAGAAGTTGTGGAATTCGTTGGAGATGTATTCACCTCCGCCATCTATCCTGAGAGTCTTGATCTGATATCCACTCTATTTCTCCACCAGAGCCTTGAACTCCTTGAATTGGCAAATGCTTCTGACTTCAGCTTGATGGCATAGATCCAAGTCTTACGGCTGAAGTCATCTATGAACGTCAAGAAGTATTTGTTACCGGAAAATGTGTTGGTCTGCATCGGACCGCAAATGTCTGAGTGCACCAGCTCCAGTGGTTGTGATGCTCTCCAAGACTGACCGAAAGGGAATGAATCCCTATGTTGTTTTCTGACTAAGCAGCCCTCACAAACTTGATTTTGTTGCTCTATCAGGGGTAAACCCTTCACCATATGCTTCTTGTGCAGTTGATTCAAGCCACTGAAGCTCAGGTGACCAAATCTGAGATGCCACAACCAGGTAGCATCTTTCACAACTGCACTCAGAGACATCAATGATTCATTCTGAATCTGTAGCGGAAACATTTTATTCTTCATCATGGACACGGTTGCAATCTGCCCATGCGACTTGTCTTTGATGGTGCAAACTCCATCTTTGAACTGGATCGTATGTCCCTTCTGCATGAGTTGTCCAACGCTCAGCAGGTTGTGCTTTAGGCCAGGCACATAGTAGACGTCACAGATCTGCTTTCGTTCATCGTGCCTGGTGTGGATGAGGATCTTTCCTTTCCCCATCATGGGAACCTTGTTGTTGTTCCCCATATTGACCTCAGACTAGACTGTTTCATCCAGTTGTGAGAACATTTCCTTGTTCCCCGTCATGTGGTTGTTGCACCCACTGTCTAAATACCAGACATTCTTCTGGCACTCCTCCTCAATGTTGCAAGTCAGCAACACGTTTCCTCCTACCGTATTTTTGGTTTCGTCCGTGTAATGGGCCTGCTGCTGGTTCTCCTTGGCCATCCATTTTTTGCACTATGAGATGTAATGGCCGAACTTCTTGCAGTAATAGCACTGGACCTTTGACATGTCCTTCTTCTGACCAGATCTAGCTTGCTGATTTTTTGAACCGCCTCTTCCACCTTGCTGATGGAAATTATAGTTGGTCTCTCCCTCACTAGGGTTTGACCGTCCTCCTTGCTTGTTGCCTTTCCCATGCCTGCCTCTGCCTCTTCCTCCTTGAGAACTAGAGGCACCATGGTGGGATTCTTGTCTGTCGTTGTCTCGAAATGAGACCTGAGCCTTGAATGCTTGCTCTAGAGAGGTCTGAGATGAATGACTCAGCCTCTGTTCATGTGTCTACAACGAACCCATGAGCTCGTCTGTCGAGAGGGTTGTCAGATCCCTCGACTCTTCGATTGCTATCACAACCGAGTCAAACTTGGTAGGCAGACTTCTGAGAATCTTCTCCATGATTCTCTGGCTCTACATGATTTCTCCATTCAACCGCATCTGGTTGATAATGTCCATCGTTCGGGTGAAGAAGTCACTCATGGACTCGGACTCACTCATCTACAGATTTTCAAACTCCCTCCTGAGCATCTGCAGCTTCACCAACTTCACCTTGTTGGTGCCCTGGTATGAGCTGGCCAGAATCTCCTAGGCCTGCTTCGCCTTGGTGGCTGATGCGATCCACGGGAAGATGGACTCCTCGATCGCTTGCATGATGTAGAAGAGGGCCTTCTGGTCCTTCTTCGTGTTCTCCTTCAACAGGTCCTTGTCTGCTTGAGAGAGGGCGAGTGCTGCTGCATCTTCCGGTTCTGGGTAGCCATTCTCGACTAACTCCCATAGCTCCTGAGATCCGAACAGGATCTTCATCTGGATGCTCTAGTAATCATAATTCTTCCCGTTGAAGCGTGGGATCTGCAACTGCAAGTTGTTGTTGCTGGAAGCCATTCTGCTTCGGTCTCCGCATCAAGGGATTAGTGGCTCTGATACCAATTTGAAGTTTTAAATTTTATTTTGATGATTCGACCGTCGTCGGGGAGCGCAAGGCAAAGGGAGCCTGAAGTCGGGCTGCATTGTTGAAGTCAAGTTACACTACCGAACTCGGGTTGCGCTCCTAAACTTCTATGTAGTTAGGTTGCACAAGGAAACTTTATACAATCGAGCTATGCATGAAATTATGTGCCCAATCGGGTTGTGCATGAAAAATGTGCGAAGTCAAGGAGGAGGTGGTCAATGCTCGACTACGCTGGTCAAAGGCAGCGAAGTCCGACTACGCTACACAGTCGGGCGGGTGGCCAAGACTTAGCCAAATTTTGGCTAAGTTTGTTGCACCGTCAGATTGCGTAGTTTGTAGCCTACGCGGTCGGGCTGCACTGCGTAGTCAGGCAGGAGCCAAACACTTAGCCAAATTTGGCTAAGCTATTTTTGTGCTTTGCTCCTTCAAAGAGGGCACATAAGTTGGAGCGCTATCGGGCTTCGTAGCATTATAGGGAGGGAGTGAATGACAAAGTGACCAATGGCAAAGATTGCCCAAATTTGCACCTTTCAGATTTCGAACACTGACGTAAAGGAACTTGAAGGTGCTTGTTGCCTATAAGACGTCGGGAGTCACAGTGTTTTAGATGCAGATGAATATAAATTGTAGAGGAGACTTAAAACCACAAATATGCAGTTGGATTTAATAAACCCTTGAAACTAACTAAATGCTGACAAACATATATTTATCAAGCATGCAAATACATTGAACCTCAACAGAGGATTTTCAATCTTCTACATGTAAAACTATAGGATAACAGATAAACAAAGGCTACCGAGACTTCAGCTCGGAGTTCAACCTAATGAGCTTTCTTGCTCACTGAACTGCTTTCATCAATGACTCTGCAAAACGACTGTTGTCTTCTCCTCTTGCACTCTGATGCCCGTCCCTCCAAAAACCCCTACACCTCTACTACTTTTCTGAAGACTCGAACTACTTTATATAGCCATGGGGAGAGGAAGATAGGGCTTATCTTTTGACAGGTTCTGACAGACCCTAAACTAGGGTTTCTGACCAATCGTCAAATTGGCATTAACTTATGTGGTGATTGGATCTATCAGACATCACATCTATCAGAAGGCACGTGCGACATCAAGTCAGAAATCTTGTCGGGATGCCCGACTTCACGAGTGTAGTCTAGCTTCACCCAAGTTCGGAGCATAGTTGGGCGGAGGCATGAAATCAGGATTAATATTTCTAACACCCTCCTTTAAGCCTAATTTCACGAGCGCTTTGACTCCAAGCTGCTCTCATAATTTGCTGAAGTCTTCCTCCTTCAAAGGCTTCATGAAAATATCTGCCAACTACTCCTTGGATCTGCAAAATAGCAGTTGAATTTCTTTGGACTTCACCAACTCTTTGATGAAGTGATAACAAATATCGATGTGCTTCATCTGGCCATGGAACACAGGATCCTTTGACAGTGTGTGGTCGAATTTTTATCATAAAAAATTATTGTCACTCCTTTCGAAGGATAGTTGAGTTTACTCATAACTCTTCACAGCCAAACTACCTGGAATGCAGATGATGTGGCGATGATATATTATGCTTTGGTTATAGACAACGCAATTATGAGTTGCTTATTGGATGCCCATGATACTGCCTCTAATTCGACATGGAAAGCATACCCGAAGGTGCTCTTTTGATCATAGGTTTTGCTAGCCTATTCACTGTCTATGAATCCCACCAGTTCCAACTGGTCCTATCTGGCGTAAAATAGGCCATGGTTTCACGTCCCATTGACATAGCGCAAGATCCTCTTACCTACTTGCCAGTGCATGTCCTTCGAAGTCTCCATAAAATGGCTTATCAGACTGAATTTGAACATCAGATCTAGCCGAGTTGTAGTGAAATACATCAGATTGCTATCTAGCCTCTTGAATAGGGTTGGATCTACATTCCTCCCTGAATCCAACTTGCTCAGCTTCAAACCTATGGAAACAGGTGTGATGGTAGGTTTGCTATCCTCCATATTGAACCGCTTTAGGACATCCTTTACATACTTACCCTCAGAAATGAAGATGCCATCTTTCGATTGGTCAACTTCAATGCCGAGAAAATACTTCATCAGCCCTAAGTCCATCATCTCAAACTCCTTCATGGTTGTTCTAAACTGGGCAAATAGTGTTGTGTTGTTGCCAGTGTAAATTAAATCGTCCACATATAGGCAGATGATAATGAGCTCTCCTGCTTCATTTATCTTCATGTATAGGGTGTGCTCATATAGGCATTTGACAAACCCATTCTCCTAAAAATAGATGTCAATCCAGCTGTACCAATCTTGGGGTGCCTAATTCAAACCATACAGGGCCTTCTTTAGCTTTAGGACTTTGCCCTCTTCGACTTCAATTTCATAACTTGGTGGTTGGTCTATGTAGACCTCATCCTCCAACACTCTGTTGAGGAAGGATGACTTGATGTCCATCTGGTACATCTTCCAACCCTATTGGGCTACCAATGGCAGGATCATCTTGACTGTGTCAAGTCGGGATACAGGCGCATATACCTCATGGTAATCAATGCCTGACTTCTACTTGTAGCCCTTCGCCACCAATATGGCCTTATGCTTGTCAACTTCTCCTTGGGCATTGAACTTTGTCTTATACACCCACTTGACCCCAATGGTCTTCTTCCCTGCTGGAAGATTTGTCCGTTGCCATGGATCATTCTTCTCAATGGCTTCAATCTCCTCGTCCATCGCCTGCACCCACTTATTATTCTGACTTGCATCTTCAAACTCTACTGGATCAAATTTAGTAAAGAATGCAAAGTCAGAGTACTCTTCATCTTCATGGGTTTGGGTTGCCTCGTAGATTTCTTGTAAGCTTTTCATATTTGTCGGAGTCCTCAAGTTTGGGGTCCTGCTTGCAAGTGGAGGCATCAGAGATGGTGAGGTTGTGCTACTGCTACTGCTTGAGGTTGCAGGTGGATGCACACTCCCCTCCTCCAAGTCAATAGACTCCACTACTATTGGCTCAAGTTGGCCAGTCTTCGATTTCCAGTTCCAGGCTTCATCTTCAAGAAACTTCACATCACAACTGATGATGAGCTTCTTTGTCATAGGGTTGTACATCATATATGCCTTTGCCTGCTCACTGTACCCTATGAAAATGCACTTCTCAACTCTATCATCCAACTTCCGTTGCTTCTCTTATGGAACATATGCATATGCAATGCACCCAAAAACACACAATTGAGCCACACTTGGCTTCACACTGCTCCAGGCATCTTGAGGGATTTTGTCCTTCATATTTTTTGTGGGACATTTGTTCAACAGGTAGACTTCACATGTTACAACCTCTGCTCAAAATTCATGCGGCAATCCCTTCGCCTTCATCATGTTGCGTGCCATCTCCATGATGGTTTGATTATTCCTCTAGCTATGCCATTTTACTATGACGTGTATCTAGAAATGAGCTACCTCTGAATTTCATGCTGCTTGTAGAAGTTATAGAATTCATTGGAGACGTATTCACCTCTACCATCTATTTTGAGAGTCTTGATCTGATATCCGCTTTGTTTCTCCACTAGAGCCTTGAAATCCTTGAGTCTGGCAAATACTTCTGACTTCAATTTGATGGCATAGATCCAAGTCTTTCGATTGAAGTCATATATGAATGTCAAGAAGTATTTATTACCAGCAAACGTGTTGGTCTGCATCGGACCACAAATGTTTGAGTGCACCAGCTCCAGTGGCTGTGATGCTCTCTAAGATTGACCAAAAGGGAATGAATCCCTATGTTGTTTTTTGACTAAGTATCCCTCACAAACTTGATTTTGTTGCTCTATCAGGGGTAAACCCTTCACCATATACTTCTTGTGCAGTTGATTCAAGCCACTAAAGCTCAGGTGACCAAATCTAAGATGCCACAACCAGGTAGCATCTTTCACAACTACACTTAGAGACATCAATGATTCATTCTAAATCTATAGCGGAAACATTTTATTCTTCATCATGGACACGGTTGCAATCTTCCCATGTGACTTATCTTTGATGGTGCAAGCTACATCCTTGAACTGGATTGTATGTCCCTTTTGCATGAGTTTTCCAAAGCTCAGCAAGTTGTGCTTTAGGCTAGACACATAGTAAACATCACAGATCTGCTTCTATTCATCGTGTCTAGTGTGGATGAGGATCTTTCCTTTTCCCATTACAGGAACCTTGTTGTTGTTCCCCATATTTACCTCAGACTGGACTGTTTCATCCAGTTGTGAGAACATTTCCTTGTTTCCCATTGATGTGGTTTTTGCACCTGCTATCTAAATACCAAAAATTCTTCTCGCACTCCTCCTCAATGTTGCAAGTCAGCAGCATGTTTCCTCCTACCGCATTTTTGGTTTTGTTCATGTAATGGGCCTGTTGTTGGTTCTCCTTGGCCATCCATTTTTTGCACTGTGAGATGTAATGGCCAAACTTCTTACAATAATAGCACTGGACCTTTGACATGTCCTTCTGACCAGATCTAGCTTGCTAATTTTTCGAACCGCCTCTTCCACCTTGCTTATGGAAATTACAGTTGGTCTCTCCCTCACTAGGGTTTGACCATCCTCCTTACTTGTTGCCTTTCCCACGCCTTCCTCTGCCTCTTCCTCCTTGAGAGCTAGAAGCACCATGGTGGGATTCTTGTCTGCCGTTGTCTCGAAATGAGACCTAAGCCTTGAATGCTTACTCTAGAGAGGTCTGAGATGAACGACTCAACCTCTTCTTATGAGTCTATAGAGAACCCATGAGCCCATATGTCGAGAGGGTTTTTAGGTCCTTTGATTCTTTGATTGCTATCACAACCGATTCAAACTTGGCAAGTAGAATTCTAAGAATCTTCTCCACGATTCTCTAGCTCTACATGATTTCTCCGTTCAACCACATCTGGTTGATAATGTCCATTGTCCGGGTGAAGAAATCACTCATGGACTCGGACTCACTCATCTACATATTTTCAAACTCCCTCTTGAGCATCTACAACTTCACCTTGTTGGTGCCCTGGTATGAGCTGGACAGAATCTCCCAAGCCTGCTTTGCTTTGGTGGCTGATACTATCCATCAGAAGATGGACTCCTCTATCGCTTTCATGATGTAGAAGAGGGCCTTTTGGTCCTTCTTCATATTCTCCTTCAATAGGTCCTTGTCTTCTTGAGAGAGGATGACTAGTGTTGTTGCATCTGCCAATTTTGTGTAGCCATTCTTGACTAACTCCCACAACTCCTGAGATAAGAACAAGATCTTCATCTAGATGCTCTAGTAATAATAATTCTTCCTATTGAAGAGTGAGATCTGCAACTACAAGTTATTGCTGCTAGAAGCCATTCTACTTTGATCTTTGCATCAAGGGATTATTGGCTCTGATATCAATTTGAAGTTTTAAATTTATTTTGATGATTCAGCCACTGTCGGGGAGCGCAGGGCAAAGGGGACCCAAAGTCGGGCTGCGCTCCCAAAGTCAGGTTATGCTCCCAAAATCGGTTTGCACTCCTAAACTTTTGTGCAATCGGGCTATGCAAGTAAACTTTGCACGGTCAGGCTATGCATGAAAGTATGTACCGAATTGGGTTGCGCACAAAAATATGCAAATTCAGGGAGGAGGTGGTCAATGCCCGACTGCATTGGTTAAAGGCAGTGAAGTTCAGCTGCATTGTGCAGTTAGGCGGGTGGCCAAGACTTAGTCAAATTTTGGCTAATACTACGTAGTTTGTAGCCTGCACGGTCGAGCTGCGCTGCATAGTCAGGTAGGAGCCAAACACTTAACCAAATTTGGCTAAGCTATTTTTATGCTTTGCTCCTTCAAAGATCACACATAAGCTGAAGCATTATCAGGATTTGTAGCGCTATAGGGAGGGAGTGAACGACGAAGTGACCAATGGCAAATATTGCCCAAATTTGCACCTTTCAAATTTTGAACACTAACGTAAAGGAACTTGAAGGTGCTTGTTTCCTATAAGACGTCGGGAGTCGTAGTGTTTTAAATGTAAATAAATATAAATTGTAGAGGAGACTTAAAACCAAAAATATGCAGTTGGATTTAATAAACCTTTAAAACTAACTAAATGTTGATAAACATATATTTATCAAGCATGCAAATGCATTGAACCTCAACATAGGATTTTCAATCTTCTGCATGTAAAAATGTAGGATAACAGATAAACAAGGGCTATCGAGACTTCAGCTCAAAGTTTAACCCAATGAGATTTCTTTCTCATTGAACTGCTTTCGTCAATGACTCTACAAAATGACTGATGTCTTCTCCTCTTGCAATTTGATGCCCATCCCTCCAAAAACCCCTACACCTCTCCTACTTTTTAGAAGACTCGAACTACTTTATATAGCCATGGGGAGAGGAAGATAGGGCTTATCTTCTGATAGGTTTTGATAGACCCTAAACTAGGGTTTTTGACCAATTGCCAAATTGGAATTAACTTATGCGGTGATCGGATCTATCAGATGTCACATCTATCAGAAGGCAGGTTCAACATCAAGTCAAAAATCTTGTTGGGATGCCTGACTTGGTGAGCATTGTCCAACTTAACCCAAGTTCAGAGCGCAGTCGGGCAGAGGTGTGAAATCAGGATTAATATTTCTAACACCCTCCTTTAAGCCTAATTTCATGAACGCTTTAACTCTAAGTTGCTCTCGTAATCTATTGAAGTCTTCCTCCTTCAAAGGCTTCATGAAAATATCTGCCAACTGCTCCTTGGATCTGCAAAATAGTAGTTGAATTTATTTGAACTTCACCAACTCTCTGATGAAGTGATAATGAATATCGATGTGCTTCATTTAGCCATTGAACATGGGATCCTTTGATAGTGCAATGACCTAATTGTTATCACAAAAAAATATTGTTGCTCCTTCCAAAGGATAGTTAAGTTTACTCATAACTCTTCGTAGCAAAACTGCCTGGCATGCGGCTGACGTGGTGATGACATATTCTGCTTTGGTTGTATACAACTCAATGATGGGTTACTTCTTGGAATCCCATGAGACTTCCCTTGATCTAATATGGAAAGCATACCCGGAGGTGCTCTTTTGATCATCGATGTTGCCAGCCCAGTCACTATCTGTGAAGCCCACTAGTTCCAACTGGTCTTGTCTAGCGTAAAATAGGCCATGGTTCCATGTCTCGTTGACATAGTGCAAGATCCTCTTGCCTGCTTGCCAGTGTGTGTCCCTCAGATTCTCCATAAAATGGCTAACCAAACTGACTTCGAACATAAGATTTGGCTGAGTTGTATTGAAATACATTAGACTACCAACTAGCCTCTTAAACAGGGTTGGATCTACATTCCTCCCTGAATCCAGCTTGCTCAGCTTCAAACCTGTGGCAACAAGTGTGATGGTAGGTTTACTATCGTCCATATTAAACCACTTCAATAATCCTTCACATACTTGCCCTGATAAATGAAGATGCCATCTGTCGATTGGTCAACTTTAATGTCAAAAAAATACTTCATTAGCCCTAAGTCCATCATCTCAAAATCCTTCTTCATGGTTGTTCTAAATTGGGTAAACAATGTTATGTTGTTGCCAGTGTAAATTAAATCATCCACATACATGTAGACAATAATGATCTCACCTACTTCAATTGTCTTCATGTACAAGGTGTTCTCATATGGGCATTTGACAAACCCATTCTCCTAAAAATAGCTATCAATCCGGTTGTACCAAGCTCGGGGTACCTACTTCAAACCGTATAGGGCCTTCTTCAGCTTCAATACTTTGCCCTCTTGGCCTTCAATTTCATAACTTAGTTGTTGGTCTATGTAGACCTCTTCCTCCAACACTCTGTTGAGGAAGGTTGACTTGACGTCCATCTGGTAAACCTTCCAACCCTATTGGGTTACCAATGCCAGGATCATTTTAACTATGTCAATTCGGGCTATAGGTGCATATACCTCATGGTAATCAATGCCTAACTTTTGCTTGTAGCCCTTTGCCACCAGTCTAGCCTTATGCTTGTCAACTTCTCCTTGGATGTTGAACTTTGTCTTATACACCCACTTGACCCCAATGGTCTTTTTCCCTGCTGGAAGATCTGTCAGTTGCCATGTATCATTCTTCTTAATGGCTTCAATCTCCTCGTCCATCACCTACACCCACTTCTGATTTTGAATTGCATCTTCGAACTCTACTGGATCAACTTCAGTAAATAATGTAAAGTCAAACTACTCTTCATCTTCATGGGTTTGGGTTGCCTCATAGATTTCTTGCAAGATTTTCATCTTTTCTAGATTCCTCAAGTTTAGGGTCCTTTTTGCAAGTGGAGGTGTCAGATATGGTGAGGTTGTGCTGCTACTGGTATCACTGCTACTGCTTAAGGTTGTAGGAGGATGTACGCTACCCTCCTCCAAGTCAACAAACTACACTACTATTGGATCATGCTGGCAAATCTTTGATTTCTAGTTCTAGGTTTCATATTCAAGAAACTTCACATCACGACTGATGATGAGCTTCTTCATCATAGGGTTGTACAGCCTATATGCCTTCGCCTGCTCACTATAGCCTATGAAAATGCCCTTCTCAGCTCTATCATCCAACTTTTGTCACTTCTCTTCTGGAACACGTGCATATGTAATGCACCCAAACACATGCATGTGAGCCACACTTAGCTTCACACCACTCCAGGCCTCCTAAGGGATTTTTTCCTTAATTTTTTTGGTGGGACATCTATTCAGTAGGTAAACGACACATGTTACAACCTCTGCCCAAAATTTGTGTGGCAATCCCTTCGCCTTCATCATGTTGCGTGCCATATCCATGATGGTCTGATTCTTCCTCTAGCTATGCCATTTTGTTACGACATGTATCTGGAAGTGATCTACCTCTAAATTTTGTGCTGCTTGTAGAAGTTATAAAATTTGTTGGAGATGTATTCACCTCTGCCATATATTCTGAGAGTCTTGATCTGATATCCGCTTTGTTTCTCCACCAAAGCCTTGAACTCCTTGAATCTAAAAAATACTTCTGACTTTAGTTTGATGGCATAGATCCAAGTCTTTCAGCTGAAGTCATATATGAACGTCAAGAAGTATTTGTTGCTAGCAAACATGCTAGTATGCATCATACCACAAATGTCTGAGTGCACCAGCTCCAGTGGATGTGATGCTCTCCAAGACTGATCAAAAGGGAATGAATCCCTATGTTGCTTGATGACTAAGCATACCTCACAAACTTGATTTTATTGCTCTATCAAGGGTAAACCCTTCACCATATACTTTTTGTGTAGTTGATTCAGGCCACTAAAGCTCAAGTGATCAAATTTGAGATGCCACAACCAGGTAGCATCTTTCACAACTACACTTAGAGACATCAATGATTCATTCTGAATCTACAACAAAAACATTTTATTCTTCATCATGGACATGGTTGCAATCTACCCATGCGACTTGTCTCTGATGGTGGAAGCTTTGTCCTTGAACTGGATCGTATGCCCCTTCTACACGAGCTGTCCAAAGATCAGTAGGTTGTACTTCAGGCCAGACACATAGTAAATGTCACAGATCTGCTTTTGTTCATTGTGCTTGGTGCGAATGAGGATCTTTTCTTTCCCCATTATGAGAACCTTGTTGTTGTTCCCCATACTTACCTCAGAATGGATTGTTTCATCCATTTGTGAGAATATTTCCTTGTTCCTCGTCATGTGGTTGTTGCACCAGCTATCTAAATAGGAGATATTCTTCTCACACTCCTCCTCAATGTTGCAAGTCAGCAACACATTTCCTCCTATCGCATTTTTGGTTTCATTCATTTAATGGACCTATTGCTAGTTCTCCTTGGCCATATGTTTTCTACATTGTGAGATGTAATGGCCAAAATTCTTACAGTAATAGCACTGGACCTTTGACATGTCCTTCTTATGACTAGATCTAGCTTGTTGATTTTTCAAATCGGCTCTTCCACCTTGCTGATGGAAATTGAAATTGGTCTCTCCCTCACTAGATTTTGACCATCCTCCTAACTTGTTGCCTTTCCTACGCCTACCTCTGCCTCTTCCTCCTTGAGAGATAGAAGTACCATGGTGGGATTCTTGTCTGCCGTTGTCTCGAAATGAGACCTAAGCCTTGAATGCTTGCTCTAGAGAGGTCTGAGATGAACGACTCAACCTCTGCTCATGTGTCTACAGAGAACCCATGAGCTCATCTATTGAGAGGATTTTTAGATCCCTCGATTCTTCAATTGCTATCACAATTGAGTCAAACTTGGTAGGCAAACTTCTAAGAATATTTTCCATGATTCTCTAGCTTTGCACAATTTCTTCATTCAGCCACATCTGATTGATAATATCCATCATCTAGATGAAGAAATCACTCATGGACTCAGACTCACTCATCTACAGATTTTCAAACTCCCTCCTAAGCATCTGCAACTTCACCAACTTCACCTTGTTGGTGCCCTGGTACGAGCTGGATAGAATCTCCCAGGCCTGCTTCACTTTGGTGGTTGATGCGATCTGTGGGAAGATGGACTCCTTGACCGTTGCATGATGTAGAATAGGGCCTTCTAGTCCTTCTTCGTGTTCTCCTTCAATAGGTCCTTGTCTGCATGAGATAAGGTGGCTAGTGTTACTATATTTGCGATTCTGGGTAGCCGTTCTTGACTAACTCCCACAACTCCTAAGATCCAAATAGGATCTTCATCTAGATGCTCCAGTAATCGTAATTCTTCCTATTGAAGCGTAGCATCTACAACTATAATTTGTTACTGTTGGAAGCCATTCTGCTTTGGTCTTCGCATCAAGGGATCAGTGGCTTTGATACCAATTTGAAGTTTTAAATTTATTTTTATGATTTAGTCATCGTCGGGGAGCATATGGCGAAGGGGACCCGAAGTCGGGTTGCACTCTCAAATTTGGATTGCACTCCCAAAAGCAGGTTGCGCTCCCAAACTTCTGCACAGTCAGGCTATGTAAGGAAACTTTGCACAGTCAGGTTGCGCATGGAAGTATGTGCCCAATCGGGTTGCACACAAAAAATATGCAAAGTCGGGGAGGAGGTGGTCAATGCCCCACTATGCTGGTCAAAGGCAGTGAAGTCCGGTTGCATTGCGCAGTCGAGCAGGTGGCCAAGACTTAGCAAAATTTTGGCTAAGTTTGTTGTGCCATTGAACTTCACAATTTTTAGCTTGCGCGGTCGGGCTGCGCTGTGTAGTCAGGTAGGAGCCAAACACTTAGCCAAGTTTGGCTAAGCTATTTTTGTGCTTTGCTCCTTCAAATAGCACACATAAGCTGGAGCGCTATCGGGATTCACATCATTGTAGGGAGGGAGTGAACGACGAAGTGACCAATGGCAAAGATTGCCCAAATTTGCACCTTTCAGATTTCAAACACTAACATAAAGGAACTTGAAGGTTCTTGTTGCCTATAAGACGTTGGGAGTCATAGTGTTTTAAATGCAGATGAATATAAATTGTAGAGGATACTTAAAACCATAAATATGCAGTTGGATTTAATAAACCCTTGAAACTAACTAATTGCTGACAAACATATATTTATCAAGCATGCAAATACATTGAACCTCAACAGAGGATTTTCAATCTTCTACAGTTAAAACTGTAGGATAATAGATAAACAAGGGCTACCGAGACTTTAGCTCGGAGTTCAACCTAATGAGCTTTCTTGCTCACTAAACTGCTTTCGTCAAAGACTCTGCAAAATGACTGTTGTCTTCTCCTCTTGCACTCTGATGCCTGTATCTCCAAAAACCCCTATACCTCTTCTACTTTTCTGAAGACTTGAACTACTTTATATATTAATAGGGAGAGGAAGATAGGGCTTATCTTCTGATAAGTTCTGACAGACCCTAAACTAGGGTTTTTGACCAATCGTCGAATGAGCATTAACTTATGCGGTGATCGAATCTGTCAAACATCACATATGTCAGAAGGCACATGTGACGTCAAGTCAAAAATCTTTCCAAGATGCCCGACTTCACGAGCGCAATCCGTCTTCGCCCAAGTTCGGAGTGCAGTTGGGCGGAGGCATGAAATCGGGATTAATATTTCTAACGTAAATGATATTTTATGGCAATAGGCCTGGGAACCATCTATGCTTCGAACAACTCAAACATTTTTTAGAAACCCATACCCATGTATGCATTTTGTGTTATGTATGATTTTTTTTTACCTTAAGGCATACGCTTATGGGATTTAGGGTTTTCACGGATGAAATAAATATTTTCTTATTCTTTCAAGGCCTTTTCTTACAGGAAAACCCTAGGTTTTTAGGATTCCTCTTATATAAGTTCCATCTCCTTCAAAATTACTCAAACTATGCGTGGATTCACAATAAATTTAAGCGGAATCAATGGTCCCCGAGATCGATGTTTGCAAGACTGCATTAGCGTGGCAAATATCGGTAGATCTAAAGTATACAATAGAGAGTGCACCAGAAATGAATACAAGGCAAAGGTATCTGGAATAAGTCATGTGTTTTCTGTTTCCATTAATCATAATAGATCAGGAACATGTAAACCTTTTGTTCATGGCACTTCCCCAAACCCAGAAAGTAATAGACCTCTGCATAAAGGGGGTTTCCCAAGTGAAAAGAAGAAAGGGTTTTTGAGTTGTTCAAGGAAACAGTCAAAGCCTTCTAAACACGTAATTCAGCCGTGAGCACCTTATTGTGCTAAAATCGCATTATCCAAAGGCTTTTGATTTGAGAAACGATAAAATATTCTGAGGAACACGTAGACAAACTCGCACTTTAGCTTCTTCATACATCAAGTACATGCCTATAGAACCTACTCGAAGCACTTTCAATGTTGTGAAATTGTTCAATAAACAGGGAATGCATGTGGTGTACAGCTAATTTTTCACAAATGTCAGGTAAGTCAATTTCAAAAACTTATAATCGTGGTATGAATAAATTGTATTTATGTAACCTGCACATCAAGAAATAGTTTCCTTATTGTCTTGCTTGGTTGCACATCTTTGTCGAGGAGTAATCCTTCTGAATGTCAGATATTTCTAATTTATGTCGTTAAGGTAAAGTTTTTGTTCACCTAGTAATGTTTGAAACCTAAAATTACCTTGACAAGTTACCAACAGGAAGACAAATGTTATTTTCATAAAATGTCCATTTAGATATGCATTATTTAGAACTGGCCATGCCGTTGCTGCTAATGAATGCCTTGCATAGAATTATCTCCATAGAGTATAGCCTCTTCACAAGAATAATTAAAAATAAAGTTACCATAGAACTCCATATTTGATCACATAGTTTATTCTATAACCAAACTTTGCCTATATATATAGTTGTAATGACCCTTGTGGCATGATCCTTGTTAATAGATATATTGATGATTTTTTTTTTTTTTTTTATAGAATGTGGTATTGTTGATAGTCATTGTGCATGCAGAGAAGTAGGTGCATACTTTCGACAATGAAATAAGGTTGGTAGTAGAAAGGTAAGTGCGAAAATATGATAGTCATTGTGCATGCAAGAGCAGGTGCGTACCTTTGACAGTGGAAGAAGGTTGGTAGGTGAAAGGTAAGTGGGAAAGAATTATTAGCTTAGGAGTACATGGAAGCTCATGCACTTGCACTTCATGTAAGCATCATTAATGATTTGCATATTGTGTGTGTGTTTAGCTTTGAAAACATGTTTGTTGTTTGATGAAAGAAGATGCATTCATATGTTCCTTGGGGCAATGAAGGTGCAATGAGCATGAGAGCCTTTTATTTATTGAATATTTGAGAAATTGAAGGTGGTTCATACTACTACTACTTATGTGGTTGTAAAATAAACCAATATTTAAAAAATATATATATATAAATAAAATAAAAAAATCATAAAATGAAAAATATAACAACAATGTAGACAAAATAGAAATACGAGTTATCCTCATTGTCTTATTGAATTTTTTGATATGATGGTGTATGATGTTTGGGAGGGTAATTTTGTATACTAAGAGTAATAGATTTCATGATGAATTAACTACACCATACTCTCTCGAGCAAAAGATAAGAAAATTTGTTTGATGGAGAGGAATATGAAGCTTATTTTCAGCATGATAGGGGATTATTTGATTTTATATGTTTTATCGATGGTCTTTGGGAAAAAGGGGTGCGTAGTGTGGATTGCTTTCTTGGCTATGCAATTTTTGGTTTGTGGATTGGTCTATGAGTTATTCCATATGACTTGTTATAGGTGTGTTTTATTATATGTTGTCATATAATAGTCATTTTTTAAAGTGAAAAGAATAATAGTTGCAATGGAGGAAAAATTATTTTTGTTGAAGACTGCATGCATCTTGTATTTTTTTGATGCTATATGGATTTAACTATCTTGAATAGTTAAAACATCTTTGGTTTTTTCGTGGTTAAATCCAATTTATTCATTGTTCAGATGAGTATTTGTTTCAGGAATATCTTCTTATAAATACTAATGTGTTGTTACCTGCATGTAACTGAAATCTAGTTATATTTCCTGAAGATATGCGTAGAATTACCAAGCATGTTCAAGTTAATTCAATTTTGTGACCTAATTTGACTATATGAACTTAGAAATTGCAATTGAATTATTATTGAACAATGACATGTCTTAGAAGAAGATGTTGCTTGGTAGAAATTAATATTGAGTGATTGAATCAAACATGGAAAGTTGCACTTACATGTTTAGTTTGTGTGCGGACTTTATTACACGTAAATAGAACTACATACAGAAGGATCAAGTTATGCACACTTTCATAGAAGAGCCTTTTTTATCCCCTTTATCAAGAAACCATAAATGTTAAGTTAGGCAGTGGTGGAAGAGGGCAACAACGGTGGTGCTGAGAGCTGAAAAGTATGTCATCCCATCAGGAGAATACCAAACCTTAATTGGAAAAAAATAAAATAAATTTATCTACTAAATTTTTGTATTTTGTGTTAAACTCAGACAGCGAGAAATAAATTTTATTGTCAAGATGCACCCTAGTGGAGTGGTCATTGCGTGAACGTGTAATGTATTTTATATAAATATTGTAAGTTATATTTGGTCAATCAAATCTATATGTAGATAATTATGTCGGTTCATTTACGAGAATTGATAAGTTCTGAACCGGTGAGACCATTTAATAGTAACAAGGAAATTGTAAGATATTGTCAATTGAAAGAAAACATATGAAATTCATGTGAATAATTTATATTTTGAGGAAATATAAAAAAAGTAGTTGTCTCGGGTTAGACAAGTGAATGGGTAACATGGTTTATAGATTATATGTTTTACAATATTAAATTGAAATGAACTTGTAGGTACTATTGTAGATATCTTCGAGCCATGTAACCAAAGGGTTCATTTGTGTAAGATTAAACTTTCATGACCATTATAGAGGAATATTTATTATTAGAATCTGCTCACACAGACCAATGTATAGGGTCATTGTTATATAAGAATAAAAAATGCATCTACTAAGTTGTGTATAACCACTTTACTCTACTAATTGTGAAGCTACTGAGCCATTGTGCTAAACCAGTTATGTAGTTGTTTGATAAAGCTTAATATAGGTAAATAAGTAAATATTTTTTTGGCAACATTGTTTACTTCCTTGGTAAGTATACATTAAGATTTTCTTGGTTGAGTGTGAGTTAATAAGTTGATGCATTTATGGAATAAAGATAACCTAAATAGAATTAAATGTATATACTTATACCAGTTAATGGGTAATGTTTTCCCAAGACTCATTTTTTGTAGTCATTCAAATGAAGAACTAGAAGCCTAAAATGTTTAAAACAAGTCTTTTAGTCCTCACTTAGCGACCTTGTCAATGTTTGCATTGAAATGGTCTAGTCCTAAAGGAAGTCTAAACATTAAAATTAGTTTGAAACGTAATTTTTTTCCTTGAAAATCATAAATAATAAAAGAGAGGAAACCTTAGGGATTTAGTGTCCTTTTGTTCACAAATGCAATGGGTAATCTATTGTAAACGTTCGCCCAATGTATTTTGAATTTATATCTCATTCACAAAAAGAAAATCTTATTATGGAATATTGTTAAATAATAATAATAAATGGTTATACTATCATAATTATATAAGCAATAGTTTATGGGAAGTTCATCAAATTGAAAGTAAAAAGCTTTGGAATATAATTTAAGTTGGTATTAAAACATATTTAAAACAAATTGTAAATTACCTTCATTTGGATAGATTCATGTTTGTCAAATGTGCACTCGATCACCATGAGTGTTGACCTTTACTTGTGAATTTTAGCTAGTTAGTAATGAATTACTAGCTACCATAACCATGCTATGAAAATAATAAATTGGATACAATTCCATGTGAATAAGGGATGGGCTTGAATAGAAACTCATGTATTTGCTTGAAGAACTCCCTTGTGACATAGATTATAGTTAATAAGTAAGGAATAATGAAATATATTCATTGAGGGAAGACTTATGTATCTAATTATATATAACCTATTAAATAATCAAATGAGGTATAGAAATGAATGCACTCCCTTAAGTATTTAGAGAAGTAAACTTAGAGATAAATGATGAGAAAACTAATATGTAATTTGGGTTGGAGGAAATTAGAGAAAAAAATAGAGAGCTTGCTAGTGAACCTTAACCCTATGCCTAAAAACATGGAGAGGGACAAATGAATGATTTCTCTTGTTGTCATTATTAAACCCAAGACCCTTGACTCTACCAAAACCACAATGAGGAATGGTTAATGTATTCCTTCTGAAGGATAACTAAACATGAACACCCAATGTTATTGAGGTGCAGTTATGCACAAAATGAGTCTCAAGAGCGACCAATTTTCTAATAGTAAAGGTTAGAAAAAGTGACCTAGTCAAAAATAGTAATGAGGGGTGGTATGAGACACCACCTTTAGGTTGCTCTTAAAATTATAAGTGATAATTCCTTGTACCATTTGGTTATAGGGAACAAGTATGACAAATAAGATCATTTTACCATGGTGTTTGGTATGGGATAATCGTCATTAGTCATAATGGAAAATGAGATCAAGACCAAGGTCAGGGTATTGAAATTGCTCTAGCTAGTTATATATATAATGGATAGATAACTAGATACTAGGTATATGTATGTTAACCCCCTTCCATACGATTATTAGAACAAGTCGACTAGTTAGTCAAAGGTTCAATATGTTAAGGGATATGGAGAGTATGCATCCACCCTTTAGGTATTATGGGCCCTAAAGGATAACCCTACTCATGGTTCAACCCTCATGCCAAAATAAGAGGATGGTAAATAATACAAGTTGATTTTACATAATGGTACCTTTTATGGAATTTGGTCAATCTTATCCACTATGGTGGTTATTTGTAGCAATATTGAAACCCAAAAGTGGTTTGATATGTTGTATTAATTTAAAATTTAATTTAAATAGTAATTGGGTGAAACATAAATTCTCTGAACATGAAAGATCTTGCTATGAACATGAAAGCACTTTTTAGGCTAAATGATAAACATAGACAAAAAAATTACCTTGAGAAATTGCTTGGATTGTTTTTGTGGTGACACCAGGTGAGTAGACTTGTGTTGTTACATGTGGTATAAGTGTAGCAGATATTCTTAATTTTGAGGACTCTGAAGTATATTTAATTTCTATTCTTGTTGTACAAGACTAAATATTAAAATTTCCTTTGAAAAAGGTCTGAAATCACAATGTTGTGAGGTGGATCTTTGATAAATCCCTTGGGAATAGGGTAGAAAGAGACCACCATCAAACCTCCAAGGGGACCACATACTAGAACAAGATAGGAAGGTCCACAAAGAGAGATAAGAATGAAATAGTTGAATGAGTCTCCTCCAAATGAGACAAGTAGGGAGGAAAAAAACATGACAAAAGTAGTACTATTGTTACAAACTCTTATGGAGCAGTTAAAAGAGGAAATGGCCAAACAAAAAACTCACATGGTCCAACAACAAGAGATGATATTCCAACAACAGAAAGTCATAGAGGACTTGATTAGTCTTAGGGAAATTGTAGACAAGATAGAGGGAGCACCTAATGAGTCTACATGATCGAGTAATAGGAGGGCCAGAGTGAGAGAGGAATTGACTAAGGACCTAAATAAGGTCATGATTCCCAAGTTTAATGGTATAAGTGATGGCAATATAGTGGAGAAATTTTAGGAATTCACTAATTTGTAGCAAGGATGTCTGATCCTATTATCTAAAACTAATCCAAATATTAAAATATGTGTCTAACTATGAGAATATGAAAGTCATGAAGGTGCAAAAGTTTATATTGGGACTATATCCTAAGATTAGGACTGAGGTGAATATGCTTAATCCTAAAAACATTGCTAAAGCATTTATTTTTTCTTGGTAATAAGAAGTCTATCAAGAGGCTAAAAGGGCTTATTTCAACTGCCAAAAATTGATTGAAAAAGAAAACGATGATCTTAGGAAGCGTAAAAGCACAATATTTATGAAGTGGGTTATGGAGAAGAGTAAAGTATAAAGGAGGAGATCAAAATAATTAGGGTGGAAAAAATAAAAATAACTTCCAAAGTAATAATATCAGGAAGGATGGCAAAGTATACCCTAAAATAAAGGATCAAAGACCTATAGATCAGGATATAGCTAGAGAAACTGCACCTCAAGGTAGGAATTAGGATAGCAATAGGGGATAGTAGAGATCATGCAAATGGTTTCTATGTATGCATAGGACCCCAATTTTCTAGAAAGTGCCCCCATAGAGTTGAAATCCATAAAAAATCTCTAGAAAAAGCCACCCACAGGATCTTTACCTTTTTTTTGTTAAATGGTAAATTTATGTTAGATGCACATATTTTGGTGGATCTACGAATATTTTATTTATACTAGTTTAGTGAGGGACATATTTGAAATACCTAAGTTTTTGGCTAATAGTTGGAAGGTAGAGTTGTGATCAGGGTAGACCTACCAAGTTAACCAATGTTTCTGTAACCTTTACATTTTGTTTCCCAAGGAAATAAAACTAACTAGAAAATGTATGTGGTACTTTTGCACGCCTTTGACACCATTATTAGTGATTGAATGGATAAAAATCCATAAGGCTCTTTTTAATTTTGAAGTAAAATGATTGGAGTTATAGACGAATCTAATCAGATGATTAAAATTTACTATGTTTGTGGTTTGATTAAACCATGTCTTTTGATTGCAATACAAATTAAGGAGACCCCTAAGGAGATGGGAATGATTTTTGAAGTTAAAATAAAAAAGAAAGAAGAGACTAATTCCTTTATGGCATATTGATCCATACTAAATTAAGATAGAACATGATCAAAATAAGTGAACTATGCTTGGGATGCTTAGGAGGAAACAAATATAGAAGGGCTTTTAAGTGGACGATATAGCATGAGGAAGCCTTTCAAAATTCAAAATAGAGGTTGAAAATCACATCAATGAGGTTACAGATTATACTAATATAGCAATTAAAGGAATTAGGAGGGATTTTTCCCTAATATTACATGGTCATTACCTTCGAATCGAGGACAATTAAGAGGCATGAGGTGAACTATGCCACTCATGACTTAGATTTGGTAGTTGTTGTACATGCTTTTAATATTTGGAGGTATTGTTTTCTAAGGAAACCATTTGAACTTGATTTACATGCATATTTCATACTTAGTTTTTGTACATGCTTTTAAGACAATTTACCAAAGTTTAAGATACATATTTACTCAACCCTTACTAAATGCTAGACAATGACATTGGATGGATTTTTTAGCTAAGTATAATTTTGGTATTGAATACATTAAGAGTAAGGAGAACAAGGTTACTAACACTCTGAGTAGGAGAGGGTGCATAGCTACAATGACAAAATATCATTATTATTTATTAGATTGGATTAAGTATTTGCAATAGAAATATGAATTTTTCTAGTCATATAATGTTTAAACTGAGCAAGAACCTAGAAAATCTATAGGTTTTGTGTATAGAGAGGACCTATTGTATTATAGGAACAAATTAATTGTTCCAAATATGGGTATATTGAGAGAAAAAAATCCTTAAGGAGGCACATAATACTCCTTATTTTTTACATCCTAGTAGGGCAAATATGTAAGAGATCTTGAAGAAGGCCTATTACTAGCCTAGAATGACAATAGATGTCAATGATTATGTAGCTAGGTGCTTTAGGTGTTAGAAAGTGAAAGTGGAACATTTTCACCTGGTGGGTCAATTGTAACCACACAACTTACCTATGTAGTAATGACAAGTGGTTTCAGTGATTTTGTAGTTAGTTTACCTAAATAAAGGTTTAGGCATAATGCAACCCTGAGGGTTTTGGATAAGTTAACCAAGGTTGCACATTTTATACTTAGCCAAATTTGTGTATGATATCAGTTATCATGCATCACTAGATGTGGCACCATTTGAATCCCTATATGGAAAATTTGGAGGACTCCTCCATTGTGGGATAATTTGGAACTGATTGAATTGGGGACTATAAAAGAAATTGGAGATTAATTGAAAAGAATTTAGCAAAAAGCTAAAAGAGGTTACAGGTCACCAAAGAGCTATGTGGATATCAAAAGAACATCGATGGAATATTTTTGGGAGGTAAAGTATTCATAAGGGTGAAACCTACTAAAATTTCTATTAAATTTTCCAAACTTGACCCTAGATATGTGGGTCCATTTAAAATTGTGGGCAAGATAAACCCTCTTATATAAAATCTTTCTATACCACCAAGCTTATCCAAAACCTATAATGTCTTCCATGTATCCCTCCTTAGAAAAATATTTTTGACCCCACTCACATTTGGGATGTCTTCCATTTGTTGATGTCTAATTTGCTAAAAATTATGGCTCAACCTATTTGTATACTTGATGTTATGACCAAGAACTTTATAAATAGGAACATTGAGCAATGATGGCTCCAATAGGATATCTATTAAAATAAAAACATCACATGAGATAATGTGGCTAATATGCAGAATAAGATTCCTTATCTGTTTGAGTACACATAAATATTTTGAGACATTTTATAAGACCTAATGTTGTATATGTATATATGTATATATATGTATGTATGTATGTATGTATGTATGTATGGGTGTTTGGAATATTGAGTAGAGAAGCTTTTGGATGTGTGTTTTGGGCTTTGCATGGATATTTTCTTGAATACAAAATGAAACATCATGTGAATGAATTATACAAACAAGTTGAATTGTTGATAGGTTGTTAATGTATATAACTACATGATGTATGATTTGGGAATGATTTTTTATCAATTTGAATGAATATAAGATTTTTTACTACTTGTTTTATTAACCATGCATGAAACACACAAACTATGTTTATTTCTAGTGGGGGAGGATGTAATGAACCTCCTTGAATGACCCTTTTTAATAGATAAATTGATGAAATTTATTTACCTTTATCTATAGAATATGGTACTGTCATTGTGCATGCACGAGCAAGTGCGTACCTTCTATAGTGGAAGAAGGTTCGTATGAGAAAGGTAAGTGGGAAAGGTTCACCTAGTAATGTTTTAAACCTAAAATTACCTTGACAAGTTATCAACATGAAGACATATGTTATTGTCATAAAATTTCCATTTAGATATGCATTATTTATAACTAGCCATGTCGTTGTCGTTAATGAATCCCTTGCATAGAATTATCTCCATAGAGTACGACCTATTCACAAGAATAATTAAAAATAAAGTTACCATAGAGCTCCATATTTGATCACATAGTGTAGACACTAAAATATTGTCAGTCTGATTATTCATCCATGAACAATGACCAAATTGACATCACATGGCCCCTAAGGCAGCCCTCAGAAGGTATGGAGTGGTTCTAGCCACTCCTAGTAAGGTTTTGGAGGCTTTCAACCCATTTTTGGGATATTTTGGCTCCTTGTTCCTATTCATCCCACCTTGGGATGAATACATATTCTATTCATCCCACCCTATGATGAATAGCAGCATTCATCCCAGGGTGGGACGAATAGCAATTTTGACCCCCAAAAAAAGTCAAATTAGGGACAAATGGCACCCAAAAACTACCATTTGCCCCGCCAATTGAAGCATGCGGGTCAGAGGATGTTGTATCCTTATGACATGCTTCATAATAGATGCTCAAAAGGTATATTCTCTTCCCATTCCAATGCATGTCTCATTTTTGATAAATTGTGCCTCTTGCCATGCATGCCCTTGCATGCCTTTTTGCACATGAGCCCTCTATGGCTATAAAGTGGATGTATTTTCCACAAAAAATACAAATAAAATTTTAAGGATAAGCAATATAGTGCTTCTCATATTTCCCCTCACCCTATTGTGACCTCTTTCTTCTAAAATATCTTCTTAGCGAAGGAGGTTATCGGGTGGTTCAAAGAGGCACAATCTATTTACAAAACCCTATCAATCGAGTGAATTTCCACATAAAATTTTATGACGTAACACCTTAGAGTATTTTTAATCATTCCCCAATGGAATTGATGGCAAAAAGTAGGCATATTCGGTGGGCATCCCACCCCCGAGCGCCCCCAATTTGTGATAGTTGAATTTATCCCACCCTAGAACAAATCTAAAATTTATGCACAATTTTATGATTGTTTTTAATTATATATATTCTATACTATCATATTATGTTGTAGTTCAAATTTCATGTGATTTAGATCTATATTGGCAAAGATATCGTATTTTGAAGTTTTTGTAGGTTGAGAGTGGTCACTACGAATACAACACACTATCAGACACAATTTCGGTTCTAATTTGGGTGAGATCTTACCAAAACCTTATATTTTACATCCTTCTAAAATTTCAAGTCATTTTTAGTTTATTTGGTATAGTATCCATGCATATTCTCATTACTAGTGTTTTGATGCCTATGGGGATTACATGTTTTAGATCATACACACTTGCTATTTGACATTTTATGTTTCCTTGTGTGTAGGTGTAGGCTATATAGGACATTGGAGAGTATAACAGGACCTTAGATAATCAAATATCCAAGTGGCAGTAACTTTGGCTCACCCATTTCAATTGTGGGTATGAGGAAAGACACTGGATGTGCACAAGAATTTTTTGAAGGATTTGATCCTTGGGCACCATAAATTTGTAAAACTTGTATCATACATTTGATACCTCGAGTGGAAATATTTGTAACTTGGATTTTATCTACTTTATTAATAATAAAACAATTTACTTTGCTTCATTTCTTGTTATTTAGTATCTTTTCCATCTTACTTGCATGCTTCCAATTTGATGCTCATTAGACATAAGGGATAGATACAATTTGTTATTCATATTTAGATACACCCATTTTCTATCTACATCATTGGTGATCACCTTTTTATTCTGCATCCAACAGATCAAGAATCATTCAAGTCGGAGCTATATTGACAAAGTTATGTTGGTTTTATGATTACTCTATTTTCGAAGCCGAAAATAGAGAAAAACTACACTAAAACTATCATAAAATGGTCTAGACAACTCCAAAAAATTGCCAAATTTTTTTTTGTCTTAGTTAGCTCCTTTTGCACCTCTCACAAAAATTTTGAGTCCTAACTCTTCATAGTTCAAAATTTCCCAAAAATTCCTAAAAGTGGGCATTTCCCCACGAGCCTCGGTTGGCCAAATATTTCAAAAATACAAATTTTTGACCCTAAAGTCAGATTTTGGAGTCTTAGCCCATTGTGATCAGCTCGTCGCACTGATCATTTTGATATATAACACTTATAACCTTTTTTTGGAAGTCAAAATTTTCTTTAGTGTGGGTTTCCTTCAAGGTTTGCCTAGTCAACACATCATGACAACCATGCATAGCCGAGCTCAACCATGAGCCAGCAAAGTAGAAAACTATAGGAGAGGCCCTGAGCACCATCATTATAGGTATGAGGATCTCCTCACTCCTACATGGAGCCCTAATAGTAGTTGCCTTCGCTATTCTCCTGAGGATCTCATCATTCCTACATGACACCTTGAAAGTCATCATGAGATCAACTCCTCACTCAGAGGACCCGACCACCAAGGTACCTCTATCAGGAGAACATCAATGGGCTGGATTATTCGGTTAGCCAACACCAATTCTAATCCCAAACTAGATATAATCAACCTTCCAAGGGGTCTAGTAGGGAGGTCTACACTCCCTCTACATCGTGGTCTTCACCACCTAGAACTCCCATCCAACAAGTGCTAGCAACCCAGAGTAGGCCTGTACGAAGTTCGCATGCACCATCAGCCAAAATGACCATGAGAGAGCTTCTACTACAGTCCTCCAAACATTGGGAACCTTTCATGAGGATCTTGGATTCCATTGGGGTACAACCTCATGACTCTGATGCTTTCACCAACTTTATGGAATACATACAAATGTACAAGAATCCTATTATATCCTTTCAAAATCATGAGGTCAAACCTGTGCCTACCAATTCACCAGATCCTACTTTGCACATCACCGTGAGTATCAATAGGCTCCCCTATAAGCGAGTATTGGTTGACACAGGTTCCTCAATAAACATTATTACCACATCTTCACTAAAATAGCTCAACCTTCCATCCTCGTGCATTGTACCATCCAAGTTCACCTTGTGGGCACAATAATCCTACTTGTTGAAGTTGGACAAAATATTGTGCCTACATTGTTCTACATCTTGGAGGGTGCAAGACAGTACATCATACTACTTGGAAGGCCATGGATAAGAGACATGGAATGTGTTCCATCTATAGTGCATCAATGCATTAAATACATTCATGAAGGCAAGGTCCATGTGATCGATGCTGACCTAGAGCCCTTCAAGTATTATAAGCAGGTGGACCATCCACAAAAGCCTACTATATCACCCATGCACTTGGACACTAAACCCAATGAGCTTATCCAGAGTCCAGATGCGACACTGTAGTTAGTCATGAAGCTACCTTCACCACCGCTAGTGCCATCATCTGTTTCTTCAAGCGAGGAAGAGTCAGAAGAGCCAACTGCAAAGGCTCCCATAGCTATCATCAATACATATATAGAAGACCTTCCCACTCCTACCAAAAAGGAGGAAGAGCCCATAGTTGATACGGATGAATCATATCATATCATGCCTGAGGACACAATTCAATTGACCCACCCAAGACTTGATGAGTGCATAGTACCCAACGATGCATTCATACCTATCATCGAGTTGATCAAGGATCTGGGGCATCCTCCTATCAAGTTTCCACCCATTGATAGCATTCCTGATGCACCCCTTGAGCATGGGGGCCAACCAGATCACCTTGGACAAGTTGATGAGGCAGCCATGACTTGTCCAAATGCAAATGCATCTTCTCATGAGTTTGTGGGAATGATCAATGTGATGACAGAGAACCAAAGTCCTCTGAATCCATCTATGCCACTTGCAACTCCATCCAAAATTCCATCCATACCATAGGAGATACCATTGTTGGATTTGGTCACACCTGCTCCATCTCACTCAACATCTCCACAAAATCAAGAACATGTGTACCCCCTACACCAAAGTGGGGGTAATCCAACTACCATAGTTGAACACTCTGAGTTGGAACATGAGCATGAGCTAAATCAAGAACAAGAACATGTGGATATACCCACTAAAAAAAATCATCATGAAGCATCCACATCTACTCAGACATGGAGGATTTTTGATCCACCTCCACCACCTATTAGTTGCCATTCAACTTCCTCAACAACCATCCAGACATTGCCTCCGCTAGTTCCACAACATATCTTGGATAGGCTAGCCATTATGGAGTTACAAGTGAGTCAACAACACAATGATTTACAACGGATCTTGAATCGACTCACAAGCATTGAGTTACAGTTGAGTAGTCTAAAACCTCAACCCCCTAATTGTCAGGACCAACCCACTCCTATGCAGTCCAATGCTAAGTCTCAAACAAATCAAGGGCCAAACTAGCAACATCACCCTAAGCGACAATTTATGCCCATTACTGAGTCCATGGATTCTCTATTTGAGCATCTATGTGCAACAAAAGCAATTAACCCACCTAAAAGTTGACCTATCAATCCAAATGCACCAAAGCCCAAAACATATCATGAAGACCTATACTGCAAGTACCATAGGCAAAACGGGCATGACGTGCAGATGTGCTTCAAGTTCAAACACCTGGTATAGGATATGTTTGACAAGAATGATCTTCAAATCAATAATCAACAAATTGACATATCTCAAAATCTATTACTTACAAATGGGAGTCAAGAGGAGCAACCTAAATAGGTGACTGAGATGCATACAACCCTGTGGTCTCATACAATGATTCCACCATGGTCACCTCATTTAATACATCAACATCATACCTGGACTCCATTATCTGAGCCCATGTCGACCATCTTCCACAAATTGCAAGACACAAAGGCAATCATCTTGCTAGACATACCCCTATTCAACCCAAATAGGCCCAGATCTAAACAATATAGGGAGGAACATTCTTACCTCTATCACCGAATGAGAGGGCATGACATTCACAATTGTCATGTTTTTAGATGCAGGGTCCAAGATCTTATTGATAAGGGAGCTTTATCCATGAGTGGGTCACTCATTCTACCCCCTCAAGATATTGGTATTACCCAAAATTCCTCACCAAAATGGGGGGAGTCAATTTCTATCACTCCTCCTAGCCAAGCCAATAACATTGCATCAATCACAGTACATATTGGGGGTATCCAAGGTGTCACACCTTCCCTACTATTTACATCACAAGACATGAAGCTAACTGGGGATTCTAAAGGTATCACACCTTCCTCGCTTCCTTTGATAATCACAAATGTTGGGGGTATACGAGGTATTGCACCTTCCTCCTGAGAACACAAAGTAAGCAAAGTTACAAAAGGCTCCAAGGGTATCTACATACCGCTTGGTCAACCCATAACACCCCTAGGTGGTCTATGACCGTCTAGGTGACCCCAAAAGGCTCCAAGGGTATCTACATATACCGCTTGGTCAACCCATAACACCCCTAGGTGGTCTATGATCATCTAGGTGACCCCAAAAAGTCTCCAAGGGTATCTACATACCGCTTGGTCAACCCATAACAACCCTAGATGGTCTATGACCATCTAGGTCACCCCAAAAGGCTCCAAGGGTGTCTACAACCCACTTGGTCAACCTAAAATACCCCTAGGCAGTCTATGACCATCTAGGTCACCCCAAAATGCTCCAAGGGTGTCTACAACCTACTTGGTCAACCTAAAATACTCCTAGGTGGTCTACGACCATCTAGGTCACCCTAAAATACTCCAAGGATGTATACAACCCGCTTGGTCAACCTAAAATGCTCCTAAGCAGTCTATGACCATCTAGGTCACCCCAAAATGCTCCAAGGGTGCCTATAACCCACTTGGTCAACCTAAAATGCTCCTAAGTGGTCTATGACCATCTAGGTCAACCAAAAGCCCCAAAGGCATCCATAAGCCCTTTGGTCACCCCAAAAGCCCCAATGGCCCCCAATAAGCCCGTTGGTCACATGTACATACATATATATCAATAAAAAAATAAAAAACATCATATATATCAATCAAAAATACAAAAATATTGCATCACACTGCATCTTCAAACATCATCAAAAACACAAAAATATCATATTGCATTTCATTACATCGCATCTCGTCACATTATCAAAATCATATGCATTAGGCATACTCATTATGGCACTTTGCACTATAGAGTTGCTCATACGTGTCTAGCACTAAGACTGTACATCCTTCATCAGTCCAAAAAAAACAAAAGAAAACAATTATGTCAAAATAATTATTCGCATCATTTCAGTTTTCCACTTATCATGTTCACCTACATTTTACATTGGTCATAATAGTGTCTATCTCCCATCACATAGTCATTTATTCTAGAATGTCTTTACGATTTTTAGTCACTCAGCCATCTCTAGTTTTCTTTTCAGATTTTTTAGAAAGCTATCATGATTTTTAGGAGGTAGGGTCTTGCTTAGATTGTACCTTGTATACATCAAAATCCCAACACATTTTCACACTAATAAATCCAAGTTTTGCACAAGGAAAGATGAAACCTACAAAGTGGTCTAGGTTGCTTTAAGCAAAAATGTTATCCTGCTCATCCCCTTATGTGAATGGTTCAAGAATGCTAAGAATTGACAAAAGGACAAGATCTTCCCTACCCAATTCCCCAAAATAAATAGTGGTTTTCACCACTATCCTTCAAATCCAAAGCAAAAGTCAAAAAGCAAAATCCCACAAAGCAAAAGTCAAAAATCCAAATCCCAAAAAAAGCAAAATCAAAAATCAAAATAAACAGTGGTCATCACCACTCCCCAAATCCCTTGCTCAAAGAAAACATAATATAAAATAAACAGTGATTATCATCACTACAAATACCCAAAAAAGAAAAAAAAAAGGGAGGGAAAAATCCTCAAACGCACTGGGCTCCGGCATGTGGATGAGCTAGCTTTTGGTAGCCTATACTACCTAGTGGTCTAATCCTACTGAGTACAAAACCTAGGATCGTGACATTCATAGGGTGATCCTCATTACAGGTTTGGTGGATAGCCTATCTGGAAATGGTGGTATCTTTATGCATCTCACAAGAATGAACTCACTTGCACACATAGGGATATGAAGTATCTTGGTCATCCTTGTAGATTCATACCTTGTTAAAAAGTCTTGCATGGTTAGTATATAACTTTTGATCAGTTGACTAGAGTGTTTGAGTCTCATGAAAACCTCAAAGACATCCTATAACATCTTACTATTCATGTCATTCCATACCATTTTATCACATGTATGTCAGTTTACATTTTCACAAATCCATCACATAGTCTCATGACAACATTACACATGAATTGATGAATTCTATACAGTCTATGGTGCTAACATAGTATGTCATATAGTGTTCATATTCCATCAATACACATCAACAGATCATCCATTTCATTATGCATACACACATTGCATATCATAAAATAACATCATAGTACAACACATGCATCCATTAATGCATCCATAAATCATAACACATCATGCGTCTAATGCTCCAAACTATCAAAATTCAAAATCAAGCAAACATTTTTAAACATCAACTAGGGCATTATTGGTATCATACCTCCCCTAACCAGCAATCAAACAATTAAATAATCAATTTCAAAAAGCTCCAAAGGTACCCGTAAACCCTTTGGTCACCCAAAAAGCCCCAAAGGTATCCCTAAACCCTTTGGTCAACTCCTAAAAAGCCCCAAAGGTATTCATAAACCCTTTGGTCACCCAAAAAGCCCCAAAGGTATCCCTAAATACTTTGGTCAATTCCAAAAGACCCCAAAGGTATTCATAAACCCTTTGGTCACCCAAAAGGCCCCAAAGGTATCCATCAACCCTTTGGTCAACCCAAAAGGCCCCAAAGGTATCCATAAACCCTTTGGTCAACCCAAAAGGCCCCAAAGGTATCCATAAACCCTTTGGTCAACCCAAAAGGCTCCAAAGGTATCCATAAACCCTTTGGTCACTCAAAATGCCCCAATGGCATCCAATAAGCCCATTGGTCAAATATATGTACATATATTAATAAAAAACCAAAAAAATAATTAAAACAATTAAAACACATCAAAAACAACATAAAACCAAAGAAAAGGGTCCAATACCCACCAAAAACAAGTCAAATCTGATGGAATTCACTCAGGATCAATATGGAACCCAAATTCTTCATGGATGCATTGAAAAGTTACTACTTTACTCCCTAAGAAGGCCATTATGGCCAGACCGCCCCACGAGAATGAAGTTTTTTGACCCCTTTCTTCCATGAAACATCAACAAAATCATCAAAATCCTCTCAAAAATGCTCCATTTTTCAATGAGTAAAACTGGAGGAAACCCCAAAAAAGTCATATGTGTCAAGCGACTCGTTGCTTTTATCACTGGTCATTCCCTCATCGACTCATCGCTTGAGGGGGTAGTCATACCTAACAAATTCTTAATCAAATCAACAATTAAACACTCAATCATGCAAATTGCATTCGTTCAACGAATCTTTGACAAAGACAATCATGCCCCTACTTGGGGCAACAAACAAGCAACAATTTAAATTAAGCACATAACAGTGCAGATGAACCTGCCTATTGGTAACCTCAAAAGTTACCAAAAATACTTGGTATTCTCTAATGCCTAGGGTTATAAGTCCCCCGAGCATACCTAGAAGTTGAAGAGAAACCAAGACTAATGTCTTTACTGAGTCAAAAGCAAGGATTCAAGAATGCATGCTCTTTCCATGATTGGGGCATCTAAAGTTGGTTAGGTTATTGAATAACCCTAATCATTTAACATTTTAGTCATCTATTTTTGCTTAGTGTTGTGTTGCACACAATGCATCTCAAAAAGGGGCATTTTTAGACACTAAAATATGGTCAATCCAATTAGGCATCCATGAACAATGACCAAATTGACATCACATGGCCCCTAGGGAAGCCCTCAGAAGGTCATGCAGTGGTTCTAGCCACTCCCGACAAGGTTTTGGAAGGTTTCAACCCATTTTTGGGACCTTTTGGCTCCTTGTTCCTATTCATCCCACCCTGGGATGAATACAGATCCTATTCATCCCACCTTGGGATGAATAGCAGCATTCGTCCTAGGGTGGGACGAATAGCAAGTTTGACCCCCAAAAAGTCAAATTAGGGACAAATGGCACCCAGAAACTGCCATTTGCCCCACCTATTGAAGCATGCGGGTCAGAGGATGTTGCATCCTTATGACATGCTTCATAATGGAGGCCAAAAAGGGAGATTCTCTTCCCCTTCCAATGCATGCCTCCTTTTTGACAAGTGGCACCTCCTGCCATGCATGCCCTTGCATGCCTTTTTGCACATGAGCCCTCTATGGCTATAAAGTGGATGTATTTTCCATACAAAATATAGAGAGGATTTTAAGGATAAGCAAAAGAGTGCTACCAAGATTTCCCCTCACCCTATTGTGCCCTCTTTCTTTTTAAATCTCTTCTTAGCGAAGGAGGTTATCGGGTGGTTCAAAGAGGTGAAATATGTTTACAAAAACCTATCAAATGAGTGAATTTCCACCTAAAATTTGATTACATAACACCTTAGAGTATTTTGCATCATTCCCTAATGGAATTGGTGGTAAAATTTAGGCATATTCGGTGGGCGTCCCACCCCCGGGCACCCCCAATTTGTGATAGTCCTATTCGTCCCACCCTAGGACGAATATGAAATTTATGCATAATTTTATAACTATTTTAATATATTCTACATTATCATATTATGTTGTAGTTCAAATTTCATGTGATTTGGATCTATATTGGCAAAGATATCGCATTTTGAAGTTTTTGCAAGCTTGTAGGGTCCACCAGAGCATGCATGGGAATCAGTGCTTTATTTTTGAAATATGATAATATGGGTTGTCTTAAAATGTTTTTTATGCTTTTTGTCCAAATTTTAGGTATTTTGTACATGTTTAGGGGCATACATTACCTGCTTTGATTTTTGCAGGTTGAGAGTGGTCACTGCAAATACGACATGCTATCGAACACAATTTTGGTTCTGCTTTGGGTGAGATCTTCCCAAAACATTCTATTTTAGCTCTCTCTAAAATTTCAATTCATTTTTAGTTTATTTGGTATAGTACCCATGCATATTCTCATTACTAGTATTTTTATGCCTGTTGGGATTATATGTTTTAGATCATACACACTTGCTATTTGATATTTTTAGTTTTCTTGTCTATAGGTGTAGGCTATACAGTTCATTGGGGAGTAGCATAGGACCTCAAAGAATCAAATATCCAAGTGGTGGCAACTTTGGCTTACCCATTTCAATTGTGGGTACGAGGAAAGACATTGGATGTGCACCAAAGTTATTTGAAGGATTTGATCCTTGGGCACCATAAATTTGTAATAGTTGTATCATCCATTTGAGCCCTCAAGGGGACACCTTTGTAACTTGTATTTGATCCGCTTTATTAATAAGAAAATAATTTTCCATATTACTTGTATGCTTCTGATTTGATGCTCATTAGACATAGGTGATAGATATAATTTGTTATCCATATTTAGGTGCACCATTTTTACCTACTTCACATAGTACATTCTATAACAAAACTTTACCTATATATATAGTTGTAATGACCCTTGTGGCATGATCCTTGTTAATAGATAAATTGATGAAATTTATTTACCTTTCTTTATAGAATGTGGTACTGTTTATAGTCATTGTGCATGCAGGGGCAGGTGCATACTTTTGATAATGAAATAAGTTTGGTAGGAGAAAGATAAGTAGGAAAATATAATTTTTGATAGACATTGTGCATGCAAGAGAAGGTATGTACCTTCGGTTGTGGAAGAATTTTGGTAGGAGAAAGGTAAGTGGGAAAAGATGATTGACTCAGGAGTACATGGAAGCTCACGCACTTGCACTTCATGTAAGCATCATTAATGATTTGCATATTGTGTATGTGTTTAGCTTTGAAAATCTATTTTTTGTTTGATGAAATAAGATGCATTCATATGTTCCTTTGGGGCAATGAAGGTGCAATGAGCACGAGAGTCTTTTATTTATTGAATATTTGAGAAATTGAAGGTGGTTCATATTATTGCTTATGTGGTTTTAAAGTAAACCAAGATTTAAAATATATTTATCTATATATATATATATATAAAATAAAAAAAATCAATAAAATGGAAAATATAACAACAATGTAGACAAAATGGAAATATGAATTCTCCTCATTGCCTTGTTGCATTTTTTTGACATGATGGTGTATGACGTTTGGGAGGGTAATTTTGTAGACTAAGAGTAATATATATCATGATGTCTTAACTAGACCATACTCTCTTGAGCAAAATATAAGGAAAGTCTATTGATGGATAGGAATATGAAGCTTGTTTTTGGCATGATATGGGGTTATTTGTTTTTATATTTTTTATCGGTGGTCTTTGGGATAAGTGCTAGTAAGTGAAAGGTAATATGAATTAAATATGCATTAACCTTACCTTAGAAAGGTCTAAGCATTATATAGTTTACAAACAAACTATATTAGCACAAATAACGCTAACATAACGTGTCCCGAGAGTAATGTGCTAACATCTAACCTAGGTAGAGAAGTATGAACTAACTACTAATCTAAAATATCTAACCTAGGTTTACTAGTAGATATTTAGCACAGTAAATATCTCTATGGTAAGTAGTAAAAATTAAATGTAATAAAATCTACCTATGTAGTATAATGCAATATACTACCTATTTTACCTAGTGGAGTAAATGGTAAATATCCCAAGTAATGGAATATTACTCTAACATCCCCCCTTATTACATTATTTGGGTAATACATACATATCCCTCTATACAAAAATATTTGGGTAAAGTATATAGTTGTCCCAATACAGTGAAGAAGATGTTGATCTGTTGGTTCTTTGCTCTGTCACAGTGCTCTGGCTACTTCTAAGCAAAAAGTGGGTCATTCCTCACTTTGTCTTCACGCCAACAAATGTCCTTATGGTAATCACATCATCCAACCGAATTGCATGGGTAACTAGCCATTGCAATCGCTAGGTGTAGTAGAATAGATCACTTCATACAAGGTTCATTCATTTACAATATGAATTTGAAAAAGATAAGGTAGCTAAGGTGTCGGTCGCTGCCAAAAATGCACCCTTATAAGTTCCCCCCTTCTCGTTGCAAAACATAGTGTAATTAATTTCTAAAGGAAGTGTGACTAAGGTGTCGGTCAAAGCCGAAAATGCACCCTTATAAGCCATATTCCCTTTTTACAAAAAATTGTGAAGAAAAGAAATTTATATCCCCCCTCAATTGCAAAAAGTGTGCAACACAAGAGTGTTGTGAAGGATTTTACAAATATTGCCTCCTAGACAATTTTACATCATAAAAAGTCGCTCCTCTTGTTACAAGTACTTCAAACACCTAGAATTTTCTATTTATGAAGCCTAAAAGAGGTTCAAGCACCCCTTATTGCAAGGTCTTCAAACAAAATACTTATGCTATTTATGAAGCCAAAAAGAGGAGAGAGAGAATATGGTGTTTTTGCCCAAGGGACACATGTGTTTTCCCTCTACAAAACTGTGTTTAGCAATTTAGCACTCCTTGTGCTATATTTGAACCAGAAACAGAATCATAATGAGACACTTCACTAGAAAGATGGCTTCTGTGATGTGCCTTTGCCATTTTAGTTTTGCTTGTTTTGAAACCAACACTGAATGGTGTCTTGGTTTTCATTTTACAAGTTTTGCAAAACTATGTTTTCTAGGCAATTTGATCAAAAAAGTTCACCAATTTGTCCTTTCTTATTGCAAGTACTTCAAGCATGATTGCTATTATGAAGTCTAAAAGAAAAGGTTTAATGTTGATGACTTGGAATTTCCTGAATGCCTTTACAATTTTTATTTCCCTCTTATCAAAAACTATGTTTGAAGGAAGAAAGGAATTATCCCCCTTAGTGCAAAGGATTGCAACTTTTAAGGTTCCTTATTTTCAAAAACTTGTTCTTTCTTTTGATTACCCTAAAAGAGTACCAAAATATAATTCACTCAAACAGATATTTAATGGCACCTGCCTTAACACCCTTCAAGAAGGATGAGAATTTGGAGGAAATTAAGCCAAATAAATAAGATTGAATTAGGGGTTTTGTTGATTTAGGAGATAATATCAAGTAATTTTGGATTTAAATCTGTGCAAGGATTTACACAAATTTGTGAAATTTTTGGGTTTAGTGTGTTCTTGATTCTATGACTTATAATTGCAAAATAAATAATGCAATAATAAAACAAGAATACCCACAAAATTATTATCACCTAGGTGTCGGATGCAACCGAAAATGCACCTAATTTGCCAATAAAGATGTCGAGTAAAATCGAAAATGCACCTTTTAATTTTTGCAACAAAATGTGTATTTGTGTTGTGCAAAAAAAAATGATATTTTTATGTCTCCTACTTTGTTTTCCAATTTTGCAAAATAAGTACAATGTTGTCTTCTCCCCTGAATTTTGCAAAATTAACAATTTTGAGCACTCCTTCCAAGACAAGTCGACACATGACCCGCATTTGGAAGGCTTCCAGAACTAGTCGACACACGACTTAGTTTTTGTGGGCCTAAGGCTTTAAATTCTTCTCAATTTTGCAAAAGGAAAGTGCAATTTTATGTCTTATATCCCCATCTTGGAGAAAAACAAATGCACTCTTTGTCTATGAAATTCACAAAATTTTCAGATTCCTTGTTTTCCAAATTTGCAAGAAAGAATCAAAGTTTTGATTGTTGTCTCCCTTTCATGGTGCAAAATGGACAAGGTTTGAGAAGAATGGGAGGTTCTCTAATTTGCAAAAAAAAATATGCTCTTCTATGTCTTATATCTCCTTTTTGGTGAGAAAACAAAATCACTATTTTTGTTGTGTTGCAAAAGAAATATCCTCCAAATTTTCTATTTTTAATGCAATGTTTTCATAGTTTTAATCAAATTTTTATAATGGAATATAGTTAAGAAAAAAAATAATTTTAAAAATTTTAAATTAAATTTTTATCATAAAAATATTAAATTATAAAGTAAAATGATTAAAAATAAAAATAAAAATTACAAAAAAAAAATTACCTTTGACCGCTTTGTAGTAATGCTCCTTTGACCAAAAGTATTCTTGCCCCGACGGGAGTTGAACTCCCGACCTCCCATCGGGCAGCGCCTTAGCGCTGGCCCCTCCATCGGTCGGGCTAGCTGGCCCGACGGGAAGAGAGGTGGCGCGCCTTATCCTTGAAGGCTTCCCTGTTGAGCGGCGGGGAAGTTAGTGGGATTTATCCCACATCGCCCATGTGGGAAATTTTATGTTGCTTAAAAGCAATAGAGCACACAGTGTTCTTTGATTACCTACGAGAAATCAGGGTCCAGTCGAACCCCTTTTGTTGTCACCCACATGGCACGTTCGGAGGGGTCCACGTGTCAGGTGGCACACATGGCTATCTGCCATGTGTCCACCATGTGTCCAATCTAAGTCTGGTCCATTGTCCAGTGTCCAGTCTGAGTCTGATATATCATCCAGTGGCTGTCTACCACGTGTTGAGTCTGATCCAGGACAAGTCTAGTGGCAATGCCACATCAGCACCTCAGGATCTATGCTCGAGGTTACGACTAGCTAGTGGCTATCTACCATGTGTCGCTAGATGAGTGGTTCATGTCAACGCCTTGGGATATATGCCCAAGTGCACATGGGTCCTTCTGGTCTGCATGGTCTAATAGGTTCGTGTGTCATGTGGCACGTGTTTTGATCTAGGGCACTCCTACCCTGGCTCTAGTCGGTGGTCGCCTTATCGGTCACCAAAAATTGGAGGGTCGCCTACCCTCTTAGATTTTGGTCATCGGATGTGGGTCGACGATGGTTAGATGCATCGATCTAGTTGGAAATCGCCTTGTCGATCACCAAAAATTGAAGGGCTGCCTGCCCTCTTAGATTTCGGTCGTCGAATGATGGGTCGGTCGAATCACCGCCAGGAGGAGGGCACACCTACCCTCCTTAGGTGGTCAGTCATCGGTTGTTGGCCACCCTTTGATCTGGCATCGAAACTTGATTTCGGTCATCAAACAATGGTTGGGTGGGATCTGGCCACTCAATGGTGTCAGCATTCCCGTGGCCACCTGAGATCACTCTTCGATCGAGGGCCTGCCATATGTCAGCCTATCAAGCCTGACAAGTCGGACAACAGAATGCTGTCAGATCTATCTAGGCCTACGGGTCCTCTCCCGTGGCCGCTCGATGACGTGGGCTTGCTCTACCTAGGTGTTTGGGCCTACGGGCCTTGCTACCTAGGAGCCACCTTGGGATTCATGCAAGTCTTAAGGGCTAGTAGGGCCCTCGAAGACCGTGCCAAGTCCAGGTCAAGTGAACAAACGAAGCTCATATTAGGCCACCCGGATACGATGATACCAATGTTAGTAAGCGAAAGGTAAGATGAATGAAATATGCATTAACCTTAGCTTAGAAAGGTCTAAGCATTATATAGTTTACAAACAAACTATATTAGCACAAATAACACTAACATAACATGTCTCGAGAGTAGTGTGCTAACAACTAACCTAGGTAGAGAAGTATGAACTAACTACTAATCTAAAATATCTAACCTAGGTTTACCAGTAGATATTTAGCACAGTAAATATCTCTATGGTAAGTAGTAAAAAGTAAATGTAATAAAATCTACCTATGTAGTATAATGCAATATACTACCTATTTTACCTAGTGGAGTAAATGGTAAATATCCCAAGTAATGAAATATTACTATAACAATAAGGGGTGTGCAATGTGGATTGCTTGTGTAGTTATGCATGTTTTGGTTGGTGGTTTGGTCTAGGATTTATTCCATATGACTTGTTACAAGTGTGTTTTATTGTATGTTGCCATAGAATAGTCTTTTTTGAAAGTTAAAAGAGTAATAGTTGCAGTGGAGGAAAATTTATTTATCTTTAAGATTGCATGCATCTTGTGTTTTTTTGATGTGATATGGATTTAAAATGTCTTGAATAGTGAAAACATCTTTGGTTTTTATGTGGTTAAATCCAATTTATACATTTTTCAGATGAGTGTTTATTTGTTTCAGGATTATATTCTTATAAATACTAAGGTGTTGATACCTGCATGAAACTAAAAATTGGTTAAATTATGCGTAGAATTACCAAGCATATTAAAGTTACCTCAAGTTTGTGATCTAAGTTGACTATGTGAACTTAGAAATTGCACTTGAAATATTATTGAACAATGACATGTCTAAGAAGAATATTCTTCTTGGTAGGAATTAATACTGAGTGGTTGAATCAAACGTGGAAAGTTGCACTTGCTTGTTTTGTTTATGTGTGGACTTGATTACATGTAAATAGAAATGCATATAGAAGGATCAAGTTATGTACACTTTAATATAAGAGCCTTTCTTATCTCCTTTATCAAGAAACCATAAATGTTAAGTTAGGTAGTGGTGGAAGAGGGCAAAAAAGGTGGTTCTAAGAGCTGAAAAGTGCCTCATCCCATCAGGAGAATACCAAACCATAATTGGAAAAAAAATAAAATAAATTTCTCTAGTAAATTTTTTTATTTTGCGTTAAACTTAGACAGCGAGAAATAAATTTGATTGTCAAGATGCACCCTAGTGGAGTGGTCGTTGCATGGACTTGTAATGTATTTTGTATAAATATTGTAAGTTTTATTTGGTTAATCAAATCTATATGTAGATAGTTTTGTCAGTTCATTTATGATAATTGATAAGTTCTAAATCGGTGAGACCATTTAGTAGTAATGAGGAAATTGTAAGACATTGTCAATTGAAATAAAATATATAAAATTAATGTGAATAATTTATATTTTAAGGAAATATTAAAAAAAAAAAAAAAGTAGTTGTCTCAGGTTAGACAAGTGAATGTGTAACATGGTTTATAGATTATATGTTTTACAATCTTAAACTTAAATGAACTTGTAGGTGCTATTGTAGATCACTTCGAGCCATGTACCAAAAGGGTTCATTTATGTAAGTTTAAAATTTCATGATTGTTATAGAGGAAGATTTATTATTAGAATCTGCTCACACAAACCAATGTATAGGGTCATTGTTATATAAGAATAGAAAATGCATCTACTAAGTTGTGTATAACCACTTTACTCTACTAATTGTGAAGCTAGTGAGCCATTGTGCTAAACCAGTTATGTAGTTATTTGAAAAATATTAATATAGGTAAATAAGTGATTATTTTTTGGTAGCATTGCTTACTTCCTTGGTAAATATACATTACGATTTCCTTGGTTGAGTGTGAGTTAATAAGTTGATGCATTTATGGAATAAGGATAACCTAAATAGAATTAAATGTATATACTTACACCAGTTAATGGGTAAATTTTTCCCAAGACTCGTTTGTTGTAGTCATTCAAATGAAGAACTAGAAGCCTAAAATATTTAAGACAAGTTTTTTAGTCCTCACTTAGAGACCTTGTCAATGTTTGCATGGAAATGGTCTAGGCCAAAAGGAAGTCTAAAAATTAAAATTAGTTTGAAATGCAATTTGTTTCCTTGAAAATCATAAATCATAAAAGAGAGGAAAACTTAAGGATTTAGTATCCTTCTATTCGCAAATGCAATGGGTAATATATTGTAAATGTTTTTCCAATGTACATTGAATTTGTATCTTATGCACAAAAAATAAATATTATGATGGAATATTGTTAAATTAAAATAAATGGTTATACTGTCATAATGATTTAAGCAATATTTTATGGGAAGGTCAACAAATTGAAAGTAAAAAGGTTTGGCATAGAATTTAATTTGGTAATAAAACATATTTAAACCAAATTGTAAATTACCTTCATTGGGATAGATTCATGCTGGTCAAATGTGCACTTGATCATCATGATTGTTGACCTTTACATGTGAATTTTAGCTAGTTAGTAATGAATTACTAGCTACCATAACCATGCTATGAAAATGATAAATTGGATATAAGTCCATGTGAATAAGGGATGGGCTTGAATAGAAACTCATGTGTTTGCTTGAAGAACTCCCTTGTGACATAGATTAGAGTTAATAAGTAAGGAATAATGAAGTAGATTCATTTAGGTAAAACTTATGTATCTAATTATATATAACCTATTAAATAATCAAATGAGGTATAGAAATGAATTCACTCCCTAAAGTATTTAGAGAAGTAAACTTAGAGATAACTGATGAAAAAAAGTAATATGTAATTTGAGTTGTAGGTAGTTAGAGCAAGAAAATAGAAATATTTCTAGTGAAACTTAACCCTATGCCTAAAAATATGGAGAGACACAAATGAATGATTTTACTCGTGGTCATTATTAAACTAAAGACCCTTGATTCTACCAAAACCACAATGAGGAATGGTTAATGTATTCCTTCTAAAGAATAACTAAACATGAACACCCAATGCTATTGAGGTGTGGTTATGCATATAATGAGTCTCAAGAGCAACCATTTTTATAATAGTAAAGGTTAGAAAAAGTGAATCATAACTAGTAATTGAGGATGATATAAGACACCACCTTTAGGTTGCTGCTTAAAAGTACAAGTGATAAGTCCTTGTACCATTTGGTTATAGGGAATAAGTATAAAAAATAAGCTCATTTTACCATGGTGTTTGGTATAGGACAATCATCATGAGTCATAATAGACAATGAGATCAATAATAAGGTCAGGGTATTGAAATGACTATATATAGTTCCAGAGATAATGGATAGATAGCTAGATATTAGGCATATGTATGCTAATCCCTTCCATACAATTATTAGAAAAAGTCAACCGGTTAGTGATGAGGCCTGGATAAGCCTCATTTATAGCATGTTTTAAATAGTTAAAACTACCTAAAACTTTCTAAAACTCTTGTGAATTATCTTATATGCTAGTTAAGTTGATTTAATATGCTCTGTATTAACTGTTTGCATGATTGCAGTGTTAAGGACATTATATTCTGATTTTTAACGGTTCTTGTATAGTTTTATGTTATATTTTCATGCTTAGGTTGACAGCAGCATTTCAGTAGTCTTATTTTGATGATCATTAAGCATTAGTTTCTCTAAATTCAGCAAATAGTACAAAGACTTATTACTTATGCGAGAAAGCTGGTTTTTCCATATAAATTCCAACAAGCTACCAATGAATGGCAAGGCATGGAATTCACATCCAAGGAAGAATGAATACTATTGCAATCTGATCCTGAGGTCTAATACGCTGCATTTGGAGTCAACACAGTTGGTCATTCTAAAGATATTCAAAATGAACACGGTGTCTTCGGAATGAACACGGTGTCTTCGAAATGAAAGATATCTTCGGAATGAGAAAACACGGTGTCTTCGGAATGAGCAGATCTTCGGAATGAGAATAAAGTATCTTCTAAATGAGGGATCTTCGGAATGAGAATTGCGGTATCTTCGGAATGAGCGGATCTTCGGAATGAGAATTGCAGTATCTTCGAAATGAGCCACTTATCTTCGGAATGAAAACAGAATGTACTTTTTGACTTGTTGACTGACTTTTGGCGGTGAAAAAGGGGATAATAAGGTTGAGAAAGTTAAGGGAAAATATCTCCCATATAACTTTGTCGTCCTTGCCATCCAAAGCCACCATTTATGGAAAAGATCAAATTGATCCTCTTCTAGGATAAACCAGGAAATTCTTAGGATATCGGGAACAACATATTTTATGTTTGTAATTAGATTTTAGGCATCTATAAAAGATAGCTCCCGTACAGGTTGAGCTATTAGAAGAATATATTAGATATTAGAAATATTAGATTAGAGATTAGACATATTAGAGATAATAGACACTGTAACGATTGCGGATCCATAGCGATTTTAGCGAGAATTGTAATTATGTTTTTGAAGCAATAAAAGTGCGGTTTCATTCCATTTATTTTGTTATGTACGAGTGTGAGTAAGACTTAGAGAAGAAATTAAACCTTCTTCCGAGAAAGGAGGCTGGCCACTTTCAGATCTAGGAGGAGGACTGACAGACAGGTTTTCAGTCCTGATTTTGTTGCAGCAGAATAAGTAGTGGAACTTGTCAATTTCAGCATTTTGTGGTATTTGATTTCTATTTTAGTTTTTATCCATCTATTTTACATTTGTGATGTAATCAGCAATAGATATAATCAGTTTCTTTATTTTTCAGTAATTTTCCAATTCCCTGCAATTTACATTTCCAACAATTTACAAGTTTTCTATAATTTCCTGCATTCTTGTTTTTCTTTGTCAAAAACTGCACAGAAGATTGACGACCTTATGTTTCAGAGTATTGACAGAAGTTGATTACTTGTTTTATCTCATCATTGCAAAAGTAAATAGGTTTCTCATTTAGCAACTCGTAATTAGGATTTTCCTTCTGCAAATCAATTAAGTCTCAATTTAGCAATTGTAATTAGGACTTTATTTCTGCAGACAGCAATTAGTTTTTCATTCTTGCAAATAGATTAAAGTTAAATTTATGCAATTTAGGGGTAGAAGTGACACAAAACCCCCACACAATCAATTCCACCAATAAGACCTGCTGCTTCCAAATGAACTGAACTACAACCCTGCTTGAACTTTCTATCGTAGACAACCTTGGACACCACCCCGGATTGATAAGATCTTTGAGATTTAATGATGGTATAACGACTACTCATCATTTTGGCACCGTTTCGGGGAACACGGTGTTGTTAGAAGGTGAAAAGCAGTCCAATAATTATTAAATATGCTAAGTTGTGAATTTTAGAGTAAAATCTGAATGTAATGACTGGTATAAGTAATTGTTATTGGTAAATTGTATTTCAGTCCATTTAGGAAATAAGCAAGAAACCACAAGAAGAAAAATTTCACAAGAGGTTGAAATTATGTCAAAAATGTCTAAATTTTTTATTTCCAAAAATGTTGGAATTTTCAAAGAATCCCAATCATCCACTTCCAGCACCTGCAAGATCCTTTGAGAAATCATTACAAGGAGGAAAATTAAGTAGTTCAACACCATTTTCTCTTGACAAATCCATACAATCAGGAAAATTTGACAAGATTTATAATTGTTTTTGGGAACCTACAATGGAAGGCTCACAAGAGAATCAAGGTAGAGCCAACAATGTGCTCCACCCTAGTGCAACTAGTGCACATGCCAGAACTTTTCAAAATCCCATCCAACTAGATCTTAATCAAAATGCTCCCATGAAGGTCATTTCACCTACAGTATTACCAACTTTCAAGGGAATTACATCCGAAGATCCTGATATGTTTTTGTTTGAGTTTAAAATTGTATGTCAAGCTCATGATTACACTAATGACAATCAAAAGCTCAAACTATTTCCTTCCACTCTTAAAGAGTTAGCTCTACGATGGTTTATCACCTTAGCACATGACTCAATTAGAACTTGGGATGAGATGGAAAACATATTCTTGGAGAGATACCAAGAATATTGTCAAGTCAAGAATCAAAATGATGAAATTCTTACAATGAAACAAGAGGAAAATGAAATCTTAGAAGATTATATAGACAGATTTTCTTTTGTTCATAAGAGATGTGGAAGTGTTGAACCTGAAATTTGCAAAGTCATATTCTTAAGGGGACTACAAGATGAATCTAGGGATGCATTGGATATCTTGGGAAGAGGAGATACAAATGCACTTAAATTTCAGGAAATTATTAAACTCTGTAAAAATTACTCTCATTCAAGGCATAGAAAACACAGAATTGGTAATGAAAAACATGATTTGAAAGAATGCATGAAAGAGGCTGATATTTTAGTACATGATAGAACATTAGATGAAAAAAATGAATCTCTCTGAATCTTCGACCATCTATTGTTTAGAATGTAAAAAGCAACACTCTCTTCATGATTGTCCTTTGAACAAAATATTTATACCTGCTACATGTAGCATTTGTCAATTAGGACACCCCACGGATCAGTGTAGTTTATTGCCAGAACTTAAAAGTGTCTTTGAAAAACAGTCTCAACCTATGAAAAAAATCAATTTTGTAGGACAAGGACAAGGGAATAATTTTCATAAATTTCCACATCCAAATTCTTCTCAATTTCCTAAACATTGGGGAAATAATCCTTGGTATATGCCATGGTGCTGCTTCAGGTCCACTTCAACAATGTTGGAGTCAACCACCATGGGCATACTCCCAAGCATGGTCTCAACATGGGTGGATGCAACAACAATGGAATCAACAACATCCACCATGGTTGCAGCCAAAATTACGAGGATATCAATGGGTACAACATCAAAATCATGTACAAAGGGCAGCAACATTATCAAAAACAAAAATCAAATTTGTTGCCTAATTATATCCATAATTTCTATCATGGACAACAACAACAAAAATTAAAACAACCTCTATTTTCAACTCAACCTATGGTCAGTCCAAATCATGTTAAACAGGTAACCCCTGTCTCTATGGTTGAATCAGAAAATACAGCCCTAATAAATGTTAGTGAGTGTGTTAAAACTCAGTTGTGTTCAGGTGAACCACTGCTTGAACCTATTCCACTTATGAGTGTAGAAAGTGAAGTTAAAAAGAATGAACATGAAAACAAATCTACACTAAAACAACATCAAGAAGAACAAGATACCTCATCAAATAAAGTATCATATTTTGAACAGTCTGAGATATCAAAAATAACATCTTCACAATCAGATTTGATAAAGGAATTAGAACATTTAAGCTATTACAATCCCTTTACCTCAAGTTGTACCAATCATTAATAGGATTGTTCAAGAAATGTGTTTTAGAAAACCAAGAAAAAAGAAGAAAGTATATCCTAAAACCATACAAAAAGGTGGAAAATTAGTTAACTTGCTTTCGGGTAAACTTATTACACCTAAGTATGATTGTACAGAAAGCCCACGGTTTCTTAGAACACATAAGGAAAATGAAAAGAATACTTTAGTTTTGGCCTCCATTGGTGTAAATAAAAATGTTTCTCCAAGAACCAATTCAAATAAGCCTGGTACAAAACAAAGCTGAAACACGACCAAAACAACCTTTGAACAACAATAGTTGGTTGACTAAAAACCAGGGAGCAAATTTGTTTGATATATTGGTGCAACATCCTAATGCTTTACTAACATTTTATGCATCTTTAGCAGTTGGCATTGAGTTGTTGCAGGTACAGAAAAAACAAATTTTGCTAGTTGAATGCATTTGATGAACTTTGGTTGGAAGCACTTCACCAAATAGAGTTCACTCAACAAAAATGGAAAATGTGGCATGATGATCACATTAAGAGCAGCAAGGATGAACCGGGGGAGTTTGAGAATGAAGTTGTTCAACTTTCTTTAGTTGATGATTTAAGGAGGATATTAGTGGTGAATGGACATCTTTTACAGTTGTACCATAAACCACTAACAAAGGTGGAATTTGCTCGGTATTTCACACAGTTACATTTGATAGAAGAGGCTTCTTCTTCTGATGAAGATTCCAAATGATCATATCTTTGAATCTTAAAAAAAAAAAAAAAAAAAATTAGAAAAAAATAGAAAACAAAAAGATGAATAAATTCTAGCTGTGAATTCCTTCATGGGCATGATTTCAGGGAAGTCATGAATTCCTTCACGGGCACAATCAGAATCAAAAAGACAAAGAAAAAAAAAGAGAGAGAAAGGAGAGGTTAAAGAGAAAAAAAAAGAGAGAAAAAATGAATAGCTCAGCGGTGAAAACCTTTTCTAAGGCGCTACTGAGTTGGTATGCATGAAAACCAGTTTTATGGCATGCATAACCTTGAAAGTTCTGAGTCACCATTGTACAAATTCACCAATTGCACTTGTTTTTGAAGTGTTGTAGGAAGCCTCAGAGAATATCAACGAAGCAGTCATCTTTCAAAACTTGCATTAACTTGTTTTAACCAGGTATATATGTTTCTTGCACTTTTCTCATTGTAAATATTTGATATATAGTATATGACAATTAACCATTAGTATAAAAGTGTTCATAAGAGTTGGCATAAACAAAACATGCTTGGAGAAAGAGAAAAATGTTGGTTTTTGCTATGTCTTCAGAATGACTGTTGTATCTTCAAATAACCATGGTATCTTCAGAATGAAGCTTTGTCTTCAGAATGAAGGTGTGTCTTCAGAATGAAGGTTTGTCTTCGGAATGAAGGTGTGTCTTCGGAATGAAGGTTTGTCTTCAGAATGAAGGTTTGTCTTCAGAATGAAGGTGTGTCTTCAGAATGAAGGTTTATCTTCGGAATGAGGTTATCTTCAAATTAAATGCCCAGCTTAGTCTTCAGAATGAAACATAATCTTCAGAATGAAGATTTAACAATCTATTTCCATGTGGCATCCAAGGAGGGAGAAAAAGACATAGTCAAGGAGGGAATGAAACATAATCTTTAGAATGAAGATTTAACAAACATGCCACCACCATTCATTGATAATAACCACTCATGTGGGAAAATTTGCATGCAGAATGGACAAGCTAAAAATAGTAAAGAAAATTTGATGGCAAGGATGTCCAATGATTGATGGCCAGGTGTTCAGAGCACAGAATAAGGAAGTGTGCCATATTTTCTTTTCGAAGACATATTTGCTAATGATTACAAGAAAAAAAATTATTCTTTCTGAAGAAGAACAAGAGCAAACCCTATAGCAACCAGAAATCAGTGACCTAACAGATGTTGTAGATGTTGTTGCAGAAGAAGAAACAACTACTATAGAGGCTGTTGTAGAAGAAGAAATAGCTACTACAGAGGCTATTGCAGAAGAAGAAATAGGAACTACTACAGAGGCTATTGCAAAAAAAAAAAGAAACGCACCCAGCAGCAGCAACAGAACCATCAAACTCACAGACTAAGAAAAGAGGGTCTGAAACTGACAGCAAAAAAATAAAATAGAAGAGGGTTCATTTTTCTAAAGATGTTATTTATCTATCAGAATATAAGAGTGAAGTTCACAGTGAAGAGCTTGAAGCTATCCCTACAGCCCCTGTTACCACAAGAAAATAGGGCAAGAAGAGAAAATATACATTAAGGACTAGGAGGTCTGCAAGACTCCAACAAAAAGAGTAAATGATTGAAGAGAAGACCAGACAGGATAGCCATGATGTCATAGAAGTGCAACAAGCCACTGAGAATTTGGATGTAATCATATATAATTTCATGGAACCTCCTGTACAGGAGTAGGGGTCTGAAGCAGAGGATGAGATCATTGTTGAGCGGCAAACTGCAGTTGATTTGTCAGTATTAGGTTCTGAGTCAAATGAAGAAGAGGAGGTGGACATCACAAAACAACTGACAATAGCCAAGAGTGTTATAAAAATACAAATGAGATGGATTGAGGAAAGAAAAGATGTTATTGAAAAACATGAAAAGAAAATTAGAGAATTATAGCAGAAAGTGGAGAAACTAAAAAGTAGGTTGTCATAAGTTGAAGAACAATCAATTACATCAGATAAAGAGGAGGATTTGGTTTAGTTACTGCTTGGATTATCTAGGGAAGATGAAGACACAAGTTCTCATTCTGAAGTAGTGCCCCTCCACTTTGAAGCAGTGCCCTTCCATTCTAAGGCATTGCCTTCTCAATCCAGAGAAATACCTTTATGCAACATTATTGGGTAGGTCTCAGATTCAGGCCTCCAACCATCATTACTCTAGTTCCCTCCTATTTTGAAGAGGATTCCCAACCAGATGATCAGTTTGAATAATGAATCAGAAATCTTCATGAGAAATTACACAGGCACTAAATTGTTCTATGAAACATGGAATATGAGTATGGACATTTGTGACTCCATAGCCCATTGCAATGCATGAGGGCATGCATTAATATAAGTTGGGGGGGAATGATGAGGCCTGGATAAGCCTCATTTATAGCATGTTTTAAATAGTTAAAACTTCCTAAAACTGCCTAAAACTCTTGTGAATTATCTTATATGCTAGTTAAGTTGATTTAATATGCTCTGTATTAATTGTTTGCATGATTGCAGTGTTAAGGACATTATATTCTGATTTTTAACAGTTCTTGTATAGTTTTATGTTATATTTTCATGCTTAGGTTGACAACAACATTTCAGTAGTCTTATTTTGATGATCATTAAGCATTAGTTTCTCTAAATTCAGCAAATAGTACAAAGACTTATTATTGTGTAGCAAAAAACTGGTTTTTCCATATAAATTCCAGCAAGCTACCAATGAATGGCAAGGCATGGAATTCACATCCAAGGAAGAATGAAGACTATTGCAATCTGATCCTGAGGTCTAATACACCTGAGAAATGCAGCCAAAACCATTTGGAGTCAACACGGTTGGTCATTCTAAAGATCTTCGGAATGAACACAGTGTCTTCGGAATGAACACAGTGTCTTCAGAATGAACAGATATCTTCGGAATGAGAAAACACAGTGTCTTCGAAATGAGCGGATCTTCGGAATGAGAATTGCAGTATCTTCGAAATGAGTGGATCTTCGGAATGAGAATTGCAGTATCTTCAGAATGAGCGGATCTTCGGAATGAGAATTGCAGTATCTTCGGAATGAGCCACTTATCTTCGAAATGAAAACAGAATGTACTTTTTGACTTGTTGACTGACTTTTGGCGGTGAAAAAGGGGATAATAAGGTTGAGAAAGTTAAGGGAAAATATCTCCCATATAACTTTGTCATCCTTGCCATCCAAAGCCACCATTTATGGAAAAGATCAAATTTGATCCTCTTCTAGGATAAACCCAGGAAATTCTGCAGGATATCAGGAACAACATATTTTATGTTTGTAATTAGATTTTAGGCATCTATAAAAGATAGCTCCCATACAGGTTGAGCTATTAGGAAGAATATATTAGATATTAGAAATATTAGATTAGAGATTAGACATATTAGAGATAATAGACCTGTAACAATGGCAGATCTGTAACAGATTTCAGCAGAATTGTAATTATGTTTTTGAAGCAATAAAAGTGTGGTTTCATTCCATTTATTTTGTTATGTCCGAGTGTGAGTAAGACTTAGAGAAGAAATTATACCTTCTTCCGAGAACGGAGGCCGGCCACTTCCAGATCTAGGAGGAAGGACTAACAGACGAGTTTTGAGTCCTGATTTTGCTGCGCGAGAATAAGTAGTGGAACTTGTCAATTTCAGCATTTTGTGGTATTTGATTTTTGTTTTAGTTTTTATCCATCTATTTTACATTTGTGATGTAATCAGCAATAGATATAATCAGTTTCTTTATTTTTTAGTAATTTTCCAATTCCCTGCAATTTACATTTCCAGCAATTTACAAGTTTTCTATAATTTCCTGCATTCTTGTTTTTCTTTGTCAAACACTGCACAGAAGATTGACGACCTTCTGTTTTAGAGTATTGATAGAAGTTGATTACTTGTTTTATCTCATCATTGCAAAAGTAAATAGGTTTCTCATTTAGCAACTGTAATTAGGATTTTCCTTCTGCAAATCAATTAAGTCTCAATTTAGCAATTGTAATTAGGACTTTATTTCTACAGACAGCAATTAGTTTTTCATTCTTGCAAATAGATTAAAGTTAAATTTATGCAATTTAGGGGTAGAAGTGACACAAAACCCCCACACAATCAATTCCACCAATAAGACCTGTTGCTTCCAAATGAACTGAACTACAACCCTGCTTGAACTTTCTATCGTAGACAGCCTTGGACACCACCCCGGATTGATAAGATCTTTGAGATTTAATGATGGTATAACGACTACTCATCGGTTAGTCGAAGGTTCAATATGTTAAGGGATCGATAGAGTATGCGTCCACCCTTTAGGTATTATGGGCCCTAAAGGATAATCCTAGTCATGGTTTGAACCTCATGCCATAATAAAAATATGATAAATGAGACAAGTTGATTCCACATAATGGTACCTTCTATGGGATTTGGTCAATCTTGTCCACTTGGGTGGTTATCTACAATAGTCTTGAAACCCAAAAGTGGTTTGATATGTTTGTACTAATTAAAAATTTAAGTTAAATATTCATTAGGTGAAACATAAATGCTATGAACATGAAAGCTCTTGCTATGAACATGAAAGCACTTTTTAGGCTAAATGATTAATATAGACAAAAAAAAATTCCTTGAGAAATTGCTTGAATTGTTTTTATGATGAAACTAGGTGAGTAGATTTGTGTTGTTACATGTGGTATCTAAGTAGAAGAGATTCTTAAGTTGTAGGACTTTGAAGTATATATAATTTCTATTCTTGTTTTACAAGACTAAATATTAAAATTTCCTATGCAATAAGTCTGAAAGCATAATGTTGTGAGGTGGATATTTTAGAAATCCCTTGGGAATGGGGTAGAAAGAGGCCACCATAAAACATCCAAGGGGACCACGTACTAGAAAAATAAAGGGAGGTCCAAAAATGGAGAGAAGAATGAAATAGTTGAATGAGTCTCCTCCAAATGATCCAAGTAGGGAGGAAGAAAACTTGGAAAAAGTAGTACAATTATTACAAAATCTTATGGAGCAGATAGAAGTGGAAATGGCCTAAAAAAAAATATGCATGACTCAACAACAAGAGATGGTAGTCCAACAAAAAAAATTCATAGAGGACTTGACTAATGTAAGGGAAATTATAGGCAGGATAGAAGGATCACCTAATGATTCTACATGATCGAGTAATATGAGGGCTAGAGTGAGAGAGGAATTGGCCAAGGACCTAAAGAAGATTATGATTTCCATGTTTAATGGCATAAGTGATGGTAATATAGTGGGGAAATTTTAGAAAATCACTAATTTGTAGCAACTATTAATGATAGTCCGATCCTATTATCAAAAATTAATCTAACTATTAAAATATGTGTCTAACTATGAGAATATGGAGGTCATGAAGGTGCAAAATTTTATACTAGGACTATATCCTAAGATTAGGACTGAGGTGAATATGCTTAATCCTAAAAACATTGCTAAAGCATTAATTTTAACTTAATAATAAGAAGCATCTCAAGAGGCTAAAAGTGCTTATTTCAACTACCAAAAATTGACTGAAATATAAAATGATGATCTTAGGAAGTGTAAAAGCACAAGATTTATGAAGTGGGTTATGGAGCAAAGTAAAAAGTATAAAGGAGGAGATCAAAATAATTAGGGTGGAAAAAATAAAATTAACTTCCAAAGCAATAATATCAGGAAGGATGGCAAAGTATACCCTAGAATAAAGGATCAAAGACCTATAGATCGGGACAGAGCTAGGGAAATTGCACCTCAATTTAGAAATGAGGATAGCAATAGAGGTAGTAGAGATCTTGCAAATGATTTCTATGTATGCAAAGAGTCCCACTTTACCATTAAGTGCCCCCATAGAGTTGAAATCCATCAAAAAGCTCTAGAAGAAGCCACCTACAGGATATTTACGATGATAGGTAGTCTCCATACTTGATGGATAATTTACCTTTTTTTTTTAAATGGCAAATTTATGTTAGATGCACACATTTTGAAAAATAGTGGATAAACTGATAATTTATTTCTACTAGTTTAGTGAGGGACATATTTGAAATACCTAGGTTTTTGGCTAATAGTTGGAAGGTAGAGTTTGAATCAGGGTAGACCTACTAAGTTAACCAATATTTCTATAACACTTAAATTTGTTTGCCCAAGTAAATAAAACTAACTAGAAAATATATGTGGTACCTTTGAATGCCTTTGAAACCATTCTTGGTGATTGATTGGATAAAAAGCCATAAGGCTCTTTTGAATTTTGAAGTAACATGATTGGAGTTACAGACGAATCTAATCAGAATATTAGAATTCACTATGTTTGTGGTTTGATTAAACCATATCTTTTGACTGCGATACAAATGAAGGAGACCCCTAAGGATATGGGAATGATTTTTGAAGTTAAAATAAACAAGAAATAAGAGACTAATTCCTTTATGGCATATTGATCCATACCAAAATAAGACAGAATATGATCAACATAAGAGAACTATGCTTGGGATGCTTAGGAGGAATTACATATAGAAGGGCTTTTAAGTGGACAATCTAGCATGAGGAAACCTTTAAAACTTTGAAAGAGAGGTTGACAATCACATCAAGGAGGTTACAGATTGTACTGATATAGTAATTAAAGGAATTAGGAGGGGTTTTTTCCTAAGATGATATGGTCATTACCTTCAAATCGAGGAAAATTAAGAGGCATGAAGTGAACTATGCCACTCATGACTTAGAGTTGGTATTTGTTGTACATGCTTTTAATATTTGGAGGTATTATTTGCTAGGAAAACCATTTGAACTTAAGAAAATTTACCAAAGTTTAAGATACATATTTACTCAACCCTTACAAAATTCTAGACAATGACATTTTATGGAGTTTCCAGCTAAGTATGATTTTGGCATTGAATATATTAAGAGTAAGGAGAACAAGGTTACTGATGCTTTGAGTAGGATAGGGCGCATAGCTACAATGCCAAAATTTCATTATGATTTATTAGAATGGATTAAGTATTTGCAATAGAAAGATGAATTTTTCTAGTCATGTAATGTTCAAACCGAGCAATAACCTAGAAAGGCTACAAGTTTTGTATATAGAGAGGACCTGTTGTATTATAAGAATAAATTAGATGTTCCAAATACAAGTAGATTGAGAGAAAAAAATCCTTAATGAGGCACAAAATACTCCTTATTTTGTGCATCCTAGTGGGGAAAATATGTGAGAGAGATTGAATAAGGCCTATTACTATCCTAGAATGACAATAGATGTCAATGATTATGTAGCTAGGTGCTTGAAGTGTTAGAAAGTAAAAGTGGAAAATTTTCACTTGGTGGGTCAATTGCAACCACACAACTTACCTATGTAGAAATGGCAAGTGGTTTCAATGATTTTATATTTAGTTTACCTAAAATAAGGTTTAGGCATAATGAAACCCTAAGGGTTGTGGATAAATTAACCAAGGTTGCATATTTTATATTTAGCCAAATTTGTGTATGATATCAGTTATCATGCATCACTAGATGTGGCATAATTTGAAGCCCTATATCGAATTTGGAAGTGATCAAATTGGGGACTATAAAATAAAGGGGAGATTAATTGAAAAGAATTCAGCAAAAAGCTAAAAAATATCACAGGTCACCAAAGAGCTATGTGGACCTCAAAAGAACACCGATGAAATATTTTGTGGGAGACAAAGTATTCTTAAGGGTGAAACCTACTAAAAGTTCTATTAAATCTTCCAAACTTGACCCTAGATATGTGGATCCATTTAAAATTGTGGGTAAGATAACTCTTCTTATTTAAAAGCTTGCTCTGCCACCAAGCTTATCTAAAACCTATAATGTGTTCCATGTATCCCTCCTTAGAAAAATTATTTTTGACCCCATTCATGTTTGGGATGTCTTCCATTTTATGATGTCCAATTTTTTTAAAATTATGGCTCAACATGTTTGTATACTTGATGTTATGACCAAGAACTTGAGAAATAGGAACATTAAGCAATGGTGGGTCCCATAGGATCCTATTCATAATAAACACCACATGAGATAATGTGGCTAATATGCAGAATCAAATTCCTTATCTTTTTTAGTAGACAAAAACCTTTTGAGACATTTTATAAGACCTGATGTTGTATATGTATATATGTGTGTGTGTGTGTGTGTGTGTGTGTGTGTGTGTGTGTGTGTGTGTGTGTGTGTGTGTGTGTGTGTGTGTGTTTGGACTACTGAGTAGAGTAGATTTTGGATGTGTGTTTTGGTTTATGCATGGATATTTTCTTGAATACAAAATGAAACATCATGTGAATGAATTATACAAAAAAGTTGAATTGTTGATAGGTTGTGAACGTATATGACTACATGATGTATGATTTGGAAAGGAATTTTTATCAATGTGAATGAATATAATATTATTTACTGCATGTTTTATTAAACATGCATGAAAAACATGAACTATGTTTGTTTCTACTGGGGGAGGTTGTAATGACCCTCCTTGCATGACCCTTGTTAATAGATAAATGGATGAAATTTATTCACCTTTCTCTATAGAATATGGTACTACTAATAGTCATTGTGCATGCAGGAGCAGGTGTGTACCTTTGATAGTGGAATAAGGTTGGTAGAATAAAGGTAAGTGGGAACAGATGATTGGCTCATGAGTACATGCAAGCTCATACACTTGCACTTCATGTAGACATCATGAATGATTTTCGTATTGTGTGTGTTTCGCTTTGAAAACTTGTTTGTTTTTTTATGAAATAAAACACTTTCATATGTTCCTTGGGGTAATGAAGGTGCAATGAGCACAAAAGCTTTTTCTTTATAAAGAATATTTGAGAAATTGAAGGTGGTCCATATTATTGCTTAAGTGGTTGTAAAGTAAACCAATATTTAGAAAAATATATATATGTAAAGGAAATGAAAATATCAATAAAATAGAAAATACAACAATATAGACAAAATAGAAAATATGAATTATCCTCCTCTTATTGCATTTTCTTGATGTGATGGTGTATGACATTTGGGAGGGTAATTTGATAGACTAAGAGTAATAGTTATGATGATGTCTTAACTACACCATACTCTCCTGAGCAAAAGATAATTAAATTTGGTTGATGGAGAGGAATATGGAGCTTATTTTTTGCATGATAGGGGATTATCTATTTTTATCTATTTTATCAGTAGTTTTGGAAAAAAATTGGGTGTTCAATGTGGATTTCTCGCCTAGTTGTCTGGTATAAGAGTTATTTCAGATGACTTGTTTCAAGTGTGTTTTATTGTATATTGTGATAGAATAGTATTTTTTGAAAGTGAAAAGAGTAATAGTTGTAGTGGAGGAAATACTATTTGTTCTTAATACTACATGCATCTTGTATTTTTCTATGGATTTAACTATCTCAAAGAGTGAAAACGTCTTTGGTTATTATATAGTTAAATACAATTTATACATTGTTCAGATAAGTGGTTAATAATTTCAAGAATATCTTCTTATAAATACTAAGGTGTTGTTACATGCATGAAACTAAAAACTGGTTATGTTTCCTAAATATATGTGTAGAATTACTAAGCATGTTCAAGTTACTTCAATTTTATGATATAAGTTGACTATATAAACCTAGAAATTGCACTTGAAATATGATTGAAAAATGACACATTCGAGAAGAATATCCTTGGTAGGAAATAATACTGAGTGGTTGAATCTAATGTGGAAAACTACACTTGCTTGTTTTATTTGTGTCTAGACTTGATTACATTTAAATAGAACTACATATAGAAGTATCAAGTTAAGCACACTTTCACAGAAGAGCCTTTTTGATCCTCTTTTATCAAGAAACCATAAATGTTAAATTAAGAAGGGGTGGAAGTAGGCAAAAAAGGTGGTGCTGAGAGCTATGGAGCACCTCATCCCATCAGGAGAATACCAAACCATAACTGGAAAAAAATAAAATAATTTTTTTGCTAATTTTTTGTATTCTATGTTAAGCTCAGATAGTGAGAAATAAATTTTATTATTGATATGTACCTGGGTGGAGTGGTTGTTGCATGGAATTTTAATGTATTTTATATAAATCAAGTAATTTTTAATTTGTTAATCAGAGCTATATGTAGATAGCTATGTCGGTTCATTTATGAGAATTGATAAGTTCTAAAATAGTGAGACCCTTTAGTAGTAACGAAAAAATTGTAAGATGTTGTCAATTCAAATAAAACATATGAAATTCGTATGAATAATTTATATTTTGAGGAAATGTAAAAAAAATAAATAAATAGTTGTCTCAATTTAGACAAGAAAATGCGTAACATAGTTTGCAGATAATATGTTTTACAATGTTAAACTGGAATGAACATGTAGGTACTATGGTAGCTCTCTTCGGGACATGTAACAAAAGGGTTCATTTTTGTAAGTTTCAGATTTCATGACCATCATAGAGAAATATTTATTATTATAATATGCTCACACAAACCAATGTATAGGGTCACTATTATTTAAGAATAGAAAATGCATCTACTAGGTTGTGCATAACCGCTTTACTCTACTAATTGTGAAGCTATTGAGCCACTATATTAAACCAGTTATGTAGTTGTTTGACAAAATTTAATACAGGTAAATAAGTGAATGTTTTTTATGCGATGTTTTTTACTTCCATAGTAAGTATACATTAATATTTCCTTGGTTGAGTGTGAGTTATTAATCTGATGCATTTATGAAATAAATTTAAGCTAAACATAATTAAATGTATATACTCATACTAGTTAATTGGTAAAATTTTCCCAAGACTCAATTATTGTAGTCATTTAAATGAAGAACTAGAAGCCTAAAATATTTAAGACAAGTTCTTTAGTCCTGACTCAGTGACCTTGTCAATGTTTGCATGGAAATGGTCTAGGCTAGAAGTGTAAACATTGAAATTAGTTTGAAATGCAGTTTGTTTACTTGAAATTCATAAATAATAAAAGAGAATAAACCTTAAGTATTTAGTATCCTTATATTCGCAAATTCAATGGGTAATCTATTGTAAACGTTTACCCGATGTACGTTGACTATATATATCATGCACAAAAAGAAAATCATATGATGGAATACTGTTAAATAATAATAAATGGTTATATTGTCATAATGATTTAAGGAATAGTTTATGGGAAGGTCAAAAAATTGAAAGTAAAAAGCTTTGGCATAGAATTTAAGTTGGTACTAAAATATATTTTAACCAAATTGTAAATTACCTTCATTGGGATAGATTCATGCTGGTCAAATGTGCACTCTATCACCGTGAGTGTTGACCTTTACATGTGAATTTTAGCTAGTTAGTAATGAATTACTAGCTACCATAACCATACTACAAAAATGATAATTTGGATACAAGTCCATTTGAATAAGGAATGGGCATGTATATAAACTCATGTATTTTCTTGAAGAATACCCTTGTGACATAGATTAGAGTTAATAAGTAAGGAATAATAAAATAGATTCATTGAGGAAAGAATTATGTATTTAATTATATATAAGATATTAAATAATGAAATGAGGTATAGAAATGAATGCACTCCCTTATGTATTTATAGAGGTAAACTTAGAGATAAAAGATGAAAAATAAAAATTAATATGTAATTTCGGTTGCAGGTAGTTAGAGCAGCAAAATATAGAGCTTGTTAATGAACCTTTAACTGGTAAGACCTCAAGGTCTTACTATAAATGTAATCGCAGGCCACTCAAAGGGGGCTCGCTTGTAATCGCTTTGCCACTATAGGGGGCTCCCTCCTTGGAATCTATGATTCATATTCTTATTATTCATAGATAATTTGATATGGATGGCCAACCTAATATATATACTACCCTAAAGCTACGTTGGTGAAGAGACATGATGGTTCACGTATGAAGAGACGTGATGGTTCACGTTATGAAGGGTTGTGATGGTTCACTTTATAAGTTAATAATATAATAATTAAATGATTAATAATACTAACTAATAACATTAGGATTGAGGATCCTAACATGCCACCCTCCTTAAAAAGAGATTTGTCCTCAAATCTCAAAGTGAGAAGCTTTATCCTTTGTTTTCCAAGAAGGATTTGTGTAAGTTCTTGGACTCTTTTAATGTCATCCTTTTTTAGGCAGGGATATCGAGAAGGATGAAGTGTTAGTGGGGGGCTTCCAAAAATATTAGTAAATGTGTGATGATGAGGGAAGGGCAATCCTTGGGGTTCTTCAAACGCCTTAGAATGATGCATAAAAAGAGGTGGTAAAACTTCTACATTCTCTTGTTGTTCCCTAGGAGAGGCAACGAAGGAGTGTGTAGTCACTTTTTTGCCTTTTTTTTTAATAGGTTTGACCCTATGGTGAAAACTCACTATTGGAGAGGAATTTGAGTGTAGTTCTTGTAAAGTGCATGTTTGGCCATAATGAGTCACTTCAAGAATGTCTTGAGATATTTCTTGCTCATTGTCCTTGTTTTCCACATATTCCTCTTCTTTTTTATCTTTTGTGGCTTCCACATCTTCCTTACCTTCCTCATCGTTACCATATTTAGTGTTATATTCAGGTGTATCCATCACTATGTCTACCTCTATATCATTTTCTTCTTTTATTACCTTATCAAGGTTAGCATTATGCATCGGCTTGGGAGTTATGTAAGTGGTTGATGAATTCTCCAGAGGTGGTTTCCATAATCGATGTTGTCCGTTGATTTTGTCTTCGGCTAATTTGGCCAATCCATAGGTTTGCATCATGGTATAGGGATTGAACCTTGTCACCTCCATTCTAATTTCTTCTTTCAATCCACTAATGAAGTTATTGATGAGAATTGATTCATCCAACCCTGTGTTGTGTTTGGTGATATCCTCAAACTAAGTTTGATAATCATGCACGGAAGTGATTTGATGAAGTTCCTTGAGCAAATCCCACATGGTTGGATTCCACATGGCTCTGATACCAAATGGTAAGACCTCAAGGTCTTACTATAAATGTAATCGCAGGCCACTCAAAGGGGGCTCCCTTGTAATCGCTTTGCCACTATAGGGGGCTCCCTCCTTGGAATCTATGATTCATATTCTTATTATTCATGGATAATTTGATATGGATGGCCAACCTAATATATATATCTACCCTAAAGCTACGTTGGTGAAGAGACATGATGGTTCACGTATGAATAGACGTGATGGTTCACGTTATGAAGGGTTGTGATGGTTCACTTTATAATTTAATAATATAATAATTAAATGATTAATAATACTAACTAATAACGTTAGGATTGAGGATCCTAACATTAACCCTATACCTAAAAAAATGGAGAGGGAAAAATGAATGATTTCCCTCATGATCATTATTAAACCCAAGACCCTTGATTATACCAAAATCATGATGAGGAATGGTTAATATTTCCCTCATGAAGGATAACAAAACATGAACACCCAATTCTATTGAGGTGCGGGTATGCACACAACGGGTCTCAAGAGCAACAATTTTTATAATAGTAAAGGTTAAAAAAAGTGATCTACTCAAAAATTGTAATGAGGGGTGGTATGGGATGCCACCTTTAGGTTGCTACTCGAAAGTACAAGTGATAAGTCCTTGTACCATTTGGATATAGGGAACAAGTATGGCAAAAAAGCTTATTCTACCATGGTGTCTGGTATGAGACAACCATCATGAGTCATAATGGATAATGATATTAATATAAATATCAAGGTATTGACATGCCTCTAATTGGTTCTAGAGATAATGGATAGATAGTTAGATACTAGGCATATGTATGCTAACCCCCTTGCATATAATTATTGGAACAAGGTGATCGATTAGTCAAATGTTCAATATGTTAAGGGATGGGGAGATTATTCACCCACCCTTTAGGTATTATGGGTGTTAAATGATAACCCAAATAGTGGTTCGACCCTCATACCTAAATAAGAGGATGCTAAATGAGACAAGTTGATTCCATATAATGGCACTTTTAACAGGATTTGGCTAATCTCTTCCACTTGGGTAACTATCTGCAATAGTCTTGAAAACCAAAAATCATTTGATATACCTGTACTGATTTAAAAATTAAGTTAAATATTCATTGGGTGAAACATAAATGCTATGAACATGAAATCACTTTTTAGATTAAACGATAAAATTAGACAAAAAAATTACCCTAAGATATTTCTTAGCTTATTTGTGTGGTGCAACTAAGTGAGTAGACTTGGGTTGTTACAATCGTTATCAACAAACTAGTCTATTCATGATATGACTTAAGAACAATGATCTAAGCATTCTATCATGTATATAGAGTAGCAACCTCACCAAGATTATTTGATGTTGCATTGCTTGTTTTTAATCTCATTGCTATTGAATAATTTATATTAGGAGTTGTATTAAGATAAATTAAATATCATTTTACATGCATTTATTAGGTTTTTTCTCTTGATACGCTCTCTATAATAAGTTATACTTTGTATGGCGAAGAAGATCATTTTACCGTATTATCTGATACACATATCGTCTTCTTTTCAATAATTAAAAGGAAAAATAGAGTCCCACATCTTAGTTAGTGGCACCTACTAATGTGATGTTTATTATAATAATTTTTATTTTTTGATTATGTATAAAACAAGGGGATTTTAAATTGTTCCCAAGACTTTTATGTATTTATGAATCAGAACAACAAAGTAGCCCTAGCAACATCCAAGAAAAGTAGCAAATCATAGGGGAAGGGGGGAAGACCTATCCTATAATAGAAACATGTGAGAAACAAATGATAACAAACACACAAACAAAATAGGATATTAGAGAACCAAATATAAAACCCATAAATTCTAGATAAAAAAAAAAATAGATTAAATAGAGAAACTAACAACCAAAACACCATGTAAGAGAACAAAATCAACTATTATCATTGATGAGGACAATATCATTTCTCACAAAAGAGATAAGATTTTGTAGGAACTTCTCTTTCCAGGTAGACAAACCTTCATTTTGAATCTTGAGATTGGCAAGGATATATGTAACCTTATTACCTTCCCTATATATGCTTACTTTGGGAGTTCAAAATTTTTCTTAGAAATCTTTTCTATTCATCCAGAAGATTACCAATATTCCAATTAGGTGAATATTGTTCAGTAAGGATATTGATAAGGTATAAAGAATCCCCTTCTATAATAACATTATCAGCCCCTATTGAATAAAGTAGGGATAAACCTTGAAAGAGGATTGTAGCCTCTATAAAATTGTTTTTTTGGTGACCAATGTTCGTAGTAAAGGCAAGAAAAAAATATCTACTAGAGTTTTTTATCACTCCAACTCTTGTCATCCCTGGATTTGCTTTGGACACTACATAAAAATTCAATTTAATCTAGTCCATATGGAGGGACCTCCATTTTGTTTGCAACCTACTCAAGCTAGCATGAGAGGGACCAAGGACTCCAACAGGTAACCTTAGGCTAGTAGAGAGAGAAGGTTCAGAACGGGGAACTTTAGAGGGGAGAAAGAGATAATCAAGATATTTTTAACTAGAGAGCTATGAATTTGAAACCCATAGAGGAGGTGTTCAAAGAATGGTCTGTAAAGGCCCTACAACTACTTTCTCTCCAAACCCCTCAAAATAAATGAGGGAGGAAGAGCTTCCATGGATATGACATTTAGGGCTAAGGAAGGAAGAAAAGGACCAATGATCAAGAAAGTTTTTTAGAGAATTTGTGACCATCCAATTGACTCCTAAGTTTGAAAGAACAAATAAAAGGATATCCAAGGATAAGGAGCATTCTAAAAGGATATTTTGAGTGTTTTCCTCATGAAAACCACACAGATAACACCGGTTAGGAATGGGAATTCCTCTTTTCTTAAGATTATCTAAGGAAATAATTTTGTTTTGGAGGTCAAGCGAAAGATAAAATTAACTTTTGGGGTAAGTTCCTTGAAGCAGATAGAATTGCAAGGGAACCAACAAGCATTCTCATTAGCAACTAGGTAGTTGGCAGATTTCAATGAAAATGTGCTACTCTCCTCTTTTTTCTAGATTAACGAGTCCACACAAACATAGTTCCTAACAACCTAAGATTTTAATGTAAGAGCAAGTCTTATATGAATTAGCTAAGAACTAGATATTTTTTGTTGTGTGTGTATATTTTGCCTCGTAGATCAAGGTCTAGCAGCTCAAAATTGTAAAGTTTCTTTTATTTTTTATCTAAGGGGTACAAAAGGTATTGAAATCACCTACTAGAATCCAATACTCATTAAAAAAAAGACCCTCATATAACCAAGAATTGACCAAAGAGTACCTCTTTTAGCCACAATGTTAGGAGCATAAATATTGGAAATAATCCATCTTTTATTGGAGAACTTGCAATAAAAAATAACATCAGCAATTTAGCTAGAAGAGGAAACCAAAAAACCACCAACTCCTACTCGGTCCCATGAACAAAGCAGTCCCCCAACAGAACCTTGGGCATGACTTGCAACAAAATTCACATCTTTTCACAAAGAGTTATTTATCCTAAATAATTTTTTCTCATCCAAGTTAGTTTCTTGCAGCAAAAGAATATGTGGTGATAATTCCTTTCTCAAAGAGGAAAATAGTCTCTTTTTTGTGAGGACCATTGAGGCCTCGCACATTCCATGAAATAATTTTCATTTATAGGGTTTTGAATATTTCTTGCCACCACTGAATTTATCTAAGAGATGAATCCTTGAGTATGAAATGGGGGAAGCAATATCCATATGAATATTACTACTCTCAATATTAAGAAATATTTGGTAATTTTTAGCAATTTCTATCTCTGTAGCATGCTTCCTTGGTTATTTATTTGAGGGTTTTCCAACTTTTTATCAGCCCCAACATCCATACTCCCTTTTTTTGAGTTCTATTCACAAGTTGAGGGGTCATAGACATGCTTTCCATGAATATTATTCCTTTTGTATGGACCTTAAATATTTGAGTAGGATCTTTATAGGGTACTTGGGATCCATTACACTATAATTAATCCCCTTGGAAGGAGAATCTTGTTTAGGGGCAACCACAACACCAAAAAGGGAGGGGGATCCCATTGGGAGGCAACTAGACTTGGCCCCATAAAAAAATAGGGGGCTATTTCATTTCATCCAAAGGGTCTAGAACTAAATCTAAGCATTTGAAGGGATTACCCTTAAGGAAATTAGACAATAAATATTCAAGACTAGACTTCAAGTATACCTTAATCACTAGGTTTTGTAGAGCTGTAATTTCTTCGATTGTAGGTACCACTTCACTTTATCGATAAATATCAACTAGAGCATCAAAGGGACTCTGGGGATGAACTTTTTATGAATTTTGAGCAAGCTCTTGGTCTGTCAAAATTTTCTTCTTTTTTCCATCCAAATTTTCTTACCCTATAAATCCTTGTTTGGGTACCCACTAAGAGCATGATCACTTTTTTTTACATCCTGAGTAGAACACTAACATGTTCTTATACTCAATGGGTTTTTTTTGAGATCCTTAATTATATATGAGATCAATTGAGCTTGGAAGGTCCATTCAAATGTCGACATTAAGACACATCATGGTATAGACCATGTGTGACTTGGCTCTAGTAGCTCCCTGATAAATTTGGTAATAACTTTTAGAATATCTTCATTCCAAAATTGTAAGGGTAGGCCTAATAGACTGACCCATAGAGGGATAGTGTTAATATTCTACATGTCAAGATCAAAATATAGCCCCCATTGTCTAAGGAATAGACTCATTTTCCAAAAAATAAGGGATCACCCCCAAATTTTGCTTCATGTCTTCTTCTTCCATAAGCTTTATATAGAAAACACCCTTAGGTAAAGCCAAAATTTCTATTAGGCCTTTAGTAGACCACATTGAAGAGTCCCAATTTTGAAAGGCATCAATTTTTGAGTGGGATCCTAAGAAATTACCAATAAAATTGCAAGCACCTTCTTCAACATTGAGATCCATCAAGCCTCGAGGCACTTTCAAAAACCTCTCAAAAGGGAGAAGATAAAAAAGTCCAATGGTAGGAGTCAATTTCTTTGAAAATTTATACACAACATGCACAAAATACCTCACCCCTAGGTTGAAAGGGAAAAAGAGACCTGTTAGTCCTTGAGGGCGATCCACATCTCCAGGTGGGATTGGAGGATCCCTAGGCAAGCCCTGAGAATATCTCAAAAGGGTGGATTATGACAACATACCTTTGAAATATCCACCTAAATATAAATGCCATCATTGGCACCAATCCCACACACCACCTCGTCGTGCTCCTGCTTCTCACTCACAAATATGTTTTAGAAAAAACCTAAAAACATTTACTCCTTCATTTAAACCCCAATGTTGTTAGGGTGTTAAATGAATACAACTATTATAATAAATTTTTAAAGTGTAAGGATAATCACATTTTGAAATTATAGAAAACTTTATAGGCACTTTCACTTAAATATTTTTTTTAAATGCTCCAAGGTTTTTATAGCAGTGACATTATATAGTATCATTCTACAAGCATTGTACTATAGTGATATTGTTTTAACTTCTATTGCATGTCAAAAAATTATTTATGAAGTATTATATTACCATCATTATAATATCATTATAGAAATAAAAAATTAGTATACCAACATAAGATGCTATATAACTCTAGTAGAATATATAATTTAATCTTATGCATTATTTCTTACTTTCTCATGTAATTTTAATATCAACTTATTAAATAAAATATATATCCATAATTTATTTAGAAGTATAAATACAAATGTTTAGCCTAAAAAATTAATTCTATGGATCTACTAATAGTAAATTTTTTGAATTGTCTTTATTTTGAACTAGAAAACAAGATCAACTATATTATAATGTGATAAAATTATTTCTTTGATAATCTATCTATATTTTAATACTTAAAATTCATAAAATTTATATGTACTAGCTAATGAATTGAATGCAATTTGGTCATCTTGACACAAAAAAAACTAGTTTTAATGCATAAAATTATGTCTAACTTCTCCTTCATCGTAATCATCAGTGGAGTTTGACTTCTAAGCTAGGTTTACCCTGTAGTCGCAAGTAGAGTAGCATCCACCCTAGACATCGAGACCTCACATGGAGTGGTGTGTCCCTCCTAACATGGGCCCCTAGAAAAGGTAAATACTTCTTTGTAATCATGTGGTGAATAATTTTCTAATGTGGGATACATCTTCTCCACTGAACTCAACTAGCAAATCATGACACCTCCCTAATTGGTAGAGTGATCCTATTGACAACACCAAGTTCACCATGGATTGGGTATCCAATTCAATGTCCCTGGAATTCAAGCTATCCAATCAATGACCATCCCATTTCAATGACATGTGTGATTGGGAAGACGTCGAAGCTTTGTCTTCTCTAGTGGCTTTTTATACCAACACTACGATCACTGGTTTTTATCTATCAACTTTGATGCTTTGGAGGTGTGAACTGAGAGTGAAGGTTTCTTGATAGTGGTGGTTTTGGTCTGAAGAGTGGTGTGATTGGATACCTAACTAGAAAGTAATTAGAAAAATTGTGCTTATCGATCCCTCATCCCTGAATGTTGATTCCCTGGTCAAAGAGTTTCTGATAATTCATCAAATGATGCCCTTCATTCAAAAAGTCCAGGGTAGCGACCTAGTTCTACCTAACGAGTTCATCACTTCCTGGAATAGAGGATGGGTGGTCATCAAAGGTGTTAAATTTAATGTGAATGTTTTCTTATTGGTAGAAGTTACCCAATTATCCATTGATGGTGATATTGTCCGCCAGGACAAACACACTCTAGTAAGAGATCTTATCCATTTCAAGGAAAAGGAAAATGACTTACCAGAGACAAAGGAGGCATTGTGTGAAAGGGTCTTCCTACACCCTAAAATAGATTAATAGTTTTCATAATGGAATATTTTACGATGGATGACATCAACTCACCATTAAGAAGTTTTCACATGGCTTTCCTAACCCACATTGCTCTCAATGAAGGACATAAACATCCTCGAGTACCTATTAGGGTCACTTGAGCTCTCTATTTCTAATGTTAGGGATGGGTATCCCACCCACCCCAAACACCAAGATCTTCACATTTTTTTGTATCAGCACACATTGTAGAATAAGGTAGATAAAGTGACCCTCATGTTCATCGACATCTAGGATGGGATCCCTACAAATTTGGTCCTTAGTATCGATAGCTCAGAAGATGATTTTGCTGGTGAAGCCAAAATTAAAGCTTCCACCCCAACGTCCACCCCCTCTCCAGCCAAATTTTGCTCTTATTATTGTTCATCCAGGAGGGGAGCTTCGGATGCCAAGATTAAGATGATGGACATGGACTAGACGGGTTCAACCCCGGAGATGACCCCGATAAAGGCCATAAGTATCAAATATAAAGGTATCTCTAAATGTATGTGCTCCTTGGATATGGAAATACCACCTAAAAAGAATGAATCGTAGGCTTGCATGGCTGAAATCTTAAATTTTGCTTCTTCCATGCTCATCCAGGTCAAGAATATCAATGTTACTATGAATGATAGCCGCACTCAAGGAGGAGAGGTTGAACTCACCATTGAACCATTTGAGAAAGAAAACCCAAAATATTAAGGTGGCGCCTCATGGATAGGTTTTAGATCTTTTTTGTTTGATGCTTTTGCTTGAACAATTTTTTTCTTAGGATCATTTCATTGGGATATGTTCTCTGTTTGCTTTTTGTCTAATTCTTTTGGCTTCAAGCATGTTTTGGTTGGGATGTTCTCCCTATCCTTTGTAAGCTAGTCTACTGAACCCATCCATGGTAGGTATAGGTGTAGGGATGGTTTATTTTTGTTCTTTGGTGTGGTTTTCACCTATTTCAGCTTTTGGTTGTAAAATATTTAGGGTTGTTCCAAAACCTTCTTACCTATCAAACAAAATGATATCTAACTAAAATAGTTATAGGAAAAACCAATAAAAAGATATTATTCAAGAATTTTTTTTAAAAATGTCTCCTAAGCTATTTATATAACATCTAGATAATGATTTATTACTAACATCAATAACTTATGCGTAAAATTGGATCAAAATCAAAAAATTTAAATTACATCTTGTTGGTTGATTTTCTAATACTAAAACTTTCATAAGTTAATCTTGCTTTTTCCTTATGACATTTACATGCTTTCTTTCTATACTTTTGAATTTATATGTTTTTTATTTTGTTTCTTACATAGATATATTTTCCAATAACCATGCATGACTTTTCTAAGGATAGTCTTTATTTTCTACTAGAGGTCGTAAAAATAAATTGATTTCAAGGTCAGATTTATTTGATGATTCTATTCTACAATATAAAATTGATAGACTTATGCACAAGATACATGTCAAACATTCATAATAGGATATTCCACCATATAGAAAACATGATTATTTTTCACCAAATAGTTTGGGCTCATGAATGATGAAATTCCAAAAGATTTTGAAAAACCCATTGATGGCTTCAACAGCAGTGGCTCCCTCCGCAACGGTTCCCACAGCATCAGCGTCAACTTCGACCGTAGCTACCCTGGACTTCCCTAGAAGGGTTTCCCAAATCCTCCCCAAGGATTTAGAACTAGGATATATCCCTATCGATCTCACGGATGATCCTATTGCCCCTGATCCAGATTCGGGTGGAACGTAGATACCTTGGAGGTAAGGTTTCATTCCCCCATTTTCTCCTTCCAAATCCCCTCCCTTAGCCGGTCTGTCATTCAGTGTGATGGTATCAGGATCCCCTTCTCCCAAACCATTTGAAGTGGTTTCCCTTCCCCCCTGGTCACCTCCGAGGAAAATTTGGGTATCCTAATTTCTCGTATGGCTCCAAAAATTTCCCTCGAATCCTTGTCCCTGGTTGGGAAATTCGTTGGAGGCCAACCTAACATGGAGTCTATCAGAAGATGGGCCAATTTCAAATGGCAAAAAAAGGGAAGTTTTTAGCTAGTTGCACTATCCAGGGGTTTCTTTCTAATTCAGTTGAACAACCAGAATGATTATGCAATAATCCTCACCGGAGGATCGTGGTTCTTTGGTAGGAAAAGTCTATTCCTTAAGAAATGGGAACATGATTTTAACCCCCAAACCCAAGACATCAATGTCGTTCCCATTTTGGTTTGTCTTACGGACCTTCCAATTTATTTTTTTCATGAATACATCCTTTGGGGGATCGGATGATACATCGGAGACCTGATTGCCTTTGACCCGACAACAAAATCCTGATCTAGAATGAACTTTGCCAGAATCTATGTGTCTGTGAACTTGGCATCCCAGCTTCCCACTCATATCAATCTCATCTATGGGGACTTCCATTGGTGCCAATCTATTGAGTATGAGAATAAACTGGCATTCTACATTGAATGCCAGGCCCAGGGACACCTCAGATCCCAATGCCCTTCGTTGAAAGCTACCAAAGAGGTTCCTTAGCCCCATATCTCCCTTGCTCAGTGTTCAATCACCCACCTAGGACCCAAGGCTACTAGTGGCCCTCTCCGAGGGAAAATTGACAAAGGGAAACAAGTCCCCTTCCAAAAATCCTTCCCCCACCAAGCTCCGTCAAGCTCCAATCAGGTATGTTCACTATTTGCCTTTCCCAACAAGTTTGGTTCATTCTTTGGTTTTGATGATGATGTCCTCTTTCCCAAATCCATTTCCTCCCCTTCTCCTTCCCCCTTGCCTCCACTCCCTCCCCTCCCATCCCTTTTCGTACTCGACCCCTCCTCGACCGCACCTCTCTCCCCAACCCCTCCCACCTATCTGCTCTCTCCCATCTCTCCTAAATCCCTTTCCCCACTTCCCCTCGAGGAGGGCTTTCCCACCACTTCTTTAGCCAAACCTCTGTCTCCAACCAAGTCAATTTTTGACTCCCTTGAAGAGGCATCTAGCCCATTTTGCAACCACTCAAATTCTAGCTCCATCATCACTAGAAGCAAGAAAGGGCCATTGGATATAGGAGGCGACAAAAAGAGAGGCAGACCATCTATGTCTGACCAGCTTAAGAAATCCATGAATAATCAAGTCACAAATGGGGTTCAATCAACCCTCTTCCCTGATCTATTCGACCAGTCCTTAGATGATCACAAGAATCCCAAACCCCCTCCCATACCCACCAAGGGCGGTAAGAAAGCTTCTAAAGTATCCAAATGAATATTCTCTCTTGGAACATCATAGGGCTTAATAGCTCAGGAAAGTAAAGACTAGTCAAAACCATCAGGAAGGATTCCAAACCCACCATCATCATGTTACAAGAAACCAAAGCTGATGTAGCAAGAACCTCGAACATCATCAAATCAGTTTGGAAAGACTACCAGTTGGATTCCTCCCCCATAAAGGGATCGGTTGGGGGTCTTCTTTGCCTTTGGTATCCTCTCCAAGTTGAGGGAAGGGTGGCATCATTCACCAAAATAACCCTTAACATGGTTTTCCATTGCAAGACCAACCAGTTCACATGGGTCCTCTCCAATATCTATGCCCCCAAAAATCCCTTGGAAAGGCGCCAGCTATGGGTTTCCTTGTCCCTTCTCAAAACTACTTTTTTTGCCTTCTTGTGGATGTTAGCTGGGGATTTTAACTCTCCTCTATTTTCTTCTGACAAACGAGGTGGCTTATCCACTCCCTCCAAAAATATTACTAATTTCCAGGATTTTGTGTCAATTAATGAGCTTATGGACATCTAGATTAGAGGCTACCAGTTTACTTGGAGCAACAAAAAAGTAGGGTAAGATCACATTCAAGTCAAGCTGGACCAATTTTTCTTATCTCAGTAAGCAATCCCTCTCTTTGGCGATACTCTCCTCACATCCCTCCCCAGAGTTGGGTCTGACCATTCACCTCTCCTCCTAGAATCCAACAAGGCCTCATCCTTTAGAACCCATTTAAGGTTTGAAAACATGTGGATTCACCACCCAGACCTCAAACAATGAATCTCTAAGTGGTGGAATATTCCATGTTCAAGATCTGCCATCGACCAAGTTTCCCGTAAACTCAAATAAGTGAAAGAAAACATCAAAATTTGGAACAAGGAAGTTTTTGGAAATATCATTGAGAACAAGCAGCTCATTATTGATAAACTTAATACATTGGAGAAGCAAATCCATCATGACCAGTGGACTCCTTAGCTGAGGAATGAGGAGAGTCAGCTATTGTCTGAGTATCACAACATATTGGCTAGAGAAAAAACCTTCTAGTGACAAAAATCCTGTGCCCTCTGGCTCAAATATGGGGATGCCAATACCAAATTTTTTCATGCCTCCATGATGCAAAACCACAACTCACAAAATCAAAGAACTTACATTATCTAACAACTCTGTTTCCCAAGACATTTTCAAGATCAGATTAGAAGCGTCTGCTTACTTCAGTAATATGATAGGAAATCCCTCTCCCTCCCCCTTGGCAGCCTAGGAATCCCTTCTTCATAATATTCCCCCCATGGTTACTCTAGAGATCAATGCTACCCTGACTCAAACCCTCTCTCCAAAAGAGATCGAGAATGCTCTCTTCTCCATGCAATATGACAAGGCCCCTAGTCTAGATGGCTTTCCCCCTCAATTTTTCAAACCTTTTGGGACATTATCAAGGAAGACATTTGCAAATCCATCATCAAGCTCCAATCGACTAAGTCCATTCCAAAAGGGACTAACTCAACTTTCATTTCTTTGATCCCCAAAACCCACCCCTACAATACTATGGTGGATTTTAGGCCTATTAGTCTCTCTAAAATTATCTAAAAGATCTTAACCAAATCCCTAGCCCTGAGGCTAAAGAAGATTCTCCCTGTTATCATCGATCCTTGTCAAGGCAGCTCCGTGGAAGGTAGATCTATCACTGACAACATCATATCCCTTCATGAAACTCTCCATTCTACTCACTGCAATCGCAAGGCAACCATGTTTCTTATGCTAGATATCAGCAAAGCTTTTGATAGAGTCAACAGGGGTTTCCTTCTGAAGGTCCTTGCCAATTTTAGGTTTCATAGAGAGTGGATCAAGCTCATCAAAGGTTGTATCGCGATGCCATGGTTATCTATGCTCGTTAATGGCTTAGTTGTAGGTTATTTCCTTAATCATAAAGGCATAAGGCAGGGTGACCCCATATCCCCTTTCCTCTTCATCATCCTGGCAGAATCCTTGGGAAGAGCTTTCAAGTTTGCCTATGCTTTCAGACATCTGAAAGGGATCAAAGCTTCATCCACCATGCCCCCCCTTTCTCACCAGTAATTCATTGATGATACCATTACAACTTCTTTAGCTTCTGTCATCCAAGCTAAGTCCATCAAATCTATCCTTAACACCTATGCTAGAGCAGCAGACCAAGAAATCAATTACACCAAAAGTGAGTGTTTCTTCCTAAACAATCCAGATAGCAGGCAGTGCAATATTTCCTGTATACTAAAGTGTAGAATCTTGAGCTTACCCACCTCTTACCTAGGCCTTCCTCTTTTCATCAAGAGCCTAAAAGAGTCCATGTGGGATAATGTCATTGAAAGGTTTAAATTCAAACTTGTAGGTTGGAAGGGTGCCCTCCTATCCCAGGCAGCTAAGGCTACCCTCACTATGGTGGTCCTCCAAAGCATTCTAGTCTACTTCATGTCTATCTTCAAAGCCCTAGCATCTGTTCATGCCAAGATTGAGCAAATCCAAAAAAAATCTTGTGGTCAAGTCCTAAATAAAAAAGTAGAATCCGCCTTGTTAACTGGGACAAATTTTGTCAACCTAAATCCCAAGGGGGCCTAGGTTTGAGAAGGTCTTCCAATTTGAAACTTTCCCTCCTCACCAAGCAAGCATGGAAAATCTACACCAATTCCAAACCATAATGGATAATGATTGTCAAGAGCAAATACTTCCCTCGATTGTCCTTCATGAATGAACACCTCCCTTCCTCTGGATCTACTTTCTGGAAGGCGGTAAGTCAATCTAGACCTCTTATCACTAAAGGATCCCATTGGCAACTTAGCAGTGAATCTAAGATAAAGTTTTGGGATGATGTTTGGTTAAACGACTAGCCCCTCACAGTTATCCCAGGTATGTTTGCTCTCAGATCCTTTCTTGAGTGCATATGGGGTAGTAGGGTCAGGGATTATTTCAATGATCAAAGGGAATGGAAGCAAATCCCCATTGGCAGCGGTGTCCAGATAACCCAAGTGGGATCTTCCTTATCTCGGCTTCTCAAAACCACCATTATTCCTACTACAACCACTCTAGATTCTATGATTTTTTTAGGGACAGACAACAGGGTTTTCTCAGTCAAGTCAGCTCATTCCCTCCTATTGGACCACCAAGGTTCTGCCTTTCCGTTTGGATCGATTTGGATCAAGAACCTAGTCCCTAAGGTTGGGTTTTTCTCCTGGACTACGGTTCAAAACAAAGTGCTCACCACTGACAACCTGATGAAAAGAGGCATCCCTATCCCTAATAGATGTCATCTTTGCCTATCTAATGGGGAATTGGTCAACCACCTCTTTTTACATTGTGAGTTCACCCAAGGGAGTTTTAACCACTTTATATCTGTACTCTCCAGGATCTCTTCATCCAATGACCTACCCCTTTTTAGAATCACAATCTTGCCTTTCTTTGGAGGATCTGCCTCCACCACCTTATTTGGCAGATTTGGCTAGAGCGCAATCGCAAAGTGTTTTCCACCCTTTATAACGATGCCATATCTACGACCACCAAAGCCATCACCTATGCCTATGAAAACCTTCATTTACTCCCTTGTTCTAAGTCCCCGATTTGCAAGGTTGAAGGGGAGATTTTCCAATCCCTCAACATCCCTATCCTCGACCGCCCTCACCCCATTCCCCATCCCAGACGGTTGGCCCTCTGGAATCCCCTCCCACAGGTTTTTTGAAGCTAAATTTTGATGGGGCATCCAAAGGGAACCTGGGACTGTCAAGAGCTGGTGGGGTCTTTCGATACCACAAAGGGATGATCATTCTCACCTTTTTTGAGAACCTCAATCACTAGATAAATAATTTTTTTGAAGCTTGGGCTTTCTAGCATAGCCTGAACCTGATCAATGACTCTCATATCCATATTCACATCTAGGGGGATTCTCTGAACATCATCTACTACATCAAAACTAAGAAAAACCCCCCTTGGAATATTAGCTCACTGATCCAAGAAAGCAAAGTTATCATTGGTCAACAATGCTAGGTGGCAGTTTCCAACATTTTCCATGAAGCTAACAAACTCGCTGACCAGCTTGCCAACATGGGTCTTATCCAATCTTCGCTGATGGTGTGGTGCAATTCTAATCCATCGGGTGTCTCCCAAGTAGCAGATGCTGATAGGCAAGGCAGGTTCGTGTCACCCCCTCCTCGCTAACCAATGTGTTTTATTTCCAGGTTTATAGTTGTTCCTAGGAGTTCTCCAGAAAGCTCCTCATCCATTGCTACCTCATGATTAGCATCCTCATTGGCACTGCTAGTCATCAATTTCCCATATGGATGATTGGTCTCCTTAATTATGCTCCCTAATACATTTTGCAATATCCCAATGCCACCCTTGATGCCCCTGTCCAATCTGCTTCCCTGCCCATCCTCATCGAACCCAAGTGGCTCTGGATACCCTTGGTTCCCCGTACCGACTCAGGCCCAAGAACTGTCACCAATACCCACCCTACCTGGCCTTTGTCCACCTGTCCCCTCCCTGATCAGATCGACATGCTTGATCATCCCTTGCTGGCCTTTTTAAAAAGACCCCTTGTCCTTTGCTTTATCGTTCATCACCCTTTTCCCTGGTCGCTATCTCTTCCCTCGTCCCTTTCCCCTGGCACTATGTCATACATCGAACCTAGCTCCCTCCAGCTCGACCCTCTGGCGAAACCCTTTATTGACACCTTTAACCTGAAGCCCTTCCTGAACAAATTCTAGGGGCCCAAAGCTGATATTTTTGCTGACATCATTCGAACATGGAAGAATGGCTTTGTCGTCATCCACAGTGTCCACTTCAAGGTTACCCCTGAGTTGATGGCCGAGGTGTCTGGCCTTCCCTTGTATGGTCACTGCGTCTACCGCAACAAGCACAATTGGGAGCTCGAGTTGGAGGGGTTCCCCAATTACTAAGATTTCAAGTGGATAGGTTTTTCTCTTGAATGCACCTCGCTTCCCTCCCCTTGGTTCGCTGTCACTATTCCCATGATCCAGTATTTGGCCTCTGACGACCCTTCTAAGCTGATGTCCAGCTTTCATATGGCTCTCATCAACCAATTTCATGGTTACAAGCCTATGAAAATTCTCGCTTTCCTCCATCGCTTCATCTGCTATTGGTTTCTACTGCTCATAAGAAACACTCCACTCCCACCCACCAGGGCCTTTTTGTTGTCCTCTTCCACCATGTTGCCACAAATCCTCCCCTAGAAACCACTTTCCTCCAGTCCAGCCCTCCCGTTCCCCACCTACGTCTTCGCCAACCCACTCATCTTCCAGTGAGCCCTTGGTCAGTGATATGGGTCCCAAGCATCAAACCCCTGAATCCAAGAGGACCCCCCCAAGTAGTCTACCCCTTCTAAGCCCACCCCTTCCTCCAAGAAGGCAGCATTGGGAAAATGTAGAACCATAATTGAGGATTTTTCTATGATCCGTAGATCATCAAGGACCAAGAAGATCAAAATGGAATTAAGCCAGAACTCCCCTATTAATGTCCCTAATGATAATAGCGAGGACTCGGACCCCGCCCCTGAAACATCTAAGTGCATGACAAGGATGTTTATTAAATGTTTCATTTTTGCGTTTGAAAGTACCACCCATGCTATGAAGCGCTTCTTGGAGGATCTCACTATGGACGCAAAGGAGAACCTCGCGAAGGTCGACCCTTAGGGATTCCCTTTCGGTTTCACTGGTTTGTTTTTGTTATGTTGGTCATGTATGATTACCTCAAGTTTTTGTTTTTTGGAAAGCCCTTGGGACCCTGTCACCATTTCTGGGTAGGTTTTGATGCTAGAAAGGAATGCCCCTGTGTGGGCTATTCGGTTGCAGATGTTAAGGTTTTAATACCATGCATGGTACTGATGTCATGCTTATCCTCGAAGAGGGATTCTGCCAGGGCTTTGGCTTCTATTTACCATTACAAGGTTTCTGCAATATCAATATCCACCACCCTGGCAAGGGTTTTTGTATATCTGGGACTGGGACCCAGTTAAAACCCTGATAATCAAACTACTACTTACCAAAAAAAAAAAAATCCAAAAGATTTTATAAATTTATCCATTATCAAATATTCTTATTTTCCTTGATGCACATTCTACTAAATATATGATTGAAGATAGTTTTTAGCCAATGGGATTTTTATTGAGTTTTTCATAATATTAGACCTCAATTAACATAAATACTAACATAAATTTATTCTAACCCTTCACATAAGTTGTAAATGCATAAAATTACTTGGGGGCCAAATTTTAAGGGTTAACATAAAATATCAATGTGAGTAGACTATCCATTTTTTTGCTAAGGATAGTTCCAATCCCAAGCCCCTTTAGATCCCTATCATTGGAGTAAATGTTTATTGAGGTAGGGTAGGTGGTTATAATGGTATAATTTCAAAGGAGATATTGGGATTCCCCTATTTAAAATAATAATAATAATAATAAAATAATAAAATAATAAAATAATAAATAATAAATAATGTCAATGAATAAAATAAATCAATAGTTGATAACAATGGTGCTTCCAAATTATGTGAAGGGTCATTAAAACCTTAAATGGGCAATATGAACACAATTATTTAATGCTCATATGGGTAGGCAAGTCCCTTCTACCATGAACATAACTAAAATTAAGTCAGTCTATAATCCCCTAGGATTATTGCAATACAACAAGGGTAGTGGACCCTTCCTTTGATAAAAGTGAATAAGGTTGAAGGGTATCAATGCTAGTATATGAGTTGGAATGATTCTTCCTATTAAGGACAAAAAATATAAGTTTTATCAATTATTTTTCATTCATGAAGGACCAATCAAATGATGGTGCCATTGTTCGATAGTTGAATGTTGGTAAGACCCACATCCTTTTATTTCAAAATAATAAAAATTATAATTTTGGATTTTTAGATACAATATAATGAAACTATAATAAAAAATAACTTAGATATATAAAATAGATATCTATAAACACCAAGAGTTATCAATCTCGAGGTGCTAACTCGTGGCTGACATTCTTGGCTGCCATTGTAGGATGCCTATCGGCATAATTACATATAAAACATTCTTGTGTTGAATAAAGAGACTAGTAGTTCCAAACATGGTATAGGTAGGCTAGTTTTTGAAGAGTTGGAATAGACCCCATAGGTGGCAATTTCAAGAATTAAAGTAAAATGAAGGAATAGATGAATGATGTAGGCTAATAAAAATTTCAAATTGAAGATGAATATGGATTGAAAATAATAACTAAATTTTATAATGCAACAAAAACAAAAAAAAGAATTGAAAATATTTGTATGTAGCAAGGTGATTCCTCCTAATCTTCTTTCACTTGTTTTTAACTATATTTAAAAAAATTAAATTTGAAAACTTTATCATGCAAAAACAAGATGATTTAATTAAGTAAATCTAATTAGAACTTAAGTGGTCTCAAGAGGACACCATAATGGTAAAAGGTATTGGTATTTCCTAAACGAGACCCAAGTTCAATTCACAAACCTCAACTTTTCAACCTATTAAAAAATAACAAAAATTACAACTTGATTAGGCCTAATGTTAAGACTTTGAAACTCTAAATAGGATATTCAATGTTTTAATCCAATGGGGGTTATATTTTTAAACCATACTTTCATAACTAAAATTTTGTTAAATAAACAAAATATTTTATGACGATCATCTCATAAACCTGCAGTAGACATTAAAAACTGCTTTACCTTATTATATTATCTTAAAAAATATTGATATAAATAAAATCATGCATTTTAAAAGCTTGAATTATGGTTAAAATATAAAGAAAATATAAATAAATAAATTTGAAGTATGCCAGATAAAATAAAAACACAAACTACCCACAATATGTTTATGTGGATATAAAATCCATTGGCTCTAAACACGAGGAAAGATGTTAGCCCATCTTGCCAAGTCAAATCTAGCACATCATTCCACTTTAACTACATAATATAAGATTAAATTTAAGATCTTTTCTTATAAAATATCAGAATTATTATGATATTATATAAATTAAAAAAATACTTAATAACCATTTGTAATTTGATCTTTTCAACTTGTATTTATAATTTTTATTCTTTAAAATTATCATGTTTTAATCTTTAAAATTAATAGAAATTGAAAAGTGCAATAAATAAATTATATATTTTTTTTATTTGGTAAAAGAAAGGGTTTTGAAAGGGTTTTCGAACCTTTTACAACGATTTTTTACCATAGGTCCCCAAATCTTAACATAAAGATATTCAATAAGCTTATAGAGAGGTGCAACATTGTATCGACAATTGTACCGACCATCAATAGATGCAAAAGGACCCGCCCACCAATGAAATTAAATAATAACTTCCAGGAAAAATTTGAAACTAAGTGTTAAAGAAAAAAAATGAAATTTGAATTCCAACTCTACTCAAAGATTTAAAATTTGAAACATCCCACCTAGAAAAGAGAATTGAACCACGAGGCTAGGTGCTAGGATTACAAACTACCATCTGAGACTTCCATCCTAGAGCACTCACCCAACCAACAATTGGGGTAACTAGAACTAAATTGTTAAATAAAAAAAATAGATTAAAGCCCAAGGTGGTTCATAAATGAAACAAGAAGCATGAAAGACCTAGTACTTCTCATTGAAAACAACTATGGGATCCATAATCCTTTCAACTAAACTAGAAAATTGGAAGCAATGAAAATACATACCCCTACAGCACCACAAAAAATATTAAACCACAATCTGAATATTTGAACCCTGCAACACCATTGCAGCAAAAGACACCAGGAAGCGAGTACTTAACACCTCAAGCTACATCCCAACAGAAACCCTAGCACAAAAAGGATATCCAATAAAAATATAAGGGATAATAAACAATCTAAGCCTCCTGATGAAACACCAAGACCCGCAAAAAATAGTTAAGAAACCAAGCGAGAAAATACCTAAGGCTTGCACCGAATAGTCGGACAAGGGAGACCAACAAAAGAAACCCAAAAATATACTTTAAAAAGAAAATATTGAAACTCCCAATAGACAAAAATTAATTGGACATATAAAAATAAAAGAGCACCAGATGAAAATAAACAATGAATCTCCCACTCGAACAAATAGAAATGAGCCCTCCGGGCTCACTTAACTAACCAAATGAAAAACCACAAAATGGAAAAAAACTGAGACTTACTCCATGAAACCCATTGATCCTGTTGGAGGCCAACCACCCTTAGTGCATAAAGAGAAGAAAATTTAGGAAACCAGACAAAGCACCAAAGATAGAAAATAAGAATAGTGACAAAAAAAAGAGCTATGGAACGTAGGGATCCAAAACTCCCAAAAAACTGGATCTATCTAGGAGCTAGGGGAAACCACCAAACTAAGGAGCCATCATCAAGAAACCTCCACAAAGAATATTTAACACAAGAGCTCCCCCTAAGATTTTCCCCTAGAATTTGGAACTGTAAGGAAAAGACCCAAAAGAACCACATGGAAAGCAAACCTATCAAGACATCCACATTTGATAACAAACCCTAGCAAAAATTTATAACTTTTATAAAAGTGTCTTCAAGTGAATAATTTTCACTCCTTAAGGACTAAAATTAAAAAATATAAATATAAATATAAATATAAACTTGTCTAGTACCTATAAAATATCTCTTAGAACTACTATTTACATCACTAAAAGGGGTCATGGGGTTCTAATGTCAATAAAATACACTTTTAAAGTATGTGTATTTTTCAATTTAAGAAATATATATTTTTTAAATTGTTTTTTTAATATTTTGTATAATTAAAGTATTAGTTTTGTATACAAATATTTCTAAATAAAATGTACTTATCTTATTAATAATAATATTTTTTAAAAATTAGATAGATTATATTTATAATTGAAACAATAGCTTTGCATTCAAATATTTTTGGATTACCTTTACTTATGTTTTTAAAAATAATCATTGTAAAAATTAATTATATTTTTTTATTTTTTTTAACTTTAAAAGAAAAACCTAAACTCTATTCCTTTCACCCACTAGAAAAATAATTTTTAGAATACAATTCAATTAGTGTTCAATTAGTGCTTTATGATCATGTTAATTATAGCATAGCTCTTCCTTTGTATATATATATATATATATATATATATATATATATATATATATATATATTAATATATCACTTTTGTTAATTTAACTATTCAATAGAGAGATTTTTGTATTTTCCTGTTCATAATTATATTAAAAGAAATTGAAAAAAGTTACATAAAATATTAAATTTAGAACTAAAAATAGAAACAATTAAATTTTAGATAATCTTGATATGTTTTCAAACAAAATTCATTGAACATGCACTTTTATGAAATTTTAGGAAAAATGCAAAGAAGGATCTTGTCATCGATTATAAATATACTAACAAACTTTTAATGGGATAGTTGGATGTTAGTTGTTTTCTCCTTTTAATATGTTAGTATTATTTTGTTTTCCATTATTTGATAACAATAATAGTAGAGTTATATACTTTTTTTTTTATCAGTTAAAAAATTTAGATTAAGCACGGGTTTTAGTAGGGATCCAAAACCTGATTACACAAATTACAATAGGCTAGAGAAGCCAAGAAATCAAAGTAGAATAGAACAAAAGGCAATCCTTAAAAACTAGAGTACCATTAAGGTTGTCCACGAGAAGCAACCAATAAAATATAGGGAAAACAAAGGATGCCCTTGAGCATAAAAATAAGACAGCAAAGAAAAGAAGCATCAGGCGCTACAACAAAACTACGCAAGGTAGGATACCCTTAAGATTCTTCATCTGGTTCCACTCTGATCTCCTGGAGCTCTTCGTTCAACGTTTCTATGATAGTATCATTGTCCTCATCTTTGTATTTTTTTGGGATAATAATAATGTTGAAATATTTAGTAGAGTTTTTAACACCATCCTCAAAGAAAGACTTCTTGAAGAAAAATAATTTCAGTGCATTACACAGGTCTGTCATTTGAGACATACAGTTATAGATAGAATTTATTATGAATTTTTGTATGCACTAGTGAGGGGCATCCTTTTCATCATTCTCTGAGTCAATGATCAGGGATGTCCTTTATTGATCCAACTTCTTTATATGACTAGAGGAGCGAACACTTTTTGGCTATGGCTTAGGGAATTTGCTTTTGGGTCTTTTCCTCAACCTACAAATTGTTTCAATACCTCTATATTTTTGGCAGAAATCCTAAGAGTACCATAGGATTGAGGAGTAGTCCGGGAAGAACTAGGTTTTATAGGGCTAGTTTTGGTTTTAGGAGCAGGAGGTGGGATGACACCCTGGGGGCAATGAGTGAGCCAATGACTATACAAAACCTTAAATAAACCTTGGTGAGTAGGTAGTTTAGAGTATTTTTTATTTAAGCTATGTTCAATGGTGTAAGTAATGTATTTAAATATGAATTGTGAAATATTCACCATACTTATGTCATGAAATTGGTTGAAAAATACAAAATGGAAGCTACAAAGGACCTTATCGGGGTTGTCCACCATGATGAACTCCATGATGGGCTTCATGACACTATTCCAAATGGAGGGAAGCTCTTTAGGATGAATTCCCATATGGGATTTCTTGTACATCTATTTGTCTTTAATATTCTTAAGCTCGACATCCCAAATATGTTTCTCCCTGCATATAGATCTACCCTTGGCCTGTTGCCCAATGAGTTTGGCCAAAGTTTGAATATCCTTAGATTGTCACTATGCCATTATCCCAAGAGTTTAAGAATGTAGCAGTGATTTTAGAATCCTCCCCATTGAATTTTTGAAAAAATTAGAGGAAACCCCTGACAAAAAGTATGGCTTCTGTAATTGAGTCCATGAAAATGCAAGATGGCTTGACGAAATCCATGGCTATGGTAAAGCAATGATGCTGATAATGCAATTGAGAAGAACAAAGATAGAAATGATATGAAACATGGTACATATAAAAAGAAATAACTGTAGGTTTGAGAATGGAAATAAACCAACCGTCATCTTGACAAGGGTGCCAAGTGAATCGCGGATGGGAAAAACTACATGTATCGAGGAGGCCATGATAGAAAACATGTGAAAAATTATGAAAATGAAGCATGTGGGAATCCCTACCAAACACCCACATGATGGAAAAGGTTTACTAGAAAATAAAAAATGAAGGAAAATAAAAATGAAGGAAAAAAAAATGAAAAGAAGTGCCAACATGGATGGAGGAAAGACAATGTTGAAAAGGCGTAACGAAAGAGGAGGGAGGCTTAATGGCAACGAGGTGTATGAAAATGATGGAAATGGGAGAAAGGAGAGAGCAGATGATGGGAAAGTGGAGGCCAGAATTGTACAAACAAGGATTGTACAGATAGAATGCGAAGCAAATGGATGGAGGAAGCCTGCAAAAGGAAAAAAAAATTGAAGGTGGTGGATAGGGGATTGAGGTTGACAAACCCAAAAAATTAATTAAACCATAAACCAAGGTTACATGGGAATCAACAGATGATAAATAAAATTCAAAAATCATTTTTCCTATTTGAAAAATAGGTAACTTGCTCCACGAAAATATTTAGATATTGAGGAAGACTATTGGTCCAAATCAGCAAGCTTGTGGAATAGGCACCAATATTAGAAATTTTTTTCAATTTACTTATTACTTTATTTGAAAGCATGCTGAAAATTTATTTCTTGGAAATTTAGACTGAAAGCCTTAACTTCATCAGTGTAGGTTCTTATCCTCCAAGAAGGGTTTTTGGAATTATTTAAGTAATTTATGGTAGTCAAATAATCACCTTCAACCATGAGTCTATTGGAATAGTCTTTAGCCAAAAAAATGTCACGCCACAAGGCTCTAGATTTAGAAACTTGATTTGATTCATTTCCCAAAAATTTAGCAAATTCAAGGATAACCTTGTCATTGCTATCTCTAAGGATATCCCTGGCTCTAGCTAAGCCAGGGTTGCCCTTTTTAGCACCATAAAAATTTAGTTTGTGCCAACCTAAAGGAGGGGGAATCCCGAGGGGGAATCCATTTAGAAAAAGTCCTGATGTTTGAAGGTGGAATCAGGTGATTGTCCAAAATGGTAAATTTGAGCACAAGACCCAAATAAACCTCAAAGTAGGCAGGGTGGGACGACAGTGGCCAGAGGGAAGCATTCTCAGTAGCAAAGGATAGTATTATATTTATAACACAGTCTAGGATTAGTAAGATATTAGAAAAAAATCTATGATTTCTTTCCATCCAGACTTGAGAAATGAAATGTGAAGATAAAATTGCCACAACGTCTTGAGTAGAAGTTTGCAAAAAGGATTTTTCCATTGGGTGAAGAGGTCAAAAATCGAGTAAGTTTCAACCCAGAGGATGTGGAAGCAGTCAAAATTTTTATTGAGGATGGAAGAAGAAAAAGGGTAGGAAAGAAAAATGTGGTGGGGGGATTCCTAGTCTGAAAAGCAGAGAAAGCACCTATTGGGAATGGGTAGACCTCTTTTGAGAAGGTTGTCAATGGTAAGAATATTTTCCTAAATGGCTACCCAAGAAAAAAGGGTAATTTTGGAAATCAGGTATTTCAGCCAAATAAGATTGAAAGGGGTTAGTTTCTCTTCACGAATTAAAAAAAGTTGATAAGCCGATTTGATAGATAAATCCCCACTGTCAATGGATTCCAAAAATATTTGATCATGAGGACTCCCTAAAGGAATAACTAATGTTTTGAGAAGAAATTGCAACTCTCTATATTCCTCAGGGTGAGAAGGACTACTAATTATTTTTCAAATTTCTTGTTATGCTTAAAACTGATGAAGTTAGAAACTTTTTGACCAAATGAGATGTTAGTGGAACCTTTTAGGACAACAAGATGAGGATTATTTATTAAAGGTTATCTTGATAATCACTTATTATTTCAAAAGTCATTTTTTTGCCCATCACCCAATCTCCACCTGAGACCTATTTTCATAAGAGATTTGGCTTGAAGATTTATTTCCAAAAGGAAGATCCTTTGGAAGGAAGTGCAACATTGAAGAAATATGTATCCTACAAATATTTACGGCTGACAATGAGGGTCCAATCAGACTCCACTTTTGTAATTAATCACCATGCCTTCTTGGAAAGAAGAGCTAAATTCAGTAACTATTATGAAGAGCAACAAAGATATGGGGTCTCCTTGACGAAGGCCTTTGTTGCTAAGAAAGTAACCTACAGTAGAGCCATTTACAAGCACTAAAAACCATGGAGTGGAAATACACCCCTTGATTAGCTCAACCCATTCAGGATGGAATCCAAATTTTAGAAGGATGGCAACAAGGAAATCCCAATTGAGTCTATCATAGGCCTTATTCATGTCTAACTTTAACACAAAGGCATATTTTTTAGCAAGATGAGTAGAATGAAGGGATTCATGAATGGTAATGACTCCATCAAGGATGGAACTATCTTGGATAGAAATTCCTTGGCTAGAATCAATAATGGATGGGAGGATATCCCTAATTTTGATAGAAATGGCCTTAGTGAGAATTTTATAAACCACGTTACACAGAATTATAGGCCTAAATTCAATCATGGATTTGGCAGTGGAGCTTTTAGGAATGAGAGTAATGAAATTCAAATTAAAGCCATGAGGAATAGATTTTTAAGACGAAAACTCTCTGACAAAGGATCAGAAATTAGGGCCAACTATATCCCAGAAAGTTTGAAAAAACTTAGGAGGAAAGCCATCAAGGCGGCCTTATCAAGATGCATATAAAATAAGGCCTAATAAATTTCCTCATCTGAAAAGAGAGTCAAGATATTGGAGTTTGCACTTTCTTAAACCAACTAAGGGATATTATAGAGCATGGATTTCAGGGCAAGATCTAAAGGTGGCCTGCTCTCACCAAGGAGATTAGTGAAATAAGAAACTGCTTCCTCTCTAATTTCTAGAATGTCAGAAATGGTGGATCCATCATTTTTGGAAAGCTCCTTGATTATGTTGTGACTTTTGTTTCTCATAATGGAAGCATGAAAGAACTTAGTATTCATATCTCCTTCTTTAATTCATAGATATTTGGATTTATACTTCCAAAAAGTTTCTTTGTGAGCCAAAATATTATAGTATTCTACTAGGATACTTCTTTCCTCAAATCGTATTTGCTCATTACATTGTCCTCCCTAATTTTTTTTCTCAATGGAGAGAAGTCTATCCTCGATATACTGTTTGATTTCAAATAGATTCCCAAAAAATTCTTTGTTCTATATTTTAAGATTTTCTTTAACATGTTTTAATTGTTGGGTAAGACATAATGAAGGGCATCCTTGGACGTCCTGCTACCACCATTGTGATATTCTATGCCTAAGGTCAAAATGTTGGATCCACATCACCTCAAATCTGAAGGGCCTTCTAAAAGGATTGTCTTTTAGGATATCCAAAAGGAGAATACTATGATCAGATCCAAACTTAGGAAGATATTGGAGGTTAGCATCCCTAAAAAATTGAACCACTTCTTGAGATAGGAAAAAAATGTGCAGTTTCACTTGTATAAGTTAATTACTTGATATTTCATTTCTCTAAGTGAATTGAGAATTTTTAAGTTTGACATCCATGAGGTTATTAGAATTGAAAAACTCATGAAAATATTCCATGCTTCTTTCAGGAAAGGTATAACCTCCAAATTTGTCCTAAGGATAAAGAGAGTAATTGCAATATCTTGCAATAATCTAGGGGACGTTGTTGAAATATTCTTTGAGACTGCCCAGGGTGTCCCAAAATTGGGATCTTTTAGATATAGAGTTTGGTGCATAGATATTATAAAGAATCCATGAGAAGTTGTTCTCTCTATCTTGAAATATTACACTAAAAATTATTTCACTGGATTGAATCAATTTTATTCTAGCTTTCTTGAGTCCCATAAACATATGACACCACTTGATGAACCTCTTACTTGACTGGATATAACTTCTCCTTTATTCCAAATTTTTTAGCAGTAGAGGTAGAGCTATGATGTTCAAGTTTAGTTTCTTGCATGATGAAAATTGTAGGTCTTAGTTTTCTTCTCAATGAGCTAACAACTCTCTGTTTGGTTCACCCATTTAGGCCTCTCACATTCCATGAGAGGATATTCATTTGGAAAATTTGGAGGATTTCTTGCCTCATTTTCCAGTGGTTTGGGGAGGTTTGGTTCTTTTCACTTCATCTCAGGATCGAGAAATGACAAGAGGAAAAAAAAAAAATTGGATGCCATTGGTAATGTCATCCTCAACCTTGTTTTTATATTAATCACTTGCAAAAGGTCTTACCTTATTTTTATCACTCCCTTAGTTAATGGGGGACTTTATGGAACTATGGTTTTTCTTGGGACTAAATTTGGATGGAAATATTTACTCAATTACAGGACTAGAGGACATCATGATATTTGAAATTTTTGAAGGACTAAAGGTCTCAGGAGGAGGATGAGAAGGCCTGGACCTTGCAGGAGAGTCAAGGTTTTGTGGAATATGAAGCTCTAAAATTTGAATAAATTATTCATTTTCATGTTCAAATAGGTTTGGGTCAGAGAGAACTAAATATTTATTGGGGATTTCAGATATAGGACATACCTCCTCATTGCTTTATGAAGATGTAGGTGGAGATGCAGTAATTTGTTTGCCCTTTATCACTTTCTATATAGGATCTTGTGGAGATTGTTTTTTTCTAAGTTCACGAATCATGATTCTATTGTTGGTTTGATGCTACCTCTATCTTGGTTGTTTGAATATTTTCTTAGGGCCTACACTCTTCCATCCTTGAGATTTGTGGTTTGGAACTACTTTCTCTACTTTTTTCCATCCTTGAGTATTACGTATGTGATAGCTTCTTACACTGATTTGACCTTTAGATATGGACATTGGCTCCAAATATGCCCTTGAGTTTAGCATTCCACACAAAAGGTTAGCTTATTTCATACTCGATGGTCTGCTTGCAATTGTAATAACTATATGTCAACTCAACGAAGGTTGGAAGCTCTGAGTAAAGGTTTGCACTAACACATATTCTAGCAACAACCATCCTGGTCCTAGCTAAAGTTCCATGATCAATGGTGATAAGATTACCAATATTCTTGGCAATAGCGGTGAGGATATCCTGGTGCCAAAACTCCTAGGGAAGATTAAGGAGCCTAACCCAAATAGGATCGTAATTTATACTCTAAGTTTTAGGGTCAAAATCAACATCTCATTTATGAAGAAAGAGACTGCGATGGCCCAAGAACCATAGGAATTTCGTAAGGATTCTACTAGCATCATCACGATCACTAAGGATAATCCAAAAAAACCTCAAGAGAGGCCAAAAATTTCCATCATCCCAACCATATTCCACTTGGAGTGCACCCACATCTGAATGATTTTGAGATTAGGATGACCTCCAATCACTTTACCAACCAAGGAGTAGGTTTTTAATGATAGATAGTTTTTTATAAGACTATCAGATATTTTGGCTTTTGATCTGATAGTTTCTTGCTCGAATGACGGATCAACATAGCTTTGTACTCCTCCACTTAAAAATTTGGTAACAGACACCCTTTTAGGTATGGGACCTTCTAAAGGAGGGGGCCCAAGAGGATCTCATTTTTTGGGGGGTTAATCACCCAAAAACCTGATAGGTTTGATAGGGACAACATCACAAAATTCACCATCCTCAGAATCCCTAATAGGCTGACCGCTTTCAAGGCTAGCCTGGGTCCTAAATTTTTTAATTTGGGCTTCTCGCCCTTAGAAGTTTGAATATTTTTATTCCCACATACATAGTGAATACAACCAATAATCGTGTTCGATTCTAGCATTTTTTTTAATTCAAATAAAACTAGTGTATAGTAGAGTTATATACTTTATTGGATTAAAATAGTTTGTCAAGTTTACTTTTAGTTTGATATGTTTTAGATAATATTTTATTTAAAGAGACATTTTATATTTGGTAAAGGAAATATATTTATTATTTTCTAAATTTCATTAAATTTTTTGTTAATAACATCTAGTAATTGTTAACAAAAGTTACCCCCAAAGGCTAGGTGTATTGGTAAGTGTAGGTGTGGTTGGGTACTTACTAAGAAGATACCTAGGTTCAAAACTTGGGGAGGAAGCCAAGACTTTGTAAAGGTAGTAGTCTGCTCCAAATCCTTTGATTGCATGCCAGATCGATGATGATGGTATGAACCTTGAGCGACTGATTGTCCCCATATCATGTTGGGTCAACAAGAAAGATATAGATAGGTTTTTTGGGAGCAATCCCTATGGTTTGAACCCTACACTAGCCATTTTATAAAAATAGTGGCTTTAACCAACTCTCCTATGTAGTAAAAAAAATGTTAACAAAAGTTTAAGAATATATTAGTTTTGTTATATGTAATGTGACAATAAAATAAAATAAGGGGTTTAAAAAAAAAATACTACAAAGTTAAAAACTAAGCAAGATAAAAGGTAGCACCAACCTAGAGGATGAAAATTAAAACTGGAAGATTGTCCCACAAAAGCATGTGAGCCATTATGGATAGTAATATAAAATATAATAGATAAACTTTTATCCTTATGGATAGTTGTATCAAAAAAATTCTTAATTTTGCATTTTCAATATCAACACTTAAAAGGTATTTAAGAATAAATAAAATATGTATTATAATTTTGGTCTATTAATGTTGGACAAAATTAGTAGAATTTTTAATGTTTGAAACATGTAGGGAGTATGGTTATACATCATTGGAAAAAATAATTCAGTAGTAATGTTGTTTACTAGTAATGGTGTGTTTGTAGTGAAATACATTATCATATGTGATATAATATCATGTAGGTTAAATAAAAACCAATATCCAACTATTTTATTGTGATTATTCTTAAATTATTGAAAAAATAATCATAACATTTGTATTGGAATCCAATCTTGACAATGATTGAAAAAACTATGAAATTTATTCTAGATATGCTTCAATTAACCCCCAAGGGCTAGGTGGATTGGTAAGTGTTAGTCTATCCAAGCACTTGCCAAGAAGAGACCCAGGTCCAAACCTTGGGGGAATCTTATTGCAAAGGTATTTGTCTGATATGTATCCTTTGTGTGTGTGCCAGACTGATGATTATGGTATGAATCCTGAGTGGTGGTCCATTTCATGCTAGGCTATAAAAAAATAAGGTGGAATAGGTTTGGTCGATGCAAATCCTATGATTTGAACCTTGTGTTTTCCAGCTACTAAATATAGTGTAGTTGTAACCAACTCTCCTATCAAGGAAAAATAGATGCTTCAATTATAACACATTACATTTTTTTAACTTCTTTTAAAATACATAACAATAAAATAGAAAAAATATTTTAGGAAATAATGCATCAAATTTAGAGACTAGCTAAAGAAAAAATAGCAAACATCAAATAAGGCCAAAGCCAAGGATTTATATAGATTAAATATGAAATTATAAATAAAATAAAGGGTAACAACAAATTGAAGGAGAAAAATGAAAAAAATGATGAATCCAATAAGAAAGATAAGTAAAATAAGAAAATAATATTGACACATTTTTTAATATTTTTAAATGAAAAGGTTAAAATGCAAAGATAAAAGAAATAAAACATTTTTTCAAAAAAATGACAGTGAAATAGAAAAGGACATTATCTCACAAAAAATAGTTAATGGATGCCATCAACTTTAAGGGACGAGGTTTTATTTATCTATATAAGTATTATCAAAATAATAGCCTAGTATTTACATAGCTTCTATTTTTAGAGTTTTTTAAAATGGTATTATATGCTAATGGTAAGAATATTTTACATGGGTCAAAATATAAACAACCACATAAAATGGGGAAAAAAATTCCAACAAAAGCTAATAAAAAATAAAATGAAACATACTAAATATTAAACATCCACTAACACCAAAAGGCTTTGAGTGGATTGAAAAATCCCTGCCACATAAGATGAAGGTTTGAGTGGGTGGATAAATACTCTCTTCAACTTGAGAATTTCTAAAAATTTCATTTCAAAAAATAAATCATGCTTCTATTTTGTACAAGTATATTAAAAAATATTCTTAAGGCTAAAGGAGTAGAGCACAATAAAACTTGATGTGGAAAAAAAATGATTTTATACAAACTATCTCCTTTAGCAACAATTAGATTCTTAGCTCAAATGATACCAAATTCATTTGAATGAAAATTGTGTTGTTTGCATGACACTTGTAGTTAGTTTGTGATACCTTAGGTCATTACACAACACATATAGTCTTTTGTATGGCACCAATAGTATTTATACAATACTTGCAGTTTTCTTTATAACACTTTAATGATGATGAGTTCTAGTTTGAACAACAGGAAAGTCCAATAGTTGAATGAGAGTCTATTTTCATTTGAAATTAAATTTACTTGAACATCAAATTTTTTTTTAATGAAACTAATGTCTTACATGAACGACGATCACACGTTCATGACCTTGTACAAATTTTAGTCCATCAATGTTTCCATTCTTATCTATCAATACTCCCACTTGCACAATAATAGTTTACATGGTGCTTCATTTTTTTCTCCTTTAAATTGCACAACAACTCTATTTGGTCCTTAGCACATTAAAATGACACCTATGTTTAGTCATAACCTACAAACCTACACATATCAATCTTATACAAATTTACAATCTAATAACGTAGGAAATTCATGACTTAAACATATGTATAGTGAAAGGGTTGGAAATGAGGTATAATTTATTAATGTCAATATACCCATAGACTACACAATATATGAGTGAAAATGCATTGTACCATAAAAAAACCCTCCACCATCTCCTGCATTTGTTTTCAACTGGACTTGCACTTGGCCCTCTTGCCTTCTTCTCTTCTCTTATCCCATGGTTATCTAGGCATACCATCCTATTATCTTCCTATCTATATAATGTTCCACATCCTCTTATATTTTATATACAAAATTGGTAGCTATCCAAACAATTTTTCCAACCATTCTAATTTGATAAAAAATAATATAGTGAATACCCACAACATACTCACCATGTAAAATGGAATGTTTCATAAATGATAGCTCATAAATATTTTTAAAATCTATAGCTAAGGTATGATACTTAGTTATCCTAAAAACATCTTCCTTTTGACCAAATATTCATAATATATTTTGCTTCTTGTCCTCTTGTATATTCTAAATTCTATTATTGCCTTAATTTCATCCTATTTCTTTTACTATAATTATACTATCCATTATTTTATTGTAAAATCATTTGTTAATATCTTAGGACTACATATGGGCTTGTAATAATATGGATACAAATATACCACATTAAAAATTAGTGAGATGTCTACCCCTTTTGGGAGTTCAATTTCATAGGCATTGGTTGTAAACTTCTTCAAAACCTTACAAGGTCCAATATTATTTTAATTGAGCTTGTTGTAAGCGCTTTTTGGAAATGGTTTCTTTTGAAAATGTGTCAAAACTAAGTCTCCCATATAAAATTCTTGTGTTTGACATTTCATATTTGCATGTTGCTTGTATTTTAAGGTATTTTTTTCCAACTCAACTTTTACCTCTCGATGTAAATCATGTATGTAGTTAGCAAATTCCTTTGCTACTACACTTAGTCTTTTTAAATCTATTATACTATACAACTCATTCACTCCTCTTGGAAACATTCCATATACAATTTAAATTTTTTAGAGAATATATTACATTATTGGGTACATTTCAATGTACCACCTTTGGTACATTACTAGAGTAGGGTTTTACCTTAGAGTAAAGTTATTTAATTACTTCAACATGTAGTAAATGCACAAGTGTTAGAATGTGCAATGATGTAAATGTGCATGTAGTCCACATGTACATAAATCATAGGATAGATTCAAAGGTAGAGTAAGGGCCAAGGAATCTATCTTCCTATATAAAGAGCTTATAGTGAGTAAAGTAGAGAGGGGAGATAATATAGAGAGTGCTTAGTATAGATTAGTAGTGTGATACAATGTAGTTCCTTTTATATCAGTTTATGGAGTGTTCATGTCCTCCATTATATTGCATTGTACTATTTTTATGAGTATTCATTAATGGCATATTTTTTAGTTATTATAGAAATTTATCTCATTATTTTCTTGCATATTATAGTGCAATTATTATATAGATATCATAGCTTACACATATTTCATCTTGTGGTTTCATTTCCTATATCATATGCTCATCAAAATCTAACAGTGGTATTAGACCACATGGTAGATCATTAGGATATAGGTAAAACCACAAAGAGAGATTGAGAACAATCTAGAAATATCTTTTACAAAATAATTCATCTACAAAATTTGTTAAGGTAAGCAATTTGGTTGCACATAGGTTCATTAGTTGAACTTTAAATTAATTTGTTATCAAGTTTCATTAAGCACCATATTAGAGTTTTAAGAAGTTGCAAAGAGAAGGTTGCATATTTTAGTCTTCAAAGGGAGTGTATAAGGTAGTTTCTTTTAAGGTTTATACCTACACATTAAAATAGGAGTTAGATATATTTTAATAGAAATAAAATATCATATTACTATTATCTAATAATAGAAAAGAAGACCACATTAAGTTACAAAAATTATAGTGGGTTTAGGAGAAATTACTAGTGCATGATTTAAGGTTCATTTTAAGGAGTAATAAGGTGAGATCAATATTGCACTATACTAGTTGTTCTTAAAGAGTTCTAAGGTGCACTAAATATTTTAAGTTGTAGTAAAATTAGTGCATATTTCAAACTACTTTGAGATTTTATTTACAAGAACAATAAGGTGGAATCATTGTTATCCTTAAATGCATTTATTTAGAAATATTATTGATACAGTGGACTACTCAAGTTGTTCATTAAACTAGTTACTATCAATGTGTTATTATATGCATTGATTGCCAAGTTGAAGTTAATATCAAGGGAACATAATTTACATATTATCAAAGCATCTAGAGAAACTATTCAGTGCACAAAACCAGTAACTTATTATGGCCTAGAGAAGCCACATTATAGGGTTATATTCCTCCAAGGTGTGGAGAAGAAAGCTACAATCAAAACTAGTGAAGAGAGCTAAAAATGAGACTAGGAAAGTCTCAAGTTCTAGGTGCAAATAAGGAGGTATTATAGGTTGTTATTCAATCACTAGACTTGACTTCTATTAAATTAAAGGAAGACAAATGATAAGTGTCTTAAGGATACTCTATGAAGTCTATAATTCTATCTATAAGCAACCACCATTATAACTAGCAAAAGTGCTTGAAGAGGAGCCATCCTAGATAGGCTCAACATTAGTTATTTGCAAAGGATAAGCACTAGTCAAAGTGCTTAAGGAATGAGCCATTCGAAGGACTTGATATCTATCTATTAGTGCTTGATTGGAGAGTCATTCATAATAATAAAAATATAGCCCATTAAGATGTTAGAAGACACCATCGTCCAACACAAGGTGATGATAACCTACAACAAACAAGAACTATGTAAGGTGGAAAATCTATTGCACCAAGGATAGGATATTATAGCAAAGTGAAATATGAAAGGAAGTTGTATTACCAAGGGTTCAACTCCAACGTATCACCAACTAAGATGCATATCAATAGAAACCATAGAATCTCCATTACATCACTTGAGAACTTCCTTAGTTGGATCCATCCTCATAAGCATCATTGTGCACTTGGAAATAATACATTTTTTAGATAAAAATACAAAGGTTATTCGCTAGTGGAAGATATACAAAGGGAAAGAGATGATGGAGAGTATTCCATGCAAAATAATAGAGTGTCACTTGGCACATTCACCTAAGGCACAAATATATTCCCTAACATATGTTTAGCACGCAAAGGAAGGTAATGTGCACTAATTGAGAATTAATAATATTATTTTGGGGTTACAAAGCATAATAATTATAGCTCTTTGATCAAGGGAGAAATGAGCATTGGAGACACCTAAACCCAACACCCATCAAGGAACGTAACCACCATAGCAACGCATACACCACATGGCCGATGCATCAAGAAGGACATAGTGCCTATTAAAAATGCTCACACAAAAGAGAAACACTTATGACACTTGGTACCTATGTCAATAATGTAGAAGCATACTTATAGGTGCTCAAATTAGAGCGTGAGGTAGAAATTTTTAGTGAACATTAAGTAAGGTAGGAATTAAGGCACAATTGAGAACATATTCAAGATACAAGGCATACATTCAAGTAGTCAAAGGAGCATTGAACATACTACCATTGTCATGCATTTGCCATCAAAGAAATACAGTTCCCATTACTCAAGGAATTACAACCTTATAAGGCAAGATTCTACGTTGATTAACATTTCTTTCATCAAAGGAGTAATAAGGGGTATATCATAAGGTTGAGTTCATTTATCATTTATAGTGGAGGAACAATCAACCTCAATATATTTGAAAATAAATTAAAGGAGCTCATACCCATAGTATTTCAAATCACTCTAGTGAAATATTTACAAATTAAACACCATAGGAGATATAAGGGTTTCTACTTGAAAAATAAATATTATTATTGCAAATATTATTAATTTCTAATATTCTAAAATTATGCAGTTATAAGGTATACTACATCAAACATAGATTATTGGAATTTAGAAACATAAAACTATTGGATTTTGAGGGGTATAAAATAAGTTCATTATTTACATAAAGGAGTTGAAATTATTTACTTAAACTTATCCCATAATTATATTAAAGGATATAAAAGAAATTCAAATTTAGAGAACTTTAGTTTTCTAAATTGAAAAGCAAATTATGAAATATTATATAACTGAATGATAACATGTTGTATATTGTTCACCATATTGTTACAAGATAAAAAGTGTAAATAGTAATTAGACATATACTAAAATAAAAATATAACTAAAAGTAATATAACATAAAAAACAATCAAGTGGTATTAGGTCAACTAGTTAGATTCCTCAACATCTAAGGAGGAGACCAAGGTTCAAATCTTGCCAAGAGATACATGGACAATATTTGAGTTTTTTTGTAATACCATAATGTGATGATGATGTAATACAGGTGGGGTCCATTTCAATCCCATATAACCAATTAAAAAAATATATAACATAAAATAAAAACTATTAAATAAGATATATTTAGCTCTAGTAAAAACTTTGATAATAATCTATGTAATGCAAGCTTTCAATATCAAGCTATATATGCCACTATACCTAAAATTTAAACCATGAGTATTTTTTCATCTCACTCTCCTCTTTATATATCTTCAATGAATTCCATGGATAAACATGAAAAAAATGGTATTTTTTTGTTTAAGGAAACTTCTATAAACCTTAGCTTGTTAGATAAAGATGAAGTCAACATATCCTGACTAGGAAGCCCCTGGAAAGAACCCGACCTCTACCAACTAGCCTATAATTTTGGATTAAAAAATTAGGATAAACCTTGGTTTTTGAAAGGGGAATCGATCTCCCTTATACCCCTTATATTGGGATTTGAAGTTGGGTCTCTTGCATAAAAACTCAAAAAATATACCACTACAATATCATCATGACACAAATAAAATGATTTTTAAAAATGAAAACATTCACAACTTAATCTACATAGATAATCATAAAAATGAATTAAATAGTTTTTATTTTGATAATTTAGTTAAGTTATTAATATTTTTATTTTAAATAAAAATTTAAAATATCTTTCAAAGATGAAATATTTTTTTAAAAACTAATTTATAAAAAAATAATCGATTTTATTATTTAAATATTGTGTCATATATATATATATATATATATATATATATATATATATATATATATATATATATATATTATTTGGTTATTATGAGAAACCTCTATGATTGATGCACATGGTTGAGCAGTCTTCTCCCAACCATGATCCCTCATAAAGCTAAGAGCTATACTTATCAATAGAGAATTTAACACAAAGCCACCACACATCCACCCCCTCACACACTCACCCACACTCGTGGTTTGAAGTGTCATTTATTATATTAATGAACTTATTTATATAATATATAACTCTACTCTCTATTAAAAGTTATAATGTTTTATAGTTAAACTCATTAAAACAAGAAGTTGTCAGATTGTTTTATAGTTATACTCTACTCCCAAGCCAAATATGGCCAAATCGCCAAAGCGGTGAGAAGGTTTTTTAGGGGTAAAATATTCTCATCCAAAAACAAGAAGTTCCCAAAAGGGATTGGCTGAAGTTGGAGTTCCCAAGAAGATGGGTAAGCCCTCTAACAAAAATGTAAGAAATAGGAAGGTAGAAGCAGATATTGTAGATGGCTTGCAAAGCCAGTTGAAATTTGAGAAAGTTTCTAAAGGGAAGAAACTTCAACTAGATTCATTTTTTCACTCGCCCCATTCTTTTGATGAGGGCAATTGCTCCAAATATCATAAATGAGACTCATCACATGGAATATTAGAGGCTTGAACGAGACTACTAAATAAAGAGTGTTGGTCTGTCTAAGGAAAGAGTTTAAGATGGATATTATTCTTGCACATGAAACAAAAATGGATAGTTACAATGTTGAAATAGTTAAAAAGAAAATTTGGAGAGAATCAAATTTTGTTGTCAGCTCATTAAATGAAGCTTCAGGAGGTCTGTTATGTATGTGGAATCCGAAATCTATTGAAGGATCCTAGTTTCTGATAGAGTTATAAATATTTTATTTTTTTCCAAAGTCTCAGGGCTCAAGTGGGTTACTTCGAATATTTATTCCCCTAACTCTCCTTAGAATAGGTTGGTATTCTATGACTCCTTGTGAGTTATGAGAGAGATTTTTAACAAGGAAACATGGATTTTGGTAGGAGAATTTAATACCCCTTTATACCCATATGATAAGAAAGGAGGATTCCAGTTTGCAAAATCATGGAAGACTTTACCTCTTTTGTGAATTCCCAAGAGCTTATGGATTTGGAGCTGAAGGGGTCTAGGTATACATGGAGAAATTGATGATTGGGATGCAAAAATATTCAGGTCAGGCTAGACAAAATCCTCATATCTAAGGAATGGATACCTTTTTTGGAGATGCATATTTGCAGTATCTTCCTAAAGTGGCCTTCGATCATAATCCTCTGGTGCTGGAGCAAGTTCAAAATTATTCATTTTTTCCTAAGCCCTTTATATTCAAGGCCATGTGGCTCCCTCACCCATACCTAGAAGGTAAGATCAAGGAATGTTGGACTAAGGTATTTTAGGGCCATCATATTGCTCAAGTTGCATCGAAGCTGAGGTATATTAAGGCAAAGCTTAAGGAATGGAATAAATTCATTTTTGATAATATTTGTTAAGTAAAAATGAACTCATTGAGAAGCTTAAAGAAGTGGAAGCCATTTCATCTAGGTCAGAGGTAGTGGAGGTGGTGAGATTCAAAGAACAAAGTATGCTTGTAGAATTACACAATGTCTTGGCTGAAGAAGAGATTATGTGGTATTAGAAATCAAGGAATTTATGGCTCAAATAAGGAGATAAAAACACAAAAAAAATTCATAGGTCTACATTGAGGAATAGGAGTCACAACAAGATCAAGGGAATTAGAAATGTGGATGGTGATGTTACAAAGGAAATTAACGAAATTAAGGAAAGTGTTGTGGAGTTCTTCAAAGACTTGTTATGCTCCTCGGTTTCCAAAAACTTACAAGCAAAAAATCTTCTCTGTAACATCCCGGTGCTGGTATCTGAAGATATGAACAAGATATTGTGTGATCTCTTCAATGACGACGAGATCAGAAATACGATATTCTCAATGGGAGGTATTAAGGCTCCATATCCAAATGGTTTTTTGCCTATCATTTTTCAGAGATTTTGGCATATTCTAGGTCATGATATTTGTAATGCAATCAAAGATATTCAAATATCTAATTTTATCCCAGCTGATATAAATTCCACCTTTTTGGTTTTACTACCTAAATGACTAGGTACCAAAGGATTTACAGATTTTAGGCCGATTAGCTTGTGTAATACGATTTTTAAAATTTTAACTAAATCCATGGCCAATAGACTTAAAATTTTGCTCCATTCGATCATTGATGCTCTATAGAGAGGTTTCATACCCATAAGTAGATTTTGTATGGTTTTATTGATGTTCATGAGATCATCCACTCTACTGATAAAAGTTGGAGGTACGGGACTCTTCTCAATTTGTACATGAACAAGGCATATGATAGAGTGGCTTGGGATTTTCTTCTTAGGATCCTTGATAAGTTTGGATTTACCCAATGCTAGTTGAGACTGATTAAATCCTGTATATACTTAGCCATGTTTTCAATAATTATTAATGGATCTACGATATGCTACTTTTGTATCAATAGAGGTTTGCATCAGGGAGACCCTTTATCACCCTATCTTTTTATTCTTATGGTTGAGGCATGGGGCAGGTCCATCAAAGCTAATCAGGTTATTCAAGGTTTGAAGCTAGCCCAATAAATAGATCTTATATCCCATCATCAATTCATTAATGACACTCTTCTTTCCTTCATGGCATCAATCCCTTAGGCTAAATTGATTAAATCAATTTTGGTGGATTTTGAGAATGCGATAGGTCAAAAGGTGAATTTAAAAAAAAAAAAAATCTTTCACACCCTGGATGATAGGTGGAGGAAGATAGCAGATATTCTAGGGTGTATCATTGATTTCCTTTCCTCAGTTTACCTTGGTATATCACTATTCAAAGGTGCATCGAAACCATCACTATAGTATTTAGTAGATGAAAGAGTTCAGAAGAAGTTACCGGGATGGAAAGATGCCCTTTTAGTCAAAGCCACTTTACAAAGCATCTCTATGTACTTCATCTCCTTGTTCAATATTTTGAGGAAAGTTATCAATAAATTGGAGCAAATCCAATGATCCTTCTTGGGATTTAGTAGTTGAAAGAGTTCATAAGAAGTTAATGGGGTGGAAAGGTGCCCTTTTAAGTCAAGCGAGGAATATTTTATTGGTCAAAGCCACTTTACAAAGCATCTCGATGTACTTCCTCTCCTTGTTCAAGATTTTGAGGAAAGTTATCGATAAATTAGAGAAAATCCAATGATCCTTCTTGTGGTTAGGGGCTAAAGAGAATAAGATATTCCACTTGGTGGCATGGGATGAATTCTATAATAGGAGAGAAGAAGAAGGTTTAGGTTAGAGAAGGATGAGAATTTTGAGTAGAGCCATGATTGCAAAACAATATTGAAAATTAGTTCAAGATGACAATGTCAACTGGGTTAAGATTATGAAGGCTAAGTATCTTGGTGGTGGCAACAATTTGCTGAAATCCCAACCTCTCTTGGTGAGGTCTACTTTTTGGTCCAACATAGTTGGTAGTTGGGAAAATGTGAATAAAGACCTTTGTTGGGTGGTGGGGGGTGGTTATTACATTGATTTTTGGAGAGATTATTGGGCATCGCCATCCTCTCTTGAATATTGCCTGATCTTCACCTTTCTGAAGCCAATCACAAATAGGTTCTTTGGTCCCAAAGTTTTTGAATTTTTAGAATTATTCAATGGTCATATTCAGTGGAAGTCCTTTGACTTCCCAAATATTTCTTAGGAGGAGAAACTTGCTTTTATAAATTTAAAAAACTCCATAAAATGGTTCTTAACCTCGGGTACTAGTATTCATGATAGGCTGGTTTGGGATCCTGAGAAAGAGGAACAATTTTTAGTTAAGTTTTCTTATGGCTGCTTGGACTATGATTCAAATCCCTTGTTCTCGATAAATCAAGTCTAGATTAAAGGCCTGATACCTAAATTCAATGTGTTATTCTAGTTGGCAATTCAGGGAAAGTGTCTTACTCTTGATAATATTAAAAAATGGGGAATGATTTTTCCTAATAGGTGCTTCCTATGTGGTAAGGCTTTTGAATCGCCTTTCCACTTATTTTCCTATTGTGCCTATACCCTTGAAGTCTTTCATCAATTCTTTTTGGAGCTAGGTGTTGCTTGGGTTCTTCCCAAATTGCTAGAGGACCTGGTTGTTCAATGGGTTTCCCCCTTCTTCTCTCCCCACCTACGGTAGTTTTGGAAATTTGGGTTACCCCATATTTGGTTGTAGGTGTGGAATGAAAGGAATTCCCACGCATTTAAAAAGATTTGCCATCTTGAGTCATTAGTCTCCTTGAGGGCCATTGTAGATATAGTGGAAAATGTGAAAGCTTTAAAACTGGATTCGATAACTTGTGAAGGGGAGATCGGTTTGGAGATATCATTGGGTTTTTAAACTCTGTCTCAAAATATAGTGAGCACGGTGCGTCAGGATAGGGTTAGCACGATTTAGGAAACCCCTCCGTCGGGTTGGCTTAAATTCAACTTTTACAGAGCAACTAAAGGGAACCCAGGTTCGATGGGTGTAGGGGGTTTATTTAGAAACTTAGAGGGAAAAATCCTTCTTACCTTTACTAAAAACTTGGATCACCAAACCATCCATTTTGCTGAATCTCAGGTATTATTTCAAGGTGTTTCCCAATTGAACTAGGTGAATTGCATGAAACTAATCATAGAAGGAGATTCACTCAATGTTATCAACATGATTAATGGCAACCAAAATCCCTCCTAGACTATTGCAAATTTTATAAATGAAGCCAGGAGAATGACTCAAAATTTAGATGAAGTCCAATTCAAGCATCGATTGAGGGAAGTTAACAAAGTTGTGGACTTTCTGGCTAATCAAGGTCTTACACAACAAGATCTTCACAATTGGACAGGTAATTTCCTAGATGACCTTAGATCATTGGACAATGAATTCAGACAAAGGAAAAACTCGAGTCAGAATACGTCGGGTGGTTGGAACCCTCCCCATTGGATGTTGCTTTTTGAATGTTTTGGTTAGGCCTACGTGCCTAGTTTTTTGTCTCTTTTTATCCATGCAGGCCTGCGTGCCTAGCTTTTATCTCAGTTTGGCTTATGTGTTTAGGTTTGTTCAGCTAGTATATGTTGGTTTGGGTGTAAGTAGTTGTGTTCAAAGGTTGGTTAGCTTTAATGTTTGAAGTGTCTCTAGTCTCCTGGTAATTAGAGATTAACTTATTTTTATTATAAGGTTTAAAAATCCTTTCAAACTCCTTTGATACAACTAATAAAAAAAACAAAATTATCAAATTTATATAATTTTAAAACACTACGAAACATAAAATATACTATACGTTAATTGGAACGCTCTATATTTTATTTAATTAAACAAAATAATTATCAATCTTTATGTGATTTAAATACTGTTTTGAGTTTTATTGTTATCCTTTCAATGTTGGAAGGCAACTAGTACCATTTTTTCCTTTTTGTAGTTCATACATATAAGAAACTTCTTAAGGTAAGTTTAAATAACTCGCGTCATACGAAAGAAAGGCCATGTCAATACATTTTTATTTTTTTTAAAACACTTTGATTATATATAATTTATTATTGTTAAATTATGATTTTATTTAAATTAGATGATTTGAAATAAAAACATTTATATAAGAATGTTATTATGGTGTTTTATTAATGTTTGGGTAATTATATGTTGTTTCAAACATTTGGCATTGCTTTTAAGTTTCACATATTTACTTGCACTCGAGCTTATCTAATTTGATAACTTAATACATATTTATTGCATTGTATTATATGAATTTCATTTTCATTAGAATATAATTTATTTTATTCATTTATTATTTGATTGTTGATTTTTTTATTGTTAATTGTTTAATTGAATATTTTTTTCCCTTTTTATTTTTAATTAGCTATTTAATTTATTAAGGATAGAAATCAATTAATTGTTATCTGCATTAGGTACCTTACTCCAAGTTCTCTCAATCTTCGGAAGGAGGTACAGGGTTCAAGCCTGGTGGCCTACACCGGATACAAAAACCCTCCGGTTAGCTTGGGGAACGGTTTTTCTTAATATAAAGGTTTTTGAGCACCTGGGAGCGCAGCGCAACGGTTTGGGATTTGGCTCTTCTTCGAGAGATCCAAGCTTCAAACTGTGACGTGGGTGAGCATGTGAGGGTTGGGTGTGTCTCCCTCATGGAGTTGTTGTAACAGGTTGGGGGATTCTTGGTCAAAACCCCATTACTTAATATTAAAAAAAAAACAATTAATTATTATTTTATATATTTATTTATTAAATGTTTCTTTTTAACATAAGCACAAAAATTTTATATGCGTTTAGATTGAAAAATGTAAAATACAAACATTAATATTAAAATAAATAATTAAATTATTAATATAATTTAAAAATATAATAAATCTGTTGCGCCGTCGCGGTTGCTGGAGGAAAGTTGTCGCGATATCGCGACATGTTGCTTTTTCGCGGCCATCGGAGAAAAGGTGTCGCGATATCATGACATGTTGCTTTTTTGCAGCCAAGAGAGAAAAGGTGTCGCGATATCGCGACATGTTTCTTTTTCGCGGCCAAAGGAGAAAAGGTGTCGCGATATCGCGACATGTCGCGTTTTTGTGACAAGTTGCATCATCTGTCCATGCCGATCCCCTGCTAGCTAGTTATTGATTCAGGATATTTGGCTCCATTGCAAGTCTTCTTCTGCTATTGTAAGCTTGTGTTCTCTTTGAATTCGGTTGGGAAGAGTTTCTTCCCATATTGTAATTGATCTTTGTTTTAATACAAGTTTTTTCAAAATTTTCAAAAAATATATATATATAATAAATCTATATTTAAATGACATGTAGTGAATAACATGTAATTTTTATATTGAATTCTTTTTAAATGAAAAAAAAAAATTCAATATTTTAAGACTAAAGGGTCCTATGAAATATATTCAATAAAAAGTGTTTAGTTATAATTCATGATTTTATGAACAATTTTAAGATTTTAATTAAATACTTGATTTCAAAAAAATATTTTAATCAAGAGTGATTTTAAACATTTAATAATGTCATAAATTCATATGGCATAAAATTACATATCTTATGACTTATGATTTTTTAGAAGCATAATAAGGCCTCAAGAGAGAAGGGTTCCATTTTCTAAATATTTATGGACTGTATACCCAGAGTTTCATCTTCTAGAGCTTATGTATATAATAATATTGGAGGTGCATGTTTATGCACTAGAATAAGCTGAAGATATAATGCAATGAATGTAATAAAGTTATGGAAGCTTTGAAGTAGCTCAAATAAAAATAATAATATATGTGTGATGTTATTGTGAGAAAGTATATGAATATTTGTAAAGGGTTGGGACCTTTTCAAAAACCTTAACTTTACCCCAATAAAAAAATTTACGTATCTTATTAATTTATATAATAAGAAATATATCCTCCTTAAAAATATTGAACATGTCCTCAATATAATTTAACTTAATTATACCACTCAAAAATAGTTGTTTGGTTATTAATAATATCAAAGTTACAATAACAAAGTGTATACTTGCATGTTCATCTAAGAACTCAATGAGACCATTGTGAGAAGGGTGTAAAGTCTCCTCACCTCAATGTGAACAAGTTAAACCTCCTCTCATATCAAATATGTAAGGGTATGTTATATGTTACAAGGTCTTGGACTATGTTTTATGTATATATTTCATAAACACCAACATTTTCAAGGGAAAAAAGGTTTTCCTTGTTAATTACCTTAACCTTAAAAATATTGTAGAATATTACAATATTTGGTACTATGTGAAAGTACCCCCATGGTATGGTTGTAGTATTATAAATATTAGAATAGGGTGTGAGTTATTAGTTTAGGGTGTGTGATTTATATTTCTCCTAAAGTATGTGTCAATGTGTAGAATGAGTCCAAGTATCATGTAATAAAGTGTGAAAGTGTGTAGAGTATGAGAGTGTACAAGTGTCATAGTTTAAAGTGTACAAGTGTATAAAAATTTAAGAGTCATGTGTGTAAGTGGCAAGATGTAAAGTCAAGAGACATGAGAGATTTATCTTCTATGTGGAATAAAAAATGATGCATCTCCTAGACATGTGAGGAGAGCAATAGTTAAGTATTTAAGAGTCACCTTCTAATGTTATATTATGGAGATAAAGCTCTATTTATTGCATCAAAAAATACCAAAGAAAATTGTATTGAGCTAGTCTCAACTTGTATATTTGATTCATAAATAACACAATGAGATTGTTCATTGTGTTATATTACATTTATTGTTATTTCATGAATATAATGTTCATTGATATTGATCTATGGTAGCACTCAACCTATTATATACGTATTAACTAATGGCTCCTTTAATACAATACTTGGGTACCATCACACCCAACCAATGAAATTCATATAATATTTAGGTATTAAGAGCATATTTAATAGTGCTCCCTCAACCTCAGGAGAGGAAGAGTGTTGGTCAAATATCTGCCTAAACATACAAAACTACGTTCGTGTGCCCTAGATACGACCAATATTGAAATGCTGAAGGAAATAAATGTCCTCCGTGCCAATCTCTAGAGAGGGTTGGCTCCCAAACTAAATCCTACACTGGTTGAAGACTAGAGATACAGGAAAGAAACTAGAAAATGCAAAAAGGAATGGGAAATATGGCCACAGGATGAAAGCATAGGATTTGGGGTAGACTAACAACAAGAAATTAACCCAAGCATGAAATAGCATGTAAGAGATGAAAAGCAGCAAAATTTACTTGCAAACTTGTAGAAACAACCTTCAGAACAACACTCCAGCACTCACTCTCTCACCAAAAATATTTAAATCCAAATGCAGAATTTAAATTTAACAGCAAATAAATATCATAAGCGTAAAATAGAAGTGTATAAAGTAGAAGGAAATCACACAATATCACTCGCAAATTTAGAATCCTGGTGTCTTCTATTGATGTAGAGAACTTGGAGAGTTTTCTCACAAAATGTCTAACCTCCTTTTTACAATGAATATTGAGTAGTATTTATAGAGGTTTTCACCTCTTTTCATTTAATGTGCTTACAAAAAAAATATCGGTTGGTCAAAGATCAGCAACAACAATTCTCTCCCTTGGTAATGGCGATGCTCGAATCAAATTATTCTTCAGGGGACAACGATCCAGTTTTCATGGGATGTGCTTGGGAAATTGGCAAAAATGGACGATAGAGAGAGCATCCCAAGCATCGAGGCATTGAGACTCAATAATGTCACATGAAAATCAATATATTGAATATTAAAGCTTGGGGACTATCACATTCTCTCCTTCTTTACCTTGGAATCTTATCCTTGTCGATTGAAATCGGTGAAATATAATTTTTCTTTGACAAGGAACGAAGTCCACAGAAGGCACTTCAAAAATCATCAAGATCACATCGGATTAGAAGTGCAAAAATTTTAGATCATGGCTCTTGCTGCCCCAAGCATTCAATTTTATTTTCAAGTAAAAATATTTTGATAACTGTGTCATTCCCTTTTAAATTGGCATTCGTCTTCAGAAGGGGTGAAATTGAGTTTCACCTTCCCTTTTAGGTGATCATAATTGCATTCGCCCCTAAACCTTAAAACACTTTCACCCCTTAACTGGGCAATTTCACCTCTGAAAATGCTTTCACAAATTGCTTTCACCCTGAGATGCTTTCGCCCATTGCTTTCACCCATCAATTTCACCCTTGAGGTGCTTTCGCCCCTGAGATGCTTTCATTGAGGTGAAGTCACTTGTCATCATTACGTTCACCTCCAAGAGGGGCGCACATGGATTTCACCCCTCAATTGGGGCAAAATGATTTTATTTCTCCATTGGCTTTCACCCCAAAGAGGGGCGACAATGAGTTTCGCCCCTCACTTGGGGCGAAAGCATTATACTTCTTCCTTGAGATATTTCACAATTTTAGCCAAGTTCGTCCCTTCTTCGCCAATTCAAACTCCAACATTTTTTCCATTTTCGACATTTTTCCATTTTTGGAAACTTTCCTTTTTCGACGACTTGCCATTTTCAAAAACTTTCCATTTTCGGTGACTTTCCTTTTTTGATGACTTTCCTTTTTCGGAGACTTGCCATTTTCATAAAGTTTCCATTTTCAAAAATTTTCTACATTTTCCCCAAGGAGGGGTGAAAGGGAGTTTCGCCCCTGACTTAGGGTGAATCAATATTTGACCTGTTTGACTTTGCAATTTCCTTTGCTTCCCCAAAATTGATTTTTTACTCCAAAATTGATTTTCTATGGTAAAACTTCCCGGAGCCATAACTTTTGATCCGCTCACTTGATTGTATATTATAATATATCATTAGAAAGCTTGAGAAAATATCTATCATAAGGAAATATTTAAAGATCATTTCATTCAGTTTTTCTTTCACCACTGGATGTACTTCACTTGAACAAATTTAAAAATTTATTTTTAGTGTAGAAAAAATACCAACACTTTTGGCAGCTCATGGGGAATTCAGATTATCTGGATGCAATTGACCCCAAGGCCTTTATCCATTGGGTAACAGAGTCGTAACTACCAGTTGCATCAAATTATTTAATGCTTCCACCAGCTTCTTCCTGCATTGCTTGATATTGTTCGGTCACCTATTGGTATTTTTCACCCAATGCAAGGAACTTCATCGAGATCGGATGATATTTTTTTTCTTTAAGGTACTCTGGCAAAACATTGATCTCTGATGCCAATGGCTCGTGTAATCCAAAAAAAAAAATAGAGGTTGTTGAGGGTTTGGCTCAATGAAAGCAAAAAAAATGTATGGAGTCATAGTTACGCTCATGCTTGACAAGGTTGGTATACTCACAATGACAATGGAATTAATGGGGGTGAAATATGAGGCAGATGATGGTGGAACAAAAAATGATTTAGGGGTAGAGGAAAATAAATTGGAATATGAAGGAATGGAGGAAATGGGAATAGTGGGAGGAGCAATGGTGACTAATGACTATGAAATGGGGAGGGTAACATAAGTAGTGGGTACAATGAATGAACGTATCAAGGGAATAGAAAATACGTACTTGCGGGCTCCAACACCATGCTCTCAACACTTTATTATCAACCATCATATTTACAATATTTACACACAAATTTATGACATGATTGGCATGTTGCCACCATAAACCTAGCTTTGGATGCTTATTCGGTGAATCTGCAGTGTCCGAACCAGATATGATTGTACTTCAAGCAATATTTGAAGTTTGGTTGTCCTCTTCCCAAATTTTTCCAAGTTGCAAGCCAGCTACAATGTGGTAGGTTATCATGCATACCAACACTTATACAATTACTGAATAATATGGCAAAAATATTTACCATATGGGAGCCTTCTTTGAGTATTGATTATGGTGATGGCTGGAACCAATGCTACCACTTTTGAGAGTCTACTAGCTACGGGATCTTGGGTACGTGCTCCTCTAACCCCTTGGTGTGATAGCAATATTTTTTTGATGATAGCCCTTCTGTCAAGATCTCCTCAGGATCAACCTCCTAATGAGGCATGCTTATTGGGTCTTGACCATGTATTTACGTGTTATGCTTAGGGATAGAAAAGGGTGCAAAATTGTTCCCTCTTCGTAATCAAAGATTTTTTTTTAACTCTTCTCCACTTCTCGGTCCTTATCCTGAAGAAATTTGTAATCTGTCACATTATTCATTATTGAGGTAATGCTTGCATATTCCATCTACCCGTGTTGGGAGATATTCACCCTTTATTGCTTCATCTCCTTCTAGAAACTGCAAGTAACCATATTGTTCAATTTTGGAATAGTGCTTGCATATTCCCTTTGTTGGCTCTGGATGATATTTGCCTCTTGTGCTCCACATAGTTTTGTTCTAGGTCTTTGCACAATTTGAGGGATCTACCATTGTGAATATTGCGTAAGACATATAGGAGCAACAACTACTAGAGAGAGTAATGGAAAGGTATTTTCTCTCCACTATATTTTTCTTGATTGGATCAGGAGCTGCTCTACTTGTACTGCTTCCTAGAATATTTGAGGGAATCTCTATTCCCAATATTATAGCAGGAAGAGGCTTATGTTCGAGTGGAGAGCCCAAATATAGTAGAGGTGGGCCTGGGCGGGTGTCAGCTGGATCCTCTCTAGAATTCTCCTCCAAATCCTCTAAAATTGAATAGTAAAGTCTATGATGCTCTCTAGAGGTGCTCTCGTGATGGTGGAGAGGTGCATCAAGAGTTGAAAGGGGTCCTGAGAGCCATCAAATGTATCAACTAGTGCTCCTGCCAAGTCCATCCATGAGCAGATGCTCTTATGCCCAAGTATTTTGTACCACTACAATGCTCTTCCTTCCAAATATAAGACCATAAGTCTAATAATGATATCTTCATGGGCTATGCAATGGAGGGTAGCTAGAACAAAAAATATTTGAGGTGCTCTCAAGCCATTCCCTCAGTGCGACTGTATTTTTCTAGGGTCTTTAGGGTACTTTTGGGAATCTCATGCTGAATTTGGAGATTCAAAGGGCCAAGATAATTCCATCTAGGATAGCATACTTGTGCCATTATAGAAGTGGTCCTCAGAGATCATGGTCCTTACCATTGAGTCAGAGTCGCTAGGTGAACATTCTTTCTCCGCTTGTGAGGTCAAGGTTTCTCATTAAACCTTGATTCCTCCAAGGTGTCTTCTTTTAGTATAAAAGGTATCCATGATCAAGAGATCTGTATATTCACCTCAACAAAGTCACCAAGTGATTTTTCCAAATGAAGGTAAAGCCATAGATTCACCAAACTCAAGCTCCCTTAAAATATGAAGATTGTGAGTTCCACCGAGCATGCCAAAAACTATTGGTCAAATATCTGTTTAATCATAAAAATTTACATTTGTGTGCTCTAGATATGGCTAACATTGAAATGCCAAAGAAAATAAATGTCCTCCATGTCAATCTCCAGAGAGGGTTGGCTCCCAAACTAAATCCTACACTAGTTGAATACTAGAGGTGCAAGAAAGATACTAGAAAATACGAAAAGGAATGGGAAATATGGACATAGGCCAAAAGTGTAGGATTTGGGGTAGAATAACAATAGTAAATTAACCTAATCATTAAATATCATGTAAGAGACGAAAAGCAATAGAATTTACTTGTAAACTTGTAGAAACAACCTTTAGAACAACACTCCAACACTCACTCTCTCACCAACAATATTTAAATCCAAATGCAGAATTTAAATTTAACAGCAAATAAAGAGCATAAGCGTAAAATAGAAGTGTATAAAACATAAGAAAATCACACAATATCACTCACAAATTTAGAATCCTAGTGTCTTCTATTGATGTAGAGAACTTGGAGAGTTTTATCGCAAAATGTCTAACCTCATTTTTACAATGAATATTGAGTAGTATTTATTAACGTTTTTGCATCTTTTCATTTAATGTGCTTACAAATAAAATATTGGTTGGTCAAATATCAACAACAATAATTCTCTCCCTTGGTAATGGTGATGCTCGAATCAGATTATTCTTCAAGGGACAACAATTCAATTTTCATGGGACGTGCCTAGGAAATCGACAAAAATGGATGATAGAGAGAGTGTCCCAAGCGTCAATGCATTGAGACTCAGCAATTTCATGTGGAAATCGATAGCTTGAACATTAAATCTTGGGCACCATCACATTCTCTCCTTCTTTACCTTGGAATCTTACCCTTGTCGATTGAAATTAGTGAAATATAATTTTGCTTTGAAAAGGAACAAAGTCCATAGAAGGCACTTTGAAAATCATCAGGATCACACCAGATTGGAATATGTAGAATTTAATCCTTGTAAAAATTCTAGATCATGGCTCTTGCTGCCCCAAGCATTCAATTTTATTTCCAGGCAAAATTTTTTTGATAACTGTGTCATTCCCTTTTAAATTGACATTCGCCTTCAAAAGGGGTGAAACTGAGTTTCACCTTCCCTTTTAGGTGATCATAATTGCATTCGCCCCTAAACCTTAAAATGCTTTTGCCCCTTAACTGGGCAATTTCACCTCTGAAAATGCTTTCACCCATTGCTTTTACCCTGAGATCCTTTCGCCCATTGCTTTCGCCCATCAATTTCACCCCTGAGGTTCTTTCGTCCCTGAGATGCTTTCATTGAGGCAAAGTCACTTGTCATCATTACGTTCACCTCCAAGAGGGGCGCACATGGCTTTTGTCCCTCAATTGGGGTGAAATGATTTTATTTCTCCATTGGCTTTCGCCCCAAAGAGGGGTGACAATGAGTTTCGCCCCTCACTTGGGGTGAAAGCATTATACTTATTCCTTGAGATATTTCACGATTTTAGCCAAGTTCGTCCCTTCTTCGCCAATTCAAACTCCAAATTTTTTTCCATTTTTGGCATTTTTCCATTTTTGGAAACTTTCCTTTTTCATCCACTTACCATTTTCGAAAACTTTCCATTTTTGATGACTTTCCTTTTTTGGTGAGTTGCCATTTTTGAAAAGTTTCCATTTTCGGAAATTTTCTACGTTCGCCCCAAGGAGGGGCGAAAGGGAGTTTTACCCCTCACTTGGGGCAAATCAACCTTTGACCTATTTGACTTTTTAATTGCCTTTGCTTCCCCGAAATTGATTTTCTGTGGCAAAACTTCCCAGAGCCAGAACTTTTGATCTGTCCACCCGATTGTCTATTGTAATATATTGTTGGAAAGCTTGATAAAATATCTATCACAACAAAATATATAAATATCATTTCATATATTTTTTCTTTAACCATTGGATGTACTTCACTTGAAAAAAATTAAAATTTTATTTTTAGTGTGGCAAAAATGCCAATAGAGAGGAAGCTTGACCATTGTGATTCTTTTATAAAGAGCTTGACCCTCTCTATTATAAAAATGTTGAAGGTAGCACACTCAACATATAATAAAGCACTCTATATTTTAGAAAGCATGGTTGCCCATGCTCATTCATATATAAAGGGTAAAGCCCTTTTTCTAAAGTAGAGAGAAGAGCATCAATTTTATATGCAACTTTAGGTATAGATAAATTCCATGGTATGAGATATGTAGGGAGTATGGAATCCCTTTAAGTCCCAATAAATTAGTCACCTTTGTTATATAAGGAAAGCAATTTTAAAATAGAGAGGTCTCAAAATAAGCTTTTTATATAAAAGGTTATTGATCCTAAAACGATCTAGGCAATAGTCGATTTTCCTCTACCGAAAAGCAAGAAATGAGTGCAGTCATTCTTGGAAAAAATAAACTTTCTTAGGAGGTTTATTTTGAATATTTTTTATCTCTAAAAATTATGATCAAGCCTAGGCTAGAAAAATATTGAATGCTCTAATATTTGAGCTAGTTTAAGATCTTGGATATTGGGACCTATGATTTAATATTGCTAAAAATCCATCAATGGTATCAAAGCAACAAATATACTTACTCTACGTGAGAAGAATTTGGAGAGATAAGTTTTATATATTTTTTAATATATCAAAAAATACCTTGCGGGGCCATCTTGGTCTAAGAAACCACGACCAGGGGGTTCTACACCATCAAAATCACCTAGAAGTTGCACTTGACCCTGATCCTACTAGCATTATCAACTAGATTTTGGGTACCCAATGTGTGTTTTAACTAGGGACCTCCCTTGGAGGATTGCCCTACCCTCTCCAACTCACCTACAACACATGGGTGAGATAAGTTCTATATTGAAATGCTAGGATGAGAGCTTTACATTGGTGTGAATTTGAATTAGTTGGATATTATTGGAGAAAACATGAAGCTTAAGAAGAATTGACATAATTGAATGTTTATTACCTGATATATGGAAGAAAGTTGAATGATAGATGCCTGATATATTGTTGGAGACTAAGAAGATTGGTGTTTAAAACATAAAGCAATATTCATATATTGAAGAAATAAGGAGTGATAAGAATGTTGTTAAAAGGATAATTTGAAGAATATTAAAAAGAATATTGTTCTAGAGAAACTGTTATTGATTAGAATCCACTATAAAAAGATTATTGTGATGTCCCTACAAAGATGATAAAAAATATCTTAAGATATTTAAGCCATACAAAGTCATTTGTTACCTATAATCTACTAAATCTATTGAAAAATACTATCTGAGTTGCCTAAAGGACGATTGAAGAACATATTCAAACCAAATAGTATATGAGGAGAATAAATCTATGAGAAAAAGTATTAAATATGATGAGCTTGTAAATTTTGACATCTCTTTGAAGAAAGAGGAACAATAGTGCAAAGGTATGATGGCAAAAAAAATTAAATGTTCATTCAAATTAGCCTAAAGAAGTCACACTGAATATGATATGCCATGATAGTAACATCTCTAGGAATACACTCATTTTGTTACATTCAAATGCATATTTGCATGTGAAGCACTGCATGATATTGATGAGACATGGATGCCATGAAAATATTGGTGAATACAACAAACTTGATAGGATATTAAGGTAAGACCTTGATTAATTCCAAAGCATTTTGAATAAAACATAAATAAAGTGCCTATATTTACTATTGATGTCATGAAAGCTTTTGAAAAAATATTTAAGATGCATAATATCATTTTTTGAGAATATAAGGTATTGTTAAAATTTAATCTTTGATTATTGTAGAGAGAGTTATAATATTGAAATATGCTTTAAAAATCAATTTTGGAAAAAAAATTAAATTGAAATTGGGAGACGAAATTAAATTGAAGAATTTGATTTTTGTAAATAGCATGTAAAATTGATTAATTAATTTTGCAAATTAAAATTGAAAATTTGAAAAAGAATTTTTTGGGAGTTGTAAGAAGTTGATCAATTTGAGATTTAAATGAGTTCCATTATGTCAAATAGTAATATTTTTCTTTCTGAATCTCATATTTTGAAAGGACTAATTTATGCATCATAGAAAACAAAATAAAATTAATTTTTTTTGTTGAGAAACTTTGGGATATAGTAAATGGAATAAAGGACAAGACAAAAGAAGAAAGAGAAAATTAAAAATTTGAAGAAAATGGTACAAAAGCCCTTAGTTGATTACATTTTGGAAAACTGATAAAAACATTGAAACATTTACCTATTATCTACGCTCAAAGCTCACTAAAACAAATGAAAATTCTCAAGATGTTATTTTAATACCTATTGATTTAGGTAGAATAATGTATAAGGCATTAACTACATTTGAAATTTGTAAGGACAAAATTCAAAGGCAGGAAGAGCTAAATCTAAAGGATAAATCAATGACAAAAGACAAAAGTCATAACACAAGTGATTTATGTCATACATTTTTTAATACAGAAAAAGAATGTAATTAAATGTTATTACATTCACTATATGGTGACATGATTCATAATAAAAGGTCATCAGATTTAGAAATTTATTATTGTGATGGCTTAGTGATTCAATGTTTAAACTTAACATTAGTAGGACAAGAAGAAGATAAAAAATAAGCACAAAATAAAGAACAAAAATAATAACAAAGTAAATAAGAACAACATGACAATAAATCAAATCTAAAACCTCAAACAAGGGATCATGTACAATGCAATATTGCCTAGTAGGGTCAATGAAGTTTGAAGACTAAAGTCTTCAAGAACCAAATAATGTAATACAAGGGGTGTTGGAGAATATTACATTTATTGGTACTATTGAAAGTACCTCCATGGTACAATTGTAATGATATTTTAAATATTATAGGGTGTGAGTTATTAGTTTAGGATGTGTACTTTATATTTACCCTAAACTATGTGTCAATGTGTAGGATGAGTCCAAGTGTCATGTAAGAAAGTGTGCAAGTGTGTATAGTGTGAAAGTGTGCAAGTGTCATATAATAAAGTGTTCATGTGTGTAGGTGGTAAGTATACAAGTGAAGATTCACATGTATGTGGCAAGTTGTAAAGTCAAGAGACATGAGAGGTTTGTCTTATATGTGGAATATGAAAGGATGCATTTCCTTGTTATTTTAGGAGAACAATAATTAAGTATTGGAGAGTCATATTCTAAGGTTATATTATGAATACAAAGCTCCATGTATTGCATCAATAAATATCTATCATGACCCTCCCCTAGACCAAATTTTTCATATGAAATATTTATGAATCTAGGTGATATTTTTAATAACTGATGTTTATGGATACATTGTATTTTAATGATATGCTACTAATAAAGTTGTATATTGGTAGGAAAAGATACCTTAGCATGAGGATACAAATTTGAAGGCTAAAATAGTCAAAGTAAATTGACAAATGACACATATAGCTATGTTAGATACAGTTTTTCTTTGCATAGCCTTGATATATCTTTCTGAAATTTTTATGTTAGTATCATAATGACATTTCTAATAAACTTTGTACTAGACTATAGTGAAAGTAGAAATATCTAAAGTATTTTTAATTAAAATATTTATTAAAAATTAAAAAATACATTAAAATTTTATACAATAGGGAAGGAATAAATAATGTTGTTCATTATTTAAATCCATAAAACTAAGTAAAAGATAATATGGTTGGTGGGTAGTTGGGAATTTGTTGTCTATAACAAATCCTCCCTAGTCTTACCTTTAAAGCTATGAAGAGAGAGGAATGAGGGACATAGATGACTCAATTTTTGATACATGATCTTGCAACCTAGTGAAAGCTTTGGAATTTTTTGGAAGGAGAAAAGTGTAGTGAAGGACCTAATCTCTAAAGTGCACAATAATATTCTACAAAACGTTTACTCTCTAAATCTATAAGGTACTCCTTTTATATGTGTTTGAAGTAGGTACTCCATAGTTCGTAGGATGGATTGTATGTATTATTTAATCACTTATTGATTTTTTAAGGACCTTTGAGAACCATCCAAGTCTTTCTTCCAAATATTTTTGGCACCTTAGAGAGATTTCCAGAGATGCAAACCCATGTTGGACATCCATCTATGCACATTAATAAGAGAGCGCTTGTAGGTGGTAGTGTTTATTTCCTTTCTACCATTACATATGTCTATGTGCATGCTTATATGAGATGTTTACCATAGACTTAAATATATATAAAAAATAACTTTATTAAACCAAAACCTTACCTTATTTACCATAGTTAAGATTCATCACGTGTACAAGTGAAATAGGTTGTGTGCTTGTTATAACATTTTAAATCATACTAAGACAAAGACATTTAATTTGAATAGTGAGTGCGTGCCTTTGGGTTGAAGCTTTATAAATAGATTATGAATTTTATAAGTAGGGATTAGCATGTTTAATAAAGGAGCATGATCTCTGTGCTCAACTATTTGCAAAGTGAGTTGTTTTTAAAACTTAGGAAGGAATTAATAAGTGGTTGAAATTATTTTGAAATGAGTTTTATATTAAAAATTAGATGTCGACGTTCAATACGATGAGAGAAACCAATGTATATAAAAATGTATTACAGAGAAAAATGTATTATAAAGTATAGGTCAACTCATTTCTTATGAATAATAAATAATATATGGAAGTCGAACTATTGTTGTTCTGAGCAAAGGTAATCTAGGTTGAACAAAAATTAATTATTAATAGGTTTTATCTAGTATGAGTTGGATAAACCTTAAATAAAATATTATTTACTTTTTAGAAATAATGAATTGAATTTTATATTGAATTTTGGGTTTATTTGGATAAACCTTGGAAAATTACATAGCTATGTGTAGGTAATTTTGATTAATTTAAATAGTCAATGCACTATGCTAAAATGGATTTATAGAATCTTGTAGAATATTTTTATTAAGTTGATGAGAATACTATTTAAAAGGCTTTATGGAACCTTCTTAGAGAAAATTGTGGTTATAATTTACTTTGATAAGTTTATTGAAATTGATGCAAGATTTGCTAGATGGAATATTTCAATAATGGAATCTGAATAGTTTAGCATGATGTTTTAAATAGAAATAGGAACTATTGTGGTTTTATTAATGGAATTTATAAATAAATAAATATTATTCCATTTAATAGAGATACCTAGTGTGCTACTCTAATAAAGGATGAGCATGTAGCCCCTTGAATGGAATGGAACTTATGGGGGTTCCATGTTTATCCTATTATAAGGAAATATTCTAAAGAAAACTTTTAACTGATGATGATTAAATGGTGATTAACTAAGAGAGAATAATAGGATTCACTTGCCTTGTATAATGGTATTTACAATATCCTATAGCAAACTATCATAAGAACTATGGAAATTCTTATGTGAGTTATATTGAAGATGAGATGAAGGAATAATTAATTCCTTATTGTAGTTCTTCTAAAGACCTAAAATTGAAATAAAGATGAAAATTTTTTGATGTTGGGTTTTCTCCTTGGATAGGGTTCCCAGGATAAATGTCGTGTCAATTGTGTATCTTGGTAGAACTTGTTATGGTTTGTTTCAAGCATTTAATGTTTTATTGTTATAGTTTGTATATAATGATGGAATGATATTGTTCATTTTAAGTTATGCTTTTAAAAAAAATAAGGATGGATGTAATTTTACTTTTATTTCCTGTCAATGGAATATGGATTAAATAGTTATGACAATTAAAAACTAGATAAACGGAAGAACAATATTGTTTCTTATGTTCGCTTAGGGGTTGTGGTTTCTATATTTAAAAATAAAGAGATATGACCTAGAATGCTATAACTTAGTAAGAATCCTTAAGGACCAGAACTAAGGGAAAAATAATGAATCCCTTAGGGTTACAATGGATACTTCAATAATGGACCACTCAAATGAGCTCTAATAGACAACGAGTATAAATTTTCTATTGTAACTAAATCCTTGTGAAGGATTATCTAATAGAATATGAGATACCCATGTGTAAAGGAAATATTGAGAAAATGATAGTCATACTATCCCAAAATAATGTTGATGGATTCCTATCAGAGATGCCATTTGGTGTGGTAGTCTAAGGAACCCCGATCGACTTATGGGTGACTAAATGGGCAATGCCACATAAGGTGACAATAAAATCCATTAAACTAACTAAATTATAGATTAATGGTGCATAATAGTTTTGTACTAAATGAAGTGTCTAAAAATTTAATAAGCTTACACATAAATCCTAGTAAATACTGACCAACACTAGTGAGGGAATTGATGTCCCTTTTATTAGCCAAATGAGATATGGTGAACCCCTATGCTATGGTAAATAAGTCCTTCAAAATAAATAAAGGAAATGGGGTGACCACACAAAGGTATCCTTTAAGTTGTATGGGCAATGTATAAGGTATACACCAAAACTACTACGGGATATTGGTTGATCCTGTCCACCCAAGGGATGCTTAAACATATAGAAACTCATAATTTTGAAAAACTTATATGGAATTTATTTGGATCACCTTAATAAAATTTAAACTTAGAAAAACAAATTGGGTAGAAATTAGGGATGTTATAGTTGGTAACAAAGCATTATTGTATATATTTTAGCTCTCCTACGTTGAACTTTGTTGTAGGAATAAAAGTCTACATTAGAAAAGAACGTAGCCATAACTGGTTGTTGATGTGCACCTCAAAAAGGATGTAATTTTCCCATGGGAATGGTAGTTTATAGGAAGTAAACCAAACCATTGATCATAGGACTGATATTACTCATAAACAAAGCACCTTATTGGAAGTAAGTGTGTCAGGTAATATTCTTGAATGACTAATAAAATATAGTTGATAGTTTTATTTTGGAAGAGATAAAAAAACTAATGAAAATAAGTATAGGGAAAAATTATTAATATGATAAAATTGATTAGCCAGGGAAAATGGCACCAAGAAAAAGACAAAGGAGACAAGGAACTTACCAACCTTCTGAGATGATAAAGGGATCCCACTAAAATCTTTATGAAAGCATGGCCTATGAGATACCCCTACTCCAACACTTAAACAAGAAAATATTACAATTAGAGTCCATAGTAAGGGCACTACGGGATTAGATAGTCCAACACAAGTTCATACTAGAAATCATTGTTGAGCATGGATATTCGAGACAAGAGGGTCATAAGAAAGGTAAGTCAAGAAATTTTTTTAACAATTTAAGTTGTTACACCTATGGAGGACATCATTATGCTAGTCAATATCCACATAAGTTGAAACTAGTAAATTTTCAGAAGAACCAAGCTATGTAGAAATAGATGGATAGGCTACCCCTCTCATTCTAAAAGGTGTGATCCTTAATATTAAAATTGATATATAACAAAGCAACAAATAGCTTCATTTCATCTAGTTTGGTTAGGGATACATCAAAAAATATTAGGATTCTTTATAGAAGGATAGAAAGTAGAGTATGATTCTATATAAACCTAATTTGTGGATCAATGTTATCATGATGTACAAGTCATTGATATTCTCACAATGACACTGAGAGGGGGGCTGAATCAGTGTAGCTATTAAAATTCAAATCTACAACACTTAATGTTGAAGCAAAGAGAACTTAAAAATAGGTAAAGCAATTTTCACAAGAGAGCACACCACAACACACAATGTAACGAGGTTCACCAATTTGGCTACTCCTCAAAAATGACTGCTTGCACTCCAATCCAAATCCAGCCTTTGTAAAACACCAATTTTACAAACACTTTACCAGCACCCACTAGAAGGAACACCAACCCCTTATTTTTTTGTTGCAACAGATAGGAGCACCAACCCCTAATGCAAAGCACCAACTTGGACTGCAATTTTGAATTATCTTAATGACATAAAAATGCCTTCGCTATTTACATGACCCTTATTGGTCTGCAATTAATCAAACTCTGCACTCTCTCACGGCTTTGCTTATCTCTCTCTCGGCCCTCTTCTAACCCTCTTTACACAACAATTTCTCACATACAGTATCAGCATTATCACACAAACCTCCTTTTATAACATATTAGTCTCTATTTTTAACTTCCATATTTATGCATGCAACCTGTAACTGTTCCTTTAATATTCTCTTCTGCCACTTGTCAACTATAACTACTTCTTTATGTAACTCCTTTTGTATTTATAGATTGGGCATTTCGTTAAACATGTTACATGCAACATATACCTCTACCATGACTGTTAGTCTTCTTGGTCATGACAGTTCGTATTCTTTTTTGTGTATGCATGTATTTTTTGATTCTATTTATGCGACTGTTTGATTTCTCCTTCTTTGACTATTCTTAAAATAGCTGCATGCTTTTCTTTTGTAATTGCTCCTGTAACTATTGCATTGACTCTAGTTAACTCTTCTTATTTTTACTGCATGATTTTCCTCTACAACTGCCCCTTTAACTATTGTTCTTATTCAGTTAATTGTCAGTGATCGTGCTATTGCAACCTGTCGCAAAATCGTGACACTTCTGTCTCTTTATGCTCTTCTCACCTTTTACTCGTGAAAACTCAACATGTCACAAAATCATGACATTTTTTGCCTCCTTTTTTACCTCTTGTCTTGCACCCATGAAAACCAGACATGTCATGAAATCATGACACTTTTCACTTCCTTGCACTTCTCTGCCTTTCGCTCGTGAAAATGGAACATGTCATGAAATTGCGATAGTTTCGTTGCCTTGTGCCTTTTCTATCTTTGGCCCGCGAAAACACATGTCACGAAATCGCAACACATTCGTTGTCTTGTGCCTTTTCTGTCTTTGGCCCGCAAAAACGGAACATGTTGCGAAATCGTGACACTTTTCCTCCTTGGCGCTTTCTCTTTGAACCTGTCGTGAAATCGTGACACTTTTTCTCCTTGGAGCTTTCTCTTCGAACCTATCATGAAATCACGACACTTTCTCTCCTTGGCGCTTTTTCTTTGAACCTGTCGTGAAATCGTGACACTTTCTCTTCTTGGCGCTTTCTCTTCGATCCTATCGTGAAATCGTGACACTTTATCTCCTTGGTGCTTTCTCTTCGATCTTGTCATGAAATCATGACACTTTTTGATGGCGAACAAGAAATTCACCCCTTCACAAATTCAGCTTTTTCATTAATATCTACTAAAAATGAATACATGCATAAAAATAATACATCCCGCAGGCTTACAAGGACCGGGCTCGACTTCGGTCTTCTCCCCCTGTTCTTCAATCCGCCACACCCAAATAATACATTAAAATGAGTTTTTTTATCGAGGTCTCGACCCTCTAGCAATTAATGCCCACCAGCGTGAATTCCTCAAATTCAAAATGAAAGTCTGCTTCTTCTGCAAGTTTTCGAATTTCCCTCCATCAATGGCCAACTGCCTTGATCCGCTAAGGAAGCTTACATTAAAGACGCCCCCTTGCCCTGCAAACACCGTTTTGGTCAGACTATTCCTCTGCACCACTGTCTCTTCCCATACTGTCTATGGCCTGCAACTGTCACCTTGTCAAAAAAATTTCTTAAGATAGTCATCCCTGTTTAATACACGTGGTCGTCCTCTCTATTTTAATATACATGGCCTTCATATTTGTTTAATACATGTGGTAGCCTCGTGTCCTTCATATTTTCTTAATACACGTGGTAGCCCCGTGTCTACTTTGGCCCGTCTTCTTCTTGGCCGTGAAATTTTAATCCATGTGGCAGCCTTCAACTGGCCGCGATATCGTGACATGTCACGATATCGTGACATGTCACGGTATCGCGACCCCCGTGCCTCAACTGGCCGTGATATCACGACATGTCGTGATATCATGACATGTCACGATATCGCGACCCCCGCGCCCTGCACCTTAGCTTTTATAAAATCATCGCGATATCGCGACGTCGCGATATCGCGACCATTTCTCCCCTTGCCTTCTGCCATGCCTTTGGAGTCACAATTTCGTGACATGTCATGAAATCATGACATGTCATAATTTCGTGACTCCCACGCCCTTCTGCCCTTGCCTTTGCCTTTCTTTGCTTTCACCTTTCGAGCCCTTTTTGTGCCTTAGTTTCAAAAAGTGGTCGTGATATTGTGACGTCGCGATATCACGACGAAACTCCCTCTTTGCTTCTGCTTTTGAAAACGTCATGACATCGCGATGTCGTGACATCACAACGTTGCGACATCGCGACGTCGCGACATCACGACGTTGCGACATCGCGACGTCGCGATATCGTGACGAAAATCCCCTTCGAGCCTCTACCTTCAAAAACATCGTGATATCGCGACGTCGCGATATCGTGACAAAACCTGCCATCGACCTGCCGCCACCTTTGGGGTCACGATTTCGTGACCCCCTTCCCAACTTTGCCTTAGAAAATAAAACAATTTTTTTTGAAAATTCGGTTGATGCCAGATTGTCCTGCTGTCACCGGATGCTCCTACATCAGACACCCGGGTAAAAAGGAGAAGTGACCCTCACTTCTATGCTGTTCGGTCTGCATCCTTTGTAATATCTCCAAACACTCATCAACCTTTGCAACCTGCTCAAATCTCGTCTCCTGGCAAAATTTTCTGCCCTCTACCAGACAAATTCTGGCATTGCTGCACACCTTCTCATCCACTATCTGTAATGGCTTTAATTTGTGGTGCACTCCATCTTTCATCAAGGAGTAAGTATTTGCACGACCATCATGCACTGCACTCCGATCAAACTGCCATGGCCTTCCTAATAGCAAATGGCAAGCATCCATGGGGAAAACATCACACAGGACCTCATCCTGGTACTTCCCAATATTGAACGTGACTAAGCACTATTCACGGACCCATGCTCTGTGGTCCTTCTGCAACCACACAATCCGGTAGGGATGCGGGTGTCTCCTCCTCTCCAGCTATAACTTAGCAACCATCTCCTCGAAAACTAAGTTATCTGTACTCCCATTGTCTATAATAACATTATAGACTTTGCCTACACATTTGCACCATGTGCAAAACAGGCTTCTCCTTTGCTCTGGTTTGTCTTCATCAATCAACATGGTCCTCCTCACGATCATTGCTTCTCCTTTCTTAGCTTCTTCAGAATGTTCTGAGTCAGCATCTTCAGCTGCCACAACAGCTCTGGCAGGACCCACTTATTTCTTGTTCACTCTCTCAGGGTGTTGAGGACACTCATATGTCCGATGCCCCTCTTCTCCACAGTGGAAACATGTTCCCCGAAATGCTCCTCTTCCATACCCGCATCCAGATCTACCTCTTCCCCTTGGGTAGCCATTGTTTTGAACTTGTGGTTTGGGTTCCTCATCTTCCTTCTAATCCCGACTGCTACTAACCTCTTCTTTCTTCTCCTCTTTTCCTTCCTCTTTTCTTCCATCGATATTTCCTCCGTGTCCTTTTCCTCTTTGCTTGCTCTCAAACTTTATGTTCAGTTTTTCTTCAACCTTCAGAGCAAACTGGTAAGCATCTTCAATGGTGCTCACCCGAACTAAGCTCAACTCTTCCTGGACACTGGGTCTCAACCCATTTATATAACGGGCCACCTTTTCTTTGCTTGCTTCTAAATGGCCGGTTCTGATGGAGATTTTATAAAATTCCTCTATGTATTCTTGGACAGTTTTATTCATCTGCCTTAAACTCTGCATTTTTCTTAGCAGATCCAACTCATAATCTACCAAAATAAACTGTCTTTTTAATTTTTTTGCCATCCGTTCCCATCTTGTTATCTATTCTTTTCCTCTTCTGTTCCGTTCCAACTGTACTCCCTTCCACCATATGCTGGCATGACCTTTTAATTTAGTTTTAGAAAATCTGACCCTCTCAGTATCTTCAACTTCATCATACTCAAAGTATTCTTCCAGGTCATTTATCCAGTCAATCAATTCCTCTGGATCCAGGTTCCCGGAATACATGGAAACTTCCATCTTCGACCTCTTCCCAATCTGAGATATGGCCCTGTACAGCCTGGCTTGTGCCGGATCTATAGCTTCTTCTTCTTCTTCTTCAAATTGGTTTTCTTCTTCATCTACTTCATCTTCACTGTATGCATCTCTTCTTGGTTCGTGTCCTCTGCGTAGTTCTTCTTGCAGGGCCTGAACTTGCCATTGCAAAGCTCAAAAATCTGCTTCTGCCATGCCTCTCCCACAAATGGGGTTTCTTCTTGGAGGAATCTTCTCACTTTCTCACGAGCCTTCCCATAGATCCTGGTGTAACTGCCTCACGTCCGGCGATCTGTTACACACTCAGGAACTTTCGGCTCTGATACCACTGATGGCGGACAAGAAATTCACCCCTTCACAAATTTAGCTTTTTCATTAATATCTGCTAAAAATGAATACATGCATAAAAATAATATAGCCCGCAGGCTTACAAGGACCGAGCTCGACTTTGGTCTTCTCCCCTTGTTCTTCAATCTGCCACACCCAAATAATACATTAAAACGAGTTTTTTTATCGAGGTCTCGACCCTCTAGCAATTAATGCCCACCAGCGCGAATTCCTCAAATTCAAAATGAAAGTCCGCTTCTTCTGCAAGTTTTCGAATTTCCCTCCATCAATGGCCAACTACCCCGATCCACTAAGGAAGCTTACATTAAATATGCCTCCTGCCTTGCAAACACCGTTTTGGTCAGACTGTTCCTCTGCACCACTGTCTCTTCCCATACTGTCTATGGCCTGCAACTGTCACCTTGTCAGAAAATTTTCTTAAGATAGTCATCCCTATTTAATACACGTGGCCGTCCTCTCTATTTTAATATACGTGGCCTTCATCTTTGTTTAATACACATGGTAGCCCCGTGTCCTTCATATTTGCTTAATACATGTGGCAGCCCCGTGTCTACTTTGGCCCGTCTTCTTCTTGGCTATGAAATTTTAATCCACGTGGTAGCCTTCAACCGACCGCGATATCACGACATGTCACGATATCGTGACATGTCGCGGTATCGTGACCCCCGTGCCTCAACTAGCCATGATATCGTGACATGTCGCGATATCGTGACATGTCATGGTATCGCGACCCCCGTGCCCTGTGCCTTAGCTTTTATAAAATCGTCATGATATCGCAACATCGCGATATCGTGATGTCACGATATCGCGACCATTTCTTCCCTCGCCTTTTGCCATGCCTTTGGAGTCGTGATTTCATGACATGTCATGAAATCGTGACATGTCACGATTTCGTGACTCCCACGCCCTTCTGCCCTTGCCTTTGCCTTTCTTTGCTTTCGCCTTTCGAGCCCTTTCTATGCCTTAGTTTCAAAAAGCGGTCACAATATCGCGACGTCGCAATATCACGACGTCGCAATATCGCGACGTCACGATATCGCGATGAAACTCCCTCTTTGCTTCTACTTCCAAAAACATCACGACATTGCGACGTCACGATATCGCGACATCGCGATATCACAACAAAAATCCCCTTTGAGCCTCTGTCTCTGAAAATGTCACGATATCACGACAAAACCTGCCGTCGACCTGCCGCCACCTTTGGGGTCGCGATTTCGCGACCCCCTTCCCAACTTTACCTTAGAAAATAAAACAAATTTTTTTGAAAATCTGGTTGATGCCAAATTGTCTTGCTATCGCTAGATGCTCCTGCATCACTTTTTCATCTATACAGTCCTTCTTACAAATTGTCACGAAATCGTGACACTTTCCTTTGCAAGCTCCTTCTCTCCGAACATGTCGTAAAATCATGATAGTTTTCTTTGCCTGTGCCTTCTCTCCAAACATGTCGTGAAATCGCAACAGTTTTCTTTGCTTGCGCCTTCTTTTCAAACATGTTGTGAAATCGTGACAATTTTCTTACTTGCCTTCTTTGCTTCCAACATGTCACGAAATCGCGACAGTTTTTCTACTTGCCTTCTTCTCTGACAACATGTCGCAAAATCGCGACATTTTTTCCACTTGGCTTCTTTGCCTCCAACATGTCATGAAATCGTGACAGTTTTGCCAGCATTTTCTCTCTCCTTCGATATGTCATGAAATCGTGACAATTTTGACAGCATTTTATCTCTCCTCTAAGATGTCGTGAAATTGCAACAATTTTGACTGCATTTTCTCTCTCCTTCGAGATGTCATGATATCGCGACAGAAAACATGTCATGATATCACGACAGTTTTCTTACTTGTCTTTTTTTTTTTTTTTCTAAATTTGGGCCACTTCTGTCTTCTTGGAAATTCATTGTACATGTTCTGACTGACCTCTAAACTCTTGTCCACTGCATCAATCGCATCAATCGATCTATCTGTCTGTGTTGACAACAATGACAATACTTTTGTTGCACCTTGCTCAACAATCTCCCCCTTTGGAATTGTTGGCAACACTCATGCACTCTCCGGTAATTCTTCTCCCCCTTTGACAATAATACCAAAGGGCTACTGTAGACTCCCCCTGAGTCTATGCACACCATTCTCAGACAAACATTGTTATAGTTAGCAAAAATCATGAATATGAGCAAAACTATAAGCATAGGCATAAATTCTCCCCCTGATAATGTGATCCCAATTGATAGTCAGTTCTTGGGAAACATGACCACTCCCAACTTACTCCGAAGGTACTCAAAAACTTCCTTGGGTAATGGTTTGGTGAATATATCTGCTACTTGCTCTATAGTTGGAACAAAATCCAATTTTACCTCACCTTCTACAACTTTATCCTTCAAGAAGTGATATCAGATTGTAATATGTTTGGTTCGAGAATGCATAACCGGATTCTTTGATATGTTAATAGCACTAGTGTTATCACATTTAACTAAAATTGGCTCTTTGAAGTGAATACCAAGATCTTTCAAGGTTTGTCTCATCCATAATATCTGTGTATAGCATGTTGTTGCTGCAATGTATTCTACCTTTGTTGTGGATAGAGAGACTGATTCTTGTTTCTTGTTGTGCCATGCTACTAGCTTGTCTCCAAGATAAAATGCTCCTCCACTGGTACTCTTTCTATCATCAATACATCCTCGCCCAATCTGCATCGTAGTATGCAATAAGAGTGAAGTCCTTACCTTTTGGGTACCATAACCCATACTCCATAGTACCCTTGAGGTACCTAAAAATCCTCTTCATGGCTGTCACATGAGTCTCTTTGGGACTAGCCTAAAATCTTGCCACCATGCATACTGCCTGTAAGATATTTGGTCTAGTAGCTATCAAATACAGCAGGCTTCCAATCATAGACTTGTACATGGTTTGATCTACATCTGGAGATTTGTCATCCTTGCTCAACTTGCAACCTCGTTGTCATGGGAGTGCTAACAGTGTTTACTATCCTCCATTGTGAACTTTTTCAACATTTCTTTCACATATTTAACTTGAGAAATAAAAATGCCTTTTTCACTTTGATTGACTTGCAGTCCGAGAAAATAAGAAAGTTCACCAATCATAGACATCTCAAATTCTTTCTTCATTTTATTTGCTATGTCACTATAGGACTTATCATTGTTGCTACCAAAAATGATATCATCTACATAAACAACAAGGACAATAAGATGGTCATTCTCTATTTTGACATACATATTGATGTCCACCAAACCTTTCTTGAACCCCTGTTGAATTAGATAGTTATCCAGCATTGCATACCATGCTCTAGGTGCCTTTTTCAAGCCATACAAAGCTTTCTTCAACTTGCAAACAAAGTTGGGATTATCATCGAGTTGGAACCCATTTGGCTGCTCAATGTAAACCTCTTCTTTCAGTTTTCCATTCAGAAATGCTAATTTTACGTCCATTTGATATACTTTGAAATTTTTATGAACTGCTAAGGCCAGAAACATTCTGATTGCATCTAGTCTAGCTACTGGTGCAAAGGTTTCCTTAAAATCAATACCTTCAACCTGTGCATTGCCTTTACAGACCAGTCTTGCTTTATTCCTTACAACCTGTCCATATTCGTTCAATTTATTTTGAAAAATCCATTTAGTATTGATTACATTTTTATTTGTCGGCCTTGGTACTAACTCCCAGGTTTTTTTTTTCTCAATCTAATCTAGTTCTTCATTAATTGCCTTCATCCAACTTTCATTTGTGCTTGCTTTAGCAACATTTTTGGGCTCAATGTTGGATAATAGAGAGTAGTTCCGTACTTCTACTCTTCTTGTCTGAATACCAACTGTTGGGTCCCCAATAATCTGTTCTCTTGGATGATTTTTCTGCTAGCTATCTGTTTTGAATTTCTTGTTTTCTTTTTCTTCTGAGTTAATTCTTAAATCATCTGGGTCAATTTTTTTATTCTCTTCTATTTCCATTTCTTCATCTCCTTCAATGACTTCTTCATAAATAGGGTAGTTTTCTTGATAAGTAGTTTCTCGATCTCTACATTCATCAACTTTAACATCTGCACTCTCCACAATTTTCTTTAGCCTCTTGTTGTAACATGTGTAGGCTTTGCTTTTTGTTGAGTAACCAAGAAAAATACCTCCGTCAACTCTATCTTCAAATTTATCGAGATTATCTTTAGTTTGTTTGATGTAGCACTTGCTGCCGAACACTTTGAAATATCTTGTTGTTGCCTTTCTACCGAACCATAGCTCATACAGTGTTTTTCTTTCATGCGTTCTTAGCATGCACCTGTTTTGGATGTAAACCGTAGTATGGACTGCCTCTTTCCAAAATCTGTCAGCTATTTTGTTCTCAGCCAACATTGTCCGTGCCATTTCCTGCACTGTCATGTTCTTCCTTTCTACAACACCATTCTACTGAGGTGTTCTTGCTGCTGAAAACTGTCTTCTAATCCCATATTTTTGATAGTATTCTGCAAATTCTTCTAAGATAAATTATCCTCCTCTATCTGATCTTAGGCATTTAATTCTTTTTCTAGTTTGATTCTCAACCTATTTTTTTTTAAATCTTGAACATCTCAAAGGCATCTGATTTAAGATTTAAAAATAGTACCCATGTCATCCTGGAGTAGTCATCTATGAACAACATAAAGTATTTGTCACCATTTATGCTTTGTGTTCTCATGGGTCCACACAAATCAGTATGTATTAGATCTAAAGGCTTACTGGTGAAGTATTCCTTTGATTTGAATGTGGCTCTAGTTTGCTTCCCTTTTTGGCATGAAGCACAGATGTTATTTACTGGTTTGCCAATGGTGGGTATATCTCTTACTACCCTTTTTGAACTTATTTTTACCAGATTTTCAAAGCTAATATGATCGAGCCTCTTGTGCCACAACCAATTTTCATCTTCCTGTCCAATCAAGCATGCTCCTTATAAAGTTTTTGAGAGAGTATATAGATTTCTAGAAGTCCTTAATCCAGTAGCTAGCAGCTTCCCACTTTGTGCTTTTTTGACTTCACAGCCCTGCTTCTTAAAGATGACTTCATGACCTCTATCACAGATTTGACTTACGCTCAGTAAGTTGTGCTTCAAACCAATCACAAACATAAATTCTTTGGAATTGATCTATCCATCACTTATCTTGACTGATCCTTTGCCAACTATCTTGGCTCCATCATTATTTCCAAACTTTACAGAGCCCCCTTCATATTTATGTAATTTTTTCAAATTTTTGTTTATCTCTTGTCATGTGACTGGAGCATCCACTATCCAATATCCATGGTGTAGATTTATTTTGTGCTTTGAAAGTTTTCTAAACAATCAAGGATTCATTTTCTTCCTTGGGTCACTCCTTTTCTTTCCACTTCGGTTTGGCTACAGTTTTGGTCACTTGTTTAGACTTTTCTTTGTCAGTAGCCTGTGCATGTTTTTTTGGGAATTTTTTGTTTTGCCTTAAACTGTTTGGTTGAGATCTTCTTCCCTTATATCTGTTTGCTGTATATGTGCTTCTACAGTTTCTTGCAATGTGTCCAAAGTTATGACAATTATAGCATTCTACTACATAATCCATCAAGGGTGAAAAGACATTTCTACTGGTGAAATTTCTTTGTCCTATATTATGAATGCAGCCTAAAATCTTATGACTGTAAGCATTGCATTTAAAACAATAACCAAAAAATGAATGATTGAACCTGGGAATTTGTCTTTGCCATTTTGTAGTAGGAGCCACAAATTTTCTTGTCCTTTGATGTGTGACTTTTATGAATTCCTCATTGTCAGCACTCTTCTTGTGCCTGGCACTGTTGCTTTCTTTTTCCTGATTTGTTTTTCCTTGATCAACCTTGATCTTATCTTCTTTCTTTACTTGTTCTATAATTATGGCCTTTGATCCACTTGAAGATTCTCCTTCGACAAAGCCCAAGCCAAATTTGATGCCCGTAGTCCTCTAACTATTTATAATCTTTTCAAGCTTTGCAAAACTTCCTTCAAGTTTGTGATAGCAACTTAATTTTTGATTCTTTTCTTCTAGCCGCATTCTTAATACAACAATATCTTCTTCCAGTTTGCAGCACTCATCTATTTTCATGGTTAATTGAACTTCGAGTTCTTCAGACATTTTCTTAAATTTTTCTGTTTGTACTTTCAAACTGCTTATTATGTCATTCGCATCCTCTAGTTTTCTTGAGACCTTTTTATTATTTTTTCTTTCTGTACTCAACTCTTTAAGTGCAGCAACCAACTCTCCTCCCAGATATACTTTAACCTCATCCTTACTTTTTGTGTCAACTTCCTGTTTTTCTTCTATTTTTGCTTCTTCAAATGCCATGAACAGAGCTTCACCTGTTTCTTCTTCAGAATATTCACTTGAGCTATCTTCAGAAGAGCTGACATTCTTTGATATGAAACTTTTCTTTTGAAGTTGCTTTTTCTAAAATTTGGTTTCTTCTTCCAGCTCACTTCTTTCTTGGTGTGACCCTTCATCACTTTTGGTTTTCTCATTCATTGGACACTTAGCTGCAAAGTGACCGACCCCTCCACAATTGAAACACTTAAACGGTAACTTTCCTCTATACTTTCCTTTTCCCTTTGTAAGTTTTCAAACAAAGTTGTCTTTTGTTTTATCTGATGTCTCTTCATCCTCAGATTCTTGTTTAGCTTTTGTATTCTTGTGTGCTTTAAAAGTAGCTTCTCTATCTATGGGCTTAGTTTGTCCTATTCTCATTTCGTATGCAGTCAAAGAACCATGCATCTCATCCATGTTAAAATTATTTAGACCTTTAGCCTCTTCTATTGCAAAAACTTTAGAATTAAATCTTTTGTGAAGAGTTCTAAGTACCTTTTTCATGAAAACCACATCTTCAATTTCTTCGTCGAGTCCTCTGATTGCATTAATGATTCCATTGACTCTTAGCATATAGGCCTCTATGTTCTCATCGTCATTCATTTGTAATGCTTCGAACTGAGCTCGATGAGTTTGCAGTTTGGCTTCCTTGATCTTATTGTCTCCTTCATAGATGCTCTTCAGTTTGTCCCACATGTATTTTGCTGATTTATAGCTCATGATCCTTATTAGTTCACTATCTACTAGCCCACACATTATGGCATTCTTTGCTTTGGAGTTATTCTCAAACTTCTTCTTCTCAACAGTATCTGTTGGAGGAGTAGCGGGTACTGTGTATCCACTTTCTACTGACTCCCAAATGTCGTATCCTAATGCACTCAAATATGTCTGCATCCTGAGTCTCCAGAATGAGTAATTAGTTCCATTGAACAAAGGAGATTTTTTTGATGAGAATCCTTCATTACCTGCCATTGTGTTCCTTCCAAGATCACCTTAGCTGATTAATTTTGTTCAGGAACCTTGCTTTGATACCAATTGATATTCTCATAATGACACTGAGAGGGGGGGTGAATCAGTGTAGCTATTAAAATTCAAATCTACAACACTTAATGCTGAAGCAAAGAGAACTTAAAAGTAAAGCAATTTTCACAAGAGAGCACACCACAACACATAATGTAACGAGGTTCACCAATTTGGCTACTCCTCAAAAATGACTGCTTGGACTCCAATCCAAATCCAACCTTTGCAAAACACCAATTTTACAAACACTTTACCAACACCCACTGGAAGGAGCACCAACCCCTTATTTTTTTGTTGCAACAGATAGGAGCACCAACCCCTAATGCCAAGCACCAACTTGGACTGTAATTCTGAATTATATTAATGACATAAAAATGCCTTCGCTGTTTACATGACCCTGACTGGTCTGCAATTAATCAAACTCTGTGCTCTTTCAAGGCTCTGCTTATCTCTCTCTCGACCCTCTTCTAACCCTATTTACACAGCAATTTCTCACATACAACAATAGCATTATTCTTCACGTAGACCTCCTTTTATAACATATTATTCTCTATTTTTAACTTCCATATTTATGCATGCAACCTGTAACTGTTCCTTTAATATTCTCTTCTACCACTTGTCAACTGTAACTACTTCTTTATGTAACTCCTTTTGTATTTATAGAGTGGGAATTTCGTTAAACATGTTACATGCAACATATACCTCTACCATGACTGTTAGTCTTCTTGGTCATGACAGTTCGTATTCTTTTTTGTGCATGCATGCATTTTTAGATTCTATTTATGCGACTATTTGATTTCTCCTTCTTCGACTATTCTCAAAATAGCTGCATGATTTTCTTTTGTAATTGCTCTTGTAACTATCGCATTGACTCCAGTTAACTCTTCTTATTTTGGCTACATGCTTTTCCTCTACAACTACCCCTTTAACAGTTGTTCTACTTCAGTTAACTGTTAGTGATCGTGCTGTTGCGACCTATCGTGAAATCGTGACACTTCTGTCTCTTTATGCTCTTCTCACCTTTTACCCGTGAAAACTCAACATGTCACAAAATTATGACATTTTCTGCCTCCTTTTTTACCTCTTGTCTTGCACCCACAAAAACCAGACATGTCACGAAATCGTGACACTTTTCGCTTCCTTGCACTTCTTTGCCTTTCGCCCGCGAATACGAAACATGTCACAAAATCGTGACACTTTCACTGCCTTGTGCTTTTTTTGTCTTTGGCCCACGAAAACACAACATGTCATGAAATCGTGACACATTCACTACCTTGCGCCATTTCTATCTTTGGACCGTGAAAACGGAACATGTCATGAAATCACGACACCTTTCTTCCTTGGCGCTTTCTCTTCGAACCTGTCGTAAAATCGTGAGACTTTTTCTCCTTGGAGCTTTCTCTTCGAACCTGTCACAAAATTGTGACACTTTCTCTCCTTGGCGCTTTCTCTTCAAACCTGTCGTGAAATCGTGAAACTTTCTCTCCTTAGCGCTTTCTCTTTGAACCTGTCGTGAAATCACGACACTTTCTCTCCTTGGTGCTTTCTCTTCGATCCTGTCGCGAAATCATGACACTTTTTCATCCGTACAATCCTTCTTACAAATTGTCATGAAATCATGACACTTTCCTTTGCAATCTCCTTCTCTCCGAACATGTCATGAAATCATGACAGTTTTCTTTTCTTGTGCCTTCTCTCCAAACATGTCGCGAAATCATGACAGTTTTCTTTGCTTGCGCCTTCTTTCCAAACATGTTGTGAAATCGCGACAGTTTTCTTACTTGCCTTCTTTTCTTCCAACATGTCATGAAATCATGACAGTTTTTCTACTTGCCTTCTTCTCTGACAACATGTCACGAAATCGTGACATTTTTTCCACTTAGCTTATTTGCCTCCAACATGTCATGAAATCGTGACATTTTTGCTAGCATTTTCTCTCTCCTTCGATATGTCATGAAATCGTGACAATTTTGATAGCATTTTCTCTCTCCTCCGAGATGTCACAAAATCATGACAATTTTGATCTCATTTTCTCTCTCCTTCGAGATTTTGCAAAATCACGACAAAAAATATGTCGCGATATCACGACAGTTTTCTTACTTGTCTTTTTCTTTGATTTTTTGAATCTGGGCCACTTCTGTCTTCTTGGAAATTCACTATACATGTTCTGACTGACCTCTGAACTCCTGTCCACAGCATCAACTGCATCAACTAATCTATCTATCTGTGTTGACAACAATGACAATACTTTTGCTGCACCTTGCTCAATAGTCATATTGCCCAATGGTTCCAAAAAATGGTACCTATATATAGCTCCACTCCATGCCTTTGATATTATTTTAGGGATGGATTATTTGAAATCCTAAGAATATGTAATCAACTTCCATGAGAGATGGATTGAATATATTGATAGAGATAATCAACAAAGGTGAATAATCAGTTCACAAGGTTCTATTCGACCTTTATTATCAAAAATGAAAATAAGGGAGACCATGAAAAAGGGTGGAATGAATTTTGTGGTCAAATTTAGTGAATTTGAGATTGATAAAAAGGAAGAGGTATTTGATGAACACCCAAAATTGTAGGAGTATAAGGATGTGTTTCCTGAAGACTTACCTAGGTTACCACCGAAAACTGATTTTGACTTCACTAAAGAACTAATTCCTGGAACTAAGCCAATACATAGAATCTCATATAGAATGAACCCTATAGAAATGCAATAATTGAAGGTACAACTCCAAGGGTTTTTGAAAAAAGGGTTGATAAAACCCATTGTGTCACCTTGGAGTGCACCAGTTCTCTTACTCAAGAATAAGGATTGATTTCTTAGATTATGTATCGACGATAGAATGTTAAACAAAGGGACCATAAAGAATAGATGCCTCTTTTCCAAAATAGAGGATGAGTTTGACCAGTTAAAAGGGATAACAATATTCTCCAAGATTGATTTGAAATCAAGATACCATAAACTAAAAAATCATGAGAAAGACACTCACAAAACTATCTTCAAAACATGATAAAGGCATTAAAAATTTATAGTACTACCATTTGGGCTATAGAATGCACTAGTGACCTTCATGAATATAATGAAAAATATGTTTAGAAGACAATTAGATCGGTTTATCTTGATCTTTTTAGATGATATTCTGATATATTCTAAGAACAAATAAGATCATGATAAGCACGTAAAAATAGTGCTTGAGTTGTTGAGAGAAAACTATACTTACGGTAACCTTTCAAAATGTGACTTTTATGTCCCTGAGGTACAATATCATGGGTGTATTATCTTTGTTAATGAGATAGCAGTAGATCCAAATAAAATAGAGGCTATTTTGAGTTGGCCACAACCCACCAATTTGATATAAGTAAGACATTTTCTGGGTGTCACATGCTACTATAAATGCTTTGTGCAAAATTTCTCTAAGATTGCCTACCCTATCACCAATATTCAGATAAAAGAAAAAAAAATAAATAGATAGATAAGTGTGAGGTAGCCTTTGACTTCTTAAAACAAAAACTTACCACCACATCCATTCCAAAAATTCCAAACACAGGGAAAGTTTTCAGTGTGTATAGATGCATGTTTGGAAGGATTAAGACGGGTCCTATCCTAGGAAGAATTAGTAGTAGCATATGAGTCAAGGAAACTCAAGAAAAATGAAGTAAATTATGCTAAACATGAATTAGAATTTTTGGTAGTAGTAAATGCTCTTAATATGAGGTGACATTGTTTGTTAGGTAAACCATTTGAGCTTAGAACTGATCACCAGAGTTTGAAATATATCTTCACTTAACCAATGTTTAATGCAAGACAGAGAAGATGGATCAAGTTCCTAGCAGAGTATAAATTTTGTATAAAATATATCATGGGTAAAGAGAACAAAGCTACAGATTCCTTGAGTAGATGAAGGCATATAGATGCTAATGACTCATAGCCATATAAGCTTGATGGACCAAGTCAAAAAAATACAAATCCAGGATTGATTTTGCAAATATATACATGAAACCCTAAATAAAATAAATATTATAGTGTTAAGGAAGGAATATTATGCTTAAAATATAAGCTGGTCATACCCAAAAATGGTGACTTAAGGAGAATGATTATGCAATACGTCCATAGATCTCCTTACTCTACTCATTCTAGAGGGGCCAAGATGAGGGAAAATATAAGAAAGACTTTCTTTTGAACCATTAGGAAGAAGGATATAAATGAATTTGTTTCTATATGTATGGAATGTCAAATGTTGTAGGTTGAATATTGATATCTAGTAGGTTATCTATACCCACATGATATACCTATTCAAAAATGGTAGGTGATATCCATGTATTTTATTATAGGATTATCTAAGAATAGATTCCAACATGATGCAATCCTTATGGTAGTGAATAAGTTGACCAAGGTTGCCCACTTCATTCCTATAAGTACAAAGGATGATGTAGTTGCGGTGGCTAATATAATTACGAAGGAAATTTTTAGGTTTCATGTTTTTTTTAAGTAATTATTTCTGATAGGTATTTCAGATTCACATATGCATTCTATAAATCCCTACATCGAGCTATAGGTACAAAAATAAATATTAGTTCATGCTATCATCCAAAAACTAATGGAAAAGCTAAAAGGGTTAATCAAGTTTTGGAGGATATGCTTCACATTTATTGTATGGATCAAAAATCTAATTGGAAATATTCTCTACACTTAGTTAAATTTTTCTATAATAATGGTCATCATGCTTATTTTGGAATGGATCCATTCAAAGTTTTTTATGGCAAAATATGTCAAACACCCCTATCATGGGATAATCTAGAAGATCAGAATGCCATAAAATTGGATGTAGTTCAAGATATGAACAACTAAATATGATCTGATAAAGGCTTAAGGAAGCCTCTAATTGCCAAAATATTTATGTCTATAGAAAGCACATGCCTAGAGAATTATTTGTAGGACACAGAGTGTTTCTCATAGTAAATCCCATGAATATTGTTATCAAATCAACCAAATTAGATCCTATATTTATTGCACCCTTTGAAATTATGAAGAATATAAGTCCAGTTGCCTATAGTCTTACCTTACCACCAAACCTATCCAAGATCCATGATACTTTCCATGTATACCTACTTAGGGAGTATGTATCTGATCCTGACCATGTATAGAATTTTTCTAACTTGCAAATAAGTGACCCTATAGCAATTGAAGTAAAACCAGTAAGGTTTTTGGAGTTTTTTTCCAAGTAGATGAGGAACAAAACTTTGGAGCAATGTAAAGTCCAATGGGACTGGTTATCAAAAAACAAGGCTACTTGGGAAAAAGTAGCTAATATACAGAAACATTTTCCATATTTGTTTGAATGAATACAACGTAATTTTTTGTCTTATTACATGTTACTAATGAAACACAAATAATTGTTTTGAATCCAAGAGGGGTAGTTGTAACACACAAAAAGTGAACACCAATTTTAAAACTAATGAAATATATGCTAAATGCTCTTTTTATTAATTTCAAAATGGGGTTACAAAATAGGCTTTCTTTTAAGAAATATTTCCCTCTTTTCAATATGAATGTAGATGCACTTGTTGATGCTTTTTAGTTTCCTCAATGTAGGTTGGCTTATTTGCATATGTGCCACTGGTTGGATGCTTGGAGATGTCCTTAATACCTATTTAAACTTGCAAAAATAAGTTTATGTAGTTGGGGACCTATCATAGATCATATTGTATGTTTATACAGATAAAAATTACCTTGAAATAAAATAAACATGATAAAAATTGGAGGAAATGTTGTAAAAAATATAAATAGAATATACCTACATGATTTGTAGCTATAGGGTTGTTGTAGACAAGGTTTGCATGGTGGTATACGAAGCTATGGTCAGGTTTGAATGGTGGTGTGCAAACCTTTTTGTGGTTGACTATTTTTGTTGATTCTTATCTGGATAATCTTCTAGCACTATTGGATGATGTTTGACGGATGCTAAAATGGTGGAAGATGTTTTGGAGTAATTTTTGCAGTGTTTTTGTAAGTTAGAAAAAATGGTGAGAGAGTTTCATGGTGAAAATGACCATCTATTTATAGAGTAGGCCAAAACAAGGCCAAAACTAGTGGGGATGAGGTGTCCTTTGTGAGGTGGCCTAAATGTTGGGTTAGGTTCTACCATGGTGAGTTTAGGGTGATGAAGTGGCATGTGAGTAATTATTTCATGTGCCCTAAAGAAATACCCTAGGTGCACACATGTGTGAGCAAGGGTTAGGTTTAACCCTAATTAGATAAACCCTAGGTTAGTCAGAGGTTAGGTTAGGCATATTTTGGAAATATCCTAACTAAGTGGTGGTTGCACATGTGTTAGGATATAATTAGGTATAATATTGATTTAACCCTAATTAAAAATGTTTAGGCAATAAAGTATACTTAAGTGAAAAAGTGACTTTCAAAATAGAATTAGAATTACCATAATTAGGAGTTTTAGAGGAAATGGTCACACGGGGGCCATAATTAGATGTAGGAAAGGGCTTATATGGCCTAAAGGGACTTGTAGATAGCCCTTTCATGAATAACAGTTATTTTTGGCATGATTAGTGTAGTTTTGTAGGTTTTGCAACTACGGATGACTACACATTCTACGCATACCTACAGGTGACTGTGCATACCTATAGGTGACTATACATACCTACAGGTGTCTACGCATGCCTACAGGTGACTATGCATACCTATAGATTCCTATGCATACCTATAGGTTCGTACACATACCTATAGGTGAGTACACATGCCTATAGGTGACTACACATGCTTACAAATACCCATGTGAGCCTACAAGTGACTACACATGCCTACAAGTGCTTATGCATACCTAAATATGACTACGGATGATTATGTATGACTTTTAGGTGTCTACATTTACCCATTTTTGTACTATGTTGTGTAAGACACAGTTTAGTACAAAAATATGGTAGAAGAAGATGATGAAGTGATTAGAAAGACAAAGAATGCATGGGTGAAAGGATGTGGATGATTACAAAAGAAACATGATGATGAGATAGATGGTTTATGATTTAGTACAGTATTGTGCAATATCATACTATGTGCTTTTGGGATAAACATAAGATTTCTTTATGCTTGTGATCAACACAATATGTTCCAATTTCAAATAGAACAAATGCCTTTTCAAAATTTTACTTCTGATTTATTTATGAGCGCATGATGATATTTTTCAATACATTAGAGATGTGTGGTGAGGGTATATCAGGTGTAGCATTCAAAATGTGATTAGTTCCACTATAAACAATGGAATCAAAATGTTTATATTTGGCGTGTGGCTCTCATGATTTAGCAAATGTTTGATTGGGATTGGATTTATGTTGAGATAATATTTAGCAAAAAAAATCATAAATAGAAGTAATACCCATGATTGGATGCATGGTTGTTTGATCACATGTAAAGTAGATGTTTGTATGAATACCCCTCAAGTGAGGAATTGATAATGGAATGGATGTGTTGTGGAGTTTTCTCGATTACCCTTGAAATATTTGTCACGTCATGGGGAACTCTTGGAATCACAACCAGCACTGTGGATTCTGGAATATCCAACTCATTAACCAAGGAATAGACTACCTTTGATAGCTCTAAACTAAATAGGTTGGGTAAGGAAACCCCATGAAGTGGGTCCTTTCACTAGTGCTTCATAATGCACATGCCCACTATGGTAGAAAAAATGTTATTTAGTTGTTTTAATGATTTTGGATGACCAAACCTACTAATATGAGTGCTCATTAAGCCAAAAGTGGTGCCTTATCCATTACAGAGTCGTACCAATTTGATAAATGAATTTAGAAAGATAACAAAAAGAAGAACTAGTTTGTTTTATTCTATTCAAATGATGCAATGTAAATAAAAAAATTAAAATAGTGAGGGAAAACGTTATTTATGGACTCTTGCTGCAGTAATACATAAGCAAGCTAACATGAGACAATCACACAAAATATGCCAAGGGAAGAATTAAAATTTTTATTAATATAATATGTGCATAGAATAGATCAATAGAGTGCTTGATCCTCATATGCCATATGAGTACAATAAACCTTTGGTTTGAATGTTCAGAACAAGGGGCATCTCTTCTTTGTCCTGATTGCAATGATGTAAGAGTTCTCAACTCCAGTACGTTCCATAGGAAATAATCACAGCGAACAATGCACCTTGATAGTCCCTGGTAAATGACAAGAGAAGGGAGATAAGAAACACATATAGGAGATACAAGGGAAAATATGACTCAAATAATAGACAAAGCTATACCTAGATTTTATCTCTCAGAGGTTCTATAAAAAAAATGTTGTTGTAGTGGCCTCCTTTATATAGCGTGTGATTAAGGCTGCAACTGCTTACTCCAACTAGATTGATCTCATTCCTTCAAAAATTAGGATATAATAAAAAATGGGCACATCACCCATACCTTCTACCTATGCAGGTGGTGGTTGTGTATCTCCCCCTATACTACACTGGGCTGATGGTTGTGGCTCCTTTGGTGTGTGTGTCAGGGTGATGGTGGGCCCCACTTCTTCCTAGTGGTTTTGGATGGCTTGGTCAATAAAATCCCAAGCCTTGTCATGAAAAGTAAAAGATAAGAGGAGCAGGTTCAAATCTTAGGTGGCCTCCACTACCCGATCCTTAGCCCACAATATATTTTTGCTAGAAAACTCACATAGGCAATCCACCATTTATACCAAATTCGTAAGGTGTTTAGATGGCTTATCACCAGATTCTAAGTCAAAATTTTGGATCTTCTAAAAAATAAAATCTTTTACGATTGGTGCTCACCAAAAATCCTTGATGAAGAAGCTGCAATCGACCATCTCATCATTGATATCATATTCATATTGTGCCACTTCCTGGCCCCACTGGCACCAATTTTGCTTATTATAAAAAAATAGGGAGACCTTTATATATTCTTCTGCAAAGAATCATAGGTACTCATCTTCCATAATAGTTGATAGCCCAAAAATAGGTACATAGTCCTGAAACATTTTATAATTTGGTATGATTACATCTATCCTTCACCTTCCACATTGTAAGTTATCTTGGATGAGGCCCACTACTCATCTTACAATGTAGATATCCATTATTATGGACTCCATATCCCCCATTTAAACCCGAACTTTATCCTTCATTTCTTGTTTGAACTCATCTGTCGACTCGAGTGGGATGCTAGCTTGTGTAGTGCCAGGAGCAGGCATCTTTAGTCTATTGACTTCGATCTGAATTTTCTTGATTTTGAGTTGTAGAGGCTCAACTTTGGTAGCCTTGGTTTTCCACCCTTCCATTTCCTTTTCTACTACTTCGGCCACCTGTGCTTGGGTGGCTACCTGTGATTTCACCATTTGGATGGGTGCAGCAGATGCTCAGATGACGCCTTTGCTGGTATCTATGGTGGACTCCCTCATGCTAGGTGGCAAGGGGATCTCAAAAGTGACAATAGGTGTATTGATGGTTTCTTTTCCAACTACTCCCATGTGCTTGGCTATCCCCTTACTTGGAGATCTTTGTTCTTCTATATCCTGGATTTGATCTTCTTTGTCAACTATGAATTGGCAAGTGTTAGTGACCCTAGCCATCATAAATTTTCCACTCCTTTATCCGAGGATTTAGTCCTGGACTTTTTTTGGGTAGGAGACCACATGAGGCTTTGCACTTTGTAGCCCCTCAAAATATTCGATAGGCTTCTTGCTTGCACTATTTTCTTCATCACCCTAGGCTTAATTTGACTCTCCTCTTGGTTTATCACCAGGGTGGTAGAATACCATGAGGGTTGTCTTTCTGTAAATTTTCCTTGCTCATATGGACTTATTAAAGCTAACACTGACAGGGTAGTAGTTTGCTTGGAGGAGCCAATGGACAACTCCTTACCTTTTGAAGTGGCAATGGGGAAATTGGAAGAGGAGGGGAGCTTGGTCTATTCATCGATGATATTCATCATGACCTTGAAAATGTCAAAATATTTTTGAGCTATCTGGAGGGTCAGATCCTTGAACTCTTTAGGAGGAGCTACTAGAACTAGTGGGGCCATCTTATCCACCAGCAACCTCTGATGCAACTTGAGCTAGGTACTAAAGTCACCAACAGTCTCCAGTATACTATAAGGATGCTGATCCTTGGGCATCCTCCATACTAAATCTAGCATCTGGTTATTTCTCCTAAATGAGCGCCTACCTACCTGTGTCCTACCCCAACCAATAAAAAACCATCCTTGGAGGTTACTTCTAGGGTGGTGGAATTCAAGGTAGGTAGGTGCTCTTTTGAGGTGCATAAGGTTTAATTCACGTGCGCACCCCACTTTGGAGAGTGGAGCACACAACTTTTGAGGTAGCACATAGGGTTGTGTGCCTGCATGACCTTTGAGGGAGCGAAGCACACTCACCTCTATGGGGTGCACACATTGTGAACCCAATTTTGACCTTGTGTGCTCTGCCATAGTGGAGCACACAACTCGAAGGTAGGCACATGACTTTGCACGTCCATCTTGCACACTAGTGCACCCTAAAGGGAGGAGCACACTTGTTTGGGGTGGAGCGCACGACCTTGTGCACCCAAACTAAGGTAGTGCACTCCACTTGAGAGTGGAGCACACTCGGTTGGGGTGGAGTGCATGGCCTTGTGCACCCTGTCTAAGGTAGTGCACTCCACTTAAGAGGAGTGCACTCAGCTAGGGTGGAGCGCACAACCTTGTGCACCCTGACTGAGGTAGTGTGCTCTAATTGATAGTGGAGCACACTCGGCTAGGTGGAGTACACAACCTTGTGCACTATGGCTGAGGTGGTGCACTCCACTTGAGTGTGGAGTGTTCTTGGCTAGATCAGAGTGCATAGCCTTGTGTACTTTGATTGAGGTGGCATGCTCCACTTGAGTTTGGAGTGCACTTGGCTGGAGCAGAGCGCACAGACTTGTGTGCTCTATCTAAGGTAGTGCACTCTATGGCGCACAACCTTGTGTGTCCCAAGGGACTATCATGTGCTCCACCTCCCCATAGAGTGCATGGACTATTAACGGAGTGCACGACCTTGTGTGCCTGCCCAAGGGGATCCATGCTCCATTGGTGTGGAGCACACAGGTTTGTCTTGGGTGCACAACCAGTGTGCTCGGGTGACTTGGAGTGCATCCCATGAGAATAGGGTGCATAGTGCAAATGTGGAATTGTCCCCAAAAAGGTGGCTAACCTTTTTTAGGGTCAAAACCGGCTCTGATTTGGGCAATGTGGCAAACAAAGGACAATGGCTTGAGGACTCCAGACTCTCTAGGTAGGCTAACGTAGAACTAACACACACACACTTCTCTTTTCTTTTATTTTTTTATTTTTTATTTTTAACCATCTAGGACCAAAGGCCTTTAGATGTTGCTGATTCACTGATATGGGCAGTTCCATTCCTTCCATGTCTTCCAACTTGTAAGTATGATGCCTCGCTACTTTTGCAATTTTATAGGGGTCCAACCATTTGGGCTCAAACTTATATTTCTCTAGCTTGTCATTTCTTGGGTCCCAATATAATACCGCATCACCCATGATAAAATTTTGACCTCTTAATTTCTTATTGAATAGTTCCACTGTCTTACTCATTTGGTCAATCATTCACGTAACAGCCTCCCTCCTGTCTTCCTCCAATTTTGCCAATTGGTCCATTCTCCTTTGTAATTCATCGGGTTGTTTATGATCCTGTAGTAGCAAGGAAAGGGCATATTTCTCCAGTTGTTGTGGCAATAGTGCCTTTTTCCCATACACCAGCTCGTATGGTGACATGTTGATAGCTATTTTAACTGACAACCTATCTGCCCATAGAGCATATTTGAGTTCACCATCCCATCCTCTCTTGTTCTTTCCCAAGCACCTCTTAATTCTTGTTAGGATATTCTTATTTGAAGATTCATCCAGTTCGTTACCTATGGGTAGTAATTAGTAGAGTGATCCAGCTCAATGTTGTACTGATTACAAAAATCCACCATCTCGTAGGAAGTTAAATACTTGGCATTATCTATTACCACTTTTCTAGGGACTCCAAATCTGATTAGTATCATTTCTTCCAAGAAGTTAATGATGGTTGTGGTTGTTGATCTTCTATGGGGGGCTACCTCTACCCACTTGGGTAGGTAGTCAGTGGGAGTAATAATCCATTTGTGTCTGCTTAATGAATTGGGGTTGATATCCCTAATTAAATCAACCCCCCACTAAGAAAATGGAGTTTCAACAATGACAAGTTGTAGGGGCATGGCAGACAAGTTCTTTTTCCCAGCAAAGACATGACAATTGTAAAAACTTCTGACTACCTGATAAACATATTTGAAAATGAATGACCAATAATATCCTACCCTCATGATCTGGTTGGCTGTTGCTTTTGGAGAAAAATGACCACAACAAAAACCTGTATGAAATTCTCTGATAACTTTTGGGGCCTCTTCTTGAGTCACACATAACAACAATACCCCACTTGGATGCCACCAGTATAGCCTGCTTCCCTGGAGATGATACTTCTGAGACTTTTTTTTTATGCTTCTTATTCTACTAGAAATTTTTCCAGGAAATAAGGATAGTTATTTTAGATAGAGAAGGATATACCTATACCAATATGAGTTCTCATGTTCTAAATGTGGTTCCTGTTGCACTCCTTGAGCTAAGGCAACATTATTTGTCCACTATTCTTCTTTGCAGGCCATATATTTCACTAATCCATGACCTTTAATCATTTTTATGGCTCTAAACTCAACGTCATATTGCAGAAATTTAACCATCTATCTTGTTGAACTTCCTGTGGGTTCAGGTTGTGTAAGAATATCCTTGATGGTGATATAGGGGATACAGGTGATTACTTTAGAAGCTCCAAAAATGCTCTTGAAATGTTCCAAGGTCTGTATGAGGGCATAGGCCTATTTCTCAATTGGTTTGTATCTTAGTTGCACCCCCTTCATTCCTAAACTCATGAATGCTATGGGATGTTCATTTGTCTCTTCATAATTTTGAGATAATATTGTTGCTATGGTGTGATCTGAGGCAAAAGAGTACAAATTGAAATCCTTGGAATGATTTGGACTGGTCAAGATAGGGGCAACAGTAATAGTATCCTTAATCTATTGGAAGTATTTAAGATTACCCTCCTCCCATTTTATTTTAACATCCTTATTGATCATGTCATTAATGGGTTTAGAAATCTTGACAAAATTAGGCATGAGTCTCCTGAAAAAATTCATTTTTCTAAAGAAGGATATGACTCCTTTGAGACTTTTTAGGGGTGGTATTTGTGCAATTGCCCTGGTTCTCTCATGATCGATGTTGACTCCTTGTTTTGAAACTACATGCCCTAGTAAATTACCATGGGAGGCTCCAAATAAGCACTTATTTGGATTCAACGAGATTCCATATTCCTTGCATATTTGAAACACTTGGGATAGGTGAGAAAAGTGGTCCATAGGGTTCTTGGAAAATATAATAATGTCATCTAATTAAACCACCACTATTTTAAACATCAGCCCCTTGAAGGTGAAATCCATGGCCATCTAGAAAGTAGCCTCGATATTCATCAACCTAAATGGAAACCTCTAGTATTCGAAAGTAACCCAAGGTGTGGTGAAGGCAGTTTTAAAATGATCCTTAGGATTTACTAGGATCTGGTTATATCCTGAGAAACCATCTAGCAGAGATATCCGTGAAGATCCCACTACTACTTGCAAAAGTCATTACATATTGGGGAGAGGGTAATTATCCTTGAGGGAAATTTTGTTCAAATTTTGGAAATCTACACACAACCTTATCTCTCCATTCTTCTTCAAAACTAGAACCAAGTTTGCTATCCAGGAGGAGAACCTCACTTTTTTGATGATCTTGGAATCCAGTAACTTTTGCACTTCTTTTTGCATCAAAGGGTGAAGTGTGGGGTTGAACTTCCTTTACTTCTATCTGAAGATTTTGAAGTCTTCTTTTAGGGGAATAATGTGTGTCATAATTTTAGTGTTGAATGTCCTTATATCGTCATACCCCCAAGCAAAACTATCCCTATTTTTCTTAGATATTCCCTGTATTGTTTCTTTTCTTTTGTTGGTAGTGATATATCAATTCTTACCCTCTTAGGGTCACTAACCATCCCAATATTAATTTCCTCCCCTTCTGATTCACTAGGTGATGTTCTATGGGCTTTGTGAAAATCATCGAACAAGGATTTCAAAACCACTAACCCCCTAGGTATCTTATGAGTTTTTAACTAAATAACCTCAGTGGGAGTGCCTATAATATGTTGTAGTCTTTCCTCATATTGTTCATCACATATTACCCCTGCAAACTGATTATGTATTGTCATGAAATCTCTTATGTCTGCATCATCCTAAAAAAAATGTAAGTACACTACATTGTTCGAGATAAAGGGGTGATAAACTGAAATGGTGGAGAATTTTTCCATGAATTCAGTGTCAATTTCAGGATCATCTACTCCAGAGGGGTTCACTGCCAGCAAATTAGCCATGTGATTTTTCCCCTAGGAATATGTGAGATATTGAATGCTAGAAATTTACTGATTTCTTCTAGAATAACCTATTTATACTATTTCAAAATGGGATGTTTAGTTTGATATTTTCCCTTTATTTGCTGGATAATTAATTATGCATCTCCATGCATAGTTAGAAAGTTGATTCCAAGTTATTTTGCCTTCCTTAACCCAAGGAGCAGGGCCTCGTATTCTACTACATTATTGGTGCAAGGGAACTCTAGTATGTAAGGTATCCCCAAGTAGTTACCTTTAATGTCAGTTAAATTGATTCCAACTCTAGGACCAATTTGTGACTTTGCCCCATCAAATGTTAAATTCCATATCTTGATGGTGAGAACCCTGTCTGATTCGTCGCCACCTTTAGTATGGGATCCAACCCTTCAGCATCAGGTACCTTTTTAAGAAAAGTGGTGTGCCAAATGGAATAGACCCCTAATTATTTTTATTCTACAAAGCTTACTAAATTGATTGTGGTGTTATCAAGCTTCATCATCTCTAGTGATATTTTGTTGAAGGGTTATCTTCTTAATGTGGTTTGTTCCTTGGAAGAGAGGGGAATAGTATAAAATTACCAATCCAACTGAATTGACCCTCCCAACTACTATGTCCAATGTCTTGACAACAGCAGGGAGAAAAATGGGTCCACATCTACAACTGCTACATCCATGACAATCCCCTTCTTCAGATATTGATCTAAGAAAACTAGGAGGACTGTGATTATCCCTACACATGGAACTTACCTATTATCCATGACAAAAATAGGGGGGAATATTTGGTGCACATCAATCCGAACTAGTCAGCCACTTGCTTTGGCATTATGTTATGAGATGCCCCACTCTCTAACATGCAGTTGTGTATTACATATCTATCCCCAAAACCACATGTATACCTAAGAGATATAAAAAGGCCTAACGGAAGCGGGAGTTCTATTTGATGGGTTTGATCTTGAGGTGACCAAAACATGACTATATCCTTGGTCAGCTAGTTTGAAGGCCTTACATATTTGCTTCCGATATTTTGGGATGGTCATCAATTCCTCAAATGTGATATTGATTTTATGTCTTGCTAGTTCCATCCCTATATCAAATTTTGTCCATCTAGGCCCGATAGTGGTACTAACTATTTTTTTCTTATCATGGGAAACGAAGATTTAACCTCTTGGTATCCCTTTATATTGTTAGATTCCCCTTAATTTTTCTTGTTAGCTCTATTAGGGATAGTCCTATTGCATAACCAGGTGGCATGGACTCTTTCCAAGGTCTCAACTTCCTTGGTTGTGGGTGTCATTTTACCTCTTTTGATTTGTTCAAATTGGTCATTTGAGGGTCTTTTCAGGATTTTCACATCATCATTAGCAAAGGCAGTGGGATGACTATGGGGATGTGATGACTGATTTGTAGTTTCTGGTATTGGGGGATTGTCTGTAGTTTCCTCCCACATCCAACAGACATTTATTTTGATCTCTTCATCAGAGTCCTCTTCCACGCTAACTTTTGAATGTAGGCTATGGAAAACACCACAATCGATGGGGTTATGAGGGGTGTCACAAGCAGGATAGAAAAATGGGAATTTAAAAGCTACATTGATAGAGGCCATGGGGTTGGGAACAACATCAAGATCTTTATGATTTTCTTTCCTTTTCTAGTTGTTACCTAAATTTCTAGTCCCTTCATTACCCTAGTTTTTGTTGAAGTTTCTTCTGAAGGGAGGTCTATCATTGCCCTAATACCGAGGGAGTTCCCCAATTTTTATTTTTATCTCTCTCCATTTTGGACAGTCTATTATTTATTGACAAAAACATTTGAGTAACCTAGGAGGATAGTTTCTCAATAGGATCAACTTCCATATTTTTTAATATACCAAACCCCACCTTATTTCTTATATTATCTGGCTAGCTAGGATTGGTATCTATGGAGACGAACTTCATTTTGCCACTATCTATCATATCTCTTTCTATTACATTGGCCCATTCCATACAGGCATCAATAGTAAGTGTGAGATGTTGCCTCAACTCATAGTTGAAATCCCTTGAAAAAGCATTCTTCTAAAAGCAAATGGATTGATGGTCGTTGGGTCTAAGAGCATTAGGGATTTAGTTTCTGAGCTTAGTGAATCGCTTGTTGAAATCATCAATAGTCTCATTTTCCTTCTTCTTCATAGTCTCCAGCTTAGTTAACAAATACTGCTTGTTTTTCTTCTCCCCATATTTTCTTAGGGAAACCTCTTCAAGTTCGTGGAAGGTTCCGATGGTGTTGGCTTGAAGGCTGTAAAACCATTCTCTAGCATATTTCTCTAGGGCCTACAAAAATAATTGGAGGATGACATCCTCATGTTCTACCTCAAGGCTATCCATGGCATATAGAAAATCCTTCATGTGATCTTTCCCCATCATAATGTTTTTGCCTAGGAATTTAGGTAGATATTTATGATCCTTAGGAGGCAACGGGTTTAGAGCTTGAGGTAAGATAAAAGGTCTATACCTATTCAAACATCAACTATTCAGGGGTAGGTTGACCATTGGTAGAACAAGACTTCTCAAAATAGTAGAAATAACAAGGGGAGTATTGTTTCAAGTATTTTGATGAACGTGTGGGAGACTACTACTACTTTGATAATATGAAGGAACATAAATTAAAGAGTGATTTTGCTTTTCATTTATTTGGAAAAGTACCTGTGGGTGCGATAGTTCAGGGTAGAGCTCTTCGTTGCTTTTTGTGTAGCCACCAGATTAGCTTCCTTGTTTTCAGAGTCGCTAGCACCAAGTTTTAAATGGAACACTTTCTCTGGCTAAGATTTCTCAGCCCAAAAACATACAACCTCATTGGGGGACAAAAATCTATGTCACAAGGGAAGTAATATGACAAACAAAAATTACAAATGCCCTCCCCTGCAACGGTGCCAAAAACTATTATGGAGTTTTCTCGCTTACCCTCAAAATATTTGTCACGTTGTGGGGAACTCTTGGAATCACAACCAACACTATGGATTTTAATAGATCCACCTCATTAACCTGGGAATAGACTACCTTTGATAGCTCTAAACCGACCAATTTGGGTAAGGAAATCCCAAGCAGTGGGTCCTTTCACTAATGCTTCACAATGCACATGCCCACTATGCTAGAAAAAATATTATTTAGTTGTTTTAATGATTTTTTATGACCGAACCTATTAATATGAGTGCTCATTAAGCCAAAATCGGTGCCTTATCCATTACAGAGTTGTAGCAGTTTGATAAATGACTTTAGAAAGATAATAGAAAGAAGAACTAGTTCATTTTATTCCATTCAAATGATGCAATGTAAATAAAACAATTAAAATAATGAGGAAAAGCATTATTTATGGATTCTGATTACAATAATACATAAACAAGCTAACACAAAAACAATAACACAAAAGATGCCAAGGGAAGAGTTGCGATTTTCATTAATATAATATGTGCATAGAATAGATCAGCATAGTGCTTGATCCTCATATGCCATTTGAGTACAATAAACCCCTGGTTTGAATGTTCAAAACAAGGGGCATCTCCTCTCTATCTTAATTGTAGTGATGTAAGAGTTCTCAACTCCAGCACGTTCCATAGGAAATAATCACAGCGAACAACGCACCTTGATAGTCCTTGGTAAATGACAAGAGAAGGGCAATAAGAAACACACATAGGAGATACAAGGGAAAATATGACTCAAACAATAGACAAAGCTATACCTATATTTTGTCTCTCAGAGGTTCGATAAAAAAAATGTTGTTGCAATGGTCTCCTTTATATAGCATGCGATCAAGGCTGCAACTGCTTACTGCATCTAGATTGATCTCATTCCTTTCAAAATTAGAATATAATAAAAAATGGGCACGTCACCCATGCCTTCTACCTACGTAGGTGGTGGCTACGTATCTCCCTTTGTACTACATTGGGTTGGTGGTTGTGGCTCCTCTGGTGCGTGTGTCAGGGTGATGGTGGGTCCCACTCCTACCGAGTGGTTTTGGATGGCTTGGTCAATAAAATCCCAAGCCTTGTCATGAAAATTTAGAGAGAAGAGTAGGTTTAAATCTTGGATGGCCTCCACTACCCGATCCTTAGCCCATAGTATATTGTTGTTGGCAAACTCACATAGGCGATCCAACATTTCTACCAAATTCATAAGGTGTTTAGATGACTTATCATCAGATTCTAATTCAAATTTTTGGATCTTTTGAAAAATAAAATCTTTTATGACTAGCGCTCATCCAAAATCCTTTATGGAAAAGCTACAATCAGCCAGCTCATCATTGATCTCATATTCTGATTGTGTCACTTCTTGGCCACACTAGTGCCAATTTCACTCATTCTAAAAAAATAAGGATACATTGATATATTCTTCTGCAAAGAAGCATAGGGGCCCATCTGCCAGAACAACTGATACACTAGAAATAGGTACATAGTCCTCCTGAATCCTTTTAGAAATTGGTATGATTGCATCTATTCTTTGCCTTCCATGCTGTAAGTTATCATGGATGAGGCCCATTGCTTGTATTATAGTGTAGATATCCATTAGGATGGACTCCAAATCCCCCATTTTAACCTACACTTTCTCCTTCATTTCTTGTTTGAACTCATCTGCTAACCCTAGTGGGATGCTAGCCTGTGTAGTTCTAGGAGCAGGCATCTTTAGTCTATTGACTTCGACCTGAAGTTGCTTTATTTTGAGTTGTAGAGACTCAACTTCGGTAGCCTTGGCTTTCCACCCTTCCATTTCCTTTTGTACTACTTCAACCACCTGTGCTTGGGTGGCTACCTACAATTTCATCATTTGGATAGGTGAAACATATGCTCATATGATGCCTTTGATGGTATCTATGGTGGCATCCCTCATGCTAGGTGGTAAGGGGATCTCAAAAGTGGCAACAAGTGTATCGGTGGTTTCTTGTCTAGTTTCTCCCTAGTGCCTGACTATCCCCTTACTTGGAGATATTTGTTCTTCTATATCCTGGATTTGATCTTCTTCATGAGTTATGAATTGGCAAGTGTCAGTGATCCTAGCCATCATAAAATTTTCCACTCTTTGATCTAAGGATTCAGTCCTTGCATTTTTTTGTGTAGGAGACCATGTGGGGCTTTGCACTTCGTAGCCCCTCAAAATATTCAATAAGCCTCCTGCTTGCGCTATTTTCTTCATCACCCTAGGATTAATTTGATGCTCCTATTGGTTTATCACCAGGGTGGTGGAATACCATAAGGGTTTAATTTCTATCAATTTTCCTTGCTCACGTGGACTTCTTAAAGCTAATGTTGATGGGACAGTAGTTTTCTTAGAGTAGCCAGTGGCCAACTCCTTCCATTTTGAAGTGGCAACTGGGGAACTAGAATAGGAGGGGAGCATGGTCTGTTCATCGATGATCTTCATCATGACCTTGAAAAGGTCTGAATCTTGTTGAGCTATCTAGAGGGTGGGATCCTCGAAATATTTAGGAGGAGCTACAAAAACTAGTGGGGCCATCTTGTCCACCATCAACCCCCAATGTAACTTGAGTTGGGCACTGTAGTCACCAATAGTCTCCAGTATACTGTAAGGACGCTGATCCTTGGGCATCCTCCATACTAAATCTAGTGTTTGGTTGTTTCTTAAAGCCTCCTTCATCACATCCTCAAAATCATCACTACTTTGGGTGAATGCTAGGAGGGCTAATTTTCTAGTAACCTCTCTCATGTGGTGGCCATCTGGATCGTAAGATCTCCAAGTGATTTCGGGTAAGCCGTAAGTATCCATATTCTAGATGGCCCACAATGAAGCAAAGTGACCAAGAAAGGAGTAATATCCCATTGCACAAGGAATGGGTAACCACTTCACTGGTCCCTTCTTCCTAAAGTGTCTAATCTTCACCTCCTCGGCCATCTGTCGAGTAATCTCTAGGATGGTGATGGAAGTTAGATAGTGAAAATGTAGTGCCTTTGGGGGTAATTTTGACCCATAAATTATTATGTAGGAGAATTCCTCTACATAAAAATAGTCTCCTTCTTTCTCCTGGTGTAGGAATTCTCTCACCCCCATCCTGATTCTATCAAGGAAATTCCCAAACAACCAGAAATGCACTATCGAGAGAACCTTCTCGAAGAAGGTATCATAGCTGGAAAAACCCTCCTAGATGCATAACAGTCTATCCTATACAGTGGGCACATTTACCCCTCCCATTTGGGCTATCAAGGTCTTATCCATATGTGCAATGAATAGATGGATGAGGAAAGAGTAGTATGAGAAAGGAGGCATCTCCATCTTATTGGCCTTCAAGGCCTTCTGCAACAGTCATAATTCTTCATCCATTTTTTCACTGATGTCATCCTTCCATCGGTAAAGATGGGTCTTGTCTGTTTGATTACACTAGAGGATTCAAAACATCACCTCCTTAGTGATAGGCTCCAAGTCTTTCACTCCCAAGGCAATATTGATCATGTCAACGTAATCTTACACCCAGGGACAGAGCATGAATTTCTCGATGGGGAAATATCTTGGCCTTATATTTCCCCTCTTTAATAGGTTCTGAGGGAATATCGTGTTCATCATGTAATTGGCCTGAAGGGCCAATACATTGAAGTACACCACCCTGGAGGCAAACTCCAAGCTAAAAACCTATTGAATCCTATTAGCCAAAATCTGGGCCACTACCTGGCCCTTGAAGTCACAGATGGTATGCACCCTAGAATCATAAGAAACCATGAGCCACACTAGCATATCGAAGGAGTGGTACACCTTTGGACAGGTCATCCGACCAAGGTTTGTATTCCATTTATTGTAGATAGGAGCAAGTCTATTGTTGTCATGATAGGCCCACATGTAGAGATCTCTTAGAAGCATCGGGTGGAACTGGTTGTCCTCTTTCATGGGATTGAACGAGTATATGGTGACTTCCTCCACCTCATTTTGTTGTTCCTCGATGATGTCCCTGCTGGAGTCAGGAAAATTTTCAAATGCCTTGGGGTTCTAGGCCCTCCTTAGCCTCTTTTCAACTAGCCATGCACTGATAATTCTATTGATTCTCTTATGGACTAGCAACACCTCAAGGACCGAGAAGCTGGTAGACGCTATTGGGCTCAACTATCATGAATTTTTTGCCCACCTTGGCTAAATTTTTTTTTGTGCCCTCTCTACTCGAGCTCGTCGATAGGTATTTTATGAGCACGGATGGTGCAAAAATGTGGTTGTCACCTTCCTTTATATGGGTGCATTAAATATGGTAGGTGATGCATGCGCATTTTTCCTTGTCGTGAGTTGTTGGTATTGGTCGGGCACACCACATCAATCGTCGCTTCCTTCACTGGAATGAACAAATTGCAACTATCCAAAAAAGGTGGGACATGTGATAATTTTCTATTGGTTGGGTGTGCCATGTCGACCGTCGCTTCCTTCGCTAGAATGAACAAATTGCGGTTATCCAAAAAATGTGGGACATGTGATGATTTTCTACTGGTTGGTATGAGATGCAAGTAGGTAGGCACTCTCTTGAGGTGCATAAGGTTTAATTCACATGTGTGTCCCACTTTAGGGAGTGGAGCGCATGGCTTTTGAGGTGGTTCATAAGGTTATGTTCTTGCATGACCTTTGAGGGAGCATAGCATGCTCACCTCTATGGGGCACACACACTATGCACCCAATTTTGAACTTGTGCACTTGGCCATAGTGGAGCACACAAATTGGATGCAGGCAAGAAACTTTACACACCTATCTTGGACACTAGTGCACCCCAAAGAGAGGAGTGCACTTTGCTAGGGTGGAGCACATAGTCTTGTGCACCCTGACTGCAGTAGTGCACTCCACTTGAGAGTAGAGCACACTTGGCTGGGGTGGAGCGCACGACCTTGTGCACCCTGACTGAGATAGTGCACTCCACTTGAGATTGGAGCGCACTCGACTAGGGTGGAGCACACAATCTTGTGTGACCTGACTGAGATAGTGTGCTCCACTTGAGAGTGGAGCGCACTTAGCTAGGTGGAGCACACAACCGTGTGCACTATGGCTAAGGTGGCATGCTCCACTTGAGTGTGGAGCATGATTGGTTGGAGCAGAGCGCACAACCTTGTGCACTTTGGCTGAGGTGGCACACTCCACTTGAGTGTGGAGCATGCTTGGATGGAGTGGAGCACATAGCATTGTGCACTCCAACTAAGGTGGTGAACTCTACTTGAGTGTGGAGCTTGCTTGCATGGAGAGAAGTGCACAACCTTGTGTGCTCCAGTTGAGGTAGTGTGCTCTATGGTAGGGCATACATCGGACTTCAGGGAACACAACCTTATGCACCCCAAGGTACTATCATGCACTTTGCCTCCTCACAAAGTGCATGGACTATTGACAAAGTGCATGGCCTTATGTGCTCACCCAAGGGGATATACGCTCCGTTGGTGTGGAGCGCATGGGTTTGGCTCAGGGAGCACAACCAATGTACTCGGGTGACCTGGAGTGCACCCCAAGGGAATAGGGTGCATAGTACAAATGTGGACTTGGCCCCAAAAATGTGGCTAACCTTTTTTGGGGTCAACAGGATGAAAAGTGGCAATGAGTCGATTGATAGAAGATGATGGTGACAAAAAATGAAAAAATGAGGAAAATAGGGGGGAAATTGAAGAGGAATCTAAAAAAGTTAGAAAAAAAGTGAAGGTGATGTGGTAAGGGTTGGTTCATATAGCAGTGTGTAAACCAAGTTCACACGTGTGGGTGCAAACCTACAAATGTTGAGGGATAAAACCATTTTTTGCATGTGCAAGCATAATTTGTGTTGTGTAAATTGGGGAGGAGGGGAGAGAGAATTTGTGAAGTAGAGCACTGCCAAAATATCAATCTAAAACTGAGATAGTGGGTAGATGGATGGGTAGGAGTTGCGAGGATAGTATACCACTAGTAAGTGCACAAAACCCAATCTCTTTGATTTGCTTAAATTTTTGAAAAGTACAAAAATGCATGTGTGAGTGTGAATGAATGAGTGCATGTTATTTTTGATTGAAATGTGTGCACAATATGTGAAAATGGACAAATGGGTATCCAGAAATATTGCTTGTTTTTTGTGTTGACTATTGGATTGAGATATTTGACTAGTAAACCATGTGGCGTGTGTATGAGAGTTGACTTTATTTTGTTGCATGAATTATGTTTTTTTTGTGAAATCTGAATGAATTTTCACTATGAAAGGCCAAAATGGGTTTCCAAAAAAAATGTTTGTTTTCTATTTTATGATGTTTGGCAAGCAATGTGAGTGTGTACCTCTGAGTGTATGCCTATGAGGTTTAACTTTGTTTTGTTGCATGAATGGTGTGGTGTTTGTGAAATCTAGATAAATGTTTACCATGAAAGGCCAAAATGGGTATCCATAAAAGTTGTTTGTGTTTTGTTTTGTGGTGTTTTGGAAAGTTATGTGAATGTGTACCTCAAAGTGTGTGCCTAAGGTTGACTGAGTGTTTTGTACACATTAAATGTCTTTTTTGTGGGTTTTGAGAAAAATCTTACCATGAAAGGGCATAATGGGTATCCAAAAATACCCTCCTTGGCAAGTTCGCACAACAATATGCAAATTAGGTTCGCACGTGTGAACCAATTTCTTTTTTATGCCTGATATGTGATGAATGATGTGTGTATGTTATGAATAATATGTGTATATGATGAATGATGTGTGTATGTGATGAATATTGTCATGTAAAAAATGATAATGAATTTGTATACATGCAAAAATGGAAAGTAATTTGTGTGATGTGTTGGAATGAAAGTAGGTTAAGAAGATTGAGTTGCAACATTGTGTGCGGACTTTGAGAGATATCCTAGCGGATTAGGGGATAAAAGCAAATGGGAAGTGGATGGGCAATATGTGGATTAAGGGCCTGTGGGAGTTGCAGAGTATGCATTCCAACGTGGCTTATATATCAACATTATGTGAGAGGTGGGACCTAGATAGGAACACCTTCCATCTACCAACAAGGGAGATGATGATCATGCTGGAGGATATATACAGGATATATAAGTTGTCGATAGATGGCATAATAGTGAGATTGGTGGAGGATGGTTCATGGAATAATATATTGCAATGGACCTTTGGTGATAGGTGGAGATAGGTACAATACAAAAAGGGAGTAGATTATGAGCATTATTGGAAGAAAAAGATGTTGTCTAACCACCATTGTATGGCAATGCTCATGATAGAGAGCTCTGCTCTGCTAGATAGTTTAGGGGTGAAATTCCCTTGGAATATGATGGGCATAGTGTGCGATATGGTGGAGTGTAATTTGGTGTTTGCATGGGTACCCATTATACTAGCATAGGTGTATAGAGAGTTGTACGAGGTGGTGAGGGTAGGGTGGTATGGTTTGAGTGTTAGCACATTGTTGCAGGTGTGGGCATGGGAGCATATCATGATGGAATGATTATCAGTATTAACTTACTAGGAACATGCACTGAGAAGATACTTTGTACCCTATGCCCTAAGGTGGTGTACTGATATGGAGAAGAGGGTGAAGAAGGGGTATGAGGAAGATGGACTATTTTAGATAGGTATGCTAGATAGTTTATGGCCTGAGCATATCCTATGAAGGCCTTGGAAGGGTGGGGTTATATGGGATGAGGATGAGGAGCAGTTAAGGAAGATCCACCGAGGGCAATGGGTAGTGGGGTGATATTAGTGATAGGTGGAGTACTTACCATTCAATAAGGTGATGTGATAGTTTGGATTATGATAGGGGTGATTAGATATGCCTATTGTGATATGGAGGAGAGATAGATATTATAGAGTACAACCTATAGTACCTCCCTTTGATATTGTAGACACCTAAAACATGTCATGTCGAGGGGACTACTCATATGGGCATGCTAATAGACCATATGAAGGATCTTGGACAACTCCAAGGTGAAGCAGTGGTTTTAACCACTCAATTTGGGTAGAGTTGGCTAACTCAGCCTTAGCCATGGCTGACACCCATGGCTAACAGAGCTAGCTACGCCTCAGAGCCATGGCTAGCATCAAAACTATTTTGAATCCTGGGCCGAGCCAAATTTGGTTGCAATGGTCTGGGCAATGAGAATTCAAATGGTTTTGGGTGGGGAAGCTTCGAGAGTTTTCCTCCCAACTGATCCAACCTCCTGGATCTTGATCTTGGCTTCCCAAGCAAGCCAAGATTAGAGATTAGGAAGGCTATAAGACCCCCCTCCAAATTGGGGAGAAGTCTAGAATAATCTTGAGTTGAAATGTAGCGAAGCTCTACCAAAATGGATAGTGAATTGACAACCCCTTGAGGAGAGTCGAAATGCTGCCCAATTGTGGAGTGACAAGCATGAATCCATCAATGGAGCTTCCAAAGGACTAGGAAGCATCAATCACAAAATCAAGCCAATCGAACGTGAATCTCATCAAATTCAACCACCAATCCATCTTGGGACACAGAGGTGACCCTTGATCATCAATTCCATGGAGGGAATTAGAGATCCAAGCCCTGATTACAAGAGCAAGAACACTTTTCAGCTCAAGTCATGGCTCAGACATGGCTAACAGTGCCACTATGACCTCAGACCCACGATGAGGGTTTGATCTTTAATTTCCTTTGTTTTAGTAGTAGATTTCCATTTCTAGTTATGCAATTAGCTTAATCTAGCATAGATTAACATTTTAGCAGACATTTGATCGATTAATTTAGGATTTAGAGGTAGATTTGCTTCCATTTCCTTGCAATTATCAATTTAGACTAGTTTCATGCTTTTCAAGTTCTAATGGCTAATTAGGATTCATAATTGTTAGATTTCATGCTTTCTTTACATGCTTTATAGTAATTTGATGATTTCTTGCATATCTTCATAGATTTACATGCTTTCTTGCTTTCTTTATCATCAATTTATGCAATTATCTCAAAAGCCTCATCAAGAGAGGCCTCCTTTGTCATTAACCCCTTTCATGTTGTTTCTTGAATGTAGGGTTTACAGGACCTAATCATTTTCAAGGTATTCAAGGTAGCATATACCTCCAACCAAAGGAGAAGAAGGCTATCTTTGGCCTTAAGCAGTTCATGTACCTTCTAAAAAGTCTATGGATTACACCACCCCTCATTTAGAGGGTCTTCAATATTGTATCAATTGTATCAAAATTGAGTATCCCTAAGAGGGACGTATATGTAATCTGGATTTGACAAAGTTTTAATAAAAGGAAACCCTACTTTCTTGTTAAATTCATTATTGTCTATTCTTTATTGCTTTAATACTTGATTTCAATTGATGCACTAGTTAGGTGTATGCTTTTTAGATCATTACAGATGGTGATCATGATGGAAACCCCACAAATTCTATAAGAACTGATGGATTTTTTAATTTTTTGTTGTAGGTGTCAACCATGCTTGATAGCCATGGTACATAGTCTCCATCATGCTTGACAGTCATGCTAGAGAGAAAAAAATAGACAATATAATCTCTCCATCAGATGAGGAATCCAGGTAACCCTGATCCTCTATATTTTTTATTTTCTATTTTCACTGTTATAGGTAATTAAATCACCTAGATAAATAGTAAAGTGTAAAAATATAATTTATGTTTCTATAAATATTAATTATTTGTAGAGATTACCTATTGTGGCCCAATTAGAGGCTGAATTATATCATTTAATGCATTCTCTAAACTCATTAAATAAATTAGATGCATATTTCTAAATATTAAACATCTTTTATCATTAGGCATATAGGAAAGAGCATTGAATGCTTGGTGTTGCATTTTTACTTTCATGCAAAATTTAAAATGAACACACACACACCACGCAATATTTAAATGCTAGTGAGTTGGAAGTCATATCCAACCACTAGTAGGGTTCAATGATGATGGTAGTGATTTCCATCCATTGGCCCAACTCCCTCGAACCTTGTACTATTGGCCAATACCGACTCCAAGATCTATCCTAACCATGCAAAATAGCATGCATTCCTCTTCGAAGGGGTGTATCACTATGCACGGTGCTGGGTGAGGATCGATAGGACCTATGCTCCCTACCTGGGTGTGGATTTCATCTCCACATTTTGGGGGTTTACGTGACCATGAATTTCATTACTGATTGTCGAGCTATGAGCATACAAGTGAAAACCCTTAAACTATTGAGCATTACATCAACAATTTCAAACATGATGAGAGTAGTTTAAGTTTTCAACAAATTTCAAAACACATCAAACCAGTGTAGGGCTCACAAATAAAATTTAAAAGAGATAATCATTCTTGTTTGCTTTGTTTGCTTTAAAATATACATACGAGATAATACACATCATGGTTAGAACACAGAGAGGTCGATATCAATGTAGAACCAAGGTCAAAGCCGAAGCTCCACCCAATGCACAACACAACACATCAAACCCTCAATCACAAGATCCTCCCAAATGATGTTCGATGAGCATTAGAGGGGATAACTCTATGCATAGGGGTTCTCATCATAATACCCCACCTAGAGGAGGCAATGTACATGCCTCATGAGATAGATCCGAGTATGGAAGATCCCAACATGGGGCCTTCGAGCATGGGAGCATATATCATGATCATACACCTCATGGATCCACTAGATCCACTGAAGAGTACATCATTGAGGAAGGAACTATAACCAAGTTAGTTCCCATCCATACTCGAGCTAAGGGAGGCTCAAGGCCCCCATCAGTTCAAAATAGACAAGTAGAAAATCTACCCATTCAAGGGTAGGAAGAGAGGGCTGCTTCAAAGCATAGGCCCACATAGACTCCAAACAACAATGAACTTGGTAAGTTCACATTTGATATGTCTAAGGTTGGAGTCAATGGTATGCCACCACATGAGTCATGGTGCACTAGACAATTGGATGGTCTAGATAGAGTCCTAGGGTAGCTAGGGTATAAACCCTTAGTTGCGCACTCTCATTCTATGAGTTCTCATAGTGAGAGCACACGTAGGACCATTAGAGAACCAAGAGAATTCTCTAAGCATTCTCATAGTATACTTGCCCCATCGACCCACATGGGCATAGAGCACAGACAACACCAGAATATGAATGTCATCTACATAGACAAAGGCAAGAGCATGGCAAACAAGTCTATTGGAGGTCATACCAACAAAGTTGCTCGAATAGAATAAATACACCAGAGACTACATACGATCGATATTATAGATCGATCACAGAAACTAGTGTCAAAACAATGATAGTAGATCTTCCAAGATCAATTGGAAGATGTTGCAGAGCGTGAGCACCTCAAAAATGAGGATACTCAGAGATAGAGGTTGCTAAGGTAGCATATTTTTAAGCAATGCATGCACGAGCAATGCATCCTTGATCAAAAGGAGTGTGCTGAGTGAGAGGATCGATTGGCTCATACCAATTTACCCCCTCATAGTGAATACAGGGAGTGCACTCATAGATGAGCTACTTCATAGCCTGATTTATACCCTGAGCACATTGAAACTCATACTCACCACATGACCCAAAACATGATGCAGTGCCAAGCGCTAGAACATCATGGGCGTACATAGTATGAAGAAGTAGTAAGAGATGAACAAGAATAAGAATATCCTAAGATCTCCTTAGTAGATGTGGAGGATGAGCCTAGTCCTCCACCTCGACCGAAGAAGAATTTACCTCCAAAGGCTCCCCAATGACCTCTCAGAGAAGAGGAAATTCTATCTTCGAAGGCCTATCAGGCCTTGGAAGACAAGGTTCAAGCTATAGAGAAACAAGGGATGGCTTATCAAAAGCCAACCTTGAACAAGATTCATAATGAGCCTTTATGCCCTTCAGTGCCCATTCCAGCATATCTCGATCACTTTGAGATGCCAAAGCTAGAGAAATTTCAAGGAGAGGAGGATGCTCAAGAACATGTTATGAGCTTTATGGATATGTGCTTTCAGATAGAAAGCAATGATGCTCTATTTCTGAGAACCTTCATCACAACCCTTTTAGGCCCTACCTGAGAGTGGTTCAATCAACTTAAGAGGCACAACATAACCAACTTTGAATAGCTAGCTAATGCATTTCTTGAATGCTTCTCCTTCGACATCAAGAAGAAGGTAAACCTATCCGATCTAGCTACTTTAATGCAACATGATGATGAGTCGATCATGGATTATGGGAAAATATGGAGAAATATAATGGTAAAGTTACCATTTTCTATTCTGACCATAGAACTAACTTAGATGTTTACAAAGAGTTGTGTGAAGCACATCTCATTACTACTATAATTGCAATAGTATCAAACATTTGAGGAGGCCTTGGTGCAAGCCAAGGTAATAGAGGACATCAAGTTACAAGAGGGTAACTTGAAGCTCCAAAAAGATGGAACAAGAAGAACACCCAAAATAAAAATAGGCCAAGCTGACCCATGTCAACCAAGTGGTGTTAAACCTCCAGAAAGGGGATAAGGGGCAACAATAGAATTATCAAGCCCAACCTCCTCCTACATGATATGATCAATGCAATAATAACAAGAAGGGTAAGAATAAATAACAACATCCACCTCACTAGTTCACACCTTTTAGAATTGATGACATCGATATTCCATCAACTGTGTGAGGCCAAGGCCCTCAACTTACCAGAGATCAAATTAATAGACCCTAATCAACCCAAGCCAAAGGGGTATAGGGATGATCTGTATTGCACTTTCCATAGGATGAAAGGACATGACATCGAAGGATGTTGGAGTTTCAAACATGTAGTACAAAACATGATCAAAAGAGGTGAGCTAATTATGGACAACCCTCAGGATCTAGACAACCAAAATATGGGGATCTTCAAGAACCCCTTACCAAATCATGAGCCATCGAGGAACAATGTTGGTCATGTGAATCAAGTGTGGGTGGAACCACCAACTCAAGGATTCATCGGCATGGTCAATGTTGTCACAAGACAAGGGAGGTATGAGTGACCAAATCTACCTCCAGCTCCAATTAGAGTGCAAGTTATGCCCCCTCAAAGGCCAGTGCAAAATATTCTAGGCCCACCAACTAGACCAATGGTGACAATCAAGAGTAGGCTAGTTCAAAGCCTATAAACAACTCCAACAAAGTTGTCAATATATGAACTAATTCAATAGTCTCCTAAGCATAGGGAGATGCTCATGGACATCCTAAGGTCTATCGAAGTTTAGTCCTAGGACCCTGAAGCATTTACAAACTTCATGGGACATGTGCAATAGTGTAGTGAACCAGTGATTCAATTCAATGATCATAAGATTAAGATGGTCTCCACTGCTATAGCGGACCCACCGCTACATATAATTGCATGTGTAAATCACACACCATTCAAATAGGTTTTTATTGATATAGGGTCATCAATCAACATAATTACTACCAAGGCATTGACACATCTAAAGTTGCCAAAGTCACATATTGTACCTTCTACTTTCACCTTGAGAGCATTTAATGATGCGCTATGCTCAATGGTAGGTACTATAGTTCTTCCAATTTAGGTTGGACTAAAGACCATCCCTATGATGTGTCATGTGATAGAAGGTACCATGCAATATAACATCCTCCTAGGGAGGCCTTGGATTAGAGAAATGTATTGTATTCCCTCGATTTTACATCAATGTATTAAATATATACATGAGGGACAAGTTCACATGGTGCCTTCTGATGAAGAGCCATTCAAATATGTGAACTTAGCAGATTTACCTAGAGATTTCATTCTCCCCTCAATGCATCTAGATATACGTCGACATCACCAATCAAACATCCAGAAGGTAAATTAAAAGGAGTGTGTGCAGGACCTTCCACGATAGCACCACAACTATCAGAGCACACAACAGCAGCTTCAACAAAGCCTACGACATCCAAAATTCTTAGGAATGATAAGAATCTTAAGGTAGTTATGGGTGAAAAAGAGTCAAAGCAAGCACCCAAAGTAGCAACTATCAAGGTTCCTAGTCCCATGGATGAAGGGGATGCTCAAAATCAAGTCGAGGAGGCACCTCAACCTACCTCACCTACTTCTTCAGTAGGGTCATCTACACCATAGGTGACCATACATTTGGTTAATCCTAGATTAGAAGAATATATCATGTAGAATATGACATTCATACCATTTATCAAAACTACATAGGACATGGGCTAACCTCAAGCCCATCACTTTCCCATGGGAATGGTGGTACCACTAGGGGTGCCACCCAACCAAACAAACTTCATTTATGGAGGGCTTGATCAACTTACAAATCACATGCCCATAGATGAGGATGATGATGAACCATTCATGGTGAATGTTCATTATTTATCTAACCTTGAATTCACCTTGCACTATTTTGAATGTTACCATTGGCATGGTTACGATTTAGGCTTATTCGAGCAAGGGCACCGAGTTCCCATCGAACCATAGTATCAGCTACCAACTGATAGGTTTAGGTTAGGCTACCATATAAGAGGATAGGATGAGCTCCTAGAAGCATCTTTAGATCATCTAAACCTCACTTTGGGGGATGATGTGGATTGGAATCCTTATCACCCTAACCCTTCTCACATACGAAGGGGTAATAGGTTGGTAACCTACGTCTCTATTGAGCCACCTGAGATCTATCATGATAACATCATGGTAGAGGTCAATCCAAGGAGACAATCCAAGAGCCAACTTGGACATTGAAAGTCATGAAGCTACCAATGACACTAGTATGCAGATCCAAAATCTAGGTATAGCAATCGACACTGAATCAGAAGTTGCTTCTGAGGAAGTGCAAGCAGAGTCCATTATCGAAAGTGATGGACCAGATTATGATTCTAGAATAGATGATAATGAGAAATCCTCAAGCAATGAATAATATGAGGATAGAACTGAGTTGGCTTACTTAGGTCCTCTACATTTACATCATCTATTACCCATGGAGATAATGGGTGAGAATGAGGGATCCCTCATTGATGATAGTGGCTATGAAGAGTGGGCCTACCTTGGGCCTCATATTGCTAATCACCTAATTCCAATTGGATGGTGAAGGACTCATATACGATAGTGATGATGAGGATGAGACCGAGAGAGCCTATCTTGAGCCTCACTATTTATACCATCATCATGAGCCGGTTGACATCGATGAGATGTATCAAAGAGTCTATCCTAGCCCATGCCTCAGAGGGAGACCACCCAATTTGGATATGATTTATCATATAGTCTTCCCTGATCCATCGACATACATGTAGCTCCTTGAGCCAAGTGATCCCACTTTCGAGTCTATTCATAGATCAGATCCAAAGATCCCCATACCCCTAGAGCCACATCTTGGGTATGTGAATAACACAGATAAGTTAGAATTGCACACATGTGGTCCTAGAGATCTAATCCATTCCATCAATATGATCTCCATTGATTTGACCACTCCACTTCACAATCCAATCGATCCTTCCAAACCATTGTATCTTAATGTAGATGCTATTGATTGGGATCATATTGATTCACCACTAGAGCCTAAATATTTCTTCCCTAATAAAGAAATATTACAACCTTTCCATTTTGCACTAGGCTATGCACATGATGTTTATCACACTAAGGGAAATTCTAATGTAGGACCTTTAAACCCAACTGATGACATCCACTTGATTCCTACGCCTCACCAACTTGAGGAGGGATCACATATGTCAATAGAGGAAACCTTCGATGTGGATATCAATGATGATCCCACTAATCCTAAGAAGGTTAAATTTAGAGAGATTCTATCTCCTGATGAGCATGCCAACCTCATCCCTCTACTGAAAGAGAGACCTGATCTCTTTGCTTGGACATACAAGGATATGTCAGGACTAGATCCAAAAATGGTTACTCATAACCTTTCGCTAGATCCCTCTAAAAGACCTATCAAGTAGAAGCTCAGGAAGATGCATCCAATAGTCACTTTAATGGTTAAATATGAGCTACAGAAGTTGTTGGATGTAGAGTTCATTATCTCCATCGACTATCCAGAATGGGTATCAAACATGGTACCTATAGGAAAACCTGATGGAAGGATCCATATCTATACAGATTTTAGAGACCTCAACAAGGCAACACCAAAGGATTCATTCTCATTGCCCAACATAGATGCTCTTGTAGATGCAACTATAGGTCATGAGATGCTCTCCCTTATGGATGGTTTTTTTGGTTACAATCAAATTTAGATTAAAGTCGAAGACCAACACAAAACCATATTCACAATGCCATGGGGAACATTCTATTATAAAGTTATGCCATTCAGCCTTAAAAATGTTGGTGCCACATATCAATGAGCCATGACATACATTTTCCATGACTACATGCACAAAATCTTAGAATATTATATCGATGACTTATTGGCAAAGTCATTGCTACATTCAGAGCATGCAGAGGTCCTGAGGAAGGTCTTCGATCACCTGATAGAGCATAATGTCAGGTTGAATCCCAAGAAGTGCGTATTTGGTATAACTTCAAGAAAGCTCTTGGGATTCATCATTTCAAAATGAGGGATCGAAGTTGACCCAATGAAGGTCAAGGCCATATTAGAAATGCATCCTCCCATAAATATCAAAGAGCTAAGAAGCCTACAGGGCAAAGTAGCATCCATAAAGTGATTTATCACACAATTATCAAATAAATGTCGACCCATGAATCGAATACTACACAAGGGGGTCCCATTCAATTGGGATGAGGACTATCAAGTAACCTTCACTAAAATTAAGCAATACCTAGCAATACCACCAGTGCTAGCTCCACCAAGACTAGATGTGCCTTTCTTGCTATATATATCAACTACTAACTTTGCATTGGGAACTATGTTAGCCCAAAATAACATGCAAGACAAAGAGCAAGTGATATATTACATCAATCACACCTTGGTGAGTTATGAGCTAGGGTATGCATACATGGAGAAGCTATGTTTAGTAGTGGTATTTACAATGAAGAAGTTGCATCATTACATGCTAAGTCATACGATGTATGTGATATCCAAACAAAATCCTTTGTAGTATATGATGAGCAAGACATATCATAATACACGTACTACAAAGTGGATCATGCTATTGATAGAATTTGATTTGGAATTCATCAGCCAAAAGTCCATCAAGGGATAAGTCATAGTTGATCAGCTGGTAGAGGTACCTCTCAAGAATAGTAGGCCTCTCACCATAGAGCTTCCTGATGATGTAATCTTTGCATTATCAAAATCTCCAAACCCAAAGAACCAGATAACAAAGCTAACATGACTTTGTTCTTCGATGGTTCGAAGTGTGAGCAAGGGGGTGGTGCAGGAATTGTCTTCTTCATACCACAAGGTGCTCCAATGCCCTTGTCATTTAAGCTAGACTTTCCTTGTACCAATAACAATGTTGAATATGAAGCCCTAATCTTGGGCCTCCAAACAACTATCACCATGAAGATTAAATGATTAAACATCTTTGGTGATTCCCTTCTCATAGTCAATCAAGTGAAGGGACTTTTTCAATGTAGGTGTCCTATCCTAAAAGCTTATAAGGATCTTGCTAACACTTATCTAGCCCAGCTAGAGTGGTATGACATCGAGGCAATCCCTCATACATCAAACAGATTCATAGACACTATGGCATCTTTGGGATCTTTAATCCCTTAGAATCTATCTACCGATTTTACTACCATTCATGTAAAGATGCTATCGCATGTCATGATGTAGTGTGAGGCTTTCGATAACAAGGAATCAATCAACATGATTCATATAGAACCAAACCATGAGTGGTTCTATAAATCTAGATACTTTCTCAAGAAGGTACCCTAGGGGTCTTTGATCTCATAGGGTCCTACGAGGAATGGCACCACCATTCACCACAAGGTTGTATCCCAGTCTACATTCATGCACAATGAAATACCAAGGGAACAAGTCATCTTGTCAATCGAGGTAGAAGCTTATCAAGATTGGATGTCACAATTACATGACTTCCTTAAGCTTGGTTTAATCCCTCAAGGATTATCACATGTCAAAGTGCACATTCAGATAGAAAGTGATAAAGTATGTCTTTCTAGGAGACATCTTGTACCATCGAAGCTATGATGGAATTCTCCTTCATTGTCTTGAGCCCCAAGAATCAGCTTGGGCAATTTTGCAAGCTCATGATGGTACATGTGGTGGCCATTTTAGTGGCATGGCCATTGTCAAGTGCATCCTTTGAATGGGTTATTATTGGCCCACTATGGAGAAGGATTGCATCATGTATGTCAAGAAATGCATTAAATATCAGCATCATGCTAATCTTATGCACTTGCCATCATAGGCCTTACAGCCCATTCAAGCAGCTTGGCCATTTTCTCAGTGGGGTTTAGATCTAATCGGTAAGATCTCTCCCCCATCATCAGGTTGACATACATTTATTATAATGGCTACTAAGTATTTTACAAAGTGGGTGGAAGCAATCCCTTTAACAATGACAACTAGAGCATGTATTATAGAGTTTATACTTCACAATATCATTAGTCATTTTGGGATACCATCCAAGATAATCTTGGATAATGGAACATCATTCAAGAACAAAACTATAAGGGCTTTAACATCCAAGTACAATATACAACATAATTTTGTGACTCCATACTATCCATAGGCAAACGGACAAGTTGAAGCTTCAAACAAGATAGTGGTAGCCATATTGAAAAATATGGTACAAGAAAACCACAAATATTGGCACATCCAACTACCCCTTGCATTATGGGCTTACAGGACTAGCATACGGATACCCACTAGGGCAACCCCATTTTCACTAGTATATGGCATTGAGGCCATTATGCCCTTAGAGTTGGAAATTCCAATGTTACGCATCACATTGAAAGAGTTCATCGATGATGACACTACATGGCAAGCTCACCTTGATCAATTGATGCTTCTTGATGAACATCACATGAATGCCCTTGAGCATCTCCATGTTTATCAAGAGCACTTAAAATGAGCTTACAATAATAAATTCCATCTGAGAGACTTTAAAGTTGGTGATCTTGTGCTGAAAGAGAACCAACAGAACTCAAACCTACCACCACACTTGTGAGATAAATTTATGGCTAACTAGTTAGGTCCATATATCATCTTAGAGCAGATTGGACCTAGAACGTATCACCTAACATCACTTGAAGGTGTTGAAGAGCCTGAACCTCTCAACATCCTTCATATTAAGGCATTCCATACATAATAATTCAAAAATTCAAAAATATGGAAAATTTCAAAATCCATAAAAATCAAAAAGCAATAAAATCTAAAAATATTGCAAAATATTCAAAACTTCAAAAACATTTGCATCATGCATTTTCATTTTGCACATGCATTTCATTTAATTGCATTGCATTTAGGCATTTCCATCCATCGCACTTGCATTAGGATAGGTTGTGTTTGCAATCTTACAAATGACACCACATTTGTATTTCAATCATGCATCTATGCATCATCATCATCCATCACCCTTGTGAGTAATTGTGTTTCTCAACACAACCCCTCCTATTGCTATGAAGAATATACTAGGGTTTTTCAATCATTCAACCATACCTAGTGGTCTTCTCAAATTTAGTAGAAATCTTGCTTTGCTTTTGTAGATGAGGTCTAGTTTTGATAGCACTTAGCATATCAGAATCCCATCACTAATCAAACACATTAACAATCCTAATTAGGGTAAGGAAGGATGAACACTACAAAGTGGTCCAGGTCACCTTAAGCGAAAGGTTTTGTTACTTGCTCATTTGTGAGGCGCAATGGTCTAGAGTAGAGGTCATTGGAAAAAGGACAAGTTCCCCCCTACCCAAATAAATCCCTTGCTTACAAAAAGGAGAAAAATCCCAAAATCAAATCAAATCCCTTGCTCAAAACAAAAGAAAAAAATACAAAATAAATAGTGATTTTTATCACTATATATGAGCAAGTATCCCAATAAATTGAAGAAAATAAGGGGGTGAACTTGAATCCCTAGAATGGTCAATACTCAAAAATCATAGAGTGATCCCCAATACAACAATGGGCTGAATGAATCCCCCTGACATTGGGGTAGGTCTAAGCAATTCACAAATGAGCTAGCTTTAGGTGGCTTGTATTGCCTAGTGGTCTAGTCCAACTAAGTCCAAACCTAGGATCAGGTGGACATTTGAGGATCCCCAATACAACAATGGGCTGAATGAATCTCCTTGGCAATGAGGTATTCTTATGTCTCATATAATATATTCATTTGCACACACAGGGATAATGAATAGCTTGGTCTTTCATAGCAAAAACTTTATCTTTCAGAAGTCTAGTATAGTCATTATACAACTTTTGATAAGTCAACTAGGGTGTTTGAGTCTCATGGAAAACCTCAAAAATTCCCAAATAGCAACAACCATTTCAATCAATTCAATTATCAACTTATTTTTATAAGAGTTTATTTGTTAAGGGGTGTTCATAACATAGGTTAGATACCGGATGGATATCAACAATGATATTTAGATGACCACTGACTATGTTGTGCATATTATTTTAACTTACAAAAGCTTATGAATAGAAACAATACATCATTTCATCTCACATATGGATGTCTAATTGATTAATTCTTATGATAAGATATATCAATTACATTTCATGATTGTTATACATTCTGTGGTGTCATCCATTAGATTGTTAACTCATATTGCATTCATTCCTTATGTTTTAAGTGATTAAAGCATACAGGTTCATTTACATTAGATCATCATCATGTAAATAATGCATTACATACATTGCATTCATCATATCATAACATCATAAATTAAATGCATACAAGTAAATCAAATTAAACATGCATTTAACATCTAACATTGCATCCATATGCATACATCATAGTAGTCCATCTACACATCTAGATCACAATATCTAGTCATACATCCATCATCTAGCTAGTGCATGTCATCCATACATCACATCATATAGCATCATATCAACATAACATATAAGCATTGCATCCATATGCATCTCATAAACATAAAATAAATAAATGTACACATATAATGAGTCTCATAAATTCATATCATATATATATATGTGTGTGTGTGTGTCAAAAAATACATAGGGGTATGTCCAAAATGCCCATAGGCTACAAATGTGTAGGTCCTCAGACCTTACACTAAAAAATGATACAATATACCCAATGCATAATCATGACTGGCCTACACCCCCTATCTGTGAGGCTCCTCCATCACCTCCACCCTCTCGATGAGTCCACCTAGAGCTGGTACCGATGGACCTCTCAAACCTATGAGTCCTATGGCTAGACCAAGCTGAGGACTACCCTATCTCCCATGTCTGAGTCCTCTGAGTCCCTAGATCTATGGATCTCTCTAGAATCTCACCACCATAGAGTGTGACCTCTCCCTCTAGGAGAGTGATGTGGCCACATCTAAGACTACCTAATATGAGTCTGACTAACCCTATCTATCTCTATAGATGCATCCAAACCTCTAGTCCCTATACAACTAGAGCCATAGGAGCAGCCTATGGAGTCGAGGTCTCACCTCATATACTCCTCATAGATCCCTCTCCTAAGTCCTGAGGTCTAGCTAAGACTATAGAAGATCCCACTCAAGCATCATCTTCTCTAGAGCTATAGTGGCACTCTCAATCTATGCTAGGTGAAGAGTCCTCTCCTCCTAGTATCCATCACTACTCCTATCCCTATGCTATATGATCCTAGCTACTCTCAACTATGCCTATAGAGTGGCAATGGAGGTGTCCCTCCCTAAAATCTACATCTAAGCAGTCCCCAACTATGACTACAAGCTAACCACCTAGGCTCTAAGCTATGAGGCCTCATCATTCAGCTCCTCCTCACCCTCCTCCTCAGCCTAGGGCTCCTCCTCTATGATTGCCCTCACCCCATCCACCCTCTATCCACTGGTAAACTCATCACCCATGAGGATCTACCTTAGCTACCTTTACTCCTATGGCTCCATCCCTAAGCTTTACCTAGTGGGCCACCACCTCACCATATCCTAGTAGTCCACCAAGCATCATAATTAGTAGTGGTCCCTATATCTACCAATCTAGAGTCCTACAAGTCATCATCCTCATCACCTAGTGGAGTCACAGTAGGCCAAGTCAAATCCTTCTCCACCTTAAGGTGATGGTAGATAGTGGGCACTAGTGGAATATCCTGGTAGATCCCAAACTACCTAGTAACACATGAGAAATGGAAGAACTCATGCATGTCAAGCTTACACCCGATGAGCCACCTATCTCATTCTCTACCTCAAATATATATATACCTCCCCATGTAGGATAATCCATGTAAGGTTACCATACAACTACTCTACCATAATCAAGTCAATTAATCTAAGTAATAATCGAAATCCCCTACCTAAGACCTACTCCTAAACCCCTCAACCTCTCTAGGCCAGCAAGCAACATAGCACTAGGAAACCTCTACAATATCTCCAATATAACATGGAAGTCCCCTAAGGTGATCAATGGTGATGTGCTACCACACCCATATCTAGAGTAGTAGGCTACAAGTAACCCCAATGGCCTCACTGAGTGATCCTATACAACTCATCATAGAGCTATGCAAGTAGGGTGCTACCCCATGATAGAATCAATGGTTACTCTCTAGTACTCCCCAGAAGATCCTGCATCCTAGCTAAGAGGTTCCAAGGGAACCTCACTCTAGATATATCTAGGAGTAGGATATGTATGCATAGGTACATCAGGATGGTCTGTCACTCTGTGAAGATGTGCACCCTATACCAATGCTCAATGGGCACACCCCCATGGTCAATGTCCTCTAGTGCCTCATCGCTCTGAGCACCAAAGATCCATCAAAATACTATAGCCTTCACCATGGTAGGCGAAGAGGTGATGGCCTCACCATCAATAGGGATATGGAAGATGTGGTAGACATCCTCCAAAGTGACCATAATCTCTTCCGATCGATAAATGAAATATGTTGGTCCATGCATCCCAACGATAGGCCAAAGTAGTCATATAGGCTTAGTCACCCTAATGGATGGTAGTAGATGACATAACCAAGGCCTATAGTGATGAACCACTCTCGGTTAGCATCACTAATCTGATGGAGGAGGTCATGAAAGAGCTCGAACTCCCTCGCTCTAGAAGTCAACTAAAAGGGCAAATAATAATACATAAAATCAATCAAAAACATCAAAAAATACTTCAAAAGTCAAACAAATTCAAAAAATCTTCAAAAGATAAAAACATTCATAAATGCACAAGAAAATTTCAAAAAATCAATTAAACTCAAAAAAATCAAAAAATTGAAAAATTTCTAAAGTTGCTCAATCATGGTTGGGACCCACAACTGGTGGAAAGATCAAATTTTTGACCATTGGGATTTGAATCCCATCAATGATAGCCCGCCCCAATTTACCAATTGGGAGCCACGTCTACCCACCATACTAAGAGAATGACACCCTTTCGAGGTCACTTCCCATCCCGAAACAACCCAAAAATTAAAACCCTCCCATCTAAGCTAACCTAGACTAATCCTAACTAGGGTGAGGTTCTTTACCAATTTAATTTGGTTCATTTAACCCATTAATTAATGAGGTTCATTTTAAGTTGGTAATCAAATAAGAGAGATGTGATGCTACCTTCATGGCACCGGCTCCACCACTAGAAGATGCCTCTACTTGGTCAACCATTGGGTGTGAGTTTAGGATTCTCGGTCAAATTTTAATCTCACCTCTTCAGAGCTCTCTTGAAATAGCAAATTGGAAAATAATGAATTGAAAATGATAGATTTTTATTTTATATTTCTTATTTTACCCTCAAGCCTGAGAAGAATTAGGGTTTCCGATCATGTCAGGACTAAGGAATTTACAAAAATTATCGTGACAAGCACGGCTAGCATCCAGACATAGATACCCTCAAAATTTCACCATGAGGAGCTTCAAAATGCAAAATAAAAAATATCTAATGGTGCAAAACCTTCAAAATTTTCAAAAATAACAAAAAATTTACATAATTCAAAATTCAAATGTGCCTCGTATCCAGTTATTTACCCTATACACTTGGTGGTTGTAGTGACTTGTGATCCATGCAATCCGACAAGATGAGTAAATTACCATAAGGCCATTTGGGGTAAATTAGTCATCACTAAATTGATATGCTTCACTTCAATCCCTAAGAAGGCCACAACGTCGGACTGCCCCATGAGAATGAGGATTTATCTCAATTCTTCTATGACATTTTTAGCAGATCATCGAACATTATGATTCAACATAAACCTAATTGGAATTGCTATCATCTTGATTCCCTAAGAAGGCCATTACGATTGGACTGCTCCATGGGATAGAGATATACAATTACTATTAATAGTTGAAATCATGGCTGAATTAGGCCTTGCCAAGTAATATCAAAGTGCTAAAATCTTCAATTATTCAAATCAATCATGTTGGTCAAGTGACTCATCGCTTCATTAATTGTCCTACCCTCATCGACTCATCACTTGAGGGGGTAGTCATAATATCAATAATCATAATCAAATTCAATAAGAGATCACTCAATCTTGTCAAATTATATTCATCTTATGAATCATTGCCAACAACTATCATAAGCTTACCCTTTGTTAGGGAAAAAGCAAATATGATAGTTAAGTTAGTAGCTCTCCACCTATCGGTACTATTGTAGCACTAAAGCTACCCGATCACCGTTGGAGCTTGCAAAAGCTTTGCAAATTTAAGCCTTCCCTCAGTTGGAAGCAATGATTCTAAGATGCACATCCTTTTGCAGGATTGGGCATCTAATGTTGATCAGATCAATGATCATCATTCAACCTACAACATGGTTTTAGGAGGTCTATTTTTTCTCAGCATTGTTCATTCTCACAATGCATCCCAAAAGGGGCATCTGTAGACACCTAAAATGTATCATGTGGAGGGGACTACTCATATGGGCATGCTAATAGACCATATGAATGATCTTGGACAACTCCAAGGTGAAGCAGTGGTTTTAACCACTCAATTTAGGTAGTCTTGGCCTAATCAGTCTTAGCCATGACTGACACCCATGGCTAATAGAGCTAGCTATGCCTCAGAGCCATGGCTAGCATCAAAACTATTTTGAATCCTGAGCCGAGCCAAATTTGGTTGCAATGGTCTAGGCAATGAGAATTCAAATGGTTTTGGGTGGGGAAGCTTCGAGAGTTTTCCTCCCAACTGATCCAACCTCCTGGATCTTGATCTTGGCTTCCCAAGCAAGCCAATATTAGAGATTAGGAAGGCTATAAGACCCCCTCCAAATTGGGGAGAAGTCTATAATCTTGAGTTGAAATGTAGTGAAGCTCTACCAAAATGGATAGTGAATTGACAACCCCTTGAGGAGAGTCAAAATGCTACCCAATTGTGGAGTGACAAGCATGAATCCATCAATGGAGCTTCCAAAGGACTAAGAAGCATCAATCACAAAATCAAGCCAATCGAACATGAATCTTATCAAATTCAACCACCAATCCATCTTGGGACATAGAGGTGACCCTTGATCATCAATTCCATGGAGGGAATCAGAGATCCAAGCCCTGATTACAAGAGCAAGAATACTTTTGGCTCAATCATGTCAACCATGGCTAACAGTGCTAGCTACCTCAGACCCATGATGAGGGTTTGATCTTTAATTTCCTTTGTTTTAGTAGTAGATTTCCATTTCCAATTATGCAATTAGCTTAATCTAGCATAGATTAACATTTTAGCAGACATTTGACCAGTTAATTTAGGATTTAGAGGTAGATTTGCTTCCATTTCCTTGCAATTATCAATTTAGACTAGTTTCATGCTTTTCAAGTTCTAATGGCTAATTAGGCTTCCTAATTGCTAGATTTCATGCTTTCTTTACATGCTTTATAGTAATTTGGTGATTTCTTGCATATCTTCATAGATTTACATGCTTTCTTGCTTTCTTTATCATCAATTTATGCAATTGTCTCAAAAGCCTCATCAAGAGAGGCCTCCTTTGTCATTAACCCCTTTCATGTTGTTTCTTGAACGCAGGGTTTACAGGACCTAATCATTTTCAAGGCATTCAAGGCAGCATATGCCTCCAACCAAAGGAGAAGAAGGCTATCTTTGGCCTTAAGCAGTTCGTGTACCTTCTAAAAAGTCTACGGATTACACCTCCCCCTCGTTTAGAGGGTCTTCAATATTGTATCAATTGTATCAAAATTGAGTATCCCTAAGAGGGACGTATATGTAATCTGGATTTGACAAATTTTTAATAAAATGAAACCTTATTTTCTTGTTAAATTCATTGTTGTCTATTCTTTATTGCTTTAATACTCGATTTCAATTGATGCACTAGTTAGGTGTATGCTTTTTAGATCGTTACAGATGTGTCAAGGGATCCATCAATGGTTATCCCAGAGGTGGATGATGTAGGGATGAATATCAAGTATGGCATATTTTGGGTGACATAAATGTGGCATCCAAGAGTTGGAGTGATATATGATAGGTGGATACAGTGGTAGTATTACCTGCAATAGGTGGATAGGTACCTAGAGGAGATGTACTTATACCTAATGCAAAGTTAGAAGATGAGACAAAGGAGCCTCTCCAATGATAGAGGTAATGTCGGGATTATGGAGTGGGAGTTCCTATAGCTAGGTTTCTAGAGAAAAATGTGATCAGTGGAGGCCAACCATTAGATGAGGTTGTGCTGATGGAGGAGGAGGTATGTGGAGTAGTGGTGGATGATACAGTGGGGTCTCCTAGGGTTATGTTGATAGAGCGATAGAAGGATGGTGAGATCCAACAATTGGATGGATTAGTGGTTATGGAGGAGGAGGATGAGGGATGTATACTAGATGTGATATTTTATATTTAGGATGTGTTAGATGCCCATGATGATTTGGAAATATTATAGGAGAGAGTGTAGGATTTGAAGGGGAGGTTGATCAAGACTAATATGGATTGGGCTATCGACACAGAGATATTGATGGAGGAGTAGTGGAGAGTAGAGGATAGACTAGAGATAGCCATGAGGGAGGTGGGGCTATTGTACATGGAGAGAGATGGGGTGAGGGCATAGATGGAATCTAAGTATGAGAGTCACACAAAGAGGTATGAAGTTGTAGAGAGAGTGTGAGGAGCTGATAGCATAACTCAGAACAGAGCATACAAGTTACACAAAGTGTGTGGAAGAGCTATGATGCTAGGTACAGGAGACCATGGCCTCAAATGATAGAGTGGTATATTATATTGTGGTGTTATAGGAGAGTATGCAAAGAGCATAGGTTGATACTGATGTGATGTGAGCTGCACATGAGGTAGAGTTAGCACACTTGCATGAGGATATAGAGAGATATTAGTAGGTGCAAGAGGCAGATCATGCTAGGATAGTGGGTGAGCAGACCATGGTTTAGGTGGTAGGCCTGAGAACTAAGGTGGATCATTTGTGATGAGAAAACATAGAATTTTTAGTAAGGTATGTACGGGAGGCATCAATGAAGGTACAATGTGAGATTAGGTTGGCATCATATGGTCATGTGCTCCTAGATTACATAGGATCATAGGTGAGGTCGAGATCATAGTATCAAAATACTCATAACAGATTTAATAAATTAACCCTTATATGGTGTTGGTAGAGCAGAGGATGGCAGTGCTAGCAACATCATAAGTGGTGGGAGCTACCCCAGAGTCAAGAAGGGTGGTTGAGGAGCAGAGAGTAGAGGTGGTGATGATGGCACTGAAGGTGAGTAGAGAGACTTCTAGTGGGCATCAAGAATGAGGTGACCTGTTAGAGATATAGAGTGGGGTGGTGGCTAGGAGGCCAAAAATTAATGTATGATATTTACACTTGATTTGATAGCCTACTAGCATTGATGATATGATATATACACATATATGTTTTTGTTTATGGATTTATTTACATGTGTTATGATTTTGTGTGGATGAATGCATAGCTTAGAATTATGTGTATGTATAATGTAAGATATGGTAGATGTAAGAACATGTAGGCATGTAGTAGAATGTATGGGAATGATATCATTGTAATAAAAAATGATGTGGTGTAGATGAATGAATATAATATAGATGCAATGCATGTATTTGTATGACAAAATGCATAGAGGAAGCACTTGTATCATTGCAAAACCAATGGCAATGTGATCCATTCCATTATCTTAGAGAAGTAGGATGGCAAGAGAGATATTTTGTAGCAAATTTGACTATCATAGTTGTAGAAATCAAACCTCATGAGAATATGAAGAAGGTTCAACAAAAACTCATAATTATCCTGATTGAATGGAATTCTATCATAGATTAGTGTGTGCAACGAGTGATGTTCATTTATCTATTTTGAGGGAGGTAGAACTAACCCATTCTAAACTTAGCCAAAATAGCTAGCTCATCTATAAGCATGCAGTGATTTATACAAAAGAAGATCTCTAATGTAACAAATGTATCACCAATTGTAAGACTATTCCACTACAATACAGGCTCTTGGAGCTTATTGTTGGTGATGGAAATTGACCCGTGATGTTATGTTAAAACAAAGGACCAAAGGGATTCAAGCATAGTATTAGTACTCTTGTAAGATTTTCCTTTTGTTTTCCACCCCTCTTCCATATGATTTACTTTTTGTGGTGATTTTTTATTTTGTTTTCTTTTTTTGTGGGTGTCAGCTTTTTTTTCTACCCATTTTTTATTTTTTTTCTTATGCTTGTCCCTTTGTTTATCCCCAGGTCATATTTTGATCATGCAAATGATAGGATGAGTAGGATAAACCATTCAAAAAATGGTAATATTTGCACAAGGTGTTGTCTTTCCTAGACTCAAAATGTGACTAAATTATAACATGTGTGAGTGGTCCATGAAAGAAATAAAACTATAGACACCAAAACAACACCAATCTGATTATGTGATGACAAGCACTGATCGAATTGGCATACATAGCCCCTAGGGCAGCCCCTAGAGGTTAAAAAGTGGTCCTAACCACTCCCAAAGCAGTTTTGGAAGGTCAAAGGTCAATTTGGCACATTTCAAGCATTTTTATCCCTATTCGTTCCACCCTGGGATGATTAGATTGCTATTCGCCCCACCCCGGGATGATTAGCAGCAATCACTCCAGGGTGGGGTGAATAGCAGGTTTGATGGGAAAAAGGTCAAACCTTGACAAATGGCAGCCTAGATCTACCACTCAACTCCACCTTCAATGCATGGGAGTGTGAGTGAGCATTTTTGAGCTCAAAGAGGCAGTCATAGAGGTAGTCATGGAGCCCTTAATCAGGGAGGAATCTTCTCTCCCTTGGGAAGGCATGATGGCCAAGTGGTGCCCCTACATGCACATTCAAAGGAGACCCTCAGGTCTATAAAATGGTGAGTCCACTCACCCCCAAAAAAAGTGAGTAGGAGCATTTGGAGCAACAGAGTGCTGCCGAATTATACCCTCACCCTCATTGTGCTTCCTACATCCTTGATCTCTCTTTTGGAAGGGAGGTTATTGGGTGAACATTAGGAGCACAATCCGGACCCAAAACCTGAAAAATTGGCCATAATACCACACCCAATTTTTTGACACAACCCCCTATGAGGTTTTGGACCCATCCCAAGTGGATTGGTGTCAAAACCAAGCCCCAAACGATGGGCGTCCCCGCCCCCGGTGCCCCCCGCACTGTTGCAGTCCCAATCGCCCCACCCCGGAGTGATTAGAAATCTATAGCATATTTCTTCACTATTTATTTTGCATCATGTTTTGTGTGTTTCATGTATGTTGTAGTTCAAATTTCAATGCATTCTGACTTTATTTGACTGTGTTTTCATGGTTTTATGCTTTTACTAACCTACAGGGAGCGCTTTCAGATACAGGAAAATATAGGTAGAATATGCAAAATCCAACCTTCTGGGTCATCTCAAAATTCCCCATTTTGCCTAACCCCAAGTTTGTAGGTGTTTTGGAGGCCCTTGGATGGGACATTTTGGAGGTCACTTTTGTACATTTTATGACAGTCCTAATCGTCCCACCCCGGAGCGATTAGAAATATACAACATATTTCTCAACTATTATTTTTGCAGTGTGTCCTTGATGATTTTTACATGCTTCTATCCAAATTTCATTTCATTTTGATAATTTTTTATCACTGTTTTAATTATTTCATGTATGCATTAACCGGAGGCCTTGGGGATTGCATGTTTCCCTCCATCCGCATGTGCTATTAATTGTTTGCTATTTCTTTGTACGTAGTATATAAACACTGGAGGGGAATCAAGGAATGATAGAAACACTCACACAAGTGGTGGTGATGTTTAGTCCACACATTTCAAATGTGGGCACGCAGAAGATCCCGAAGGGAATCGTACCGTTCGTTGGTGTAACAAAATTATATCGAACGGTCCTAGCCCATGAAAATGGGGGAGATGTATTATAACCTGATCTAAATCAAGATTAATAAAAGAGGCTGCACCTTTGCTTTTACTTTACATCTCATTTAATTTCATTCATTTTCCCTTTTCATGCACTTTAAGTTCTTTGCATCTTCATAGGACTTAGTGTTTCCTTAATACATATGCTTTTGTTTGCATCACACCCGGTATGCCAGTGCTTCCATAGACATGTTTTATGTGGTTATCATAGTGGGACTCTATCCCCTGCTATCGAGATCAAATTTTTGATCAAAAATCTTATGTTTTTCTTGCAGGTGTTAATCCTTCAAGCACTGGATTGCTGCTCGTGCCACCCTGTGACGAATACAGACTGGAATTCGTGTCACCCCGGGATGAATACATATTCGTCCCACCCTGTGATGAATATAGATTTTCTATTCATCCCACCCCGGGACGATTAGCTCTATGTGTAGTTTCTGAGCAGAAACTCAGGGGCATCTGGTGTGGGCAGAGAAGAGGTAGGTTTTCTGAACACCCTATGTAATTTTTTGTTTCTTGTTTCTATAATTTTTCTATTTCTTTTCTTGCATGGAAAATTTTACTGCATGTTTTCCTTCTTTGCACAATTAAAAAGAACCACACACACCACATGATAATATAAACATCAAGGAGTTGGTCTTAAAACCCCAACACTTGATCAAGACCAACGGTGGATGTCATCACCACCTTGGCTTGAATTTTGCATACATAACCCTGATCACGACTGTTGCTAGATGTAAATCCTGACGAAAGTTGACCAAGTGTAGCGGGGGTGATTCCCCATGCATGGGGATAAGTCTTCAAGAAATAGAGTGATTCCCATTACGTACAGCCTATGTTCCATGTACTGTTCTGCTCTCACGTACCAATAGTTTCCATCACATAAGGGTAAAGTATATTGAGAGGTTCGATATAATGCCCTGGCAGTGGTATATTGAAGGGGCAACCATTTTGGAGATATAAGAGCCCTCATTATGCATGTTTTTATTACAAGGTTTTGCACAACAAAAATCAAAACACACTAAACCATATTTAGGGCACACCTTTAATCTATAAATGAGATAATCATTTCTTTGATTGTGTGGTCCCCTTTGTTTAGTGTAGCATAAAAAATCATAAAGAAGATAAAAACATACGTATCCCTTAGAAAACCACCACCATGGTGTACACCCGTAGCCAAGCCCAATCATGGGTAGGAGTGGTGAAAAGTGTACAAGGAGGCACAAGTCACCTCCGTTATAGCCCCAAGGACTTGGTCATACCACCTTGGTGGCCTGACCCACAAAATAGTCCACATCATACCATGACAGAACAAGACTATAGAGGCACCCCTTTGAGGGGCACTCCCATTCAACACAGACCCTTTCAGGAGGATTACATACACGGGAAGGCCCCCTTAGACACTCATTATGAGTGGCCACCACATGAGGAAGTGCTAGAACAACATAAGGTCCATAAGGAGGGGCCACATGATTATATCATCCCTCCTCTACCCCTCATTACTATCAAAAACAATAGGCCAAATCCAAAGAGCAAGGCTCTTCAAACAGGGTGAGCCAACTCTACCCACCCTTTTCACATATATTAAAGGGAGCATGAGGAAAACCACTATATTCCTCAAGAGCAATACACAACATGGGAGCAATGCACCTTTGCACCTACTATTTATCATGATCACCTACTAAGGCCAGAGCCTCGGGTGAATGTTGCTAACCTCGATAGAGGGAAGCGACCTATAGAGATCTCGGATCACTACGACCGAGATAGATATGTAGGGGAGGCATCTAGGCCTCCTAGACCTAATACGATGGAACAAATAAACTTGGCATTTTCCAAACATACCACCCACCAAGCACAAATCACGTAGCTTGAGCAAGATCAACAATAGTTAGAGCACCTGTACCGTCTTAGCAAAGAGCGCATTCAATGTCAGATGGATGAGTTGCTCTAGAACACTATGCATGAGAGGATTCCAACCCCTCGCACACATAAGACAAGGCTTTATGAGAGGCATAACCCCTTGGTATGAGACAAGTCTCCACGACCTTATCAAGCGTTGCCTCCAAGACCTCCTAGACCTGAGCAAGAGACCACTCCCAGAACCAATGATGGACGCCCTCCTCGGGCACCCACCCATGTTTATAGGTCACACCCAGGAACTCCTCAAGAAGCCTATGAGGAATTCGAGCAAGAAGAAGAGTGAGCTAAAATGCCCTACCAAGGTAGGGGGCGCTATCCGACTACCCCTCCATAGGCCTCAAGTTCCCCGTAATTCACAACGGGAAAAAACCAAGGAGGAAGAGATCAAATCTTTTGATGCATACAAAGCACTACTAGAGTGCTTAGAGTCTATGGAGACCAAGACTTTTGGGCCCCAAAATCCCACTTTATGCCAGCTCTACAGTCACCCTATGCATCCTTTAGTGCCGGCACCCCCATATCCTGAACACTTCAAAATGCCTCAATTGGCAATTTTTAGAGGGGATGAGGATGCCCAAGAGCATATGACAAGATTCCTGAGTCAATGCTTTGGCATTCAGGACAATGATTCTTTGCTTCTAAGAACATTTATAACCACATTCGTAGGCCCTACCTCGGATTGGTTTACCCAGTTGCCGAAGCATAGCATCAGCAACCTAGACCAGCTAGTGGATGCGTTCCTCCAACGTTTTGCCTTCAACACCAAGAAGAAGGCATAATTAAGCGACCTAGCTAGCCTTAGGAAGTATGAGGAAGAGACCATGGCGGCTTATGGAAATCGATGGAGGATATTGCTTTCAAGGCTACCTTACCTCCCTCCCATGGCCGACCTGACCCAAATGTTCTTGAAGAGTTGCCTAAGGTCGATCTCCATGCTATTGTAGCTGCAAAAATATGCCACTCTCAAGGAAGCCCTGGTGCAAGCCAGAATAATTGAGGAGATCAAGATATAGGATGGCGAGATTGCCAAGCCATGCAAGAAAGAGTGGCCCAAAAATGCCAAAATTGGGTCCATGCAACCGAAACCCGCCATAGTCAATCAGGTTGCCATAAACATACCAAAGCCTGCACAGACGACACAACCCCCAAAGGCTAATTATCAGGCAGTTCCTCTTGATAGGTATGAGAAGGAAAATCATAAGCAAGAGAAAAATCAGTAGCGTCACCCTAGGCGACAATTCACACCCTTCATAGAGTCTAAAGACTCCTTGTTTGACTACTTGTTCATGGCAAACTTGATAAACCTGCCAAAAAGTCAACCCGTAGACCCCAACATGCCAAAACCCAAGGGCTATAGGGAAGACCTATATTATAGATTTCACCAACATAAAGGACATGACCTTTATGCATGTTGGAAGTTCAAAAGCTTAGTGCAGGACCTAATAGACAAAAAAATGCTAGCGGTGGATAATCCCGTAGCACCAAGAAACCAACAGATGGAGGTCTTCAAAGACCCCCTGCCTACCCATGATGAGCAGGCAAAGACTCTACAAGTAAATGAGGTGACACAAAACTGCCCAATGCAGGGGTATGTAGGGATGATAAACATAGTGACACGGAACAAGAGGTACCCAAACACAGCTACCTCTACTATAGCTACAGGAGATGTTCCATCAACGTCACAACCTCCACAACACCCTACACAACCTCCCCTACCTAGACCAGTGGCCACGATTCGGACTAAACTTACCCAAAGTTTAAGGACAATGTCGGCTAGGCTCTCCATCTATGAGCTCATCCAACAATCACCGCCCCATCGCGAGGCTCTGATGGAGATACTCAAAGCCATCGAGCTATAGCCCCATGAAGCAAATTCTTTCAACAAATTTGTGGGACATGTAAAATGATGTACAAAACCAATCATCACCTTTAGAGAAGATGAACTAAAATCGATGACTGGTGATATGGTGGATCCACCCCTGCACGTCATTGCACGGGTCAACGAGATTCCATTTAAGAGGGTGTTGGTGGACACTGGATCATCTAGTAATATAATCACAATGGTGGCATTGAAACACCTAAAGTTTCCAGCATCTCATATTATGGCCTCCACCTATACTCTTCGAGCATTCAATGATGCGATATGCTCGACGGTTGGCATAATTATCCTGCCCATCCAAGTGGGACAAAAGACTATTCCTACGTTGTGCCACATCTTGGAAGGTGAGATGGCCTACAACATCTTGTTGGGCTGACCTTGGATCAGGGACATGAAGTGTGTCCCTTCGATAACCCATCAATGCCTAAAGTACACATATGAAGGGCAAGTGCATGTAGTCCCAATAGACTTAGAGCCCTTCAAGTATTGTAATATAGTGTAGCTGATGCCACAGTCAACCCTCCCATCGACACATTTGGACTTTTAGTTGAATCCATCCAAACAGGGCCTGATTCTGCATACATCCCCGCTATTAAGTCCATCAAATCACCAACCGGGCCCATCTTCATCATCTATTCCTTCACCAACGATGCCACCTATGGTGGCCACAATGAAGGACAATGGGAAGAAGCCCTTGGAAGAGGTACCACCATTAGTCTCAACCATCTCTACCAAAGAGGTGCCCAACCGAATGGAAGTCGAGACGCCTGGTTCACCCAACATGGAGTGGACTCAGGAATAACTCCCATTCCCTCCCCCTCAATCACCAATGATCACTGTTGAGATGGCCAATACGGGCCTGGGGGAATACCTAGTGTGGAACATTGTGGCAACACCCACGCTTGAGTCCATGTAGGACATGGGGAGACCTCGCCTCCCCATCGACACTATTGTCCCTTTAGGCTACCCACCAAATCAGACAAATTTTGTATATGGGGGCCTCGATAATGGCATTGAAACTTACCTACAAGAGGAAGAGGATAAAGAACCCTTTGTTGAGAATGTCAACTATTTTTCCAACCTTGAATTCACTTTGAAATACCTTGGCCAATGTAATTGGCACGAATATGGATTGGGTAGATATGAACAAGGAGTGCACGTTCTTTGCCAACCAAGATATCAAATGCCATATGATAAATTAGGAGTAGGGTTCAACCACCCTTTGCCCCTTGACATCTTGGTAGAGAACATGTAAGGCCTAGGGCTAGGCAACAAGGATGGGTTGGCACAAGATCCATATGCCAATCCTAACACAACATACACATTGGGGGATTATCTCCCATTGTTAACAACAAACCTTGTTGACCTCAACAACCCCTTCCCTTTGATCAAGAAAGGGGAAAGTTCAAGAACTTACCTCCAAGAGGGATATAAACAAGGTCAGGAAGGATCTTCTAAAGATGAGTTAAGAGTATGAGGTAGCACCTTGGGACCCTTTCGAGTCCGATAGCAATCACTCATAAGTGACACCCATAGATGACTATCAAGAGAACTTCATGGTAATGTTCCCCTTGAATGCTCCAATCGAGCGATTGCCACCCCAAGAGAATCAGGTCCTCCCATAAAGAGCGAAACAACCCCGATGGGACCAAATCAACTTGCTCGAACAGAACGAGCCTCACATGCCACAAATAGTTGTCAGAGCCAATGAAGGCCTATGGATCTCCGATAGCGATTATGAAGATGAGACTAGATGGCATATCTCAACCATATGTGGTGGTAGCAATACCCCATGGACATTGATGACATATTTGAATAGCTAAACATGGGGCCAAGGCATAGGTGGCATTTGAACCAAGCACAGTTGGACCAAGTGCTGCATCCACCACTTCAGACAAATAGAGAGCACCTTCCACCTAGAGACCCTATAGAGCCATCAGTGCCAAAGGTAGACCCTATCCTTCTATCCACACATAGGGCCGATCCTTTTGTGCCAATACCCACAGAGCCCGATCTAGGTGTAAAGATCACCAAGAATGTCCGAGTCAACACCCGCACAGTAATGGAGACCAAATTTATTCCATCAACATGCTCTCCATTGATTTAACTACCCCCATACACAACCCAGCCGATCCAGCATGACCATTGTATCTAAACCTAGATGCCATAGACTAGGATCATGCTAAATCGCCACCATCCCCATTAGAGTACTGGCCTTGCGATGAGATGCTTCATTTCACCCCAAGACCAACTCAAGATATCTTCCACACTGAAGAGGAACCCGATGTTCCAAACATAGATCTAAATTCAACAAATGATATCCACTTGATCCCAACTCCACACCAATTGGAGGACGGGTCCCACATGTCAGTCGAAGAGACGAATGATGTAGACATCGGCTCTGATCTAATGAATCCGCAAATCATCAAGTTGGGGGTAAGTCTATCCCCCAAAGAGCAAGCCGATTACATTACCCTTCTCAAAGAGAAGAAGGAGGTTTTTGCATGGTCCTACAAAGACATGCCGAGGCTAGACCCACATCTAGTCACGCATAATCTAATGCTTGATCCGATAGTCAAGCCAGTCAAGTAAAAACTACGTAAGATGCACCCAACAGTGGCCTTAATGGTAAAATATGAATTACAAAAGTTATTGGATGCACAGTTTATCATCTGCATAGATTACCCACCATGGTTGTCCAACATGGTGCCCATCAAAAATCCTAATGGGAGGATTCGCATATGCACCAATTTTTGAGATCTAAACAAAGTGAGTCCCAAGGATGATTTCCCCTTGCCTAGCATCGACGCATTGGTAGATGCTACAACAGGCCACGAAATGCTTTCCCTCATGGATGGTTTCTCGGGATACAACCAGATTCGTATCAATCTCGATGATCAACTAAAAATGGCGTTCACAATGCCTTGGGGGACATTTTGTTATAAGGTCATGCCCTTTGGCCTAAAAAATGTTGGTACCACCTATCAACATGCTATGACGTACATCTTCCATGATCACATGCATAAAACTTTGGAAGATTATATGGATGATTTGTTGGCCAAATCTCTTTTGCACCCAAATCATCTCGATGACTTACGCAAGATCCTTGATCGCCTCATCGAACACAAAGTTAGGCTAAACCCCAAGAAGTGTGTATTTGGCATCACATCTAGAAAACTCTTGGGTTTCATAGTCTCAAAACAAGGCATCGAGGTGGATCCAAATAAATTCAAGGTAATCCTTGAAATGCTTCCCCCAACCACCATCAAGCAACTCAAAAGCTTGTAGGGTAAGGTCGCATCGATCAAGCGCTTCATAGCACAACTATCTAACAAGTGCCGACCCATGAATAAATTATTACACAAGGGGGTAGCATTTCCATGGGATGACAAGTGTCAATCAATCTTCTATGACATTAAAAAATACTTGGCTTCCCCACCAGTAATGGCACCACCTAGACTAGGAGTGTCATTCTATTTATACATCTCAGCTACTGAGGTGGCACTGGGCGCCATGCTAGCCCAAAAAATGAACTACATAAAGAACAGGCTAATTATTATCTTAGCCGCACCCTGGTCAATTATGAACTTAACTATGCATACGTCGAGAAGCTATGCTTAGCAGTGGTATTTTCCACCAAAAAGCTATGCCATTACATGCTAAGAAATACGATGTATGTTGTGTCTAAGGAGAATCCATCACGGTACATGATGAGTCGTACTTATCATAGTAGCCGAACAACGAAATGGATCATGTTGTTGATGGAGTTTGACATCGAATTCATTGGACATAAGTCCATCAAAGGTCAAGTCATCACCGATCAACTAGCAGAGGCTCCTCTCGAAGACGATCAGCCTCTAACCATAGAGCTACCCGATGATGGGGTCTTCCATGTCTTAGAATCGCCAGATTCTGATGAGCCTGAGTCATAGGCCGACATAACCCTATTTTTTGATGGTTCTAAATGTGAGCAAGGGGGTGGCACGGGAATTGTATTCTTCACACCACAAGGGGCTCCAATGCCTCTATCATTTAAACTTGATTTCTCATGCACCAATAACAATGCCAAATATGAAGCCTTGCTCATAGGTCTTTAGACAACCATCACCATGAACATCAAATGCTTGAACATCTTTGGTGATTCGCTGTTAATTATCAACCAAGTGAAAGGGGTATTCCAATATAAATACCTAGTTCTATAGGCCTACAAAGCCCTTGTGGATAAATTCTTGGCAAATATTGAATGGTAGGACATCGAGGCACTCCCTCGATCATCAAATCATTTTGTGAACACTATGGCCTCCTTGGGGTCACTAATCCCGCAAGATATTTTTGGTGATATGACAACCATTCAAGTCAAAATATTATCACAATCCATGATGGAGCATGCAAGCTCTGAACTAACGCTACGAATCCACCTGATCCAGATTGAACCATCTCAGGATAAGTTCTCTCGAATCCATGATAATCTAAATCATGCCAACTAGGGGTCCTTGTTCTCCCCAACCCCTCTTAATAAAAACACAACACTATTCTTACAAGTTATTTCTCGCTCAACTTTTTCTAGGGATGAACTTCAAGAGGGATTGGTCGTTCATACCATCAAGGTTTCTGATCAACAGGATTGGTACACACCCATAAGAGACTACCTCAAGTTAGGTAGCCTCCCACTTGGATTGTCGCATGCCGTGAAAAGATCATTCAAACAGAAAGTGAAAAAACATGTCTTGCTAGGAGACATTTTGTATCGTCGATGCTATGAAGGAATCCTCCTCCATTGCTTGGACCAGCAGGAGTCCACTTGGGGATCACCCAAGTGCACGATGGTACATGCGAGGGCCACTTCAACGGTATGGCCATCGCAAAGCGCATCCTTCGTATGGGCTATTATTGGCCATATTTAGAGCGAGATTGTTGCACGTATGTGAGGAAGTGTGAGAAGTGTCAACACCATGCTAATTTGACACATGTACCTTCTTATGCCTTGTAGCCGATCCAATCGGCTTGGCCATTTTTGTAGTGGGGCTTAGATCTAATCGAAAACATCTCCCCTGCATCGTCAGGCCATCACACATTCATCATAATGGCCATAGAGTACTTCACCAAGTGGGTGGAAGCAATTTTGCTTACCTCTACGATTGGACCCCGCATTACGAAGTTTATTTTACATAACATCATATGTCATTTTGGTATTCCATCCAAGATCATCTCGGATAATGGGATGTCGTTTAAGAACAAAGACATGCATGCTTTGACCACAAAGTACAAAATCCAACACAATTTTTTGACACCTTATTATCCACAGGAAAATGGGCAAGCAGAGGCGTCAAACAAAATGCTAGTTGCCATCCTTAAAAATACAGTCACAGATAGTCATAAGGATTGGCACATTCAAATACCACTTGCTCTTTGGGCTTATCGCACTAGCATTCGGACGCCCATTGGGGCAACTCCATTTTTTCTGGTGTATGGCTTCGAGGTAGTCATGCCTCTCGAGTTGGAAATACCTTCCCTATGCATATCAATGCAAGAGTTCATCGATGATGACACTATGCGGTAGGCCCGATTAGACCAGCTTACATTACTCGATGAACGACGTGTCAATGCTCTTAAGCATTTACGTATCTACCAAGAGCGACTTAAGAAAGCATACAACATGAAAGTTCACCTGAGGGACTTTCAGGTTGGTGACCTGGTATTAAAAGAGAACCAACAAAATTCTAACTTGCTACCCCATCTAAGGGACAAGTTCATGGAAAATTTGTTAGGTCCATATGTAATCGACAATAAAATAGGACCTGGAACATACCGACTCACCTCTCTTGATGGAATCAAGGAACTAGAACCCTTGAACATCAATCATTTGAGGCCATTCCACATTTAAAAGAGCCATGGCCCACCCCAAAAATCCCCAAGGGTTCTCACAATCGCTTGGTCACCCAAAATGCCCCAAAGGTATCCATAAACCCTTTGGTCAAACCAAAAGCTCCAAGGATTCCCACAATCACTTGGTCAACCCTAAAAATGCCCCAAAGGTATCCATAAACCCTTTGGTCAAACCAAAAGCTCCAAGGGTTCTCACAACCACTTGGTCACCCAAAAAGCCCCAAAGGTACCCATAATCCCTTTGGTCAAAACCTCCAAGGATCCGAAAGAATCACTTGGTCCGCACCCCTTCGGGATAAAACAACCATAACGAATATTCAAAAAAAAAAAAAAATTGCATCTCACTTCCATGCATACTCTTAAAAATCAAAACACAAAAAAATAAGCTGCATTAGGCATCACATACATACATTGCATATTTGTTGGTCATACAGGTCAAATGCACCATAGACTGTAATTACTCGGTAATTCCATCATTTTCCACATTTGTCCACTCTATAAATAATCCAACGAGAATAACGCCATCCACATTTTCACCATATCATAGTCAGTTGTCTCCTAATGTATTTAGGGTTTTCGTCATTCAGATGTCTTTAGATTTCTAGCCAAAAACTGTACAAAGTCAGACAGATTTTACAAAGGTAGAGTTTTACTTGGATCACACCATGTTACGTAGCATCCCCACACAAGTTAAAACACATAAAAATTCCCAAGTTGTGTGAACGAAATATGAAACCTGCAAAGCAATCTAGGATACCATACAATGAAAAGGTTATCTCGCTCATCCCCCTGTGCGAATGACCCCAAGAATGCTGAGAGTTGGCAAAAGGACAAGAATCTTCCCTACCCAATTCCCAAAAACAAAAAAAAATCCCAAGTTCTCAAAAAGTTGCAAATATAAAAAAAAATTGCAAAAAGTCAAAGTACAAACTCCAAAGTTTGACATCAAAACCCTCACAGTGCATACATCAAAAAGCACAAGAAATAGTGATTCTCATCACTCAAAATTCAAATCCCTTACTCCAAATAAAATAAAATAAATAAACAGTGATTTTTATCACTACATACGAGCAAGTATCCCAATAAAAGTGAAGAAAAGAAGGGAGTCAAACTTGAATCCCTGGAACTCTCAGCATTCGGAAGGTCATGAGGTGATCCTCAGTACTGGTTTGGTGGATAGCCTGCTGGTCACTGGTGGCAAACCTCCCCCATGACGATATATCTTTCACATTAAATTGTGTACAGATCAATGTTTGCATGTGGATGAGCTAGTCACTTATGGTATCCTAGATTGCACTACAGATTAATCATACTAAATACAACAAAGGAGTTAGTGGAGCTATTTAGGTGATCCTCAGTACAGGTTTGGTTGACAACCTATCCAGCACCGGCGGTATCCTGACAACTACCACATAAACAAATTCAATCGCACACATAGGGATGTGAAATAACTTGGTCAAAATCAAGTCTGATTCGTACATTGTTCAAAAGTCTTGTGAGATAAATGTACAGTCTTGGCTAGTTAGTTAAAATATCTGAGTCTCAAAAAAACCTTAACTACATTCTAGAACACCTGTGGTACATTCCATCCTTACATCACCATCAAAAAATACAAACAAAAAATATTACACATGCAAAGTCATTTCACAAAGCAATCACATAGTACAAAAAGCCAATAAATCCTATATAGTCTATGGTGCCACCGCCAAGTTATCAACAAACCATTTCATCCATTCCATATGCATATATCATATAGTAGAAACATTCGCATTCACAATAACACATGCATACATCAACGTAAATAAATATGCATAAAATAAATGATAAATCATGACAAGTGTATAATCAAAAAGAGAGTCAGGTATATATTAGGTCAAAAATGCCTGCAGGCTACAATAAGTCGGTCCTCTGACCTCACAAAAAAATCAAAAACTCAAAAAAACCCAAAGCCTAGGGAGTCGGCCACCATGATCACGCAGGATCGGTGCGACTAGAACTACCTCCAGTAGTATGGGTCCTATAGGACCTATCAGGGCAGCTGCTACCAGCCCGTGCACCCTGCCCACCAATGCTACCCTCATCGATCAGCCTACGATGAGAGGATGCTAACTACTTAGTCTTGCTGCCTCTCGTACAATGCGATGATCCACCTCCAATGAGCTCAGGTAACAGTCCATCGAGGTAGATAATATCTACCTCCAACTCCACCCGACACTGACCCCACTCCACATCTCATCGGAGGTACGTAGCCAATGCATCATCCCACTGTGCCAACTTAGCTCGTAGGAGCTCCCTCTCGACTCGGTGCTCCTCATCCCGTCTCCGCAGTAGCTCCTCCAATCGCACTATCTCAATGCGATACCTGTTGAGTGGTATTTTCACCCAGTTGTGAAAGTACACTCTCCTTTAGGATTTGGGTTTCAAATTCCCTCTTGCAAAGAAGTTAAACAACCAAATTCTCCAAGATCTCCACTGTATTAGCATTTGCATATGTGTATTAGTAATCTCAAATAAATATATTCAATTTAAATGCTTGGAACACCTTAGTGATTGCAAGTAACTGTAAACAAGGGGCAATGTTGGTTTATTTTACCATGAAACTTCAGTGATTGTTCATTGAACCAAAATAAAGCAAATGTGAGTTGGCCCTCATATGACCATGATGTAGTGCTCAAATTACCCCTCTTTCATAAAATTAGAATTTTTATGAAGAGGGTAATTTTAGGCTCAAAAAATGGAAATTTGTGAAATGCCATAAAACATAACTCCTTCAATGAAATTGGAATTTTCATGAAGGGAATGTCATCATAGGCTCATGAATGAAACATGAAACTAAAAAAAAATGAAATTCGGTCCAAAATGGAAATTTTCTATTTTCGGATTTTTTTTTTTAATCTGTACTAAAACAACAACTTCGATGAATTTTTAAAAATACTAAACAACTCCGAAAATGAAATTTCAAAGTGCGTATTGGAAGTCTGAAGTATAACCTACACCATGGTGAAATTATTTTTGGATTTTGACATTTTTTAAATGTTTATTTTAATGCCTGAAAATTAAAATAAAGTTAAAATTTCTGGAAAATAAAATGCAGAAAATGAAAATGAAATGCAAAAAATGGAACACAAGATACATTTAGTTTGATGCTATCCTATTCCGACAAAATCGAAGATGTGAGGTTTTCATGCATGCAACCTAACCTATTGGACTTGCAAAACAAGCACAATTTAGATAAGCTAAGTGCTGGCTCCTAGGGTTTTAAATGAGGTTTTCATATTTAAACATTTGCATGAAGCAACCAAGAAAACTTGCATAAACTCCATTTACAAGCCTAAAATCTGAAAAGGGGAAAAATAGACATTTAATATTGCATGCAAAAAATGACTCCTTCTTTCTTGTCCATAAGATGCAACTTTCTGAAACTTTCTATATTAAAAATTTGTCATTTTACAATAACAGAAATTTATGGTTTTCCCAAACCAGTCAATGGAAGAAAACGACTCAAACAGGTCCAGAATGGCCCTCTTGCCTTCAAATCTGCAACTCTACTCACAATAATTTCCAACCCCTATCCACTTCTTTGAATGGCGTATTTAAAACTTTTGAAAAAAAAAATTTTCTCCCTCCATGACTATTCGTTTTCTCCTTCCCTTGTGCATGCATGTGTTTTGATTTCCAAAAAAAACTTTTCGTTTCTATTTTGTGGCCCTTCATTTCATTTTCTCCACATGGGCTTGCATCCATTTCCTTCCATGTGTAACGACCATCTTAAATGATTTCAAATCATTAAAGATTCTTTATGTAATGTTTTGTCTTATTCACTGGATTTTGTCCTTATATCCATGTCACTATGTAGTCTTCAGTTTCACTGTCCTGGTGTTCATCACTAATATCAGATGCACTGTCAACTACTCTGTTCCCTTGGCAAAAATGCAACATGTCGCGATATCGCGACACTTTTGCCTCCTTGCTCTCTTTTGTTGATTTTAGCCACGAAAATGTAACATGTTGCAATATCGCGACACTTTTTCTTTCTTGTTCTTCTTTCTTCTCTTTTGGCCGCAAAAATGCAACATGTCGCGATATCGCGACACTTTTCTTTCTTCTCTTTTGGTCGTGAAAATGCAACATGTTGCGATATCACGACACCTTTCTCTTTTGGCCGTGAAAATGCAACATGTCACGATATTGTGACACTTTTTCCCTTTTGGCTACGACAATGCAACATGTCACGATATCGTGACACTTTTTCTCTTTTGGTCGCAAAAATGCAACATGTCACGATATCGCAACACTTTTTCTCTTTTGGTCGCGACAATGCAACATGTCGCAATATCGCGACACTTTTTCTCTTTTGGCCATGACAATGCAACATGTCATGATATCACGACACTTTTTCTCTTTTGGCCGCGACAATGCAACATGTCGCGATATCGTAACACTTTTTCTCTTTTGGTCGTGACAATGCAACATGTCGCGATATCATGACACTTTTTCTCTTTTGGCCATGACAATGCAACATGTCGCGATATCGCGACACTTTTTCTCTTTTGGCCGTGACAATGCAACATGTCATGATATCGTGACACTTTTTCTCTTTTGGATGCGACAATGCAACATGTCGTGATATTTTCTTTCTTGTTTTTTTCTTCTTGTTTGGCCGCAACAATGCAACATGTCGCGATATCGCGACACTTTTATTTATTCTCTTTTTGCTGTGAAAATGCAACATGTCGCGATATGGTGACACTTTTCTTTCTTCTCTTTTTGCCGTGAAAATGCAACATGTCGCGATATCGCAACACTTTTTCTCCTTGCTCTTTCTCTTTGCTTTGGACCGTGAAAATGCAACATGTCACGATATCGCGACACTTTTTCATCCTTGCGGTGTTTTACTTTTTCTTTGATATTTAGCATATGGGCCACTTCGGTCTTCTTAGAAAACATGCAAAAAAATGTGGGTCCCCAATTTTGGGGTACGTTGTGGAGCAGCCACAACAAATGGTGACTCTACGGGAAAATTCTCTTGAGCATTTCGATGAGAACCCCAACCGGAAAACCTACAACTTAAATACAAGCGTTAGCAAATATCACAAGAATGAAACTAGATGAGAAATACATGAAGCATTAGAATTATTAAGCATTAGCTCGATGTGTGCAATGTGCTTCAATCCCTATCATTTGAAACTTGTTCAACTTTCCATTATCATTTTGACTTATGATTTCGAACGTACGAGAAGTTATGGATGATTCCTGTAGGATTTAACGTATGTGAAGATGCTAGAGATATAACAATTTTTATAAAGGCTCAAACTTTTTAGTACCATGAACAAACATATAAAAACTATCAAATCCTCTTAGGACCAAATATGAGTATACTGAATTAATTTACTAGATCCCAAAGTTGGTTATGTGTCACTACCATTTTAAACCCATGTGCAAGTGTAAGTGAAATCAAAGCTTTAGGGAATAGGATTCCCAACCTAAGCGAGATGGGAATTTAACCCCATACTTACTACTCTGATCTGGAGTTCATTACCTCATCTTGAACAAAATGATTTAACCTATTATGGATGAAACTTTTAGGCTATCCTGCCTGTTTGAGCAGTCAGTGGTATTGCTTTTAGACAAGACATGTTTCCACGCATAAGCATACTCCACTACCAATCAGGCATCTATAGCCCCGATGGAGATCAACCCCATAATCCAAGATTTGACTTTACTTTTGATTTCTTGAACCTTGGGGATGACTACCCATCCTTGCAAGGGATGTTTAGTACGATCCTTCCAATCCAATATCAATGATGCAATAAAAGTAGAATGAAAAATATTTGCTTTGGAATTTAAAGCTCTTGAGTGTACAAAATATAAGCTTTGGGGAATTAGATTCTCAACCTAAGCGAGATGAGAATTAGACCCTATCCTTACTGCTCCATGAAGGTCAAATCAGAGCTTTGGGGAGTTGGATCCTCAACCTAAGTTCAATGGGAATTTAACCCTATCCTTACTACTCTAATTTTAGGCTTTAAGCACTATGGGAGTGGTAAAAACCATTGTTTTAAGAATTATGTTGCATGATAGGATAGACACGAAATACTCCTTTCACCTCACCTTTTCTTCCAAGTATGGTTTTGACCATTTTGCTCAAGATCCTCTTTAATATGTGTAGAACGTGCTTGGTTCAAGATAGTTCGGGCATCAGTTCCCAACCTTAGGATCCTTTTAATATATGTTATGTAATAACCCTAAGAGGATTCAACACCTTTTCAATGATTGTATTTGAAATGTAGATGCAACTGAGATGAAATGTATATGCAATGTCGAATGTAACATGAGATATGGATGAACGCATTGCTCTTTTTAAAATGTGGATGGAGTATACCACCTACTTTACCATAATTTTTAAAATTGACAACTTCATGCATCACAAGCTCCAAACGATATTATTTAATGTGTTTGCGATACTCGTGGAGCTTTCTACAATACAATTCCAATGTTTCATATTCTCTTAGTCTTAGTCAACATTCATAAGGGCATAAGTAGGCATCTCGCTTTTTTTTTCTTTTTTTTCAAGACAAACCAAAAGTGTCCAAAGGACCAACACACAAAACTTAAAACCAAAACGAGATCCAATCCAAAACCAAAACACGAAAACCAAAAGTATATACAAATGTACAATATAATACAAGATGGTGCAAAAGTTTGGATTATCATTTTCTCGGATCCCAAACCTGATTAGAATTCTTTAAAAGACATATGATGTGATACGCATACCAAGTTTTGTAGGAATCCAACAAAAACAAGATCAAACCAAACAAAGAAACAAACTTCCACTTGCCCCTCTCACCACACAAATTTGATTTAGTTTCATTAATAATCTTATGGTGGAGTTTCAAGTTTTCAAATTGATTAGACAATGATTGATATTCAATTCCTTTATGTCTATTCTTTAAGATGTCCATTCCGCACTTTGATTCATGGTGTAGAAATAAGCTTTCATTTTCATTCAATAAATCCATAACATTAATAATATTTGAATCAAACCATTCATTAGGCAAACCTTCATTCGAATTTTGCATGGTGAAACCAAAAAGGTGAGATTTTACCTTTGGCATGTTTTCATTTGACCTTACTTGAAGAGGATTTGAAAATTCCTCTTTTCTCTCATGACATTCATCATCATGTAGCACTTTTTCTTTCTCCATGACTTGTTTATCAAAAGCACCAAACTTAGATACCCAATTGAACACATGTCCATCCCTTTCAAACCATAAGTCTTGTCTATCTAGGGGTGGGTTAACTAACATATTTCCATGATCGATCACTTGGGTTGTTTTGGGTAACGTGATATTTTCAATTGGATCATCAATGATATCAAACCCAAATGATTTAGGTTTTGTAATTTTCTCATTTTGAAATGGCATAATCATTGTAGCACAAGTAAGTGGATCAAGATTTTCAATTTTTTTCCTTCAAAGGAATCTAAAGCAAGTGACTCTCTTTCTTGATTCATGGTTATAGAATCCTTATCATGTTCCAAAATTTTATGAGATTCAATTTCCTCTTCCAAAACTTTATCAAATTGTACAGGATTTATAGTATCCTCATGTGAGGAAGCAATTGAGTTATCCTGCATATTAATTGATGCAACAAGTTTGTTAGAAGATTTAGATTGATAATATTCTTCCCATTTCTTCCACAAATCATAGTAATCATCTTCCAATTTCAAGTTGTGACACTCAAGTACTTCTTCTTCATCTTCTGATTCATCAACATGTTTCTCATCCAATTCATCTTCACCTTCCTTAGATGGTCCAGTTATTTTCAAAAGTGGGTTATCTTTTGAATTCAAATTGGTAAAGCTATCATAATCCAAATTTGTAACCCATGATTCAATTTTATCACAATTTGGAAGGTGTGGATCCTCTTGGTCATCACTTTCAAGAACCTTATCCAAAGTGTCTTTCAAGAACAAGTGGTGAAATTCGATTATGTCTTCAACTTCATTTGTTGATTTTCTTTCAAATTTATTTTCAGCCATTTGTGATGGCTTAGGAGCTTCTATAACAGGATCAATTTTTGAATTTTGTGTCATATAGTTGCTCCAATACTTTGCAAGTACATCTGACCAAATCATATCCACATAAGTTCATTCATCCAAATCCTTCTTTTTGGGTAATGATTCTAGATATTTCCTTTCCAAAACAAGATTGTGATCATTTGATTCCAACTTCTTGTTACCCATCCATAGAATTTCTTCTCCAAAAAATTCATGCTCTTCAAGACTTTTCGAATAGGTATTTACTTCAACATGAGTCACCTCAAAATATCTTGTATCGCTTGAAGAAGCATAACATGAAACATCATTAAGATCAACATTATGAATTTTCTTCCTAGGATGATTTGGATGCATACATTGACGTGCTCTTTTTTGTGGTGGAACATGCCTACATACATTCTTAACCACTTTATTTTTCTCTTTTACTTTCGATACGAACTCTTTGGGTTGAGTGGTATAAGTAGTAGGATTAGTTGGATTGATATTGTAGCACCCTAAAATTGGCACAATGAAACCTTAATAATTACAATTACTCTAGTAAATATTCAAATTCAAATTTCAACCCCCAAAACCGCTCCCAAACCATATTTTAACCTATTTCCTCCTTTCCCGTGCCATTTTTAGAGTTTGTTTTGTCCGTTTGACGATATCGTCTCCGATAAGACGATATCGCCTTAGATCGGACAATTTCGTCTAGCGTAGGACATCCAAACGATCTCGTCCCAAACTAATTTTTGCATAGTTGGACTTTGTTCCAACGGCATCTCTAATCCGGGTAGAAGTGTGTCTGCACTGTTAGAGACCTCCCCCATTGGAGATCTCCCAAATTGGGATGATCTCCAACCTCCCAACCTCTATCCTAATCCTATTTAATCCTAGGCCCTCCCCTTAGCATCCCCCTGGCTGAATTTCTCTGTGATTTGATATTTGCGTGCATTAAAATACCCTAGAGCATCATTTGTAATTTGTTATTTGAAGTTTTCTTGTAGGGACCGTATCAATTTTCAACCGAAGCAAGTTCAGATTGTTGCAGATGAGCTCGTTTAATCTCATACGATCCTGTCATAATTCAAGATGATTTCATCGCATCCAGATGATTTCAACTACAGTCTGCATTGGGGACAATCAGTGCCCAGATTTTGCATGTTTTCTTACATTTATCCATTATTTTATTCTGAATTTAGTTAGTTTTATCATTATTCCTTGCTATTATGCATTTTGGAGTTCACCCATCTAGATCAAATGCATAATTAAGTTATAATTGTCATTAAATTAGTATAATGCATTCATGTTTCTATTTATAATTTTTAGTTTGATATTGTTATTGTCATTTTACACTGTTTTCCTATGTTAGCATTGTTGTATTTTCTGTGTTTTGCACCTATTTCTCTGTTTGCAGGTCTCTGACGAATTCGTCAGATCTCAGACGATCTTGTCACATCGTAGATGATTCTGTTAAATCAGAGGTGATCCTGACTGCTTCAAAAATCAGAACCTTCATCAGACATTCGAATCAGGTATGGGTCTTTAATCCATCTTGTTCTTTCTATTTTTCTGTCCAAATCTATTTCTATCTTCATTTAAATCTGCATTTCATATAGAATAGCTTAGACGCATTTTGGCCAAACCTAGGACTTGGATGATTAAAGCTAAAACTGAACACATCAAACACATTCCCAACCTAAGTGTGGAAAATACCATTCAAAATTTTCTTGGTGAACCCACCATCCATCAAAAAATCACCATAATACACCTCCCCTGAGAGGCGGGACCTTCGCAAGGCCTCTCAGTCCGAGGTACCGCGCCATCCTTTTCACATCCCCCTTCCGGGAACGGATCCTATAGCCTAAAGGTAAGGGTGTGAAAAATTTGGAGCGATACATTTTTGTGAACCCGACATGAATAACATAGGCATCTTTCTGATTCAAAAATATAAAAAAAATACAATATATATATATATATATATATATATATATATATATATATATATGTCTACAAAAAAAAAGTAACAAAATCATCATTTTAATTTTGTATGTTTTAGATTCAATTCTAAATAGTAGATATTAAATATTACTTTTAGAAGTACTAAAGAAACCATGAGTTTTTACTCAAATCCATATGAGCCCATCGGTAATGTTGGAAGAATTCAGCCAAATACATTTGTTGATTATGACCAACCTCATCCCTATTCAACATCACCTCCATCACACTTTTCTCATTTTTCATCCTTAACCCAACAGGACAATCCCTTTTCCAATCCTCTTCATAACGATATTATCTATTCTCCCATATATCCATATTATGTCTATCGATCCACATACAATCCTCCTCCACCATTTCAATATTCTTCTTTCAATACAACACATTCATTTCAACAAGAAAATATGTTTTCTTCCAATTCTACCATGCACTCACCTCCTACTTCGCAATATTCCTGTCATCATTCTACCCATAATAAAGAAAGTAGAGGTGAGAAACCATTGGGCCCTTTTATGACTGGATTCCTATGGCACGTATCAAAAACCTCTCGAAAACCTTCATCACGTAAATTCACTAAGCTCAATCAACCAATGGATATAATTCTCAAGTATTTACTTGACATAAATATTATTGAACTTCCTTCCATAAGACAACCTGATACCACAACATATTGGTTTAAACCTGAGCTACATTGTGAATATCATAGAGTAGATGGGCATATGACACAAAATTGTAAAGATTTAAGATGTGTAATTCAAGATTTGATTGATACGGGTCTTTTTAATACAAAGGAATTACAATCTACAACTGATTATAAAACTCCAGTAAACTATCAAACTCCTACACAAAAAATACCAATAATCAATCAAGACATGGGGATCTCCCAAGAACCCCTATTCAATTATCAACAACAAGAAACCAATCAAATATTTCATTTTAATGTGTCCCATCATGATGATATTATTAATATTGTAACAAAAACTACAAATGAGCAACCTCAAGTTCAATCAACTCAATCTGATATTCAAGATATGGATTCCTCATTTGACCATCCTTCAAAATGGAATTTAAGCATAGAAAGCTTATCTTTAGAATCAAAATCTCAATCTGAAATACACTTTGATATCCAGCAACAAGTGATTACTCCTCAAGCAAATATATCCCTTTTAGAAGTATTACAAAGTTCTCATAAGGAAACTTTGTTCAAGATACCTAGCCAACAATTTGTTCCTCATCATATTTTCTCTAAGAACATAATTAATGGTGTAAACCCTCTTGAGGTTAACCATATTTCATTCTATGATGAGGAGATTCCTTCCTCTACTCCACAAGAAGACTACTATCTTTACATTATAGGATCTAGTAAAGAAACACCTGTTAAAACTATCATGGTAGATAATGGCTCCTCTCTTAATTTATGCACTTATCAATTATTCCAAAAACTCAAATCAAAGGAAGAAGATCTTAATGAATCAAATGTTATTATAAAATCTTTTAACAATGAAATTCAAGAAGCTCAAGGTACTATAAATTTTCCTCTCAATATTGGATCCAAGATCCTGTATACTTTGTTTTCTGTAGCATATTGCCCTTCATATTACAACCTACTTCTCCAGAGTCCTTGGATACATACGATGAGGGTTGCCCCTTCCACTCTTCACCAATATTTGAAATTTGAACTTGCAAGTAAAATTGTTACCATACATAATGACCCAACACCATTTGAAGAATATTTAACGGTTGAAACATCAAGTTCTATACATTCTCTTTTGTCACAATTATCTTCTATCCATCACTTTTCTTCATCCATATATGATCATCCTTGTTTACCAAATAACATCCATGCATATCTTTCACATCTACTCCCTCCATCTTATCAAGATTTGGAATATAGTGATAAAAATGAAGAAACTTCTTATCTTTCTGATATTTTATTTTGTAACATGATTAATTTTCCACATATAAAAGTCAAATATTTTGCTATATTATTTTACATTATAACAAAGCTTTTGTTATCGCTACCTTTTATTCATCACCTTCTATTCTTACCTTCATCACAACCAAATTATCCTTCAAAACCTCCTTTGATTTTGAAGCAACCTTAGACATGCTATACTCAAATAACCTTGTATAGTATATATAGACCATCTTGTATATACCACCAATTCCATCATAAATCAAAATCAAAAACATCAAAAAAAAAATCAAAATCCTCAAAATATTCAAAAAAAAAATACTAATGCAACTAAAGACCTTAAAGGTAAATTTGAGCCCAACTGGCTTGGACCATATATTATCACTACTAAATTTGAATCAGGAGCATACAAATTAGCTAGCTTAGATGGTAAAGATTTAAAAGAACCTATGAATATTATGCATCTTAAGCGATATCATGCATAAAATTTTTTCATTTCATCATTTGTACATATTTTGCATGTTGTCTTATTTTAAAAATATATCAAACTGTTTATGCAGAAACAAAAACAAACAAAAATAATAAAAATAAAAACAACAAGACTCTTTTGAAACAAAAACAAAATAAAGAAGAAAGAGAGAGTCAAAATTCTCAAAAAGTATTTATATATATCTTCTTACAAATGTTGCAGTTATATATTTCAAATTATTTTGGATAAATTAGCATTTATTTGGAATCTCTCACTTTCACAAACACAAAATAAATATCTTGATTTTATCTGGCATGATTACTAATCTCTCTTATATCAAAAGTTCACAAAATTCAATTAAATAAAGTTTAAGCACAGAGAATTGATCTTGTTATTTACTTAAACCAAGCACATCCTTTCACAATAAAATGATTATATTTGTAATGTCCATGCTATGCTACATAGTAGAAGTGGTTTCTTGAGTGAAAAGTTTCCCTGCTATCCTATCATGCACATGGTCTAGAATCTTTGAGAATTGGCAAAAGGACAAGCTCACCCCTACCCGGAATAAAAATCCCTTGCTCTACAGCTAAACCGAGCAAGTATCCCTAGCATAGAAAAAAAAAGAAGAAGCAAAGTTCAAGAAAAATAGAAAAAGAAAAATATTATTTTATATCATTACAGCATTATCAAGCAAAAATACAAAAGAAACGAAATGAAAGCAAAAGCAAAAGCAATAAAATCCCTTTCCCTACCCTTTGAAAAGAAAAGAAGGGTTGATGAGCTTGAATCCCTAGAATTCTCAATTATTCAAAAACTATGAGGTAAGCCCCATAACAGGTGGTTTGTGCCCAACCTGCTTGGCCTTGGGTAACTCCTAGCATGGCGATATGTTTGTCACATTAGCGACCTTCTTTTGTATAGACCTATGTCTTCTTATGGATTAGCTAGCTCTTGATAATCCGACTTACATAGTAGTCTAGTATGGTTATATGCATCTACATCATGGTTAATGAACACTTATTTGGTTCATTCAAATCACTTGTATCAAATTATCTTGCTCAAAACTGGTAAACAAACATAGCAATTGCACACACATTGTATTTGAGAGATTTTGTGTATCATTATGATAAATCAAGATTGGAAATGAACTCACATATGCACATGGGATTCCTTGTAAATCTAACTTTTGTCTTTAAGATACTTTGAAATATTTTTTTGCAAATTGTCTGGAATAATTCATTTTATTCTTTATACAAAGACAACTACATACATAATAGAAAAAAATTTCTTTCAAAACCATACAATCAAAACACACACACACACACACACACACACACACACACACACATATATATATATATATATATATATATATATTGTCGACTTTCGCGACGATGGTATAGTTCCAAAACCAAAATTGGAATTTTATGCCTAGCGCAAGTCCTCATCTTCATATTTTCAAAAAGTAAAAATCAACCATGCAATAAAACAATCTATTTTCTTCTTTGATTTTCGCGATGATGGTATAAATCTATACCTACATATTCTATGCCTAGCGCAAACCATTGTACCAATTTTTATTCTCCATTTATTTCAAATCAAATCATAAAAAACATATGACTTAAATCATTATGTTACACAATTATGTTTTCAAAAGCATGCACATTATCACTATTTCATTGTCATTATGTCAACCTTCAAATTTTGCAATGATGGTATAATTCCTAGGGAATTATCCAAAAAAATTTATCACACCTAGGAATTTATGCCTAGCAAAAATTATTTTAACATTATTTCATGCATACTATTTTTATGAATATCTAAAAATAAATCACCATCATCATCATCATTTACACCATTGCACCAAAGTCTTAAGACAGTCTCTTAAGCACTCTTTTACTTTTTAACAATATTTCTATACTTGGATTAGCTTGATGACCGAGTGAGTGATGACTCCATGAAATGGTCTATCATAGCGACAATGTCCTTTGAAATTATTGTTAAAAGTCTTTTTATTTTTATCAAATCATCACATCACAAAAAACCAATTTGTTACATCAGATTATTTCATTTAAATTTTAAAGCATCCATTCAAACCATAATATTTCCAAATGACATAATCATATGAATCATCAAATCAATCAATCAAAACATTAAAAGCATGATAAAATTACATAAGACACAAGTCATATGATCAAAAATATCTCATCTATATCTGTATCAACCATAATATACATCATATCAAAACCAAATCGGTATGCCACAATTTATACCTCGGCATACTCAATCCTCTATCAAAAATAATAAATACTATATATCAATCTGTGCAATGTAATCTGTAGTAGCTAGCCTCGAGAACCCCTTGAGCTCTCAGCCTCATCTCCTCCCCCGCCCTGAGGTGGATGAGGTGGCCCCATTACAGTATGTGTGGTACTACGAGTCCTAGTCATGGATCGGGATGAAGTCCTTGATGACCCAATCTTGATTGGATCCATGATGGTAGCTGACAGTGGTAATCTCTCCTCCTCTAGCACCATCTGGTGGTATGGTGTCTGATAAAATGTGATTTGGGCAATAGCCCATGCTAGCTCCCGAGTGCTCACCCCTCCGCTCCGTGCTCTGAGGTGTGCAACCTCATCTCTGAGCTGTGTGGCCTCCTCTCGGTATCATGCAGCCTCCTCCTATAGGGTCTACACCTATGCTTGGAGATGGACTGTCTTCACTCAGAGATTCTCTGTCTCGCTGCTCTCCCTAGTGTCAACACCCTTGCCCTTATCGTGCGATGGTGGCCTCTCTCTCTATGGATAATGGGGTCTCTCCTCCCTCCTCTCTCGCTACCGTAGCCTCTGCTATGCCTATGGTCTCCTTTGCTCTCTCCCGTCGTGACCCTGGGTTGCCTTAATGGCTGCCTGGCACTGCCTCCCCATCTGACGTACAACTGCATGGATTGGGCCCTGAGCCATCGTCATCCGAGAAGGGAGGATGCCTATGTACTAGGCATCATAGTCATCGGCTACCCCAACATTGTACCCATCCACTGGCTGAATGGGGGCATCATCTGCATCTTGACTCCAGAATCGCTACATATTTGGAGCCTCGCTAACTGTAGTGTTATCTTGGACAGTCTGGGAAAACTTGTAGTCTCTTAAAGATGGAATCCCCTACTATAGACTGAACTACCTCAAAACTCGGTCATACCGATGGAGCTCCACCTCTCCCATCTCCATCCTCAGCAAATAGACTCGCCTAATGTGATCCAGCTCTTGTTCATCCTTGGCCCACCCTGGATGATCTCTCCAAGGCCTCTAGATGATCTGGTCAGAGACGAGGTCATCAAGTAGTCTTTGGGACATCGGCAAATCTATCCGTCGCTGTGACCCTCTCTGAAGCCACCAGTAAAAAACTCAGGGCCTCTCCCTATCAATCCCTGTCAGTGGGAGCCCTACCGGCATTTGCACCGCAATGTGCTCCCAGCACCAAACCTATAGTAACGATGTCATAACCAGACATCGACCGCCCTTGTACATGACCCCATGCAGGATCCTATACAACCGGCATAGTACAAAGCTCCCCCAAGAAAATCTATATATGTGGTCTCTCATGTCATAGACCACATCTACCAGTACCCATGGTACCCTGCATCTGCTCTGGTGGCATAACAGAAGTCCACCTACCACCCCAGCCAAAACTCGTGTGAGTCTAGATGCCCCAGGCATCTGACATAATGACTCGATGTTCACTCCACCCTTCTCCAGGGCGAATCTCGGATCACCACACAGTCGCATCATCGCATGGCCCTAATTGGCCGTGGGAGTGATCAGTCGTCCTTGTATGGGGATCCTCAAAATCCTCCATACATCCTCTAGTGTGGGAGTCATCTCCCCTATCGATAACTAGAAATAGGAAGAACCCGGATACCACCTCTTTGCTAGGGCTATCAATAGCCCCATGTCTGTAGAAACTTGTGGCATGTCTGCCATGTGCTGCAAGTTGACCTATGCCAGCTGATCTCGCTCTACTTGATACAGGGCGGCCAAGTCATCCCTCAACCCGTCGTATTTCCATTCTCTGCTCTTTAGTAATCCTCTCTACAACATAAACAAAATCAACAATAAAAATCATTACTAAATCATTAATTAAAAATGCAAGTTAAAATAAGTTCAATTTCATATATGATGATATCGTCCACAATTGGATGATATCATCCTCAATTTGAGAAAATTTGTCTCCGATTTTGCCAGCCAAAATCATCCCCTTTTTTACGAAATCGACGTTATCAAGACGATTTCGGGGAAATAGAGACGATTTCATCTCGACGACATTAACGGCCTAGAAATGGCCACGATGCTCAAAAATCAAGCAAATCTAATCTAAAAAGCATTAAATTCTACACTAAAGCATTCTAAACTAAGTTTAGACCCTTACACATAGCCCGTGCTAGACCTCTGTCGATCTGTGCACTGTCTCGACCATTTTTGTCTCCAAAGCTCTAAAAACCAGAAAAATGAACAGTAACAATGAATTAGGGTTTTACCCTATTTTTCTTAATTTTATTCAAAACACAATAAAAAACATTTTAAAATTTTGTTTTTTCGTGTTTTTACCTCAAACGTTCGATTTGGGTAAAAACACAGAGGGGTAACCATAGTAAGCTGTCGTACGATTCAACCAAGAATCATCGCCTAAAAATGGGAATAATTTTTGCTTTCTCATAGATTGAGAAGAACTCATCTTTAACGCATTTTCTTTGAAAAATTTGCTAAAGAGGGGGCAAAATGTAGCACCCTAAAATTGACACAGTAAAACCTTAATAATTACAATTACTCTAGTAAATATTCAAATTCAAATTTCAACCCCCAAAACCGTTTTCAAACCGTCGTTTAACCCATTTACTCCTTTCCCATGCCATTTTTAGAGTTTGTTTTGTCCGTTTGGCGATATCGTCTCCGATAAGACGATATCGCCTCAGATCGGATGATTTCGTCTGGCGTAGGACGTCCAGATGATCTCGTCCCAAACTGATTTGTGCATAGTTGGACTCTGTTCCAACGACATCTCTAATCCGGGAAGAAGCATGTTTGCATCGTTAGAGACCTCCCCCATTGGAGATCTCCCAAATTGGGATGATCTCCAACCTACCAACCTCTATCCTAAGCCTATTTAATATTAGGCCCTCCCCTTAGCATCCCCCTGGCTGAATTTCCCTATGATTTGATATTTGCGTGCATTAAAAAACCCTAGAGCATCATTTGCAATTTGTTATTTGAAGTTTTCTTGTAGGGACCATATCGATTTTCAGCTGGAGCAAGTTCAGATTGTCGTAGACAAGCTCGTTCAATCTCGGACGATCCCATCATAATTCAAGATGATTTCATCACATCTAGATGATTTCGACTACAGTCTGCATTGGGGGCAATCAGTGCCTAGAGTTTGCATGTTTTCTTACATTTATCCACTATTTTATTCTAAATTTAGTTAGTTTTATCATTATTCCTTGCTATTCTTCATTTTGGAGTTCATCCATATAGATCAAATGCATAATTAAGTTATAATTGTCATTAAATTAGTATAATGCATTCATGTTTTTGTTTATAATTTTTAGTTTGATATTGTTATTGTCATTTTACACTGTTTCCCTATGTTAGCATTGCTGTATTTTCTGTGTTTTGCACCTATTTCTCTATTTGCAGGTCTCTGACGAATTCGTCAGATCTCAGACGATCTTGTTAGATCACAGATGATTCTATTAAATCAAAGGCAATCCTGACTGCTTCAAAAATTAGAACCTTCATCAGACATCCAGATCAGGTATGGGTCTTTAATCCATCTTGTTCTTTCTATTTTTCTGTCCAAATTTTTTTTTGTCTTCATTTAAATCTGCATTTCATATAGAATAGCTTAGATGCATTTTGGCCAAACCTAGGACTTGGATGATTAAAGCTAAAACTGAACACATCAAACACATTCCCAACCTAGGCATGGAAACTGCCATTCAAAAGTTTCCTGGTGAACCCACCATCCATCAAAAAATCACCATAATACACGTCCCCCGAGAGACAGGACCTTCGCAAGGCCTCTCAATCTGAGGTACCACGCCATCCTTTTCACATCCCCCTTCCGGGCACGGATCCTATAGCCTGAAGGTAAGGGTTTGAAAAATTTGGAGCAATACAGATATCAATGAACAAATATTGAACATTTGTTGCAATGGTTCCATGAGTGACCCCATGATTCTCTAATTGAGGCATAGTTGGATGGATGGTAATACTTGTATAAGCACATGTGGGAGCATAAGTTGGTATGGCAAGATAAAGTTGATTGTATGGAAAAAAATTTGATATCAAATTTTGTTGTGCCCATGCTTGATTTACCATTGAGGTTTGATTGCAAGCCCCTAGTTGTCCTACCATAGTTGATTGCTCCATTCCATAACCTTGTGGCCTCAATTGTTGATCTACAATCAGAGCTTCTGTGTAGGCCGATGCAAGATCAGTAACCAAGGGATTCATCCTAACAAATATGGCAAACAATGGATCCAATGCTCGAAAGTATATTTGAAGAGCACCACTTTCCTCAATAGTATAGGGAGAAATTAGTCTCGCATAAATCTTTCGAAACCTCAAGTTGAAATTTCTCACTGGCTCATTAGGTTCTCTTTTGCAAGAAGTAAATTGTTGATATATCGTGAGAGGATCAATGAGCAACCTAAATTGATTGATAAACTCATATTTCAATTGAGTCCAAGATGTAATAGAACCAGTGGGTAAATTGATGTACCAATCATATGCCACCACATCTAGAGTTCCAGGAAACATTCTACATGCCACATCCTCATGTTCGACATTCCATCTAACTAGGATATCCACATAGGCTTGAATATGTTCCTCGACTAATGTTGGACAATTGTGTTTAAATTTGGGAAAATGTTTTTCTATGTTCTTGGATATATCATGATAATCTCCACTAATTTTCAAAGGATTAACATGTATCCCATACCACGTTCCTGCAGTTGTAGCCATTAATGAAACTCAAAGAATAACTTCAAAACCAATTTGTTAGTCATGAATAAAAGAAGGAACCATGACAAGGCAATATTCTAAAAATGTAAATTAGTTTCTGATTCACCATATCGCATATGTGCAAGTAAAGAGCATACTCCTAGTGTTGTAGGCTTTCTGATTCACAAGATCGCATTACACGCAAGTGAAGAGCATAATACTGACAACTATATTTTAGACAAAATAGTTCCTTACAAATAAGCATGAAATGACTATAAAATATCAAACATGTAACGTATGAATAATCATGTTAGCATCAACCAATAGATGTATCCATTAAAATCAAATAAAACTAATTGCATGGAGACAACCTCATTAGTCAAGACCAATTTTTTTTCAAAATCAAATCAAAACACATTATTTTTGTATGAACAATCAAAAGCGTTAGAACAATGCATAGCAATTCATTTCATCCTTTTAAAATTACAAGGTTGTATTGTTAAAATAGGGCTAAAGATAATAATCAATAGGGCATGAAATATTCAAAATTTAAATCCCTATAGCATTTAAATCATATTGAAATAAACCAATTCAGGCCCTCCTTCTAGCGCCAAAATGTTGAGTGGTATTTTCATCCAGTTGTGAAAGTACACTCTCCTTTAGGATTTGGGTTCCAAATCCCCTCTTGCAAAGAAGTTAAACAAACAACTTCTCCAAGGTCTCCGCTGTATTAGCATTTGCATATGTGTATTAGTAATATCAAATAAAGATATTCAATTTAAATGCTTGGAACACCTTAGTGATTGCAAGTAACTGTAAACAAGGGGCAATGTTGGTTTTTTTTACCATGAAACTTCAGTGATTGTTCATTGAACCAAAATAAATCAAATGTGATTTGGCCTTCATATGACAATGATGTAGTGCTCAAAATACCCCTCTTTCGTAAAATTAGAATTTTTATGAAGAGAGGGTAATTTTAGGCTCAAAAAATGAAAATTTGTGAAATGCCATAAAACATAACTCCTTCAATGAAATTGGAATTTTCATGAAGGGAATGTCATCATAGGCTCATGAATGAAACATGAAACTAAAAAAAAATGAAATTCAGTCCAAAATGGAAATTTTCTATTTTCGGATTTTTTTTTTTAATATGTACTAAAACAGCAACTTCGATGAATTTTTAAAAATACTAAACAACTCCGAAAATGAAATTTCAAAGTGCGTATTGGAATTCTGAAGTATAACCTACGCCATGGTGAAATTATTTTTGGATTTTGATATTTTTTAAATGTTTATTTTAATGCCTGAAAATTAAAATAAAGTTAAAATTTTTGGAAAATAAAATGCAGAAAATGAAAATGAAATGCAGAAAATGGAACACAAGATACATTTAGTTTGATGCTATCCTATTCCAACAAAACCGAAGATGCGAGGTTTTCATGCATGCAACCTAACCTATTGGACTTGCAAAACAAGCACAATTCGGATAAGCTAAGTGCTGGCTCCTAGGGTTTTAAATGAGGTTTTCAGATTTAAACATTCACATGAAACAACCAAGAAAACTTGCATAAACTCCATTTACAAGCCTAAAATTTGAAAAGGGGAAAAATAGACATTTAATATTGCATGCAGAAAATGACTCCTTCTTTCTTGTCCATAAGATGCAACTTTCTAAAACTTTCTGTATTAAAAATTTGTCATTTTACAATAACAGAAATTTTTGGTTTTCCCAAACTAGTCAATGGAAGAAAACGACTCAAACAGGTCTAGAATGACCCTCTTGCCTTCAAATATGCAACTCTGCTCACAGTAGTTTCCAACCCCTCTCCACTTCTTTGAATGGCATATTTAAAACTTCTGAAAAAAATTTGTTTCTCCCTCCATGACTGTTCGTTTTCTCCTTCCCTTGTGCATGCATGTGTTTTGATTTCCAAAAAAAACTTTTTGTTTCTATTTTGTGGCCCTTCGTTTCATTTTCTCCACATGGGCTTGCGTCTGTTTCCTTTCGTGTGTAACGACCATCTTAAATGATTTCAAATCATTAAATATTCCTTATGTAACATTTTGTCTTATTCATTGGATTTTGTCCTTATGTCCACGTCACTATGCAGTCTTCAGTTTCACTATCCTGGTGTTCATCACTAATATTAGACGCACTGTCAACTACTCTGTTCGCTTGGAAAAAATGCAACATGTCACAATATCGTGACACTTTTGCCTCCTTGCTCTCTTTTGTTGCTTTTAGCCATGAAAATGTAACATGTCGCGATATCACGACACTTTTTCTTTCTTGTTCTTCTTTCTTCTCTTTTGGCCGCAAAAATGCAACATGTCACGATATCGTGACACTTTTTCTCTTTTGGCTGTGACAATGCAACATATCGCGACACTTTTTCTCTTTTGGCCATGACAATGCAACATGTCACGATATCGCGACACTTTTTCTTTTTTGGTCACGAAAATGCAACATGTCGCGATATCACGACACTTTTTATCTTTTGGCCACGATAATGCAACATGTCACGATATTGCGACACTTTTTCTCTTTTGGCTGTGACAATGCAACATGTCGTGATATCATGACACTTTTTCTCTTTTGGCCGCGACAATGCAACATGTCGCGATATCGCGACACTTTTTCTCTTTTGGCCGTGACAATGCAACATGTCGTGATATCGCAACACTTTTTCTCTTTTGGCTGCAACAATGCAACATGTCGTGATATCGTGACACTTTTTCTCTTTTGGCCGTGACAATGCAACATGTCATAATATCGCAACACTTTTTCTTTCTTGTTTTTTCTCTTCTTGTTTGGCCACGAAAATGCAACATGTCGCGATATCGTGACACTTTTCTTTCTTCTCTTTTGGCCGCAAAAATGCAACATGTTGCGATATCGCGACACTTTTATTTCTTCTCTTTTGGCCACGAAAATGCAACATGTCATGATTCTCCTTTCTCTTTCTCTTTGCTTTGGACCGCGAAAATGCAACATGTCATGATATTGTAACACTTTTTCCTCCTTGCGGTGTTTTGCTTTTTCTTTGATATTTAGCATATGGGCCACTTCGGTCTTCTTGGAAAACATGCAAAAAAATGTGGGTCTTGGGGTACATTGTGGAGCAACCACAATAATACCTAGCATCCATATCTCCTAGGACTTTCTGAGGCATGGGCATCTTCGGGATGGCACGTTGCTCTGACACCTGCTGCTCCAGGATGTCCTATGTATCTGGCTGCTCCAAAACCCCTACATCATCCCCAGTGAAGTCATCAACCTCCACCATATCTACATCAATGAGTAGAGCCCCCCAAATCTCCCTCGATGCCTTGACAACCCCACCACCTGCTGCTACTACATTAGAAACTCCCAGAGGCCCCTCATCCTACCATCCCTACATCGTCCACCACTGGATGTACTCTACAGTCACCCTAACATTGTCCATATCAGGGACATCAATCACTGCATCAGACTCCTCACCCAGTAGCTCAATGATCGGTCGACTAGAGTCCTCTCATCACCCTGACATCGATAGATCAAGGGCTCACTAGGCAATCCCTGGTGCACCCCAAACTATCGAGTCACCCAAACATACAAGAAGTACTCCTACTCGGTATCATGCTTCCCGATCAACCACCTCCCCCTGTGCACCCTTCGGAGCCACTCCTTAGCCTTAGTCTAAGCTGGACAGTCCTGGTATGGCTGCCATACCACCTCCCCAGGAGCAAGACACGATAAGGCATTAGTGTGGTGACTAACATCACCTGCCCATCATCGACTCTGCCCATGCTCCTTTGACCTCTGCCATAGAGCACCATACCCAATATCCCTATCCACCATATCTCCCCAAATGGTCCATGGCAACCCCTGCGGCCACTCCACAACTATGTGCTGCCACCCCCAGCACTGCAACAGATAGCTGCACCCAATCCCCTTTTGCCTCAGACAACAAAACTCGCACAGCTCTTCATATAGCTATGCTAGTAGTGTTTGACCCCACCTCATAATTAGTGGCGCTACTGTAGGACACTCCACTAGTTTGAACACTACCTCAAGTAGGTTCCAAGGGAACCTCGCACCTAAGGAGTCGGGAAGTAGCATGTTGGAGATGAGGGTCATGAGCAACGCATGCCTCACCCCCAACACACCCTTCTCTAGCCACCACCGCACCAGAATCCCATCAATTAGGCAGTCCCCCTTTGCCCTCTCCACCACCATATCCACCCCCATCTTTGTCGCATGCCCAAAGCATCGTGTCAGCACCATTATTTACTGATCACAAGGAGTCGTCCGAATGGGCAACCCATCTATCAGAATCTACAAAATCCAATACATGTCCTCCAAAGTCACTGTCATCTCCCCTGTTGGGATATAAAAGGTGTTGGTGCGGGGATCCCACAATTGATCAGGGCAGTCAGATATGCCTAATCCCCCACCATAGGCTCCAAATGCGTCACTTGCTTGGGCCCAAGGGCATCAAACCAATCCCAATATACCATAGTTAGCACATATTATGCATCAAAAAATACCGTTGACTAATGGTACCGACTCTTCACAACCTGAAAAACAAAAACAAAACAAAAACATTAAAACATGACAACAAAAAAATTGTATAGCAATAAAACGAATGTACAACAATGTATACAAACAAAAACAAAAAAACAAAACATAACTATACAACAAAAAAACAAATGTATAGTAGTGTATATAAACAAAAAAAATAAAAAAACTACACAATAACAAAATTGCATTTTAGGGTTTCTACCTTAATTTCAAAATGCACAGCAAAAATAACAAACATTAACACAATGTACAACAAAAACATTAAAAAAAAACTATGGTTTTAACTATACTTAGACAAAATAAAACACAATAAAGAGAAGGAGCACCTACCGGTCTTGCCTCGGCTCTACCACTCGAAGATCTGGTCTGTGCACTCATGGTGTCGGTGAGAATTCAGTAGAGCTCCGCTACGCAAACTCAAACTCCTCCTCACAGCTCCAAATTGCTAGAAAAAACAATTGCAAATGAGCCCAAAACCTAGTTTTGGCCCTTAAATAGGCTCTTAGGCCTGTAATCGTTCCACCCTAGGATTATTACAAAATTGGTATTCGTCCCACCCTGGGATGATTACCGAGCAAGAAATAAAGCAACATAAACTGCAAAACAAAAATGCAACAAAAAATGCAATAAATCTGCCAAACCAAAGTGCCTTTGTGCCATACATTCTTGGCATGCAAAAATGACATCGGGGTCACAAATTATCACTATCCTACTCCCTAAGAAGGCTACCATAGCTAGACCACTCCACGGGAGGATGAATTTTTGACAATTTCAACCCCAATAGGCATCACAAAAAAGGGTCAAAACCCACCCAAAAATAACATAAAACTGCCGAACAAATGCGCCTTTACGCCATACATTCTTGGCATGCAAAACCGATGTCGAGGTCACAAATTATCACTATCCTACTCCCTAAGAAGGCTACCATAGCCGGACCACTCCACGAGAGGACATATTTTCAAAAATTTCAACCCCAATCGATGTCACAAAAAAGAGTCAAAACCCACCCAAAAACAACATAAAACTGCCAAACAAAGGCGCCTTTGCGCCATACATTCTTGGCATGCAAAACCGACATCGGGGTCACAAATTTTCACTATCCTACTCCCTAAGAAGGCTACCATAGCTGGACCACTCCATGGGAGGATGAATTTTTGACAATTTTAACCCCAATAGGTGTCACAAAAAGGGTCATAACCCACCAAAAATAGGTCCGATTGTTGGGAAACTACATAAGCGTTCAACAAAAAACAACTGAAGGCACCCTTAAAAAAGTCATATTGGGTCAAGCGACTCATCAATTTTCTCATGTAGGTCATTCCCTCATCGATTCGTCACTTGAGGGGGTAGTCACACTTAGTCACCAATCAACAAATACACACCCAATCAAGGAAATGGCATGCATTCAAAGAATCATTGACAAAGACAATCACGCTCTTGCTTGGGGTAGCAAACAAGAAATAATCACAAGCTGATCAAACACTTGGTATTCTAGAATCATGAACTCAAGGTTCCCACAAACAAAAGGTTGCGCCCTTTGCCTATTCATGACTGAACAATGTCCAAGATCAAGTAACACCTCACCGAAAAATGTTAACACTTGAGTTAAGCTCCTTAGCTCGTTAGAAGTAAGGATTCAAGAATGCGTGCCCTTTCCATACTTGGGGTATCAAAATTTGGTTAGGTTACTGAGAAACCATAATCATTAAGTGCTTTGGTTATCTATTTTTTCTTAGCACTGTGACACGTATAGTGCATCCCAAAAAGTGGCATCTATAGACACCAAAATAGCACCAATCCAATTATGTGACGACAAGCACTGACCAAATTGGCATACATAGCCCCTAGGGCAGCCCCTAGAGGTTAAAAAGTGGTCCTAACAACTCCCAAAGTAGTTTTGGAAGGTCATAGGTCAATTTTACACCTTTCAAGCACTCTGCTCCCTATTCGTTCCACCCTAGGATGATTAGATTGCTATTCGCCCCACCTCGGGACGATTAGCAACAATCACTCCAGGGTGGGGCAAATAGCAGGTTTGATGGGCAAAAGGTCAAACCTTGACAAATGGCATCCCAGATCCGCCACTTAACTCCACCTTCAATGCATGGGAGTGTGAGTGAGTATTTTTAAGCTCAAAGAGGCAGTCATGGATCCCTTAATCATGGAGGAATCTTCTCTCCCCTAGGAAGGCATGATGGCCAAGTGGTGCCCCTGCATGCACATTGAAAGGATACCCTCAGGTATATAAAATGGTGAGTCTTATCACCCCCAAAAAAAATGGAGCAAGAGAATTTGGAGCAATGGAGTGCTGCCGAATTATACCCTCACCCTCATTGTGCTTCCTACATCCTTGATCTCTCTTTTGGAAGGGAGGTTATTGGGTGAACATTAGGAGCGCAATCTGGACCCAAAACTTGAATAATTGGCCACAATCCCACACCCAATTTGTGAACATAGCCTCCTAGGAAGTTTTGGACCCATCCCAAGTGGATTGGTGTCAAAACCAAGCCCCAAAAAGCGGGCGTCCTGCCCTTAGGTGCCCCACGCACTGTTGTAGTCCCAATCGCCCCACCCCGGAGCAATTAGAAATATATAGCAAATTTCTTCACTATTTATTTTGCATCATGTTTTGTGTGTTTCATGTATGTTACGGTTCAAATTTTAATGCATTCTGACTTGTTTTTACTGTGTTTTCATGGTTTTACGCTTTTACTAACCTACAAGGAGCACTTTCGAATACAGGGTAATCTGGGAAGAATCTACAAAATCCGACCTTTTGGATCGTCTCAAAATACCCCATTTTGCCTAACCCCAAGTTTGCAAGTGTTTTGGAGGCCCCTGGATGGGACAGTGTTTGTACATTTTATGACAGTCCTAATCGTCCCACCCCGAAGTGATTAGAAATATACAATAGATTTCTTGACTGTTCTTTTTGCAGTGTGTCCCTGATGATTTTTACATGCTTCTTTTCAAATTTCATTTCATTTTTATAAGTTTTGATCACTGTTTTAATTATTTCATGTATGCATTAACCGGAGGCCTTGGGGATTGCATGTTTCCCTCCATATGCATGTGCTATTAATCATTTGTTGTTTCTCTGTACGTAGGATCTTGACACTGGAGGGGAAGCAAGGAATGACAGATGCACTCACATAAGTGGCGGTGAGTTTTGGCCCGCCCATTTTGAATGTGGGCACATGGAAGATCTCGAAGGGAAGCATACCATCCGTTGGTGTAACAAAATTGTATCGAATGCTCCTAGCCCATGAAAATGGGGGAGACATATTGTAACCTGATCTCAAGCAAGATTAATAAAAGATGCTGCACCTTTGATTTTGCTTTACATATTGTTTCATTTTGTTCGTTTTCCATTTTCATGCACTTTAAGTTCTTCGCATCTTCGTAGGACTTAGCGTTTCCTTAATACATCTGCTTTTTTTTGCATTGCACCTGGTACGCCAGTGCTTCCATAGACATGCTATCAAAAACCAATCAAGTGAAGCTATGAGAAAGTGTGAGAACTTATCAACTAGAGGTGACATTTGATTGGCTTAACTTGCAAAAGGTCAAATAATTAAAAATGCTATACAATCCATAATCTTGAAAAGTGAAGTGAACATCCAAGTGTTGATGCTAACAAGTGCATGTTTTAATCCATAATGAGTATATTTATATAAGGTAAATTTACAAGTATGGATATGGATGTAAAGGAAATTGATGCGTATATGCAACGGAAGCATTATGAAAGGAATAATATGTAGAAAAATATGTACAATATGAAGTTGTGGAACTAAAAGATATGATATTGGGAAATGTCAAGAAAGAGGTGAATAGATGAAGATAATATGATGAGAAGAATGAATATTAGGTGTGGTTTCCCCAGTATGTGGGGAGGTGTGGAAAGTAGAAGAGATGGATGCAAGAGGAGAATGTGTGTGATTACCCATGTCGAGAAGAGTGATAGGCACAGGATATGATGGACAAGAGAAAAATTGAATGAAGTAGATTGAAATGGGTGAAGGAAGCAGAGAAGGAAGAAAAAATAAAAGAATGGGGAGGATGGGAAACTCAACACAAATATGTAGCCGCTCCAAGCATGATCATACAACAATGCAAAGTAACCTGAAGAGATGAAGAAGGAAAATTTAGCATAGGTATGTGGCCTCTCAAAGCATGACCATACAACAATGAAAAATAACAAGAATAAAGTAAATGGATGAAAATTTAGCATAGGTATGTAGCCCCTCAAAGCATGACCATACAAAAATGAAAAATAACAAGGAAAATTTAGCATAGGTATGTATCCGCTTGAAGCATGACCATATAATAATACAAAACAACATGAAGAAAGGAAGAAATTCAAAAAGTAGTGGAGATAATGAGATAGAGAGCTAAACTAAGGATGTGAGGAGTAGTGAATCTTAGGTCATGAATGACCAGACATAGTGGAAACGTGGCTAGGATTCTGATAAGGGGTGTGGTTGTGTAGCTATTGGAATTAGTGGGATGTGGAAGTGAATGAGGCATGTGATGGTATGGAGTGAGGTATAGGATGAGGTGGGATTCTCTAAACTCAAGTAGGATATGTGGCATGCTCGAAGGGTGGAGGAGCTTTCCCATCCACCATGTTGTGGATGAGGTATGAAGATGCAACACTTGTTGATGTCATGCCCCGATTGACGATGGTAGACATAGAATTGGTGTTCATTGTATCCCCTTTGTTTTGGGTTAAGTGGATCAGTTAGTCATATTTTAGGTAAAATTAGGATCCCTACATGAAGAAGTGGATGGAATGTGTTTGAGAGAGGCTCTGAAAGGATAGGCATAGGGTAAATGTAAGGCATAGGTGGTGATGAGCATAGGGGAGGTGGGATAGGTATGGGTGGGTTGATTGTATACCTTTGTTCTGGTGGAGGCTACATGTAGGGAGGGATGTGCATGGAAGAGGATGAGGATGTATGAGTTGTACCAGAATGGTGAGTGGGTGAATGACATAAACAATGGATTACATGTAGCTCAAGGTTGTCAAGTTGAGTGAGAATATGTTAGAGATCGATGGGTGGAGGAGACGGTATTGAGGCAGGAGGAGAATGAGAGCCTAGTGGAATGGGGGAGTTGGAATATGGGTGTAGATATGGGGATGAATAAGGTGAAGGAGGTGAATATTGATAGTGATGATGTGGTGGTGGTGGAGGCTAAATATGAGTACCACAAAATGGGACTATAGGTATCGATAGAATAGGTGGGGCTTGTGATAGTTGTAGAAAGCGATGTGGCCAATATGGGTGTGTATGCAAAGGGATGGATTGAAATACCATTATGTAGGGGTGAAGGCAACCCTGACAAATATGGGAAAGTAGGTGGGTTACCCTTGTTAGGATGGGAGGAGACAAATGAAGGGTATTGAGCTGAAGAAGCAAGTAGGTAAGGGTCTCTTTCATTCACTAAAGTGGGATGAGATGGGCCCCTTGTGTTAGGGTATGGGGAGGGGGAGAATTTTCCTATATCTACAAAAGAGGAGAGAGTGTCTTGACTATCATAAAAGTGAGGAGAAATGGGTAAATATTTATGATCAATTAAAGAAGGCCAAATTGGAGCATCATGGTTTGTATGGGAATAGGATGAATGGTGAACATGAACATAATCAGGTGACTTCATATGTTTTATCGGGGTGATTGATGAAGGGAGAAGCATTGAGAAGTCCTACATGATGGATTGAAGGTATTCCATGATATAGATCTAGTGTGATGTGTCCCATAAAAGGTAGTGTGGTCGGTGATAGTGAAATTGCAGGGAGAAAGACACAAAAAATATATAAATTATATATAAAGTATAATTTATTCTGTTATGTAACAGAAAGTGTAGAGTGTGTGTTCGATGCTATGTGTGTTGTGAGTGTACTAGCAAGGGAAGATGTTATTAAGTTTGGAGTAGAATAGGAGCCCAAATAAGCCATGGTGTCCACAAAATGGTTGGAAGAACATGGAGTGCCCTCGATATCATAGCACTCGAGCTAAGAGAGTAGCGACTAAGTAATTCATTTATACTATTGGAGTACAGGATAATGACATTACCAAAGTTATTTAACTTGATTGATGACAATAAGAGAATCACCAAAGATAAAAATATATCTGATGTGCATAGAAAGTGTATGCTTCAAGCAAATAAGGAGAGATTCATGTTTAGTATATATATATTTGTGCAAGAAAAACCTAATTTAAAAGAGAAGGGGAGAGGTTCCCCATCAGGTGTGGAAAAAATCCCAACACCCCTAGTCTGGATTTAATGAGAGCCATCAAAGAATAGTGTTAAACAAACTGGCATTTTGGGTTCCATATATTCTTCCATTTTGGTGATGTGAAATATGGAATCATTGGAAATTGAATATGGAGTGGTTGATTGTTAGATAATAGAGCATCAAAAAGTTGGTTGGTGATGACCTATCCTTTTATGGAATTTTTGAGAAATGAATTCAAGGTCAAATTTAGTAAGGAGCATGATCCATTTGGTGGTACAAGAGTTATGATAACTCTTATTCATCATGTATCATAAGGGGTTATCATAAGTGATAACAAAAGTCATGTGGTTGAGCATGTACTAGCACAACCTTTGTGTAGTGAAAAATATGACCAGGCATAGCTTCTCCATGTAAGCGTATCACATTTCATAGCTTACCAAAGTGTGGCTAATATTATATATGGCTTGCTCATGGTTGATCATGTTATTCTAATACAATAATGTTCCTATTGCAAAATTTGTGGTCGAAATGTATAATAAGAATGGCAACTGATGATGTGGTGGAGATAGGACTAGAGTGAAGTAAGATAGGCTTTGATGGTGTCAAAGGTTTATTGGCAGTGAGAATCCCTTTTGAAGGTTACCCATTTCTGCAATATATGGTTGAATGGTTTGCATTTTTTAGACAATTGGGTGATGAAGAGAGAATTGCTTATATTTTTCCCTACAAACTACGTAGTTTTTTGAGATTCATGGGAGGATGCATCTCAATGATAGTTTTCACTTTTTTGGAATCAACTTCAATGTATTTTTGAGAGACAATGAACCTCAATATCTTACCTAAAGTAACACCAAAGACATACTTCTTTGGGTTTAACCATACGTTGTGTTCAAGGAGGTGGTCAAAGACATTATGAAGATCTACGAGATGTTATGAGAGTTATTTTTATTTAGCGAAGAGGTCATCAACATAATATTCCATGATTTTATGCATGTATTCATCAAATATATAAGTCATAGCACACTGGTACATTGCCCTAAAATTATTTAGGCCAAATATCATGACCTTATAATAAAAAGTCCCCTAGGGGGTTGTAAAGGATATTTTGTGTTGATCAACAGGGTTGATATTGATTTGGTTATAGCCATAAAAGCTATCCATGAGAGATATCATTTCATGGATCACTATAGAATCAACCAATATATCAATTTTGGGGAGTGGGAAATTGTCCTTGGGATAATATTTGTTCAGATCCCAAAAATCAATGCATACACAAACATCTCCAATGGGCTTTGGTATTGGGACCATGTTGGATACCCATTTTGGGTAATCAATTGGTTTTATGAACCCCACACCAAGAAGAATTTGGAATTCGTATTTAACCATTAAGGAAATTGTGGGATGCATGCATCATAATTTTTTCTTGATGATATTGGCATCCCCATCAACTGTGAGGTTGTGTATGACTAGTTATGGGTTGTGTCTAGGCATGTCCATGTAGGACCAAATGAAAAAATTGATGTAATATTTAAGGACGGAGGTAAAAAATATGCGTTCCTCTAAAAAGAGGCTAGTCACAAGTTTAATGATGTGGGTATTGGTAGTATCATCACCAATGTCCACATTGATAGTATCTTCTACAAGCATCTGGGATCCATCTTGGAGTTGAGAAAGAATGGGAATGATATGGAGGTCATTGATAGCCTCGGGTAAGTCGAATTCATCATATTTATATACATACATATGATTAATCCAAGGAATATGAGGTGTAGGGGATGATTATGAAGTGTTTGTAGTGTGTAGCATGGGTGGTTATAGCAAGAATATTTATGACAAAGGTATGGGTGATATGTTAGTGAAATCGATGAAATCTGGGTTAGGTGCATTGGTGTGATATAGATGAGATGCATAGCAAAGTGGGGTGAATAAGTCGATAGAAACCATGTTAATAGAGGTGGCTAAGATATTTAAATATGGGGAGCCTAGATATGAAGACTCAGAAGGATGTAAATGATGTGTTATATTCAATAGAGGAAATATAACCATGAGTGAAGAGTGGGGTTGAACCATAGAATAGTGGGCTTGCTGGCGATTATGGAAAGGTATGAATGAATGAATAGGCAATGGATGGGAAGGTGATTTGAGCAGGGAGAAGTGAGGGAAATGGTAGCAATATATCAACTAGATCATCAATGCAGTAAGTGGACATGGAATCATAAGGTGGTGCTTCTTGAAAGAATGTACATGGAATGTTGATGGTAGAATTGGGTGATGGATACTCATCGAGGATTTTAGTGTTGAATTCCTCTTCTAAAGAGTGCATAGAAACTACTAGAGGATGAAGAGTGAGGTCTTTAAGTTCATATTCAAGTGGGTGAATAGTTGTAGTGTGATAAATGAAACTAGATTTATCCATAGGTAGTTTAATGTAGGGATTAATGGGTATCTGTAAGACCTATTCATAATATCCTAGCCCAAATACATGCCAATGAAAATGTTTAAGTTAGTTTAAGGCAAAGTGTGGATGGATGGGACATATTTTATAAGGTGTCGTAAAAGCTATATTGTGATGGTGGGATCACATATTTTGGGAGTGATGAATACAAACCTACATTGATGAAGTTTGGATGATTGTTGGGTGGACCAAGTGGTATGATGGTACAAATGGTTAGCACTAAGGTAGAAGGGTGACCAAATTCATGGGTATATTGGATCATGGGAGGATGCACATGAGTGTCATGAAAATTATATTCATCAAGACCATAATTGGTCATGAAAATAGATACTTGTTGCGATGTATGGGGTGGTGAATGAGGTGGTGAGTTTGAATTGGAGGAAGAAGATAAATTTAGAAATCATGTATAGTAGTAGTAGAATATTGGAATAGTTGGGCATCCAAATGAGAGGCTCATTATTCCTAATCATGATATTCAATTGTGGTGGCAGGAATGGGATGAGCAACATGTGGAAACTACGATGTGGGGTGAGCAGGAGTCATGCTACAAGATATAGTGAAAGATAAATGTTGAGGATGGAATGGAAGTGAAGGTGTATGAGGAGTAGGAAGGATATGAGGATCTATAGAAGAGGATGGATGAGAAGGAGTAGGAGGCCACAATAAATGTGGTGAGAAAGGTATGGACATAAGAGTGGGATCTATGTAAGAATATGTCTTAGAAGGAGAAAGAGACCATGAATAAGGTGGAAAAAAAGGTATGGACATAGGATGGGATCCATGGAAGAATATGGAGGTATTTTTGAAGTAGACATAGAGGAATATGCATGCATTCCATGTGAGTGATGTGAGGATGAGGTAGGTGTTGGAGAGGAATTAGATGTCTCTACCTGATGATTTAAAGAAATAGGAAAGACCTAGGTATAATATGATGAAGGTCCTAGTGGGAGATCTGCGATGTAAAATTTGAATGGGTCACCATCGATGGGAATGCAATGGACTATTTCATCATGCACATATTTGAGGTGATGATTATATGGAACACATTACATGTCATGAATCCATGGATGTCCAAGAAAGAGGTTTTATTGCATTTTACCTTGAATGACTTAAATACGGTATACATGGTCCTTACATCTATGCAAATAGGTAGGATGATGGAACCTACTCTGCGATGCATAGAACCATAAAAATAATAAATGTTGAGTGATGGTGTAGAAAAATGAGTAGGTGGAATGTGGAAGTGATGAAGGGTGGTAGTAGATATGATGCTAATGGAAGAATTAGTATCGATGAGGACACACTTATAGGTGATGTTATTGATGGTTGCTTGGATATGTAAGGGAGGATCAACTTCCTCACCTACAAGTTTGGTAATCTCATGGTCATGGAAGTTGATATAAGGTTACATGTAGTGAGGGATGTTCCCAATAAAATTTACAAATGTATTTATGTCATGAATTTTGAGTTTGAATGAGTGAATAATATTCTTTAATGCCTTGTGATGAGGGTGATATTGTTGTAAGAGGTCAAAAATGGATAATCTAGCCAGGGTGTTGTGCAACTAATGAGTGAGACTACCATGAATAGTGATTATATTGCATGGTAGGGGTGGTGAAACATGCGATGCTATGGGTAAGTGAGAAGAAGTGGATGGTATTGGAGGTGAAGCTATGGACACATCCTTTTACGATGGATAGAACTAGGTAGTAGTGGTGAGATTAATCATCCCAACCACTCTATGTGAGGGAGGATCATTATGGATATTATTAACTTGCCTAGGTTGGGCTTATTGTGTGGGTTGAGTCCCTTGAGGATTGGTTCCTCCATGTTAAGGCAATGGGTTCTTATAGATACCTAGATTTTGATTTTGTGGTATGAGGGGGTTCAAAACTTGGATGGTACCCCGATCGATAAGATCCTGTACTAGGCTACAAAATGAGCGATAAGGCCCAACATCATGGTCATGCTATCGATGGTAAGAACAAAAGGATTATTAATTTAACCCATTAGGTTTGGTTTGATTCAGGTTAATAGGTCTAATTTCAGGTAATGTGACATGACCAACATCATACAACCTCTAGAATAAAGTTGGTAGTGGTTCAAAAATTAGGGTCCAATTGCATTATGGAGGTTAAGGACGAAGACTGTGAGCTTGTTGTGGATTATATGAAAGAGGTGTATTAGTTTGAAACATATATTTTTGCGAAGGATGGAATCATGAGATCAAAAATGAGGTTGGATAGGCCACTGCCACTTGATTTGTTTATGGTGGTTTTAAAAAAGGTTGATTCAAAATATTGCAATTGAAGAAAAAAATTGAAGTATAATATGACTTCTACTAAAGTTTGATTTTGCCATATTGGACTTTGATGTCCTCGATGACTTTTGCCTAAGCAATGGCTTCATCAAACATGTTTCTTTGATGAAGTTACAAGGGTGTAGAAATATTTTTATGGAAACCTTTGACAAATAGGGTGATGAGTTTGAGAGATGAGAGGCTATAAGCTAGGTTGTGGATGACCGATATCTATAGAGAAACAAAATCCATGATGGGTTCACCATCATCCTATCATAGGGTATAAACATAAAAAAGTTCATCTTTTTATTTATATTGATGGAAAAATATTCAAGGAATGCATTAGTCAATTGTTCAAATGTGAATGGGCTATTGCATGGGAGCATGGTGTACCAATAAAGGGATTTTCCCCCAAGTGAGAGAGCAAAATTATGCAACATGAGGAGGTCACTACAATGGAGATGGTAGCAAGTGAAGCAATAGTTACTAATATGTTCTTGAGGATCCTCTTTACCTTTGTATTATTCAAATTTTAGAATTTTGAAATGGCACAGATAAGGAGGAATGGGAATTAAAGGATGAATGGGTTCATTCCATAACTCACTATATATGGGTTTCTAGGGCTCGTAACTAGTTGTGCATAGATCCAACATCTTGATTTGTACTTGTAAGAGCTGGAGTTTAGTTGATGGTGGTGCAATGAATTACGATGATACAGTGGAAGACTAAGAATAAGGGGGATATTAGAGCTGCTACTCCTCCCATCATGAAAGGGGAGTATACTAAAATTATTCTTGTGGATGCAGTTGTTGAAAAATGTGAAATATGGAGGCCAATGGGAGAATGTGTTGTGTGGAAGACATCCGTTGTGAAAGGAAATATTTTGATTGGGTACCTGTACCTTTTGTATCAAAACCTATTATGATGGTTGTGTAGTTTGAGACGATGACCAGGAAGGAAGTGTCATGAAGAATTGAAGTGTAATATAGTGTCATGAGTGAAGTAGGGGAAATATCATGCCAAAATATGGTAATTGCATTGGACCAGATGAGAGATGAATAGAAAAATTAGGTTGGGTAGAATAACATGGGGCATTGGTGAAATAAGATGGATAAAGTGGATTATAAGAAGAAAGGGGGATGGAAGGGGGAACCTAAAATGGATGAGGTGGAGGAATTTGAAAGGTGGAAGTATATGAAGGTAGAAGTGGAGTGTAATATGGCATACCATATGTAGACATTAAAATCTGGTAAATATGATTATGCTACCATAAGCAAAGGCTAAAATGATAGACCAAGGCCCTTAGGGCAGCCCTCGATAGGTATACAATGGTCCTAACCACTCAGTGCAAGATTTTGGAAGGTTTCACGCCACTTTTGGGACCTTTTGAACACCCTATTTCTATTCGTCCCACCTTGCAATGAATATAAAACCTATTCATCTCACCCTAGAGTGAATAGTAGCATTCATCCTGGGGTGGAGTGAATAGCAGGTTTGACCAACAAAAAGTCAAATTTGGATAAATGGCACCCAATAATGGTTAGATTCCTAGATATTATTGCTCACAAGTTAGAGAATGTAGTAGAACTTATGACATACTCCATGAATGAGGCCAAGTTTGGAGTTTCTCTTCCCCCTCCAATGCATGTCACCCTGATGGCCAAGTGGTGCCTCTTTCCCTTGCATGCATTTTGACCCATGAAGCCTCCTTGGGATATAAATTGGATGCATTTTCCACACAAAAGAGAGGGAGAATTTTGAGGACAAAGCAACGGAGTGCTGCCAAGATTTCTTTTCACCCTTTTGTGCCCATTTTTACCTCAGAATATCTACCTAGTGAAGGAGGTTTTGTGAGGGAACTAGTAGGCACAATTTATCACATAACCAAACCAAAACATCTGAGTGAATTTATTCACAAAATTTTATGAAAAATACCCCCCATAGTGTTTTTCATCAATACCCAATGGAATTGGTGGCAAAATTTAGGTAGAAATGGTGGGCGTCCCACCCCCAGGCACCCCCCAATCTGTGACAGTCTTATTCATCTCACCCTATGACGAATAGTAATTTGTAAAAAATTTGCAATATTTTTTATTTGGTTATTTTCTACATATTCATACCATTTTGTAGTTAAAATTTCATGTCATTCTTAGTTATATTGGCCGAGATATTATGATTTTAGTGTTTTGTAGGGTCTCATGCAGGTCCCTGGAGGTCATCTGAAGAAACACCTAAAATGTTAATTATTTTTTAAATATGATCATATGGATTTTCTTAAAATATCATGTTATGTATTCTGTCTAATTTCTTGTGTTTTGGATATGTGTAGGGCCATAAATTGTTTGCTTTGTGTTTTGCATATTGTGCATGGGTATTGCAATTACAAGGCACCATTAGATTCAATATTGGCATAAATTTTGGTGATATATTCCCAAAATATTTTGTTTTAAATCCCTATGTAATTCCATGTCATTTGGGATTGATTTGATACAATACCTATGCATGTGCTTACTACTAATATTTTAGTGTCTGTGGGGATTACATGTTTTACATCATATGCACTTGCTACTTGACGTCTCTTGTTTCTCTGTGCATAGGTTCAGGTTAGAGAACATATTGGTAAGTAGAATGAGACACAAATATCAAATAAATAAGTGGCGACAATGTTGGCCCACCCACTTCGATTGTGGGTATAAGGAAAGACACTAGATGTGCACCCGAGTTACTTGAAGGATTTCAATCCTTGGGCACACGATTTGTAAACATTTGTATCATACATTTGAGCCCTCAAAGGGGGAATTTTGTAACCTATATTTGATCTACCTAATTAATAAGAATTTGGTTTACTTTGCATTATTTCTTGTTACTTGCTATCTTTTCCATATTACTTGCATGCTCTCATTTGATGCTTGTATGTAATAGGACATAGATACTTATATTTTTTATCATCATTTTGTGCAAAAATTTTCCATACTTTAGTGGCGATCATAGTGGCACCCTGTCCCTTTTGCGTTAGGTGAATTTTGAAACTTATTTTTCATCTTTTCATGTTGTAGGTGCTATTCATTCTGGTCTAAAACAAACTCTGACCTGCTATTCTCACCACCCTGGGATGAATGCGAGTTTGTCCCACCCTAGGATGAATGTAGACCTCCTATTCATCCCACCCTAGAGCGAATAGAAACCAGAGAGTTTTCAAAGCAAAATTCTAGAAATAGCAATTTTTGACAGTGATGAGGTAGGCATCTGAATCTTCTATCTCTGTTTTTCATTTTCGAAAACTGTTTTATTTATTTTTCTCGCATATTTTTCTTGTTTAGAAATGTTAAAAGTTATATTTCATTTTTATTAAACACAAAATAACAAAAATATACAATAGTAGGAAATCAAAAGAAATCAGAAGTAGGAATGCATCTCTTTGTATTGCTTGCTTGTAGCCTACCCAATGGGTAGGCTAGCATTTAGGGTTTCATATTTCTAGATACATTTGTGAGTTATTTTTATATTAGCTCTCTGAAATTAAAATGTACCTTTCCTTGCATTTAGTGAATGACCATCGGATTATTCTTTATTTACTTTATTTGGATTAAAAAGAACCACACACACCACGATTCACTCAAATGCTAGTGATGTGGACTTCATCACCATCCACTAGTAGAGTTCAATGAGGTGGATTTCATATCCAACCATTGTCTCAAATCCCATGAACCTTGTTATTTTACAAGATCGGTTCCAAGATCCATCATAGCTTATGGGTTATAGAATGTATCTCTCTTTGGAGAGGTATATCGCAGACTACGAGTGAACTGGGTGAGGAACCAGTAGGACCTGTGCTCCTTGGCCATGTGTGGACCTCATCACCACATATTATAGGTGGGATAACATGACCTGGAGTTCATAGCCAAGTTGTCAAGCTACGAGTATATAGGGAAAATCCAATCCAACATGAGGTTATCATTCAACAATATTTCAAACATGTGACACAAGGTCCTCTTTTATGAAGAACACATCTAAAACACACAAAATATTCTAGGGATTCACATCTAAAACTTAAAAGAGATAACAATTTATCTTATTGAATTTTTCCTTCCTTGTTTGATGTTTCATTAAGAATTTGTAAAAGAAGATAATCATATAGGGTTTTGTAGAGAGTTACGATGGTGTGCACCCACAACCAAGCCTAATCATGGATGAAAGTTGTAGAGAGTGGACTAGGAGATGTGAGTCATCTCTGTTATAGCCCCAGGGACTTGATAATACCTCCCTGGTGAGCCTCTACTCACCCTAGCCCCAAAACAATAGGGCACGAGCCACACCTATGAGGGATCCCTATGCAAGACACCCATAGGGATGATAAAATTTACTTGGGAGAGTGTTCATAGTACATAGATACATCACACGCCTTCCTGAATGAAAGGCAACAATACTTTGAGATGCTAGTAGATAGAGCGGTTCCATGCATCCACATACCTGTTAGGGCTAACATGCTTGTTCATGGGATAGAGCTTGACTTCACACACTAGGTAGAGTAGGTTGGTATGACCTTGCCTACACATCACCTTGATAGGGTACAATAGATTAGGAAAATTGATGGGTATGATACTCATCGCTCGGGCTAAGCCAAATCCACCTTGCCCTTCCTCATCCAAGAAGGAATGCATGAGTTACTTTCCTCATAAGTAGTATTCTACACATGGATGATGTGCCTCTACGCTCATTGAGTATAATGAGCATATGCTCTGGCTTGAACCTCAAGTCAATGCAAAAACCCTCGATCAAGGAAAGTACATGATTAATATCATAGATTATCTTGAATGAGGTAGGCCTCAAGATGAGAATCCTAGGCCTCTTATGCCCTGCAAAATAGAAAAAAATAATCAAGTAGTTGCAAGATACGTAGAATACCAAGCTCAGTTCAAGAATCTTAGACAAGATAAAGAGCGACTAGACCACTTGCATCATCTTGATAAAGAGAGAATCAAATAGTAGACCAACAAGCTATTCTAGAAGACTCTACAAGAGAGGGTTCCCACCCCTAAGACACATAGGTAGGAGGTCCACCTAAGATAATCCAAACTCATTCAAGATAGGTATCCTAGACCTTATCCAGTGTTGCCTCCATGACCTCCTAGGCTAGATCAGGATGTGCCTCCCAAGCCAAACATAGGATTCTCATAGTGGATAGATAACCCTCTCTATAGAACAACTCAAGAAATGCCCTACGGGGTTTAAACAAAGCATGAGTCGAAGGTAGAGTACTTTGATATGCCTTACCAAGGAAGGTAGTGAGATGCCACAACCTCGTAATAGGTTGGAGGATCCTATACCTCTACCATAGGATGTGAAAAAGGACAAGGAGATCAAATCCTTAGACCCATATAAAGAGCTGCTAGAGTGCCTAGAGTAAGTAGAGAATAAGACCTCTAGGTTTGGATCTCAAAATACCATTATGCACCAATTGCATAGTCAACCCATCCATCCTTTGATGCCTACATCTCCATATCTAGAGCAATTTAAGTTACCTTAATTGGCTATATTTAAGGGAGATGAATATGCATAGGAACATGTCACAAGATTCTTGGGCCAATGCTTTGGCAATCATGAAAATGATGCTTTGCTTTTGCATATATTCATGAATACCCTCTCAGGCCCCATCTTGGAGTGGTTTTACCAACTCCCTAATAATAGAATCCACAACTTGGACCAACTTGAAGATGCATTCCTAGAATGCTTCACCTTCAAAACCAAGAGGAAGGCGATGCTGGCCGATCTAGCTGGGTTGAAACAATATGATGATGAGTCAACAACAAACTATGGCAATAGGTGGTGAGTCCTACTCATAAAGTTGCCTTATCTTATCCCCATGTCGAAGATGACTCAGATGTTTTCCAAGAGCTACTGAAGCCTATCTCCTTGCTATTGCATCTACAATAGTATGTGACTCTTGAAGATGCCCTAGCATAGGCTAGGATTTCAAGAGGGTAAAATTGCAAAGCCTCACAAGAAGGAGTGGAACAAGAATGATAAGAGCACCCCACTGTAGTCTAATCCAACAAACCACACCACCTTAGGTTTCCATTAGTGTCTCAAGGCCAACGCAAACCACACCACCTCAAAATCCTAATTATTAGGCCACACCTCGGAACTATGCCAAGGACAACCAAAATAGTCAAGGGTAAAATGAACATCACCCCAAGCGATAGTTCACTCCCATTGCAGAGTCTATGGAATCATTGTTTGAGTGCCTCTTAGTGGCCAATGTGATCCACCTACTTGAGAGTCGACCTATCGACCCAAATGCATCGAAGCCTAAAGGATACATAGAAGACCTATATTGCAAGTTTCATAGGCAAAACGGGCATGATGTGCAAATGTGTTACAAGTTCAAGCATTTGGTGCAAAACATGATCAATAGGAATTCCCTTTAGGTAGACAACCCTATCATACTAAAAAACCAACAAATGGAAGTCTAAAAATACCCCTTGCCTACCCATGTAGAGCAGGCCAAGTCAACACCCCAAGTGAATGATGTTCACCATGCCTCCCATAAGCAGGGGTATGTTGGCATGATTAGCATTATAATGAGGAATAGGTGGTACCCAAGTCCATTCATGCCACATACAACTTAGAGTGATGTCCCCTCGACATCGTAGCCTTTATCGCCTCCTATGTTGAGCCTCCCACCTAGGCATATGGTCACCATTAAGAGCAAGCTCACCCAGATCTTAAGAACAACATCTACCCGACTCTCCATCTATGAGCTCATTCAACAATTGGAACCTCATAGGGAAGCCTTGATGGATAAAATTAAAGCAATCAAGCTTTAGCCTTTGGATTATGACTCCAACAACTTCATGGGGCATGTGCGATAATGCACGAAACCAATGATTACCTTTCGATAAGATGAGCTTAAACTGGTTCCAAATGATATGGTAGATCCCCCTTGCACATCATCACATGTGTGAATGAAATGCCATACAAGAGAGTTTTGATAGACACTGGGTCTTCTAGCAATATCATCATGACAATAGCTCTCAAGCATTTGAAGCTCTCAACATCCCACATTGTCGCATCTACCTACACCCTCCGAGCCTTCAACAATGCCATATACTCAATGGTTGGTACAATCATCCTACCTATTTAGGTAGGGGAAAATACCATCCCAATGTTGTACCACATCCTAGAGGGTGATATGGCATACAATATCCTATTAGGCAGACCATGGATTAGGGATATGAAGTGTGTCCCTTCCATCGCTCATCAGTACCTTAAGTACACTCATGAAGGGCAAGTTCATGTCATCCCTATGGACCTAGAGCCCTTCAAGTATTACAATATTGTGCAGTAGCTCCCTGAGTCAACCTTGCCATAAAACCATATGTATTTTCAACCAAATAAATCCATCCAAGTTTTGACTCTATCACCATCATAGGCCATACCATCCACATCATTGGCACCCCCACAGATGTCTAGTTTACCTATGGATCCTTTGCCTAGTAACCCAGGGAAGCAGTCTATTAATGAGGCCCAACCAAACATATCCACCATATCCATTGAGGAGGTTCCTAGAAAAGTAGATGAGGAGCTACTACATGAGATAAATGATGAATTAGATCAGGTCTCACTCTCATCCCTCTTCTATCCGCAACCTTAGGTCACAGTGCACCTGGCTTCCACCAAATTGGGAGAATACATGGTTAGGAATGTTACAAATACCCCTGCTCTAGAGTTAGTTCAAGATATGGGTTGACCTCATATTCCCATAGACACCTATAGCACCCTAAAATTGGCGTAGTTAAACCATCAGTAAAAAGATCAAAAAATTGAATTTTAACCCCGAAATCACCCGTTAACCACTCACCTCGTTTTTCATGCCATTTTTAGAAATTTTTTTGATTGGTGGATGATATCATCACCGATCTGACGATATCGTCCCATATCAAACAAATTCGTCTGGGACAGAACATCTAGACAATTTCGTCCCAAAATCAAATTTTTATAATTAGCTTTTGTTTCAACAACCTCTCCAACTCGGGTAGAAGTGTGTCTATGCGGTTGGAGATTCCTACGTTGGAGATCTCCTAGATTGGGATGATCCCCAACCTCCTAACTTCCCCCTAATCCTATATAAACTTGGGATTTTCCCAGTTTATCCCCCTGGCTGATCATTTCCCTGTAACTCTAGTTTTTTGTTGCATTAGAACATCCTTGTCCGCATCATTTGCATTTGTATTTTTAAGTTTTATTGCAAGATTTTACTGTGTTTCATTCGGAGGAAGCTCGGATCATCACAGGCGATCCAACACGATTTTAGATGATCCTGATGAGATCGGCGATGATCTCGTAAGATTGCAGACAATTTTGACTGTAGTTCATATTGGGGGCAACCAAAGCCCCCATTTTGTGCTTTCTACATTTCTCTCTTATTTAATTATGCATTACATCAATTTATTTTTGTTCTGCATCTTGTAGTTCACCTCATTTAGCATATTTGCATGTTAAAATTTAAAATAAGTTATTAAAATAGTTCTTCCCATTTTATTTGCTATATGGATTTATTATTTAAGCATCTATACTATTATTTCTATCATTTTGCATCATTCTTGCAATTGCATTTTTGGTTTTTGGTGTCTATTTCCATGATTGCAGGTTTCTGATGAATTCATCTGATGAATTCATCAAGTCACTAATGATCTCATTTGATCTCATATGATCACCTATGATTTGGGATGATTCTATATAATTACAGATGATCCTGTCATATCCGGGATGATTTGGACTCCTACAAGCTTCAGAATCTTCATCAAACATCAGGAATCAAGTGTATTCCTTTCTATTTCACATATTATCTATATTTAGGATTTATTCATGTTTATTGTCTTCATATAAACCAAAATTCCATATAGAATAGCTTAGATTCATTTTTTCCAACCTAGGAATATGAATGATTGAATATAAAATGAACACATCAAACCCATTCTCAACCTAGGTGCGAAAACTGCCACTCAAAGTTTCCTGGTGAACCCCACCATCTATCAAAAATTCACCCTTATACCCCTCCCCCAAGAGGTGTGACCTTCAAAGGGCCTCTCCGTCCGAGGTATTGTCCCATCCTTCTTGCATCCCCATTCTAGGGCATGGATCCTTTAGCCCGAAGGTAAGGGTGCAAAAAATTTGGGCAATACATTTTTGGTGAACCCGACGTGAAACTAAAACACCTTTTGAAAATAATCCAAAAAAAAAAAACAACACATTATTAAGAACATCTAGAATCATTAGAAAACTGTTAAATTTGCATACCATATTTAGATGGTAGATTATAATAGAAGATGAGTTGTCACCATAAATGTTGAAAATCAGTTAACGACCATAGAGATTACTTCTGTGCTTAGAGTACCTAAAAAAAATAGAATCCAACCTTTGTGGGACAAACTTGATAGGAGATTGGGTATTATTGAATCTAGATCTGCAGAACATAGGCAAATTAAGAGGTTTGTCCTAGATAGAATCCCGGATCCCGATCAGGTGACCTTGTATCATTAACTTTAGAGAGCTTGCCATAGGTGGTTAGCAGATAAAAGAGCACTTGTGTCTTTAGAATTGTACACCTTTGAGGAATACCTTGAGAATGCAGTTGTAGTACATAAGTTTCTATCTCATATAGAGGATCAGGAAGTCGTTCTTACAGATAGAAAAATATGGAATAGAGTTCCTAGAGTTGTGTTGCATCGAGAGTATTGCCATGAACTTTATTTTTACAAGTTAGAGTCTGAATTAGATCATATTACCATAGCATACTTTGTCAAGTTCCTGAAAAACCACTTCCAATTTGAAGAGGAGCATTTCATGACTCCTGATGAAGTTGATCTTATCAACGATATCCATAAACTATTTATAGAAAACTAAGTCATTCTTTTTACTATTGTTATTTCTTACAACTAGCATGCCATTTTTTATTTATATACTTGTGAAATAATAATACAAAACAAAAATCAAAAAACAACAAAACATTCCTTTTTTTTAGTATTATAGTAGGTATATAGTTAAAATATATACCTCTCAACCCTATCACACACACACACACACACACACACACATATATATATATATATATATATATATATATATATATATAATATATATATATATATATATATATATATATATATATATATATATATATATATATATATAAGTATATATATTTGCTAAAACCTAAGTTTAGCACCATGCCTAGACTTAGGAATGGAAAACAAACCAAATAAGAAGAAGATTGGTTAGGAAGACCATTAATTGACCAAAATGTCCCTCCTGAGGACCAAGTTCAGGAAGAATAAATCCTAGACCAGCAAGAAGAAGAGCTTGTTGTAGCAAATGAACAAGAAGAAATTAATAAAGAGGAAGGATCCTCATCCCCTAAAATGTCTTTGGGAGGAGCTATCACTTTTGAAAACATGGAACAATTTTGGAAGTTCATTAACACAAATATTGGTGTTTTTAATAGAGCAGTCCATATGGACAAGGATCGAATTAGTGACACTCAAGCAACTCTAGAAGACGTATTTCACACATGCACTAATCCCTTGTCCTTTATTGAAAAAGAGAGTGATCAAGTTGGACCATCCAATTTGGATATAGTAGCTGCGATCCGGAACATGCAACAACAACAGGTTACCCAACCACCTAAAGTGCCTGTTAACAAGCCTAGGGTCATTCCTGCACAAAAGAAACCATCATTTACTACTCTATTTTTCCAAGCTATTGAGCAACATACCTCAAATCAACAAAAACCTAAAACAAAACCAAACACCAATTACCAACAATCTGGGATACAACATAATAATATTACAAATCCCCTTCATAATACTCTTCCTACCAACACTTTGCATAATAGTAATATAGCATCTAATCCTTATGCCACACCATCATACACTCATAAATACTATACCTATGTCCCACCAAACCAATATGGTGGACAAACTAGTAATCTTGAAACCATGATGAAATAGTTAGTTTCCCGCATGGACCAGATAGATCCCTACCGACCCTCGTACAATTATCGAGAGATGTGTAGTTAGCCTTTATATCCTATAGTTGTAGCACAGTTGTATCCTAAACATTTTCCTATGCCTATTCTACCCATATATAAAGGAACAGAAGATCCCATAGAGCATCTTCGTATGTTTAGGATAACATGTCATGATATATCACATGATGACTTGTTATTACTAAAAATGTTCTTGAAAAGCTTGGGAGGAATGGCATTAGAGTGGTATTATCAATTACCCACTAATTCTTTGAGGAATTTCTAAGGAATTGCCGAGTCTTTTTTTCATCAATTTAGTGCCTATATTGAAATACATGTGACCATTAAATATTTGTATAACTTAAAACAACACAAAGATGAATGCTTTGCTGATTTCCTAGCTAGGTGGAGACAATTGATAGGAAAATTGCACTTTGTGTTGCATTATAGGGAGATGTTGGACATCTTTATTAATAATTTGCAAGAGCAACTATCTTACGAATTATCAACTGCTACCTTGACCACCTTCGATCAGGCTATAGACTTAGCCCGAAGAGTGGAATATGCTCTCATTAGGAGAGGTCGGATTAAAAAGAAAGACGATGAAAAAACATCCAAAAATTAATATAAGAATAAACAAGTTGTGGGTGATGGAGTCACTGATAGCAAAAATATTTCTAATGTTAATGCTACAAAGACAACGAAGAAGTTTGTACTGAAACCTCCTGATAGACCTCCTCAAGAATTTACTAGGTTAAATCAACCCTTATCAACTATTTTACCACAATTATTAGAACGAGGCTTGATTCAATTACCAAATATCCGGGAACCTAATCCAACTATATCTGGATACAGAGCAGATTTACATTGTGACTTCCATAGAGGACCTGGACACACTACCAACTCTTGTAAAAGATTAAAACATAAAATACAGGACTTGATTGATAACAATGAGATGGAGGTACAAGCCTTTCAACCTAAGCAAAATCCTCCTAATAACACTCAATAGAACATCACACAAAACTAGAATCATAACGCCAATCAATCATTGGACATCTTTCAACATCCTTTACCAAAACATGGAAAGGAGGTGGCTAATCAAATTGAACATCATAATGTTCCTCCTCATGCCCGATATGTAGGAGCTATTAGTGGGCATTTACCCATTCATGATATGGAGACCTTTGACACAACTTTATCCATGGTTACAACCAAGCCTCTACATAATATTCAGATACCTAATTTTAGTGATACAGAATACGAGACTGAGAGTGATATGGAAATCACATCAAATTAGTCAAATAGCTTTGAAGATGAATCGAATACTATTCACCCTATCACAAGTCATATGGTTCCAGAAGAACCATTTCCAAGAAGAGTCACTACTAGACCATCGTCCCACCAATTAATTTCTAATGAGTTAGCTATAAACGCCAGACCAAGACCCATTCATCATCTACAGAATAATATTATGGGTACCATCGGAGTTGTTACTAGACAACAGACTCAAAATTCTCAACAAGATCAAATTCAGAATGGTGGATCAACTCCATTTGTTTTTAAGGTTCTTAATAAAGGGAATCATGCACCTAATGTTCAACCTAAACCTCCCTATAATATTAATGAACAATTATCAAATATTACAGCTAGAATTTCCATTTTGGACCTCTTAAGATCTTCTACCACACATAGAGATGAATTAATGCTCACATTAAGCCAGATGATGGTGCCTCAAGACATTCAACCCCAAGCCATGGCCAATACTATCATAACTCATGAATTTGATTGTATTGAATTTCGGGATAGAGACATACTGCAACATAGTTTACATAAAGATAACCCCTTGTATATTACTGCTTTAATTGGAGATGTAGCAGTCAAACGAGTTTTTATTGATAATGGTTCATCTTTAAATATATGCACTTTTGACTTTTACCAAATATTTGGGTTTAGAAGTGATGAAATGAAAATAAGTGATATGATTATAAAAGCTTTCAATAACAAAACACAAGAAACATGTGGGGTTATTACCATTCCATTGCAGGTTGGTCCAAGAACCTTGGATACGACTATGTTTATTGTACATTGCCCTGCATCGTACAATATACTCTTGGGTCACCCTTAGATCAACATGATACAAGCTATTCCCTCAAATTTACATCAATGTGTTAAATTTGAATTTAAGAATCAGTTGGTTACCATTCATGGTGATCCACGACCCTTTGATATGTGTGCTTTGGCAGAACCCATTGGAGTTCAATTTTACCCCGCGTTGTCATCCACACATCCTAATTCTCATTATCCATCTAAACATGTGAAACTCACACCCACAATGTCATCTACTTCTTCTCCATCAGATGCACCTTCACATATAGCTCAACCATCTTCTAAACAAACCACATTAGGACCTAAGAAATATCCTAATCCCACAACCAATGTCTCTTGTTCTACTCCTATAACTGCTATACCTATAATAGACCCATCTATTGACACCTCTACACCATCTACATCCACCAGAGTTATATTTTCCATGTCAGAAGATGTACGAAATGTTCCTTCTACCTCTTATGCTCTTACTGATGGGCTCTTACTCGATCTATCTAAAATCCTTATATCAGAAGAAACCAATGCTTCTATGCAAGATTCTCTTGTTTTAAATAATTTGCCATCATCTCCTTGTACCTTGGGCCTCCCACAGCCTATGGGAAGTATTTACCAAGTCAGGAGTTGTGCCTTTATTTATAAGGGATATGACTGGGGTATAATACCCATAAACATCAAAACTCATTATGATGGATATGCTCGATGTTATTTTACTAATGAATATACTAAAGCAAAATATATAATGCTTAAATTAGGATATAAAGGGAAATTTTTGGGACCTTTCCAGAATGGTATGAAAGAACCTTTTGAGGTAGAGCTATGGCCCACCCGATGTGGTGTGGGCCTATTTTATAGTAAGGGTCAGCCATTCAAGGATGATGACCATCTTATAAGTTACCAAGATTATTTAGATGAACGTGATGTTTTGCATTTAACGAATAAGCCATTCAAATGTAATATGCTATCTATAGCTTATCCTGAGATGATCATTGAATCCAACGATGAGTTGGAGGGAGATATCTTCCATGATGTCTCCGTTGAGGAATTATTACATAATGGATTTTATTTTGATGGATCTATACCTATTATAGCCCATATTGAGGCCATGACTCCTCAAGACGAATTATCCAAGCTAACCTTGGAAGAATTACAGGAATTAGGCGTCTCACCCGCCCAACCTAATTTTGAGAGAGATCTACACATGGTAGTAGAAAATGTCATAAAAATTAACATTGGAACCAAGGATAACCCTCACATAATCAACATCATATTAGAATTGAGTCAAGGAAAACATGATAAATACATTGTATTTCTTAAAGAATATGAAGATGTCTTTGCTTGGACATATGAAGATATGCCAAGTTTAGACCCTTATGTAGTTATGCATCACCTAGTAGTCCATCCGAATGCTAAACCTGTTAAACATAAACTTAGAAAAATGCATCCTAAAGTGGCCTTATTGGTCAAAGGACAGTTAGAAAAACTCTTGAATGTTATTTTTATACAAGCCATTGGTTATGCTGAATGGATATCAAATGTAGTTCCAATAACTAAGAAAGAAGCTACTAAGGTTAGGGTTTGTATAGACTTTAGAGATATTAATGTTGCATGCCCTAAAGATGATTTTCCCCTTCCCAACATGGATCAGATCATTGATTTTACTGCTGGGAGTGGAATGATATCTTAATGGATGGATTTTTTGGTTATAATCAGATCAGGATAGCTCCTGAAGATCAGGCTAAAACAACCTTTATTACCCCTTGGGGGACCTTTTGTTGGAAAGTGATGCCATTCGGTTTAAAGAATGTAGGTGCAACCTATCAATGAGCCATGAATTATATCTTTCATGATATGATGCATGATATACTACATGATTATGTAGATGACATTATAGCTTGTTCTACTGAAGAATATGACCATTTAGATGACTTGAGAAAATTATTTAATCGGTTAAGGGAATACCTTATCCGATTGAATCCAACCAAATGTATATTCGGAGTTAAGTTCGATAAATTATTGGGGGTTATAGTTTCTTTACGTAGCATCAAAATTGACCCTCTCAAGATTATGGCTATCACTGATATGCCCGCACCCACAAATATATCTGAATTACGGAGTCTACAAGGTAAGCTTCAAGCCATTAATCGCTTCATCGATAAGCCGACGGATAAAATTGGACCCTTTCTTAAGCTTCTTAAGAAGGATTTTTCTTTCCATTGGGACAACGAATGTCAGGAAGCATTTGAACTCCTCAAACAATATCTTCTTAACCCACCTATACTTTCGCCACCTAGGCCTGATCGCCCATTTATCTTGTATATTTTTGCTTCAAATTTTGCTTTAGGAGCTATGTTAGCTCAACTTGATGATGAGAAAAGAGAGCGTGCTAATTATTACATTATCAAAACACTAATTAGTTATGAAACCTACTACACAACATTAGAGAAGTTATGTCTAGCAGTCGTATTTTCTACACAAAAATTATGCCATTATATGCTCATTTAGAAAACATACATTATTGCTAAATCCGATCCCTTACGGTATCTCATGAGTCGACATTATTTATTTGGTCGCACAACAAAGTGGGTTCTTGTGCTAAGCGAGTTTGAACTCATATTTATAGGACATAAGTCTTTTTAGGTTCAAATCATAGTAGATCAATTAGCTGTTGCACCCTTAGCATCCACACATCCCCTCGTCATTGAGTTTCCTGACGAATGTCTTAAATTAGAGGTAGATCATTTAGAGCAATGGTCCTTATACTTTGAAGGAGCCCGATGCATGAGTGGGGCTGGTTCAGGTATTATTTTGATATCTCCATAGAAATATCTCATACCTCTATCCTTTAAATTAACGTTTGCTTGTACTAATAAAATTGCTGAATATGAGGCTCTAATCCTTGGATTACGAGCTACCATGGCACTAAAAATTAAAAATATATTAGTTTTTGGTGATTCTCAACTTGTTATAAATCAAATTAATGATTTTTATCAAACCAAAGATGATAAATTGTGGCCATATAAAGCATATGTATTACAATTAATATCTTTATTTGATCAAGTTACCTTGGAAGCTATTCCTAGAACTAGCAATCATGCAACTGATGCCATGGCCGCAGCTACATATCTTTACCCTTGGAGTTAGATGATGAATATGCTACCATAATTATTCGTTGACTCCAGGAACCAACTTCATTTAAATCATGCTTGGAACATTTGGACGTGTTTCTAATAAACGAAACTACTCCTGAAATTTGGTACACTGACATCCTCAATTTTTTGCAAAATGGAACCTTCCATAAAGGTTTTAATAGAAAATAGCACCGGTTATTGCATAGATGAGCAAGTCGCTTCATAATAATTAGAAATACCTTATATAGGAGATATTTTGAAGTTATCCTACTGAGATGTTTGAATCTAGAAGAGTCTAGATCAGCTTTGAGTGAAGCCCATGATGGATCTTATGGGGGACACTTTAGTGGTAACACCATTGCTAAGAAGATCCTTAGGATAGGATATTTTTGGCCTACCATGGAGAATGATGCACATGATTACATGTGCCATTGCGAAAAGTGCCTAAAACATGCTAACCTTGTCCATGCGCCTGCATAAGAACTGTAGGCTATTTCATCTCCTTGGCCCTTTTCAAAATGGGGCTTAGATATTATTGGAAAAATCAATCTTGTGTCATCTGATTTACACAAATTCATCATAATCGCCATCAAGTATTTTACGAAGTGGGTTGAAGCTATGCCCTTAGCTTCTTGCACTGGAACCCAAGTTTCCAAATTTATTTTCAATCAAATTATTTGTAGGTTCAGAATTCTTGCAAATATCATCTTGGATAATGGAACTTGTTTCAAAAATAAAGATGTAAAGAAACTATGTCAAAAATATAAAATTCAACATTGTTGGTCCACTCCCTATTATCCTCAGGGTAATGGCCAAGCAGAAGCATATAATAAAACATTAATTAAAATCCTCAAAATACTGGTCAATAAATATGGCCAAGATTGATACATTCAATTATATCTTGCTTTGTGGGCTTATCGAACTAGCGTTCGTATACCCACGAGCACTTCACCTTTTGTTTTGGTTTATGGCACTGAAGCTATTTTTCCCTTTGAATTAGAAGTTCCTTCTTTGGCTCTGCTACTTCAAGATACCAAAGTAGGAGATGAATATCATGTTGGCAGATTTAGTCAGCTAAAACTCGTACCTGAGAAGTGCATCAATGCTTTGGAGCTTCTTCGAGCCTACCAGAACAAGCTCAAACGAGCATATCTTAAGAAAGTTCATCACCGATCCTTTGAGATCGGTGACCTCATCTTAAAAGAAAATAAAAAAAATACTAATGCAACTAAAGACCTTAAAGGTAAATTTGAACCTAACTGGCTTGGGCCATATATCATCACTACTAAATTTGGATCGGGAGAATACAGATTAGCTACCTTAGATGGTAAAGATCTTAAAGGGCCTATGAACATTATGCATCTTAAGCGCTATTATGCATAATTTTGGTAATTTTGTCACTATATATATATTGTACATCTTGTCTCATTCTTAGTAAATTCATTTCAAAAAAAGTCATATTATGTATTCTCTCAATTCATAAATCAAAATCAATCAAAATTTTCACAAACATCTTTTATTTTTGCACCTGTCAATTCTTGAAGTATTGCAGTTACATTTTCAGTTATTTTGGATAAATTAGCATTTATTTGGAATCCCTCACTTTCACACTCACATGAATAAATATCTTGATCTTTTTTAGTATGATTATTAATCTCTCTTATATTGAAGTCCACAGTTGAATTAAATAAAGTTTTGAGCATAGAGAACTGATCTTGTTATTTACTTGAACCAAGTATACCTTTCACATTAAAATGATTTCATTGCAAATTCAAAACGATGCTACACAATAGAAGTGGTCTCTTGAGAGAAAAGTTTCCCCTACTATCCTATCATGCACATGGTCTAGAATCTTTGAGAATTGACAAAAGGACAAGCTCACCCCTGCCCAGAATAAAAATCCCTTGCTCTACAGCCAATCCGAGCAAGTATCCCTAGTATAGGAAGAAAAATAAAAAGAAAATTAAGAAAAAAAATCATGAGAAAAAGAAGCATTATTTCAGTAGCATTTTGCACCATCTCAGCAATATTTCAGCATTATCTCAGTATCAAGCAAAAAAAAAAAAATACAAAAAAAAAAGAGAGAAAAGAAAATAAAAAGCAAAAAAGCAATAAAATCCCTTCCCCTACCCTTTGAAAAGAAAATAAGGGTGAATGATCTTGAATCCCTGGAATTCTCAATTATTCGAAAACTATGAGGTAAGCCCCATAACAGGTGGTTTGTGCCCAACCCGCTTGGCCTTGGGTAACTCCTAGCGTGGTGATATGTCTGTTACATTTGCAACCTTCTTTTGTACAGACCTATGTCTGCTTATGGATTAGCTAGCTATTGATGACCCAACTTACATAGTAGTTTTGTACGGTTATATGCAGATAAATCATGGTCAACGAATACTCATTTGGTTAATTCAAATTACTTGTATCAAATTATCTTGCTCAAAATTGATAAATGAACAATACAATTGCACACACATTTGTATTTGAGAGATTTTGTATCATTATGTTAGATCCAGATTGGTAATGAACTCACATATGCACATGAGGTTCCTTATAAATCTAAATTTTCTTTGAGATAATTTAAAATATTTATGCACATCTTCTAGAATAATTTGATTTTTCTTACTTGAGAACATCTATAAAGTCACATTTATATATTTTTAACTTTCGCAACGATGGTATAGTTCCTAAACCTAAATTGGAATTTTATGCCTAGTGCAAGTCCTCATATTGTATTTTCTATTTATCTTAAACTCGAAAAATCAACTATGCAATAAAAAAAATTTTCTTTGGATTTCATGATGATGGTATAAGTCTATACCTAAAATTCTATGCCTAGCGCAAGCCATCATTTTAATTTTATTTCCCATTTATTTAAATCCATAAAAGCATATGGCTTAAATCATTGTGTTACACAATTGTACTTTAAAAAGAATGAAAATCTTTTCTATTTCATTTCATTATGTCAACATTCAGTTTTGCGACGATGGTATAATTCTTGGGAAATTGTTCAAATTTATATCACACTTAGGAAATTTATGCCTAGCAAAAATCATATTTTTAATATTTCATGCATAATATTTTCATGGACATCAGAAAACAAATCATCACCATCATTATTTTTTCATCATCACAACATGAAAGTCTTAAGAAAGTCTCTTAAGAACCCTTTTACTTTTAGCAATATTTCTCTACTGGGATTACCTTAATGACCTAGCGAGCGATGACTCCATGAAATGGTCATGTAACAACGACAATGTCCTTTGAAATTATTGTTAGAAGTCACTTTATTTTTTCATCAAATCACACCACAACAACCAATTTGTTTACATCAGATTATTTCATTTAAATTTTATGGCCTGACATAAAATTATAATATTTTCAAACAACATAATTACATGAATAATCAATCAACAATTAAAATATTAAAGCATCATAAAACATATGCACAAGTCATATCATAAAGAGAATATATATATATATATATATATATATATATATATATATATATATATATCAAGAAATATATGTACATCATATCAAAATGAATTGATATGCCACAATACATACCATGGCATACTCAATCCTCTCAAATATACAAACTATAGTCAATGTGTTGCTAGTCTCGAGAAGCCCTCAAGCTCTCAGCCTCATCTCCTCTCCTGCCCTAAGGTAGAGGAGGTGGCCCCATCGGAGTCCATCCTATGTCGTGGGTCCTCAATGTCGATCATGAGGATATCCTCAATGACCCCATGCTGATCGGCTCCGTAATGTCAACTAGCAGCTATAACCTCTGGCCCTCTGGAACCAGCTGGAAGTATGCTCCTTCATAGAACGTGGTCTGAGCAATAGCCCGCACCAACTCCCACATGCTCACCCCTCCGCTCCAAGCCCTAAGTCATGTAGACTCATCCTATAGCGTCTGCACCTAAGCTCATAGGTGAGCATTCTTCGCTCAAAGAGCCACCATCTCGCTGCTCTCCCCCACCTCGATACCCTTGCCCTTATTAGGTGATGGTGGCCTCTCCCTCTACTACAAAGGGAGGCCCTCCTCCCTCCTCTTTGGCTGTTGCGGTCTCTCTGAAGCCTTTGGAACTCTTCGACATCTCTCCAGAGGAGGTAATCATTGATCCCTCCCTTCGTGACCCCTTGCTACATTGATGGCAGCCTGGCACTGCCTCCCCATCCGTTGCACAACAACATTCATCAGACCCTATGCCCTCGTCATCCAAGGATGGTGGATGCATACATACCAGGAATCATATCCGTCGGCTACTCCAGCATCATCCCCATCCACTGATTGAATGGGGGTATCATCAATATCCTAACTACAGAACCACTACATGTCTAGAGCCCTGCTCAGTGTAGTATTATCCAAAATATTCTAGGAGTACTCGTAATCCCTAAGAGAAGGTATTCCTTGCTGTAGACCAAACTACCTCAAAACTCGGTCATAGTGGTGGAGCTCTACCTCTCTTTGCTCTATCCTTAACCAGTAGACTCACTTGATGAGAGCCAGCTCCTGTCCATCCTCTCCCCACCCTAGATGCTCTCTCCATGACCTCTAGGTGATTTGAACTGGGATGAGGTCGTCTAGCAACCTCTGAGACATCGATAGATCTATTCACCATTATGACCCTCTCTAGAGCCACCAATAGAAAACCCGAGGTCTCTCCCAGTAAACTCCTATTAGTGGAAACCTTAATAGCATCTGTACTACAATGTTCTCCCAACACCAAACCTGTAGTAGCGATGCCAGTACCAAATATTGTCCTCCCTTGTATACAACCCTGTAGAGGATCCTATACAAGTGACATAGTATAAAACTAACCCAAGAAAACCTGTAACCGTGGTCTCTCATGTCATTGACCACATCTAAGAGGAGCCACAGTAACCTGCATCCACTCTGGTGGCATATAATTAGGCCACCCACCACCCCTGCCAAAAATTGGGTCAATCAAGATGTCCCAAGCATCTACCTCAATGCCTCGATGTTCACTTTGCCATTCTCTAAGGCGAAGCTCAGATCCATGCATAGTCGCATCATAACATGGCCCTAATTGGCCGAAGGAGTCATAAATCGCCCATGTATGGGGATATTAAAGATCCTCCATACATCCTCTAGAGTGGGATCCATCTCCCCTGTTAGTATCTGAAAGCAGGATGATCCCAGATACCATCTCTCTAGTAGGGCTGTTAGTAGCCCCTTGTCCATAGGAATTTGTGGCATCTTTGCCACATGCTGTAATCCAACCTTCGCTAGCCTATCTTGCTCAGCCTGATCGAGCACGGCTACATCGCCTCTAATCCCCCCGTATTTCCATTCCTGACTCTTTAGTAATCCCCTCTACAAAATAAACAATAAAATAGCAAAAATTGTTAGTACATAATCATTAAAATCGATTAAAATTAATTTCATCTCATTAGAAAAATGATATCGCCCATTATTGGATGATATCATACCAAATTTAGCAAAATCATCCTTAATAGGACAAAATCATCTTCGATTCATCAATTTAGGAATCGCCCCTTATTGGATGAGATCACCCCTATTTCTTCGATTTCATCCTTAGATGAAATCGGCGATATAGGGACGATTTTGGTAGAATTGGGATGATTTCATCCCGCGGTCGTCGATGACCTAAAAATGGCTACGAAGCCCAAAAAAAATTAAAATTCAACTAAAAAATTAAACAAATCAAGCTAAAAACATAATAAACTAGGTTTAGATCCTTAGCCGTAACTCACGTCGGACCTCTGTCGATCTGTGTACTGTTTCCACCATTTCGCCTGTAGAGCTCTGAAACAGTGAAAGTGAACAGTAAAAATGAATTAGGGTTTTACCCTATTTTTCCTATTTTTATTTAAAAAAAACATTTTTTTAATTTTTCTTTTTCGCATATTTACCTGAAACGTTCAATTTGGGTAAAAACTCGGAGGGGGCACCATAGCAAGCAGTTGTACGATTCGACCTAGAATCATCGTCTAAAAAATTGAATAAAATTTTGCTTTCTCGTAAAGCATGAAGAACTCATCTTTAACACATTTTCTTTAGAAAATTCGCTAAAGAGGGGGCAAAATGTAGCACCCTAAAATTGGCACAGTTAAACCATCAGTAAAAAGATCAAAAATTTGAATTTTAACCCCGAAACCGCTCGTTAACCGCTCACCTCATTTTTTGTGCCATTTTTAGAATTTGTTTTGACCGTTGGACGATATCATCGTCGATCTAACGATATCATCCTAGATCGGATGAATTCGTCTGGGACAGAATGTCCAGACGATTTCGTCCCAAAACTAAATTTTTATAATTAGCTTCTATTTCAACATCTCCAACTCGGGCAGAAGCATGTCTGCATGGTTGGAGATTCCTACGTTGGAGATCTCCTAGATTGGGATGATCCCCAACCTTCTAAATTCCCCCTAATCCTATATAAACTTGGGATTTTCCTAGTTTATCCCCCTGGCTGATCATTTCCCTGCAATTCTAGTTTTTTGCTGCATTATAACATCCTCGCCCGCATCATTTGCATTTGTATTTTTAGGTTTTATTGCAAGATTTTACTGTGTTTCAACCGGAGGAAGCTCGGATCATTGCATGTGATCCAACACATTTTTGAATGATCCTGACGAGATCGGTGACAATCTCGTATGATTACAGATGATTTCGACTATAGTTCAGATTGGGGGCAACTAGAGCCCCGAGTTTGTTCTTTCTACCTTTCTCTCTTATTTAATTATGCATTAGATCGATTTATTTCTGTTCTGCATCCTGGAGTTCACCTCATTTAGCATATTTGCATGATAAAATTTAAAATAAATGATTTAAATAGTGCTTCCTATTTGATTTGCCATCTAGATTTATTATTTAAGCATCTATAATGTTATTTCTATCATTTTGCATCATTCTTGCAATTGCATTTTTGGTTTTTGGTGTCTGTTTCCATGATTGTAGGTTTCTAACGAATTCGTCAGGTCACCGATGATCTCTTCTGATCTTAGACAATAACCTATGATTTGGGACGATTCTGTACAATTATAGATGATCCTATCATATTTGGGACTATTTGGACTCCTACAAGCTTCAAAATCTTCATCAGACATCAGGAATCAGGTGTATTCCTTTCCATTTCACATATTCTCTGTATTTAGGATTTATTTATGTTTATTGTCTTCATATAAACCAAAATTTCATATAGAATAGCTTAGATTCATTTTGGCCAACCTAGGAATATGAATTATTGAATATAAAATGAACACATCAAACCCATTCTCAACCTAGACATGAAAACTGCCACTCAAAGTTTCCTAGTGAACCCCACCATTCATCGAAAATTCACCCTTATACCCCTCCCCCGAGAGGCGCGATCTTCAAAGGGCCTCTCCATCCGAGGTATTGTCCCATCCTTCTTGCATCCCCATTCCAGGGCACGGATCCTTTAGCCTGAAGGTAAGGGTGCAAAAAATTTGGGCGATACAACACCATCGTGCCTCTTGGCCTCCCCCCTAATCAAATAATTTTTTTCTATGGGACCTTGACTATGGCATCAAACCTTATCAGCAAAAAGAAGAATATGAAGTGTCCTTCGGAGAAGATGTTAAGTACTTTTCCAATCCTAACTTTGCTTTGAAGTATCTTGACCTATGCAATTAGCATGGTTATGGGTTGTACTTGTATAAGCAAGGCACTCAAGTAACCTACTAGCCATAGTATCAAATGCCTTATGACAAGTCTGGCTTGGGACTCAACAAGCTTGTGTCCTTAGACATCCTCACAGACAACTTAGAGCACATGACTCTAGATTGTAGAGATGAACTCACATGAGATCCTTTCGCCAACCCCCATTGCATATACTCACTGGGGGACTACTTCCCTATGCCCTTAGGAGATGGTGAACCACCTTGTGATTATATTCACTCTTACAAGAGAGGTGAAGGTTCGAATACCCTTCCCTATGATAGTGAGGAAGAAGATCTAGGCCCCCCTTATGAGTGGACATCAGATGATGAGTCATATTATGGAGTCGTACCCATAGACTCTACTATTTTAGACGGAGAAGGCCCTTGGGTCATCGTAGATGATAAGGATGAGTTCTATTTATGCATTTTTCCATTACATCATCCCATATAGCAATAAATTCTACCTATAGAGGAGCAAGCTCACCCGCAGCCACATCGACCACCGTCGATTATTCCACCACCTCCACAATTACCTCCTTAGGTATTGCAACATTCGAAGGTACATGGACACCATCATCCACATAGGGCAAATCATCCATCTATAAATATCATTTCCATAGATCTATTTGAACCCCTATGAGATTTGAATAACCTATTGCACCTCAACTTGAGGGATATCAAATTTGATTGGGGATATTCACCTCCCTCACATTTTGAGTATTGGCCTTGTGATGAGATGCTATAGCCATTTCATTTCTCTATAGGGCCAACTCATTATGTCTTCCATGTTGAGGAAGAACCTGAGGTTCCCATTGATGATTTAAAACCATTTTATGACATCCATTTCATCCCTACTCCCCACCATTTGGAGGAAGAGTTGCATATATCAATCGATCCTACGATTGACAAATATATCAGCTCAGATCCTGAGAATCCACAATGTATCAAGCTAGGGGAAAGCATATCCCCTAAATAGCAATCAAATTACATAGTATTTCTCATAGAGAAGAAGGTAGCTTTTGCATGGTCTTGCAAAGACATGCCAATACTGGATCCAAATATAGTCACCCACAATTTGATGCTTGATCCCAATGCCAAGCCTATCAAGCAAAATATGAGAAATATGCATCCAAAAGTGGCCTTAATGGTCAAATATGAGCTACAAAATTTGTTGGATGCCAAGTTTGTCATTTATATAGATTATCTACCATGGTTTTCCAACATGGTTCCCATCAAGAAGCCTAATGGGAGGATTCACATTTGCACCAATTTTTGAAACCTAAATAAAGCGAGTCCTAAGGATGATTTTCCTTTGCTAAGAATTGATGCCCTAGTGGATGCAAAAATGGGCCACAAAATGTTATTCATTTAGGATGGCTTCTATGGGTACAATAAGATTCATATCAATCCAAAGGACCAGCTCAAAATGACATTCACAATACCCTGGGGAAAATTTTGCTATAAGGTCATGCCTTTTGGCCTTAAAAATACCGACACCACCTACCAGTGTGCCATGACATACATATTCCATGACTACATGCATAAGATTTTGGAATATTATATGGATGACTTACTAGCTAAATATTTTTTATGCCATGAGCATCTCGATGTCTTGCACAAAGTCCTTGATCACCTTATCGAGCATAATGTGAGACTGAATCCCAAGAAGTGCATATTCTGCATCACATATGGAAAGCTCTTGGGATTTATATTTTCTAAATGAGTCATCTAAGTGGACCCCAATAATTTCAAGGCCATCCTCGATATGCCTCCCCTAACTACCATAAAGCAACTCCGAAGTCTGTAGGACAAGATCACATCCATCAAATGCTTCATAGCACAATTATCAGATAAGTGTCGACCCATGAACAAGTTATTGCACATGGGGGTTGCATTCCATTGGGATGATGAGTGTCAAGGGGCCTTTGAAGTAATAAAATAGTACTGGGCTTCACCGCCAGTGTTTCCTCTACTTCAACCGGGAGTGTCATTCTACTTATACATCTCAATCACTAAGGTTGCATTGGGCGCCATGTTAGCCCATAACAATGAACTGCATAAGGAACATGATGCTTACTATCTCAAGCACACCCTAGTTAGTTATGAGATCAAGTATGCATACATGGAGAATTTATGTCTAGAAATGGTTTTTTGCCACCAATAAGCATCAGGTCATCGTCAATCAACTCGTAGAGGCTCCTCTCTAGGATGATCAACCTCATAGCATGGAGCTTCGCTATGATGGGGTCTTCCAAATATTAGAATCAACTAATTTTGATGAGCCTGAGCCGTAGGTGGATATGAATTTGTTTTTTTATGGCTCAAAATATGAGCAAGAGGGTGGCATAGGGATCATATTTTTTACATCACATGTGGCTCCCATACCCTTGTCATTTAAACTCAATTTCTCCTACACCAAAAACAATGTCGAAAACGAAGCCTTGCTCATAGGTCTTCAAATGACTATCACCATGAAAATCACCAAGATTAACATTTTTGGTGACTCGTTGCTCATTTTTAACTAGGTCAAGGGGACCTACCAATGCAAGTGCCTAGTTATACAAGCCTAAAAAGCCCTTGTGGATAAATGCCTAGAAAATTTTTAATGGTATGATATCGAGGTGCTCCCTCGATCATCTAATAATTTTACGGGTATGATGGCCTCCTTAGGGTCCTTGATCTTGTAGAACCCTACTGATGAGATGATAACCATTCAGGTCAAAATTCTTTCGCAGTTTGTGATTGAGCGTGAGAATAATCAGGCCATGTCGGAAGTCCACTTGATTCAAATTGAACCTCATCAAGAGAGATTCTTGCACCTTCATGAGTGCTTGAATAATACCAACTGGGGTATGTTGTTCCATCAAGACCATTTTGATAATAGTACAATGCTATTCTTATAAATTATTTCCCACTTAGCATTTGCTCGGGATGAATTTCAAGAGGAACAGGTAATTCATGTGATCGAGGATTCCTCACAACAGGACTGGTCCACATAAATCAGGGAATATCTCAAGCTTGGCAATATCCCTCCTAGATTGTCTCATACCGCTAAAATAACATTTAAAATAAAGGCAACAAATATGTCTTGCTAGGAGATATTCTATATCGTCGAAGCTATGAAGGGATTCTCCTTCATTGCTTAGAGCATCAAGAGTCAACTTGGATAATCGCCCAAGCACACGATGGTACATGCAGTGGTCATTTAAGTAGAATGGCCATTACAAAGTGCATTTTTTGCATGGGATACTATTGGCCAATGTTAAAGCAAGATTATTGCGTGTTGAGTGGTATTTTCACCCGATTGTGAAAACACACTCTTCGATAGGATTTGGGTTCTAAATCCTCTACTTGCAAAGAAATTAAACATGTAACTTCTCCAAGGTTCCTGTTATGTGAGCATTTTGCATTTGTGTATGAAAGATATTAAATTAAAATGCTTGGAACACCTTAGTGATTGCAAGTAACTGAAAACAAGGGGCACTGTGGTTTATTTTACTGTGAAATAAATGATTGTTCATTGAACCCTTATAAAACAAACGTGAGTTGGCCCTCATATGACCACGATGTAATGCTTTAATTCCTTTTATCTTGATGGTTTTAAGATAGGTTTTATCTTGCATTAAATCCTCAATGATGAATAGGGTCTTCAAATGTAACTTCAAAATGTCACTTTAACTTATCCCTCTTAAATGAAATCAAATTTTCATCAAGATGAACAATTAAGTGCTTTAAGGAAAAGACTTTCAATGTAGTACTCAAACTACCCCTCTTTCGTAAAATTGGATTTTTTATGAAGAAAGGGTAATTTTAGGCCCAAAATGAAATTTTTGAAAATGCCATAAAACATAACCCCTTCAATGAAATTGGAATTTCCATGAAGGAAATGTCATCATAGGCTCATGAATGCAAAACAAAACTGGAAAAATGAAAATTGACTTTAAAATGGAAAATTTCTATTTTCGGATTTTTAAAATCCGAGACAAAACAGCAACTTCGATGAATTTTAAAAAATACTAAACAACTCCGAAAATGAAATTTCAAAGTGCGTATTGGAAGTCTAAATTATAATCTACGCAATGGTGAAATCATTTTTAGATTTTGAAATTTTTTTAATGTTTATTTTAATGCTTGAAAATAGGAAAAAATTCTGAAATTAAAATTTTTGGAAACAGAAAATTAAAATTTGCATCAAAATAATTGCTGAAAACACATCAATGCAAAATCTCCTTCAGTTTGATAGCACCCCGTCCTGCAAAACCGAATATGTGAGAGTTTCATACATGCAACCTAGCTTATCTGACCTGCAAAATAAACACAATCAAAGTAAACTAGGTGCTTGGTTCCTAGGGTTTTAAATAATTTCCAGATTGCAGACATTCACATGAAATAACCCAAAATAATGGCATCAATTTCACATACAAGTCTAAAATCTGAAAAGAGAAAAATAGAACAATTAAAATGAAGCATGCAGAAAATTTCTCATTCTTTCTTGCTAACAAGGCCTGAAATTTCTGAAGAAAAGTTCACATTCAAATTAAAATCCCTGTTTTACAAATGTGGCCATGCCCAAAGTTCCCGTTTGGCCATGCCACCATTTTCGTTCCCCCTCATATTTTTTTGATGTCCGATTTAAAATGGTCAAAAACCTTGAAAACCTTTCGTTTCCTCTCTCTTTCCGCCTTGGCTTCCTCTTTTTGTTCTTCAGGTCTCTTGGTTTTCTCCTTGCCCCTTTCAAATTATTTCGCTTTATTTTTCTTTGTCTCCATTTGGAACCCTAGCCTTCCACTCATACCAAAAATGGTAACATATTTTTATTTATTTTACCTTCTAAAACAACCCTTTTGTCTTATTCTACCTCTGATGCATAGGCACTGCATCCTATGTCTGCACATCACCGTATGGTGGGTCTATAATCAATGGTATTCAACTGCATCCCCATCTTCCTTCAAGCCTACGTGACACACTTTCACATCATAGAACCATCGTATGCCATGTGAGCCGCCATGTCACCGCTAGGGTTTTCTCATCCCGATCATCAGAATCAATGTCTGCCATATCCATCGTCGAAGACTTCGTTTCCAGGCTCTCCTCATGGTGTCCTTTATTTTTGATGTTCATATCGTAACCATGCTGATGTGGAGATTTGTCCCTCTTGCTGATCACTACAATGCACTATTGGCTCCTACGTTGTCATATCTCTGCCAAAGGTTCGGTCCACGAACGAAGTCCACCTCAACCTCTGGTGTGCTGTCATCTTTCACCGTATCAAACTTAGCTACGGAGTTTTCTCGATGTCAACGCCGATGAAACCTACCAATCTATGTCGGCTAACATTTCAATGCCACGTTTCCCTGAAACTTGCCGTTTCGCTCTCAATATTGAAGATGCCCGTTACCGAGCGTTTCCCTGAAGCTAGCCGACGTCGTCTACTTTCATCGACACCCTTTCCCATGGTTATGCCCGGTCTGTCGACATTTCAATTTGCTCGATGACTACGCCTCACGACGGATTCCCACTCCATCTCTGTTGTGGTATTCTGTCCATATCCATCTGATAAAACAACCCACTGTGTAATTCGTCGAATACCTGGAGATCACAACCATCATGCCTGTGTTTCTTTCATTAACAGCCAAGGCCCCCCCATCGTCTATCATTGCGCCTTTACCGGGAAGCCACCCGTCGAATAAACATATGCCACATTTTGTCACCGCGACCACTGCCATGGTGAATCCATTTTCAGTGTCGCTATCATCGTATGCTCGCAGTGCTTTACACCGTTGTCTATTTCATCTCGGGGCTTCACCTGCACACAACACAAAAGGGGAATTAACTTTAAAAAGAAACAATAAAAAACAACATAAATTCTAAAAAATATAAAGTTAAACTACCTTTTAAAAAGACCTTTAAATTTAAACTATTTCAAAACGTACCTAAAACATGGTGAATGAAGCCCATTCACCACGTTTTACTTTTATTTATATTTCATTGCCTTTTTTTTTTATATACATTATCATCATTATATATATATATATTAATGATAATATATCTTTCATTTTATTTTTATTGAATAAATAATTCTTATACATATATATGATAGAAAACAATAACACCATGTTAGCGATAACATTGCTAACACAACATTGACGATAACAAAAAGAAAACGTCAACAAAAATCATCGACAAGAAACTGACCAAAAAGTCATCGACAATAAAATATCGTCGACAAGAAAAAGTTGTCGACAAGAAAAAGTTGTCGACAATAAAATATCGTCGACAAGAAAAAGTTGTCGATAATAAAATATCATCGACAAGAAAAAACTGCCAACAAGAACCGACAACAATTGCAAAACCTACGACAAAACGAAGGATTAGACGCTAAAAATGAAATGCCAACACCCAGATATCGAAACGAAAAGGTGGGTCCCCAATTTTGGGGTGTGTTGTGAGTCAGCCACAACATTGCGCATATGTGAGGAAGTGCATGAAGTGTCACTATGATGCTAACTTGACACACATACCTTCCTAAGGCCTTACAACCGATCTAATTGGCTTGGCCATTTTTGCAATGGGGGTTAGATTTAATCGATAAAATCTCCCCTGCATCCTCGTGCCATCACACATTTATCATTACAACTACCAAGTATTTTACAAAGTGGGTGGAATCAATTCCCCTTACCACTACGATAGGACCTCGCATCACGGAGTTCATTCTACATAATATCATTTGTCATTTTGGTATTTCATCCAAGATCATTTTGAATAATGGGACATCCTTTAAGAATAAATATGTGTGTGCTTTAACAACAAAGTATAATATCTAGCACAACTTTTCAATGCCCTACTATTCACAACAAATGGGCAAGTAGAGGCTTTCAAAAAATATTGATTACCATTCTCAAGAAAACTATCAAAGAAAATCACACCGATTGGAACACACAAATACCCCTTGCTCTATGGGCCTACCACACAAGTATTAGGATGCCCACTGGGGCCACCCTATTTTCACTAGTATATGATGCCAAGGCAGTCATACCTCTAGAGCTAGAAATCCCATCATTGCACATATCCATGTAGAAGTTCATCAATGATGACACCGTGCAATAGGCTTGCCTAGATCAACTTACATTGCTTGATGAATGTTGTATTAATGCTCTCGAGAACCTACATTTTTATAAAGATTTAATTAAAAGAGCCTACAATATGAAAGTCCATCTTAGATACTTTTTGTTTGGTGACCTTAATCTAAAAGAGAACCAACAAAATTCTAATTTTCCTCCCCATATGAGGGACAAGTTTGTGGTAAAATGGTTAGGTCCTTATGTCATCACTAGTTATATTGGACCTGAAACCTATCACCTAGCCTCCCTTGAAGGCATCGAGGATATTGAACCCTTGAACATCCTTCATTTGTGGCCTTTCCATGCCTAGAGTGTTGTGGTTCAACCTAAAATGCTCCTAGGTGGTCAATAACCATCTAGGTCACCCATAAATGCTCCAAGGGTGCCTTTAACCTACTTGGTCAACCCAAAATGCTCCAAGGGTACCTTTAACCCACTTGGTCAACCTAAAATGCTCCTAGATGGTCTATAACTATCTAGGTCACCCCAAAATACTCCAAGGGTACCTTTAACCTGCTTGGTCAACCCAAAATGCTCCTAGACGGTCTAGGTCACCTAAAAAGCCCCAAAGGCACCCATAAGCCCTTTGGTCATCCCAAATGCCCCAATGGCCCCTATTAAGCCCATTAGTCACATATATATACATATATCTCAATCAAAAACTCAAAAACATCATCAAAACATCAAAAATATTGCATTACATTACATCTTCAAACATCATCAAAAATAGAAAAAAAATATATATTAATCAAAAAGAAAAAAATAGTATATCACATTTCATTACATCGCATATCATTGCATTATAAAAATCATTTGCATTAGGTATACTCATTATTGCACTTTGCACTATAGAGTTGCTCATACATGTCTAGCACTAAGACTGTACATCCTGCATCAGTCCAAACAAAAACAAAAGAAAACAATTATGTCAAAATCATTATCCACATCATTTTAGTTTTCCACTTATCATGTTTACCTACATTTTACATTGGTCATAACAGTGTCTATCTCCCATCACATAATCATTTGTTCTAGAATGTCTTTACGGTTTTTTAGTCACTCAGCCATCTCTACTTTTCTTTTCAGATTTTGTAGAAAGATATCATGACTTTTAGGAGGTAGGGTATTGCTTAGATTATACCTTCTATACATCAACATCCCAACATATTTTCACACTAATAAATCCAAGTTTTGCGCAAGGAAATATGAAACTATGAAGTGGTCTAGGTTGCTTTAAGCAAAAAGGTTATCCTGCTCACCCGTCTATGCAAATGGTTCAAGAATACTGAGAATTGGAAAAATGACAAGCTCTTCCCTACCCAATTCCCAAAAATAAATAGTGGTTTCACCACTATCAAAAATCCCAATTTCCCAATTCCCAATTCCCAAAATCCCAAAAAGTTCAAAAAAATAAAAAATCCCAAAAATGAAAAATCCCAAAAGTTCAAAGAAAAAGCAAAATACTAAAAAATCAAAATAAAAAACAAAATAAACAATGGTCATAACCACTTCCCCACATCCCTTTCTCAAAGAAAACAAAATACAAAATAAACAATGATTTTCATCACTACATATGAGCAAGTATCCCAATAAAATTGAATAAAAGAAGGGATCTTGAGCTTGAATCCCTAGAATTCTCAGCATTCAAAAAACCATAAGGTGATCCTCATTATAGGTTTTGTGGATAGCCTATTTGTCAATGGTGGTAGCCTCCTACATGATGATATGTCTGTCACATTAGCTTTTGTGTGTGTGCAGACCAATGTTTGCATGTGGATGAGCTAGATTTTGGTAGTCTAGATTGCTTAGTGGTATAGTCCTACCAAGTACAAACCTAGGATAATGAAATTCATAGGATGATCCTCATTCTAGATTTGGTGGATAGCCTATCTGTAAATTGCGGTATCTTTATGCATCTCACAGGAATGAACTCAATTGCACACACAAGGATATGAATTATCTTGGTTGTCCTAGAAGATTCATACCTTGTCAGTACACAATATTTGATCAAGTTAATTAGAATGTTTGAGTCTCAAGAAAACCTCATATACATTCTTTAACATCTCATTTTACTTATTCAATTATATCACATTGCAATAGCATATTTCCATATATCCATTACACAAAAATAGTACAAAAATAAACAAAAGGAACTGATGCAATTTATATAATCTATGGTGCTAACATAGTGGGTAAAATCATTAGTCACATTTCATTATATCAAAGCACACAATTCATCCATTTCATTTTCCATCCATGCATATACATAGCAGCAAATCATATCACAAAAGCATCCATATGCATACACAATAAACATCAATCACCATTGCATTACATCATAGAAGCATACATATGCATACATGGTACAACATCCATCAGTACTACAACAAATCACATAACAATACCCATATACATCAATCATTAGCATTTAATATATCATAATAAATCAAATACATACATTGCATTCATATCATAAAAAAATAAATGAAACATATGATGACCATAAAAAAATCTCATATATATATGGGGAAAAAATATACATCATAGTTTCCAAAAATACCCGTGGGCTACAATAAAGTGGGTCCTCAAACCTCATCAATATAAAATAGTCAAAAAGAGTCTCAATAGTATCCATCACCATGGTCATGTAGGATCAATGATGTGACTCACACTACCACCTGTAGTCCAGGTCTACTATGATCCCCATGCCTACTGCAATCGGTCTTGTTAGTCCTTCACCTAAAGGATGATTGCACTATCTGAATTCACCAAGTCTAATGCAAGCCACTAGTCTCCCCATCATAAATAAGATGCCCTCTAAGGCATACCAACTCCATATCTAGTCTTTCCATGTAAGCCTACCTCCATTATCCTAGTGACTGGTATGTCTCCACCACTGACTATAGTCATAGCACCTCTACCCATAGTATCTTTGCCTCCCCAATATTGGACCCCTATTGTGTAGGACCTTGTGCTCTCAACTATGTCTACAAAGAGGATATATCGACCTAGTCCTCTTGTGCATGTGCCCTAAGGAGATCCCTTTCCTATTAGACCCTAACCAAATTAGCTTATAGCTCCAGATATCAGTCACCCTATGTACCTCATTGTACATGTACCCCATGATCCTTAGCCTCCCCCTCATCACCCTGATCTCCCAAGTCCAATAGATCCACTTACTCGTATGCCTACTAGTATGGCCCATGTGGCTCATCCACATCTGCTCAACCCTCTTTCGAAGTGTCCTACATCACCTCATCCTCTGCCCTAGCTACCTCACCTCTGAGAGCCCTTGCACATCACCACTAGAACATCATCCACCATGAGTCATACTCTATTGTAGTCCTAGAATCATCCACATCAGGAACATCTACTATAGGGTCTACCTCCTCTCCCACCTCCTCCACTACTGGCCAACCCAATATCCTCTCATCCTTGTGGTGTCGATATACTACTGGCTCCTTGATAAGCCCCTATTGTAGCCCAAACTACCGCATCACCCAAGCAAATAGGAAGTACTCCTACTCGGTACCATGCCAAGAAATCAACCATCTACCTCACCTCATCCATCGAAGCTACTCTCCAGCATCTGCCCAAGCTAGATAATCTCTGTATAGTCACCATAGCACCTGCTATGGTTTTAGTCATGAGAATACATTAGCATAGTGGTCCACATCACCTACATGCCACTGGCTCTACCATCTCTCCTCTGTCCTCTACCATAGGATAGCGTACCCTATCTCCCAATCTGCCAACTACACTTGAGTCATCCATGGCAGTCCATGTGGTCGCTCCATAGCTATGTGCTACCATCCCCAGCATTGTAACAAGAAGCTACACCCAAAGCCCTTTCATTGATGGTAGTGGATCTTGTAAATCTCATCATACAACTATGCTAGTAGTGTAGTCCCCAAAGCCATCACCAGAGGCTCATCCTTGGTGCACCCTGCCAGGGTGTACACCAACTCCAAAAGGTTCCAAGGGAACTTGGCTCCTAAAGAATTTGAGAGAAGCATATTTGATATGAGGGTCATCAGTAGCACATGCCTCACCCCCAATACCCTCTCCTTGTGATAGAACCACACCAGTATCCCTCCATGTAGATAGTCTAGATCTGATTCATTTGCATCCTCAATGAAGTACCTTATCGGTACTGCACCTCTTTGGTCATGGTGCATAGAGTGGATCGGTTTCCCCTCTATTGGAATCTACAGAATATGATAGATGTCCTATACTATCACCATCATATCCCCCATGGGTAGGTGTAAGGTGTTGGTGTGCGAGTCCTATAGGTTAATAAGAGCAGTCAATTAGGCTCAGTCACCTATCACAAGCTCCAATCAGGTAACCTTCTTGAGACCCATGGCATCAAGCCACTCCCAATCAGCCTCAATCAAGGCATATCGGGTGGTCTAGAAGAGCTTCGATGTGCGATACTGACTCTTCACCACCTGGTAAAGAAATCAATAAATAAGAGCCCCAATAATCTAGAATTCACCATGCTCCATAATGGCCTCCAACAGGCCCAAAAAAAACAAAACACTACTCTATTTAAGCAATCTAATTGCACAAAACATAAACAAAATACAAAAATTAAAAATCTGACATATTACAGCTACACTAGGGTTTCATTCCCTATCTCATAATGTGATATGTTTAAAAAAACAAAATACAAAACTCAAAAAAATTTGGTATATTTTATCTACTTTAGGTTTAATTACTTAAGGTTAAAATAAGTAAAAAATCTGGTGTATTCCAGTTAAAATAAGTTTAATAATTTATTTTATACAAATCAAATAAACAACAAAACAAGATTGTCATTCTAAAATAAAAAATAATGAGGGATTCGAGTCACCACATAACCGTATCACACCAGCTCCTCCAATGGATGCCTCTACTTGTTGACTCATGGTGGTCGTGGGGTGATTTTAACAACACTTTGCTATAGAAAAATAATCCTCTTCTTCCTCACCTCTCAAATCGCTAGAGAAAACATGTAGTAATGAGCCCAAAGCTTGCATTTAAGGTTTATATAGGGGTGCAATGGTCCTACTCATCCTAGGATGGGATGAACATACTTCTGGCCATTCGTCCCACCCTAGGATGAATACAAAATTTGCATTCATCCCACCCTAGGATGAATACAATAATTTTAGGCCAAAAAAACTTCAAATGCCCCAAAAAGAGTCCAAATCCCACCAAAAATAAGTCAAATCTGATGGAATTCATTTAGGGTCAATATGGAATACAAAATCCTCATGGATGTATGGATGAGTTACTACTTTACTCCCTAAGAAGGCCAGTGTGGTCGGACTACCCCACGGGAATTAAATTTTCAACTCTATGCTTCCACGGAACCTCCATACCATCATAACAATCCTTTCACAACTATGCCATTTTTCAATGGATACAACTGAAGGTGACCTTAGCAAAAGTCATCTGGGTCAAGTGACTCATCAATTTTCTCATGAGTCATTACCTCATAGACTCATTGCTTGATGGGGTAGTCATACTCGGTTTAAAATCAACAAGAACACACTCAATCAAGAAAATCGCATTCATTCAACAAATCATTTACAAAGACAATCATGCTCTTGTTGGGGGTAGAAAACAAGCACACGACATCAAATAAAAATACTTGGCATTGCTAGAATCATGGAATCATAGGCCTCACCTCTTCATGACAGACAATGTCTAAGATCAAGCAAGTTCCTTAGCTTGTCGAAAACAAGGATTCAAGAACGCATGCTATCTATAGGATTGGGTCATCTAAAGTTAGTTAGGTTATCGAGTAACCCTAAACATTACAAATTTTAGTCATCTATTTTTTCTTGGCATTGTCCTGAACACAACGCATCCCAAAAAGGGGCATCTATAGACACCAAAATCTAGTCAATATGATTATGCTACCATAAGAAACGGTTAAAATGATAGACCAAGGCCCCTAGGACAATCCTTAGTAGGTATACAATGGTCCTAACAACTCAGTGCAAGGTTTTGGAAGGTTTTAGGCCACTTTTGGGACCTTTTGAACAACCTGTTTCTATTCATCCCACCCTGGGATGAATACAAAGCCTATTCGTCCCACCCTGGAGCGAATAGCAGCATTCATCTTGGGGTGGAGCGAATAGCAGGTTTGACTAGAAAAAAGTCAAATCTAGGAAAATGGCACCCAGTAATGGTCATATTATTGGCTATTATTTCCCACAAGTCAGAGCACATAGTAGAACTTATGATATGCTCCATGAATGAGGTCAAATTGGGAGATTCTCTTCCCCCTCCTTGGGCTATAACCCTTTTGACACAAAATATAGGGATTATTTTGAGGACAAAGCAATGGAGTGTTGCCAAGATTTCCTTTCACCCTTTTGTACCTATTTTTACCTTAGAATCTCTACCTAGCGAAGGAGGTTTTGCAAGGGAACTAATAGGCATAATTTGTCACAAAACTGAACCATATGAGTGAATTTCTTCACCATATTAGATAATAATACCTCCTATAGTGTTTTGCATCAATTCCCAATGGAATTGGTGGTAAAATTTAGGCAAAAACAGTGGGCATCCCACCCTCAGGTGCTCCCCAATCTGTGATAGTCTTATTCGTCCCACCTTGTGAAAAATAGAAATATGTGAACAATTTTTCAACTATTTTTAATTTTTTACTTTCTACATATTCATGTCATGTTGTAATTCAAATTGTATGTCATTCCGAGTTATATTGGCTGAGATATTATGATTTTAGTGTTTTATAGGGTCTCATTCAGGTGCTTGGAGGTCATCTAAAGAAACACCTAAAAGGTTACTGATTTTGCAAATCTGATTATATGGTTTTTCTTAAAATATAATTTTATGTATTATTTCCAATTTTCATGTGTTTTGAATAGGTGTAGGGCCATAAATTATTTTATTTGTGTTTTGAAAGTTGCACATGATCATTGCAATTACGAGGCACCATAAGACTCAATATTGGCACAATTTATAGTGATATCTTCCCAAAAATATTATGTTTTACATCCCTTTGTAATTCCATGTCATTTGGGATTGATTTGATACAATACCTATGCATGTGCTCACTACTAGTATTTTAGTGTCTGTGGGGATTGCATCCTTTACATCATACACACTTGCTACTTAATGTCCCTTGTTTATCTATGTGTAGGTTCAGGTTAGATAATGCATTGGGAAGAAGCATGAGACACAAAGATCAAAGATATAAGCAGTGGCAGTGTTAGCCCTCTCACTTCTATTGTGGGTACAAGGAAAGACACTAGATGTGCACCTGAGTTACTTTAAGGATTTCGATCCTTGGGCACATGATTTGTAAAAATTTGTATCATCCATTTGAGCCCTCAAAGGGGAAATTTTGTAACCTAGATTTGATCTACCCAATTAATAAGAAGTCAGTTTACTTTGCATTATTTCTTGTTACTTGCTATCTTTTCCATCTTACTTGCATGCTCCCATTTGATGCTCATACGCAATAGGACATAGATACTTATATTGTTTACCATAATTTGGTGCACTATTTTTTTCTACTTCACCATACATTTTGGAATAGGGAAACATAGGTGGTGGGAGTCATGAAGATGAAGTATAGGTATCGAAGGTAGAGGTCTACAAATAAGGAGTGGTGAACATATCCATAAAGGCTTGTGAAGATGATACTTGTTGATGTTGTTTTAGAATGAATTATTATGATTAGGATGGTGGTTGTGATGTGAAATCAAAATATGGAAAATACGATTTTTTGAAAGGTGGTTGTTGTGGTGCTTGAGAAGCATGTTGGTGGGATGATGTGAGTGGAGTGTACTATTATTACAATGAGTAATATTGTGGGTTTTATTGTGATGAAGGCACCTAAGTGCTAGGAGTGAAGTACCGGGGATCTAAAATAATCCCTACTATATGATTGGATGATGTAGTCTTGAGGTGACGATGATTAAGCAAAGAAGGGTCATCCTTGAGAAGGGAATGAGATGGATCCTAAAGCAATAGATAAGTGGATGTGGGTGAGGTAGGTGGAGTCTCATCATGGATGGTGAAGAAGGGAGATGGATCTCTTGGAGTGGTATAGATAACATGATCACAAAAGTTAGAAGGTGGATTAGGTGGGGGTGAATGAGGAAGAAGAGGATGATCCTCACTAAAATATGTGGTAAGCATATTACTGGAAATAGAGGTCTCACCGTGGGATATGGTGTGCATGCGATATGGCTTGAAACCAATGAGAAAATTAGGTGTGAGATAGGATGTTTCCCTCATGAATTTAGGGGGAGTACTAGACTAGTTGTAGGTGGTGTGAGAGGCCTCCTCATCAAGATGTTCTTTCTCGCACACCTAGCTACAAGTAACAATAGGCATGGTGATGTTAAGTGTGATTAGGTGCTCATAACTATTCAAAAATGTAAATTTGGACCTATGAGTGTGTTCAATGCAATATTCTATACAAATATGTGAGTTTTGGTGTGTTTTTGTGCACTAGAATAAAGTTTGCACACTACTGTGCGAACCTATACTATAGAAATCTGATTTTTACAGTGTTGTGTGAACCTACAATAGAAAGTAAATTTGACAAAACAATGACAATGATAGATTGTGAATAGCCAACAAGTGGGTGGCTAGAAATGGAATGTGTTGAAACCAATTTTTGTGAGAGTGCAATATAAAAAACACAACTAGAATCAATGCTAAATAAAGAAAAAAATGTTTGGTTGTTTTGTGTGTTTTAATGATAGTACCTACTCTAAGACATGACACTGAAAGCAAAGTGAGACTCTAAAAATAATTTCATTGACACAGAACTTCCTACAACACAAAAGGGTGCACATAATAGAATAATGTCTCAATAGGTGAATGATGACTAAATGGAAGGTACAATAAAAGTATATCCAAAATGGAGGGACTCAAAATGTGCTAATGAGTCGAAATATTCTCACGAGAAGTTGTGGAACTCTCTAAGACCTAATACTAGCCCAGCCAGGTGGTTGCTTCACCCTTGGGTGGGCTTAGTCAATAATGATATTTACCTATTCATAAATTATACGAGCCTTGTGAACAAAGGCATCTAATCCTATCCCACTCTAAAGGTCTCTTCTGGTGATGAATTTTGGAAAAATAATCCCAAGAGTAGGGGATATTTTGATGATGAATTCTATAAAACCACTCTTGGGGATTGCTATGGTGTCTAGGGGGTGAGCTTGTGGAAGGATATGAATTCCAATGTCAGCAGTCGCAAGTTGTGATTGGTGATGAAATTCAATCTTACAATTGTATATGAAACATGAGTGTGTGGTGGTGAGTTTACTATGATATGAAAGCAAAAACTAGCTAAATACCTTTTAAAAAAAGAAACTAAACCTAGATGAATTTTGAGAAAAGAAACTAAACCTAGATTCCTTTTGGAAAAATAAATCCACTCTAGGAATCTTGAAAGCAATAAAAAATTAAGTGCACGAAAAATAAATTTGAGATCTATCTATGTGCATTGGAAAGAAATGTGAAATCTAATATAATGACTTGAAAATAAAATAAGAAATTTACCCAGAGGATTTGTGAAAGATATGGGAAAATTTAATCTAGATGTGCTTTGAAAGAAATTTGAAGTCTAATATAGTGATTTGAAAATAAATTTGAAATTTACCCAGAGGATTTGTGAAAGAGATTTGAAAATTTTAATCTAGATGCTTTGAAAGAAAATTTGAAATCTACTCTAGTGATTTGAAAAGAGATTTGAAATTTACCCAAAGGATTTGTGAAAGAGATTTAAAATTTTTAATCTAGATGCTTTGAAAGAAATTTTGAAATCTACCCTAGTGATTCAAAAAGAGATTTAAAATTTACCGAGAGGATTTGTGAAAGAGATATGAAAATTTTAATCTAGATGCTTTGAAAGAAAATTTGAAATCTACCCTAGTGATTCAAAAAGAGATTTGAAATATTCCTAGAGGATTTGTGAAAGAGATATGAAATGATTTAATCAAGAGGCTAAAAAATATATATGAGATCTAATATAGTGATTTGAAAAAGAAAGTGAAATTTATCTAGAGGATTTGTGAAAGGGATTTGAAAATGATTTAATCTAGTGATTTGAAAAGAAATTTTGAAAAATATTATCTAAATATTATTTTGAAAGAGATTAAAAGCTTAATATAGTTCTTTAAAATAAAATTGAAATGTGTTTTGAAAAGCTAATTTAAGTATTTTGAAAGAAATTAAAAACCCTAATTAATTTTCTTTTGAAAGAAATTGAAAAGTGAGTTGATACTTTTGAAAGAGAACATTATTTGCAATAGAACAATGAAAAATAGTTGTTTTGAGAAGAATACCTGACTCCTAGGGTATTGGATGATATTTATTTTATTTGTGTTGCAGAGGCCTATAGTTTTAGACTATTCTGAAACTGTTTGGAAGGGTTCACATGGCAATGTGCGAACCTATCTAGGGGTTTGTACATCGGTGTGCAAAATAGATTTAGAAGCTTGTATATTCTTAGTAGAAATATTGAGGTGTGTTTTAGGGCTCTTCTATACTCTGTTATGGGTTCTGTAGTACCTACAACACCAAAAATAAAGCCATACAATGAATTAGATAGCAAGAAGGCTAGTCTAAAATAATTTTGTGGGGGTCCCACTAGGCATGCCAGAATGTAACACATGGAAAGTGAACATCAATTTCAAAACTAATTAAATATATAGTAAATGTTATTTTTATTGATTTCAAAATGGGGTTACAAAATAGGATTTCTCTTAAGAAATATTTTCCTCTCTTTTCAATATGAATGTAGATGCACTTGATGCTTTTCGGTACCCTCAATGTAGGTGTGCTTCTTTGCATGTGTGCCATATGTTGGATGCTTGGAGATGTCCTTAATACCTGTTTAAACTTGCAAAAATGAGTTATGCATTTGGGTACCAATCATAGATCAGACCCATACAAAAATGATCCTGAAATGAATTTAAACATGTTAAATACTAGAGGAAATGTCATAAAAATTGTAAACAGAAGATACCTACCCGATCTGTAGTTGCAAGGTTGTTGTAGACTAGGTTCACATGGTGGTATGTGAAAATATTATTAGGTTCACATGATGGCATGTGAAATTTGTTGTGGTTGATTTTTTATGTTGATTATTGTCTGGATAATCTTCTAGCATTGTTTCCTAATGTTTGATGGATGTTGAAATGGTGGAAGATGTTCTGGAGTAATTTTTGCAGAGTTTTGGTAAGTTAGCCAAAAGGGTGAGAGAGTTTCATGGTGAAAATGGCCATCTATTTATAAATTGGACCAAGGCTAGGGGGGATGAGGTGGCCTAAACTCTAGGTTTGGTTTTACTATGATGAGGTTAGGGTGATGAAGTGGCATGTGAGTCAGTCCTTCATGTTCCCTAAAGAAATATCCTAGATGCACACATGTGTAAGCAAGGGTTAGGGTTAACCTCGATTAGACAAATCCTAGGTTAGTTGGAGGCTAGGTTAGACATATGTTGGAAATATCTGAACCAAGTCGTGGGTGCACACATGTGTGTGGATAGAATTAGGTCTAATATTGATTTAACCCTAATTAAACATGTTTAGGTAATAAAATACACTTAAGTGAAAAATGACTTTCAAAATATAATTGGAATTACCATAATTAGGAATTTTAGAGGAAATGGTCACATGGGGGCCCTAATTAGATGTAGGAAAGGGCTTATATGACCTAAAAGGCATTGTAGATAACCCTTTCATGAATAGGAGGTTTTTTGGGCATGATTAGTAGAGTTTTATAGGTTTTGTGACTATGCATGACTACACATGACTACATGTGACTACGCATACCTACAGGTGATTGTTCATATCTACAAGTGACTACACATGTCTACAAGTGTCTACATGTACCTATAGGTGACTACACATACCTACAAGTGCCTACGTGTACCTAAAAGTTCCTACATGTACCTACAAGTGACTACACAAGCCTATAGGTGACTATACATACCTATAGGTGCCTATGTGTACCTACAAGTGACTACACATACCTACAGGTGACTATGCATGTCTATAGGTTCCTACGCATGCCTAAAGGTGACTACAAACAATTATGTGTGATGTTTAGGTGTCTATAGTAGTATGTCATGACCCTCCCTTGAACCAACTTTGTCATATGAAGGATTTATGAATCTAAGTGATATTTTTAATAATTGATGTTTATGGATATGTTATGTTTTAATGATATGCTACTAATAAAGTTGTATATTGGTAAAGATACCTTGGCATGAGGATGGAAATATGAAGGCTAACATAGTCAAAGTAATTTGACAAATGATACATATATCTATGTTAGATATAGTTTGTTTTTGCCTAGCCTTGATATATCTTTTCAGAATTTCTATGTTAGTATCATGATGACATTTCTAATAAAATTTGTAATAGATTATAATGAAAGTATAAATATCTAAAGTATTTTTAATTAAAATATTTATTAAAAATTAAAAAAGACATTAATATTTTATACAATGGGGAAGGAAGAAATAATGTTGTTCATTATTTAATTTTACAAAACTAAGTAAAAGACAATATGGTTGGTGGGTAGTTGGGAATTTGTTGTCTATAATGAATCCTCCCTAGTCTTACCTTTAAATATCTATGAAGAGAGAGGAATGAGGGACATAGATGAATAATTTTTTGATAAGGTAACATGTAACATAGAGAAGGCTTTAGAACATTCTATAAGGAGAAAAGTGTAATGAAGGACCTGATCTCCAGAGTGCACGATCATCTTCTACAAAAAATTTACTCTTTAAAGCTATAAGGTACTAATTTTATATGTGTTTGAAGTAGGTACTCCATATTCCATAGGATGGACTATATGTATTGTTTAATCACTTATTCATTTGTTAAGGACCTTTGAGAACCATCCATGTCTTTCTTCCAATGTTTTTGACACCTTAGAGAGATTTCTAGAGACACAAATACATTGTTGGAATACCATCTATGCACATGAATAATGAAGACCTTGTAGGTGGTAGCATTTGTTTTCTTTCTACCAGTACCTAGGTTTGTATGTATGCTTATAGGGAATTTTTAACAACAAATGTATTTTACTTCACTGGCCAAACCGAGCGTAGGTGAAAACTATTCACGCTATGAATATTAGTGGGAAATAAACCCTAGACTTAAATATATAAAAAATAATTTTATTAAATTAAAACCTTACCTTATTTACCATAGTTAAGAGTCACGATGTGTACAAGTGGAATAGGTTGTGTGCTTGTTATGACATTTCAAACCATACTTAGACAAAGTCCTTTCTTACCTCTACTTTGAATAGTGAGCACCTTTGGGTTGAAGCCTTATAAATTGATTATGAATTTCATAAGTAGGGCTTAGCATGTTTAAGTAAGGAGTGAGCCTCCACGCTCAACTAATTGCAAAGTGATTTGTTTTAAAAAAATATGAAGGAATCAATAAGTAGTTGAAATTATTTTGAAATGAGTTTTATATTAAAAATTAGATGTCGAAATTCAGTATGTTGAGAGAAACCAAAGTATATAAAAAGGTATTAGAGAGATAAATGTATCATAAAGTATAGGTCAACTCATTTCTTGTGAATATAAAATAAGATTTGGAAGTGGAACTATTATTTTTTTGAGAAAAGGTAATTTAGGTTGAACAAAGATGAATTATTAATAGGTTTTATCTAGTATGAGTTGGATAAACCTTGAATAAAAGATGATTTGATTTTTAGAAATAATGAATTAAAGTTTATATTGAATTTTGGTTTTAGTTGGATAAAACCTAGAAAATTACATAGTTATGTGTAGGTAATATATTTTGGTTATTTTAAATAGTCAATGCACTATGCTAAATTGGATTTATATAATATTGTAGAATATTTGTATTAATTTGAAAAGAATACTATTTAAAATGCTTTACAAAACATTCTTAGAGAAAACTTTTGTTATGATTTACTTTGATAAGTTTATTGAAATTGATAAAATATTTTCTAGATGGAATATTTTAATAATGGAATTTGTGTTAGAGTATATTACATCATTTAGGTCATGTCAATGTACTACATTGGGTACATTATTATATTAGGAGTTTATCTTAGGTTAAGTGGTTGCTTGGGGAATAATTAATAAATGCACAAGTGTTATAATGTGTAATGATGTAAATATGCATTTAGTCCACATGTACATGTGTCATAGGAATAGTTAGAGTATAGCCCATGAAACTTATCTTATATATACCTTGAGATATAGAGTGAAAAGGTAAGGAAGCATACATCCATAGCATGCACTAGAAGAGTTCAAGTTTCCATTTTTGTGAGTTTACTATAATAGCTATTTCATGTGTTATTCTAGAATTTTTTGATGCTATTTACTTGATCATTGTACCTCCATTAACATAGTTATACTATTAGAATCCAATTTCATTACTTGTGTCTAGATTTACTTTAAGTCTATAGCCTTAGAAAGCTAACAGTGGTATCAGAGCACACAATAGATTGAGAAGGATCCACAAGAAATATCGAGTAGCTAGTTAGAGGTGTTTCAAGGCTGCAATATAGACCAGTTCTGGGCAGCAAAGTAATCAGTTTCAAATCTACAAATAGATGAGAAAAGGAGCTATTTTGGATAGCAAGGAAGAGTGACAAATTCATCTAGTGTAGGACAGCAATTGGATGGGCCAAATCACCAAGAAATACATCATCAAATTGAGGTTGAAAAGGTATGCAACTTAGGTGAAAAATATTCATTTTTTGAACACTTATATTCTATTTATTATTAATGTTATTAAGCACCAATTTTGAGGTTTAAAAGTTGCATGAGAAGGTTTCATATTATAGTCTTCTATGAAATACAAAATATTGTTTTCTACAAAGGTTAAAACCTGCACATAAATAATAGGAGTTATATATTTCAAGATAATAAAAATATCAACACTCTATCATCTATTGAAAGGAAATAAGACTTCATTCTAAAGGTTATATTGCAAAGAGTTTTCATCCAAAAGGTAAACTATTTTGCATTATTAGAAGCATAAAACCACCATATTGAAAGCATACGCAAGAAATCATCTCGATAGTAGTAAGAAAAACTAGTGCAAGTATCAAGTTAGTCTGCCATATTGGAAGAATTCCATCTTGTAGGAAAAGTTGTCATTCCTAAAGTTTTTTCATCCAATCGCCACTGTCTATTCCTAGCTGAAAAAGACATGTTATATAGATATTGTTGTCTTACTGATAGTTTTCAATATTAATCTCATCATCTTGACTAAAAGCCACCATCATAATAGTACCAACATATCCTTTATAAATCCTATGCTGAGGAAGGTAAATACCAGGTTGAGGAGGAATACAATTTGTCTTAGAGATCATGTCGCATTGACCTAAACAATGCATGCTAGTAGAGAAATTATATCCATTGTAAATGAAGGTTTTAGGAGAGTGCTCATGGTCAAGGAGGAGCATTCAAGGTTTGAGAAAGTAGCACAGGCTATGCAACATCAAATGAACATCATTCCTACAATACATTACATTAGGAGAAATTACTAGTAAAATAGTCATTACTAATCAAGCTTAGGGGTCCACGTGGTTGAACACATGCATGCAAGGGAGAATTAATTAGCCATTACAATATTGAGTAAACATTATAATATTAATAACCATTACCTACAATTAATAACCCAACATGATTAGCCATCTTACAAAGCATCCAATGAACACCTTAAGGGACCTGATGACAAAAGTTGATTTGAATAATGATAGTTATTACAAAGGAAATCACTATCACATGGAGTAATTGTGCAAAGGAAAGAAGAACCTTTAGTTTTAATTGGTGGTAATGTATAGGAAAACATAAAAGGGATGACAGATAAAGTCTTCTCTATCATACCAAGTCAATTAGAAAAGCTAACAAGTGTGTAACTATTCAATAAAATGCTAGTGAGAAAGCCAATTTATTAATATGTATTTGATAATTTATCAAGGATAAGTGCTAAATATTGGAGGCCATTACAATATTGCTACCTAGAAATACATTATGATACCACTTGGCATGATGAATGAGAGCATCAAATGGTTCTAATGAGAAGCCACAAAAATCCACCAGGGGTTATAAAATGTTGAATATCACACATCAAGAATAGCCACTAGCCATTTCCACATCAAGTGCCTTAACATACCTATAAGCTAGTCGTTACACTAATAGTCATCAGTGAATCAACAAAATCACTATTAAGTAGTTTTAGGAGGTGGTCAAGCAATGTCTTTGACCATGCTTTTGCACTCTAAATTTGGAGAATTAATGAGCCAGGTAGCATTGGAAGTCATAGGGAGTGCCCTTGATTGGATTTGAAGAGACTTCATAAAGGTTTAAATTGCTTCCATATTCTTGCACATAGGGTTTGAAGGAATTGGTTAACCATTCATGTATAGCCATTAGGATTTGAATATTTTGACCACTTATGAACATTTCTAGAGAATTCGATTCAAGTACCGATTGCAATTTGATCCTTTAAAAATAATAAAATTCAATATAATCTTACCTTTAACCATTGCAAAGGCACTCGAAATAGCTGCTAAAGGGGGTGTGAAGTCATATAGAATACAATATCAAAGTTTTAGAATTTTTTTGGTGCATAGATAGTGAACATATTTGAGGAAATCACATAGAAAAAAAAGCATAAATGTACAATAGCATGTGCATAGGAAATAAGTCATTAGAAATATTTTAATTACTAAGTGACACAAGGAACCATAGGCAGTGAGCACATCACCATAGAGGGACCCATGTGGGTACTGCTCTGCACCAAGACCAAGAATCATCAAATGATCATTGAGAAAAATGCCGTAGGAGGATAGGTAAAGGTGGCATCCACATGAAGAGGAACACAGAGATAGCAACATCAGGTAGCCATTGGTTGTAGGAAAAACACATAGCAAGTTGTTTCTAGAAGACCATAAATTTTGGATATTACAACATGCATATCAAAGTACTTGGAAATCCTAAGGGATACTAATGGTCACATAGCATAGTCAAAGGAGGATGAATCCAATCGGTAGAGAGGTATAATTTTATCTAATTAATATTTGACTTCATTAAGGATTTATAAGGTTGTTTTTTATTCAAGGTTGAGAGTACTTATTATTTACTTGGATATTGAAAATTCCAACCTTAGAAATTAGAAAGTGAACTTAAACCAACAATTTATTTCCTTGAATGATATTTGTAATTAATTAAATAGGAGTGATAATATCTTATACCTTGGAAAACTAAAATTGATACTATATTCCAAATATTATTACTTCTCAAATTCCAAATTAGGTAGATATAAGGTATACTACTTCAAAACTTGGTTTATTGGAATTTAGAAAATTAAACTATGGAAAATTAATCTCTTTATCAAGACCTTAGCATATTCTTATTACTTTAGAGTTAAAAGGTACTCTACCTAGAGTACTCAAAAATCAATTACAAATTTTCAATTAAGTTTTGTAGATCAGATTTAATATATATAAATTAATAATATTGGAGAGATAAGGTCTACTACATCAAATTAGGATACTAAATTTTGCAAATATAGTTTACAAATATATAAATATTATCGAGGGAGTCATAAGGTAGCCTACATCAAAGGAACATGGAAAAGAAAAAGTAAAATAAAATAAGTAATCCAAAAATTGAAACTCAAAAACTAGAACTTCATGAGTTGTCAGAATTAGTTGAAGAAGAAAACCTATATCTACAAGAAGAACTAATTTACATTGGAGAAGATTTAGGCTTTCAAGAAGAAGAAATTTATATTCAATATGACTCACTAGAAGAGACTAAGAAACGATTGCAATTACTAAAAAGGTGCACACAAAAGATGATAGAAAAAATTGAAGGTCAAGAGAATACATCTATAAATAAAAATAAGGTTTTACAATCAATCATGAGAGAGGCCAAAAATGAAATTTTCTCAACACTAGGAGATTACTTAAATTCAGAAATTGGTGAAGCACAAACAAACTCAAAATATGTGTTCACATTACCTAATGATATAGGAAAAGTAATGTATATGGCATTAATTTCTAATGATGTTCTCAAAGACAAGAATAGAAGATAAGAGGACATGATAGAAGATTTGAAGAACAAGTATATTGATGAAGTGAATTCTTTGAAAAATATGCTTACTGATAGTGAAATAGAAAAAGGAGATTATTATATACTTCAAAATGCATGCAAAGTGTACAAGAGAACATGAAAAGGTTGAAGAGGTAGAGGACAAGATAGAAATAAAAGATGCTTCTAATAATATAAATGAATTAAGACCTATAATGGTATATTTATGTTGCAATACCATAGAATAAAAAACATTTATGATTAATGCATGCTATGATACTAGTGATCTTCTTCAAATGGATAAATATGCAAATCATGATTCTTGTCAAAATTAAAGGAAATATTGCAATGCACGCATTGACACTAGTGATTTATAAATATTGACTAAGTTAGAATAACATGTTACAAATATTGATGGTTTATGCAATACAAGTGATTTAGATACAATTCATAATTTTTCAAAAAAGGTTCATGTTGCTAGAATTTATGAAGGCATAGATTTAGATAGATATAGTGATGCACACGATTATATTGATACTAAAAAATATCATTATAATGATTGAATTAATCATACTAATGGTTTTACTAAAATTTGATAAGACATAAAGATACAGGATCGGGAAAACATGAATAGGGAATGAGAGAACCAATATCATCATAAATAAAATTAAAGTATAAAGGTCTTGAATATATAGGTCATATCAACAATAATAAACAAGAGAATGAGTTTGTAGAAGAACATAGTGACATCAAATCAGTAATAGAGATTGATAGGAATAGTTGCTATGATGGAAAAATGGTCAAAAGGATTTGGCTACAAAAAATAGGTGCAATAATTATAGTAGATATGGGCACAAGGTAGAGATATGTTGGAATCTCCATAGTTGTAAGATTTGTGGAGGAACCAATCATTCACAAAGATATTATTGGTACAAAGAAAATAATTTCTTTTATTGGATATATACAATGACAAGAAACCTCATTAGTGAATTTTCTCAATTATATTTCTCAAGGAATAGATATGGGAACAAGAAAGATACAAACTAATTCAACAACATAATTGAAATGAAAATAGTAATAGTGCCAAAGTCAGAATACAAAGTCAAGCAAAAAGGTGAAGCTCAAGCAGAAGATCAATTCCAAGACCACTTGAAGAATGAAGACAAATACAAAGATCCATATTGAAGACTAAAGTATTCAATACCCAAATAATGTAATACAGGGGGTTTTAGAGTATATTACATCATTTGGGTCATGTCAATGTACCACTTTGGGTACACTATTAGATTATGAGTTTATCTTAGGTTAAGTGGTTACTTGGGGAAGAAGTAATAAATGCACAAGTGTTAGAATGTGCAATGATGTAAATGTGTATGTATTCCACATGTACATGTGTCATAATAATAGGTAGAGTATAGCCCCAGGAACTTATATTATATATAACTTGATCTATAGAGTGAAAAGGTAAGGAAGCATGCATCCATAGCATGCACTATAAGAGTTTAAGTTTCCATTTTCATGAGTTTACTATAATAGCTATTTCATGTGTTATTCCATAAGTTTCTCATGCTATTTACTTGCTCATTAGACTTCCATTAACATAGTTATAATATTGGAAGAATATTTCATTACTTGTGGTTGGATTTTCTTCAAGTGTATAGCCTTCAAAAGTTAAAAATCTAAATAGTTTAGCATGATGTTTTAATTATAAGTAGGAACTATTGGGGTTTGATTAATGGAATTTATAAATAAAAAAAAGAATGTTCCTTTTAATAAAGGTACCTAGTGTGCCATTCTAATAAAGGATGGAACTTATGGGGGTTCCATGTTTATCTTATTGTAAGTAAATGTTCTAATGAAGAATTTTAACTGGATGGTGATTAAATGGTTATTTTTTTTTTGGTAAATAAGATACTTTATATTGCTGGTAGGGTTTTTAAGGATCCCTTAACCTGATTACAAAAACAACCATTATGGCAATGTCATAATAAAAGATAAGCTGAAAGACTTTAGCAGGGTATATACTGACATAAGCAAGATACGAGGACACAGCCTTAGACTTGGGATTCTAAAAATTATAGCAGTAACTAGAAAATGAGGACGCTACCTCAAAATTGAGGATTATACCAGAATAGATACAATATTTAAACAAAAATCTATGACTAATTATGTGCATGTTTCCACGCATGGAAGATAAGAAAACAAAAATACTTATATTAGCCGAACCAAACCGAGTAGTCATAGGAACAACAAAATAAGGAATGAGAAAATTACTCCTAAATCGAGGTTTTTTCCTCTTCCTTAGTATCATTCTTCTCAATGTCCTTAGGCTCATATTCCTTGGGTTCACAAGATATGCTCAATCAATATCAAATATTGCACACATTGCTATCAATTGCTTTGTCTAATATTCAAAGTAATTCTTTTAACTTGAATCAGTTTAGACATATTCTATTTCACAATTATTTTAACCTTTGTAACATATATATAATGATAAAATACTCAATATGTTTCACACTCACAAGTTTTTGTACTCAACAAAACAATCTACCACTTTCAAACTCTCTTTCAAATCAATTCAGAAAAACTTGAACTATCACTCCAATGCTTTCAATAAATAATGCTAAACCAACTTCACTCAAACATTCACTCAATGAAACACAACTTACTTACAAACCTTTACTACGTGTTTCACACTGCTTCCAACAACACACACTATGGGTATCAAACCTTGACTCAAGATGATTCCAAAGTCACATAACAATGATACTCATGTTCTTTCACAAACCCTAGCTCAAGATAGTTCCAATGTCACATAACAATGATACTCATGTTATTTCACAAATATGATTTTCAATGTTTGCACATTCACTTTCAATATCACTCAAAACTGATTCTCAAGAACATTCACTCAGTCATTCAATCAATATAATGCACTCAAACTTGCTCATACATTTCCAACAATACTCATCAATCATTTTCACTCCACCTTATATTTTATGCATTTAATTCAATCACTCTAAACAATATATAGTGTGCCCATACCTTTTTATTTAATGGAGATATGTATTCAAAACCATACAAATATTCTCCTAAATAATTATTTCACCATACAAAAATAACAAGTCTCAAGTAAACCTTATTATCTCTAAACTTCTCAAAATAATATTCAATACATAAAAATGGAGTTCCTTTTTAACACCTTATAAACTCCAAAATTCTCAAAATAACATTCAACATATAAAAATCAATTTCCTTTGTTAACACCTTATAATTCCAATCCTTTAATTTATTTTTCTAAGCAAAAAAAATAAAATATATTTCAACTATCCTTATGACTCCCTATGTATTCCACTTATGTACTTTATAATTATCACGTGGCCTCTATATTATTTACGCCTTGCAAACCTTGGAAATTTAAAATATGATATGCATACCTTATAAACTTTGCCCACATCACAAAAAGAATAATATGCATGTATTTTACTGTGCCCAAACTCGAAACTGCAACCAATTGTCACTACAACACCTTAGCCCAAGGCTAAGCTACCACCTGGGCTATAGGTCCACACATGAACCTAAGTCCATGTCATTTCACTAATACCTCTACATGGATTTCGATGAAAATAAAATTGTTCTTCCTCCTTTACAAAATCAAATCACATGGGATTCGAAACCATGATATTTGCTTTACGAGCACCTTAGCAAGCCTTTGACCACTTTCTGTGCTACCCAATGCCTTGGAATGGATTTGGTGCTTCACTCGGATTTCAACCAATGTTTGCCTCCTTTAATTAAAAACCACACGAATCCTCTTCTCCCTTAACAATGCAACGCACGAATTATATTTCAACTTAGGCATTCAAATAGCATAGGTAATTTGGAAATGAAAATCATTTCCCTATTTATACATTGTCCTTTGCACTTCAACACATTGGCACATTCAATTTTTGAATTTCTAATTCGAATTTAAAAATTAAACCTTGGCACCTTTTGATTATTTAAATTAAAATTTTAACCATAGGTTAAAATATTTTAATTTAAATAAATTAAATAAAATCCCTTAAAATCTGCTCAATGGGTCTTTTCAAGGATATATTATTTTAATTATTCCTTGGACTTGTTTTTCTTCACTTCATCCTTTCACCCAAAATATTATAATTAAATATTATAATATTATTATTTATTTTTAAACCTGCTTCTCTTCCCTTGGGTATTTAATATTTTAGGCCTCTTTAGGCATATAATATTTAAAATAAATATTATATCCTTTTTTGTTTAACCACTTCCTTTTATTTTTGAAAAACAACCTTATGACATCAGTGACGACAAAACTAGACATCAAACTTCTTGACATCAATGACAAAAAATCTTGCTCAAATTTCCAAGAATATCTCCCTTTGTCATTGATGGCAACTCTTTTTCCTTTAAGCTTTTCTTTTACATTTTTCATTTACGCTCCCCCTAATAAACTTCTCCCCCTAACTAAATGCTCTCCCCCTAAATAAAATCTCTCCCCCTTTGACATCAATGGCAAAGGGCCACCTTTGGAGCTAAATAGAAGACTCTTAGATTAGCCCCCTCCCCACATCCTTTTCTTGAGGTGTTTAATTTTGGGTTGGGAGTATCTCTACTCCCAACATACACTGTTCTTTTTCTTTGTCCACCTTATTCCTCAACCGATCCTTTTGAATGTTCTTGTTCCTGCTTGTCTCTGGAAATTATGTTCTACAACACTTAGTCATATGCTCAACATTATTGCACTTATAACACTTAATGGTGTGGTTCCTTGAAGGTACAAATATCTTGAAGTTCCTCCTGGTGAAGCCATATCCATTCCTATCATGAACTCTGTAATTAACTGCTTTATGACCAAATTGATTACAAAAGTGACAATACCCTTGAAAGAGATGCCCATTCCTAAAATTTCTCTTAGTGATATCATATCCTAGTATTTCACGCTTCTTGCACTACATAGCCTTGTTTCCAAACCTGTGACATAAGAAGCAACATCCATTGAAGAAATATTGCCTTGAAATCATTTTATTTTAATTTAAATAAATTAAATAAAATCCCTTATAATCTGCTCAATGGGTCTTTTCAAGGATATATTATTGTAATGATTTCTTGGACATGTTTTTCTTCACTTGATCCTTCTGCTCAAAATAGTATAATTTTAAATATTATAATATTATTATTTCTTTTTAAACCTACTTCTCTTCCCTTGGATCTTTAATATTTTAGGCCTCTTTAGGCATATAATATTTAAAATAAATATTATATCCTTTTTCCTTTAACCACTTCCTTGCCTTTTGGAAAAACAACCTTATGACATCAATGACGACAAAACTAGACATCAAACTTCTTGACATCAATGACAACAAATCTTGCTCATATTTCCAACAATAAAAAATAAATAAAATTATTAGAATCAATTAATAATAAATATGAAAATGGTTAGTAACATCAAGAGATAACAAAGGAGATAAAATACTAATAAAAAACAAGGCAAACATTGAGCTAAATGAGTAAGAAGAGAAAAGGGTGAAGGACATAACCAAATGGAAACAAGTTGTTCCTCTTCCTTACCCCTTTGAGAGCCCACCAAAAGCTTTGAATTTTTTTCTATAATACTTAGATACTTATTAAATTACCTCTATTGCCTTGATGGATGATGCAAAGGGAGCTTGAGTGAAAAAGAGAGTGATTCAAGATGTAGTAAGAAATTTGGTAGTAATTTGACATGAAGAGGAGAATGATTGTTAAGAAATTTTGATAGAGTATGGTTTTTGTAAAAACTTGTATTAGATGCCCTCCTTAGGGACTACATTTATATATTCTTGCAAGGTTTTATTAGAGGCAAAATTGTAGAGAGTCAAACATTCTAGGAAGGTTCAATAAAATATAGGCATAACTTATAGACTAACATGCATGATCATGCGAAGGAGTGATGATCAACTTGGGATATTCACGATAAGCATGCCTCTGAGATTTCATGCATGCCAAGTCAAAACAAGTATAAGGTAAAACTATTACCAGTGGTTTTGTGACAACACTTTTCTATTATGACCATTAAAAGTCAAATTTGTGAAAAAAATCAAATTCATAAATTCATTACTTCGGTGGTGAATTTGGCACTAGTAGTTTTTCTTATTGCAAGTGATTTCTCTTTTAAGAAATAATTGTTCTAAATTTAGATGGAAAACTAATAAGACTAGTTTAGAAAGTTGAAAGGTTGTTTGATCAGGTTCATGGAATATTTGGTGCACGAAAATGAGGTGTCTATAACCACATACATGGATGGATACTATATATCCAATATTTCTTGTGATGCTTGTATGAGTTAATCAAACAATTCTATATAGGTCTTCACATTTTTTCACTTGATCATGTTTCTAATTCAAATTCTAGATACTTCTTTATATTTCATAATAAAGTTTGAAGAAATATGTAAATGCATACAATACATAATAACTACTCACCTTCCACTATAATGCTTTTATTAATGTTCATATGCCATCATAGAATATCCTCATAAATATCATGAGAAATTTACATCACTAGATTGTTTGGATATTCAACCTTTATAATTATTAATAAATTAAGTAATGATTATTTAAAGAAATTTATCTTATATATTTTCTTCAAATTATTAAGTAATGATTTTTCCCATAATTTATAATAGTTAAAAACACATACAACAATTAATTATGTTTTAATAGACACAAATAAAAATAGATTTAAGCTATAACATAATTTTAGAAACAAACACACAAAAAATTCTTAAATATATATTAGAAAGTAAATTTACACTAGTGGAGAAGCTACTAAACATTTTATTAGGCAAAAACCATGCCTATGACACCAAAAACGTTCACTCCATTGATAATATAAAAGAAATAAATTTAAAGCCATTTTTATTACAAGAAAATTTAAATTGGTAAATCATTTTTGGGATATAAACTCCATCTATTTACGAATGGTTCACAAAATAATTTTAAAATGTAAATTATTACAATATTTTTATATATCATTTATTTAATCATAGCTAGTTTAATTTGAATTATGGATAATGTATTTCCAACAAAATTTAATTATTGTACATTTATATTTTTAAAGTATAGTGGCTTTTATTTGTGAAGAATATCATACTTGGTATTAGAGTGGGAACCATGAGGACTAGCTTCAATTTGGCATTCATGTGTTAAAAGACTATAATTTCAATATTTTTAACTTAGCCACATCATGTTATGAATATATTAATGATATAATTTGAAGAAAGGATCAAAGAAATTGGTGCCAAAATATCATATGCTCCTATTGATACAAAGTTTACTGATCTCCATTAGTATAATCAACAAGATATTATATTGATCCACCATGAAGGTTCTTGGTAACTCATTGGTAACATTTTTTTTATGAGTAATATTAGTTCTAAAATTAGGGTCTAAGGGTTTCTTTGGTGTTGTTTTCACCCTTAACCAAAGTAATCTGCTTGAGTGGGTGAGTTGATTTATCATTGTGGGGAACTTAAAAAAGGGTACTAGTTGTGGCCAACCCGAGTACGATTTCCACTCCCTCTTGTGTATACACAAAAAATCCATTCCTCGTTGGTTATGGTTGGGGGTCTAAGGGTTTCTTTGGTGTTGTTTTCATCCTTAACCAAAATTTTGAATCAAACTAGGGTTTCAGAGGCTAGGGCAGAGGTCTAGAGAATATTTTCATGCAAAAAACACCATAAAAGAGGATAAATCTTGATGGAGGGTCTTTCAATAATATTGATCATGACCAAGAATGGGGGACATAGGTACTTCGGTACCAAATCCTCAAAAACAAGAAATCTTATATCAAAAGAGGCTATGTGGTACCCAAGATAGCTTCAATGACTATCAAACATAGGTAAGGATAATCATAAACACCATGGGGAAGTGACAAAAGGAGGATTCTCTACCAGGAAGGGTGAATGGATGTTTACCACAAGCAAAGGAAATACCAGTATTGGAAATATCTAAGGATTGGATAGCTGAGGATATAGTTTATAAGACAAAACACAACCTAATAAGAAATTTGTGGGTTTCAAACCATCAGTGCACTTCCTTCACACGTGGATAAGGAAAAAATGGCATCTAGAAGGATAATATGAAATTCTAACTCTCCAAAATAGGTATTTTTCTATAGAATTCACATTAGTGGTAAACTGACGAAAGGTATTTGAGGTAGGGTTGTATCATCATAGGCCAGAATGACTATTATTGCAACCATGGAATATGGTATTCGACCCGAAGGTGGAACTAACAATAGTACCAATATGGGTAAGATTATTTATCCTTAGCTTTAATCTTGGAAAGAGGAGGTACTCGAGGCAATAGGAAACTTACTAGGTCATTATCAAGGTAGGTCAAGAGAAATATTTTTAGGAGGATCGATAATGTTTGCTAGGGTTTGTGTATAAACGGACCTCGAGAAACCTCTTCCAATAGAGATAGACCTAAAAATAGGAGATTTTTTTGGAAATAAAAACTATATTATGAGGCTATTCCATTCAGATGTCGAGTGTACAAATCTCATGGACATATGGCTATAATGTGCCCAATAGTTAAGGATCATCAATTTGAACAAGAGGATAAAAGAGCAAATATTAACATGGTGGGCCAATATCCTTAGAAAAAGGTAAATTAGAAAGAAGGAAAATGGCCAAAATACTTTGAGGGCTTCCAAAAAGTAATTAGAAGGTCAAATAAAATAAATTAACATAGTAACCAAAGACAAGGAGAAAAATTGAGAAGAACAAACAATAGATATGAGATATTCAAAGAATTGAGAAGCTTGGAAATAGAAGGAAATTTTCAAATGGAATGATTAAAGGAGGATACCCAACAATTCACATCGGTATATCAGGAACAAAACTCCAGTATAGTGTCACAAAATAAGTAAGGAGCAAAACTAGACACAACATCTCTTATGGAAGAGGAGATTTAGCCCACGAGGGATACCAGAGGAGGGGATTATCTTAAATCAGGAAATAGATATGAAAGAAGGAAATAAGAACAAATATAACCCTACTTTAGGGATTCATCAAGTGGAGAAGAAAAAAAAACCTAACCAATCTATAGGGAGGAAGTCAAAAAAGGAAAATATGGAGCAACAAGGAAGATATTTGAGCCAGAATGGAAAGGTAAAATTGATGGCTAATTTTTTCTTTCTTAATTCTTAATGATATTTTTTGGTAGGTAAAATTGCTTAAGTGTGGGGTTTAAATGGTACCCAAATCCAATTACATAAACTGGTAGATAAAACAATAGCATAATATGACATAGACATGCACATTGGACACCTGTAACCTAAACAAAAAGGACCAAACAATAGCAGATAAGGATGAGTGGATGCCTAACACCATAAACACAAAAATATAGCCCAAGAAATACCCACATAGGGGTTTCTTAAGAGAAGTAACTACCCATAAACCTTGTAAAGGATCTATAACAAAAAACCATGTAGGGGATGCTTGCAAAATATCAGCAAAAACTATAATAGATACCTGAATAGGAAGAAACATAGTATTCAAAAATGCCCACACAGGGGCAATAAAGAACTTAGAAATAGTAATGGGAAGCCCTGGAGATCATATTCCTAGTTATGATGATATATTCGCATCATTCACCCTTTCATAGAAGGTTCTATAACCTTGGCCATCATATTAACAGTAACTCTAGAATGGAGATTACACACAACAACATAGCCATTATTCCATGAATTGACAAAGGCTTCAGTGATATCTTGCTCAACCCCTTTGAACTTGTTGAGGAAAGGAATGAGACCATGATCTTCTAGAAAGGTCTAAGATAGGGGATCAAGTTGAAGGCTAGATGGTTCAAGTAGGGCCATGTTGGTAATATTGAGGAAAAAGGAAGACCATAGAAACCAAATACTATGCTTTTTACAGCCTAGGACACACAATAGTAGATAAAATAAGATGGAAATGGATTGACACTAATTCTTAATGATATTAATTACTTGGAATGTGAGGGATTTAGACAGTCACCCAAAAAAAAATGTAGTAACAAATATTATAATAGATATGAATCTAGATATAGTTTTGTTACAAAAAATCAAAATACAAGGAAAAGACTTAAAATATAATAATAGGAGGATATGGCAAAAAGGAGAGATCCCTACTCAATTGGCATAAGGAAATTCAGGTCGATTGGCCACTATGTGGAATCACCAACTGTTCCTAGTGATAGGGGGCCTCGACAAGAGATGCATTGATGATTCAATTACAAAATAGGGAAAGTGGGAAAAATTAGACTATAGTTAATTTTTATGGAGCACAGAAAGTCATAGCACAAAGGGTCAATGGGCACCCGTCTATACTTTCAAATACAACTAACTAGAGGACCAATGGATTGTGGGAGAAGACTTAAATGCAAATATTAGAATAGAGGAAGAAAAAGGAGGCAAATCTATGTTGGAGGAAAAGGATATATTTTTTCATCAATAACATGTCGAATAAATCTAATAGATATCCCAACTATGGATAGATCCATGACCTGGAAAAATAGAAGAAAGGAAAGTAAGATAATCAAATCTTGCTTGGATTGTTTCTTCATGGGAGAGGAACTACACCTGCATACCAAGCATCAATTGAGGGTCATGGATAGGCTTTCTTCAGATCATTTTTCTAGTAAGCCTTACCATAGAAGAATATAATCATAAATTTGAAGGAACTTTTAAATTTGAGCTATGGTAGATGAAAGTTGAGGATTTTGGGGACCACATAAAAGAGTGGTGGAAATTAGGGAAACCAAGATTTGGAACAACCCAATTCAAACTTCACAAAAAATAAAAATATGTTAGGACCCAACTAAAGGAGTGGAGTAAAAATAATAAGGAACTCACTAGAATACAAAAGAATGAAAACAAGGACCATAAGGAGAATATTTCTCAAGAGATAAGAAAAGGAACTATTACGAAAGATCTATTGTAACATGAGAAAAAAATTATTAGTATAGAGGAAGCTTTAGAGGAATACAAAGATATATTTTAGAGGTAAAGAGCTAGAGTTACATGGTTAAAGGATGAGGATCAAAACATAACTTTATTTCAGAAGACAACAACATCTAGAAGGCAATAAAATAGAATTAAAGGTCTTACAGATATGATGGTTCAAGTGAAAACTAGTGGAAGTGAAATGAAAACTATAGCAAATTAGTACTTCAATACTCTTTTTAGTAGCAATGAAATTTTGAATGCAATCTGGTAGGATAAGATACTAGAGGCAATTCTGTAATTAGTCAAACAAGAACATAATAAATTATAAGTGGAGAAAATTTCTCTAGAAGAAACATCACAAATCATACAAAAAATGCAAATAGGAAATACCCCAGGACCAAATGGATTCCCCATTGAATTTTATTAAATTTTTGGGAAAATTGTGGGCCAAGCAGTGGTAGAGGCACTATAGGAAATCAGATAGGGTAAGCAAATGTTAAAAGCCTTGAATCATACTTTTATCACTTTAATTACTAAGGTCCCACCTAGTGAGATAATGATAATTATAGGCCTATTTCACTCTATAATGTAGTATACAAGATATTAACAAAGCTTATGGTAGAGAGGTTAAAACATTTTTTACCAAATCTAATTTCAAGTGAGCAAGGTGGTTTTTTGAAGGTAAAAAAATTCTAGATGGAGTAGTAGTGGCACAAGAAGTGATACACACAATATCCATGCAAAAGAACCTAGGTATTTTTATTAAATTAGATCTTTCTAAAGACTATGATAGAGTAGACTAGTCTTTTTTGCAAAGGATTTTAGAAAAATGGGCTTTGTAGAGGAGTGGAGAGATTGGGTAAAATCTTGTACACAAACCACATAATTCTCAGTTATGGTAAATGGTAGTCCCTATCCCATGTTCACAACAAGAAGGGGTTTGATGTAAGGGTATCTTCTTTCCCATTAAATTTTTATCCTTTATGCAGAGGGTCTAGGGAGACTATTAAAAAAAGAGAGACAAGAGGGGAGGCTAAGGGGTTTGAAAATCAGTTCTTAGATTGAGATAAATCATGTCCAGTTTGTGGATGATACAACTTTTATTAGTGAAGCCAATATCCTAGTAGCAAGAAACATAAAAGAAATTTTAGATGGGTATACTCAAGCTACAAGGAAAAATTTTAATGGAAAAAAATCTCAAATAGTTTTTTTCAATACAAAAAAGAGGGTGAGAGATAAAATTATACAATTTTTGAACTTCATGGAAACTCATTTACCCATATAGTATTTAGGAGTACCTCTATCTGCAAAGAAAAAAAGCAAGGAGTGGAAAAGGCTAATTGAAAAACTTCAAGCTAAGTTAAGCAACTAGACACACAAATGGCTAAGCTTGTGGGGAAGGCTTACAATGATTAAAGTCATCCTAACAACTATCTCATTTTATAAATTTTCCATACTTGAGGTTCCAAAGAGCATTTTGAAAGATATTGATAATCACATAAGAAAGTTTTTATGGTCAGGTGCAAGGGAAGAACAAAAATTAGGGCTACTTGGGTGGGATTAGATATTTCAACCAAAACAAGGAGGATTGGGGATAAGACTAGCATCCCATAGTAGTAAGACACTAGTAGGGAACTTGTATTGTATATGGATTACAACTACTAGGGTCTTATGGAGTAGATTGTTACAAGCTAAATATTACCCAAAAGTGGTTGAGAAAGACATACCAAGACACAAAGTGGAAGGAGAGGGATCTACAGTATGAAGAACAGTGGAAGTAGACCAATAATTAATAAATCCATACCTATATTATAAGTTAGGGGATGAAAATAATTCTCTATTTTTGGAGGATTCATGAAATCAATCTCAACCAATTATTCAAACATTCCTAGAGATGGAGAGTTGGAAAGTAGATCTCCAAAATATAGGATGGTGGAAAGCCTCTTCCTATATGAAATCATGGAAAAAATATGCACTAGACTTAATACAATGGAAACATCCCTAAGAATGGCTAGTGAGGAGGACAAAGGAACTAATAAAAAAACTATGGAGACATCTCTAAAGACACCAAATTTAGGATGGTTCTATGGAGGGTATGCTTGGATGGGGAGGAAGCAAGTTGGGAATCTATAAGTTAGAGTGATACAAGGTATTTTATGGATGGGAGATTATCCTAGAAACACTTCCATGGACATTTGTCTGGAAAAAGGAAAGATGACCAAAAATTAACATTTTATCATGGTTGATTTACCATAAAAAGTTCTTGAAATTTGATAATATAAGAAAAATAGGTTTATACAGGCCTTCCAAATGTGTTGTGTGGAAAATTAGAGGATACCATGAATCACCTATTTTTTAGGTGTTCTTTTGCTAAAGATAAATGGATCAGTTAGTGGAGGTAGATGAGATAGTATTGGGATATTTTTTAGAGCCAGGAAAGATTTTATGACAAATGGAAACAGTGCAACTTTAGGACTAAAAAAAATAAAAATGACGTGGAAGCTAGGGCCTAGCTTCATATGGTGGCATTTATGGCTAGAATAAAATACACACATATTTAGATGAGTGCACAAAATAAGAGAGAAAGTATGGGAGAGGATTATGAGTAAGGTAATGGAGACATTGTCTATTATATTACAGGAGAAAACAAACATAGAAATGGAGGAAGTGACTATTTTACAAAGCTTAGGAATAACTATAAAAGAAAAGCAACTAAAGGTTGGATGCACATGTGAGATCTCGTCAAATAATATAGAGTGGAAACCTCCTCCTAGAGAGTGGGTGAAGGAAAACATAGATGGGGCTTCTACTAAAAATATGAGAAAATCTAGTTTTGGCATTATCACAAAAAATTGGAAAGGAAATTAGGTGTATTGGAGAGCACAATGTATGGAGGAGACAACAAATAATGAAGTAGAATGATAGGTGATCTTATTAGCACCAATGATAGCTGCAAATGTACATTTACATAAGCTATGGATAAAGACGGACTCTAAGATATGGGCTGGAATCTTGGATGCTATAAGACCTTTTTAGGTGCTGGGAATTGGTGAGAGAAGAAAGGTGGAAGAAGTTCAAAATATGTAGAATATTTTTAAGGATGTTTTTATTACACATATCAAGCAAGAGGGAAATAAGGTGGAAGATTATTTAGAAAAATTGGGAAAATATCTAGAGGAAGGGTAATATGTGGAATCGTATATGGAAAATTAGATAAGCTAGTACCAAAGAATCCAAGGAATATGAGAGGTGGTACAAATAGATAGCAAAACAGGAAGAGTAGCTAGTGATTCTAATTAGTCTATCAAAGTTAGGCCACAAAGTAAAAAAACATGAAGATAAAGGGATGGGTAATTTTTAAGCCAAGAGGGATTGGTGGAGGATTTTTTTTCTCCCATATTTCCTATCCAGCTCATTTTACTTTGTAATAAATTTCTATAAATATAATATATTTTTCATTTTTTCAAAAAAAAATATTAGTTCTAAAATTCTGAATACTTTTATATTTTGGTCATCAATGCTCTTTGATAAAAAATTATTTAAGTATATATTGAGGTTTTGGCAATATTTTCATATGTTAAATCTATTACAATCATCCTCTTCACTTCAATATATTTTATAAAATCATACTTTAGCATTCCATTACTTTAAATTCCCCATGATCATATGGAAATGGATTACACTAGGGATACCACCAAAATAATGTGGCATTATTAAGCCTAGATATGTTGAACCAATATGAGTTCGTATTAAATTATCAAAATGAGTATATAAATTTGAGATGAAATTAGATACTATTGCACAATGTCAGTATTTTTTGTTGCCATGAATAGGTTTTATTATGCCAATAGTAATTAAGAATTGCTAGAAATAATGCATGAGAAAATAAAATATAATGAAAATTGTTATGTTTTCTACATGTGAAAATTTCCATCATGTATAGTTACCCCTATGGGATGATTTTACATTTGCCATATATGATAATTAGTTCTACTTTGAGTATGTTAATAATTTATTGATCAAACATCTACTCTTATCTTTTATTCAGTGTATTTTGATAATTGGATATGTGTTTTGCTCAATCTAGCACTGTAAGTTCTTTTAAATTTTAACACATCAAGGAGAAAACAGAAATTATGTTATTTAAAATACATAAAAATAGATTATATTATTGAAACCAAGCCCAAAAACTATGGAATAGTTTACTACATTTACATTAATTATGATTATTTTAGCATCATAATGAGTGGGATCTAAATTTTCCTGTTATGGGAGAATTTCATTTTAATCATAGATATTTTTATGAGAAATCCAATCATGGAGGCACCAGTAAAGCTTGGATGTATTGCAAGCTCTTTTAGGGCTTGTGGATACTTTTCCATGGTATTGCTCTTTTTTCCAAAATTTTGACATATTAAATATCACACGTTCACTAAGTAGATGATATGACACTTCTCTTTCATGGTTAAAGTCAGCTAATTGACAAGACATAGAAACATAAATTATCATCTATTAAAAATTACATTTTGCTTCCTCAAATGAGGTTGGAACTATAGTATTTATCCACCAGTATGGTAATTTATTTCTCATTCTCAAATTTGAATGATTTCCATGTATTTACCTTTATATGAAGCTTTATGATAGCACTTTGTTATCCAAATTGTAGCATTTATTTTGGTAGAGGATAAAAAACCCTTGCAATATTTTACTTACTTTTATCTTATAAAATATTTTTCTAAGACATTATGTGGTCATATGGTGTTAAAATCAAGTGGGTGTATAAGCATAAAAATCATTCTATTCATATTTATGACTATACCTATACTTAAATACTATTTATATTGTTTCATAGTCATACTATTTTATATTTTATAAATTTTAGTATCATTAAAAAATAGACACAAATTGATTTCCAATTATATATCATAATATCTTTCTCTAAACTCAAGTTATAGATTTTAATATCTAAAATTAGGTAGCTATCTAAATTATAATCTATGATAGCATTTTGTATTGAGACCACAACTAAAAAATGTGAATAGTTATAGTTTCTTCATTTAGTGGTCAATACTATCATAAAACTACTTTCCTAAGAGGTTTATCCCTATTCTCAAACACATCTATACATTGAAAAAAAAATTGAACCCAATAGATATTTATATCATTACAAATACTAAAAGAAAGAAAATTGGCACCACCATTCATTAGTACCAAGAATATAGATGCAAATATCATGAATATATATTCATGGAATTCCTATATATTTTATATTTTAGAATAATTTATAGAAATAAAAGAAACAAACACATCACCAATAAAGGAAATGATATAGCACAAAAATGCACATGATATAAAGATTGTCCTTAGGCACTAGATAAAATCATTAAAGGACATTTTAACATATTGATGACCAAGTACATAATGTCAAGGGGTGTAAATACCCAAATTATAAGTGATATTACATCATGGTTAAAAAAATAATCCTAAAGTTTAGTATAAAAACTAGAGCCATATCTATGACATGTACAATGGATAATAGTGCTTTGTAAACAAATGCAATAGAAAAGCTTTTCTTTGCCTTAAGTGAAGATTAGTAAAACATATTATAACATTCCTTCCCATGTTAATTATGGGATATGGAAAGGTATCCTTATTAGTCATCCACCTTAAGGAAACTCTCCTACTCCATGAAACTCCTACAATTACATAAATGGTATTTTAAGTATTATCTTGTTTAAGATATTATTTGTCTACTATGTTGAAGGCGCATAAAGTTATCATAATCAATGCATCAAAAATTGGTTGTGATATTACATTAATAAAATTAACATAATAAAACTTGTGATATTTGATGCAGGAGCATCCAATGGCAGCAGCGCAATCTTGCGTCAACAAAAATTTTTCTAAGTTTTCGCAACTCAGAAAGGAGAGAGAGAAAATGCAGAGCAAAAACTGTCACGATTTCGTGACGTCGCGAAATCGTGACAGTCGGTAGGAGAGAGAGAAAGTCACTAAGGAGGTCACGATTTCGCGACGTGTCACGAAATCGCGACCGTCTTGAAATCGTGATGGAAAACAGCCAAGGGGAGATGCTTATGTTATTGTCGTGATTTTGCGACATGTCATGAAATCATGACTGTCACGAAATCACGACATAGGAGCAGCAGCAAAGGGAAGGCAGTGGAAAGGTGACGATTTCATGACATGTCGCAAAATCATGACATCGAAGCAGCAACCAAGGGGAGGCAGTGGAAGTGTGACAATTTCGCGATACGTCACAAAATCGTGACTGTCATGAAATCGTGACACAGGAGCAGTAGCAAAGGGAAGGCAGTGGAAATGTCATGATTTTGTGACATGTCGCAAAATAATGACTGTCACAAAATCATGACATCGAAGCAGTGGCCGAGGGGAGGCAATGGAAGTGTCGTGATTTCGTGACACGTCATGAAATGTCATGAAATCATGACATCGAAGCAGTGGCCGAGGGGAGGCAGTGGAAGTGTCGCGATTTCGCAACACGTCATGAAATCACGACTGTCATGAAATTGCGACCAGAGTATGCAAGCAAGGGCAGCCAAAGGCAAAGGTCGTGATATTGCGACATGTCATGATATCGTGACTTGAAGGCGAGAACAGCCAAGATAAAGAGAAGACGTCGCGATATCACGACCCGAAGGCGAGAAGGGTGAGATAAAGAGAAAACATCACGATATCGTGACATGTCACGATATCACAACCAAAAGGGAGGAGTGCAAGGAGGAAAAAATGTCATGATATCGCGACAAACGACTGGTTCATGGTTCGAAAAGGCATGCATTCCAAGGTGGTGTTTTTGAGGCGGTCAAGGGTCTCATTAATGCATGTTTTCATATTCGGTAAGTTTGTTGAACACGGCGGCCTCTCGAATGCTGCGTCCAAAGGTCAGAAATGTCAGATGGTTCTTTAATGCATGCTTTCATGGTGGATCAAGGCAGTTGCCCATTTATGGAAAGAAAATGGAAAACTCGGTCGTGGAAGCCGAATTTGTAGGTTTTTGTAATGAATTCTACCAGGTGGGTCATTAATGGCCTAGAGGGTCGAGACCTCGATAAAAACTCGGAGATTGTAATGTATTGGTGGGGGATTGGAAGATTGTACGTAGACGACAGAGTAGAGAAAACCAAGTTGAGCACTGGTTATTGTAAAGCCTACGGGCTATTGCTGTTTATGTAAGTGTTATTCCAGATTAATGAAAGAAAAATTTGGAATTGTGTGAGTGTGATACTCTCATCCCCCATCAGTGGTATTAGAGTTGAAAGTTCCTGAGTGTGTAACAGATCATCGGATGTGAGGCAGTTGCACCAGGATCTATGGAAGGGCTTGTGAGAGAGTGAAAAGAATGCCTCCAAGAAGAAACCTTGTTGGTTGGAGAGGCATGGCGGCAGCGAAAGATGTTCAAGTTTTACAGAGGCAAATACAAGCCCTGCAAGAAGAGATGCATAGAGGATTGCAGCCAAGAAGAGATGAAGGTAGTGAAGACGAAGTTGATGAAGAAGAAGACCAGTTTGAGGAAGAAGAGGAGGTTGTAGATCCTACACAAGCCAAGTTGTACAAAGCCATCTCTCAGATTGGAAAGAAGCCAAAGATAGAGGTTTCTATGTACTCAAGAAATCTTGATCCAAAGGAATTGATCAACTGGATCAACGATCTAGAAGAGTACTTTGAGTATGAAGAAGTTGAAGATCCTAAGAGGGTCAGATTTGCCAAGACCAAGCTGAAGGGTCATGCCAGCATATGGTGGAAGGGAGTGCAGGTAGAGCGAAATAGAAGAGGAAAAGAACGAATAACAAAATGGGCATGAATGGTGGAGAAGCTGAAGAGGCAGTTCATCCCAGGTGATTATGAATTAGACCTGTTAAGGAAAATGCAGAGTTTGAGATAGATGAGCAAAATTGTCCAAGAATACACAAAAGAGTTTTATAAGATCTCCATTAGAACTGGCCATTTAGAGGCAAGCAAGGAGAAGGTGGCCCGTTATATCAATGGGTTGAGACCTAGTATCCAAGAGGAGTTGAACCTGGTTCGGGTGAGCACCATTGAAGATGCTTACCAGTTTGCTCTGAAGGTTGAAGAGAAACTGAACATAAGGTTTGAGAGCAAGCAAAGAGGAAGAGGTCATGGAGGAAGGACTGGTGGAAGAAAAGATGAAGGAAAAGAGGAGAAGAAGGAAGAAGCTAGCAGCAGCCAAGAGCAGAAGGCAGGCGATGATTATAGACCCCAAGTTCAGAACAATGGCTACCCAAGAGGAAGAGGTAGATCTGGATGTGGGTATGGAAGAGGAGTATTTTGTGGAACCTATTTCCACTGTGGCGAAGAAGGACATCGAGCATTCGAGTGTCCACAACACCGAGAAAGGACAAACAAGAGACCTAAGGGTCCTGCTAGAGCTGCTGTAGCAGATGAAGATGCTGAATCAGAACATTATGAGGAAGCAGAGAGAGGAGAAGTCATGGTCGAAAGGAGAGCCATGCTGATTGAGGAAGACAAACCAGAACAGAGGAAGAGCCTGTTCCGCACAAGGTGCAAAATTTTAGGTAAAGTCTGTAATGTTATTATAGACAATGGAAGTACTGATAACTTAGTCTCTAAGGAAATAGTCACTAAGTTGTAGCTGGAGAGGAGGAGACACCCGCATCCATACTGGATTGTGTGGTTGTGGAACGACCACAGAGCATGGGTCCGTGAATAGTGCTTAGTCACGTTCAAAGTCGAGAGATACCAGGATGAAGTCCTGTGTGATGTTTTTCCTATGGATGCTTGCCATTTGCTGTTAGGAAGGCCATGGCAGTTTGATCGGAGTGCAGTGCATGATGGTCATGCAAATACGTACTCCTTGATGAAATATGGAGTGTGCCACAAGTTAAAGCCATTACAGGCAGTGGATGAGAAGGTGTGTAGCAGTGCCAGAATTTGTCTGGTAGAAGGCAAAAAATTTTTTTGCCAAGAGACGAGTTTTAAGCGGGTTGCAGAGGTAGGTGCACGTTTGGTAATGTTGCAAAATACGCTGACCGAACAACATAGAAGTGAAGGTCACTTCTCCATCAACCCCGGGTGTTTGATGCAGGAGCATCCGATGGCAGCAGCGCAATCTTGCGTCAACAAATTTTTTTCTAAGTTTTCACAACTCAAAAAGGAGAGAGAGAAAATGCAGAGCAAAAACTGTCATGATTTTGCAATGTCGTGAAATCACGACAGTCGGTAGAAGAGAGAAAAAGTCACTAAGGAGGTCACAATTTCGCGACGTGTCACGAAATCGCGACCGTCATGAAATCGCGACAAAAAATAGCCAAGGGGAGATGCTTATGTTATTGTCACGATTTCATGACATGTCACAAAATCACAACCGTCATGAAATTGTGATTGTCATGAAATCATGACATAGGAGCAGCAGCAAAGGGAAGACAGTGGAAAGGTCACGATTTTGCGACATGTCGTGAAATCATGACATCGAAGCAGCGACCGAGGGGAGGTAGTGGGAGTGTCACGATTTCGCGACACGTCACAAAATTGTGACTGTCATGAAATCATGACATAGGAGCAGTAGCAGTGGAAATGTCGCAATTTCATGACATGTCACAAAATCACGTCTGTCATGAAATCGTGACATCAGAGTAGCGGTCGAGGGGAGGTAGTGGAAGTGTCACGATTTCGTGACACATCACGAAATCATGACTGTCGTGAAATCGTGACCAGAGTAGGCAGGCAAGGGCAGCCGAAGGCAAAGGTCATGATATCATGACATGTCGTGATATCATGACTTGAAGGTGAGGACAGCCAAGATAAAGAGAAGACGTCACGATATCGTGACATGTCGCGATATAGCAACCCGAAGGCGAGAAGGGCGAGATAAAGAGAAAACGTCATGATATCACGACATGTCGCAATATCACAACCAAAAGGGAGGAGCGCAAGGAGGCCAAAATGTCATGATATCATGACATGTCATGATATCGCGACAAACGACTGGTTCATGGTTCGAAAAGGTGCGCATTCCAAGGTGGTGTTTTCGAGGCTATCAAGGGTCTCATTAATGCATGTTTTCATATCCGGTAAGTTTGTTGAACACGTCAGCCTCTCGAATGCTGCGTCCAAAGGTCAAAAATGTCAGATGGTTATTTAATGCATTCTTTCATGGCGGATCAGGGCAGTTGCCCATTTATGGAAAGAAAATGGAAAACTCGACCGTGGAAGACAAATTTGCAGGTTTTTGTAATGAATTCTGCCAGGTGGGTCATTAATGGCCTAGAGGGTCGAGACCTCGATAAAAACTCAGATATTGTAATGGATTGGAGGTGGTGGATTGGAAGATTGCACGTAGAGGACAGAGTAGAGAAAACCAAGTCGAGCGCTGGTTATTGTAAAGCCTGCGAGGCTGTTGCTGTTTATGTAAGTGTTATTCTAGATTAATGAAAGAAAATTTTGGAATTGTGTGAGTGTGATACTCCCGTCCCCCATCAATATTGGACCAAGTATACTAGATGTATAAAGTTATCATAATCAATGCATCAAAAATTGGTTGTGATATTACATTAATAAAATTTGATATTATACACAAGCTTGATAAAAATTATTTATTATAATATAGATTCATCAAAAACTCCCATGGAAGTCCCAACTACATTATAATCATGAGCATCAATTGGAGGTGTTTTGTAGCATCTTTCATAGCACAATACTCAACTTCCATAGAATATTTGAATATAAAGGATTGTCATTTACAAAACCAAAATATTGATCCCAAACCAAAAGTTAAATCTAGTCATTTGATGTAAATTTTCTAAAAAAATTTACAAATAATAACATTTTTATACTAGAGCAAAAGAAAAATCTCCAAAGTCTAGTTCTCCATAAATTAATTACATTTTACCAACATAATATCTTTCCACACTAGGAAATACTTGGCTTGAGAGTAAGTGATGGGGCATGCAAAATCATCAACCACTAATATTAGGGTGTAAGGGGCATTATAGGTATTCTAATAAGAGAGAATGGCCAATATTCCTAAAATAATGTAGAAAGACAGTGTACCGATATGATGCAAACAAAAATAGATATGGATGCTAACTCCTACGAATGTGATGAGCAATGCATGAAGGAAATTGTTGAGCAAGGTGCAGCAACAATATTGTCATTGTTGTCAACATAGTCAGACATATCGGTTGATGCAGTGGATAGGAGTTCAGTGATGCAGTGGATAGGAGTTCAGTGATGGAGTGGACAAGAGTTTAGAGGTTACTCAGAGTATGTGCAGTGCTATTAAATGCTTATGAGGATGTTTCTGATGTTTGGGTGAAGTTGCTACAGGTTTTCTAAGAAGATCGAAGTGGCCCATATGCTAAAAATCAAAAGAAAATCACAAGGAAGAAAATTGTCATGATATCGCGACATGTTGAGCAAGAAAGAAAAACTGTCGTGATATTGCAACATGTTGAGCAAGAAAGAAAAACTGTCGTGATATTGCGACATGTTGAGCAAGAAAGAAAAACTATCATGATATTGTGACATGTTGAGCAAGAAAGAAAAACTATCGTGATATCGTGACATGTTGATAAGAAAGAAAAATTGTCACGATTTCGTTACATGTTTGGAGAGAAAGCACAAGCAAGCAAAACTATCGCGATTTCGTGACATGTTCGGAGAGAAAGTGCAAGCAAGAAAAACTGTTGTGATTTCACGACATGTTCGGAGAGAAAGTGCAAGCAAGCAAAATTGTCGTGATTTCATGACATGTTCGGAGAGAAAGTGCAAGCAAGCAAAACTATCACAATTTCATGACATGTTCGGAGAGAAAGCGCAAGCAAGCAAAACTATCGCAATTTCGTGACATGTTTGGAGAGAAAGCATAAGAAAGCAAAACTATCGTGATTTTGTGACATGTTGGAAGAAAAAGAGAAAGCAGGAAGAAGTGTCACGATTTCACGACAAGTTCGAAGGAAAAAGAAAAAGTAAGAAAAGTGTCACGATTTTGCGACATATTGCAAGAGAGATAGTACGGAAGAAAAAGTGTCACGATTTCGTGACATGTTGGAAGAGAAAAAGACAATTTGAAAAAGTGTTGCGATTTCACGACATATTGCAAGAGAGATAGTATGAAATAAAAAGTGTCGCGATTTTGCGACATGTTGAAAAAAAAGGCAAGTAGAAAAAGTGTCATGATTTTGCGGCATATTGCAAGGAAGATTGTACGGAAGAAAAAGTGTCGTGATTTTGTGACATATTGCAAGAGAGATAGTACGGAAGAAAAAGTGTCACAATTTCGTGACATGTTGGAAGAGAGAAAGGCAAGTAGAAAAAGTGTCATGATTTCACGACACATTGCAAGAGATATTGTACGGAGGAAAAAGTGTCAAGATTTTGTGACATATTGCAAGAAAAAGAGCAAAGGAAAGAAAGTGTCGCGATATTGCGACATGTCTCATTCTCGCTACCAGAAGGCAAGAGAAAGAGCAAATGAAAGAAAGCGTTGCGATATCATGACATGTCACATTTTTGCAACCAGAAGGCAAGAGAAAGAGCAAAGGAAAGAAAGGCAAGTAGTCAGGGAAGTTGTTGTATAGTTGTCAAAGGGTATTTTTAGTTCAGGTAGTTTGTGGAAGTGCCGTGAAGGGTGGTGATTAAATTGAGAGTTGTCATTATTGGTAGTATTGCTATATGTCATTATTGTACTGGTGATGGTTCTTACTGCCACTGTCCAAAGTTAAGGATTATAATAGTTCAAATAATTTGGTTAGTGAAAGAATGTTGCCCTAGCCGCATATTTGTGTTTTGATAAAAGTAGTGTCTATTTGAACTACACATTGACATGAAGATTGTTAGATCTATTATGATGCTATGGTGAAAAATATTGAAGTCTGATCATTGAATCATGTTTAGCCCACCAAGATGAGCAACTTTGCTTTGTGAATCATACCTATCCGAGGTCTAGAAGTATGAGTTTGAGTAAGGTGCACTATAGTTGGCCGTGAAGTGTTTAACAAAATATTGTCTCCTGATTCAAATAGTTGAAAGTAAGGTGTGACCAGCGGTGACTGTAGAAAACATAGACCAAGTTGAAAATATATATAAAAAAAAAGGGATTTGGTTGTGTTTTGGTACAATGTTTGATGCTTGCACAAGAGTTGACAGTAAAATTGTAGTGTTGGTACAGTGTTGGACAAAAGTCGGTACAAGTGTGAGTCACTTGTCAATTTTGTTGACAGATGTGAAATCAACATTTTTGAATGGGAAGCTTGAAGAAGATGTTTATATTGAGCAGCCAGATGGTTTCCAGCTTGGTGATGTTCCCAACTTGGTTTGTAAGTTGAAGATATATGGCTTGAAACAGGCACCCCGAGCATGGTATGCAAGGCTAGACAACTATCTCACTCAAAAAAGGTTTGAGAAAGGCAGTATGCATGGTAGCACGATTTTAGGCTAATCCCAAGGAGACTCATGTGACAGCATTATGGTGGTTGATTTCTGAAATATCATTGAAGGAAAAATGATTTTTTGTGGTTTCCTTTTTCGAAAGTAGATTGGCTGAATGCATCAAGGTTTTCTAAATTGAGAGTTGTGTTTAAACCGTGTGTTATAAGCATAGTGGTTTAAGCCCATTGGTTGTGAAAGAACTTGAGTTAGAAAAGAACATGAGTATCATTGTTATGTGATATTTGTGGTTGAGCATTGTTGGAATTATTTGAGTTGGTTGATACATACTTGGACTAGGGTTGTGTGAGAGATGATTGGTTGAGTTGATTTGATTGAGCCTAGTCAAGTTATGTGTGAAGTGATTTTTAAAGTTCTATGAGGTGGATTTGATTTGAGATCGCCATTCATTGTTGAGTTCATTTTGAGTACTACTTGAGCATGATTTATTGAGCCTTTGAGAATGCCTTTGAGAAATATTTGAGGACAATGCTGGGACAGATTTCTAGAATAGATTTGGGCAAGTTCTTGGTGAGATTTCTAGATAATATTTGGACAAGTACTTAGTGAGCTTTGTGGAGCAGATTTGGATAGGTTTTGTATGAGCTTGTTATTCAGCATTGGACAAGTTCTATGTGAGATTGTTAAGCAGGTTCTGTGTGAGCCTATTGAGCAGGTTCTTAGTGAGCCTATTGACTAAGCTTTGGAGGTGTCAGAGTACAGAGGATAGAGTCTCAATGGATAAAAACCTAGCAGCCAACATAGTTGAAGATATATCTGAGTGAGGATTCTTCAAGTGAAGAAGAAGTCCACCAGTCAGTGTAGCAGAGAGATAGAGCCTTCTATAATGTCACAAGGGTACTATGGAGTATGGGTTATGGTATCCAAAAGATGCAGATTGGACAGGATATGTAGATGAAAGAAAGAGTACCAGTGGAGGTGCATTCTATCTTAGAGATAGATTGGTTGCGTAGAACAGTAAGAAACAAGAGTCAGTTTCATTATCCATAGCAGAGGTAGAATATATTGCAGCGACAACGTGTTGTACATAGGAGAAAGTTGTAGAAAGTGAGGTTAAGTTGGATTTTTATTCCAACAAAAAATTATGGAGTAGTCACGTTTCCCAAGAATTGACTAGCTATAGGGATCACATTCTCAGGGGGAGCATTTATATATTTGATTATCTTTTTGCTCATTTTTGTAATTTTTGCTAACTGTCATAACGTGTGCCTAAGAATGTTGTGCATGGACTCAGGGGAAGTCTGCAACAGCCCTTTGGTATTATTGTCAAAGGGGGAGAAGAATTACAGGAAATTGCATGTGTGTTGCCAACAATTCCAAAGGGGGAGATTGTTGAGCAAGGTGCAGCAACAGTATTGCAGAAAAACTATCGCGATTTCGTGACATGTTCGGAGAGAAAGCGCAAGCAACCAAAACTGTCATGATTTCGTGACATGTTCAGAGAGAAAGTGCAATCAAGCAAAATTGTCGTGATTTCACGACATGTTCGAAGAGAAAGTGAAAGCAAGCAAAACTGTCACAATTTTGTGACATGTTCGAAGAGAAAGCGCAAGCAAGCAAAATTGTCATGATTTCGTGACATGTTCGGAGAGAGCGCAAGCAAGCAAAACTATCATGATTTCATGACATGTTGGAATAAAAAGAGAAAATAGGAAGAAGTGTCACGATTTCGCGACAAGTTTGCAGGAAAAAGAACAAGTAAGAAAAGTGTCACGATTTCATGACATATTACAAGAGAGATAGTACGGAAGAAAAAGTGTCACGATTTTGTGACATGTTGGAAGAGAAAAAGACAAGTAGAAAAAGTGTCACGATTTTGTGACATATTGCAAGAGAGATAGTACGAAAGAAAAAGTGTCACGATTTCATGACATGTTGAAAGAAAAAAAGGCAAGTAGAAAAAGTGTCATGATTTCGTGATATATTGCAAGGAATATTGTACGAAAGAAAAAGTGTCGCGATTTCACGACATATTGCAAGAGAGATAGTACGGAAGAAAAAGTGTCGCAATTTTGTGACATGTTGGAAGAGAGAAAGGCAAGTAGAAAAAGTGTCATGATTTTGTGACACATTGCAAGAGATATTGTACGGAGGAAAAAGTGACACGATTTCATGACATATTGCAAGAAAAAGAGCAAAGGAAATAAAGTGTCATGATATCACGACATGTCGCATTTTCACGACCAGAAGGCAAGAGAAAGAGCAAAGGAAAGAAAGCGTCGCGATATCACGACATGTCGCATTTTCGTGACCAGAAGGCAAGAGAAAGAGCAAAGGAAAGAAAGCATCACGATATCGTGACATGTCGCATTTTCGTGACCCGAAGGCAAAAGAAAAAGCAAAGGAGAGAAAGTGTCGCGATATCGTGACATGTCGCATTTTTGTGACTCAATGAGGAGAGAGAAAGCAAGAAGGCAAAAGTGTTGCAATTTTGTGACATGCTATGTTTTCGTTGGTATAAGCCAAGAAAAGAGGCAAGGAGGCAAAAGTGTCACGATTTCGTGACATGCTGTGTTTTTGTTGGTACAAGCCAAGAAAAGAGGCAAGGAGGCAAAAGTGTCACGATATCGCAACATGTGTTTTTGTGGGTACAAGCCAAGAAAAGAAGTACAATGATGAAAGTGTCACGATATCGCGACATGCTGAGTTTTCATGGGTACAAGCCAAGAAGAGAAGCAAGGAGGCGAAAGTGTCACGATATCGCGACATGTATTTTCGTGGTCCAAAGCAAGGAGAAAGAGAGAGAGAACAAAAATGTCACGATATCGCGACATGTATTTTCGGAGACCAAAGCAAGGAGAAAGAGAGAGTAAGAAAAAGTGTCGTGATATCACGACATGTTGCTCTTTTGCGATTGAGTTGAAGCCGACAAAGACTTATGATAATCGACTAAGATTAGGGTTTGCAACCGACTAAGATTAGGGTTTGCAACCAACTAAGATCAGGGTTTACAGTCGACTAAGATTAGGGTTTTTGATCATGAAAATGTTGTTATAAAAGGAAGGTTGTTTGAAGAATTATGCATGTTGATGAATGCATCGTCGAATGCATGTCGAAGTGTGAAATGTGGCCGTAAGAGCGCAAAAAGTGCAGAAGCGACGAGATGATGGCGAAGTGCGCAAAGTGAGCAAAGAAGTTGTGTCGAATTGTCCTAAGTGCATCTGTGATTGCATAGAGAAAGTAGAAGGAGCAGAGTGCACAAAAGGGAGAAGATGATCGTGAAGTTGGACTACAGCAAAGCAGAGTGTGCAAAGTGTTTGTGCAAAAAGAGCATAATGTGTAGAAAATGCAACTGTGGAGAAGACCAGTTAGGGTCATGCAAAAGCAAAGGTATTTTATCATCAAACTTATAGATTCAAAATTGAAGTCTAGGTTGCAGCTTGGCATCAGGGGTTGGTGCTCCTTCCAGTAGGTGCTGGTAAATCAGGGGTTGGTGCTCCTTTCTATTGGTACAGATAAATCAAGGGTTGGTGCTCCTTCCTGTGGATGCTGGTAAACTGTTTGTAAAGTTGGTGCTTTGCAAAGGCTAGATTTGGATGGTAGTCCAAACAGTCATTCTTGAGGAGTAGCCAAATTGGTGAACCTCGTTAAAATATTGTGTTGTGTGATATGTTATTTTGTGATGCTTGCTTTATCTAGTTTTAAGGTTTCATTATTTCAGTTTTAAGAGCTATAAATTCAAGTTAAAAGAACTACACTGATTCACTCCCCCTCTCAGTGCCATTGTAAGACTAACATAAATGACATAGAAACGAGATTTGAGCAAACAAAGCGGGGCCTAATTTATTGATATTGCTTTTAATATAATTACAATACATCTCCCCTATAGGGATAAAAACATTTGATACAATTTTTTACATTAATGGATGCCCGAAAGAAGTCGTGCTTCCAATATCGAACGGTACGCTTCCAGCGTCTTCTGCATGCCCACACTCAAAGTGGGCGGGCTAAAATTTTCCACTGCTTGTGTCCATGTGTTCATCATTCCTTTTTGCCCCTCTAATATTCTTTGTGGTGAGATCGTGTGCAAAGAAAGACAACAAATTGTTAATAGCATATGCGTATCTAGGAAAACATGCAATCCCCAAGGCATCCAGCGGGCGCTTAGAAGATATCAGTCATAATATTGATAAATAGATTATAGAATGATATATAAATTTAAAGGACAAATTCTAGAATTGGTATCACCTGATTTTGCATCGAAGTGGCGTTGGACGACCCCGTTATGCTCATTTGCCCATCGGGGGCCTCTCCAAAGTGAGTGCTCCAATGTCCCACCTATGCTTATAAAAATCACCTAAAACTCATGAGTTAGGCATTATATGTAATTATAAGACTATCCAAATGCTCGGAATTTGCATATCCTACCCATATTCTCCTGTATGTGACAGGGGTGCCCTACGAGCTAGTTAATACATAAAATAATAAAACGATCGTCAAATCATGTCAGAATGAGTTCAAAATTTAATAGAGGCATTAGGATATCATATAGAACATATTGAAAAAGGAACAATAAGGAAATCATGCACATATTTCTAATAATTATAGGGTGGAACGCTGGGGACTATCGCAAAACCTACAAAAAGTGACCTTGCAAATGTCCCGCCTGGAGGCCTCCAAAAATCCTACAAACTTGTGGTTAGACTAAAAAAAAAATTTTGAGATGACCCAGAAGGTCATATTTGGAAGATTCTTCCCAAGTTATCTTGTATCCGAAGGCACTCCCTGTAGGTTAGTAAACACATAAAATGACAGAAACCAGGTCAAATCATGTCAGAAAGCAATGAAATTTGAAAAATAGCATAAGTACATTAGATATAAAAGAATGAAAAAAAAATAGTAGAAAAACCATGCACATATTTCTAATCACTTCGAGGTGGGACGATTAGGACTGCAGTAGTTCAGGGGGCACCCGGGGATGGGACGCCCACCGTATAGGGCCTAGTTTTGACACCAATCCAAGTGGGATGAGTCCAAAAATTCCTAGGGGGTTGTGTCGATGATTTTGGGGTGGGATTATGGCCAATTTATTAGGTCTTTGGACCTATATTATGTTCCTAGTGATCACCCGATAACCTCTCTACAGAAGAGAGAGATTAGGGATGTAGGAAGCACAAAGAGGAATGGGGGTATAGTTTGGCAGCACTTCATTGCTCCAAATGCTCTAGCTCTCCTCCTTTTTTTGGGGTGAGGAGGCTCACCTTTTTATAGACCTAAGGGTCTCCTTTGAATGCGCATGCAAGGGAGCCACTTGGCTCATTATGCATTTTTTGGGGAGAGAAGATTCCTCCCTGATTAGGGCCTCCTTGATTGAGGCCTCCATGATCAGGGTAGGCTTGATTGAAGCCTCTCTGATTTGAAACGTTCCCTCACAATACCATGCCTTGAAGGCAGATCTAGGTGGTGGATTTGGGCTGACATTTGTCAAGGTTTGACTTTTTTCTAGTCAAACCTACTAATCGTCCCACCTTGGAGTGATTGCTGCTAATCATCCTGGGGTGGGACAAATAGGATTCTAATCATCCCAGGGTGGGATGAATAGGGAGAAAAGTGCTTAAAAGGTGCAAAACTAACCTTTGACCTTTAAAAACTGATTTGGGAGTGGTTAGGACCACTTTTTAACCTTTGTAGGCTACCCTAGGTGGTATGTATGCCAATTCGATCAAAGATTGTAGTCACATAATCAGATTGGTGTTATTTTGGTGTTTATAGATGGCCCTTTTTGGGATGCACTGTGTGTGGCGCAGTGCTGAGAAAAAATAGATGACCAAAGTACTTAATTATTAGGGTTTCTCAGTAACCTAACCAAATTTTTATGCCTCAAGTATGGAAAGGGCATGCATTCTTGAATCTTTGCTTCTGCAAGCTAAGGAGCTTAACTCAAGTGTAACCTTTTTCAGTGAGGTGTACTTGATCTTGGACATTGTTTAGACATGAATAGGCAAAGGGCACAACCTTTTGTCCGAGGAACCTTTTCTTCATGCTTCCAGAATGCCAAGTGTTTTTTTAGCCTATGATTATTGCTTGTTTTCTGCCCCAAGTAGGAGCGTGATTGTCTTTGTCAATGATTATTTGAATGCATGCCATTTCCTTTATTGGGTGTGTATTTGTTGATTGATGACTAAGTGTGACTACCCCCTCAAGCGACGAATCGATGAGGGAATGACAAAAAATGAGAAAATCAATGAGTCGCTTGACCCAAGATGACGTTTGTAAGGGTGCCTTCAGTTGTTTTCATTGAACGCTTATTATAGTTTTCCAACCATCGGACCTATTTTTTGTGGGTTTTGACCCTTTTTTTTATGCCTATTGGGGTAGAAATTATCAAAAATCCTCCTTACCATGGAGTGGTATGGCTATGATAGCCTTCTTAAGGAGTAGGATAGTGAGTATTTGTGACCTTGACCACATTTTTCATGCCATGAATGTCAGGTGCAAAGGCACCTTTGTTCGACAGATTTATTATTGTTTTTGGTGCATTTTTTGGATGCAGTTTTTGTTGCTTTATTTCTTGCTCTGTAATTGTCCCAGGGTGGGACGAATACCAATTTTGTAATTGTCCTAGGGTGGGACAATTTCTAACTAGAGTGCTCATCCCATGGTGGAACGATTACAGGCCTAACAACCTATATAAGGACCAAAACTAGGTTTTGGGCTCATTTGCAATATTTTTTTCTTGGCGATTTGGAGCAGTGAGGAGGAGGATTGCGAGTGTGCATAGTGGAGCGCTACTAAAATTTCATAGAAATCATGAGTACAATAATTGAATATTCGAGATGAGGAGCCGAAGTGAGACTGGTATGATGTTCCTTCTCTCTGCCTGTTATTCGTGTATGTTTTATATGAAGTTTAAGACTCACATATAAAATGTTTGTTCGCTTTATTTTGTTGTTTTTGTTTATATTAAGGTTGAAACCCTAATATGTTTTATTTCGTGTTTGTTTTTGCCATATTAAGGTTGAAACCCTAATATGTTTTTTTGTTTTGTTTTGCGTTCACATTAAGGTTGAAACCCTAATATGATTTTTTTTGTTTTGTTTTGTTTTCACATTAAGGTAGAAACCCTAATATGATTTTTGTTGTTTTTTTTTTTTTTGTTGATTGTACAGTTATTTTCATGTATGTTGTCATTGTTGTACAATTTTATTTTAATGATTCTATACTTTTGATGTACATTTGTTTTATGTACTTATGTTGTACTTTTTTTGTACAATTGTAAATTGTAGTCTGTACTTTTGTTGCATAGTTTTATTTTAATGTTTTTGTTTATATTAAGTATGTACTTAATATATTTTTTCATTTTATTTTATTTTTTCAGGTTGTGAAGAGTCGGTACCGATAGCCAAATATTTTATCTGATGCCCGAGATGCCCTGACAGTTGTGGATTGGGAGTGGCTTGATGCCCTTGGGCTCAAGCATGTGATGCATCTCGAGCCTGTGGTGGGGGATCGGGCATATTTTACTGCCCTGATCAATCTGTGGGATCCTTGCACCAACACTTTTCATCTCCCAACAAGGTAGATGATTGTTGCTCTTGAGGATGTGTATCATATTCTATGGATTTTGATAGATGGACTGCCTATCCGAATGACCCACCGTGACCAGCGAACAACGATATTGACATGGTGTTTTGGTTTGGTGGTGGAGATGGGGGTGGAGAGGGCTGTCGAGAGGGCAGAGGTTGACTGCTAGATAGGCAATATTCTAGTGTGGTGGTGGCTAGAGAAGGGCGTATTAGGGGTGAGGCATGCTTTGATCATGACCCTCATATCCAATATGCTAATTCCTAACTCCTCAGGTGTGAGGTTACCTTGGAACCTGCTTGAGTTTGTTTTCACATTGGTGGAGTGTCCTACATCAGCTACACTTATTATGATATAGGGTTAGACATTATTAGCATAGTTGTATGATGAACTATACAAGATCCATTGTCGAAAGTAGAAGGGGATCGGGTGCAGCTACCTCTTACAGTGCTGGGGTGGCAGCACATAGCTATGGAGCAACCGTAAGGTTTGCCTTGGACCACACAAGGTGAGATGGTGGATCAAGAAATTGGATATGCTAATTTATGGTGGAGGTCAAAGGAGCATGGATAGATTCAAAAGTGGGCAGGTGATGTAGGTCACTATACTGATGCCTTCTCTCATCTAGTGCCAGGGCAGGTGTTCTAGCAACCATATCAAGACTTTCCAACCTAGCCTAAGGCTAGAGAGTGGCTCCAACATGTGCGTAGGGGTAGATGGTTGATTGGGTGGCATGGGACAGAGTAGGAGTACTTCCCATATGTTTAGGTGACATGGGGTTGGGGTGTGCTAGGTATTTCCTGGTGATCCCTTGATCTATCGACATCGCGATGACAAGAAGACTCTAGTCTGGTCTACCACTGAGCAACTGGATGAGGGGTCCGATGTACTATTGATGTACCCGATGTGGACGATGTTGGGGTGATTGTAAAGTATGACTGGTGGTGGATTATACAGTGATGGTAGAGTGAGGGGCCTCTAGGAGGCATGGATACTATAGCAGTAGGAGGTGGGGGTGTAGAGGCACCGATGGAGGGTTTGTGGGCTCCGCTTGATGATGTTAAGATAGAGGTTGTCCGCCTCGATGGACAGTTGCCTGTGCTTGATGGAGGTGGTTCATCACATCGTACGAGAAGCAGTTAGACTAAGCAGTATGTATCATCTCATTGCAGGCAGCTAGGTGAGGGTAGTGTTGGTGGGCAGGGTGTGAGGGCTGGCAGCAACCACCCTGAGAGGTCCCATAGGACCCATACTACTAGGGGTAGTTCCAGTCACACCGATCCTACGTGATCATGGTGGTCGACTCCCTAGGCTTTAGGGATTTTGAGTTTTTGGTTTTTTTGAGGTCAGAGGACCTTCTTATTGTAGCCTAAGGGCATTTTTACTTGATATATATACATGATTTTATTATTATTATTATTATTATATACTTGTCATGGTTTATTGTTCTTTATGCATATTTTGTTGATGTATGTATACGCTATTATGACTACAGATGATTTTAACTATATGATATAGATGTATGCATATGGAATGGATGGAATGATTTGTTGGTATACAGGCAATGGCACCATAGGCTGTATAGGATTTACTGGCTTTTTGTACTATGTGATTGCTTTATGAAATAACTTTTGCATTTGTAATAATTGTTTTTATTTTCTGATGGTGATGTAAGTAATGAAATATACAACAATTGTTTTAGAATGTAGTTAAGGTTTTTCTAAGACTTAGATGTTTTAACTAACTAGTCAAGACTATACATTATCTTACAAGACTTTCGAACAAGGTACGAATCAGACTTGAGTTTGACCAAGTTATTTCACATCCCTGTGTGTGTGATTGAGTTCGTTTATGTGGTATTCGTAAGGATACTGTCAGTGCTAGGTAGGCTGTCCACCAAACCTGTACTGAGGATCACCTAATTATCTCCACTAACTCCTTTATTGTATTTAGTAGGATTAATATACGGTGCAATCTAGGATACCATAAGCTAGCTCGTCCACATGCAAGCATTGGTATACACACACACAAAGCTATTTTGATAGACATATCTTCATACATTTAGGATACCGCAATTTCCACGTAGGCTATCCACCAAACCCATAATGAGGATCACCTAAATGGTTTTTCAAATGCTAAGAATTTCAAGGACTCAAGCTCAGACGTCTTTCAATTTTTCAATTTGTTGGGATACTTGCTCTCACATATAGTGATGAAAATCACTATTTATTTTGAGTCTTTTTTTTATTCTTCTCTTGAACAAGGGGTTTGAGTAGTGGTGATAACCACTGTTATTTTTTATTGTTGCTTTTTGAGGATTTAGATTTTGATTTTTTATTTCAAAGTTGAGCTTGTGGGATTTTTTGCTTGTGAATGGCATTGATCCTTTAGGCCTTGGGGATGACTACCCATCCTTCTCAAGGGTGTGTAGTACGAATCCTTACAAATTTGGGGATCAAAGGTGTTGGGGAATTTTTATGGTGAACTTTTGGGATTTTGCTTTGGAATGGTATTGATCCTTTAGGCCTTGGGGATGACTACCCATCCTTCTCAGGGACGTGTAGTATGAATCCTTACGAATTTAGGGATCAAGGGTGTTTGGGATTTTTGATAGTGGTGAAAACCACTATTTATTTTGGGGAATTGGATGAGGAAGAGCTTGTAATTTTGTCAATTTTTAGCATTCTTGAACCATTCGCATAGGGGGATGAGTAGGATAAAAAAATTTCTCAAGGTACCCTAGACCACTTTGTAGGTTTCATCTTTCGTTCACACAACTTGGGAATTTTTATGTGTTTTAAGCTTGTGTTGGGATGCTATGTAACAAGGCATGATCCAAGTAAAACTCTACCTTGTAAAAATCGGTCTGACTTTGTACAACATTTGACTAGAAATTAAAGACAACTCAATGACAAAAACTCTAAAGACATTAGAAGACAAATGACTATGATATGGCGAAAATGCGAATGGTTTTATTCTTGTTGGATCATTTACAAAATGGACAAATGTGGAAAATGATGGAATTTTTGAGTAATTATAGTCTATGGTGTGTTTGACATGTATGACAAGCAAATATGCAATGTATGTATGCGATGCCTAATGCCATTTTTTTTTTTTTGTGTTTTGATTTTTAAGATTATGCATGAAAGTGAGATTCAATTTTTTTGTTATTTTTGATTATTTGTTGTTTTTGAATTTTTGTTATGGTGGTTTAACCTGAATGGGTGTGGACCAACGTATCCTTGGAGGTTTTGACCAAAGGGATAATAGATCCCTTTAGGGTGTTTTGGGTGACCAAGCGATGGCGAGAATCCTTGGAGCTTTTGGTTTGACCAAAGGGATTATAGATACCTTTGAGGTATTTTTGGTTGACCAAGCGATTGTGGGAACCCTTGGAGCTTTTATTTTGACCAAAGGGATTATAGATACCTTTGGTGCATTTTGGGTGACCAAGCAGTGGCGATAACCCTTAGGGATTTTGGTTTGACTAAAGGGATTATAGATACCTTTGGGGTGTTTTTGGTTGACCAAGCGATTGTGGGAACCCTTGGAGCTTTTGGTTTGACCAAAGGGATTATGGATACCTTTGAGGCATTTTGGGTGACCAAGCGGTGGTGAGAACCCTTGGGGCTTTTGGTTTGACCAAATGGATTATAGATACCTTTGGGGAATTTTAGATTGACCAAGCGATTATGGGAATCCTTGGAGCTTTTGGTTTGACCAAAGGGATTATTGATACCTTTGGGGCATTTGGCTGACCAAGTGATTGTGGGAACCCTTGGAGCTTTTGGTTTGACCAAAGGGATTATAGATACCTTTGGGGTGTTTTAGGTTGACTAAGCGATTGCAGGAATCCTTGGAGCTTTTGGTTTGACCAAAGGTATTATTGATACCTTTGGGGCTTTTGGATGACCAAGCGACTGTGGGAACCCTTGGAGCTTTTGGTTTGACTAAGGGGATTATAGATACCTTTGAGGCATTTTTGGTTGACCAAGCGATTACGATAATCCATGGGGATTTTGGTTTAACCAAAGGGATTATAGATACCTTTGGGGCATTTTGGGTTGACCAAGCGATTGCAAGAATCCTTGGAGCTTTTGGTTTGACCAAAGGGATTATTGATACCTTTGGGGAATTTTGGGTGACCAAGCGATGGCGAGAACCCTTGGGGCTTTTGGTTTGACCAAAGATATTATAGATACCTTTGGGGCATTTTAGGTTGACCAAGCGATTGTGGGAATCCTTGGAGCTTTTGGTTTGACCAAAGGGATTATTGATACCTTTGGGGCGTTTTGGGCGACCAAGTAATTGCGATAACCCTTGGGGCTTTTAGAGTGGGCCATGGCTCTCTAAATGTTGAATGGCCTCAAATGACTGATGTTCAAGGGTTCTAGTTCCTTGATTACTTCAAGAGAGGTGAGCCGGTATGTTCTAGGTCCCATTTTACTATCAATTACATAAAGACCTAACCAATTTTCCATGAAATTATCCCTTAAATGGGGCGACAAGTTAGAATTTTGTTGGTTCTCTTCTAAGACCAGGTCACCGACCTGAAAGTTCCTTAGGTGAACGTTCATGTTGTATGCTTTCTTAAGTCACTCTTGATAGATACATAAATGCTCGAGAGCATTGACGCATCGTTCGTCGAGTAACGTAAGCTAGTCTAACCGGGCCTGCCATGTAGTGTCATCATCGATGAACTCTTGCATTGATATGCGCAGGGAGGGTATTTCCAACTCGAGATGCATGACTACCTCAAAACCATACATTAGTGAAAATGGAGTTGCCCCAGTGGGCATCCGAATGCTAGTGCAATAAGCCCATAGGTTAAGTGGTATTTGGATGTGCCAATCCTTATGGCTATCTATGACCGTATTTATAAGGATAGCAACTAGCATTTTGTTTGAGGCCTCTGCTTGCCCATTTTATTACGGATAATAAGGTGTCAAGAAACTATGCTAAATTTTGTACTTAGTTTTCAAAGCACGCATATTTTTGTTCTTAAATGACGTCCCATTATTCGAGATGATCTTGGATGGAATACCAAAATGACATGATGTTATGCAAAATGAACTCCGTAATGCGAGGCCCAATCGTAGAGGTAAGCGGAATTGATTCCACCCACTTAGTGAAGTAATTTGTGGCCATTATGATAAACGTGTGATGACCTGATGATGCAAGGGAGATCTTTTCGATGAGATCTAAGCCCCACTATGAAAATGGCCAAGCCGATTGGATCGATTGCAAGGCTTGAGAAGGTATGTGTATCAAATTAGCATGGTGTTGACACTTCATGCACTTCCACACATATGCGCAATAATCTCACTCTAAAGATGGCCAATAATATCCCATGCGAAGAATGTGCTTTGCGATGGCCATACCACTGAAGTGGCCACCACATGTACCATCGTGCGCTTGGGTGATCACCCAAGTGGACTCTTGCTAGTCCAAGCAATGAAGGAGGATTCCTTCATAGCTTCGACAGTACAAAATATCTCCTAGCAAGACATGTTTTGCCACTTTTTGTTTGAATGATATTTTCACGATGTGCGACAATCCAAGTGGGAGGCTACCTAACTTGAGGTAGTCTCTTATGGGTGTGTACCAATCCTGTTGATCAGAAACCTCGATGGTATGATTGGCCAATCCCTCTTAAAGTTCATCCCTAGCAAAAGTTGAGCAGGAAAGAACTTGTAAAAATAGCATTATGTTGTTATTAAGAGGGGTTGGAGAGAACAAAGACCCCCAGTTGGCATGATTCAGACTATCATGGATTCAAGAGAACCTATCCTGAGATGGTTCAATCTGGATCAGGTGGATTCTTGGCATTATGTCAGAGCTTGCATGCTCCATCGTGGATTGTGATAACGTTTTGACTTGAATGGTTGTCATCTCACCAAAAATGTCTTGTGGGATTAGTGACCCCAAGGAGGCCATAGTGTCTACAAAATGATTCAATGATCGAGGGAGTGCCTCGATGTCATACCATTCAAGCTTTGCTAGGAATTTGTCCACAAGGGCTTTGTAGGCTTGCAGAACTGGGCATTTGCATTGGAATACCCCTTTCACTTGGTTGACAATTAACAATGAATCACCAAAGATATTCAAGCGTTTTATGTTCATGGTGATGGTTGTCTAAAGACCTATGAGCAAGGCTTTGTATTTAGCATTGTTATTTATGCATGGAAAATCAAGTTTAAATGATAAAGGCATTGGAGCCCCTTGTGGTGTGAAGAATATAATTCCTGCGCCACCCCCTTGCTCACATTTAGAACCATTGAAAAATAAGGTTATGTCGGCCTGTGACTCAGGCTCATCAGAATCTGGCGATTCTAAGACATGGAAGACCCCATCATCGGGCAGCTCTATGGTTAGAGGCTTATCGTCTTCGAGAGGAGCCTTTGCTAGTTGATCGGTGATGACTTGACCTTTGATGGACTTTTGTCCAATTAATTCTATGTCAAACTCTATCAACAACATGATCCATTTTTCCGTGTGACTACTGTGATAAGTACGACTCATCATGTATCGCAATGGATTCTCCTTAGACACAATATACGTCGTATTGCTCAGCATGTAATGGCATGGATTTTTGGTGGCAAATACCACCGCCAAGCATAGCTTCTCAATGTATGCATAGTTAAGTTCATAACTGACCAGGGTGCGACTAAGATAATAATTAGCCTGTTCTTTATGTAATTCATTTTTTTAGGATAGCATGGCGCCCAGTGCCACCTCAGTAGCTAAGATGTATAAATAGAATGGCACTCCTGGTCTAGGTGGTGCCAATACTGGTGATGAAGCCAAGTATTTTTTGATGTCGTCAAAGGCTGACTGGCACTTGTCATCCCAATGAAATGCTACCCCCTTGTGTAATAATTTATTCATGGGTCGGCACTTGTCAGATAATTGTGCTATGAAGTGCTTGATCGATGTGACCTTACCCTGCAAGCTTCTCAGCTGCCTTGATGGTGGTTGGGGGAAGCATTTCAAGGATTGCCTTGACTTTATTTGGATCTATCTTGATGCCTCATTTTGAGACTATGAAACCCAAGAGTTTTCCAGATGTGACACCAAATACACACTTCTTGGGGTTTAGCCTAACCTTGTGTTCAATGAGGTGATCAAGGATCTTGCATAAGTCATCGAGATGATTTTGGTGCAAAAGAGATTTGGCCAAAAAATAATCCATATAATCTTTCAAATTTTTATGCATGTGATCATGGAAGATGTATGTCATGGCACGTTGGTAGGTGGCACCAGCATTTTTAAGGCCAAAGGACATGACCTTATAATAAAATGTCCCCCAAGGCGTCGTGAATGCCATTTTTAGTTGGTCCTTAGGATTGATACGAATCTGGTTGTATCCCGAGAAACCATCCATGAGGGAAATCATTTCGTGGCCTATTGTAGCGTCTACCAATGTGTTGATGCTAGGCAAGGGAAAATCATCCTTGGGACTCACTTTGTTTAGATCTTGAAAATCAATGCATATGTGAATCCTCCCGTCAAGATTTTTGATGGGCACCATGTTGGACAACCATGGTGGGTAATCTACATAGATGAAAAATTGTGCATCCAACAGCTTTTGTAGCTCATATTTGACCATTAAGGCCACTATTGGGTGTATCTTATGCAACTTTTGCTTGACTGGTCTGACTGTCGGATCAAGTGTTAGATTATGCATGACTAGCTATGGGTCTAGCCCTGGCATGTCTTTGTAGGACCATGAAAAAACATAATTCTTCTCTTTTAGAAGGAAAATGTAATCGACTTGCTCTTCAAGGGATAAAATCACCCCTAGCTTAATGATTTATGAATTAATTGGATCAGAACCGATGTCTACGTCAATCGTCTCTTCGACTGACATGTGGGATCCGTCCTCCAACTGGTATGGAGTTGAGATCAGGTGGATATCATTTGCTGAATTTAGATCTGCGTTGGGAACATCGGGTTCCTCTTCAACATGGAAGATATCCTAAGTCTGTCCTAGGGTGAAATAAAACATCTCACCGCAAGGCCAATATGTTGTAATCACAATGACACTGAGAGGGGGGGTGAATCAGTGTGTTCTTTAAAAACTTCTAAAACAATTAGATTATAAAACCAACAGTAGTTTAAAGCAGATAAAAGAGATACTAAATGCATCAAGAAAGCATCACACATAACACAACATTTTAACGAGGTTCACCAATGTGGCTACTCCTCAAAAAGACTGCTTGGACTACCATCCAAATCCAGTCAATGCAAAGCTACAACTTTACATAATCCTTTACCAAGCACCAACCGGAAGGAGCACCAACCCCTTAACTTTATCTCGCTTCAATAGAATGGAGCACCAACTCCTATTTTACCAAAGACCTCACCGGAAAGAGGCACCAACCCCTTAATTTGCCAGCGACCAACCGGACAAATTGTTTACCAAAGACCAACCGGAAAGAGGCACCAACCCCTTAATTTGCAAAGCACCAACCGGACTTCAATATTGAATAAAAAAATGTTTGACATATACCTTTGTTATTGCAAGACTCTAACTGGTCTACATCACCTTTGCAATCTCTATGCACTCTGCTCTCTCTTGCACAATCACTTCACACAGTTTGCTGCACTGCTACAGCCAGACTTTGCAATCAACTTTGCCCTTCGCGCTTCTCTGCACACTCGCTTTCTCTCGCACACGCTTCGCACACTCTGTGTCGTTTCACATTCTCGCTCTCTGCTCAACACGAACTTCACTTTCACAAACACTATGCTCGCATTCGCACTTTATCTTTACACCCCACTTTTCAAACTCGAAGTACCCTTGCTTTTATAGAAGAAGTTTTAGGAACAAACCCTAAAAGAACGTCGGTTGAGAAACCCTAGAATTTGTCACCGCCAAACCCTAAAATCCGTCGGCCCGGATTTAACTTTGTCGGCCTCAAACACTTCTTCCACCTTCGTCACTTTCCCGTAGCTTATTGTCGCGAAATAGTAACATGTCGGCCCTTTTAATTTAATTTAATATTTTAATTTAAATTTTAAATAAAATAAAATTTAAACTAAATATTTAAAATTAAATATCTTCATCACCGGGGCATCTTTTTCAACGAAACGAAGAGCCAACTTGGGTTTTAAGAAAAACCCATTTCAAATCTGTTATCCATGGTTTTAAATAAAACTTTTTATTCTGACTGTTCTCACCTTGGTTTTCACAAAAACCTTTCCGCTTCTTGACATCTCAGGTTCTGAAGACTTCTTCTTCTCATTCTGAATTATGTTTTCTGTTTCTATGCATCTATCATTTAAGGACTCATGATCTGACTAACTTCTGAACTTTATCCTCTCGCATCTGAGTGACTTCTGAACTGCCTGTCCATTGCATCATTAGATCTAACTGACCGTATTGACAACAATGACAATCCTCCTGCAACACCTTGCTCAACACTGAACTCCTATCCATTGTACTTTGGCTGCACCTTGCCGTTCAATAAACTCTTGTCCATTGCATCAATAAATCTGTCTGACTGTGTTGACAACAATGACAATACTATTTGCTGCACTTTGCTCAACAATCTCCCCCTTTGGAATTGTTGGCAACACATGTGCAATTTTCCCAGTAAATCTTCTCCCCCTTTGACAATAATACCAAAGGGCTACTGCAGACTCCCCCTGAGTCTATGCACAATATTCTTAGACACAAATTATTACAATTAGCAAATATTCCAAGCATGAACAAGAAGAAAAACAAGTACACAAATGCTCCCCCTGAGTCCAAGACCACTTCATTTCACTGATTGACAACATCATGATAAGCATAATAGGCATCAATAAAATCAACAATGTGAATAGCAAGCAATAACCAAGTGAATGACACCATCACCGTCAACTTCACCAATATAACATGTGTAAGAACATGACCGAACCACTGCCTTCTCGTGCAACTACCCTCTCGTTGCTTTGCAAACTCAAACTTGTCCACCGTTAGTGAAGGCATACAATAATCTTATATAGCCAACTTTTTGTTCTCGCAATGCCAGCAACATCTCGCATACAACTTCACCATGCATCTTGGATATATTCTCAACAAGCTTGAACCCAATGACAAGTTGTTTGTCTCTCTCTGCAGTGAGAATCCAAGCAGGCTACCTCAATCCACTTTCAACTCGTGCAAGTACCAAACACCGTACCACAAGCACAACCAACATCTTTTCTCAACCAATTAGGGCTTTAGCAACAATGCTTATAGACAAGGTTTAACCAACATCATTCAACTCAAGATTAACTTTGAAGCATTCAACCAATCACTACATGAAAAGGAAACTAGTAGACATCCTTTTCCTTCCAAAGGTATTTGAACAAGACAACCACCAACATAAATCACCAAGGCAAAGAATAACTTGCTCAAATCAAACTCAATGGAGTAAGCCCAAATCATGTATCAAGAAAAGCATTAACTTGATCAAAACAACCACTATGAAAGCAACTCAACTATTCATCACCAGGCTGGAAATCATCTGGCTGCTCATTAAAAAACTTTTTTTTTTTTTCAATCTTCCCATTCAACATGCTGATTTCACTTTTGTCAACAGAATTGACAAGTGACTCACATCTCGTACCAATTTTTGTCCAAGACCGCAATTTTGCTGCCAACTCTTACTTTCAACTATGCATGTCGGAAGAAGACATTTTGTCAAACACTTTATGGCCAACCGTAGTGCACCTTACTCAGCCTCAAGCTTCTTATCCTTGGACTGGCATTAAATCAATAGTTAAAACAAAACTGTCTGGTGAATTAAATATATTCACCAAGGTGTCATGAAAGATCCGGCAATCTTCACATCAAAGAGTAAAAACAAATACATGCTGCTCGAAACACAAATACACAGCTAGGGCAAGCATTCTTTCGTTGAGCAAATTATCTCGGACTATTATGATTCGTAATTTTGAACAGTGGTATTAAGAATCATCAACAAGTACAACAGATGACATATCTCAAAACTACCAATGGTGACAACTCTCAAATTAAACACCACACTTCACGGCATTTCCACAAACCACTATATAAACTAAAAAACACACTTTAACAACTATACAACATTAACCCGACCGCTTACCTTTCATCCTCAGATGCCTAGACAAATACATAGGAGCATTAAAATAAAACTTTAATATTGCTCCTCCCGAGGATGTGCCACCCGGAGTTGCTTAGAGCAATGGCGGAGTAGCCTCCTTCAACCCAAGGAGACACAATTTCCTTTCTTCTGTCTTTCTCCAGACTTTCCCAAACTTGGGCTTGGGTTTTTCAACAACATCCCTATTTTGCTCCTGTTCGTGAACTTGAACATTTCTCTTGTGGGGTTGTCTCTTGTGCATTCTTGATGGATGATTATTTTCTTTTCTTTTATGCACATGATATGTTCCTTGTCGGTGTTGTCCTCTTTGTGTCCGATGAAATCTAGGGTTTTGCCTTAGATTAGATATAGAAGTGCTTGGACAGAACCTTGCTATGTGCCCTTGACCGTTGCATTTAAAACATTGCACATGTTTTATTCCCTGTCTGTATTGCATTCTATGTGTATGATGAAATCTATGGTATTGCCTTAGATTGGATACATAAGTGCTTGAACAAAACCTTGCTATGTGCCCATGGCCATTACATTTAAAACATTGCACAGGGTGTTCACTCAAAAAAATAGAAGTATTTTTATCAGCGATAACTCTTTGATCTATTGTTCACTCCACAATAAATTGCCTTGTGACCAAAGTGGTTGCATTTAGAACAATAGCCATAAAAAGCATTATTATTAAAAGAGTGAGAGTGAGAGAACCTCTTTTGCCGTGGTTGCTTTGTCGTAGATCTTCTTTGATATTTTCTTCCTTTTGAGGATTCAACTTCAGACTTTTCTTGTTTCAATCCTTCAACCGATGACTTCTTCTTCTCTGCATATTTGGAGGATGAAGGTTGTTCACCTTCATATCCAAGACCAAACTTAGCTGTGGAGCTTCTTTGTTGATTTATCATTGTATCTAGCAACTCTGTGCTCTTCTCAAATTTGAGATTTATATTGGCCTCTTTTAGTTGTTTCTTCAATGAAACAATCTCTTCTTCTTGTTGGCAAGCATACAGTCTCTTTCTCATTGATCTGAGACCTAAGAATATCTTCAATCCTTTTGTTCTGTTCTACTTGTAGCTTTAGATCAACAATAACCTGTTTATATTCCTCTTCAATTGTGCTGTATACATCATTCTTATTATCCAACCGTGTCTTCAAGGCTTCTTCTGATTTCTTGGCCTTTTGAACTTGTAGGAAGAGATCTTCAATCTCATCCTCATATTCTTCTAATTTCTTGGACAGTATTTTGTTCTTTTTCTTTTCTATTCTCCACTCTTCAAGAGCAGATATCAACTCTCCTTCAAAATCTACTTCAGCCTCAAGATTTTCATCACAAACTTCAGGATTCACTTCTTCTACCTTTTTCGGTTCAAATTTCTCTTCTACAGGAACCGAAACTGACTGGGATGCCTTTTTGGATGAGGATCTATTCTTCTTAGCCATTGTGTACTAATCCAAGATCAACCCTGACTGATTTAGCCAAAATTGGGAACCTGGCTCTGATACCAATTGTTGTAATCACAATGACACTGAGAGGGGGGGTGAATCAGTGTGTTCTTTAAAAACTTCTAAAACAATTAGATTATAAAACCAGCAGCAGTTTAAAGCAGATAAAAGAGATACTAAATGCATCAAGAAAGCATCACACATAACACAACATTTTAACGAGGTTCACCAATGTGGCTACTCCTCAAAAAGACTGCTTGGACTACCATCCAAATCCACCAATGCAAAGCTACAACTTTACATAATCCTTTACCAACGACCAACCGGAAGGAGCACCAACCCCTTAACTTTATCTCGCTTCAATAGAATGGAGCACCAACTCCTATTTTACCAAGCACCTACCGGAAAGAGGCACCAACCCCTTAATTTGCCAAAGACCAACTGGACAAATTGTTTACCAAAGACCAACCGGAAAGAGGCACCAACCCCTTAATTTGCAAAGCACCAACTGGACTTCAATATTGAATAAAAAAATGTTTGACATATACCTTTGTTATTGCAAGACTCTAACCGGTCTACATCACCTTTGCAATCTCCTGTGCACTCTGCTCTCTCTTGCACAATCACTTCACATAGCTTTGTCGCACTCGCTACAACCGGACTTTGCAATCAACTTTGCCCTTCGCGCTTCTCTCGCACACTCGCTTTCTCTGCGCACACGCTTCGCACACTCGTGTCGTTTCACATTCTCGCTCTCTCGCTCAACACGAACTTCACTTTCACAAACACTATGCTCGCATTCGCACTTTATCTTTACACCCCACTTTTCAAACTCGAAGTACCCTTGCTTTTATAGAAGAAGTTTTAGGAACAAACCCTAAAAGAACGTCGGTTGAGAAACCCTAGAATTTGTCACCGCCAAACCCTAAAATCCGTCGGCCTGGATTTAACTTTGTCGGCCTCAAACACTTCTTCCACCTTCGTCACTTTCCTGTAGCTTATTGCCGCGAAATAGTAACATGTCGGCCCTTTTAATTTAATTTAATATTTTAATTTAAATTTTAAATAAAATAAAATTTAAACTAAATATTTAAAATTAAATATCTTCATCACCGGGGCATATTTTTCAACGAAACGAAGAGCCAACTTGGGTTTTAAGAAAAACCCATTTCAAATTGTTATCATGGTTTTAAATAAATTTTTATTTTATTGGTTTTAAAACTTTAAAATTTAAATAAATATTTAAAATTAAATATCTTTATCACTAGGGCATCTTTTTCAACGAAACGAAGAGCCAACTTGGGTTTTAAGAAAAACCCATTTCAAATCTGTTATCCATGGTTTTAAATAAAACTTTTTATTCTGACTGCCTTGGTTTTCACAAAAAACCTTTTCGCTTCTTGACATCTCAAGTTCTGAAGACTTCTTCTTCTCATTCTGAATTATGTTTTCTGTTTCTGTGCATCTATCATTTAAGGACTCATGATCCGACTAACTTCTGAACTTTATCCTCTCCCATCCGAGTGACTTCTGAACTCGCCTGTCCATTGCATCATTAGATCTAACCGATCGTATTGACAACAATGACAATCCTCCCGCAACACCTTGCTCAACACCTGAACTCCTATCCATTGTACTTTGGCTGCACCTTGTCGTTCAATAAACTCTTGTCCATTGCATCAATAAATCTGTCTGACTGTGTTGACAACAATGACAATACTATTTGCTGCACTTTGCTCAACACAATACTCTGATGGGGATGGTGGTGAGTCAGTGCAATCCCAGTCTATGGCATCTAGGTCTAGATACAATGGTCATGTTGGATCGACTGGATTATAGATGGGGGTGGTTAAATCAATGAAGATCATGTTGATGGAATGAATTTGGTCTCCATTGTCATGTGGGTGTTGATTCAGACATCCTTAGTGATCCTTGTACCCCGGATCTGGCTCTATGGGTACTGGCACAAAAGGATCAACCCTATGTGTGGATAGAAGGACAGGGTCTACCTTTGGCATTGATGGCCCTATAGGGTCTCTAGGTGGGAGGTGCTCCCTGTATGCCTGAAGTAGTGGATGAAGCACATGGTTTAACTATACTTGGTTTAAATGCCACCTATGCCTTGGTTCCATATTTAGATGTTCAAACATATCATCGATGTCTATGGGGTATTCTTATTTTTTCTCATATGGTTGAGATATGCCTTCTCAGTCTCATACCCATAGTCACTATCGAATATCCATAGGCCTTCATTGGCTTTGACAACTATGTGCCCCTCTGGCTAGTATAGCCTCCCACTAGGCGTTTCTTGATCACTATCCTCACTCTCTATGAAAACTAGAAATCTGGCATGCAGGTAGTTGATGTTGAAGAAGATATTTGGATATTCTTCCTCTGGTGGATCACTTGGCCTTATGGCTGGCATGGGAGGCTCATTTTTTTTGAGCAAGTTGATTTGGTCCCTTATGGGTTGTTCCACTCTCTACAGGAGGGCTGGATTCTCTAGAGGCAGCAATTGCTTGATCGAAACATTAAAGGGGAACATTACCACGAAGTTCTCCTGATAGTCATCAATGGGTGTCACCTGTGAGTGATTGCTATCGGACTCAAAAGGGTCCCAAGGTGCTACCTCATAATCTGACTCATCTTCAAAAGACCCTCCTTGATCTTGTTCATATCCCTCTTAGAGGTTACTTCTTGAACTTTCCCCTTCCTTGATCAAAGGGGAGGGGTTTTTGAGGTCAACAAGGTTTGTTGTTAATAATAGGAGATAATCCCCCAATGTGTATGTTGTGTTGGTATTGGCATATGGATCTTGTGCCAACCCATACCTGTTGCCTAAACCTAGGCCTTACATGGTTTATACCAAGATGTCAAGGGGCAAAGGGTGGTTTAACCCTACTCCTAATTTATCATAGTGCATATGGTATCTCGGTTGACTAAGACTGCACATTCCTTGTTTGTATCTGCCTAATCCATATCCATGCCAATTACATTGGTCTAGGTATTTCAAGGAAAATTTTGGGTTGGATAGATAGTCAACATTCTTGGAAAATGGCTCTTCGTCCTCTTCCTCTTGTAGGTAGGGTTCAATGTCATTCTCAATGCCCCCATATACAAAATTGGTCTGATTTGGTGGGTAGCCTAAAGGGACGATAGTTCCGATGGGGAGGCGAGGTCTCCCATGTCTTGCATGGATTCAAGCGTGGGTGTTGCCACAATGTTTTGCACTACGTACTCCCACAGGCCTGTATTGGCCATCTTAATGGTAATCATCGATAGTTGAGGGGGAGGGAATGGGAGTTCTCCTTGAGTCCAATCCATGTTGGGTGAACTAGGTGCCTTGACTTCCATTCTGCTGGGCACCTCTTTAGTAGAGATGATTGAGACTAATGGTGGTACCTCCTCTAGTGGATTCTTCCTATTGTCCTTCGATGTGGCCACCATAGGTGGCATCATTGGTGAAGGAAAATACAATGAAGATGGGCTAGGTTGGTGAGTTGAGGGACTCAACAATGAGGATGTAGGCAAAATCGGACCCTGTGTGGATGGATTCAATTGAAAATCCAAATGTGTCGATGGGAGGGTTGATTGTGGCATCAGCTAAATCGCATTGTAAAACTTAAAGGGCTCTAAGTCCGTTGGGACTACATGTACTTGCCCTTCGTATGTGTATTTGAGGCATTAATGGGCTATCGAAGGGACACACTTCATGTCCCTGATCCAAGGCCGACCTAGCAAGATATTGTAGGCCATCTCACCCTCAAGGATGTGACACAATGTAGGAATGGTATTTTATCCTACTTGGATGGGCAGGACAATTGTGCCAATCGTTGAGCATAACACGTCGTTGAATGCTCAAAGAGTGTAAGTGGATGCCACACTATGGGATGCTGGAAACTTAAGGTGTTTTAATGTCACTATCGTGGTTATGTTTCTGGACGAGCTAGTGTCCAACAAAACCCTATTGAATGGAATCTTGTTGACCCACACAATGATGTGTAGGGGTGGATCCACCATATCACCAGTCACCAGTTTCAGTTCATCTTCCCTAAAGGTTATGACTGGTTTTATGCATTGTCTCACATGTCCCATGAAATTTTTGAAAGAATTGGCTTCATGGGGTTGTAGCTCAATGGCTTTGAGTATCTCCATCAAAGCCTCCCGATGGGGCGGTGATTGTTGGATGAGATCATAAATGGAGAGCCTAGCCGACGTGGTCCTTAAACTTTGAGTAATTTTAGTCTAAATCGTGGCCATTGGTCTAGGTGGGGGAGGTTGTGTAGGGTGTTGTGGAGGTTGTGAAATTGATGGAACATCTCCTGTAGCTGCAACGGGTGCAGCCATGTTTGGGTATCTTTTGTTTCGTGTCACGATGCTTATCATCCCTACGTATCCTTGCATGGGGTATTTTTGTGTTACCTCGTTCACTTGTAAAGTATTTGCAAGTGCATCATGGGTAGGTAGGTGGTCTTTGAAGACCTCCATATGTTGGTTGCTCAACACTACAAGACTATCTACCATGAGCGTTTTGTTGTCTATCAAGTCCTGCACTAAGTGTTTGAATTTCCAAAATGTGGAGATTTCGTGTCCTTTCTGTCGATGAAATATACAATATAAGTCTTCCCTATAGCCCTTGGGTTTTGGCATATTGGGGTCTATGGGTCAAATTTTTGACAATTTTATCGGGTTTTCCATGAACAAGCGATCAAACAAGGAGTCTCTAGACTCCGTGAATAGTGTGAATTGTCGCATAGGGTGACACTGCTGATTTTGCTCTTGTTTATGATTTTCCTTTGCATAGTTATCAAGAGGAACTGCCTAATAATTAGCCTTTGGAGGCTGTGTCTTTTGTGTAGGCTTTGTTATAGTTATGGCAACCTGATTGACCGCTATGGGTTTCGGTTGCGTGGGCCTAGTTTTAGCATTTTTGGGCCACTCTTTCTTGCATGGCTTGGCAATATCGCCGTCTTGTATTTTGATCTCCTCAATTATCCTGGCTTGCATCAAGGATTCTTTGAGGGTGGCATATTGTTACAACTACAATAGCATGGAGATCGACCTTAAGAAACTCTTTGAAAACATTTGAGTCTTGTCGGCCATGGGAGGGAGGTAAGGTAGCTTTGAAATCAACATCCTCCATCGATTCCTATAAGCAGCCATGGTCTCATAGTCATACTACTTAATGCTAGCTAGGTCACTTAAGGATGCCTTCTTGGTTTTGAAGGCAAAACATTCAAGGAATGCGTCCACTAGCTAGTCTAGATTATTGATGCTATACTTCGACAACTAGGTAAACCAATCCGAGGTAGGGCCTGTGAACGTAGTTATAAATGTTCTCAGAAGCAATGCATCATGGTATTGAATGCCAAAGCATTTACTTAGGAACCTTATTACGTGCTCTTGGACATCCTCATCCCCTATGAAAATTGCCAATTGAGGCACTTTGAAGTGGTCGGGGTATGGGGGTGCTAGAACTGAAGGATGCACAGGGTGATTATGGAGTTGGCATAAGGTGGGATTTTGGCATCCTAAAGTCTTAGTTTCCATAGACTCTAAGTGCACTAGCAGTGCTTTGTATGCATCAGAGGATTTGATTTCCTCTTCTTTGGTTTGTTCCCATTGTGAATTGCGAGGAACTTGAGGCCTATGGAGGGGTAGCTGGATAGCGCCCCTTGCCTTGGTAGGGTGTTTCAGCCCACTCTTATTCTAATTCAAATTCCTCATAGGCCCCTTGAGGAGTTTCTAGGAATGACCTATAAACATGGATGGGTACCCGAGGAAGGCACCCATCATTGGTTCTAGGAGTGGCCTCCCGCTCAGGTCTAGGAGGTCTTGAAGGCAATGCTTGATAAGGTCATGGAGACTTATATTGTACTAAGGGGTTGTGCCTCTCATAAATTTTTGTCCTATGCATGTGAGGTGTTGGAATCCTCTCATGCATAGTGTTCTAGAACAACTCATGTATCTGGTGCTGAATGCGCTCTTTGTTAAGATGATATAGTTGTTCTAACTACTACTGATATTGCCTAAGTTGCATAATTTGTGCTTGGTGAGTGGCATGTTTGGCAAATGCCAAGTTTATTTGTTCTGCCATCCTAGGTATAGGAGGCCTAGATGCCTCCCCTACATATCTATCTTGGTCATGGTGATCCAAGATATCTATGGGTCGCTTTCCTTTGTCAAGGTTAGCAGCATTCATCCAAGGCTTTGGCCTCAATAGGTGATCTTGATAATCAGTAGGTGCGGAGGCACATTGCCCCTACACAGTGTATTTCTCTTGAGGCATATACTAGTTTTCCTTGTGCTTCCTTTTGTACATGTTAAAGGTACGGGTAGAGTTGGATCACCCTATCTAAAGAGCCTTGTGCTCTAGATTTGGCCTATTAGTTCTGAAAATAATGATGGGTGGAGGAGGAATGATATAATTATTTGGGCCCTCCTTATTAACCCTATGCTACTCTAGCACCTCATCGCATAGTGGCCACTCATAATGAGTGTCTAAGAGGGCATTCCCATGTGTGTACTCCTCTTGAGAGGGTCTATGTTGAATGGGAGTGCCCCTCAAAGGGGTGCCTCTATAGTCTTGTTATGTAGTGGTATAGTGTGGACTATGTTGTGGGTCAGGCTACCAAGGTGGTATAACCAAGTCCTTGGGGCTATAACGGAGGTGACTTGTGCCTCCTTGCATACTTTTCATAGCTTCTACCCGTGATTGGGCTTGGCTACGGGTATACACCATGGTGGTGGTTTTTCTAAAAATATATGTATATTTTTATCTCCTTTACAATTTTTATGCTATACCAAACAAAAGGGGACCACACAAACAAAGAAATGATTATCTTGTTTATAGATTAAATGTGTGTCCTAGATCTGGTTTAGTGTGTTTGATTTTTGTTATGTAAATATTGTAAAGAAAAATTTGTTATACATGCATAATGAGGGCTATTGTATCTCCAAAATGGTTGCCCCTTCAATATACCATTGCCAGGCCATTATATTGAACCTCTCAATATACCCACCCTTACGTGATGGAAACTATTGGTACGCGAGAGCTTAACAGAAGTGGAACATAGGCGGTATGGAAGGGGGATCACTCTATTTTTGACACCTACCTTAGAAGACTTATCCTCATGCACGGGGAATCACCCCCACTACACTTGGTCAGCTTTCATCAGGATTTACATCTAGCAACAATTGTGATTAGGGTATGTGTATGCAAAATCCAAGCCAAGGTGGTGATGAAACCCATCGTTGGTCTTGATCAAGTGTTGGGGTATTAAGACCAACTCCTTGATGTTAATTTTATTAGGTGGTTTGTGTGGTTCCTTTTAATTGTGTAAAAAGAAAACATACAACAAAATATGATTTTCACTAATGCAATGCTTTAAAGTACGTTTTATCTTTCAAATACAATTAGTAGCAAAAAGGAAATCACAAAACCTAACTAGAACTGAAAGCTATAATGAGGACTTGCCATTTGTGCAAGTATCATGCAAGCAAACCAAAGAAACATGCATTCCTAATCAAGTTCCTTCCATTTAATTTAATCTATGTTTTTATTTATTTATTTTTTTATTGCAAGAAAGGAAAACAAACTACTTAACATTTCTATGCAAGTGTCTAAAAATAAAGCAAAGAAAACAAAAAATTGCAGAAACAAAAAGTAGAAAAACACAGAGGATGTTCAGAAGGCCTACCTCTTCTCTGTCTAAACCAGATGCCTCTGAGTTTCTACTCAAAAAATGCATAGAGCTCTAATAATATTGGGGTGGGATGAATAGCAGGTATGCATTTTTCATAGGGTGTGATGAATATTTATTCATCTCGGGGTGGCACGAGTAGCAGTCCCATGCCCGAATGAGTAACACCTGCAAAGAAAAACCACAAAATTTGTATCAAAAACTTTATCCTAATAGTAGGGTATAGGGTCCCACCATGATCACCATTGAAAGCATGCAAAAATATGGCATACCGATATGATGCAAACAAAAATAGATATGGATGCTAAGTCCTACGAATGCGATGAGCAATGCATGAAGGAAATGACGCAAAAATGAGATGTGAGCAAACAAAGCGGGGCCTAATTTATTGATATAGCTTTTAATATGATTACAATAAATTTCCCCTCTATGTATCAGAACATTTGATACAATTTGTTACATTAATGGATGCCCAAAAGAAGCCGCGCTTCCAAGATCGGATGGTATGCTTCCAGCATCTTCCGCGTGCCCACACTCAAAGTGGGTGGGCTAAAAGTTGCCACAAATTGTGTCCATGTTTTCATAATTCCTTTCTGTCCCTCTATTATTCTTGGTGGTGAGATACTATGCACAGAAAGACAAAAAATCATTAATAGCATATGCGTATCTAGGAAAACATGCAATCCCCAAGGCCTCCAGTGGGCGCTTAGAAGATATCAGTGATACGATTGATAAATAAATTACAGAATGATATATAAATGTAAAGGACAACTTATAGAATTGGTATCACCTGATTTTGCATCGAAGTGGCATCGGACGGCCCCATTATGCTCGTTTACCCGTCGAGGGCCTCTCCAAAGCGAGCGCTCCAATGTCCCACCTATGCTTATCCAAATCACCTAAAACTCATGGGTTAGGAATTATATGTAATTATAAGACTACCTAGATGCTTGGAATATGCATATCCTACCCAAATTCTCTTGTATGTGATAGGGGCACCCTACGAGCTAGTTAATACATAAAATAATAACACGATCATCAAATCATGTCATAATGAGTTCAAAATTTAACAGAGGTATTAGGATATCATCTAGGACATATTGAAAAATTAATAGTAAGGAAATCATGTACAAATTTCTAATTTCTCTGGGGTGGGACACTGGGGACTGTTGTAAAACTTGAAAAAAATGACCTTGCAAATGTCCTACCCGGAGGCCTCCAAAAATCTTGCAAACTTGTGGTTAGACTAAAAAAAACATTTTGAGATGACCCAGAAGGCCTTCCTAGGTTATCTTTTATCCTAAGGCGCTCCCTGAAGGTTAGTAGACGCATAAAATGATAGAAACCATGTCAAATCATGTCAAAAAGTAATGAAATTTGGACAATAGCATAAGTACATTATATATAAAAGAATGCAAAAATAATAGGAGAAAAACCATGCATAGATTTCTAATAACTCCGGGGTGGGGCAATTAGGACTGCAGTAGTTTTGGGGGTGCCCGGGGGTGGGATGCCCATTGTTTAGGGCCTATTTTTAACACCAATCCAAGTGGGATGGGTCCAAAACTTCATAGGGATTGTGTTGACAAGTTTGGGGTGGGATTGTGGTCGATTGTTTGGGTCTTTGGATCTATATTGCATTCCTAGTGTTCAATCGATAACCTCTCTTCCAGAAGAGAGAGATTAGGAATGTAGGAAGCACAAAGAGGAATGGGGGTATAGTTTGGCAGCACTTCATTGCTCCAAATTCTCCAGCTCTCCTCCATTTTTGGGGTGAGGAGGCTCACATTTTTATAGACCTAAGGTTCTCCTTTGAATGCACATGTGAGGGAACCACTTGGCTCATTATGCATTTTTTGGGGAGAGAAGATTCCTCCCTGATTAGGGCCTTCTTGATTGAGGTTTCCTTGATCAGGCAGGCTTGATTGAAGCCTCTCTAATATGAAATGTTCCCTCGCAATCACATGCCTTGAATGTGGAGCTAGGTGGAAAATTTAGGATGCCATTTGTCAAGGTTTGACTTTTTGCCAGTCAAACCTGCTAATCGTCCCACCTTGGAGCGATTGCTACTAATCGTCCCGGGGTGGGATGAACAGGATTCTAATCATCCCAGGGTGGGATGAATAGGGAACAAAGTGTTTAAAAGGTGCAAAACTGACCTCTAACCTTCCAAAACTAATTTGGGAGTGGTTAGGAACACTGTTTAACCTCTAGAGGCTGCCCTAGGGGGTATGTATGCCAATTTGGTCAGTGCTTGTAGTCACATAATCGGATTGGTTTTGTTTTGGTGTCTACACTTCCTAGGGGAGGGTTCTATTCCACTCAGATATTAGAAAATTCATGGAAGGATGGGATACATCTTGTGTAATTAAATCATTAAAGATATATAACATATGCGTATAGGATACATATGAGAATAAATATTATTAGAAGTAGGGTCTATAAGTGGAATAAATTTTTATAGAGTGTAAAATTCAAATGTATCCAAATAACTAGGATCCTTTAAAAAACTATTGCTACTAGGTTGATAAAATAGAACCATTTAAATGAATCCTACAATAATATCTATAGACAAAAAGAAAACAGTGGAACATCTAGAGGATGAGAGTTATTTAAATGAAGAAGAGAATCATATTGTAAAAGGATCAAAAGTGGATTACGAGTTGACTGTAGAACCTCATCAAAAACACATCATATAAAATAACAATCCACTACTTAATTCGATCATAGAAATGATAATCCTTAGACATATTATAATATCCTTAAAAAAATCCATTATCATTCTTCACATTAATTTTTTGTTGTCTTGTTATGGGAATATGATTGCATGCACCTAAACCTAAAATATGAAATTAAGAAATATCAAACATATCTCCTATTAATATCTCAAGTGATGTTATAGCTTAGATGACTCATTTTGGGACCCTGTTGATAATATGTGTTACACAAGTTATTACATAATATCAAAAGTTGGGATCCATATACATGACATACAACATATATCTAGTAATCTCTGTAATAAACATATTATTTTGTTCAAAACCCTCTTTTTACTAAAGGTTATCTAGGACATTCATCCCAAAAGTAATATCATCATGAAATAAGAAATCACCAAAAGAATGGATGTCAAGCTCACCTCCTTCATAATTCCCAAGACACTTTATTTTTCTATTAAATTTATTTTTCATAAGATTTTTTTTAATTCTAAATTTCCCAAAGCTTCATCCTTATTACCAATAGTGTAAATCTATACATGTATGGAAAAATCATCATTTTTTGTTGGAAATCACATATTATTGGAAATAAAGGGATATCATATTGATCCATAAATATCACTAATAATGAGATCCAATGCTTGGTATGCATCCTTAAATTTATATTTTATAAAGAAATAATGATGATGTTTCCCAAGATACATAGCTTGTAAAAGGCATTAAAGGAAGAAATAGATGTAATGTCTTGTACCATTTGATTTTTACTCAAGAAACTCAAGGATAGTAAACTAATATGCTCATGTCTATGATTTCGATATTTATTGATGTCATCTATTTTTTACACCATAGCTACAATACCTTGCTTCTTGCTATAAGAATAATAAGAACACTCACTAAATTTATATATTTAGTCAAAATTATTGAGGAATATTACATTATTCGGTACATGCTAATATACCCCCATGGTACCTTTATGGTAAAAATGTAAATATGTAATAGATTAAGGTGTTAGTATATATTTTAGGAGTGCGGTTTATATTTTCTTTTTATGTAAGTGTTCATATGTAGGATGTGCACAAGTGTCATGTAATTATGTGTGCAATTATGAAGAGTGAGAATATGCACAAGTGTCATGTAATAGAGTGTGAATGTAGAAGTGTGCAATATATCATGAGTTAAGTGTGCAAGAGTAAATAGAGAATTAGGAGTCATGCATACAAGTGGAAAAATTTGAAGCCAAAAGACACGAGATACTTGCCTTAAGTATGGAATATGAAAAGATGCATCTCCTAGACATATGAGGAGAGCAATAGAAAAATATTCCAAGAGTCACATTTTTAAGATTATATAATTGAGATAAATCTCCATGTTGTAATATGATAGATTCATAAGAGAAGAATTCATTCAAGCATTGATAATAATAAATCATGTATGCATAGTTTGAAAAATTCTACTATAAGTTTTCTTCATGTTATTTCATGAATGATATTGGCAATTTTAATTCATATTAATTTTATGTTATATGAATAATATGTTCTTTAGTATTGGCCATATATATTTAATTGAACATTACGACCCATGATAATTCAACTAAAAATCCAATAATGTTATTAGAGCTATGTGCTACCACACTCTATCCATTTTTGAGGAGGCATATTTGAAATCTAACATCGAAGAATAATTTTGGTTTAAATTAAATTTCTTATAAGTTCATGATAGTAACTAGCTTAGATAAGAAATATTTTGTGTGAATAAAATGTAAGAGCCACGTGAAGGAAATGTTGGCCAAATTTTTGGTATTTATTACAATAGTAAATATTTTATATTAATAGACAGAAGGGACTGTAATATTAGTTCCAGGAGAATGTAAATTTTGAGTTTCATTAAAGGCACAAAGATTTGAAGATGTCCAAACAAAAGGATAAGGAAACATAATTGAAAAAAGATATTTAGTGCTATCAAAAGCACTAAGGTTCATTGTTGTTGAAGATATTTAGTACAACTAGACTAAAAGTAGGAGTCAAGAAGATCAAGCAAAAGGTATAGCACCTTGATTGAGATATTGGGTGAAGAACCCAAGTGAAGAAGACCTGGTAAAACATATAATTCCTTAGTTAAGATATTGGGTGAAGAACCCAAGTGGAGACAAATAGACTAAATGGTCTCACATAACATCAATTTATTCTGGTGAAACTTTATTAAAAACATATTACTACAACCTACTAGAATCCTAAGCACTCAAAACACTTCATGACTAAGATCGAGAGCTTTAGTGTTGGGTTTCTAATGATTGGGTGTGGATATCAAGTTAGAGTACAATACCTATATGAACCAGAGATTGATAAGATATAACAAGCCAAGTCTTTATCATTGGGTTTCCAGCACCTATGTGCAAACATAAAGTAGAATACCTATGTTAACAAGAGGTTGATAAGAGGTAACAATACAAGCCTTGAGCAAGAATGTATTTGTAAATTAAATAGTAGAGATTAGTTTGACGCAAAAGAACAAAGCCTAAGCAAAACAACCCTGGTAGAATGTTAGTAGAGAATGAGGTGAAACACCAAAGTAAGTTGTGATAAATGTTAGGTCTAAGGCTTGAGTATAACACTTGTTGTAGTCAATGCCTAGCCTAATAATCAAAGAAATAAAAGGTTAATGCCTATACCAATCTTCATGTGAATTCTGCATGTGATAAAGTTAAAGGTAGTATATTTAATCTTTGCTTGATATTTACTTTCATGCATATGAAGAATTTAAAAATTAAAGTTGGATATTTATATTTAGCATTGAGATAATTGGAGTGATAAGGAAACTTTAATTTAGACTTCTTGATTTTTGAGAAGTTGAAAATTTGAAAATTTAGAATTGATTAAAGTAGGGAGTCAAAAGGATTTCAAGTTTGATATTATCTATATATATATATATATATATATATATATATATATATATATATATATATATATATATATATATATATTTATATATATATTTGCAAATTGATTTTGCAATTGAATTTTTGAATTTTGAAACTTCATAAAGTTATTTATTTATTTATTTTGGAGTGATATGGATTTCAACTCCAAAGGAATTAATAGAATTTTGAAATCTGAAATTTTTTAATGAGTTCCATCATGTCAAATAACAAGATATTCCTTTCAGAATCTCAACTCTTGAAAGGACCTAACTTTGCATCTTGGAAAAACAAAATGAGATCAATTCTCATTGTAGAAAAATTATGGCCAATAGTAAATGGGACAAAGGTAAAACCTATTGAAGATGAAAGAGAAATACAAAAATTTGAAGAAAGTGATGCAAAAGCTCTTATGCTAATTACATTTGGGGTAGTTGATGAAATATTACCATACATAAGTGAAGCTCATACTTTAGTGGTAGCTTGGGAGAAACTATGTAAAATATTTGAAGGGAAGAACAAAGCAACCATCTTGAATTTACATTCTTTGTTATATTCATTGAAGTTTAATAGTGGAGAGTATAAACCTTTTTCTTCAAAGAAAAATAGACATAAAGGGTAAATTATTAACTCTGGGAGAAAATTTAAAGATAAATTTCTAGTTCAAGTAACATTAAGAGCACTTCCAAAGAGTTACAAACATTTAGTTACTTCACTTCAAGTACTAAATAAGGAAACAACCTTTGATGATTTGGTTAATTTTCTTCAAGAATATGAAGTGGATAATTTACTTATATATGAAATAACTAATAATGCTTTTTTATATAAAAATGTATTAAGTAATACTACAACATCATCATCAAAGTCCCATACCAAATGGAAACAAATACATTGTTACATATGAATAAAAAGGGGTCATTCTACAAATTTTTACAGAAATAATTTCTTAAATCAAGGGAATCAAATGAATAGACATTATCAAAATTTCCAACCAAAGCAATATTTGCCTCATTATCAATATAAACAACAACACTATTTGCAATCAAGAGAAAAAATGAAAAAGGTAATTTTGTCCAAGAAATTTAAGAAATAGAAGAGGCTAAATAAGGGAATGAAATAGAGCTCTCAAAAAATGAATTCTAATTGAAAATAAAATTGAAGATAGTTACGAAAATGATGACAATGAAAATTATTCAAATTTTTCTAATGGCATTGATGATATAGGTTATATAGTAGATAATAAAGCCAAGATCAAGATATGGAAGAACAAAGTGAAGAATTAAAAGAAGAAGATCAGAAAGAGTAAAAATAAGATAGTTAAAGAAAATATAGGGAACAAAAAGAGTAGAAGAAAAACATTAAGAATTAGAGATAAAGTACTAAAGTCTTAAATAACCAAATAATGTAATACAGAGGGTGTTGGAGGATATTACATTATTTGGTACATGCTAATGTACCCCATGGTATATTTATCGTACAACTATAAATATGTAATATATTAGGGTATAAGTCTATAGTATAGGAGTGTTATTTATATTTCTCCTTTATGTAAGTGTTCATGTGTAGGATGTGCACAAGTGTCACATCATTATGTGTGCAAGTGTGAAGAGTGATAATGTGCACAAGTGTCATGTATACAAGTGATAATATGAGAAGCTAAAAGATATGAGATGCTTATGTGTGGAATAGGAAAATATGCATCTTCTAAATATGTGAGAAGAGCAATAGAAAAAGAGTCCAAGAATCAACTTTCTAAGGTTATATTATGGAGACAAAGATCCATGTTGTAATATGATATACTAATCATAAAAGAACTCATTCAAGAATTGATAATAATAGTAAATCTTGTATGCACAATTTAAGCGATTCTATAGTAATTTTTCTTCATGTTATTTCATGAATGATCTTGGCCATTTTACTTGATGTTATTGTTATTTTATATGAATGCTATGTTCTTTAATATTGGCCATATATATTGAATGATCAAATATTGATTTTAAATTTTATCCTAAACATTGGGACCTATGATAATCTAGCTAAAACCCCAATAATTATTATAATTTTCTATGGTTGTTGTTTGTATTCAATATCAATATCCTTAACCACACATTTATCTTGCCAAAATTCCACCATTTTATTAGTATTAGTGATACATTAAATAAAGAGGATTGTGTGGACCAGATATGGTACATGTAAAGTATACTAGAATGATGAGTAACATATAGTTGTCACACCACTATGTCCTATCTATATGGAATACTAATTGCAAATGACTATGCTCTAACCATAGAGTTGTCCACTATAGTCAATCAAAATATGATGTTACTATGACCTATGTCATGTTGACCTTGGATATATAATCGATTGCTCCAAATATGATGGGGTCTAGAAATATAAATTATAAACCACATATGTATGTTAATACTTACATGAAATTTTTTCCATAATATTCCTAAAAATTACATTCTTGTGCATGGAGTTTTGACAGAAAATAATATTTCCATAATTTATAAGATTTTCCTGGTAGTTGGGAGTGGTAAGAAAAATAAGTTTCTTCTATACTTTTAAAAGCCATGCAAAGTACACCCTTATATATGATGCATTATTATCAAAATGCCTAATGTAGGGAAGAAAATATTTTTTTTATAAGAATCTATAACATACAACCAAGATTAATGAATATGCTCAAAAAGTCTAGTTTGCTAGCTAGATCGTCATTCAAATTATCGATTATAATAATTAATTAATCAATAAAGAATTGAATTTAGATGATAAAGAATAAATAAAACTATCAATAAATATTCCTCTTTATGCGATAAAATTATTACAATATAATAAAATTATCATGATCCAAAAACATCCCAATCGTAAGGTCTTTAGAAAAATGTGAGAGAAAAATATTTGTTGGATTTTGAGGTTAAGTAGTGGATATTTATACCTACTTGATAGCATCTTAAATTTCATAATACATTCCAAAAACAAACATCATCAAAAAATTACCCAGAGAAGAAATGGGATGTCACAAATAAGGACATGATATGGAGGGTGCATTTAGACATCAAATAATTTGACTCAAGGAAATAATTTATATCACACTAATAACCAAATAAATTTTCTCAAGTGTTATAAATACCAAAATTACAAGTGACCTTAGGTGAAAGGTAATATAAATGAAATTAATAGTTTTTATTAAATACTACATTAAACCCACCTCTATAAGGAATACTATGGTCTATATGACTATATAAATAAATACAATACAAAGGATGGTTGTGGTATCAAGTGAACCTTAAAAATTTTTATTCCAACAATAGGAGGGATGTGTTATGGAGGAAAGGTCGATATCAAATCTCTATGTAAATATATATTTAAGCTAATTAAGGTAAGGAAAAAATAATGTGACTCACTCTAGTATATGGAGTTCAAGTTTTGTTTAGCATGTTAGCCTTTAATGACATCAAGTTTTTATTTTAAGGTATTGATACTCCAAAAGCCACTTGGAATAAGTTTGGTGAATTATTTTTAAATCAAAGCATCATCTAGAGAACTAGATAATCACTCTTTACATAGAATATTTTATTGCTAAAATTGAGAAAATGCATCTCCAACCCAATTGATATAAATAAAAAAGGATAGATGTGAACTAATATATATTATTATCTCTCCATATTAAGGGACTTATTCTAATTTTCATTTTCTATTCTATTTGTGACGTATTTGGTGATCCTTAGAAGATGCCACCTTTTGATAGCTTTCATGAGAAACTAACTTATGAATAGGATAAGCTCATAGACATTGGTGATCTTGAGAATCCATGTTTAAAAAATAAAACCCTAATTTCTAATTAGGATAAAGGAATTAGATAGCATCCCATAAATATTCCAAGCAAAAACATAAATACCAAGGATCTCATTTAGCACATGGAAGGAAATCCAATTTTAGCTTTATCAAAGAGAAGTAGTTCACTTATAATTGTATCATTATCTATGATGAGAACTCATGGTACTATAAGAATATGAGAGTGCTAGAAGCAAAATTGAATCCAAACATTCAATTTGATCTATAGAGGTGGAGACTAGAGAGTTGTACTCTACTATTCAAGAATGATTTTTGATGTCTTGTGTTGGAAAATATGGCTATTACATCATTTGGTTATTTCCTAATGTACCCTCATGGGTGCATATTTAGTTTAGGATTAGTTTAGGAGTTATTGCTTTATTAATGTAATAGAATAAATGCACAAGTGTTAGAATGTGCAATGATGTAAATGTGCATGTAGTCCACATGTACATGAGTCTTAGGGTTGAGTGAGAGGCAAGGAATCTATATTTCTATATAAAGGCCTCATTGTGAGTGATTGTGAGAGAGTTGAGTAGTGCAAGAAGTGAGAGTAGTAGTAGTCACAATGTAGCTCCATTTTGCTATCATGGAGGAGTTGCAAACTCCATGAGAGGAGCATTGTAATTTTCGTGAGCTTTCTTATATGAGTATTTCTAGAGCATTGTATCAAGTTTTCTATCATATTTTCATGCATGTTAAGTTGCCATTATCATAGTTATTTCATTGCATGCTTATTTCAATACTTGTGAATGCATTTCCTTTATGTTTAAGGCTCCAAAAGCTAACAGTGGTATTAGAGCCATGGTGGATCAAAGGAAAGCCACAAGTACTATTGTTGAGTATTTGCAAACCGGACCAGCCATAGTGCACCGCTGCATGCAAATACCATCACAATAGATTTATTTTTTGATAGAAGTAGCTCTAGGTAGAAGAATAGAAAATAGAGAAAGCCACATGATAGATTTGGCTAGAGTTTTTCCACAAGAGTTGTAACGCTTGTGAAGACTAGAACTCAACATT